>CP136063.1:240977487-242470325 GCA_032622095.1 Siphonodentalium dalli | reverse complement strand
TGCATCATCCAGTTAATATTAGACACATGGCAATCATGCATCCAGTTAATACTATACACATGTCAATCATTTCATCCAGTTAATATTATACACATGTCAATCATGCATCCAGTTAATATTATACACATGTCAATCATGCATCCAGTTTAATATTATGCACATGTCAATCATGCATCCAGTTAATATTATACACATGTCAATCATTCATCCAGTTAATATTATACACATGTCAATCATGCATCCAGTTAATATTATACACATGTCAATCATTCATCCAGTTAATATTATACACATGTCAATCAAGCATCCAGTTAATATTATACACATGTCAATCATGCATCCAGTTAATATTATACACATGTCAATCATGCATCCAGTTAATATTATACACATGTCAATCATGCATCCAGTTAATATTATACACATGTCAATCATTCATCCAGTTAATATTATACACATGCCAATCATGCATCCAGTTAATATTATACACATGTCAATCATGCATCCAGTTAATATTATACACATGTCAATCATGCATCCAGTTAATATTATACACATGCTCAATCATGCATCCAGTTAATATTATACACATGTCAATCATGCATCCAGTTAATATTATACACATGTCAATCATGCATCCAGTTAATATTATTACACATGTCAATCATGCATCCAGTTAATATTATACACATGTCAATCATGCATCCAGTTAATATTATACACATGTCAATCATGCATCCAGTTAATATTATACACATGTCAATCATGCATCCAGTTAATATTATACACATGTCAATCATGCATCCAGTTAATATTATACACATGTCAATCATTCATCCAGTTAATATTATACACATGTCAATCATGCATCCAGTTAATATTATACACATGTCAATCATTCATCCAGTTAATATTATACACATGTCAATCATGCATCCAGTTAATATTATACACATGTCAATCATTCATCCAGTTAATATTATACACATGTCAATCATGCATCCAGTTAATATTATACACATGTCAATCATTCATCCAGTTAATATTATACACATGTCAATCATGCATCCAGTTAATATTATACACATGTCAATCATTCATTCCAGTTAATATTATACACATGTCAATCATGCATCCAGTTAATATTATACACATGTCAATCATTCATCCAGTTAATATTATACACATGTCAATCATGCATCCAGTTAATATTATACACATGTCAATCATGCATCCAGTTAATATTATACACATGTCAATCATGCATCCAGTTAATATTATACACATGTCAATCATGCATCCAGTTAATATTATACACATGTCAATCATGCATCCAGTTAATATTATACACATGCCAATCATGCATCCAGATAATATATTACACATGTCAATCATTCATCCAGTTAATATTATACACATGTCAATCATGCATCCAGTTAATATTATACACATGTCAATCATGCATCCAGTTAATATTATACATATGTCAATCATGCATCCAGTTAATATTATACACATGTCAATCATGCATCCAGTTAATTATACACATGTCAATCATGCATCCAGTTAATATTATACACATGTCAATCATTCATCCAGTTAATATTATACACATGTCAATCATGCATCCAGTTAATATTATACACATGTCAATCATTCATCCAGTTAATATTAAACACATGTCAATCATGCATCCAGTTAATATTATACACATGTCAATCATTCATCCAGTTAATATTATACACATGTCAATCATGCATCCAGTTAATATTATACACATGTCAATCATGCATCCAGTTAATATTATACACATGTCAATCATGCATCCAGTTAATATTATACACATGTCAATCATGCATCCAGTTAATATTATACACATGTCAATCATTCATCCAGTTAATATTATACACATGTCAATCATGCATCCAGTTAATATTATACACATGTCAATCATGCATACAGTTAATATTATACACATGTCAATCATGCATCCAGTTAATATTATACACATGTCAATCGTGCGTCCAGTTAATATTATACACATGTCAATCATGCATCCAGTTAATATTATACACATGTCATCATGCATCCAGTTAATATTATACACATGTCAATCATTCATCCAGTTAATATAATACACATGTCAATCATTCATCCAGTTAATATAATACACATGTCAATCATTCATCCAGTTAATATTATACACATGTCAATCATTCATCCAGTTAATATTATACACATGTCAATCATGCACCCAGTTAATATTATACACATGTCAATCATTCATCCAGTTAATATTATACACATGTCAATCATTCATCCAATTAACTATTATACACATGTCAATCATTCATCCAGTTAATATTATACACATGCCAATCATGCATCCAGTTAATATTATACACATGCCAATCATGCATCCAGTTAATATTATACACATGCCAATCATGCATCCAGTTAATATTATACACATGCCAATCATGCATCCAGTTTAATATTATACACATGTCAATCATGCATCAGTTAATATTATACATATGTCAATCATGCATCCAGTTAATATTATACACATGCCAATCATGCATCCAGTTAATATTATACACATGTCAATCATGCATCCAGTTAATATTATACACATGTCAATCATGCATCCAGTTAATATTATACACATGTCAATCATGCATCCAGTTAATATTATACACATGTCAATCATGCATCCAGTTAATATTATACACATGTCAATCATTCATCCAGTTAATATTATACACATGTCAATCATGCATCCAGTTAATATTATACACATGTCAATCATTCATCCAGTCAATATTATACACATGTCAATCATGCATCCAGTTAATATTATACACATGTCAATCATGCATCCAGTTTAATATTATACACATGTCAATCATGCATCCAATTAATATTATACACATGTCAATCATGCATCCAGTTAATATTATACACATGTCAATCATGCATCCAGTTAATATTATACACATGCCAATCATGCATCCAGTTAATATTATACACATGCCAATCATGCATCCAGTTAATATTATACACATGTCAATCATGCATCCAGTTAATATTATACACATGTCAATCATGCATCCAGTTAATATTATACACATGTCAATCATGCATCCAGTTAATATTATACACATGTCAATCATTCATCCAGTTAATATTATACACATGTCAATCATGCATCCAGTTAATATTATACACATGTCAATCATGCATCCAGTTAATATTATACACATATCAATCATGCATCCAGTTAATATTATACACATGTCAATCATTGATCCAGTTAATATTATACACTTGTCAATCATGCATCCAGTTAATATTATACACATGTCAATCATTCATCCAATTAATATTATACACATGTCAATCATGCATCCAGTTAATATTATACACATGTCAATCATGCATCCAGTTAATATTATACACATGTCAATCATGCATCCAGTTAATATTATACACATGTCAATCATGCATCCAGTTAATATTATACACATGTCAATCATGCATCCAGTTAATATTATACACATGTCAATCATTCATCCAGTTAATATTATACACATGTCAATCATTCATCCAGTTAATATTATACACATGTCAATCATGCATCCAGTTAATATTATACACATGTCAATCATGCATCCAGTTAATATTATACACATGTCAATCATTCATCCAGCTAATAGTATACACATGTCAATCATGCATCCAGTTAATATTATACACATGTCAATCATGCATCCAGTTAATATTATACAATTGTCAATCATGCATCCAGTTAATATTATACACATGTCAATCATGCATCCAGTTAATATTATACACATGTCAATCATTCATCCAGTTAATATTATACACATGTCAATCATGCATCCAGTTAATATTATACACATGTCAATCATTCATCCAGTTAATATTACACACATGTCACTCATGCATCCAGTTAATACTATACACATGTCAATCATGCATCCAGTTAATATTATACACATGTCAATCATGCATCCAGTTAATACTATACACATGTCAATCATTCATCCAGTTAATATTATACACATGTCAATCATGCATCCAGTTAATATTATACACATGTCAATCATGCATCCAGTTAATATTATACACATGTCAATCATGCATCCAGTTAATATTATACACATGTCAATCATTCATCCAGTTAATATTATACACATGTCAATCATGCATCCAGTTAATATTATACACATGTCAATCATTCATCCAGTTAATATTATACACATGTCAATCATGCATCCAGTTAATATTATATACATGTCAATCATGCATCCAGTTAATATTATACACATGTCAATCATGCATCCAGTTAATATTATACACATGCCAATCATGCATCAGTTAATATTATACACATGTCAATCATTCATCCAGTTAATATTATACACATGTCAATCATGCATCCAGTTAATATTATACACATGTCAATCATGCATCCAGTTAATATTATACACATGTCAATCATGCATCCAGTTAATATTATACACATGCCAATCATTCATCCAGTTAATATTATACACATGTCAATCATGCATCCAGTTAATATTATACACATGTCAATCATGCATCCAGTTAATATTATACACATGTCAATCATGCATCCAGTTAATATTATACACATGTCAATCATGCATCCAGTTAATATTATACACATGTCAATCATGCATCCAGTTAATATTATACACATGTCAATCATTCATCCAGTTAATATTATACACATGTCAATCATGCATCCAGTTAATATTATACACATGTCAATCATTCATCCAGTTAATATTATACACATGTCAATCATGCATCCAGTTAATATTATACACATGTCAATCATTCATCCAGTTAATATTATACACATGTCAATCATGCATCCAGTTAATATTATACACATGTCAATCATTCATCCAGTTAATATTATACACATGTCAATCATGCATCCAGTTAATATTATACACATGTCAATCATTCATCCAGTTAATATTATACACATGTCAATCATGCATCCAGTTAATATTATACACATGTCAATCATTCATCCAGTTAATATTATACACATGTCAATCATGCATCCAGTTAATATTATACACATGTCAATCATGCATCCAGTTAATATTATACACATGTCAATCATGCATCCAGTTAATATTATACACATGTCAATCATGCATCCAGTTAATATTATACACATGTCAATCATGCATCCAGTTAATATTATACACATGCCAATCATGCATCCAGATAATATTATACACATGTCAATCATTCATCCAGTTAATATTATACACATGTCAATCATGCATCCAGTTAATATTATACACATGTCAATCATGCATCCAGTTAATATTATACATATGTCAATCATGCATCCAGTTAATATTATACACATGTCAATCATGCATCCAGTTAATATTATACACATGTCAATCATGCATCCAGTTAATATTATACACATGTCAATCATTCATCCAGTTAATATTATACACATGTCAATCATGCATCCAGTTAATATTATACACATGTCAATCATTCATCCAGTTAATATTAAACACATGTCAATCATGCATCCAGTTAATATTATACACATGTCAATCATTCATCCAGTTAATATTATACACATGTCAATCATGCATCCAGTTAATATTATACACATGTCAATCATGCATCCAGTTAATATTATACACATGTCAATCATGCATCCAGTTAATATTATACACATGTCAATCATGCATCCAGTTAATATTATACACATGTCAATCATTCATCCAGTTAATATTATACACATGTCAATCATGCATCCAGTTAATATTATACACATGTCAATCATGCATACAGTTAATATTATACACATGTCAATCATGCATCCAGTTAATATTATACACATGTCAATCGTGCGTCCAGTTAATATTATACACATGTCAATCATGCATCCAGTTAATATTATACACATGTCAATCATGCATCCAGTTAATATTATACACATGTCAATCATTCATCCAGTTAATATAATACACATGTCAATCATTCATCCAGTTAATATAATACACATGTCAATCATTCATCCAGTTAATATTATACACATGTCAATCATTCATCCAGTTAATATTATACACATGTCAATCATGCACCCAGTTAATATTATACACATGTCAATCATTCATCCAGTTAATATTATACACATGTCAATCATTCATCCAATTAATATTATACACATGTCAATCATTCATCCAGTTAATATTATACACATGCCAATCATGCATCCAGTTAATATTATACACATGCCAATCATGCATCCAGTTAATATTATACACATGCCAATCATGCATCCAGTTAATATTATACACATGCCAATCATGCATCCAGTTAATATTATACACATGTCAATCATGCATCCAGTTAATATTATACATATGTCAATCATGCATCCAGTTAATATTATACACATGCCAATCATGCATCCAGTTAATATTATACACATGTCAATCATGCATCCAGTTAATATTATACACATGTCAATCATGCATCCAGTTAATATTATACACATGTCAATCATGCATCCAGTTAATATTATACACATGTCAATCATGCATCCAGTTAATATTATACACATGTCAATCATTCATCCAGTTAATATTATACACATGTCAATCATGCATCCAGTTAATATTATACACATGTCAATCATTCATCCAGTCAATATTATACACATGTCAATCATGCATCCAGTTAATATTATACACATGTCAATCATGCATCCAGTTAATATTATACACATGTCAATCATGCATCCAATTAATATTATACACATGTCAATCATGCATCCAGTTAATATTATACACATGTCAATCATGCATCCAGTTAATATTATACACATGCCAATCATGCATCCAGTTAATATTATACACATGCCAATCATGCATCCAGTTAATATTATACACATGTCAATCATGCATCCAGTTAATATTATACACATGTCAATCATGCATCCAGTTAATATTATACACATGTCAATCATGCATCCAGTTAATATTATACACATGTCAATCATTCATCCAGTTAATATTATACACATGTCAATCATGCATCCAGTTAATATTATACACATGTCAATCATGCATCCAGTTAATATTATACACATATCAATCATGCATCCAGTTAATATTATACACATGTCAATCATTGATCCAGTTAATATTATACACTTGTCAATCATGCATCCAGTTAATATTATACACATGTCAATCATTCATCCAATTAATATTATACACATGTCAATCATTCATCCAGTTAATATTATACACATGTCAATCATGCATCCAGTTAATATTATACACATGTCAATCATGCATCCAGTTAATATTATACACATGTCAATCATGCATCCAGTTAATATTATACACATGTCAATCATGCATCCAGTTAATATTATACACATGTCAATCATGCATCCAGTTAATATTATACACATTTCAATCATTCATCCAGCTAATAGTATACACATGTCAATCATGCATCCAGTTAATATTATACACATGTCAATCATGCATCCAGTTAATATTATACACATGTCAATCATGCATCCAGTTAATATTATACGCATGTCAATCATTCATCCAGTTAATATTATACACATGTCAATCATGCATCCAGTTAATATTATACACATGTCAATCATGCATCCAGTTAATATTATACACATGTCAATCATGCATCCAGTTAATATTATACGCATGTCAATCATTCATCCAGTTAATATTATACACATGTCAATCATGCATCCAGTTAATATTATACACATGTCAATCATTCATCCAGTTAATATTACACACATGTCAATCATGCATCCAGTTAATATTATACACATGTCAATCATGCATCCAGTTAATATTATACACATGTCAATCATTCATCCAGTTAATATTATACACATGTCAATCATTCATCCAGTTAATATTATACACATGTCAATCATTCATCCAGTTAATATTATACACATGTCAATCATGCATCCAGTTAATATTATACACATGTCAATCATGCATCCAGTTAATATTATACACATGTCAATCATTCATCCAGTTAATATTATACACATGCCAATCATGCATCCAGTTAATATTATACACATGTCAATCATGCATCCAGTTAATATTATACACATGTCAATCATTCATCCAGTTAATATTATACACATGTCAATCATGCATCCAGTTAATATTATACACATGTCAATCATTCATCCAGTTAATATTATACACATGTCAATCATTCATCCAGTTAATATTATACACATGTCAATCATGCATCCAGTTAATATTATACACATGTCAATCATGCATCCAGTTAATATTATACACATGCCAATCATGCATCCAGTTAATATTATACACATGTCAATCATGCATCCAGTTAATATTATACACATGCCAATCATGCATCCAGTTAATATTATACACATGTCAATCATTCATCCAGTTAATATTATACACATGTCAATCATGCATCCAGTTAATATTATACACATGTCAATCATGCATCCAGTTAATATTATACACATGTCAATCATGCATCCAGTTAATATTATACACATGCCAATCATGCATCCAGTTAATATTATACACATGTCAATGATGCATCCAGTTAATATTATACACATGCCAATCATGCATCCAGTTAATATTATACACATGTCAATCATTCATCCAGTTAATATTATACACATGTCAATCATGCATCCAGTTAATATTATACACATGCCAATCATGCATCCAGTTAATATTATACACATGTCAATCATTCATCCAGTTAATATTATACACATGCCAATCATGCATCCAGTTAATATTATACACATGTCAATCATTCATCCAGTTAATATTATACACATGTCAATCATGCATCCAGTTAATATTATACACATATCAATCCTGCATCCAGTTAATATTATACACATATCAATCCTGCATCCAATTAATATTATACACATGCCAATCATGCATCCAGTTAATATTATACACATGTCAATCATGCATCCAGTTAATATTATACACATGTCCATCATTCATCCAGTTAATATTATACACATGTCAATCGTGCATCCAGTTAATATTATACACATGTCAATCATGCATCAAGTTAATATTATACACATGTCAATCATTCATCCAGTTAATATTATACACATGTCAATCATGCATCCAGTTAATATTATACACATGTCAATCATGCATACAGTTAATATTATACACATGTCAATCATGCATCCAGTTAATATTATACACATGTCAATCGTGCATCCAGTTAATATTATACACATGTCAATCATGCATCCAGTTAATATTATACACATGTCAATCATGCATCCAGTTAATATTATACACATGTCAATCATTCATCTAGTTAATATAATACACATGTCAATCATTCATCCAGTTAATATTATACACATGTCAATCATTCATCCAGTTAATATTATACACATGTCAATCATGCACCCAGTTAATATTATACACATGTCAATCATTCATCCAGTTAATATTATACACATGTCAATCATTCATCCAATAGATATTATACACATGTCAATCATTCATCCAATTAATATTATACACATGTCAATCATTCATCCAGTTAATATTATACACATGCCAATCATGCATCCAGTTAATATTATACACATGCCAATCATGCATCCAGTTAATATTATACACATGTCAATCATTCATCCAGTTAATATTATACACATGTCAATCATGCATCCAGTTAATATTATACACATGTCAATCATGCATCCAGTTAATATTATACACATGCCAATCATGCATCCAGTTAATATTATACACATGTCAATCATGCATCCAGTTAATATTATACAGATGTCAATCATGCATCCAGTTAATATTATACACATGTCAATCATGCATCCAGTTAATATTATACACATGTCAATCATGCATCCAGTTAATATTATACACATGTCAATCATTCATCCAGTTAATATTATACACATGTCAATCATGCATCCAGTTAATATTATACACATGTCAATCATGCATCCAGTTAATATTATACACATGTCAATCATTCATCCAGGCAATATTATACACATGTCAATCATGCATCCAGTTAATATTATACACATGTCAATCATGCATCCAGTTAATATTATACACATGTCAATCATGCATCCAGTTAATATTAAACACATGTCAATCATGCATCCAGTTAATATTATACACATGTCAATCATGCATCCAGTTAATATTATACACATGTCAATCATGCATCCAGTTAATATTATACACATGTCAATCATGCATCCAGTTAATATTATACACATGTCAATCATGCATCCAGTTAATATTATACACATGTCAAGCATGCATCCAGTTAATATTATACACATGTCAATCATGCATCCAGTTAATATTATACACATGTCAATCATTCATCCAGTTAATATTATACACATGTCAATCATGCATCCAGTTAATATTATACACATATCAATCATGCATCCAGTTAATATTATACACTTGTCAATCATGCATCCAGTTAATATTATACACATGTCAATCATTCATCCAGTTAATATTATACACATGTCAATCATTCATCCAGTTAATATTATACACATGTCAATCATGCATCCAGTTAATATTATACACATGTCAATCATGCATCCAGTTAATATTATACACATGTCAATCATGCATCCAGTTAATATTATACACATGTCAATCATGCATCCAGTTAATATTATACACATGTCAATCATGCATCCAGTTAATATTATACACATTTCAATCATTCATCCAGCTAATATTATACACATGTCAATCATGCATCCAGTTAATATTATACACATGTCAATCATGCATCCAGTTAATATTATACACATGTCAATCATGCATCCAGTTAATATTATACGCATGTCAATCATTCATCCAGTTAATATTATACACATGTCAATCATGCATCCAGTTAATATTATACACATGTCAATCACGCATCCAGTTAATATTATACACATGTCAATCATGCATCCAGTTAATATTATACGCATGTCAATCATTCATCCAGTTAATATTATACACATGTCAATCATGCATCCAGTTAATATTATACACATGTCAATCATTCATCCAGTTAATATTACACACATGTCAATCATGTATCCAGTTAATATTATACACATGTCAATCATGCATCCAGTTAATATTATACACATGTCAATCATGCATCCAGTTAATATTATACACATGTCAATCATTCATCCAGTTAATATTATACACATGTCAATCATTCATCCAGTTAATATTATACACATGTCAATCATGCATCCAGTTAATATTATACACATGTCAATCATGCATCCAGTTAATATTATACACATGTCAATCATTCATCCAGTTAATATTATACACATGTCAATCATGCATCCAGTTAATATTATACACATGTCAATCATGCATCCAGTTAATATTATACACATGTCAATCATTCATCCAGTTAATATTATACACATGTCAATCATTCATCCTGTTAATATTATACACATGTCAATCATGCATCCAGTTAATATTATACACATGTCAATCATGCATCCAGTTAATATTATACACATGTCAATCATTCATCCAGTTAATATTATACACATGTGTCAATCATGCATCCAGTTAATATTATACACATGTCAATCATGCATCCAGTTAATATTATACACATGTCAATCATGCATCCAGTTAATATTATACACATGTCAATCATTCATCCAGTTAATATTATACACATGTCAATCATGCATCCAGTTAATATTATACACATGTCAATCATTCATCCAGTTAATATTATACACATGTCAATCATGCATCCAGTTAATATTATACACATGTCAATCATGCATCCAGTTAATATTATACACATGTCAATCATGCATCCAGTTAATATTATACACATGCCAATCATGCATCCAGTTAATATTATACACATGTCAATCATTCATCCAGTTAATATTATACACATGTCAATCATGCATCCAGTTAATATTATACACATGTCAATCATGCATCCAGTTAATATTATACACATGCCAATCATGCATCCAGTTAATATTATACACATGCCAATCATGCATCCAGTTAATATTATACACATGTCAATCATTCATCCAGTTAATATTATACACATGTCAATCATGCATCCAGTTAATATTATACACATGTCAATCATGCATCCAGTTAATATTATACACATGCCAATCATGCATCCAGTTAATATTATACACATGTCAATCATGCATCCAGTTAATATTATACACATGTCAATCATGCATCCAGTTAATATTATACACATGTCAATCATGCATCCAGTTAATATTATACACATGTCAATCATTCATCCAGTTAATATTATACACATGTCAATCATGCATCCAGTTAATATTATACACATGTCAATCATTCATCCAGTTAATATTAAACACATGTCAATCATGCATCCAGTTAATATTATACACATGTCAATCATTCATCCAGTTAATATTATACACATGTCAGTCATGCATCCAGTTAATATTATACACATGTCAATCATGCATCCAGTTAATATTATACACATGTCAATCATGCATCCAGTTAATATTATACACATGTCAATCATTCATCCAGTTAATATTATACACATGTCAATCATGCATCCAGTTAATATTATACACATGTCAATCATGCATCCAGTTAATATTATACACATGCCAATCATGCATCCAGTTAATATTATACACATGCCAATCATGCATCCAGTTAATATTATACACATGTCAATCATGCATCCAGTTAATATTATACACATGTCAATCATTCATCCAGTTAATATTACACACATGTCAATCATTCATCCAGTTAATATTATACACATGCCAATCATGCATCCAGTTAATATTATACACATGTCAATCATGCATCCAGTTAATATTATACACATGTCAATCATTCATCCAGTTAATATTATACACATGTCAATCATGCATCCAGTTAATATTATACACATGTCAATCATTCATCCAGTTAATATTATACACATGTCAATCATTCATCCAGTTAATATTATACACATGTCAATCATGCATCCAGTTAATATTATACACATGTCAATCATGCATCCAGTTAATATTATACACATGCCAATCATGCATCCAGTTAATATTATACACATGTCAATCATGCATCCAGTTAATAGTATACACATGCCAATCATGCATCCAGTTAATATTATACACATGTCAATCATTCATCCAGTTAATATTATACACATGTCAATCATGCATCCAGTTAATATTATACACATGTCAATCATGCATCCAGTTAATATTATACACATGTCAATCATGCATCCAGTTAATATTATACACATGCCAATCATGCATCCAGTTAATATTATACACATGTCAATCATGCATCCAGTTAATATTATACACATGCCAATCATGCATCCAGTTAATATTATACACATGTCAATCATTCATCCAGTTAATATTATACACATGTCAATCATGCATCCAGTTAATATTATACACATGCCAATCATGCATCCAGTTAATATTATACACATGTCAATCATTCATCCAGTTAATATTATACACATGCCAATCATGCATCCAGTTAATATTATACACATGTCAATCATTCATCCAGTTAATATTATACACATGTCAATCATTCATCCAGTTAATATTATACACATGCCAATCATGCATCCAGTTAATACTATACACATGTCAATCATGCATCCAGTTAATATTATACACATGTCAATCATGCATCCAGTTAATATTATACACATGTCAATCATGCATCCAGTTAATATTATACACATGTCAATCATGCATCCAGTTAATATTATACACATGTCAATCATGCATCCAGTTAATATTATACACATGTCAATCATGCATCCAGTTAATATTATACACATGTCAATCATGCATCCAGTTAATATTATACACATGTCAATCATGCATCCAGTTAATATTATATACATGCCAATCATGCATCCAGTTAATATTATACACATGCCGATCATGCATCCAGTTAATATTATACACATGTCAATCATGCATCCAGTTAATATTATACACATGCCAATCATGCATCCAGTTAATATTATACACATGCCAATCATTCATCCAGTTAATATTATACACATGTCAATCATGCATCCAGTTAATATTATACACATGTCAATCATGCATCCAGTTAATATTATACACATGTCAATCATGCATCCAGTTAATATTATACACATGCCAATCATTCATCCAGTTAATATTATACACATGCCAATCATTCATCTAGTTGCAAAGACATTTCATGTCGATATTGTCATTGGTCAGTCACTTGAAATTAACAATGCTGACCAGCTGCCATAGTGTAAATATTCGTAGCTAAATCAAACATTTTTTATTTAAGAGTTTGTCAGTTATATATACAATTATTAATTAGCTATAGGTTATCGGCCGCAACAAGTAGAACGCTGCCCGCGTCATAAGTAACAAAAAGTCGGCCAATAAGTAGAAAACGCGGCCAATAAGTCAAGGTGACGTAAATGACGTCATACTTAATTAGCTCGATCGGCAAAGAATATTGGGTCGACGGAAGATATATTGCAGTTGATTTCGATTGAATTACGGACAACCACTGTTTTTGTGAGTAAATATACATGTACGCGGATGAACTACATGTATCCGTGTCAATATCATTCCCATGGAGTGGAAACTGACAGTACTGTGAAATGGCTGCAAGTTCTTCACAAAGTTCACAAGAATAAAAATTGCTGGAATAATTGTTAATTAAATAAAACACACAATGGTATATCTATGTTAATATATTCATCATGTGAAACAATTATTACATTGTTGCTAATTAATCAAATACTTATTAATTGGTTGTTTCCACATTGACCGAGTTATGAGGCCTCGGTCTGTCGTATTAGCCTTCGGCCTGCGACCTCGGCCTCATAACTTGGCCAATATGGAAACAACCAATTAATAACATATATTAATTCTGGCTTGATCTAACTATAGTCCGTAAGCCAATTCTGAACATTTCAAGTTTTGTTGCACAACCCTCGCATTTTTCATTTATGTATATAAAAATGGCGGGCGTCATCTGCCGGTAACCCTGATACTAATCTGCCGTTGTAAAAGGTGTCCGAAGGTAATACAAATCAAGGGTGACTACGCTGAGCCCCATAAGATAATTTAACCCTTTACCCAACAGAAGGGCCATGTGCCAATGCATTCTCTTATATATGCGAGTCGACCATAGGTCGCCTCGCATATATAAGAGAATGCATCGGCTTAACACATATTAAAAATGATAAAATTGTCAAAGAATGTAGAAATATATTATAAAAATTGTTTACCCTCTATTTACAGCCTTACCTTTAACAATTTAACATGGTAGCTTACCCTCTATTTACAGCCTTACCTCTAACAATTTATCATGGTAGCATCTCTATTTACAGCCTAACCTCTAACAATTTAACATGGTAGCTTACCCTCTATTAACAGCCTAACCTCTAACAATTTAACATGGTAGCTTACCCTCTATTTACAGCCTTACCTCTAACAATTTAACATGGTACTGGTGTCCTTCAAAAATATTACAAATTTCCTCCATCCTTAGGGATTTAGTAGAGCTCTGCAAATGTGTTTGGGGTTATTGATATCTCATAAACTCATAAGAGCCTGAGGAAGTGATTGCAAGTACAACCAAACAAAACTGGTTGTTTATCGTTGACCATTTTCACATATTTCCTATACTAAATTATACAGAAAAGGAGATAATAAAGCACATTATTTTATGATAATAAAGTACATTATTATATGATGATAATCTTTCTTCTAAAAGTCCCATATTAAATCACACGGAAAAGAAGTTGATAAATATAGAATATGTAGCTAGTGTCGTCGCTTTTGTTTATATCCGTGAGGGGGATTTGAGTCCAATATATGCAAAATCCCCCGAGCGGACATAAACAGTTTAAGCGACGACATTAGCTACATATTTTATTTATCCATCGCACAAAACTTGCCGTTTGTGAGGTAAATCTGTCATTTTCCTCAGTTTTACATTCGTTACTTCGATGACGCCATTACATTTATTAGGTCAAGCAAACCAGTTAGCATTCATGACGTGGGAAAACCGGAATGCAGCTTAGAGCGAAATAGTTCGTTGGCATTTTCACATTTATTATAAGCAGACCTTGTTCTGAGGATTTATATATGTTTTAGAGCTAAAACATATATCATTTTGAATTATTTTAGTGAATTATGCACGATAAAAACTTTCTGAAATCACAATGACGTCATTGAGGTCGGTTGACGTCCCTAGTTACCTGCGCAATTTGCATATCAAATTACGTCATAAAAGTAGTACTAACCTAATAAAGCTACGTTGATCTAATAAAGCTACATTAACGTAATAAACGTAACGTTTATTAGGCAGGCTTTATGTAGTCAATAGACGCAGTGAGCGGTGGATAAATCACGACATCTACTGGAGTGTGCTATAAACAAGATGGGTTAAAGGCGCGTGGGGCCTTAGTTGTCTAAAATATTCATATGTGTTCCAATCACCGTAAACAGAAAAACATTAAAACGCATACAGTTTCGTTCATATATACCATGACCATCGCGTAAACAGCATGTTATCATAAAGATCTACTATATTTTACCTAAACAAGAGCCTGATTGTGTTACAGAAGACAGCACAATGCTACTGGCTAATCACACACAAATGGCATAAACGCTCTTTATTAGTTCCATATCAGGAATTCACCAACAAAGAACGCTCTTTATGTTTACCATCATAATATAAACAAACACCAGAAAAGTAACTTTTTATGCTTTTGTTTACATAACAATGGTCAAACATATGACAATAACATACTGTTTATGGGATATTTGTTATTTGTATACGGACAAAGTCTGTCTACATTTTGAAGTTCTTTCTGTTTGTAGCGGTTTTTGCCGAGTGGAAATATTTTCACAGGATACCCACCGCCAAGGCCAACCGTACCTTTAATAACAAGTCACTCGACGTCATGAGTTATTAATATGAATTGTATATCCCTGTTTATTTCAATGAAAAGGTATCTACATTGTTTTGCATTTGATGGATCCAAGCACAAATATAGACGAGGTGATGTGTTTCAGGCCTAATATGGAATGATAACATCGGTAGATCATATAATAAAACACTTATTACATTGTTGCTAGGTTAACATGATGATTTATCAACACTTGGAAGTTAATATTCACTTTCTCGGGTTGATAAATCCTCATACCAACCTCGAAACCATGCAATAAATGTATATTATCTTACAATATAGCTATATTTCATCAAATACACGCGAAAACGCCTAGGCGGTTTCCGATCTTGTATCCTGGATGGCAACAAGGATATCTTCGATGGCAACAGCTGGTGCACGTGCGTTTCGACAACTGGCTTGTTTTCAAAACAAAACGTCTAAATAACCAACTAAAAGTCGTAAAATAATATACTCGTGTACTACGAATGTAAAATAATCAATAATTAGTTCAATAAAGTTGACAAAATGTGGAGACAGGGCCCAAAAAGCTCAAAATAACCACCCAAAAATGTTTGGAAATCGAAAAAAGTAACGAAGTTTACACATTGTTAACAGCGCGCACGAATACGGACTATTTTGACAATTTCTATTTTAGCGAAGTAGGGAATTCCCCGTAATTCAGTACGGTCTTGATCAAAAGCTACTGAACGCATTTTTTATTCGATAAAATACAGAATGGAAAATCAAATTAATTTTATCTTATGTTAAGGATATAAAACACAATACTTACGAAAAGTCCGTGATTTAGTGCATTTCCTCTAAATGAAGTTTAATGGGTTATTTTAGTGCGAGTCAGAACTCGATTGTCGAAGTGTCGGTAAGTTCAAAATTCACCAAAACTCTGAATGGACAGTCATGATCAGTCATCTCCGGCTATGCCTCTCGCCAACACTATCACTATCCAAGGAGATTGTACCATAAAATAATACAATTATCCTGTTAAAAGTGACAATTATGTCGAACATATATGAAACGAAAATATCGTCGCCTCTTCATTGAATCGGATTCCAGCCAAAGTGAATTTGAATAGTGACGTGAATTTCTCAGAATTTGACTTATCACAACGTCGCGTGCTGAGAATATTGTGTACGTTGTGTGTTGCGCGTAATAAAATAGTTCCCGTTTTAAATTGAGTTTTATTGCATTTGTATGGGACGAATTGTAAGATAAATTGGTTATCATCACCCTGTGTGTTTCCGAGATCCGTATTCAAGTCTCGCTGCTTTCTCTGGGCTGTCTATCGACTCGTCCTACGGACTCGTCGATAGACTGCACAGAGAAGGCAGCTCGACTTGAATACGGATCTCGGAAACACACATGGTGGTGATAACCTATATATATCTACTGGACTGTCATATCAAAAGAAATCATATGTTAATAACAAGCTCACACGGCGTCATGAGTCATTAATAGGAATTGTATGTTGATATAAATCCCTGGGTTAAATTTTGATTTCTTGAATCACATTGTACATATATTCACCGGTTAATAAGGTATTTCAGGCATAAAGGGCTTGATAATATTGGTTGATCGTATAATAAAACACTTAATGCATTGTTTCGATGTTGATATGAGGATATTCACCCGGTGAAGTTAATATTCGCCGAAGGCCCAGATGAATATTAACTTTCTCGGGTTGCAATAAATGTATATTGTTTTATAGTTCATTATTCAGTACAGTGTTCCGTGCATATACTCACATTTTCTTCTTTGATATGGAGTTTGTGTCTGTTGAATTGGGGTCGAAAAATGAATTAATCCTATACAAAGTTCACATTCTGTATATATAAGTTAATCCATCATGAATTATATACGCTTAAATCAATTGGTGCAACATGCTGGTTGATTGCTATGATTGTTAATAAAAGTGAACATAACCCTTAATGTTCACACCATCAATTGTTTGGGAACATTGGCATTACAAAGTGGTTAAGACTTTACCTTTATCCGACTGGTTCCGCCGTATTGTGCGGCATTCCACTGTATTGCGGGTTCAATCCACGATCTGGTGATAATGACATTTGTTGACAGTGTGTCGGTCAGATCGTCAAATCCACTGATACTCAGTAGGAATAACCGCAGTCTAACGCTTGTTGGCACGGCTAAATCAGGCGTTGCTCGAATCCGCGGATCAAGCTGGTCTGTTAAGTTCTTAACCAAGGTCTGTATGTCTTCTCGAAGTGATGACGTTCCACCCCCTCCGCCGCCCCCACCTCCACCAAACGCCGCTACGAATTCAGGCAAAAATACAGAAAGAATAGTCAGAAAGAGTTTGGTGATATCCATAATTCCTTCACCTTTGAGGATTTTTAATTTCGCAGGGAACAAGTCTGTGGTTATTGAATCCACGAGATTCCGACGACACTAGCCTAGAGTGTGCTAAGAAAGCGTCTTCCATAAAGCCCAACCGTTCATTGGTATACGCCGGTATAGCATCAGTTTATATCCATAATCATCCCCGCACTTTTAAGGGAATGTTTCGGCTGTAGTTAGGCGATACTAGCCCGTGGTTCTTCCACCCACGTGACTCCGATGTTGAGTTGGTATCTAAGAAATCTTTGTTATAAAGCCTAGCCTTTCATTGTTCTACTTGTGTATAATGAGGCTGCGTATGCATATATAGTGACTTCGATCTCCGGCGGTGGAATAATTGTGTCCATGGGAAATTTGTATGTGGATAATCGCTTCACAAACGCAGGCCGATATCGTTCCAGTCGCTGAATAATGTGCATGCAGTTTTAAGCTATTATCTGTATTAACCCTTCCAGTGCCAGGGGTCGATCTCATCGGCCCTAATTTACGGTCTGTAAAATCGGCCCTAAAAAAAATGAAAAAATAAAAAACAACAACATTTTTTTTTTTTTTATAGATTTGTTTTTGTTTTGGGTTGAATTTTTTTTAGGTATTCTTAGCATGCTATAGCGAATTTAAAAACAAACTGGATAAAACCTTAGGGGCATGTTATAACTCAAAACTATCACCAAGTATTCATAGTAATAATTTTGATGCCCATGAAAAATGTAAGATTCCCTGGCAATAAACCTACAAAATAAGTCTGTTAAAGAATATAAGAACAAATTATTGAAATTGTAAAAAATAATAACAAATGATGAAACATTGTTAGGCCAATGCATTCTCTTATATATGCGAGGCGACCTATGGTCGACTCGCATATATAAGATAATGCATTGGCACAAGGTATATGGTTTGATACAAAAATCGGACTTGGCACTGAAAGGGTTAAAACATAGACTGGTTCGAATCGTCACCTCTGATCAGAAGGGTTTAACCTGAAATTGTGGCAATGCAGCGGAAGCATACCATGTGGTCGGTCGATCAACCCTCTCATTGGCTGCGCGCGCGGATGGTGTGACAAATGAACCCATTGTAAACTGAATTCAATCCGGCGAAAGTAAGAGTTGGTAATTTCATGCTGATGAAAGAATCAATGGCTGAAAACAGCATCAATGTATGTCCCTTCTGTAATATAGATAGTTACCAGCAAGAGAGCTATCACAAAATCGTGGTACACTCTTAAAACAATAGGTACTCTGGAGTACCTACGTAGGTACTGAGCTTTCTCCCAGAGGGAGTACCTAACTGTTGGTACCCTAGAGTACCTTTCAAATATTTAGGTTCTCCCCACGATCGAAGTTCTTTGAGATCATGTTATCAGTTACATGAACTCCCTTGCATAGTGCAAAATGTAATAATCCGAATTATATTACTTTTATTAGTGTAGAACCGTGATCGTGTTTTTGTACTTAATTCAAGGTTTAATATACAGGTTCTCTGGAGTACCTATACATTTAGGTTCTGTGGAGTACCAATATTTAGGTTCTCTTGAGTACCTATATTTAGGTTCTGTGGGGTACCTATCCAGGCATTATGCACATTCTTAAAACAGTAGGTACCCCAGAGTACCTACGTAGGTACTGAACTTGTCCCGTGGGGAGTACCAAACTATATGTAGTACCAAATATTTAGGTACTATGCATAGTACCTAGCAATTAGGTACTTCAGAGAACCAAATATATAGGTACTATGTGGAGAACATGCCAAGATACCAAGAAAAATGGCCGACGGCAAATTTAACAATGTGGCATGTTAGATTCCAAATGATGTTACGGCGTTTAAACATCGAAATAAGTACAAAACCACGATCGAGGTTACACGATTTTGTTACATGAACTCCATTGCATAGTGAAAAATGAAATAATCCGAATTATATTATTGTTATTAGTATAGAACCGTGATCGTGTTTTTGTACTTAATTCAAGGTTTAATATCTCGATTTCAGGATTACCCTGAACTGTTCCCTGCATGTGGACTAAAGTTTGTCTGAAGAACTAAAATAATCGTCAAAATTTCTTAATTTGTGTGCAATAATATTAAAGTAAACATTATGAATCAAATAACTTAAACAGGTCTGGGTGAAACACCAATCGATCTATAATAGCCCGATAAATAAAAAAAACTACCTTGCGATAAATCACAAACATTTGCGAATCGCAAACTACTTTGCAATAAATATATGCGATTTAGTGCAAAGGTTTTCGATTGATCACAAAGGTTTGCGATAAATCGCAATGGTTTGTGATTTATCACAGATGTATTTTTATGCGTTGCCACTAATGGGCTTGAATCGTATAAATATAAATATAAATCAGACATCTTCAACAGGTCTTGGTGAACCACAAATCGATCTATAATAGCACGGTCGGGCTAAAATAGACTAACTGGTCTTTCACAGCCAGCATGCATGTGGGATAAGGGGAGCAAACTGCGATAAATCACAAAACAACTTTGAGAAAAATCACAAACCCCGTTGCGATAACTCTCAAACTCTTGCGATAAATCTCAAACATCTTTACAATAACTCTCAGACTACGTACTAGGTGATTATATTTTGCGAATTATCGCAAAGATGTTTCAGATTTGTCGCAAAGGTTTTTTTGGCGCTAAAATGAGCTTCTGTGAAAACATTATAAATCAGACATCTTAAACAGGTCTGGGTCAGGATTTCCCTGACGTGTTGCCTGCACGTTGAGTAAATTTTGTCTGATTGTCTGAAATTATCGTCCAAATTTCTTAATTTGTATGTAATTAAAGTAAACATTATAAATCAGACATCTTAAACAGGTCTGAGTGAACAACCTATCAATCTATAATTGCCGGGTCGGGCTAAAATAGACCGATTGGTCTTTCACAGCCAGCATGCATATGGGATAAGGGGAGCAAACCTTTGCGATAAATCCCAAAATAACTTTTCCTTAAATCTCAAACATCTTTACGATAACTCTCAGACTACGTAGTAGGTGATTATATTTTGCGAGTTATCGCAAAGATGTTTCAGATTTGTCGCAAAGGTTTTTTGGCGCTAATGAGCTTCTGTGAAAACATTATAAATCAGACATCTTAAACAGGTCTGAGTGAACAACCTATCAATCTACAATTACCCGGTTGGGCTAAAATAGACGGATCGGTCTTTCACAGCCAGCATGCATATGGGATAAGGGGAGCAAGCTTTTGCGATAAATCCCAAAACAACTTTGCAATAAATCACAAACATCTTTGCGATAACAAAGAATAATATGTGACCCGCCATATCAAATCCAGTCGTAAGTCGGGATTTTTTTTACCATGTGCCAATGCATTATCTTATATATGCGAGTCGACCATAGGTCGCCTCGCATATATAAGAGAATGCATTGGCCTAACAATTTGTTATCATTTTTTTTTAAATAAATGTTTCTTACAATTTTTAGGACATAAAATAAAAAACATCCATTACCCTGCAGGGAGCCCCACACATATATAGAAGCATATATAAGAGTGTCGTCTGCTCATGTTTGTCTGGGGCTCTGTATGGGTGAAATTATAAAATTGTTAAAGAATACATGAAAAAATTATTAAAATTGTAAAATATTGTTAGACCAATGCATTCTCTTATATATGCGAGGCGACATATGGTCGACTCGCATATATAAGAGAATGCATTGGCACAGGGTAAAAAAATCCCGACTTACGACTGGATTTGATATGGCGGGTCACATATGTTTACACAATAAAAGGCATCGACCGGGACCCCCTGGCTTAGCTGTCTGACCGCAGGGGTATCCTATCATGCAGTCATTACCTTTATTTCGCCTGTCTTTGTCTGTGGAGCCTACTTGAATGTGGTAACTTCGAACTGATATCAACATCAGTGTGGTTCTATGTTTGTGATCTCGTACCCCTGCTTCTCGGGCATTATAATTTGTCGATTTTGTCAGTATCAGTGTTCGCGCTGGACCGAAACATCTTGTGGCCAAATGAAAATGTTATTAGCCAAATGAAAAAACTTTGGCCAAATGTTTTTCGTTCAAATTAAAAAAAAAATTGGGCCAAATTAAATCCTCATTTTCTCGGCGCTTCAAAATTAATGACCAACATATTTGTTTTAAACTGTATGTGTTTCTCAGAATAAAGACATAACACAAAACAACTTTAAAAAATATTATACGAACAGAGGTATGCGTTATATCGCACAGACAGATCAATTCATGTGAAGCCATTAATACAAAATGCGGCGGGATTTCACGTCCGACCATATGCAAAAAGCCGGGTGAAAATCAAAGTAAGAAATTTTTCATCGCGGAGACAATGGACTGTTCTGCTGTGGCTATGGTTGTTACTTGTATTTCCTTCATGTTTTTACTCTCCGTCAACATTTGTTCAGATGCACTGTGGGAAACGAAATTCGCAAACATAAAACTAACATTCTATATAATTATAGTCACATAAATCCGCTAAACCAATTGTAATAACTCTATGTCGCTGACATTATGACGGTCGCTAACTATTGCTTATTATAGTAGGGTGATAAATGTTGAATATCTGTTGTATTCAAACCTTTTATGATTTGAAGCCAGATTGTTATTAGACGGGATGCAGTTTATGACACATTACGACACCATTGGGTTAAGAACTGCACGCCTATGCATCCAATTAAGGAACAATGCATTTTGGTATGTTATCTTATACACTGCCTAATCAACAAAAAATTACACAATCTGTTCAGCGCTTTTTAATTAGATTTCCGGCTCCATGATGTCCATCTCCATTTGGGGTAAAAATAAACATTTGGCCAAAAGTTTAGCCAAATGAAATTTTTATTAGCCAAATTCGAAAAAGATTCGCCATTGGTCAATTTGGCCAACGACAGCGCGAACACTCAGTATGCATATTCCTCTTTTTGAATATGAACATTTCACTGACAGTTTAGCTCAAAGTGATGTTATCAACTTCAATTTGCATGGCCGCATAAACATGCAATTAGATCAAGATACTGTATGCAAAGAACACCAAGATCATTTTCAAATCCCAATCAATTCGCCCGTAACTGCAGAAATATAAATAAACGACGAACTTTATGAGTACATCATACTTCACTGTTAGACAATACCGTCGGTTTGACGGTATCGGACCGTAGTAATCCGACTGTCCCATACCGTTTCATCAGTTCTACGGTGAGTCACCGTTTTAGGCGCACTGAAAGGGGTTAATCTATTCACTTCTGCCTTATCTAACAAATTGCCTGATCGCAGAAGGGTATTCGATGGGTGAGTGAATGTCCCTTTCCGTGGTCAGACAGCTAAGGGAGGTCCGGTCGTTGCCTTTGTGTCTGTTTTTTTTCTCGCAACTGATGGAACGGGCCATATGTTGGCCCCGTGGTACAGTGGTTAGCGCGTCGGACTTGCCTTCGCTGTCAACACAGCGAGACGAGTCCGCAGCCGTCCGCTTGTCAAACGTGAATTTCACACAGCAGTGGTTTGGCCAAATTGATCGACGTGAAATTGTCGGTCGGGTTGTACGCTGTTCATATTTCGCCCCCAGTTGTATCCATTGAGCAAGTTCGCTCGTACTGTATCCATCTCGTTTCTGACTCCTGGATTGCACCGCTAGAGAGAGTATTTGGGGGGGGGCTAACCCCGGTATTCTCGAATGGGCCTAGAGGCCCATTCCTTAACCCCTCATTTTATAGCCTTTATTAAAAATACATGGGAAAGAAAAAAAAGGAAGAAGCATTTTTTTATACACAAATTTCTTCTTCTTTCCGTCGCTGGAATCCAGACGAGGGGGTGTTTAGCCCCCTGGAACACTGTAGGTCGATGGTAGCCGCAGTGCCCCAGCAGGTGTTGTTGCCTCGTCGGTGACGGTGGTGGACTCCTGGTAGATGTTATCCGGAGTCCGGGCTGCTCCAAAGGGATGGCAGACGTGATGGTGTAGTAAAATCCACGGAGAAGGCCAGCTGGAAGTCGTCCGGATGTCCTGGTCACTTTTATCCAGCATCTCCTGGCATCACCCCGTTGACGTCCTGAAGAGCATTTTCCACTCGCTGGTATCTGGAATCCAGGTCTCCAACCGCTCTGGTGGTCCACTAGCAGGAGACCGGCAGAGATTCCAGCGAAGTACTGCGCCCTCCATTCTGTCAACAGAGCCGACCCGACAACCAAAATCTGAGATCGAAGCGGGATCAGACAATGGCTGTCGAGTCATCCAGGCTAATCCGCGGCATACAGCACAGCCGGTCGCATATTGCACCGCTCGGGTGCGGTGGGCTTTTATTGGAACCCTATATAGCTGGATGAACATCCACCTCCGGCAGCTTATTTGTTTCGGAGAGAAGAATTTCAAATTTGTTTTCAGCTAAAAGCCCGTAGTGCATTCTAAACTGGATATCGGATATGTGACAACTACATCGGACATTCCCAAACGGTAAATATCACAATATTTGCTTTTTAAAGTGAGGTTTGGACAGTTCAATCTGAAGTAACTCCCGGTGCATGTCACGGCTGACCGCTCTCTCAATAACAGGCCAGCCAAGCTTCGCGCATCGGATCATACTGCCTGACCTAATTAAGGCCGTACCTGAGCAGGCAGGTGACAATCTGTGTGAGTATTAGTTGTCAGCTCCGGGTTCACAAGTAAACATGTCACTTGGAGAGACGGCGAACATTCTGAGCCAGACCATGGATGTGATCTATCAGGATCAGAATGTAAGCACTCCGATAAATACCAGGAGACAATTGGACAATGGCACAAGCCATATATTGGATGCTCTCAAACAGATGGAAAAAAACATGAACATGAAGTTACAACATATGGACCAAAAAGTGTCAATACTGGACGTAAAAGTTTCTAAGCTTGACGTGATTGAACAACAGTTATCAGAAGTGTCAATGAAAGTGTCATATGTAGAGGGGAAAGTGACCAATGTGGACAAAAGATGTGCCGATCTGGAAAAGAACTATAATCAGATGGAAAAGGGTGTGAAGCAAGTGGACAAGCAGAGGAAAGAGATTCGGGACATAATGCTGGACTACGGAGAGGGGCAGGACGGGTATGTACAACGTCTGAAGAACCTAGAGTAAGAACAACAGAGACTAAAGGACCGTATTATTGATCTCCAATGCAGAAGCATGCAATACAACCTTATATTCATTGGAATAGAGGAGAGTAACAGTGATAGAAATGGTGCTGGTAGACGAGAAGACACGGAAGTAGTACTCAGAAACTTCTTGGAAAGGGAGCTGGATATAAGAGACAGACTATCGTTTCACAACGTACACAGAATAGGTAGACAAGAGGGTCGCGGGGAAAAGGGCATATCACGGCAGATTATAGCTAAATTCGTCTACCATACAGAAATGCAAGACGTGTTGTCTGCGACGGGAAACCTGACAGGAAAGAAGTTTAACGTACGTACTCAGTTCCCAGTAGAAATAGAAGAAGAAAGAAAACTACTATACAGGCACAAAAAGGACGCGAAGAAATCAGGGGCTAAAGTTCGAATGTATAGGGACAAGCTTTATGTAAACGACAAACTGTTCACGGTTAGCGAGGAAGAGCGTCAAGAGTGGAAGGAGAGGGTAAATGGACAGAAGGATATGGAGAGTAGGGAATATCAGGGTCCGAGCCCTAGTCAGATACAGGATAGGAAACGTCAGCGGATGGCCCGGTCCGGACAGGGAAGAGAACAATACTCGTCATGAAAACCTTCAAAGACATGTTATTGAACTGTTGTATTTCCTATTATATCATATCTCATATTTTCAGAGCTGGTGATAAGTGCAGAACATGAATGTTGTGCTTTACTTTAAATATACATGTATCAATATTACAAATATATGTGCATGATAGGTATAGTGAATATCATAAGGGTCTTGAGGTTGACAGTGTGACCAACATATCTGTAAATATTACCATAAATATGCAAACGAAATGTTTTGTTGTTTTTTTGTTCTAGCTTTAGTTACTGCATGAAACCGGTACTTTTCTCCCGTCATCTGGCAATTTGTAGCACCAACACAGGTGGCACAAGTGTGGCAAAATGGATATCCTGGATACATGCTTTCATCTTGCAATTTACTTAATTTTAGAATGAAATATTGTATTCTTTACATTTGTATATGTATATAGATAAAAGGGATTCATACATGACCAGATTTAGACTTTTAAACGTGGCTTACCATATAAAGTGTGTCTTCTCTATAATGTAAAGAGCGTCTATACCCTAGTTGCCTTGATTTTTGCTGGTCACTTCTGGAAAAAAAAGAGATTATATATACTCATACATTCACAACCTCTTGTTGTGAAGCAGAGAAGTTCAATTCAAGATTAGTTACACGGTTATCGAAATATTCCATCGTCTAAACAATTGTATGAGGGTTAATCCAGCTAGCTAAACGCTAAGTCTTAACTGTGACTTCTTTTGACACATGTGACACTCTTGAGCCCGTGATGACCAGGGGGGGGTGTACCGAATTCATGCAATGAAATATACTGTTTTCTTTTTCGGTGTTCGGTTTTCTTCTCATATGCGATTCGACGTTCTTTCTTGGCATCCATGCATGTACATGAATTTCTATGGTCTTACGCTCGATGTATTTGACCGAAGCAAAACGTAGCTAACATGCATCGAAGACATTTGTCTCTGGCCGCTTTCTAAAATTTACTTTTACATTAAAAGTCTGTGTGATCACTTTATGATCGAACCATCCGAGGGGGGGGGGGGCAAATTATGTCGCACACGTAACACAGTCATTTCAATGTTTTTATTTACATGCACAGTCCACAACAGCGCGTCGCCATTACGTCATAGAGACACGGTCAATGTGATTGGCTATCTAAGTAGGACAAAACTATTTTTGCTCGCGATTGACCGTGCATGCGTGTATGGGAGTGGTCAATCGAGGCATTACTCAGCAATGGTGTTTATCGAGGCGACCACGTGGCATTTACGGATCACAACCGTTAAAATTAAGGGAGCTTACTCAAGTATATCCTGTCTCATAATGCAGGATATTATGACGCGATCACTCATATACCCTCCCAAATACTCCAATGACCCCACATTTAAAAAAATATATATATATTCTTGACTCATTACATTATGTTATTTTGATGTTTACATCTATATTATATATATTATTTCTTGAAACCTCCAGTTCCAAGATATGGAAGGAGGGAAATAAAACATTGATTGATTGATATATAAATTAGTTTACATTCTCATATCTACTACAACAGAAATAGACCAGAGGTGTGTTCGATTATCGGTGCTCTATAATTACCAGTCGACATGCCTGGTAAAGTCCGGCCCTTCATTGTATGGTAGTTTCTATACATCGTCAGAATATATACTTCCATTATAATTATATATTCGAAGTATATATGAAGCACGGTCTCAGTGGAATAAATCACTCCTATCTTTCTTTGACCATTTAATGTGAGTCATTCTTTTGTACTTGTCTTGAGGGCTGATTGAAAGGATACGCTGATGAGTTCTAATTGTTCTTATGGATCCGTATTCTACGGCGCCTTTCGATCAGAAGTCGTCAAATAATACACCACTAAGATGGCTGTCGCATAGTTTAATCTGATTGCGTTTCCTCTGGGTGTGACAATAGCTGTAACAGGGACTTCATAATTATTGAAGATGATTTATCTCTTCCTGGTACCACTTCTAATAGTAAAGAGCCGAAACGTAACGTGGCATACGTTTAGTAAGGCACCTAGTCAGCAGTCTGCAACTGATGACGGTCCTGTGTATCGAAGCATTTTGCCATCTTATCAGCTCACTCATTGGAAGGCACCTAGTCAGCAGTCTGCAACTGATGACGGTCCTGTGTATCGAAGCATTTTGCCATCTTATCAGCTCACTCATTGGAAGTCAATTTCCAAAGATGTCTAAATTCTAATTTTGGCATAAAATTAAACATACCCATTTTGAGGGTACGTGCTATAACTTTCAAAATGCCATTACTATTATAGTGAGTTTTACGGCATTCCATTATTATTCTAATGAGTTTACGTTATTCCATTATTATTCTATTACATTTTACGTCATTCCATTATTATTCTAGTGAGTTTTACATCATTCCATTATTATTCTAGTGAGTTTTAAGTCATTCCATTATTATTCTGGTAAGTTTTACATCATTCCATTGTTATATTCTAGTGAGTTTTACGTCATTCCATTATTATTCTGGTAAGTTTTACGTCATTCCATTATTATTCTAGTGATTTTTACGTCATTCCATTATTATTCTCGTGAGTTTTACATCATTCCAATGTTATATTCTAGTGAGTTTTACGTCATTCCATTATTATTCTAGTGAGTTTTACGTCATTCCATTATTATTCTAGTGAGTTTTACATCATTTAATTGTTATATTCTAGTGAGTTTTACGTCATTTTATTATTATTCTAGTGAGTTTTACGTCATTCCATTATTATTATATTGATTTTTACGTCATTCCATTATTATTATTCTTGTGAGTTTTACATCATTACATTATTATTCTATTGAGTTTTACGCCATTCCATTATTATTCTTTTGAGATTTTCGTCATTCCATTATTATTATTATTCTGAGTTTTACATCATTTTATTATTATTATTATGAGTTTTACGCCATTCCATTATTATTCTAGTGAGTTTTTCGTCATTACATTATTATTCTAGTGAGTTTTACGTCATTTCATTATTATTCTAGTGAGTTTTTCGTCATTCCATTATTACTCGTGTGAGTTTTACGTCATTCCATTATTACTCGTGTGAGTTTTACGTCATTTCATTATTATTCTAGTGATTTTTACGTCATTTCATTATTATTCTAGTGATTTTTACGTCATTCCTGGCCATAACTTGTATAACAAATTTTGTTGAAAACCCTGCCGAATGGCGTATAAAACTTACTAGAATGCCGATATTGGGAAACGTTAGCCTACCCCATAGCAGTTGGTGCACCGTATTGTTCTGCCTTTAAACACGAGCCACATAGTCCCAATCGTCCCGGACATGTCCAGATGACACATCCACCAGGTAAAAAATACCTAATTAGGAATATAAATATTCCCCTAATTATTTATACGGTCAATTCTATATTGCGATTCCTCGAAATGGACAAAAAAACTGTTGGCGTATCGAGACCACAGGCCGGTGATAGCCGTGTATTGGGGGTGGGGTCAAACGTAACAAGAGATGCGCTGCGTTGTTTCTATGTTGCATGCATCGATACAGACTTGACAAAGTAAAATTTCAAACTCTAAAGAGGCTGTGTTGTCTTGTTGGTTGTTGCATACATTACCAATTATATGTATCTATTCTTGTCTCTTTACAAACAAAAGTGCATCCCTTATTATCAATGTTAATGTTAATATTAAATGTTATTGCTTGTTTCATACATATAGAGAGTACGATTGCCTGTGTTATCGCGCATCTCGAATATCACTTACTCCTAGTTAAAGACACAGTACCTATATTATTAGTTAGAACTCTTAATTCTACGATTCGGCCACTACAACCATTTGAAGATTGCACTGTTAACCCTTTACCCAACAGAACGGCCCTGTGACAATGCATTCTCTTATATAGGTCGCCTCGCATATATAAGAGAATGCATTGGCTTAACACATTAAAAATTATAAAAATGGTAAAAAGTGTTAAAAAAAGATTTTGTTTAGGCCAATGCATTCTCTTATATATGCGAGGCGACCTATGGTCGACTCGCATATATAAGAGAATGCATTGGCACAGGGCATAACTGTAACCATCACAATGTGGTCAGTGAGCCGGTTCCAATGATATCCATATTTGTATGGTTTTATTGAGACAGACCCAAGATAATTTAGGCTGTTGCAGCTTTATTTGTACGTTTTTGGCCGGTTTGTTGGGTAAAGGGTTAAACTATTGGTGTATAATATTCAACAACATCGGTTTTGCCATTTCGTAGAACACGACGTCTGAACTACGAAGAAATGTCAACAAATTTCCTTCGATAATTAGTCAATACTTGGGGTCGAAGGTCGTCCACTTGTCGATGGGTAGGCAATATTGGTTATATTTTTTTGAATAGTGAATTGTGCACCGAGTCATGGAAGCTGGAACTATGACTGAAAAACACCTTTCATGACGGGAGATGCGCTGGTGCAGCACAAAAGATCCTGTGCCAGTGCATTCTCTTATATGTGCGAGTCTCCCATAGGAAGCCTCATATATATAAGAGAATGCACAGGCTTACAATGTCAAGGTAAATATTGTAGGCCAATGAATTCACTTATAAATGCGAGGCTCCCTATGGTAGACTCGCATATATAAGGGAATGCACTTGCCAATTTATGTCATTGTTTGGTTTAAATAAATCTGATTCTCATGAAGATCGTTCATATTATGATTATGTTAAGTCATTCCATTATTATTCTAGTGAGTTTTACGTCATTCCATTACTAGTCTAGTGAGTGTTAAGTCACAGATAAACAAACGAGAATGATTTCATCAACAATTATTACTTTATTTATTTCATACTATAGCTGAAACACGTCGGGAGCCTTTATTCGGTGGCGGAGGGGCCTGTGGCTACCTGCTTCGCGAACATTTGATCGTAGACAGAGCCTTCATTCAGCGGTGGCCCCGTTGTGTGCTTCGCGAACATTTGATCGTAGACAGAGCCTTCATTCAGCGGTGGCCCCGTTGTGTGCTTCGCTCACATTTGATCGTAGACAGAGCCTTCATTCAGCGGTGGCCCCGTTGTGCGCTTCGCTCACATTTGATCGTAGACAGAGCCTTCATTCATTCGCTCACATTTTGATCGTTTAAACATTTTGATTTAAAAACAAAAATAATTAAATCCTTGCTCAATTTAACAAACATGTTTTTTTGGGTTTTTTTTATTAATTAAATTGTTTTTATTAAATATCTAAAAAAAAAACTAACGCCGTTGAAACATCCACCAGGGCACCCCGAGTCACCACACCAAATATAATTGGTAGCAATCGGTCGAGAGAAAAATCAGAACAGACAAACATACAGACAGACGCATCGTACTCCGTTATATGGCTGAAAGAACGGCGTTGAGTGCTGGCAAATTTGATACAAAATTTATTAAAATACATCGTTGAACAAGTTTATTCGCCGTGAACCACAGAAGAGTGTTGCAAATCAGTTTAAGTTTCATCCGCATAATCTCACTTATGTTCGGTCAATGGGGATGAGTCGCCCCCTTTAATAATGGGGATGAGTCGCCCCCTTTAATAATGGGGATGAGTCGTCCCCTTTAATAATGGGGATGTGTCGCCCCCTTTAATAATGGGATGAGTCGCCCCCTTTAATAATTGGGATGGGTCGGCCCCTTTTATAATGGGGATGAGTCGCCCCCTTTAATAATGGGGATGAATCGCCCCCTTTAATAATGGGGATGAGTCGCCCCCTTTAATAATGGGAATGAGTCGCCCCCTTTATTAATGGGGTGAGTCTCCCCCCCCCCCCCCTTTAATAATGGGGATGAGTCACCCCCTTTAATAATCGTTTACAATTAACATTGAAGGACAGTTACAAACTCAAAAGCAACATTGTTGGCTTTGTTCGTTGCTGAATACCACGATCAATACAAGCGCAGCCTTTATTATCACATTTATAAATATATATATTATTGAACGTTCATAGAGTAAATGAATGCTGTAGTGTCATCACGCACCCAGAATATCATCCACTCTACATACATCGGGGATATAGGCGCGGTCTGTGGCAATCATTAATTTGTGTACATGTTCCGATAAAAATTATCACATTCCATGCAGGGTTTATCTCCTTTGATGACTCGATAAGACCGCTGCTATACCGGCGACATTTTACCAACATATATATGGTGGAGTTTCACGATATTACTATATACACTGGGCGAATAGAGCCACATGTTGACCTTTATCAAACACACAAATTATCCAACAAACAACGGTGTAATGTCGTGCCTTAACTTTTGGAAAGTCCAACTAAAATCAAAGAACTATATCTCGAGATGGTGTAATTTGGTTCTCCGACTATTTTATCAACACAAAAGTTTAAACGCACATGGACGATAACATAATTGTACCACAATAGTCAATCGATTAGAAAAATCTGTAACCTTTTCGTAGATTAACTGTACATAACCATTAGTCGATATCGAAATTTTGTTTTTATCAATATTGTGATTCAAATCCCCAGATAACGCACTATATAAGACACATGTTGTATGTGCACACGATCTTTGTGGTGTGTCTTAGTATGAATATGTACATACAAAAATCTCCCCGGTTACAATGCATGGGGGTATTGGTCAATGCTGCATGTTTCTGTTTATTACCGTATCCAGGATATCATAAAAGGGGATTTGGGTACACCATTGCTGTTCTATTAAAAGTTAAGAGTGCTAGGATATCTCACCACAATTGATCTTTCCACAGTTGTGAATCAAATCATTATTAGCAGATATGTTCGACCAATCAGCGACTAAGGCGGTCGCTTGATGCACTGCAAATTATGAGGCATCTTTCTTTACCTTAATAGTGATATCCGTGCATAATTTCATTGTTGCATTGCCTATATTCAAAGAACTTTTTTGTTGTCAAATCATAATGTACTGAAATTTTTATTTACCCCATTTGGAAATTTATCCATGGTTATAGCAATGTTTACACTTTGCATGAGACTTGTCATAGTTTTCACAATTAAAGGCGAAAATGTATGTTCTCAGGTGTATATATTCTATAATATTAATGAGTAAGATCTGTATGTCTGTTATTTGTTGTCATTTTAATTAAAATTAACTAATTTTAATTTAATTTTTTTAAATGTTAAATTGAGCAATAATTTCTCTAAAAAAAATCAAAAATTAAATTTAAAAAAATGTAATTAATTAAAAAAAACAATTGTTTTTATTCAAAATAACTATTTCTTTAAACACTTTGTCTCCTAGCATCTGTATGCTCCTCCCACTAACTAATATGTGTGGAGAAAACTCCATTAAGGCTTCGATCGGTTATCCAAATCAAAGTCCGCTGTGTACCAAACTCACCGGTATTCGGTCTGTGAAAATAAACTCACCTACCCAGGACAGAAACTCAAGAAATACAATAGAAGCTGGAAAAAGCTATACAATATATGACACTACAGGCAATATATATTCACGATATCGAATCGGCGAGAGATAACAACATGGTAATAACATCCGAAGAGTCTGAAAATTCATATGAAGAAAACGAAAACGATTGAAAGGAAATATTATGAACCATTAAGATGACTACATATGAACCAGAGTTAGAAGTTGTTTCCTTCTACAGGCAATTTGACAACAAAAATCAACCAGTAAAACTTTTATTGAAAATTAAATCGACAAGAGACATTAATATAAGAGAAGACAATATGAGATAAGCCATTGTCTACAACATGAAGCATCGGGAGGTTGACGGAAATTAAAATTTTAATAAGGAATTAAAAATATGAGAACAGCCGGAAAAACCAGAAAAAACTTTAAGAATTGAAAATTGTTGAAATCTAAGGCGCAAGCACAGGGTTCCGGAAACTTTTTGGAAATTTTGTAATATATAATCAAACATAAATCAAAAATTCCAGAACCCTTGCGGGCACAACACAATTTTTGTGACTTTTTGAATGTTAACCCTTTCATGACGGGAGCTGCGCTGGTGCAGCATCATGTGCCAGTGCATTCTCTTATATCTGCGTATATATAAGAGAATGCTCTGGCTTACAATATCACCTTACATACTGCTAGGTCAATGTATGCTCTTAAATATGCGATGATCCCGGATGTCTGATTCATTCAATAAATGATGAAGACATGAACAAATAGACTCATACTAAATGTATAAGGGTGCACTACCATTAATAATTAATTAATCCAATATGGACTCCACAGCAAACGAGCTCTCACGCAGCTCGAGATTGCATCATTTGTGTGACTCATGTGAGCCAAGGAACTGAGGGGGAAAAGTATAAATCGTAAGCAATGCAAAGCGACATCGGCTCATAAGAAAGCGCATAAATCATGTAATGTTGAACTGGACCTTCACCAAATGTGAAATACAAAATTAAGGAACAGGACCTGGAATTAACTAAGAAATGTATTACCCGTGATACTTTTTCCATGTTACAAAGTTCATCGTCAGATCTCGAAAGAGTTCCCAGGTTTTGAACTGGCGGTATGCATGTTATCTCTGTGCATGGGTGTAAATCGTGCACTGAATCTCTAATCCCGTAGATATCACACTCCACAAGTTTGAAACCTGCGAACGTTCTGATGTTAAGACAATGACGTTTATAAAATTAAACGAGAGGCCTTTTTTTAGGAAGGTCATTTCGGGGGGGCTAACCCCGGGGTGATCGAAAGGGCCGATGGGCAAAAGTTTCAACAATTCACACTTTATATAGTGATCGTATGAAAAATATTTAGTTATCACATTGTGTCAACAGGATTGGTGGAGGATGTTAATATTTTTAAGCAAATAAACCAAATGACCCTCACTATGCAGGTTAGGGGTGTGTTATCGTCAACTATGCCACGAACTATAAACATAATCAATGGAAATATTTGAGTTATCAAATCGGATAGAATGGGGTTAATCTTACCCAAACTAATGAACTGATAAACACAAAATCTACTATATATTTTGAGAACTACGTAAACATGTGTGTAAATATATATATTTGTCTTTTATAGACTCGAAAACGGCTGGACCGAGAGAGCTCAAACTTCCCATCTAAGGGTAAAAACCCACGGGAATGGTCGTCGTGACGTTTTGGAGAAGCTCCGAGCATCCGTTATCCACTCTCAGTCACAAAAATGACCCTCCTCGGCACTGTGGGGTTAATCGCGTTGATGGTTAAAGAGCGTTCGTATCCGCAGTGTCGTTGATAAAGAGCATATGCGTGTAATGTGTTTCTTACGTCTGGGTCCACACGTGAGCGTGACTGTATCCAGACATGAGCGTGTTGTGTGAACGGGGGAGATTTTCATCGGGTCACTTTTTACGCCCGATGTGATCTTCACCTTGAAACGGGTACCCACAAATGATATATATGTGTGTGTCCTTTATAGACTCGAACCGATTAAGCTCAAACTTGTTATGCACGGGAAGTGTCATGGGCGGGTTAGATTGTGACCCCGACCTGACCTTGACCTTGAAAATGATCAATCCAAGGTCAAATCGGGTAAAATTGAAAAACTAAAAAATTAAATTAAAAAAATAATTAAAAAATTAATTAAAAAAGCCAGTAAATTAAAAATGCACGATTAACTAATTGAAAAACAAAAAATTAAATTAAAAAAATAAATTTAAAAATTCATTACAAAAATTCATTAAAAAATTAAAAATTGTCATTTTCTGACGATTGCTAACCTACTAGTAGTCTATAAAAAGCATGTCATTGGATTTAGAAACCCATACAATAAGTCAGTCTCAAGAATACCAGCACCATTACTATTATCCTGGAGCCGAAATGTAATTGAGGGAATTTCAAAATAAGATATTTCCTATAATGATGAATATACAATTCACGTGCAACATATTCTAAAAGTGCAAATATTAAAGGCACGGGCGGCATTCGTTGCAGAAATATTCATATTTGTTCAAATCGCCATCAGCAGAAGGAATATTAAAATATATATAGTTTTGATCGTATATGCCAAACATAATCAGCACGTAAATAATATATTGTCGTCAAGACGTACGATGGTGTACGTAAACAAGAGCCTGCTCGTGTTACAGAAGTTTTGCTTCTGCTTACATAACACAGCGCAATTATATTGGTTAATCACACACAAATGATATAAATGCTCTTTCTTATTTCCATATCAGGAAAACCGTAACAATTAACGCTCTTTATGTTTATCATATCCGGATCTAAACAAAAGCCAGGTTCTGTAACGTTTTTTGCTTTTGTTTACATAGCAAAGGAAGAACATTTGACAATGACATACTGTTTAAGCCATATTTCTGATTGGTATTAGAACACAGTCTCTCTACATTGTACTATTCTTTCTGTTTATGGCGGTTTTTGACGGAGCTGAATATTTTAAGAGCATACCCACCGCCAACAACGCCCGTATCTTTAACACTGCATTGTTTGCTCAGTGTTATCAAGTTCACTGTCAGAACAGGTCAGAACATCAAAACGCTTCTATGTTTTGGTGTAATATGTAGGTATGGTTGAGATTCATGTTATGATCTATACTGTGGGTGTATAGCCAGAGAACTGATTCGTGCTTTGATCTATCCCTAAAGTAGCATCAGAATTCCCGTCACAATAGCTGTTGGTATCACTGTTATCATGAGGAAAATCCACAAGAAAATCTTATTGATTGACGCCGCGACTCGCTCCCACGTGACTGTGACGTATGTATCAATGACTGAATGGTCGTCTTCGTTCTTCTTCATCGGTGTGACGTTGTTTTGTTTGGTGTAGAATCTATGTATCCATGACGGGACATCTCCTGAATATAAAATATTGAACAGTAATGCTGCACGCTATAGGGTTAAGTTTGGTTCGAAGAAGTCGCGTTAAATATTTGTGACGTCAACGTGGGTACTTATTAACACTGTCTGCATTAAATGGATTAGGTCAGGTTAAACACATTTATTTGCCAATATAAAAGGTATACATACGACAGACATGGATTAGAGCACAAGTTCTAACCACGTAAATATGCCACGCTCTTTACAATTTAACCCTAAATAATGCGGAAATACATAAATGATCTTCGAATCGAGCTATAGCGAGGCTCGAATCAATTTAGTGGTCCTGGTTAATACATTTCGTATAGCATTGCGACTAATTTGAGATCCGTTTTATCACATAATCACATTTGTTCAAGGAAAACTATTCGAAACGGCAGGGTTTAAAATAATTAACATATATGTCCTTATCACAACCAAAGACGAAGTAAAGACACATTCAAGAAGAAATATAGTGCCATTTTAAATGTGTCTTTTCACTAAAATATTGTTCAACAACACTTGTCACCTATTTTAATACCACAGTCAACAATATATAACCCATCACAAATTTAATATCATAATTTTATTCCAATTAATATAATAATAACCGTGATCAAAATCATTGCGCTAAGCTCTTACGTCAATGTGCGTGTCGATAATACACGTGTGTATGAAAATATGAGACCGGGTTTACGGGAAATTTATGTGATAAAGCAATATAACAATTATAACATTGATGAAATAAGCCATCGATGAAAGAAGGAATGAATGAGGAACTGATGAATGGAATGGGAGGGGGAGCTAACACCGCGTAACTACACGTACTACACACCTGAGTTTATAACTTTGTTTATAAAGTGCATGTAAAGCAATTGGATTTGAATATGCATCTCTGGACAGCAAGACATAACATAGTCGTATAACAGCGACGTATTTTCTCCCAAAGGGTTAACCAGATGCGTGAATTTAAACCAAAATTGTGTACAAACGCAACATGTTTGGTGGCGAGATCTTTCACTGGCATAGATCACTACACCATAACGCGTGACATTTCAGATAAGTAAGCTATATACACTGATGATGCGAAGTACTTAGACGAAATTAAAACATAATTATAAAGTACAAGTATTTTGGCAGTAATGCTATTTAGTTTGCGAATGGGAATAATTCGCAGAGCAGAATCGTGGGAACTATATTTTTTGCCGGAAGGGATGCGCGAAGTGGTTGTGTTAACTTTCTTTCCAACAAATTGATCGACGAAGACGGTCGCTTATTTTGAAAACCTCCCTCCCTCCCCGTTTGTTGTTTTTTGTTTGTTTTGTGAATACACATTCGATTGATGTCTGCCCCCTTTTGGCCTACATCTATGTGCGGTTATTGTGCTTCAAAAAATTGTCACCCACATGTTTGTATTTGTTACTACTACATTTATTTTACCGGCTTCCTGTAAATAATTATGTTTTTCTAAACAGGTAGCTATAAAGGCATTCCAGTTGCTTTCTTGCACTTTAACCATGTGGGATAAATTTGTTCATTTGCAGTGTTGCATTTGCAAAAAAAAGAATAAAGAGGACAGTCAAAGAAATATAGATATGGCAAGAAACGTGGTCAAAAATTTAGGCATATCCATTTTCCCCTGCTGCATCGCTACAAGAAATCAGATTTTAAAAATCTACAGCCGAAGATTAAGTCTAATATGTTCTGCAAGTTATTAATACAAATCTAATTCAAAAAGTGGATTCAAAACCCCCCAAGGCACTGCTGGAGCCGCTACAGCGCTGCATTGAAAAAAAATGGGACGCGATTTGGGTGAAACATGCTTCATTTCTACCTGTTAAAAATCTAAGTCAAAAATTGGATTCAAACCCCCGAAAGCACTGCTGCAACCGCTACAGCGCTGCATTGAAAAAGATGGGACGCGATATGGGTCAAACATACTTCATTTCAACCTGTTAAAAATCTAAGTCAAAAAGAAATAGATGGAGGCATATTTAATAGCATTTCCACATTATCGATGGTAGTGATCTGGTATATGGTTAATTATATGTTTCTTAAGAGTTAAACTAATTGTTATCTGATACTACGATCTAATTGATTACATTCGTTGACGCTTGGTGGGGAAACAAGTGTGTTTTCAAGTTTGATGTGAACTGATCGCTTCAAAGTTTGAGCCGTATCTTATGAGTTTTATCTGCGACTGTCTGTTGTAATAAGATAGCTTGATCTGCGACTGTCTGTTGTAATAAGATAGCTTGATCTGCGACTGTCTGTTGTAATAAGATAGCTTGGGGCTTCCTGCAGTACACTTTTCTGGACTGTAATATTTTTATTTTATTTCTTCGGGTTGACAGTGTTTGTCACCAAAATATCCAGGAATATGGCCAGGAATCTACGTCACTAATGTAATCTCTAAACAGTCGCTTCAGGAATCTACGTCACTAATGTAATCTCTAAACAGTCGCTTCAGGAATCTACGTCACTAATGTAATCTCTAAACAGTCGCTTCAGGAATCTACGTCACTAATGTAATCTCTAAACAGTCGCTTCAGGAACCTACGTCACTAATGTAATCTCTAAACAGTCGCTTCAGGAATCTACGTCACTAATGTAATCTCTAAACAGTCGCTTCAGGAACCTACGTCACTAATGTAGTCTCTAAACAGTCGCTTCAGGAACCTACGTCACTAATGTAATCTCTAAACAGTCGCTTCAGGAACCTACGTCACTAATGTAATCTCTAAACAGTCGCTTCAGGAATCTACGTCACTAATGTAATCTCTAAACAGTCGCTTCAGGAATCTACGTCACTAATGTAATCTCTAAACAGTCGCTTCAGGAATCTACGTCACTAATGTAATCTCTAAACAGTCGCTTCAGGAATCTACGTCACTAATGTAATCTCTAAACAGTCGCTTCAGGAATCTACGTCACTAATGTAATCTCTAAACAGTCGCTTCAGGAATCTACGTCACTAATGTAATCTCTAAACAGTCGCTTCAGGAATCTACGTCACTAATGTAATCTCTAAACAGTCGCTTCAGGAATCTACGTCACTAATGTAATCTCTAAACAGTCGCTTCATGAATCTACGTCACTAATGTAATCTCTAAACAGTCGCTTCAGGAATCTACGTCACTAATGTAATCTCTAAACAGTCGCTATTGTACATACGAGTGAAAGGGATTACGTGCATTTTACGAACAGCTATTGAATTGTTCAAGTGTGTTTGATGTTCCAAATTGGGGCACAATCGATACCGAATTCCCTTCTAAATTTCAGTTATAAATATGAGTTTTTAACTACTATAAAGTTATTATACAATGGTGTGTACAGTATGTTTTTCTTGTACGAGTCCAGGTTGTGGTGAAAAGTCATATTGGACGAGACACGCCAGTGTCGAGTCCAATATGACTTTTCACCACAACCTGGACGAGTACGACAAGAAAAACTCATACTGTACACAACATTGTATAATGACATTTTTATTATCTATCTGTATGTTTATCCAAATTTTGGGAATAAAACCTTTGTGGTTATTTTTGGTATTTGTCGGCATTTAATTCTCTATAAAAGCGTGTATATTGATCATCAGAAGCATGATTTGGAAAAGTAAACACGGAAGTGAGAAAAAAAACTCAATGCGGAAGTGAAACGTCTGCTAAAATCAATCAGTGTTGCGCGCGCATCACAATTTCACCGATTCATTTCGCAATAGAGTTAATTCGTGACGTCACGGAGTCCCAATAAAAAAAAATATTTTGTACAGTCGGGAGTCCAATATGACTTTCGGGAGTCCAATATGACTTTTTCCAGGACTGTCACGTGGCGGCTTTTGCCCAATCGGAAATGGTGTTAGTTAAGGGATGGATAATAAATAGAGATTATCACTACAGTGAAGTGATCTGAGTCTCCATATCACGCCGAGTTGAGAAGGTGAGATCCCAGAACAGACGAGCTGCCGCAGGCTGCGAGTCTGATCTGGGATCTCACCTTCTCAACGAGACGTGATGTGGAGACTCAGATCACTTCACTGTAGTAGTAATATGTTTATTATATGACCAATTGAACTTAATTCTTACAAACAACCTCTGAAATTATTATTTTTTAAAAGGGGATCAGTTGAATTCAAATTTAATTAACAAATCGCAACAATTTAATCAACAACAATTTAAGATTAAATTTCTCAATTGAAAATAGTCCAGGAGCCTCGTATCATATAATAATACTGATTATTGAATGTTTAGTGTGAATTTCCACAGCTCATGTACTAGTTTATCCCATCAAATATAGTCCGTGCACCTTCGAATATCCAACTTCGCCGACCACGAAGCATACCGAAGAATCAGGAGGAAAATCAGAACCGAAATAAATTTTACACACTGCTCTCTCTTGGTATATCTCACGTGACTTTCTCGCATTCTGACTGGCTGCACATTGCTATACTATTTTACGATAGTACCCCTATGGAATCCTATTAGGGCCACTTGCTAATGGCGCTTTCGACGCACTTTTTGTCGCTTTCTGCGTTTTCGGCGAGCATGTGGCCCTAATAGGATTCCATATACCCCAGTAGGATTCCTACTATTCTTTTTCTATTTATTCTTTTTCTATTTATAGTAACAAACTCATTTCGCAAAATCGAATTGCCGCCTGAAAATACGGCCAATCCTAAACTATACATTGTATATATGATACCTGTTGCAATATCGGTATATAAGTAGATTTATTGGGAATTGTAATGATCTTACAAATGTCCGATAACAGCTATCCAATGTATTTAACAGTCAGTTTGTCCGTTAATTTGTCAGTGGCCAGTCCTAATTTTGTAATGCCAGTGGACGTTAACTTCCTTTTCAATTTTAATCGAAATTAAGCAAGTTAACTTCTAAAATTTTGCTAGTGACGTATTTATAGAAATAAATGCATGAATCACGAAGAGATGTTGTTATGTGTGACTAATAACATAGTTTTGCTCCCCTGCCATCGGCAAAAGATTGCCGTAAATTGTAAATTCTGGGACCGATTTCCAAAATTCACGGTAAATAAAAATGTGACAAAATCACACAGAGAAATTATGTGAGTATTGGCACCAATGCGGCTCGTGGATAATTCCTCCTCTCGGACCATAGTCAACTCCAAGCCATTCATTATGTATATACTAACATGACCCTATTGAAAATGTAGCATGCGTGTTCACAAACAAATCATTACCAGCCTATGCCACAGAAAATTATGACAGATCAGAAAATTGTGAGAAAAAATAAAATAGAAAAGCGAAACCATCAGCTTATACTACATCATGTCAGAACACAAACAACAAGCAATATAGCAACACAACCTCCACCAAACATAGTATCATGCTACCCTCGACTAAGCAGTCGACTGCCGAAGCGGAACATGAACCTAGAAACTGTGACCTATATTCATGGGAGACAACATCAGTAATAAATCAACATTCTCCGTTAAGAATCGAAAATATAACTGAGACACAAAAACTCAATATAGCTTCAATTAACATCCAAAATATAAATACAAACAAAGTGGTATGACAACATGCAATAGAAACATACGACATCATATGTATCCAAGAACACTGGCTTTTCCAATATCAAATTGCTCGAATAAAAGAACTAGCCGAAAACTTTAACAACTTCAGTAAGTCAGTTGATCAGAATGAACCACTACCACCAAACATGCGGATCAGGGGCTATGGGGGAGTATCAACCTTATGGCACAAAAATCTCAATAAAATCATAGACGCTAAAGAAGATGGTGACCACAGAATTATCTGTATTACAATCAAAAGCAGCCCAACAAATATATGCCTAATAAATGCATACATGCCCAGTAACACTCACTCGGCTGATAAAAAAGACAAAGATGAATACAATGAGACACTGGAAAAAATATATGCTATTATGATAAAATACTCAGATCATAAAATAATAATAGCAGGGGGTATGAACGCTTCATTAGATAGACAACCACATAATGAGCAAGACAAACTTTTCAAAAAGTTCTATATAGACCACGAGCTTACCATACCCAATGGATATGTTCCGGAATTCACATTTAGTCATCATAATGGGAAATCACAATCCATCATAGACTATTTTATTGAATCCACAAAACATGATAAAATTATATCAAATATGCAAGTTATCGATGTTCCTTCAAACGTATCTGATCATGAGCTCATTAAAGTCGAAATGAAAATAGCACCCTTTGTAAATATACAAAATAGTCTTGAAAACATCTCACAAAAAAAGAACAAACTGGAAAAAATGTGATTTAGTCCTCTACAGACAGCATATAGACAAAACCAATCACCTCACACAGACCACTATACACAATAATCTGGAAGAATCCATTGTGAAGTTTGGCCAAATGATAACAAACGCAGCAGAGAAAGCCACACCTGCCAAAAGGCATAAAAAAAACTCCAATTGTCAAAAACAATGGAATCCAAGCATAGCCAGTGCGATACAAGAAAGTAAAAAGGCCCATTATCAATGGAAAACGGCCGGTAGGCCAGTTGACACAAATAATCCACTTAAAGTGGCAAAAATGGCCACTAAAAAGAAGTTAAGATGTACACAAAGGCAACAAATAGCTGCAGAGAGAACCCAGCTATATGATGAAATCTCTCAAGCCAATGCATCTAATGATCAAGTGCTATTCTATAAACTTATAAACAAACAAAGGCTCACCAAGAGTGTAGTCACTGAGTATATTGAAATAGATGGACACCAATATGGTGCCGAGCAGATGATGGATGGGTGGTTTAAACACTTTAAAAACTGTCAGAACCAAAAACTGCCGATAGATTTGATGATACATTCCACAAACAAGTCTCGGCTGATATTGAAGCTATTGAACAAATATGTCGTGCTAATAAACCATCTTTAGAACCAGTCACACTGCATGAAATTAAAACAATTGTCAATAAGCTCAAACTAAATAAAGCAGCTGACTATGCTGGAATTACGGCTGAACACCTCAAATATAGCATAGAAGAAACTGCCCCAATAATCATGAACATCATAAACACTATATATGAAAAACGAGAAGTGCCAAAAGAAATAAAAATCGGCATATTAACACCTGTACCAAAAAAGGACAAACACCCAACAAAACCAGGGAATTACAGGGGCATAACTATCAGCTCCATAATATGTAAAATCCTAGAAGCAACCCTGCAAGACAAATTAGATAACATACTATTACCATCGCAAAATAAAATGCAACGTGGCTTCACTCAAGGCACATCACCCCTAGTTGCTGGGCTTATGATAACTGAAGCATTCAATGAAAGCAAAGACATAAATGAGAAATTAATATTAGAAACCCTGGATGCTGAAAAAGCATTTGACGTTGTATGGCATAAAAGCCTACTGAGAAAACTTTTCATTGGTGGGATCCACAGCGACCTATGGCTACATGTAAATTCATTACATCATGAGGCGAATACAAAGGTAAAATGGGGTGGATCATACTCCTCAGATATACTACTTCACCAAGGAATAAGACAAGGGACTAAATTATCAGCAATGCTCTATAAAAGATTTAACAACGACATGCTAAATCAGCTAAGTAACAATGCAGCTGGGTTTAAAATTGGCACAATTGATATAACAGCCCCCACCTGTGCAGATGATGTAGCCATCTTAGCAAAAACAACAGCTGATTTACAAACTCTCACAAGTATTGTATACAACAACTCATGTAAAGATCGATTCGCAATGAACGCAACTAAAAGCGAAATTGTCCAAATGAAAACATCTATACAAAATATGAATGGTGAAATAAAAACTGTCCTAGGTGGAACACCTGTTAATATTGTAGGCTCCACCAAACACCTAGGTGTAGAGCGTAATCCAACGAATACCTCAGATATCCCAAAACGAATAACAATGGGCAGACGACCCTATACTCCTTGATGGGTACAGGGCCTCATGGAACAAACGGCATATCACCAGTAATAGCATACCAAATGTGGAACACTTTTGTCATTCCTAGAATGCTGCATGGTATAGAAATCCTACATATGAAAAAAAGACATAGATGAACTCGAACGTTTCCAACGAAAAACCACGAGACAATTGCAGAGTTTATCAACACGCACAGCAAATGCTGCTACAAATGCACTTATTGGTGCTATTCCCATCCAAGGCACTATAGATCTCAAAATTACAACATTCTATATTAATATAGCCAAAACACACAACTCTGAAGAGCGAGATCTTGCAATAAGACAACTTATCATGAAAAATGACAACAGCCATAGCTGGTTTGTACATGTCAGAGACATACTTTCCAAATATACCCTTCCTGACCCACTGCATATCATAAGCACCATTCACAGTAAGGAAGATGCCAACAAATGGAAAACAATATGTAAAAAAGCTATATACCAATATTGGCATGATATTAATGACAAAGAGTTTTCCAGTAAAACAACATTAACAATGATCAAACTACAAGAAAATTCAAGCAGCAAATGTCATTTTGTATGGGATTCACCAAAATACTCGCCCGCTGCCACAAAAAGGCTATTATAAAAACATGGTTGATGACAGACACTTATTTACTACAAACAAATAGAAAAAGATTCAGACAAAACCTGACCTCTGCCATATGTCCACTCTGCAAACACTAACAACCAACGACATTGTTACATACAAAAACTCAAACTATGTCTCAAAAACTACCACTGACAAATACATTATTGATCAACCAGAACTCTTAACTCAGTTAATAGTCTGGTCGATAAACTAAAATGTTACGGCCAACCTAGAAAAAATTCGGACTAAGTTGGTTTTTATACCATTTTGAAGAGGAAGCTCTCCTCTATAACATATCCAAAATCCGCTAAAATCCGCATTGAGCATTTTTTGTAATTCAAGATGGCGTCCAAGATGGCTGCCATTTTCCTATAAGTCAGCTTGATGCAATTATAGTGAGAACAACTTGTCATATGTATACACATGTATACATTTTTGTGAGGCTATGACATAACTCCATCTTTATGTGCCAAAATTGGCCATCCAAGATGGCCGCCGAAATGGCGACCGGAAGTGGATTTTTTACGTTTTTAACTAATTCTTTTAAGATAAGTGTCTGTGGTTTGGAACTGGTTTAGAATTGTGACTTTATTTTGTATATAGCATATTAAATGACCATTGGAGCAATGCAATATGCTGTTCGTGGGGTCCACACCCCTTCCGATCACTCAAAAAATCGATTTTACAAAACGCGGTATAACATTTCACAAAAGATCCCCTTTGGGATTCTGGTCATATTTCACCAATAAGTGGGAAGAACTGTGTAATGTAAGTGATGCATTCTATATCTGATTGATATTCTAACTCAATGGTACCAAAATTGTCAGTTTGGTTCAAAATGGCGGTCAAAATGGCCGCCAAAATATGGAAAATGGTAATTATTATCCCAGCGTGCCATGCAACCGCATACAAGTTGTGGTGATGTACACAAATGACTATTATGTCTTATATACATTGAATACCAACATTTCTTATGCACCTTGATTAATTTTTACTATTTACTATTCTGAAATTACCAGAATTATCGGATTTTTCTATCACAAACAGCATCAACCTCAGCAAAAATAATAACTTTTCATGTTTGGACCATTTTTTCAAGTAAAATGAAACTATCTTTAGTATCAAATGTCCTTTTTATTTTGATATGCCTTAAATATGGCATAGTGTGGTGTTTTAGACAATATTACTCAAGATGACTTGCAAAATGGCAACCAAATTTGGTAAAAAGTTTATATTCCGAACATTATTCTCTGCTGTTCCGAAATGGTAGCAAATTGTGACTCACTTGGTTATTAAACATGCTACTTAATCAACTGACAACTTAATCTTATATTATGTTTGTCCCAGCACCTTAGGAGGCACGACACATTCATATTAAGGGATGCAGTATGGATTTTGCCGAACACCTCTTTTGGGATTCTGTCCATGTTTTTTAACGGAAACAGACAGAACGTTGTTACTGAACTGAAAGGTATCATATTATGTGGCTACTCTGGCTCATTAGCATAAAAATTTATTAACTAATAAACTATTGTCAGGAAAACCGCTTTCTTCACATTGCATATAAAACACAATTAATGTGGAGAACACTCTGATATTTACATCAATCGATTAACATATCCTTGAGTTATTGTGGAAAGCGATAGTCACACAAATGTGCACCAGTACAAATCACACATGAGCAGGCAGTCACTCCATATATACATGAACACCACGTAAATGGCCATGTATAGACATACACATCACCCATTACCATCCATATAACCATAGACTGCACAAAACTAGAAACCTGGAAACTGGCAAGAAATTTCTTATACTCAATTCATGTACACAGAGTAAACACCTTAAAAACAGAAGCAGACAAGCACATATAAAATGACAAACTAGCCGAGCTGTACAGGCAAAACAACTACCTGTAAATATTCTTGTCAATACGACAATTTAACTATATCAATCTTAAAAACAAAACAAAAATATACATGTACATATGAAAGCTCAACTTAAAAGTTCTTAAGTGTAACTTACACACACACAAATCTTTTAACTCACTAGTACCACAATTCTACCAACTATTTTATCATTATTGCAGTTTTACCTGGTTTTATTTGACTTATTTTTACTTCCATTATTTTATATACCCAATATAATGGGGTGCTCCGCACTTAAAGGAGGGAAATCCACAACAAGCAAGCAAGTTAGCAACAAATAATTGCCATGAATAGATAGCGTATAACTAGTTCATCGCCCATGTTAGCGACGTTATGGCAGGGACAATTATGCGGTTTATTTTACCTTAAGTAAATGTATTTTGTTTCCTATAAATGCAAATGTTGAATATTTTATGTAAATATGATTTGTGTTGTGTTCTGTGTATACTTGTATGTATGTTACCAGGTCAGGCGCATCTTGAATTCAAAAATTCACTATAATATGTGAATATGGATACTGCCGTTTTGTGAAATCGATGGTAAGGGTGAGAAAAGTATTTTATTATTTTTTCCAAGTGCCGTATCGGTATATTATACGATTAAGATGTGTTTGGCACGGTTCTTGTGATTTGTTAGATCTCGGTTCTTGTGATTTGTTAAGATCTTTAATCAGGATTGCGCAACTGTCGAGTTGACTTTCAATTTTGGATAGTCAGAACTTGAGTACCGAGTACGACTTATGGGTGGAATGGGCTGGCGACTTGATGCTTGAATTACTGTCGGTTGGTTGTGTAGGTAATGATAAAAAGTGTATCAAGTTGTATATTTTTGGGATCACATTAACAATAATGAGGCGCACGAATCTGCAGATGTGAGTGTTTATAACGAAACGGTTAGGAAAAGTTGACTAATGTTTTTAGAAGTGAACCTGTGGGTGATGAAATTGGTTTCGGAACCGTGTATAAATGTTTGTAGCTGAGAAATGATGAGATTTGTGGTTGAAGCTGTGCCCAATAACGTATGTGAATGTTTAAAGCTCGAGAACGATGAAAATTTGTGGTTGACGCTGTGATCAAGAACGTGTGTGAATGTTTATGGCTGCAGAACGATTAACCCTTTACCCAACAGAACGGCCCTAACACATTAAAAATTATAAAATTGTTAAAGAATGTAAGAAAAAACGGTAAAAAGTGTTAAAAAAGAATTTATTTTAGGCCAATGCATTCTCTTATATATGCGAGGCGACCTATGGTCGACTCGCATATATAAGAGAATGCATTGGCACAGGGCATAACTGTAACCATCACAATGTGGTCAATGAGCCGGTTCCAATGATATCCATATTTGTATGGTTTTATTGAGACAGACCCAAGATAATTTAGGCTGTTGCAGCTTTATTTGGCCGGTTTGTTGGGTAAAGGGTTAAATCTGTGGTCGAATCTGTATGTATTCAAGAACGTTTGTGAATGTTTATGGCTGGAGAATGATGAAATATGTCGTTGAAGCTTTGTCCGAGATGTGTAGTTAAACTGCTTGGTTGGTTGGTCGTTGATGATTAAAGTTTGTCTGGTGGTCTGCGGTTGCCTAGTGGTTAAGATTTCAATTGTGAAGTAATCATTACCTGCTCACGGTATCATAAATACTATGTCATGATTGTAATGATGACACATAGATATGGATACCAGTTTTTAATGTATGAAGTGTACGATGAGTACACAAGCAATGTATGCTAATTAAGTAGTGGACTGAGTGACCCGAATAATGAATGATCGGAAGAACCTCAAGATGGAATGAGTAAAAGAATGATGTTTGGGAATTTTAGCTACTTATATACTATTCGGGTTGAATATTAAATGAGGAGTTTGGTAATACACATTGGAATTCACCCCTGGTCAAGTGGTCCTGCTAATGTGCTATGATGCGGTTGGGTCCTTCTGAATTGCTATGATGCTGTTAGGGAAAACTGATGCTGTTTAACAAAAAGTACCGTTATAGTTTTTTAATTTGTCTTTCTGATGGTGTTCCGATAATCTGAACATATCCAGGAAAAGCCATTATGCGTATCAAACATGCACAAACATATTTATTGTAAATCGACTATAGTCAAGATGGTTATTCACGTCGTTTTAGAAACACCAGCGCAGGCATTATTATATTTTTCAAAAATATATATGTTCTTGAATGTTTCATACACACCTTTTTTTTTTTCTGAAATCGCTCGGAAATGTCAAATTTATAAATGACAAATTTAGAAAATATAACGGTACTTTTTCGTAACGGCATCAGTTTGTACTACTCGCATCATAGCAATTCGGCAGGACCACCAGCATCATAGCATATTAGCAGGACTACTTGAACAGGGGTTGAATTGTCCCTGCTATTATGGTTATATTTTGTGCAGGTCTTGGCTCCAAGTAAGAAGTGTGAGCTTTCTGCACGGAACTGAGCATTGGTGTTCGAGTTTGGGTTCTACCTATATGAATACTGATTTAATATGATTAGTTCTTTGTCATTGAAGCAAGTTGTGGGAATCTAATGGGTATTTATGCTACATAGAGTAAGGTAATAATGATTATGTTCTGCAGTGGAAATAGAAGTTAGTGGTTCATAATGCTCGTCGTCATACTGTCTCAACATTTTTTCGTTGTGATTCGTCGTAGGTCCGCGTGTAGTCATGTGATGTGCTGAACATAACATAAACATATGCTATGATCTATCTTTATAGCAAAACAAACCCTATACATCTAGACGTGTCAGCATTATTTCTTGTCTATTATAGTTATGACTTACCTTGTTTACTGTAAATATACGACACGATGGCCGTCAATATGACGTTCACAATGCTTGACAACGTGATGTATCCAAGGTACAGGACGAATATGCTGACGGTGTTGGCGGTGCGAGGACATTGTGACGCGGTGTATGTTACGTAGACGACCGTTGCTAGGAAGTTGGACACGCAGAATGACACCTTTTCACCTGAGCTGACCGGTATGATGAACGAGACCGACGCCAAAATCATCAACAGGAACGGCGGAAGAATCTCAGTGCCGAAGTGAACGGTCGGGCGACGTTTCAAGGTCAGTGTGAAGGTCACTGTTACCCATGATCCCGGACCACCGAGATCGGTCTCGTTGGTCACCCCTGTCAGCTCCCATTTGCTATTTAGTTGGAAGTTGTCTGTGATTATCGCAGTTTCTCCGAATACGATATCTTGGTTCGTGTCGGTGTCAGTGGCAAACTCAAGGCTACATTTCTGTTCATCGAATGGGTAGAACTGGACGTCCAGTAGACAGCGGGACGATAACGCCTCCATGGACTTGAATTCCACACCGCCTCGGTAGCTCACAGTGATTCTGCTAACCGACTCGCCTATCTTCTGGACATTCCCCATGCCGTTTAAGAGAATAAGGGCTGGTTTCCATATATCCGAGGCCAGAACCTACGGAGAATCAATTATTTAAGAAAATATTCTTTTGTTTTTTTTTATTTGGTTTATACTGTTATAGTCCGTGAGCCAATTCTCAAAAGACGCTCTAGTTTTCAATTTGGTTGCAACCCCCCCCCCCCCCACCCCGTCAGGGAATATACACCGTGTTGAAATCCCGCAGAAGTAGCAAATTTTGTAAAATTATCTAATTTCGACCTGTTTTCATGAAAAACTAAAATTCATCAAAATCTATTCTTATTGATTTTTTATAATAATATGCTATTAGTATCACATAAATTAAAAACAACTGTTCTTACATGTTAAACACTCAATTTCCCCACCCGAAAAATGTTTGAAAACAGTACACAGGGTTGACTACTTTCCGTGAAATCAAGTGTTTATCTATTTCCTTTGATTGTGAGGGAACTGGTTGCTTAGTTATTCCATGTAAATTTTCTCCTCATGTTGAGAAATCGATATGTAGGAAGGCCAGACTACATTCCGCACACATGGTAGGTTGGGCCACGGTCGGGCGTCTCCTGTCGGTCATAGTGACACTAACATCCGATTACAAAAAAGTGTCAATATGTTGAGAAAAGTATAGGAGAGACTATTCTGAGTCTATATATTTCTTCATTTTTGTTCAGATAATAGAGGCATGTGACTGTATTTTTGCGTCGTTGGTATCTGACTTATATAATGACCAGGGAATATGTACTTCACGATGGAATAAGAACTGGTGGTATATCCATCTCTTTTTTCACATAATTCCGGAACGTTTGAAACTTGACCCAAAATTTTCATGACGATTCAAACTTGTTTGGCTCTTCAACTCATCGTTTTAACAATTTAAAAACCTTTCCATGCTATCATCCGAGACAACAATATCAAACAATCAAAACCTGGGAGTAACCATACTGCAGCAATGTGTCAAAATTTGCCCCACCCCCTAAAAATTAATTATTTTTTTCGACTTATAAGAAAATGTCGAAATCGAACTGCAACAGAACCTATTTTATTTCGAACTGCAAACATGTGATGATACCACGATGAGCGTTCGATAGAAAATATACATCATATTGAATTCGCGTAAAAACAACGAAATTCATAAAATTATCTAATTTCGGCCTGTTTTCAGGGAAAAACTTCACCAATATCTATTTTTATTGATTTTGCATTATCATATATATACTTATACTTTAAACACTCAATTTTGAAAACAGTACACATAGTTGACGACGTTCTGTAAAATCAAGTGTCATCTATATGTTTCCTTGTGATTATGAGGGAACTGGTTGTTTAATTATTCTATGTTATATTTCTCCTCGTGTTGCGAAATCGATATATAGGAAGGTCGGACTACATACAGCACATATCGTAGTTTTGTTCACCGTGGCTCAGTTGGTAATATGCATTAATAACATTAAGCCAACATGAGCCGTCCAGCAATCGTGAAGCTGGTTCAAATCCAGCTGTGCGCGGATTGCCGATCCAGTCACAACGAAGGTAATATGATTCATGTATCAGGGTAAGTTTGTAATTTGCTTTCCAGGAGTCATGGTTTCCACGTGTAATGTAGTAATTTAATTTCCGTGTTTAACAGCGATGTATACAATTTAAGTTCATGTCTGAAACGGGTCGACTGTGGGCCTATAAGTTAATACCATTGAACTGCCACAGATTGTCGATACGTTTGGTGCATTTTGGGTACCATTGTTTTCATATTGGCGCTTGCGTACCAAGCTTTTATAAAACGGGTATTATAATGAGCACTTTGGTGCTCAGCTTTTTTATAATCTCGTCAATACGGCGAGTGACCTTTTTCTAAACATCAAGACCCTACAGACAGAATTGGCCAAGCGCATGATTTGTGCGTACACTCCTCTCTTGCCCATTATACTAAAAGCCATCTTGAGACAATGCGAAAAACAAGAATAAAACCCTGATTTTTAAAAAGCTGGATACCCGAATAAGGTTTTTATAAACCTTGGGTGCCCATTGAGAGTGTCAATGTTAGAAGCTGGCTACCCAAGCGCTCCAAAAATAGTGACAGTGATCAGTTCAGCCTCGGTATAAAGAATTTATTACTTCCAATTGGTTGTGGTAAAACATACGATCACAGTCGTATGCGATGCGCATTAGTCTGAATATTCCAAAATCGCATACGTTGATGTTGAAATACAGACTCCAGCTACAACTAGAGAAGCCGTTCCTTCATTAATGGAGGAAATACAGAATACATATATATATATATACTAGCCGATGAGCCCGACGTTGTCCGGACTATTCAAAAACCAAATTTCAAGTCGATAGCTCTACCCGTTTCCAAGATCTGGTCTGCGCATGCGCGAAGCTGGCGTCGCACGGGCTCGGCGACCCGATAAAATTCGTATCCGGGGCAAGATACATTCACATACCAAATTTAAAGTCGATAGCTCTACCCGTTTCCGAGATCTGGTCTGCGCATGCGCGAAGCTGGCGTCGCACGGACTCGGCGACCCGATAAAATTCGTATCCGGGGCAAGATACATTCACATAGCAAATTTCAAGTCGATAGCTCCACCCGTTTCCGAGATCTCGTCTGCGCATGCGCTGCACGGGCGCCGCACGGGCGCGCCAATACGACGTTGACGACGGCCTGGTCAAACTACACACACGTACCAAGTTTCGTCCCGATCGGTCGAGAATCGTAGATTTTTATAAATGACATACATACAGACATACATACAGACAGACAGACAGACAGAGGTCTTCAAAATATATAGGAGACTAGCCGATGAGCCCGACGTTGTCCGGGCTATTCAAAAACCAAATTTCAAGTCGATAGCTCTACCCGTTTCCGAGATCTGGTCTGCGCATGCGCGAAGCTGGCGTCGCACGGGCTCGGCGACCCGATAAAATTCGTATCCGGGGCAAGATACATTCACATACCAAATTTAAAGTCGATAGCTCTACCCGTTTCCGAGATCTGGTCTGCGCATGCGCGAAGCTGGCGTCGCACGGACTCGGCGACCCGATAAAATTCGTATCCGGGGCAAGATACATTCACATAGCAAATTTCAAGTCGATAGCTCCACCCGTTTCCGAGATCTCGTCTGCGCATGCGCTGCACGGGCGCCGCACGGGCACGCCAATACGACATACATACAGACATACATACAGACAGACAGACAGACAGACAGAGGTCTTCAAAACAAAACAAAAAATATATATATATATATATATATATCCGGGAAGAGTCCGTAGCACATTTTTCAGGCTCACAAACAATTGCTACCAAATTTGTACTATATTTATCGCGGGTTTTTACTCCACTTTGCGAACTTTGACTCGCATATTCTTACATTTCATTCTTTGATATGTAGTTTGTGTTTGTTGAATTGAGGTCGAAACAATAATTTTCAAATCCCTCTATAAAGTTTATATTCTGTATTTCTAAGTTAGTCCATTATGACTAAAACTCTTACATTGGTACAACATGTGAGTTGATCACTATGTTTGTTAATACAAGTGAACAAAACCCTTCATTTTCACTTCACCAATTGTTTGGGAACATTGGCGTTACACAGTTCTTAAGAGTTTACCTTTATCCGAGCGAGTCCGCCGTATTGTTCGGTATTCCACTGTATGACGGGTTCATCCCACGATCTGAAGATAATTACATTTGTTGATAGTGTGTCGGTCAGATCGTCAAATCCACTGATACTTCGTATGTTTATCGTCAGTCGAACGCTCGTTTGGGTGTTTAGATCGCCCACCGCTCGAATCCGCGGGTCGAGCTGGTCTGTGAAGTTCTTAACCATAGCCTGTATATCTTCTCGGAGTGCTGATGTACCACCACTGCCGCCGCCGCCCAACGCCGCTACGAATTCAGGCAGAATTACACAAAACAAATTCAGAATGAGTTTGGTGATATCCATAATTCCTTCACCTTTGAGATTTTAGTTTCACAGGTAACGTCCTGTCTTGGCTGCAGCCAGGTGAAACAAGTATGTGGTTATTGGATCCACGAGATTCAGACGACACTATTCTAGAGTTTGCTAAGAAAGCGTCTTACATAAAGCCCAACCGTTCATTGTAATACGCCGGTATAGCATCATTTGACATCCATAATCATCCTGCATTCTTAAGGGAATGTTTGGGTTGTAGTTATGCGATACTAGCCTGTGCTCCTTCCACCACGTGACTCTGATTGTGAGATGTTATCTAAGAAATCTATATTATAGAAAGCCATGCAAGTCTTTCATTGTTGTACTTTGTATAATGAAGTGCGTATGCATATATAGTGACTTCGATCTCCTGCAGTGGAATAACTATGTACATCGGCTCCAATTTACATATAGGATAATCGCTTCAAAGACACAGGCCGGGATTATGAAATAATGTTGGGGCCAACCAATAATTGGGAGGAAAATATGGAACCCACCAAACGAGGAAAACGCCGAAAGCGACAAAACATCTGGTTGTGCGCACAGATCACAACGCGAGGGAACCGCGGAAACAGCCGAAAGCGACAAAACATTTGTTGCGTATACAGATCACTACGCGAAGGAACCGCGAAAGCCACCGAATGCAATAAAATCAAGTTTCGTTATTTCGCTTTTGGCGGTTCTGTCATTTGATTTTCTCGCCTCGACGAAAGCGCTGAAAGCGAAATAATGAAACGAGATTTCGTTGCAAGGGAATCGCGGAAAGCGAAATAATCAACTAAACGAATATCTCGTTTGATTATTTCACTTTCGGGGCGATTTCGGCGGTTCGCTCGCGTGGCAATGTGTTTGCGCGTCTGGATCTGGGCGATTTGTCGCTTTAGTCGCTTTCCGCGGTTTCCTTGTTTTGTAGGTTCCATTTTCCCGCCCAATTCTGTATTGGCCCTAACAGTATTCCACACGAGATCGTTCCAATCACTGAAATAATGTAAATGCAGTTTGATCCTTGTATCTGTATTAAAACGTGACCTCGTCCGAACCGTCACCCTGATCACAATGGTTTAACCCGAAATTTGGTTAAAGCAGTGGAAGCATACCGTGTGGTAGGTCGGCCAACCCTCTTATATTGGCTGCGTGGATGGTGTATAAATTGAACCCATTGTTAACTGAATGCAATCCGGCGACAGTAAGAGTTTGAAATTTCATGACTGGTGAAAGAAACAATTTCTGAAAACAGGATCAATGTATGTCCCTCTGTTATATAGATAGTTACCAGCAAGAGAGCTATCACAAAATCGTGGTATAGAATTACTACATGTGCATATATAGATTGTGCAAGTTCAAACGTTGTGTTCTCTGAAACGGTACTGTAGAATTTTCGATAATCTTAGTTGATTTTCCACATTTTTTCCAGTGGAGATAGTGTTTGGATACTATTTTATCGCTTTTATTTACTAAGTAAGTCCATAATTTATTCAGACAAACTTATACGTATAAGAAATTACATTCCCCGACCTAGCATGCTTATTTCCATCTTCGAGCCTGCTTCTCTTCGAAGATAAACCACAATGACTGTCGTTTCAATACTCGGGTTGGTCTGACACGTTGCTATAGGTTACAAGCTACTTATTATATAGATATACGCTTCTTGAATTCGTGTACGGTCTCGAGTCACCTTAAAACAAAATTATGGCTGCTGATTGTTTGATTATCTTTGAAGGAAAATTCCTTGAGCGTAAACAAAAAATCATAGCCTACGTAAATGTGGCGATCATTTTTGTTTAGATTACCAGAAAGAGTATGGCGTTGTCCCGATGTTATGAAAGGGGTATGGGTATTTTTACGCTACTGATTTTTGTGCAGTAAATGGGGTAGTTGTGGAAATTCAAGTTTATTGTTTTAAAACAATACCTAATAGGTCGCGTTTGTTGTCACCGACTGGCGTATCCGAAGACGTTGGAAGGTAAAATTGAGCACTTGACGTTCAAATAAGTTTATCCCATCGACGGCGGGACTTATAGTTAACACTCTCACCTATGGAAAATAATTAGTTGTTTGTAACCTATATCAGACATTTTACGTATATACACAATTGTAGTTTACCGGTCCCACTAAAATCCGACGGGTGTGATCGCACCCGATCATACCGCCCCCATGAGTCCGAACCAGATAGTTTATAAACTATCATGCAGAATTTCCATTCCCCAATTCGGTAGCTCTAGTGGAACCAGCATTGTTAACCCCTAATTTACGACCGGAAATCCCCTTGATGTCTGACCATGCACGTAAAGGTTTATCTTATCATTCAGCAAATACCCTCTGCATCCATGGGCGTTCGGGCAAGTTGCCAGCTAAGGCAGAAGTGAATATATTAACCCTACGTTATGGTCGGATTCGATATGCATGTACGCATAATCGCAGATTGCTAACACCCGTCCGTGCGGCACCAGGAGTCCGAACGAGATGGTTCATACACTATCGTGTAGAATATAGACCAGTGTGCACCAAACGTCGAACGGTCGAAACTTTGCACTCGGTTTATATTTCAAGGACTTTGTTACATGTTTTTAATAAAGAGCTCTAATAAAGTGTGGATATATCAAAATGAAATCTCCAAAATGGGTCCGACTCGTTGCTGATTTTTGGACTCAGATCAGGTTCTTTATCCGTCTGTGCACCTCGGATCTTTAGTGATCGCGACACTTTCAGAAATGAGCGTATTATGTTCACAAGAGCGCTGTGAGAGGTTCAGTTTGGTAATATGATATTCCTATATGAGAGCTGCTCGCACACCTTAGTTCCTCAACCCCTCCATGACTGGAGCTTCCTGAAATTTTGCGAAAACACTGTGCCAATGCATCATCATCTTATATATATGGCATATGCGAGTCTCCCATAGGGAGCCTGGCAAGCATATATAAGAGAATATATTGGCCTAACAATATTTACCTTGACCTTGTAAGTCAGTGAATTCTCTTATATATGCGAGACTCCCTATAATATATAGATGGGAAACTCGCATATATAATAGAATGCACTGGCACATGCCCTTTAATGCTTCCACAGCGCGGCTCCCGTCGTGAAAGGATTAAGATTTGAATTATTATTGGTATCTTGGAATCTAATGTTGAACTTCATTGTCAAACATAAATAGATCCAATCTTCGCATAATTACTGGGCGTGCCTATGGGTTGGGCGAACTCGAATAGGTTTACCGATTTTAGTTCGTTCTTTGTTCTGGTCGCTATATTATAAACCGTCTTCAAATAATAGTAATCCAGTTGCGTTGTGAGACAGAGAGCAAATCTCTACGAGAATCGTTTCTCGGCTTGAATCAACGAAAGTGTGTCGACGCTGGGGGAGTTTGACAGAGAAATAGAAAAAGATAGTGAGAGAGTCAGAGAGAGAGAAAGAGAGAGAGAGAGAGAGAGAGAGAGAGAGAGAGAGAGAGAGAGAGAGAGAGAGAGAGAGAGAGAGAGAGAGAGAAAGCGAGAGAGAGGGGGAGAGAGAGAGAGACTTGCCGTTCCGGTATGGATATATCGTTTTTAACGGGGATTCTTCGTCAGGTCTCCTTCCTGATCACACTCATTAGCTGGGCTAGCGGTAAGTTTTATTGACACACAAACATGAACATTGCTATATTATAAGCCGAATTGCTATTATTACGGTAACATTGCTCGTTGGCTAAAGTTTTCGATTTTGTTTTGTAATGATGTGGTGTCCGGTTTAATATCGCAAAGCAACATGCATCTGTACGTTTTCTTCACAGTAAACAATAATTAGACCATGCCAATGAGCGCATTGATAGGACATTATGTTGAAGATTGCAATATATATATATATACACTGCCACTATATACACACAAACGCAAACACACACACACTCTCTCTCTATCTCTCTCTCTCTCTCTCTCTCTCTCTCTCTCTCTCTCTTTCTCTTTCTCCCTCCTCCCTCTCTCTCTGTCTCCCTCTCTTTCTCTCCCTATCTATCTCCCCTCTCTCTCCCCCTCTCTCCCTATCTCTCTCCCTCTCTCTCTCTCAATACATCTCTCTCTCCCTCTCCCTTTATCTCTCTCTCCCTCTCCCCTCTCTCTCTCTCTCCTCTCTCTCTCTCTCCCTCTCTCTCCCTATCTCTCTCTCCCTCTCTCTCTCAATACATCTCTCTCTCCCTCTCCATTTCTCTCTCTCTCTCTCTCCCTCTCTCTCTCTCTCTCTCTCTCTCCCTCTCCCTTGCTCTCCCTCCCTCTCTCTCCCCCTCGCTCTCCCTCTCTCTCTCTCTCTCTAATGCGATCACCACACTGTTTAAGACTAATAATAGTTAATTTGAAGTGGGAGTAAACAAATGTTGAAATTTATGCAATTTGTATATGTGTATAATTTTCTACTTCTATTTTCCATTTATGATTTTGCCATACCAACTTCACATACTTCACATATGTTCAGATCAATAACTTACACTAACCACCAATAGTGTGCGACGTGGATAATGCTGTCTGTTATATGACATTGTATCAAGCTGATTTAAAAGATGCAGGGACATATTAAGTTTCTCACAAAGGGCACGTAGAAGTGGATAAATGTATCCGCAAAAGTTTTATTTCGATTAATAATTAGACCCAAATTTCACGTATATTTGAAATTTAAAGCATCCATCAATGTTTTATTTCCGATATAAATGGTTTGTTACATGGTTTTATGATGATATGTGACCCGCCATATCAAATCCAGTCGTAAGTCGGGATTTTTTGTACCCTGTGCCAATGCATTCTCTTATATATGCGAGTCGACCATAGGTCGCCTCGCATATATAAGAGAATGCATTGGCCTAACAATTTTTTATCATTTTTTTTAAATAAATGTTTCTTACAATTTTTAGGACATAAAATAAAAACATCCATTACCCTGCAGGGAGCCCCACACATATATAGAAGCATATAGAAGAGTGTGGTCTGCTCCTGCATGTTTGGGGCTCTGTATGGGTGAAATTATAAAATTGTTAAAGAATACAAGAACAAATTATTAAAATTGTAAAATATTGTTAGGCCAATGCATTCTCTTATATATGCGAGGCGACCTATGGTCGACTCGCATATATAAGAGAATGCATTGGCACAGGGTAAAAAAAATCCCGACTTACGACTGGATTTGATATGGCGGGTCACATATCTTTATTGTTGCGATGTTTCTTAACGCAGTTTTTTCGTTTTTAGTGAGGTTGTCCTCTTGCTGAAATTTTTTAAGTTTCTAACCTCAGATTTGACTTGGTTGGCTACTTCCGAAATACAGGAACTTTGCTTGGTGATGGAGCCAAAAAAGATGTTTACCACCCATCTAGTTTCTATATCGATAAGCTTTGGCTGTTGAATCGAAAAATTGAGTGCCTGTGGAACTCCCTTCATTTCCTGGTTGTAATTACTGTCCTCCATAACAATGACATTTACGTCGCCCACATCAATATTCTTAGGTTGTGGTTTAATTTCTGATGGGTGCAGGACAAAATGCTACGCCATGTGTTAATAATCATTTATACCATAATTGCCTGTTCTATTGTGTGTATAACACCTATTTTGTAAATTTCATCTTTACACCCTACTGTGGGTATACAGCTTCCTACTGTGGATATATATTTCTACTGTGGGTGTAAATTTTCAAATGTTATTTCATGTGTTAAACGTGTATACCCATAGTAGAACTACATCGTAGTTAGCAAAATAGCTCCTATATGTCACATTCATTTGAAATTGGAAGTTGTCATGATATCAATTAGATATGAGGAAAATTGCATGAATTTCAATCAAATGTAGCTTGTTAGTGCTATATTAACTAGGAAACATATGAATGATAATTCCAAATGACTGATCGCTAATAAATAGGATAACGTCATGTCGTTAATGTAAGCATCACTACGCGTGACGCACATTCCTTATAGCGTCGTATTTGTGTCTCTGGGTGAGAGGATACATATTCAAAGTAAACAGAGGGGTAGTTGAATTCGCGAACAAAATTACAAAAATAATAATTATGGCATAAATAAAATACACGCATAGTACCCGAGAGTACAAATTTTTCACCACTCGTGATATTGTGGTTTTAACCACTCGCCAAAAGGCTCGTGGTTAAAACCACAATTCCACTCGTGGTGAAAATTTTGTATTCTCGGCTACTATGGGTGTATTCTATATTTCTCACTAGTTGTCAGAGTTTGGTACGGTTATACCAGGTTGATTATTTCGGTACCGTGGCCGATCCTATCTGCATGGCTTGTATATTTTCTCGGCCGTCGCTGCGGTCCACAGTGGATGTTGTCGTGAATGAGTTTAACCCTTCCATTGAAAATCATCCCGTATCCCACGTCACATCCGACAAATGGCCAATTCTAGTGTGCATATGATATGTTGTTTATGATGTTTCATATCATTCAAATTCTTGTGTTCCTTGTGAGATCAAAATATTTTCATTGAAACAGACACAATACATATCTACACATATTCGCATACAATGTTATTAATATATATTTACATACTAAGTGTTGTCATCACTAAATCCAGCATTCTGATTGGTCGGCGCCCACGAGGCTAGTTGCAGTTATTTCTCTGTAAATGCGCAACGGCTCATAACACCAAGCTCATAACACCATCGATACGTCATTGGGTTTGGAAAGACGAAAGCGTAATGTTTTGGGCGCATTTGGACTCGCGCAGGATTGACTTAATACATCATCGGGTTTCAATATGAAGAGAAATTGTTCCTATTAACTTTTACCAAGGGTGCTATTGGGTATTTTGGGCTGTTTTTGTCACGATACACTTTTCGATTTAAATACATTTACAAAAGTGGCTTTTTCGCTAAATGTATATAAATATAAGGATTAACTGTCATGTGGACTATTTTTATGGAGATGTAACCGTGAGGTAAGTGGTCATAACGTGTATGTAAAACCCTTCGGAGTCTTGATTTATCTGGGACTATTTCTTTACGCGGGCAACCAATGCATAGTTACGTGAAACGTCGTCACATGCATTATAGAAACCGGCTTTAGTTTCACGTCCCAGTTGTTGGTTTAGGTATGTGTTATCGATGTTTTGGATCATGTAGTAAATATAATTTACAACTCGTCCCCAGTTAATAGCGGAATTTTAAATTCCGTTATAAACTGGGGAATCGTTGTAAAATTGTTTATGTATAATATAAATAAACAAAAATTTAAAATCATCATCAGTTGTAGAAAATTGCTGACGTCGTGCCATACTAAGCGGACGTCACATTTCGTTTCGGCCCCTTACCTGCACAACGTTGTAAGGCAGTTGAACCCGACTTAATTTACCCATATTCATATCGCATTTAAGGTATTGTCGTCGTGGGAGTCGACTCACAGAGTACGAACCTCCAGGAACTGCGTGCACACCTGTTGGCGAACTACGATCGCAATGTGAAGCCGCAATGTAACCCTCAAGGTTACGTCAACGTAACCCTGGATGTGGCTCTCCGGCAGATCATCAACCTGGTAAGAGATTATATTATACCCTCACATATTGATCATTGAAAAAGTTGTAATTTGTTCAATATCGATATCCCCCAGATGGGGATATAAAAATGATCACTTTCATACTATCCCGTGGGCGACTGGCCGATTCACTTACGTATACCAATGCGTGACACGAATATTTAAATAAAATCTTCGTGAATCGGTAGAGTTCACCTTACGTTCATTATTATATATCTGGAAACAAATTGTTTTGTTCTGAAATTCGATATACTTAAGGGGAAATTGACCGAGGACGAAGATAAGCTGTTGGCCTTGGTGCTTCGATTGAAGGTGATAAGGAGACAAATTATTGCCAGTAATATAATGATGTATATCTTAAATTTAAAGCAAATCTAGTGTTTTTGAGTAGATACCAAAAATTATCTCATTCGTGGCCGAGACAAATGTTAACTTCGCTAGCGGCAAATCACTCACAAAAATAAACACTTGTTTTTGCCTCTCATGCTTGAGATTATGTTTGTATCCAATAACACTAAATATCCTCTATTTATTACATGACTATCGCTTTTCTCCTCCAATATAATATTCCACGACAGTTTAGCGATATTTTCCCGCCTTATTGTAATTATTTTTGTTTGGCTACCTACATGTACCATTCATTTTGGTCAAGGGATATTGAAGACCCCCCCCCCCCCCCCATACCCGCCCTATTGCCACGTCCCAGATTATCGGTTAAGGCGAAAATTCATAATTGTTCATGACTCGATTATGCACACTGAAAGGCTGACGACCAAACAAAAACCATATAAAAGACCAACTGGAGACTAGACATTATTAGCTGGATTCCTCTTACTAATACAACAATGGATTTACAGTACGCACCAACAGGGACAAGGCGACAGTAGACGTATTTTCTTACATTCAACTGAAATTTAACCACTATTATATAATGTGCCAACTTTCTGTTTCCAGGACGAACCGACGCAGCAGCTGAAGCAAAATGTCTGGATGAGAATGGTAAGTCCCCTAACTCCCGAACTCACTCTAACGCCCGAACTCACACTAACTCCCGAGCCCGCACTAACTACCGAGCCCACACTAACTCCTGAACTCACATTAACTCCCGAGCCCACACAAACTTCCGAACTCACATTAACATACGAGCTCACACTAACTCCCGAGCGCACACTAACTCCCGAGCGCACGCTAACTCCCGAGCCCACACTAACTCCGGAGCCCACACTAACTCCCGAGCCCACACTAACTCCCGAGCGCACACTAACTCTCGAACCCACACTAACTCCCGAGCCCACACTAACTCCCGAGCGCACACTAACTCTCGAACCCACACTAACTCCCGAGCCAACACTAACTCCAGAGTCCACACTAACTCCCGAACTCACACTAACTCCGAACCCACACTAACTCCCGAGCACACACTAACTACCGGACTCACACTAACTCCCGAGCCCACACTAACTCCCGAGCGCACACTAACTCCCGAGCTCACACTAACTCCCGAGCCCACACTAACTCCCGAGCCCACACTAACTCCCGAACTCACACTAACTCCCGAGCCCACACTAACTCCCGAACCCACACTAACTCCCCAGCGCACACTAACTCCCGAGCCCACACTAACTCCCGAACCCACACAAACTCCCGAACCCACACTAACTGCATAATTCACACTACACAAGAACTCACAAGAACTCTCGAGCGCACACTAACTTCCGAGCCCAAACTAAGTTTGAAACTCACACTAACTGCAGAGCCCACACTAACTCCCGAGCCCACAAAAAATAAATCCGTGCTCAGGGGTATACAAAAAATGCGCCCAACCAGGGACCCACCACCCATACGTAGGCTCGTGGATTAGTATCAATATATATAAAGCTTAGTTGTTGTTATTATGATAACAGTCTCCTAAAATGTTCTGTTTGTAGTTCTGGAACGATTGCCGACTGAGATGGAACATGAGCGAATTCGCCATTGATAAAATAGACTTGCCATACTCGGACATTTGGACTCCAGATATCACTCTATATGACAGGTAAGATAAATCCAAATGGAATGGATGCGCCAATGGTTAACTATAAAGTAAAGCGAATTATAAATGTTATATCTCTCCCCGGCACCACAAACAACTACAACAACAACATATTCCACTTGCTCGACTGTATCATAAAATTGTCCCAATGACAGCGCTATCAACTGAAGATTTAGCACTCTGGTTCCGTTACAATATCGCCTATTAGGAGCAGAAAAGCGGCCAAGTTTGATATGTGTAGGCACCACATGTGCATGGTAGATGTCGCCCGCGATCATTTAACCCTTTACCCAACAAAACGGCCAAAAAACGCCCAAATAAAGCTGCAACAGCCTAAAATATCTTCGGTCTGTCTCAATAACACCATACAAATATGGATATCATTGGAACCGGTTCATTGACCACATTGTGATGTTTACAGTTATGCCCTGTGCCAATGCATTCTAAGAGAATGCATTGGCCTAAACAAATTCTTTTTTTAACACTTTTTACAATTTTTTCTTACATTCTTTAACAATTTTATAATTTGTTCTTACATTTTTTAACAATTTTTATAATATTTTTCTACATTCTTTGACAATTTTATCATTTTTAATATGTGTTAAGCCAATGCATTCTCTTATATATGCGAGGCGACCTATGGTCGACTCGCATATATAAGAGAATGCATTGGCACAGGGCCGTTCTGTTGGGTAAAGGGTTAATTTATGGCACCGTATTTTTCTTGAGGTTTATATAGCCGCGATGTCTTTTCGATCGTCGACCATGCAGAGGTAACTTCGCACTGAGCCTCGCCCGGAAAAAACTACATTGACTAGTTATGGAATACGAGCCCAGAAGTTCCAGTAATTTATTCCAGAGTGGCAACAATATACACAAATTGCTGTCATCTGAGCAGGTGGGTTATATGCAAGTCATCTGAACTACAGATGACTGGTTTGACAGGACGAACTTTTTGAAACCTATAATGAACTGAAATTAATAGAAGTTTCCGAGCCTTATTACATTGTAACATATCATCGCGTAAATACGCACATAATCGACCTATAATGTGAAATAGGTACATCGTGTGTTATTTGATTCTGAAATAAGCAGATAATAAATAAAGTGAGTAGATGGGCGCGAATCGCCCGGGATGGTCGAAAAGATCGAGTGATCTTCTCCTTCACCCCACGGTTTGTTGTTGTTGGAGATATAGCACACAGAAAATAGTCATGTCTGAACACGGCAAAAGCGGACATAATGAATTAATGTTATTTCTTTGATTGAATTGATTCGATGGATTATTTGGGAAAGAGCCCACGAGCTTTAATATGGGGTGTGAGATAATGGACTCATCGCCGTTATTTAGTTTTATGGCGCGGGCCACAGTGAACACACATGTTAAAGAGCGTAAACCTGAAAAGTCGTGAGTTTGCTTGTCTGTGTAATTGTCCGCACATAATCTGCTTAGAATCGCTAATGTGACTAAACGCTCCCATTTGCAGCACATTGTCTACTTAAAATGAGGCAATTCTAAGCAGATTATCTGCCTAAAACAATTTATATTTTTTTAACAGATAATGTGCGAAACTGCGAGTGTTCCGCGGACAAGCACCCTACACTGTGTGCGTCCACGACAACACTATTTCCATAGCAACAACTTTGTCGTTTTACAAACTAAACCTCTCTATTGTCGATTGATCTTCAGCACGACAGGTCAAGATTTCCCTGGACTGAGAAGTAACATCCTTAGAGTATTGGACGCGGACGGAAACATGAACTACGCATGGCCGTCTGTCTTGGAGAGTTTCTGCTCACTCGACGTCCGCTATTTCCCATTCGATACACAAATGTGTGAATCTGTATTTGGCTCCTGGGTTCATGACGGAGGTTCAATCGACTTCTACCCGCGACCAGAAGCCGATACCGACTATTACAAACCAAATGCAGCGTGGACGATTGTGAAATACAAAGCGGTGCGACATGCTTTAATATATCCGTGTTGTCAGGACCCGTTCGTCGATGTGACATATTATCTGCATCTCAGACGGAAGCCGCTTCATTTTGTAATCAGCTTAATTTTCCCATGCATTCTCATCAGCGGCCTCACTCTGCTTGGATTTCTCCTGCCGGTGCAGTCGGGTGAAAAGATATCTCTTCAGGTCACCGTGATGCTCTCCCTTGCGGTGTTCCTGTTGGTAATATCAGAAACGCTGCCACCGTCATCTGACTCAATGCCACTTCTAGGTACGTGCATGTATGTATATCTAGGAGACTAAAACACATCTATATATGCTTTCTCTGTGTATAGTTGTTATGTACGCCCACTGTCTTATATGTGGAACGGAATAGTGGTGCTTCTGCGTGTATGTATGCCCAGAACCTATACGAGGTAAAATCATCGCACCGCATCTACGTACTCATGCTCAGAATATATGAAACAAAACAAAAATTATCAATGCCGATTTGATGCATGAACTTGATGCGTATAATATGTGTATCTGAAATATATGTCAGTGAATTGCTTCACCCTGCAGATGCGTACATCCCCACGCAAGTGTTATCCGTCATATACAAAACGGATTCTCTAAATCAGATATAAAAATATACATTGGAATGTTCTGTTATTCGTCTGGAGAAGTCTTCATTAAAAATTAGCAGATAACAGATAATTAAATACAGAATGGATACTATATTTATTGGAGAGAAATGTTCAGATAATATGTTCAGCAAACGACCTATCGAACTTCTCGTCAACGAGTATTTAGTATGATGTACTTCCTGACAAGGGTATATAACATTAAAACAGTTGCACGGCAAAGCGAGAACCGAGAAAGTTGCTATCACACATACAAAGACATTGAATATTCACAAGATGTCAACTATGTGTCAAAAAGTCAGAAAAAAATCAAGCCAAATACCAAAAATTAACACCAACCTCCATCGAAGTATCAACAGCATAAACGCTGTGGTTTATGCGGTGACAAGTATCCACACCCAGGTGGTGGAACAGGGGTACGGCGCGTTCGCGTTTGAAATCATTTTCAGACAATGTGGACTCCAAAGGACCGACCACATGACCAATACCGTGGTGAAAATCAATAGGGACATAACCGAAAATGTTATCGTATTAATTCGCAAAAAGAAAGTTGGGACACTAACAGCAAACATGGGGAAATGTTAATATCGATGATCAGCAATCACTGGAAAGTGGTGCAGAATATGTTTTCGCTACGAACACCACAAAACAACCGATGTTATTGTTTGACATCGAATATAGCTGATAACTGACAGGTGCTGGTATAAATTCGATTGATGAAAGTGACTCTAAGAACTTGTCTCCACAACCAACTCTTAAGAAATCAGACACAAAGATATTCCCGTATGGACCAACACAATCCACGAGTACGCTTGGACAATTTATGGTTAAACTAAACTCTCGGATATTTTTCACGTTGTCTCCGGGAAGTGTGGTTCACTACTATTATGCTACTCAGCAATCAAGCTCGGTCTGATAACATTAGCTCAAAATGTCAACTATCTATCAACTGACACGTACAATAACATCAGTTCCCTCACACATGAGTATGAACATTTATGCACCGTAGTTGGAAAATCAAAGGACTACAAAGTGAAATTACAACAAGTATGCCAATTCAAATGTTTGACCTTAAGAGACATGTAAGTTATAAATGTGATAGCCTTTGTTCAGTTATGTCTTAAAAGGGGAGACGCGATTCGTGTGTTTTAGCTTGGTCAAAAATAGGATTACTTGTAATTGAAAACATCACATGAAATAAATGTTAGAATATAGATTCAATTAGCAGGTATGTGCATTGTCAATTGATGATCCAATATTCTAGTACACACGTGCATTAAATTGACCTCTTAATAGTTTTGTTATATTGATTGGAATTGCCCTCTGCCCCATCATTCAACATACATATATTGTGTATATATATATATATATATATAGTCCTACTGATTACAAATGGATATACCAGTATCGCAATGTACCGCACTTCGCCTCAGAAGAAATGGCATATTTAAAATTGAATTAATCAAGCAAGCAGCATTCAACAAAGGTCAAATATCTAGAATTACCAACGTGCATGATTGTCATAATTAGTATAGTTAGCTGTTTAATGATGTGATACAATTACCTGCGTAATTTGATTGTCCATCAATTTGGGAATTTGTGTCAATTTCTATTAATATGTTTACGTCCTACCAGGGTATTTGGCGTCTATTGTGCTCGAGATAATCTCGCCCAATAGATGCTCAAATCCCCCATACAGACATGGACAGTTTAATGAATTGTATGAGATCATTAACCTCAACCACGATTATGGGGCGGGGTTGTGATATTTACAGAATTATTTTAATAGAACTAGCGCTATTGTATACAGGAGATTGTGCCAAAATAGATTTACGGGGAAATAATACAATATACCGTAGGAATGTACGAAAATTACCATTCAATTATATAAACGGATTTACCGTAAAGGTTACGGCTGGTTCCAACGGTATCATAGCTGTCGGCACTTTATGCCGTAACGTTTTACGGGATTTGCCCACAGTGTATATAGCATATACACGGAAAAGATAGAGCGAAAGTATGAGTATAAGACACTGGAATGTTGATCAAAAACCATCTCTATAGCCCAACGAGGTTAGTGAAAAGTAAAACTACTTAAAACACACTTATCATATGTATTTCCCACATAATATTGGTGGTGCAAAATGCACAGGTTTTGCGGAAATGTTTATATGAACATTGGTATCTATTATAGTCTCCCAAGTCTTCCCATACACATAGTATTGATGTATATTATATATCGTATTCCACATGGGTGCGCACGTCCAGCAATATAAAGGGAAGAGCAGTATATAGTCTCCGGTACATTTCGCCATACACATTATGAGATACAAACACTAAGTGGGCAGGCTATCTCATGTAAATCGTTCTTATTAATTATTAAAAGGTAGTCAAGATTTGAACATTTTTTATCTCTATATAAAAATCGTAGTGCGTACGTTTAAACTTTATTCTGTCAGAGTAGCATTCACATACTTTCCTGATGTCACTATATGTGTACACCGATTCACGTTACAGGTGTGTATTTCGCCTGTAGCATGGCGCTGGTTGCAGTCTCGTGTATGGTAACAGTCGTCGTTATCAGCTTACATTTCAAGTCGACCACCAGAGTGCCTAACTGGGCTAAGACGTACCTGATTGGTTGTATTGGGCCATTGTTGTTTGTGGAATCACCAGCTGTGACTCAGGTGTGTTTCATGTACATTACTAAATACTTTCATAAGCAACTTCGTGTAGCAGAGAACTAGCACGTTGATGTGGGAAATGGATATTTCATTATTATTTAACCCTTTACCCAACAGAAGGGCCCTGTGCCAATGCATTCTCTTATATATGCGAGTCGACCATACTTTTTTTAGGCCAATGCATTCTCTTATATATGCGAGGCGACCTATGGTCGACTCGCATATATAAGAGAATGCATTGGCACAGGGCATAACTGTAATCATCACAATGTGGTCAATGAGCCGGTTCCAATGATATCCATATTTGTATGGTTTTATTGAGACAGACCGAAGATATTTTAGGCTGTTGAAGCTTTATTTGGCCGGTTTTGGCCGGTTTGTTGGGTAAAGGGTTAACACACGTGACACTTGCTTTGTAGACTGTCATCGCACACACATGCATTCGCTGTCAATCGCTTGGCTGTCAAAAAACGATACACGATAACGCTCTTTTCATAAACCTTTTATTTTACACATGCACTTTCTAATTTGTTTTCACTTGAATAGACCTTTACCCAATTTGAAACATAAACATATGATCTGGAAAACAAATATCGTTTTGCTGCAATGCCGGTGTCGTATAAATTTTATCCGGGATAACATGAAGACCATATTGTTATCTCAAACCAATCAATAACCATTTACTACCCTGGTAAGGATGAAGAGTATCTTAGGCAATATATGTCTAAACACCACTCAATATATGTAATTATCTAAACACCACTCAATATATGTAATTATCTAAACACCACTCAATTATTTTCGGCGTTCGATTGATAATTTACAGTCACAGAAAATGCCTTTATATTTGTAACACTGGTCATAATATAAACCGTCCTGTGGGTACGTAAACCACAATACGGGCATCAGTAAACCGAATCTCGTGCTATAACAATTCGAGTTGCCCATACAAGGGGTAGTCTAATTCATTATAAAGTAGTCCATATAGAAGTTCAACCATTGCAAGACGTATATGTAGGTCAATGCCTATTTATGCTGTGACAATAGTTCAGAAATATTTCAGATATTAGGTCACAAGAAAAACAGAATCTTAGCCGAGCGATTTTCGAATTTCTGGGTAAATTTGAGTTTCATTCAGCAAAATCTTCACTATTCGAGAATTTTTTGAAAACTTGGGGCTATTTGTATGGGACTATCATCCATTGACGTGTTTTGATAGTAAGCACCCCAAATCACAATCCAGTAACTCGAATTAACACATCATTACAAACAGATTGTACAACAAGCCAGTAAACGCAATGCGGGCTGTTGTAAACCGCGATGTGGTCAAACATCGCGCCTGTTGCTGGCCTTACCTGACACCATGGAGTGTCACATGAGATGGTCAATATCTTCTTAGTTAAATGCAGCAAATTGTGTTGTGAATGGTGATTTAGCTTCAAAAATAGCATATTACAGGAGGGATCGGGACACAAGTTTTGACAACTTACATTCGCCCCTCTCCCATTAACATTTTAACAAATACGTCGTATATGACGAACATAACATATATACAGGATGATATGTGGTGTGTTTGTGGTGTGTTTGTGGTGTGTTTGTGGTGTGTTGGTGTGTTTGTGGTGTGTTTGTGGTGTGTTTGTGGTGTGTTTGTGATTGCTGTCAGTCCTACCCTTCTGCTTTTGAAATTTCATCTGAGATTGTCAACATTTGTAACGCACAGGAGGATCGCCAATATTTTCAGCAGCGGGGGCCTAATTAAATCGTTCCGTTGATGAAATGTATGAATGAACAAAATGGAAAAGAATTTCACTGCGTCGATTCCATTCTGATGATATCCCTGTGAGTAAGGAGGAAATGTTAGATATTATAAATTGGTGGGTTGCAATCTTGTTGAAAATTTCGCATCTTTCGGTTGCGCACAGGGGGCACTCAAAGAAATAATGAAAGGCATCTTCGAATTCGTATCCACATATGCATTTAGAGGTATTAGAAATAAAATTGTTGGGCATATCTGATTTTAGTTCACTACAGTATTGCGAATTCTGCAGTGTAAGATGTTTAGTTTTCTTGGACCATTAATAAATAATTGGGGAAGGGCGATTAAGAGGATGATCAGCGCACTGAGAAACAAATGGTTGGTCAATATGACTAACTTTTGTCCTGGAGATGACTATCTTTTGTTAGTCAAAATGACTACCTGGAAAAGTTAGTCATCATGACTAGGTTATTAGTAGTCAACATGACCAGCATATGCTTAGTCAACATGACTAACATTGAGTCATATTGACTAATATTGCATTAGTCACAATGACTACTATTATTTGAGTCAAAATGACCAGGATCGGGTCATAATGACTAATTATATTTGAGTCAAAATGACTAAAGTAAGTTTAGTCAGCATGACTAGAATTGAGTCAGGTTATCCCCGGCATGTTCCCTGCATGTGGAGTAAAATGTGTCTGAATGTCTAAAAAATGGGCCGTAATTCTTAATTTGTGTGTAATAATATTCACTGCATGAAAGGCAAGATTTATAAAATATAAATATTGCATATATTTAGGACCCTGAATTTAAGCATGCATTTATACATAATAAATTCGCATTTATACAAAAATATAAATCTCGCATTTATATTTTTAAATCTCGCATAAATGTTGCATAAATTTAGGACCCTGAATTTATGCATGCATTTATACATATTAAATTCGCCTTTCTTGGAACAGTGCCGGGGGTCAGTAGAGCTATTATGTCGCCAGTGAACATTTATAGCAATGTGGTAAACATTTGATTTCACTTTAACACTATTGAGTCAAATGACATGCTGACAACGTTTACTCACAAAAAGCCCATGACTGAAGACCTTTTGCATCAGGTATCCGGACAAAACGCCCTACAGATAAATGTGATTTTTGTCAGCACCGCTCTTAATGCAGGGATTCAGTTATACCAAATCAGGTATCATGCTAAATAAATCGAGAATTTCAATGTTGGCCCGGCGATGTACATATACCGAATAACTTATAGATGTCGTGCATTAATTTTGCTTATTTCGGTAACTGGCCGCCGGTTTCATTCTGAGCCCATAATTTAATAATTACCATATGCCGACAGCAAGCATACATATGCGAGAACTGTATCAGATAACAGAAGCTAGCGTTGGAGATGGCTTTCTTTTGCCTCTGAACAATGCTACAGCGCAGACGTGTTCCATGAGAGCTGGGAACTCTTAACTGAGGCAAGTATTTAGATGGATTATGTATATAAAAATACGTTTGTTTTTGCATGTTCTGTCTAAACTAAGGCATCGTGTGCAATGGGGGTATATTTGGTTGGGTTAGAACATGATCGCCACATCATTTCAGTTTTTAAATTCCTTTTCTAATTATAAATTTTACCAAGGGTAAGTTAACATACATGTGAATATGAAATAAAGGTATTTCACAATTTATGTTGCAGATTCATTCTTTCATCAATTCGCAGCGTGATCGACACAATATCCATGATGTAATCCAGTTTTGAAGTTTAATCGCGTAAAATTGCAATTGTTGTCATGGTAGGGTGATATCATCCTTTGCCAGCATCAGATATAAATTCATTGTACAATATATCCATGATGTAATCCCGTTTTGAAGTTAGAATCGCGTAAAATAGTGATCATGGAAGGGTGATATCACCCTTTACCATTTCACATATAAATTCAATGTACAATATATCCGTGATGTAATCCCGTTTTGAAGTTTTAATCTCGTAAAATAGTGGTCACGGAAGGGTGATATCACCCTTTGCCATATCACATATTTCCATTGTACAGTAAGTCCATGATGTAATCCCGTTTTGAAGTTTAAATCGCGTAAAATTGTGGTCATGGAAGGGTGATATCAGTGTCACCCTTTGCCATATCACATATAAATCCATTGTACAGAAAGTCCATAATGCAATCCCGTTTTGCAGTTTGAATCACGTAAAATTGCAATTGTGTTCATGGAAGGGTGATATCATCCTTTGCCAGTATCACATATATATTCACTGTACAATATATCCATGATGTAATCCCGTCTTGAAGTTAGAATCGCGTAAAATTGTGGTAATGGAAGGGTGATATCACCCTTTGCCATATCACATATAAATTCATTGTACAGTAAGTCCATGATGTAATCCCGTTTTGAAGTTTGAATCGAGTAAAATTGTGGTGATGGAAGGGTGATATCACGTTTTGCCATATCGCATATAAATTCATTGTACAATAAATCCATGATGTAACACAATTTTGAATCCCGTAAAATTGTGTTCCTTGAAGGGCGATATCACTCTTTAGCAGAAAACAAAAATTCTTATTTTAGTCTTAATATTTTATTGTTTATACTTATTTTCCATGCGATCAGTTAATTATTTAATTTTTATTCTTTATTGCAGAGACTACGAAAATTGATGACGGCATGATACAACTATGACACAAAGTGCCATGTCCAAGTAGTTATGTTATTTTTGTGACTGGTATAATCAACAATAGGGCAGCATTGTGTTGGCAAATTACTACACATGGCGATACCAGAATCAGGGCGACACATGTGTATATGTATAGTTAGATATACACATCAGTGTCGCCATATATGCTGGTTACAAGCCAAATGTCACCCTAAAGTAGATTTCACAAATATATATATGTTCAAATCCAAATTTATACGGGGTATACATGTGCATAAACTGGAGTTTATAACCAGAATAAATGTAGCTACAAATATTTATGAAGCTTTATTCAGTGAATAAATTTGTATTTATGCATAAAAGGTAGACAATAAATGAATGCATAAACGTGGGAATAAATGCGAGTTTATCCTGCTGAATAAAGGCGGGTTTATTTACTGAATAAATTGAGTATAAATGTCGGCCTTTATTCATGAATAAATTGTGAATAAATGTGCATAAAAAATTCCGGATTTATGCACCTTTATTCAATGAATACATTTCTGATTTATCCAGATTTATGCACATTTATCAGGAATTTATGCAATGAATAAATTCCAGTTTTCATGCAGTGATTAAAAAAACAACTTTGCGATAAATCGCAAACTTCTATACAATAAATATATGCGATTTAGTGCAAAGGTTTTCGATTTATAACAAAGGTTTGCAATTAATCAAATCAATTTGCAATTAATACAGGACTTTAACCATATAAACATAAATCAGACATCTTCAACAGGTCTGGGTGAACTCCAATCGCTCTATAATAGCACGGTCAGGCTAAAATAGACCAATCGGTCATTCACAGCCAGAATGCATTTGTGATGAGGGGAGCAAATCTTTGCGATAAATCACAAAACGACTTTGTGAAAAATCACAAACACCTTTCGATAACTCGCAGACCTTTGCGATAACTTGCGAACCTTTGCAAATCTCAAGCATCTTTACGATAACTCTCAAACTACTTGGTGATTATTATTATTATTACATAATAAATCAGACATCTTAAACCGGTCTGGATGAACCACAAATCGATCTATAATAGCACGGTCGGGCTAAAATAGACTGATCGGTCTTTCACAACCAACATGCAAGGGGAGCAGACCAATGCTTAAATTTTTTTTTTATTCTGATCTCTTTTGGAGATTATTTACTGAGAATATTCAAAATTAAAACAACTTTGCGATAAATCGCGAAACAACTTTGCGAAAAATAACAAACACCTTTACGATAACTCCCAAACCTTTGCGATAAATCTCAAACATCTTTACGATAACTCTCAATTAACTACTTGGTGATTATACTTTGCGATTTATCACAAAGATGTTTGAGATTTATCACAATAGCCTGATCATGTTCAGGTTAAAATAGACAAATCGTTCTTTCACAGCCAGCATGTATCTGGGATAAGGGGAGTCACTCTAAACGGTTCTATTATTATCGATCAACCAATACTTCAAAAACAAAACAAATTTAATTCCGATTTTTTTTATCAAGACACCATATAATTATTTACTGAGAACATTCATAGTTAAAACAACTTTGCGACAAATCGAAAACATATTTCTGATCAATCGCTAACTACCGTACTTGGCGATTTATCACAAAGGTTTGCAATTAATCGCAATGATTGAATTATATTGTTATATGTGGGCAATAATGGGATTGAACCGTATAACCATTATCAATCAGATAACTTAAACAGGTCTGGGTGAACCACTTACCGATCTATAATAGACTAAAATAAACCGATCGGTCTTTCACAGCCAGCATGCATCTGGGATAAGGGGAGTCACTCTAAACTGTTTTATTGTTATCTATCAACCAATACGTAAACAAAATTAATTCTGATTTCTTTTGCAAGACACCAAATAATTATTTACTGAGAATATTCAAAATAAACATACATGTATACAGATATTCAAACAAACAGATTCAAATTGTCAAGAAATTTATAGTTCCCTCTCTTACAACAGTGAGCACTGTGCCAGGAAGACCGATCGGTCTATTTTAGCCCGATCAGGCTATTATAGTTAATCTGTGGTTCGCTTAGACCTTTCTTTATACCATAATAAATATCGCGTAAATAGTATGCAATTGTTGTAGTTCATACGCTGCATTATGTGAACAAAGTCAAATTCTGTTCGAGAACCTGTTGTAAAGTAACTAAATAGCGTGCGATAAGCAAAATACTCAACAATGGGGAGACTACACTATTGAACTTTGGTTAATTAAAAATGGCACCATGTTGTTTGCAAAATACTGTTATAGTGCTCACTAGTCCTCACCACAAGATGTTGGTATTGAATGGGTCACCGGAATCACTCTCCCAAAAAAATCGCCACGGTGTTGAGTGTTTTGCTTATCGTACACTTCTGATGTGCTGTATCGGTATATGAACAAACAAACAAACATCACACAAAGAGAGTTTAATGTATTTAATATATGAACCAGTTTGGTACAGCCATAGTGAATAAATTATTCTCCATTCGCAGCTATGCGTCATCGAGTCAATGTCATTGGCTAATCACCAGAGCCATATAATATAGAGTTTCGCGAATATGGTTTCCAATTATGGAAGAGGTTATTTCCTAGAAATACGGAAATGTCCGAATCATTCAGAATGATAGCCACACATGTTTTGATACGAACACGATGCATCTGGACATTGGAATGGTCTACATGTACATGTATGAATACAGCTAAGCTCTAATTGACCCCCCCCCCTAACGGCGTTGACCACCGATATTACCGCGTTGTTGATGCTATTAACCATGACCAATCCTACCACGGCCGACCGTCGTACATTTTTAAAGTCAGCATTATAACCACCACAGAGTGTATATTTATGGCATGGCTTGACGCTGCATTGATGATGCAATTGCGAATGTCGGTCAGTGACCAACTTCGAATGTTGACTAAACCGTAAACAAATTATTAATTGAAATATTGTTCTGTGTATAGTTAACATGGCGCTCACGAAAAGCTGGACTGGGTGTTAGGTGGCCATGTGAAAAATTAATGCAGAGTACAGTAGTCGCAAAATATTATTAATAGTACTGTAGAAAGATTACCTGCGGTTGCCACATGTCAACCACTTGACCGTGGTTGAACGGTGGTATGGTATAACCGCTACCATTAACGCCCTACAACCTTGTTAAATGGGACGATTAATTAGAGCATAGCTGTAGTACGTTACTAAAAGTTTGTGATGGATTCAGTGATAATGTGTGTCCCAGAATTGGATCGGCATCTCCCAGATTATCCGTCTTTCCATAAACATATCACAACAATATCACAGCATCACCCGGCGTTTCGATCAAAATAATAGCAGACTCCGTAACTGGGCGATATGTCATGGCGACATGGTTCGAAGATCTCAAATGACGTTTCGATGAAAATTGAAGAATATGTTCCATCGTCCTTTGTACAGGTACTTTGTACGTTGTAGCCAACAACTTGTTAGTGACTCATGAGTCATGACTGATCTATGGCGTCATAATTCTGACTAATTGTATGTCTCGTAATCCTAGTCACCAGTGGTTGTGGTGTGAAACTTAAGTATCTGTCTTTTGAAATTCACAACACTGTCGTGCATGTCAAGTGTAATATCCCACTGCACTCACTGATTTCACTTTCAGTGATTTGGCCTGTCTCACTCTCAAATCACTGAAAATTGCTGCGGTTTTACAAAGGAAAAATCAATGATTAGCAGCCCGTTATCTTGTCCCTTTCATATACAAATATAATCCAGACAGTGCTAACAATATTCCAGGTTATTAACAAGCAAGTTAGGTCCAATTATTTGCTAAAACAATCTAAAGAAGAGAAGTTTACACCAGCAAATCCACGTTGGTCATACGCCAGAAGCACATTTTTCGTTCGTACTATATATACCTCGTACCGGTATCATAAGTGCTGGGCTAAAATATGTCGCTGAATGATAACGTTATAGTTTAGATACAATGAGCTATGAGTTATAAAACGTAGCTTATGTTCAGTAGCTAAATGTCTACTTGTCTACTTGTCATTGTCAAGTTGACTAACTCAGGATTAGTCATGATGACTCGTGGGACGGTACTGGTATAGTCAAAATGACTCCGAATACCCATGACTAATCCAAAGGTAGTCATATTGACCAGTTATTTTCCTCAGTGCGTGTATGTGTCTTGGCTCTAATTATGAAACACATAACGAAGTCTACTACATCCCTTTATCTGTCCACAGAAAGAGCTGGAAGATAATGAAAGCAGCACGACAACGGTGAGTTTCAAAGTGTGCACTAAAAAAATTAAGTAAATTTTATCAGAAACGCGCAGTGGGTGGGGGTGTCACCAAATTGCAGGAAGGTATGCCAGTGTGGGTGGGTGATCACAACTTGTTTGTTACACCCACGTATAGAACCTATTTGACGGGTTTTAAACATGTTTAGCTGTAATAGTAAGAACAACACACATACCATATGTGTGACATTAGAACCAGTATAGTGATATTTAATGAAATTGCCAAGCCAATTTACATATATATAGAACCGTAAGGTAGCAAACTATTTTTCCAAGGTATCTGGTTGAAAAATCTATGAGTGGTACCTAAAATTTTACCCAAATGCGATTTAGAGTTTACCAAGCAAAGTATTCCGTGTATTCAGCGACGTACACTGTTAGAAAAAATATCGTCGTTTTAACGGTCTGATACCGCGCAACATCGCTGCCAACATTTGACCGTTAAACATACGGTCAGACCGTAGCATGTTCCACGGTATAAAACCGTTTAAGTAACTTGCAGACCGTAACCAATAACTGTCAGACCGTTGTATTTTTTACGGTTCAGCACCGTTTAATTAATAAATCAAGACCGTAACTAATAAAGGTCAGACCAATGGTATTTTTCATGGGTCAACGCCAATTTTTTGCTCTTAATTTGCTAATTTACCATAGAATTAGCCAGGTTCCCATGGTGACAATATGATTTCCCGGTAGGCATTACGATTCATATGTTTTTGAATGGTCGAAACTAGTATTATTCGTAACTGAAAAATACATCTTAGTTCTTATGTTACGATCATAGTTTTGATGAAATGTAAATCCTGTAAATGCATAAAGTGATAGACAATACTACTTTGCAGTTTGCAGAGGATCAAGCTTGTTATCTGCCTCGTAGAATTTAATCCGGAAAAGGCTGCGCACGCGTAATGTGTTCGCCTTTCACAAACTACTGTATAAATATGGCTGTAAATAAAAAACGATACTAGTAATAGCTGATAAGCCAACCCATCACTATTCAGTTATGAGTAATACTAATTTCGACCATTCTAGAACATGAATCGGCATGCCCTTTTAAGCCATAAAAAGAACAAAGCTACATGTTTCACAGTTAAAACTCAAATTTATGTACATGTAAAAGTAAAATATCTTAATGGCATACTTTTTGGTAACATGTAAGGCGTGAAATTGTCCAGTCACTTGTAAACACAGTTTTTGTTTTAACAGGTGAATCCGTACATCATGACAATACAGTACCAGTCAGAAGAAGTGGTATTTTTATTGCGATATTGAGCGTGCTTAATTAGAAAAAGGCGTGATTATAGCACACTACCAAAACTCTGTCGCACTATTATTGCAATATTGAACGCAATATATTGCGATACTAAGCGAGCTAAATTTCATACAGACCCGATAGTGTTATATTTATATTAGGTAAATACTCTCCATATAGTGTACATATAGTGTACATATAGCATTTACAACCATAATTATAAACATATCTAAAACATTGTCTCTATTTATACAATAAACAATATAGAAGAAGCAATAATTTGATTTAAATGTCACAATTTTGAGCGCAAGGTGTCGCAATATTAAGCGCAAAATATTGAGATATTAAGCGCAAAATATTGCAATAATATCACAAGCGACATGCTTATAAGCGTTTCCACTTGCAATATGATTGCTATATTGGGCGGGAAAATAGCGCGCTTAATATACCACTTATTTTGACTGGTGCTGTAGGGATTGGAACCTTCAAGACAACAGCAGATCCAATAATAACTGTGCGCAATGATTTGGCGACAATGTTCTCCTGTAATCGCGCATTTTCCATGAAATTTGAAAGCATGATGCATCAAACTGTATACTGGTATCACAACCACTTAGTATCAATATCAGTGAGTCAGCCAAAGATAGTTTGATAACAACATCCGACCAATGGTGTACTCTCGGTAAATTGTCGCAATAACTTGACGATATGACAATGTCTCATATCCACACGTTTCAATGAAAATTGATGAACACAGGATGAATTGGTCCGAGTAATTGTAAAGTTGGAATTGTAGATATGTGATCATCCGTCACTGCGCGGCGTCAGTTCATTGTTTACGGTGTTGTTGTTGACAGTGAAGCTCTTGTGAATTACACTGGTGCATACAGTACATGTACATGTATATCCTCTCTTGTAAATGTACATGCATGTGCTTTGAAACAATCAGATTCAGAGCAATGTCAACTGGATTGTCAACATTCTAATAGTAATAGCTGCTCGTTGAGTCGTTGTTATTATTGTCACTATTGGTTGACATCGAAGCTGTGTTAATTGTACCTGTATCCTCTTGTGTCAGTAAATGTGCCAGTGTTTTGATACTAAGTCACAACACTGTCAATTTCAACATCATCACTGAGTCGAATTAAATCAGACCCCCGATCGTACCATGAGTCGATTGGCATGAATCTCTGCTCTCTAATTTAGTGGAAATTGTCAATGATTAAGCCGATTTTCGCAGAATTGAAACTTGTCCGGTTATCAAAGGAACCGAAATCAGACCGTCTTAACAACTGTCCACAATGGAAAAGATAACAGTTTCCCAAAAAACAATAATTTGCAATTAAATATGCAACGCCAAATAAAAATGGCGAAAAAATGATCTTAGTGCTAACGCGGGAACTTAACCCCGGATTTAGAATTACGTACTCATGAATATACATACCGACCCGACTAACACAGAATGAATGCCGATATTATATACATATTAAATATCAGCAGAGTAAGATTCAGTCATACTGTATGGAGTCGTTGCTGTATATAATATGGTCGCCGATAAATATACTATTGAATTTTGACGCCATGACTTTGAATCACGAAAATATTTAATTTAGAAAATGTTCATGGGCACACAAAATAACGATAAAACACTGTCAAACTGATGAAACGGTATGGGACCGTCGATTATGACAGCCCAAAACCGTCGAACCGACAGTAATTTCTAACAGTGTACATTACGGTCCCCTGAATGTGACAAGTAATTGCACGTGCTTGGTGTAGCATGATGCTTGAAAATGATATTCCACTTTAACTGCAAATTATAGGAAACAGAACAGATCGTTGAAATGAAGTCAGCTTACAGTACAAAATGGTCCAAATCAGAATCAGAAGCACTGACGATAGCTGTCATTCAGTTAAGGGAGGCTATCACAACATTTAACGAACTTCAACGAAAACTGTCGGACGAAGACGGGCCTGGTGCCGATTGGAGAACTTTAGCTACCGTTGTTGACCGGATATGCTTCGCATTGTGTGCTTTATTCGAAATAATAGCGACTCTTGTAATATTCATAACAATGGCGGGACTGTGAACTTATTTTTGATTTTGGCAGGAAAATATAACCTTGAAACAATGTAACCCAAAATATGACTACGAACATTGATATATATTACATGTGTATTTACTATGATAGGACTGGTGGAGTGTTATAATATCGACATGATAAGTGGCTGCATGGTTGAGTGTATTTACTATGATATGACTGACGGGGTGTTATAATATCGACATGATAAGTGGCTGCATGGTTGAGTGTGTATTTACTATGATAGGACTGACGGGGTGTTATAATATCGACATGATAAGTGGCTGCATGGTTGAGTGTGTATTTACTATGATATGACTGACGGGGTGTTATAATATCGACATGATAAGTGGCTGCATGGTTGAGTGTGTATTTACTATGATAGGACTGACGGGGTGTTATAATATCGACATGATAAGTGGCTGCATGGTTGAGTGTATTTACTGTGATAGGACTGGTGGGGTGTTATAATATCGACATGATAAGTGGCTGCATGGTTGAGTGTGTATTTACTATGATAGGACTGGTGGGGTGTTATAATATCGACATGATAAGTGGCTGCATGGTTGAGTGTATTTACTATGATATGACTGACGGGGTGTTATAATATCGACATGATAAGTGGCTGCATGGTTGAGTGTATTTACTGTGATAGGACTGGTGGGGTGTTATAATATCGACATGATAAGTGGCTGCATGGTTGAGTGTGTATTTACTATGATAGGACTGATGGAGTGTTATAATATCGACATGATAAGTGGCTGCATGGTTGAGTGTATTTACTATGATATGACTGGTGGGGTGTTATAATATCGACATGATAAGTGGCTGCATGGTTGAGTGTGTATTTACTATGATATGACTGACGGGGTGTTATAATATCGACATGATAAGTGGCTGCATGGTTGAGTGTGTATTTACTATGATAGGACTGACGGGGTGTTATAATATCGACATGATAAGTGGCTGCATGGTTGAGTGTGTATTTACTATGATATGACTGACGGCGTGTTATAATATCGACATGATAAGTGGCTGCATGGTTGAGTGTGTATTTACTATGATATGACTGACGGCGTGTTATAATATCGACATGATAAGTGGCTGCATGGTTGAGTGTGTATTTACTATGATAGGACTGACGGCGTGTTATAATATCGACATGATAAGTGGCTGCATGGTTGAGTGTATTTACTATGATATGACTGACGGGGTGTTATAATATCGACATGATAAGTGGCTGCATGGTTGAGTGTGTATTTACTATGATAGGACTGACGGCGTGTTATAATATCGACATGATAAGTGGCTGCATGGTTGAGTGTATTTACTATGATATGACTGACGGGGTGTTATAATATCGACATGATAAGTGGCTGCATGGTTGAGTGTGTATTAACTATGATAGGACTGACGGGGTGTTATAATATCGACATGATAAGTGGCTGCATGGTTGAGTGTGTATTTACTATGATATGACTGACGGGGTGTTATAATATCGACATGATAAGTGGCTGCATGGTTGAGTGTGTATTTACTATGATATGACTGGTGGAGTGTTATAATATCGACATGATAAGTGGCTGCATGGTTGAGTGTGTATTTACTATGATAGGACTGACGGGGTGTTATAATATCGACATGATAAGTGGCTGCATGGTTGGGTGTATTTACTATGATAGGACTGATGGAGTGTTATAATATCGACATGATAAGTGGCTGCATGGTTGGGTGTATTTACTATGATATGACTGACGGGGTGTTATAATATCGACATGATAAGTGGCTGCATGGTTGAGTGTATTTACTATGATAGGACTGACGGGGTGTTATAATATCGACATGATAAGTGGCTGCATGGTTGAGTGTGTATTTACTATGATATGACTGACGGGGTGTTATAATATCGACATGATAAGTGGCTGCATGGTTGAGTGTGTATTTACTATGATATGACTGACGGGGTGTTATAATATCGACATGATAAGTGGCTGCATGGTTGAGTGTGTATTTACTATGATAGGACTGACGGGGTGTTATAATATCGACATGATAAGTGGCTGCATGGTTGAGTGTGTATTTACTATGATATGACTGATGGAGTGTTATAATATCGACATGATAAGTGGCTGCATGGTTGAGTGTGTATTACTATGATATGACTGACGGCGTGTTATAATATCGACATGATAAAGTGGCTGCATGGTTGAGTGTATTTACTATGATAGGACTGACGGGGTGTTATAATATCGACATGATAAGTGGCTGCATGGTTGAGTGTGTATTTACTATGATATGACTGACGGGGTGTTATAATATCGACATGATAAGTGGCTGCATGGTTGAGTGTGTATTTACTATGATAGGACTGACGGGGTGTTATAATATCGACATGATAAGTGGCTGCATGGTTGAGTGTGTATTTACTATGATATGACTGACGGCGTGTTATAATATCGACATGATAAGTGGCTGCATGGTTGAGTGTGTATTTACTATGATAGGACTGACGGGGTGTTATAATATCGACATGATAAGTGGCTGCATGGTTGAGTGTGTATTTACTATGATATGACTGACGGGGTGTTATAATATCGACATGATAAGTGGCTGCATGGTTGAGTGTATTTACTATGATAGGACTGACGGGGTGTTATAATATCGACATGATAAGTGGCTGCATGGTTGAGTGTATTTACTATGATATGACTGACGGGGTGTTATAATATCGACATGATAAGTGGCTGCATGGTTGAGTGTGTATTAACTATGATAGGACTGACGGGGTGTTATAATATCGACATGATAAGTGGCTGCATGGTTGAGTGTGTATTTACTATGATAGGACTGACGGGGTGTTATAATATCGACATGATAAGTGGCTGCATGGTTGAGTGTGTATTTACTATGATAGGACTGACGGAGTGTTATAATATCGACATGATAAGTGGCTGCATGGTTGAGTGTATTTACTATGATATGACTGATGGAGTGTTATAATATCGACATGATAAGTGGCTGCATGGTTGAGTGTGTATTTACTATGATAGGACTGGTGGAGTGTTATAATATCGACATGATAAGTGGCTACATGGTTGAGTGTATTTACTATGATATGACTGATGGAGTGTTATAATATCGACATGATAAGTGGCTGCATGGTTGAGTGTGTATTTACTATGATAGGACTGGTGGAGTGTTATAATATCGACATGATAAGTGGCTGCATGGTTGAGTGTGTATTAACTATGATAGGACTGACGGGGTGTTATAATATCGACATGATAAGTGGCTGCATGGTTGAGTGTGTATTAACTATGATATGACTGGTGGAGTGTTATAATATCGACATGATAAGTGGCTGCATGGTTGAGTGTGTATTTACTATGATAGGACTGACGGGGTGTTATAATATCGACATGATAAGTGGCTGCATGGTTGAGTGTGTATTAACTATGATATGACTGGTGGAGTGTTATAATATCGACATGATAAGTGGCTGCATGGTTGAGTGTGTATTTACTATGATAGGACTGGTGGAGTGTTATAATATCGACATGATAAGTGGCTGCATGGTTGAGTGTGTATTTACTATGATATGACTGACGGCGTGTTATAATATCGACATGATAAGTGGCTGCATGGTTGAGTGTGTATTAACTATGATATGACTGACGGGGTGTTATAATATCGACATGATAAGTGGCTGCATGGTTGAGTGTATTTACTATGATATGACTGACGGGGTGTTATAATATCGACATGATAAGTGGCTGCATGGTTGAGTGTGTATTTACTATGATATGACTGATGGAGTGTTATAATATCGACATGATAAGTGGCTGCATGGTTGAGTGTGTATTTACTATGTTAGGACTGACGGCGTGTTATAATATCGACATGATAAGTGGCTGCATGGTTGAGTGTGTATTTACTATGATAGGACTGGTGGAGTGTTATAATATCGACATGGTAAGTGTCTGCATGGTTGAGTGTGTATTTACTATGTTAGGACTGACGGCGTGTTATAATATCGACATGATAAGTGGCTGCATGGTTGAGTGTGTATTTACTATGATAGGACTGGTGGAGTGTTATAATATCGACATGATAAGTGGCTGCATGGTTGAGTGTGTATTTACTATGATAGGACTGGTGGAGTGTTATAATATCGACATGATAAGTGGCTGCATGGTTGAGTGTGTATTTACTATGATAGGACTGGTGGAGTGTTATAATATCGACATGATAAGTGGCTGCATGGTTGAGTGTGTATTTACTATGATAGGACTGGTGGAGTGTTATAATATCGACATGATAAGTGGCTGCATGGTTGAGTGTGTATTTACTATGATAGGACTGGTGGAGTGTTATAATATCGACATGATAAGTGGCTGCATGGCTGAGTGTGTATTTACTATGATATGACTGACGGAGTGTTATAATATCGACATGATAAGTGGCTACATGGTTGAGTGTATTTACTATGATATGACTGACGGGGTGTTATAATATCGACATGATAAGTGGCTGCATGGTTGAGTGTGTATTTACTATGATATGACTGACGGGGTGTTATAATATCGACATGATAAGTGGCTGCATGGTTGAGTGTATTTACTATGATAGGACTGACGGGGTGTTATAATATCAACATGATAAGTGGCTGCATGGTTGAGTGTGCATTTACTATGTTAGGACTGACGGGGTGTTATAATATCGACATGATAAGTGGCTGCATGGTTGAGTGTGTATTTACTATGATATGACTGACGGGGTGTTATAATATCGACATGATAAGTGGCTGCATGGTTGAGTGTGTATTTACTATGATAGGACTGACGGGGTGTTATAATATCGACATGATAAGTGGCTGCATGGTTGTGTGTGTATTTACTATGATATGACTGGTGGAGTGTTATAATATCGACATGATAAGTGGCTGCATGGTTGAGTGTGTATTTACTATGTTAGGACTGACGGGGTGTTATAATATCGACATGATAAGTGGCTGCATGGTTGAGTGTGTATTTACTATGATATGACTGACGGCGTGTTATAATATCGACATGATAAGTGGCTGCATGGTTGAGTGTGTATTTACTATGATATGACTGACGGGGTGTTATAATATCGACATGATAAGTGGCTGCATGGTTGAGTGTATTTACTATGATAGGACTGACGGGGTGTTATAATATCGACATGATAAGTGGCTGCATGGTTGAGTGTGTATTTACTATGATATGACTGACGGAGTGTTATAATATCGACATGATAAGTGGCTGCATGGTTGAGTGTATTTACTATGATAGGACTGGTGGAGTGTTATAATATCGACATGATAAGTGGCTGCATGGTTGAGTGTGTATTTACTATGTTAGGACTGACGGGGTGTTTTAATATCGACATGATAAGTGGCTGCATGGTTGAGTGTGTATTTACTATGATAGGACTGGTGGAGTGTTATAATATCGACATGATAAGTGGCTGCATGGTTGAGTGTGTATTTACTATGATATGACTGACGGCGTGTTATAATATCGACATAATAAGTGGCTGCATGGTTGAGTGTGTATTTACTATGATATGACTGACGGGGTGTTATAATATCGACATGATAAGTGGCTGCATGGTTGAGTGTGTATTTACTATGATAGGACTGACGGAGTGTTATAATATCGACATGATAAGTGGCTGCATGGTTGAGTGTGTATTTACTATGATATGACTGGTGGAGTGTTATAATATCGACATGATAAGTGGCTGCATGGTTGAGTGTGTATTTACTATGATATGACTGACGGCGTGTTATAATATCGACATGATAAGTGGCTGCATGGTTGAGTGTGTATTTACTATGATATGACTGACGGCGTGTTATAATATCGACATGATAAGTGGCTGCATGGTTGAGTGTGTATTTACTATGATAGGACTGACGGAGTGTTATAATATCGACATGATAAGTGGCTGCATGGTTGAGTGTATTTACTATGATATGACTGATGGGGTGTTATAATATCGACATGATAAGTGGCTGCATGGTTGAGTGTATTTACTATGATAGGACTGACGGGGTGTTATAATATCGACATGATAAGTGGCTGCATGGTTGAGTGTGTATTTACTATGATAGGACTGACGGGGTGTTATAATATCGACATGATAAGTGGCTGCATGGTTGAGTGTATTTACTATGATAGGACTGACGGGGTGTTATAATATCGACATGATAAGTGGCTGCATGGTTGAGTGTGTATTTACTATGATAGGACTGACGGCGTGTTATAATATCGACATGATAAGTGGCTGCATGGTTGAGTGTGTATTTACTATGATATGACTGACGGGGTGTTATAATATCGACATGATAAGTGGCTGCATGGTTGAGTGTGTATTTACTATGATATGACTGACGGCGTGTTATAATATCGACATGATAAGTGGCTGCATGGTTGAGTGTGTATTTACTATGATAGGACTGACGGCGTGTTATAATATCGACATGATAAGTGGCTGCATGGTTGAGTGTGTATTTACTATGATAGGACTGACGGAGTGTTATAATATCGACATGATAAGTGGCTGCATGGTTGAGTGTGTATTTACTATGATATGACTGACGGGGTGTTATAATATCGACATGATAAGTGGCTGCATGGTTGAGTGTATTTACTATGATATGACTGACGGGGTGTTATAATATCGACATGATGAGTGGCTGCATGGTTGAGTGTGTATTTACTATGATAGGACTGATGGAGAGTTATAATATCGACATGATAAGTGGCTGCATGGTTGAGTGTATTTACTATGTTAGGACTGACGGCGTGTTATAATATCGACATGATAAGTGGCTGCATGGTTGAGTGTGTATTTACTATGATAGGACTGACGGGGTGTTATAATATCGACATGATAAGTGGCTGCATGGTTGAGTGTGTATTTACTATGTTAGGACTGACGGAGTGTTATAATATCGACATGATAAGTGGCTGCATGGTTGAGTGTGTATTTACTATGATATGACTGACGGCGTGTTATAATATCGACATGATAAGTGGCTGCATGGTTGAGTGTGTATTTACTATGATATGACTGACGGCGTGTTATAATATCGACATGATAAGTGGCTGCATGGTTGAGTGTGTATTTACTATGATATGACTGACGGGGTGTTATAATATCGACATGATAAGTGGCTGCATGGTTGAGTGTATTTACTATGATATGACTGACGGCGTGTTATAATATCGACATGATAAGTGGCTGCATGGTTGAGTGTATTTACTATGATATGACTGACGGAGTGTTATAATATCGACATGATAAGTGGCTGCATGGTTGAGTGTATTTACTATGATATGACTGACGGAGTGTTATAATATCGACATGATAAGTGGCTGCATGGTTGAGTGTGTATTTACTATGATAGGACTGACGGGGTGTTATAATATCGACATGATAAGTGGCTGCATGGTTGAGTGTATTTACTATGATAGGACTGACGGGTTGTTATAATATCGACATGATAAGTGGCTGCATGGTTGAGTGTGTATTTACTATGATATGACTGATGGAGTGTTATAATATCGACATGATAAGTGGCTGCATGGTTGAGTGTGTATTTACTATGATAGGACTGACGGGGTGTTATAATATCGACATGATAAGTGGCTGCATGGTTGAGTGTGTATTTACTATGATATGACTGACGGGGTGTTATAATATCGACATGATAAGTGGCTGCATGGTTGAGTGTGTATTTACTATGATATGACTGACGGGGTGTTATAATATCGACATGATAAGTGGCTGCATGGTTGAGTGTATTTACTATGATAGGACTGATGGAGTGTTATAATATCGACATGATAAGTGGCTGCATGGTTGAGTGTGTATTTACTATGATATGACTGACGGGGTGTTATAATATCGACATGATAAATGGCTGCATGGTTGAGTGTGTATTTACTATGATATGACTGACGGCGTGTTATAATATCGACATGATAAGTGGCTGCATGGTTGAGTGTGTATTTACTATGATATGACTGACGGAGTGTTATAATATCGACATGATAAGTGGCTGCATGGTTGAGTGTGTATTTACTATGATATGACTGACGGGGTGTTATAATATCGACATGATAAGTGGCTGCATGGTTGAGTGTGTATTTACTATGTTAGGACTGACGGAGTGTTATAATATCGACATGATAAGTGGCTGCATGGTTGAGTGTATTTACTATGATATGACTGACGGGGTGTTATAATATCGACATGATAAGTGGCTGCATGGTTGAGTGTATTTACTATGATATGACTGACGGGGTGTTATAATATCGACATGATAAGTGGATGCATGGTTGAGTGTGTATTTACTATGATAGGACTGGTGGAGTGTTATAATATCGACATGATAAGTGGCTGCATGGTTGAGTGTATTTACTATGATATGACTGACGGAGTGTTATAATATCGACATGATAAGTGGCTGCATGGTTGAGTGTATTTACTATGATATGAATGACGGAGTGTTATAATATCGACATGATAAGTGGCTGCATGGTTGAGTGTATTTACTATGATATGACTGACGGGGTGTTATAATATCGACATGATAAGTGGCTGCATGGTTGAGTGTGTATTAACTATGATATGACTGATGGAGTGTTATAATATCGACATGATAAGTGGCTGCATGGTTGAGTGTATTTACTATGATAGGACTGACGGGGTGTTATAATATCGACATGATAAGTGGCTGCATGGTTGAGTGTATTTACTATGATATGACTGACGGGGTGTTATAATATCGACATGATAAGTGGCTGCATGGTTGAGTGTGTATTTACTATGATATGACTGACGGCGTGTTATAATATCGACATGATAAGTGGCTGCATGGTTGAGTGTGTATTTACTATGATATGACTGACGGGGTGTTATAATATCGACATGATAAGTGGCTGCATGGTTGAGTGTGTATTAACTATGATAGGACTGACGGGGTGTTATAATATCGACATGATAAGTGGCTGCATGGTTGAGTGTGTATTTACTATGATATGACTGATGGAGTGTTATAATATCGACATGATAAGTGGCTGCATGGTTGAGTGTGTATTTACTATGATATGACTGACGGAGTGTTATAATATCGACATGATAAGTGGCTGCATGGTTGAGTGTGTATTTACTATGATATGACTGATGGAGTGTTATAATATCGACATGATAAGTGGCTGCATGGTTGAGTGTGTATTTACTATGATAGGACTGATGGAGTGTTATAATATCGACATGATAAGTGGCTGCATGGTTGAGTGTGTATTTACTATGATATGACTGACGGAGTGTTATAATATCGACATGATAAGTGGCTGCATGGTTGAGTGTGTATTTACTATGATATGACTGATGGAGTGTTATAATATCGACATGATAAGTGGCTGCATGGTTGAGTGTGTATTTACTATGATATGACTGACGGGGTGTTATAATATCGACATGATAAGTGGCTGCATGGTTGAGTGTGTATTTACTATGATATGACTGACGGGGTGTTATAATATCGACATGATAAGTGGCTGCATGGTTGAGTGTGTATTTACTATGATAGGACTGATGGAGTGTTATAATATCGACATGATAAGTGGCTGCATGGTTGAGTGTATTTACTATGATATGACTGACGGGGTGTTATAATATCGACATGATAAGTGGCTGCATGGTTGAGTGTGTATTAACTATGATAGGACTGATGGAGTGTTATAATATCGACATGATAAGTGGCTGCATGGTTGAGTGTGTATTTACTATGATATGACTGACGGGGTGTTATAATATCGACATGATAAGTGGCTGCATGGTTGAGTGTATTTACTATGATATGACTGACGGAGTGTTATAATATCGACATGATAAGTGGCTGCATGGTTGAGTGTGTATTTACTATGATATGACTGATGGAGTGTTATAATATCGACATGATAAGTGGCTGCATGGTTGAGTGTGTATTTACTATGATAGGACTGATGGAGTGTTATAATATCGACATGATAAGTGGCTGCATGGTTGAGTGTATTTACTATGATATGACTGATGGAGTGTTATAATATCGACATGATAAGTGGCTGCATGGTTGAGTGTGTATTTACTATGATATGACTGACGGAGTGTTATAATATCGACATGATAAGTGGCTGCATGGTTGAGTGTGTATTTACTATGATATGACTGATGGAGTGTTATAATATCGACATGATAAGTGGCTGCATGGTTGAGTGTGTATTTACTATGATAGGACTGACGGAGTGTTATAATATCGACATGATAAGTGGCTGCATGGTTGAGTGTGTATTTACTATGATATGACTGACGGGGTGTTATAATATCGACATGATAAGTGGCTGCATGGTTGAGTGTGTATTTACTATGATATGACTGACGGGGTGTTATAATATCGACATGATAAGTGGCTGCATGGTTGAGTGTGTATTTACTATGATATGACTGATGGAGTGTTATAATATCGACATGATAAGTGGCTGCATGGTTGAGTGTATTTACTATGATATGACTGACGGGGTGTTATAATATCGACATGATAAGTGGCTGCATGGTTGAGTGTGTATTTACTATGATATGACTGATGGAGTGTTATAATATCGACATGATAAGTGGCTGCATGGTTGAGTGTATTTACTATGATAGGACTGGTGGAGTGTTATAATATCGACATGATAAGTGGCTGCATGGTTGAGTGTATTTACTATGATATGACTGATGGAGTGTTATAATATCGACATGATAAGTGGCTGCATGGTTGAGTGTGTATTTACTATGATATGACTGACGGAGTGTTATAATATCGACATGATAAGTGGCTGCATGGTTGAGTGTATTTACTATGATAGGACTGACGGAGTGTTATAATATCGACATGATAAGTGGCTGCATGGTTGAGTGTGTATTTACTATGATAGGACTGGTGGAGTGTTATAATATCGACATGATAAGTGGCTGCATGGTTGAGTGTGTATTTACTATGATAGGACTGGTGGAGTGTTATAATATCGACATGATAAGTGGCTGCATGGTTGAGTGTGTATTTACTATGATAGGACTGGTGGAGTGTTATAATATCGACATGATAAGTGGCTGCATGGTTGAGTGTATTTACTATGATATGACTGACGGAGTGTTATAATATCGACATGATAAGTGGCTGCATGGTTGAGTGTATTTACTATGATATGAATGACGGAGTGTTATAATATCGACATGATAAGTGGCTGCATGGTTGAGTGTATTTACTATGATATGACTGACGGGGTGTTATAATATCGACATGATAAGTGGCTGCATGGTTGAGTGTGTATTAACTATGATATGACTGATGGAGTGTTATAATATCGACATGATAAGTGGCTGCATGGTTGAGTGTATTTACTATGATAGGACTGACGGGGTGTTATAATATCGACATGATAAGTGGCTGCATGGTTGAGTGTATTTACTATGATATGACTGACGGGGTGTTATAATATCGACATGATAAGTGGCTGCATGGTTGAGTGTGTATTTACTATGATATGACTGACGGCGTGTTATAATATCGACATGATAAGTGGCTGCATGGTTGAGTGTGTATTTACTATGATATGACTGACGGGGTGTTATAATATCGACATGATAAGTGGCTGCATGGTTGAGTGTGTATTAACTATGATAGGACTGACGGGGTGTTATAATATCGACATGATAAGTGGCTGCATGGTTGAGTGTGTATTTACTATGATATGACTGATGGAGTGTTATAATATCGACATGATAAGTGGCTGCATGGTTGAGTGTGTATTTACTATGATATGACTGACGGAGTGTTATAATATCGACATGATAAGTGGCTGCATGGTTGAGTGTGTATTTACTATGATATGACTGATGGAGTGTTATAATATCGACATGATAAGTGGCTGCATGGTTGAGTGTGTATTTACTATGATAGGACTGATGGAGTGTTATAATATCGACATGATAAGTGGCTGCATGGTTGAGTGTGTATTTACTATGATATGACTGACGGAGTGTTATAATATCGACATGATAAGTGGCTGCATGGTTGAGTGTGTATTTACTATGATATGACTGATGGAGTGTTATAATATCGACATGATAAGTGGCTGCATGGTTGAGTGTGTATTTACTATGATATGACTGACGGGGTGTTATAATATCGACATGATAAGTGGCTGCATGGTTGAGTGTGTATTTACTATGATATGACTGACGGGGTGTTATAATATCGACATGATAAGTGGCTGCATGGTTGAGTGTGTATTTACTATGATAGGACTGATGGAGTGTTATAATATCGACATGATAAGTGGCTGCATGGTTGAGTGTATTTACTATGATATGACTGACGGGGTGTTATAATATCGACATGATAAGTGGCTGCATGGTTGAGTGTGTATTAACTATGATAGGACTGATGGAGTGTTATAATATCGACATGATAAGTGGCTGCATGGTTGAGTGTGTATTTACTATGATATGACTGACGGGGTGTTATAATATCGACATGATAAGTGGCTGCATGGTTGAGTGTATTTACTATGATATGACTGACGGAGTGTTATAATATCGACATGATAAGTGGCTGCATGGTTGAGTGTGTATTTACTATGATATGACTGATGGAGTGTTATAATATCGACATGATAAGTGGCTGCATGGTTGAGTGTGTATTTACTATGATAGGACTGATGGAGTGTTATAATATCGACATGATAAGTGGCTGCATGGTTGAGTGTATTTACTATGATATGACTGATGGAGTGTTATAATATCGACATGATAAGTGGCTGCATGGTTGAGTGTGTATTTACTATGATATGACTGACGGAGTGTTATAATATCGACATGATAAGTGGCTGCATGGTTGAGTGTGTATTTACTATGATATGACTGATGGAGTGTTATAATATCGACATGATAAGTGGCTGCATGGTTGAGTGTGTATTTACTATGATAGGACTGACGGAGTGTTATAATATCGACATGATAAGTGGCTGCATGGTTGAGTGTGTATTTACTATGATATGACTGACGGGGTGTTATAATATCGACATGATAAGTGGCTGCATGGTTGAGTGTGTATTTACTATGATATGACTGACGGGGTGTTATAATATCGACATGATAAGTGGCTGCATGGTTGAGTGTGTATTTACTATGATATGACTGATGGAGTGTTATAATATCGACATGATAAGTGGCTGCATGGTTGAGTGTATTTACTATGATATGACTGACGGGGTGTTATAATATCGACATGATAAGTGGCTGCATGGTTGAGTGTGTATTTACTATGATATGACTGATGGAGTGTTATAATATCGACATGATAAGTGGCTGCATGGTTGAGTGTATTTACTATGATAGGACTGGTGGAGTGTTATAATATCGACATGATAAGTGGCTGCATGGTTGAGTGTATTTACTATGATATGACTGATGGAGTGTTATAATATCGACATGATAAGTGGCTGCATGGTTGAGTGTGTATTTACTATGATATGACTGACGGAGTGTTATAATATCGACATGATAAGTGGCTGCATGGTTGAGTGTATTTACTATGATAGGACTGACGGAGTGTTATAATATCGACATGATAAGTGGCTGCATGGTTGAGTGTGTATTTACTATGATAGGACTGGTGGAGTGTTATAATATCGACATGATAAGTGGCTGCATGGTTGAGTGTGTATTTACTATGATAGGACTGGTGGAGTGTTATAATATCGACATGATAAGTGGCTGCATGGTTGAGTGTGTATTTACTATGATAGGACTGGTGGAGTGTTATAATATCGACATGATAAGTGGCTGCATGGTTGAGTGTGTATTTACTATGATATGACTGACGGGGTGTTATAATATCGACATGATAAGTGGCTGCATGGTTGAGTGTGTATTAACTATGATAGGACTGACGGCGTGTTATAATATCGACATGATAAGTGGCTGCATGGTTGAGTGTGTATTTACTATGATAGGACTGATGGAGTGTTATAATATCGACATGATAAGTGGCTGCATGGTTGAGTGTGTATTTACTATGATAGGACTGGTGGGGTGTTATAATATCGACATGATAAGTGGCTGCATGGTTGAGTGTATTTACTATGATAGGACTGACGGCGTGTTATAATATCGACATGATAAGTGGCTGCATGGTTGAGTGTGTATTTACTATGATAGGACTGGTGGGGTGTTATAATATCGACATGATAAGTGGCTGCATGGTTGAGTGTGTATTTACTATGATAGGACTGGTGGAGTGTTATAATATCGACATGATAAGTGGCTGCATGGTTGAGTGTGTATTAACTATGATAGGACTGGTGGAGTGTTATAATATCGACATGATAAGTGGCTGCATGGTTGAGTGTGTATTTACTATGATATGACTGACGGGGTGTTATAATATCGACATGATAAGTGGCTGCATGGTTGAGTGTGTATTTACTATGATATGACTGACGGGGTGTTATAATATCGACATGATAAGTGGCTGCATGGTTGAGTGTGTATTTACTATGATAGGACTGGTGGAGTGTTATAATATCGACATGATAAGTGGCTGCATGGTTGAGTGTGTATTAACTATGATATGACTGACGGGGTGTTATAATATCGACATGATAAGTGGCTGCATGGTTGAGTGTGTATTAACTATGATATGACTGACGGCGTGTTATAATATCGACATGATAAGTGGCTGCATGGTTGAGTGTGTATTTACTATGATATGACTGACGGGGTGTTATAATATCGACATGATAAGTGGCTGCATGGTTGAGTGTGTATTTACTATGATATGACTGACGGGGTGTTATAATATCGACATGATAAGTGGCTGCATGGTTGAGTGTGTATTTACTATGATATGACTGACGGGGTGTTATAATATCGACATGATAAGTGGCTGCATGGTTTAGTGTGTATTTACTATGATAGGACTGACGGGGTGTTATAATATCGACATGATAAGTGGCTGCATGGTTGAGTGTGTATTTACTATGATATGACTGACGGGGTGTTATAATATCGACATGATAAGTGGCTGCATGGTTGAGTGTATTTACTATGATATGACTGACGGGGTGTTATAATATCGACATGATAAGTGGCTGCATGGTTGAGTGTATTTACTATGATAGGACTGGTGGAGTGTTATAATATCGACATGATAAGTGGCTGCATGGTTGAGTGTGTATTTACTATGTTAGGACTGACGGGGTGTTATAATATCGACATGATAAGTGGCTGCATGGTTGAGTGTATTTACTATGATATGACTGACGGGGTGTTATAATATCGACATGATAAGTGGCTGCATGGTTGAGTGTGTATTTACTATGATATGACTGACGGGGTGTTATAATATCGACATGATAAGTGGCTGCATGGTTGAGTGTGTATTAACTATGATAGGACTGGTGGGGTGTTATAATATCGACATGATAAGTGGCTGCATGGTTGAGTGTGTATTAACTATGATATGACTGACGGGGTGTTATAATATCGACATGATAAGTGGCTGCATGGTTGAGTGTGTATTAACTATGATAGGACTGACGGGGTGTTATAATATCGACATGATAAGTGGCTGCATGGTTGAGTGTGTATTTACTATGATATGACTGACGGGGTGTTATAATATCGACATGATAAGTGGCTGCATGGTTGAGTGTGTATTAACTATGATAGGACTGGTGGAGTGTTATAATATCGACATGATAAGTGGCTGCATGGTTGAGTGTGTATTTACTATGTTAGGACTGACGGGGTGTTATAATATCGACATGATAAGTGGCTGCATGGTTGAGTGTGTATTTATTATGATATGACTGACGGGGTGTTATAATATCGACATGATAAGTGGCTGCATGGTTGAGTGTGTATTTACTATGATATGACTGACGGGGTGTTATAATATCGACATGATAAGTGGCTGCATGGTTGAGTGTGTATTTACTATGATATGACTGGTGGAGTGTTATAATATCGACATGATAAGTGGCTGCATGGTTGAGTGTGTATTTACTATGATAGGACTGACGGCGTGTTATAATATCGACATGATAAATGTTTATTTAAAAAAAATTAATTAAACAAATAAAAACTCACACAAATTAAAATAAGCTCACTATGTATCTCTAAATCGTTATCTGGTGGAGTTGCCAGTTAATCGCCGGTGGCCGGTTGTTTGCCGCACATGGTCGACGAGTTTATCAGCAATTAAAATCACTGTCAGATTGGCCGCATGTGTGTGGATTTCCTCCACCACTAAAATTGGCAATGTCCTGATATGACATTAGTTGCTAAAAGCAGCATTAAACCCCAATCAATCTATCAATTGATTGAATGAATTTGCCTAATGGGTGGGACAAAGTCTGGGGAAATTTCGTCATGTTACAGGATCAAGATGATATCGATGCCAAGGAAATACCAAATTGTATGCCGTATTAAAAGGGATTAACCAGGATATAGTTAACGACACTGTATTTTGTGTTGCCCACGTCTGTTGCCCTATCAGCAGGGTAGCCCGTGGCGAGGTATTCTGATATATCGTTTGTGCCGAGAAAACATTGGGAAATTATGTTGAATCAGCTTCGATGCCTGCATGTCTACGATCTATATCTCAAGGCTGTAGAATAATGCGTTCTAGCTGTATCGTGAAAACACCGAATAAACATTACTGATAAACAATGTCGATCGAGTCACCGTTTACATACTTGTGTTGGCAATGTGTTCTGTGCAATCCGTCTAAGATGCCTTTGGTGTGCTATCATAGATTTTACAATTAAGAGTTACCGATGTTAGCACGGCAATACCCGAAAAGATATAATCATGTAGTCACTCGTTATTTTTCAGAGATATAACCAAATACAAAACACGCAGACACAGACTGCATAGTTAGTGTAACCCTATGTCTTTACATTAACGGCCCTCGGGGCTATACATGCATGTACTAGCGGCCCTCGACTTCGTCTCATGTCTCTTATATGTGACTGGGCTCTTAATCATTCACATCGGAACGTTGATAACCCATAATTCCCAACAATATCATGCTATCGTTATATTAGTTAAGGGGGTGTTCAAGTGACCAATTTTGAATGGGAATTGCCATGTAAATCTTTGGAGCAAAAGTTACAGAGTTGCACATACTTCTGAGCATGACTTGATGTGTTATTGGAAACAACAGGTACTTATCTAGCGGGTCCGCTTGGAACTTGTTCCATTATAATGTTGGTGTATTTATTTCTGAATTTTATATTGATTTTCCATATGTAGGTTATGTGATGTAATTCCAGAAAAAAAATCTTTAACATATTTTATTGCAAAATTTTATAATTTACCTAGTTAAATATTATGACTGTTCAAAAATATGCCTGCTTTAGGTTCCGGAAAACTGCTTCATACAAAACTTTTGCTCCGGAGATTATCATGTAAATCCCCATTTAAAATTGTTCACTTGACCTCCCCCTGAACTCGATGGACATGATCCAAACCCGTTACGTCAGACCATCCCTTTGTGTATAACAATTTTCTTATTAAATGTACTGATGGCCATTAGTCTCTCGCGGGCGTTCCAGGAGACGCTCCATGGACATTTCACCGACACCACAGCGCGACAGTTGGACCCATCGGCGTCCATCTGGATCACACAGCCCGCTCTACAAGTGACATAGAGCTGGTCACGGATCACACACAGCCCGCGAGGATCATCCAGCCCGGTGTGGCTTATCGTGCGCAAACATGTCGATAAATCAGATGACAAGACCACGATATAATCTGAACCACGCTCCGAGACGTAAATAGCGTCGAGCCTCGATGATGCAATAAGAAAACAGGGGCGGTCAAACATGCACGTCGATTCCGCGGTAATATCACCGTCATATGTGAGTAGACGGACACATTTATCCATGACAAAATTCACCGCAAGACTACCATCGATACCACTAATCCCCCAGCAACCTCCCGACGCCCGGAACTCAGAAGTCAACGAAAGACCATCTAAGTTGTAGACGGTTATCATGTTAAAATGCGCGTGTGTAACAAACACCGTGCCCGACTGGACGCACACATCATACGGCGGCATAGATATCCCCAATTGTCGCATCACGTGGCCGTCCTGACGGACTAACATCAGTTTGTTAGGTATTTGGGTGGCCACGACTAATTGTGAGCTGCTCGTGTTATCAGCAAATCGTATCACACTATATGAAACATCGACGATAATCTCGCGAATGTTAACAAACTCTCGGATAACAGCGTCGTTAACAACTGCACATGTTTGTCCTACAGAAACACTACCCTTCAACATTCCACCTGATTCCGTGTCAATGCCCTCCGACATCTTTCCACACGATTCCTTCAACATTCCACCTGATTCCGTGTCAATGCCCTCCAACATCTCTCCACACGATTCCTTCAACATTCCACCTGATTCCGTGTCAATGCCCTCCGACATCTCTCCACACGATTCCTTCAACATTCCACCTGATTCCGTGTCAATGCCCTCCGACATCTCTCCACACGATTCCTTCAACATTCCACCTGATTCCGTGTAAATAACCTCCGCCAATTCTCCACACGATTCCTTGCCACCAACACGCTCCACCACTTCACACGATTCTCTGAACATGGTCCCGACTCTTATAGTGTGACGTTTTGGTCGATCCTTGATTCTGGGAAGGTTAATTCATCAGTTTTGCTCCGTTAGGATATGATTCGATACATATGGACATGGTGTGTTTTATGCCAATCCTACTGGCGTTATCTGCTGCTAACACGGCTGTTTCTGAGAATGAGGAACCACTTAATGAATGTGAACCCACGTCTGCCGCAATAGTTGATCCTTCGTGGGAGTTATCTCCCGTTGCTTCAGCTTCTCATCCGGTTATGTTCAAATTTGATGCTCCATTTCGAGACGATCTGCTAGATTCTGATAATATTTGTATCACAATCCTCTCAAGTAGACACCAGCTTTGTAAACTCATAAATACCTTTTCAATTGCCATTTCTCTCCGACACATCAACAAGTTTCCGTATCTCGGAATAAACATTGTTGTATTGATGACACTGTTGATTGCCTTTTGTTGTCACACAAATCTAGTGGGTCGCTCTAACCGTCCCTGTAATCGACCCGCAAGCAATTCAACTCATTCGGAAGCCCCTCTGTCTCGTCGATTTACGAATCTGCAGCATCCGTCACTATCAACACCTTCCTACACGCGTCGTGGGCTATTCTGTGGCACCTTGAATTTACTAGAAAAGAAGATGCATGCTTCAGATCGCCCATGAATTATTTTACAAAACATAAGTCACGTACATTGGGGAAATGTTATAAATTTAATATTAGAACTTCAAATATACGCATCTATCAGAAAGAGATGTCTGGTATACTCACGACCAAGCACGTGGTACTTACATGGTCAAATTACCCCATAGATATTAAGCTTGGTCGTGCATGTACAATTTTATAAGTACCTGCTCATAAATGTAGACTATATGGTTTGTCGATAGATTCAAATCGTGACATCCAATATGCAGACGGACAGATGCGGACTGTAACGTATTCCAAGGACATTAATGATGCAAAGAGTAAAATCCAAGATGGATGCTGAGGTTCATGTTTCCGGAATTCGAAAAAGAAACGTTAGCTTATCTAGTTGTCCCCACAAATATACATATGCAATTTGAGATATATCAAATAGAAGATGCTGCTTTATAATCAAATGTAATAAAAGTATGTATACCAAACCCCTCGTACTACGCACACCCCAACCCCCTGTGCCACGCCTCTGTGGCGATGTGACCAGCCTTGATGACATACACGAAATAATCAAATAAACCAGACAGTATCACAATCAATGTTAGACAAAAAGTACATGCTACACCACAACCACCTGTCGCCGCGTCCCTACATGTGATGACCAGACGTGAAAACATGCACATGAAATAAAAGATGTTGCCTATATAATCAAATGCAATAAAAGTATGTATACCCAACCCCTTGTACCACGCCGCTGTGACAAGCCACGAGAACATACACATGAAATGTTCAAACCGACCCTACAGTGTTGCATGCAATATAAGTATACGTACACCCCTACACCCTGTGCCACGCCTCTGTGACGATGTGATCAACCTTGATGAAATACACATGAAATAATCAAATAGACCGGACAGTGCCCCATGCAATATAAGTACGCACACCCTAACCCCATGTCACCACGTCTCTACACGGGACATATTGTGACATGTGAAAACATGCACATGAAATGTTCAAACAGACATGGTCCCATGCAATATAAGTACGTCAATCCCATGTCGCCGCGTTCCTACGTCTAACCAGTCGTGAGAACATGCATATGAAATTGTCAAAGAACACGTTATTTAATACATCATACATTGTATCAGATTTTAAAAGTAATTCTTTGTCAAATAATTCATGGGCGATCTGATGCATGCATCTTTATTTCTTGTTGCTGATTGTTCTCGGTATACAGTTGTACCATTGACACATGCCAATATATATTGGGCTGGTTTGAAATGATTCAGAGCTGGTTTAATACGATTCCATATGATAACAAAGAAAAGCAATGGTAATTTCGGGCTAACATTTACTCATATTGGTAAACCAGGAGACACTTGTGAAATATGTTGACACAGTGAAATCCAACTTTCCCAAATTATAAGCTCCCTTTCGGCGAAATAATAGGATAGAATGGTGTATGGTTCCACACCTCCAATTAAAACAAGGACATACACAATTTAATTTAAACATGACCCGTTCGATTTGACACCAACTTATTTACGTTTTTTAAATCAGTTTTCCATTTCTCATGCAGGCAAATGAATCATACTCGCACCACGACCGTCGCGTCCTTCATGTTTGCGTTGAACACCAGTAAAAAAAACAAGAAAACCAATGTCAGAAATGGTAACGCGCTCAAGATCATATATTATATACCCATGATTGTAATTATAGAATATAAAATATATTCGTTTTGCGAATGACCAACTCAGAATTCCGTTAAATTAACAATAACAACTAGCACCTAATTAACGAACCGGTGGCCGACTCGGTCGTCTCCGACCACAACCCCCAGTGGGCTGCAGAACGCAACATGTCTATATAAGTTGAAATATAAGACTTACAAATTATCTTTTTCATTTCTTTTATTTGTAATTGGCATAGCTAATCACAAACCAACAATCAACATTATTGACATAATGTTAACGACAATAAACGAAATTGAAATTCCCAACTATACACCTTTTACCGGACTCGGCCTCCGGTCGCAGTTCGACTTTTAATCCTCCCAAAAATTCCCATTCTATAAATAAAACACCCATGCGCCCAGGCGAAACAAGAATCTCTACACCATGCAGTATACACACGTGGATCGCGCGTAATGACCCATCCGATCCGCATAGCATTATCATATATAAATACTTAATGGCGGTCATTTAAAAAACGCTCTTTAAAAAAACGCTCTTAAAACGCCATTTAATTGTTTGATTTGTTTTAATTCTGAATATCTCCGTTATTTAGACAATTTAAATTTCTTCGAAAAAAAAGCTATTTAAAATAATGCTTTTTATTTTGTGCTTAATTTCTGAATAACTGCGTTATTTCGTCAATATTATCATCATGATGTGCCGTGATCAGTTCAGCATTAAAAATTATATAACGTAATGGTGGGTTCGATGGGCGTGTATACGGTTCACAATTAAGTATATAGAATGATGGTAAATACTTTCCGCAATTAAGTAACTATATCTGATAATGCGGATCGGGTGAAAGATCATAATTGAAGACGCTCTTCATTGTTTACGACTCTTCAATAAAAACGGTGTGTGTTAGTCAGAGGGTCCAGCAGTCCGATGATTCAATAGTCCAAGGGTTCAGTAGTCCGAGGGTTAGTCTAAAGCGGCATATACATATGGTTCAATAGTCCGAGGGATCCATAGCCCGAGGATTCGATGGTCGGAGGGTTCGATAGTCCGAGGGTTCAATAATCCGAGTGTTCGATAGTCAGAGGGTTCTATAGAACGAGCAACGCAGTTTTTGGTCACACTCCCAACTTTTGTCAATAATTTCAACAGCTGGAATCACAAAACCCAAATACAGATTGCAGTGATCATTGCACATTTGTGCATGTGTATATATATGATCATAAACACTTACTAGTATGACATTTCAAGCTTTTAAAGACATAGTATTGACCTGTTCCTATGTGAGAAACTGATAAGTTAGTATTCAGGCGCAATGCCAACTGGAGGAATGTAGAATTATACTAACATCGCCGAAAACATCAAGCAAATCGACCGTACAACTGCATAGAAAACATCGTCTGAACTAAGCTGAATTGTAATTATTTACTTCGCGATTCGGGGCGCAACAATCGGCGATAAACTAACGAAATCGATTTCGCCATCGAGAGTCACTGCATTCAATTAATATATAAGATTGACAGTGTGTGTTATCAATTTGGAAATAATATTTGTAAAAATTACTAATTTGAGCAAATTATTCTCCATTTCTATTTAATCACCCTATACCGGAGTGTTTCACATCACTTTAAAATATGTCGCTTTCCAACGGTAATGGGCGATGCAATGTGCGACCAGTTTATCATATAATTGTGTATTATAATTGGCAATTATAGCTTTTACTCGATCGATTGGCGTTGTAATTTTAAGAACCAGTTCAGGCGTTTGTGAATTATGGCCGTTAGAAGTGAGGATGTATCTGAAAGAGTAAACTCACTTGTTACGTATATATATATGTATTGTATAGCGATGTATTTTTTTAAACTGGCGAGCACGTTTTAAACTCATTTATTGTTTAGTTTATACCTTACCAGTTTTAACGACATGACCTGTGTTCGCCCGGCGATCGGATTTGTCCATAAACATAAACACCCACCCATATACACGAAAATGTAAACAAAGTTATCAGATGTTTAAAGATGTATTCAGGGTTCCAAACCTCCAGCTACAACAACCTGCAACAAATCTCTTCACTTTGTTTCATTGAACAAAATGTTGACAACCGAACGGACTCTTATCCTATCTTATACTATATACATATAAATCCAAAAGAAAGTCATTTTATTGTTAAAAAGTTCACAAAATAATGATTAGACACCTTTCGCATAATGAAAACTACGACATATAATTATTACGAATAGGGTACTACGTCACTAGAATCTGTGTTCTTTCTATTCGTTGTCGTTTTTACCTATTCGCTGTTACGATTACGGTTTCGGATTTTCAACAAATACATAAACAAAATAACAAGTTCGCGATCGTTTCTCAGCTCCTGAATGTGGGAGATGACTCTGAGATTATGTCCTTAAATTGTGATCGTCATGTGATCGCCAATGTTTATTTATATTAGTGGCAATCGCCTGCAATGAAGATAAACTATCTGATAAGATAAACTATCCACGCATACTCACATGTATGAGGAAAGAAGTGTCAGTTTACACATGATCAGATATATTTGATTATGCGTTGTCATCTGGTTAGAGTGTTCTGAATTCGAGAGATTTGTGCTGGATGTTTGTGAGAAGATATTCATTCAGAAAAACTCGGCTATAAAAATAAAACATCCGCATTCCAAATAACCGGTTTCACGCCGGTTCTGATTTCTCTAAACTCGACACAAGAGGAATAACTCTATCATGAACAATGTTTTAATTGCAGACCAGTTTCACCAGACAAAGCTGAATCAAATGGGAGATATGATGTGTCGCAATTATTAAATTTCTGGGCCAGCACCGCGACTTGAAATGTGCCATGTATTATACACAGTCTAATATGGCAATTAACTTTCAGATGAGAGAAATTTAAAGCCGTGTATAAATTTATTTGTCATGAAAAATGCATTTTCTACATGCTGTGTCGTTTCTCCCTGGAAATAACTCAGGACTTATCTGGACCACATGCGCGCATTACGGGGGCTTGTCGTTATATAGGAAAACGAGGAAACAACATGCCTAAATAAATTAACATAAGGGCACCACTTCAACAGAGACATCTATATCGGCATGCACGGTTAAAGTCGACCGCCCGTTTTCTGTTTTCTTGCTCTAGCTATTCTCACCGATCGTCATTCCTGTGCTCAGTTGACTCTCTTATTTCCAGATTAGTGTTTGTTCAATTTTATAAAGTTCCCTGTCAGAATGGGTCAGAATATCAAAGAATTCCCAGGTTGTGTGCTGGTGAAATGTGATCTCAACTGGCGTATCTAGAGTAGAGATGCATGGCATGATCTATACAACTACGAATTCCTTATGTCCATTTAAAGTGTATGTCACCACTATGCACTGTGTTTGGCGAAGCGCATCGGACCCATAATGCATGCATGCATGGTCGCGACATATATACATGTATGGAATTAAAACATTGTGTCCGTTCAAAACTGCTGTGCATGTCTGCTTGGAACCTACGTATAGAGACGAATGTGACTTCCATTCCTTATTCCTTATTCGAAACAAAGGGTGTTGTAATGTGACCACCAAGGCACTCTTTCCACAAACCCCACATCCCGATCCAAAATGGCCACCTTCCAGGGGGTTCAAATAGGGCAACATGCCAGTTCTCATACCCTTGACCGACTTAAGTCAAACAAAGGGTGTTGAATGGCGGCCAACAAGACACTCTTTGTACACACCACAGACACCTCGCTCAGGTCCTAAATGGCAGCGGTCCAGAGGCCAGATAGTCCGGCCGCCAGGTCACGGATGCGTGTTTTGGCGTATAAAGTTTTTTTCTCTGCGGATTTTGTAAATTCAGGTATCCGACATCAAGATTTTATCGGCTGGCCATCTGTCAGCCTTGAGAATTTTTTTTTATAGCGCCCTAAAAAGTATACCCCCCCCCAATTTTTTCCCAGACGTAAAACCAGTAACTTGGAATTTGTTGCAAATTCACATGACTAATCTAGTAAAATGTATATATTTTCATGAAGCTAAGACATAATGACACTAGTTTGGGCCAAAATTGAAACTCAGCATCCAAGATGGCCACCAAAATGGCCGCCGGAAGTTGAAAATATGACATTTTTTCACAAATATCTTCTAGATCAGTTCATGCTGTTTGGAATTGGTTCAGTAAAATGTCTTTATTTTGTATTTTTATATTAACTGATCATTGGAGCAATTAAATATGCAATTATTGGGGTCCTATCCACTTGTGATCCCTCAAAAATTCGATTTTACAGAACGCGTTATAAAATTTCACAAAAAAATCACAACTGGGATTCTGGTCATATTTCAACAAGAAATGAACAGAAGGTTGCAATTAAGTCAGGCATACCATTACCTATGAATATTCCAAATCACTGGAACCAAAATTCTTACTTTGGCTCAAAATGGCTGCCAAAATGGCCGCCAAAATATGGAAAAATGGTAAATATCGCCCTAGGGTGTCCTGCAATCGCTTACAAGTTGTGGGTGATGTACAAAATTGTCTATTATGCCTTCTATACATTGAATACTAACATGTCTGCTGCACCATGGTTAATTGTTACTGTTGCCATCACTGACATCACCAAAACTATTGGACGTTTCTCTCAAAAACTTGACATAAATATCGGCAAAAATTAACTTTTCAGGTTTGGACCATTTTTCTAGTAATATGTAATTATCTTTGGATTTAAAGGTGTTTATTGTATTGGTCTATCTTAAATGTGTCACACTACGGTGTTTATAGAACAAATTGCTCAAGATGGCTTCCAATATGGCAACCAAATTGGTAATAAGTTTTTTTTTTTACATATATCATTATAACATTATATATATAACATTATTCTCTGCGTTATCCGAAAATGTAGCAAATTGTGACTCACTTGGTTATTATACGTGTTAGTTAATTAACTGACAACTAAATGCTCTATTATGGTTGTCCCAGTTCCGTATGGGGCATGACAAATTTATTTTAAAGTATGGAATTTTGCGGAGAACCTCTTTTGTGATTCTGACCATATTATTGAAAGGAAATGGGCAGAACTTTGAGACGGAACTGAGATGAATCATAATACCCTTCACCGTGGTGTATTTGCCGTTCAGCCGCGGTGTCAGAGTTTGTAACTGCAGTTGAGCACCGCGGCCGAACGACATGTACACTGCGGCCAAACGACAAGTACACCTTGGCCGAAAGGCAACTACAACGCGGCCGAATGGCATGCACACCGTGGTTAGATTTCTGGTTTGTATCAGTTTAATGAACGTACACCGTGGCAACTACACCATGGCTGGATGGAAGGTACACCGCGGCCCAACTGTAGTTAGCCGGTGGAGCTGCGGTGTAGTAGCATTTCGGCCGCGGTGGCAACGCTAACCACACCTCGGTTAAGTGGACACTTGTTTTGTCCAGCAGGTATGTGGCTCTTCTGTTCCATTATGATAAACAAATATCAACTGGATACAGGATGGATGCCAAGATGGTAGCCAGGGAGTTACTCTATGAGTATTTGATGTGAATAGGTATGCATGGAGTTAGTGTATGTGTTGGATGATGTGAATATGTATACAATGAGTGACTATATGGTTATGAGTGTGTTGTCCATAGTGAGATGTATGTGTATACAGGGAGAGGTCATGGTCAGGTGTGGGGTGAATCGGTATGAATGGAGTGACTGTATGGTGTATGGTTGTGTGTATCTTGTACTGGTGCACCCGGTGTGCCTGTATGGACATTGATGTGGTGTATGATATAGCTACATGGCCATCTATGTATTGATTATGTATATATGGAGTGACTGTAAGGTCATTGGTGGGATGTACATGTGTTTTCTGTATGATCATGGATGGGGTGTGTGGATAAATCGTGAGTGAGTTTGTGGTTACGGGCAATGTGTGTGGTATACGTGGAATGACTGTACTGTCATGATTGAAGTGTATATGCATAAGTGGAGTAAGCTGGTGGACATTATCGTGTGGGTATATAGGGAGTGTCCTTGTGGTAACGGATGGGATGTATATGTTTATATCTCGTGGATGTATTATCATTGGTATGTGTGTAGGGATTAGCTGTATGATCACGGATGGCGTGTATGATTATACAGTACGTTGCTGAACTGTCATGTGTGATGTATATATGCAAGTATGGATGGTATGAGTGGTCGTGTGTGTGGGTTTTTTGTATATCTGGAAGGACTGAATGACCAGTGGTGAGGTGCATATGTATACCTGGAGTGACTCTATAGTCTAGGGTGGGCTTCATATGTATATATCGAGTGGTTACATGTATATGACTGTGTGTGGACTATGTATACAGGTAGTGACTGTATGGTCAATGGTGAAATGAGTACATGTAGGTATACAAGGAGTGACATCAATGTAATGAATATCTATACCGGGAGTGACTAAATGGGCATGTGTCAGGTGTGTGAGTATACCTGGTGTTCCTGCTTGGCGACTCGTGGCGGTATGGTCATGTGTTGGTTATGCGGGTATACAATGATGTTGATATATGGTCATGTGCGAGGTGTATGTGTATATAGCGAGTGGCTATATGGCCATGGATGATGTGCATATGCACATATGGAGTGACTATACTGACATGGCTGGGGTGTATTATTATATATTGAGTGGCTATTCGGCTATGGTGTGACAAATAGGGATACAGTGAGTGACATGGCCAATGGTGAGGTAAATATGTATACCATACACATTACCCGTAGCCATAAAATCACTCACTATTTATCCACACACCCCATCCGTGATCATACAGAAACACATGTACATTCCACCCATGACCATGTAGCTATATCCATATACCACATCAATGTCCATACAGGCACACCGGGTGCACCCGTACAGTATACACACAACCATAACCTGCTGGACAAAACAAGTGTCCACTTAACCACGGTGCGGTTAGCGTTGCCACCGCGGCCGAAATGCAACAACACTGCGGCTCCACCGGCTAACTACAGTTGAGCCGCAGTGTACTTGCCATTCGGCCATGGTGTAGTTGCTGCGGTGTACGTTCATTAAACCATACCAACCAGAAATCTAACCACGGTGCACATGCCATTCGGCCGCGTTGTAGTTGCCTTTCGGCCATGGTGTACTTGCCGTTCGGCTTCAGTGTACTTGCTTTCGGCCGCAGTGCTCAACCGCAGTTACAAACGCTGACACCGCGGCCGAACGGCAAATACACCGCGGTGCCAATGGACACTTGTTTTGTCGAGCGGGGTACACCATACAGTCAACTCCATTCATACCGATTCACCACACACCTGACCATGACCTCTCCCTGTATACATATACATCTCACTGTGGACAACACACTCATAGCCATATAGTCACTCATTGTATGCATATTCACATCATTCATGACATACACTAACTCCATGTATACCTATTCACCTCACCTATGATCATAGAGTAACTCCCTGGCTACCATCTTGGCATCCATCCTGTATCCAGTTGATATTTGTTTATCATAATGGACCAGAAGAGTCACATATTATGGTTCATCTCAGTTCCGTCTCAATTGGGTCACAATTTGCTACATTTTCGGATAATAGTCTAATCGTAATTCTCAGATAAGACATTTCTAGAAACATTTCCGCGGAAAAGTGTCAAACCAACTTTTTTACCATAATTCGAAGGTGACGAACACGAATAGACTGCCTGTCGCCCGATTGGATGAACATAGGGTTCAATAAAAGGCTTTTAAAATCTTCGTGGTTTTTTTTTTCGCTGGAGGGTTGTTGATACGGCACCGTACAACGTCATATGAAATCACGTAACTGGCCTTGAACATACTCAAACTTATATACTCCTCGCGGAACGTTCAAAGCCGCGTTGTATCATGATACTATCATCACAGTAATAATTCTGAAACATTAACATCATAGTCCGGGAGCCAATATGGGTACCCTTGCACCCGCCCCATGGGACTTAACATCATCCCACTCATTTTGTTCCTTATTCTGTCCTTCAATTTTTAAGCAATGTTAATAAGAAAAAAAAGTGGCCGTGTAGACTTCGGACAAGATGGCGTCCATCCTGGCTGCCATTTTTCAGATCAGGCCCTAAGTCAGTTTTATGCAAATTATAGCGGGAACATCTAGTAAAATGTATACAAATGTATATATTTTCGTGAAGCTAAGACATAATTACACTTTTTTGGTGCAAAATTGAAACTCACCACCAAAATGGCCTCCGGAAGTTGAAAATTTGACGTTTTTTTCACAAATATCTTCTAGATCAGTTCATATTGTTTGGAACTGGTTGAGTAATATGACTTTATTTTGTGTTTTGTATATTAACTGCTCATTGGAGCGGCGTGTATGAATACAGTATACAATGAGTTGCTGAATTGTCATGTGTGAGGTGTATGTGCAAGTACGGAAGGTATAAGTGGTCGTGTGTGTGGGTATTCGTATATCTGGAAGGGCTCACCATTGGTGAGGTGTATATGTTTACCTGGATTGACCCTATGGTCATAGGTATGGCGAATAGGTATACAGGTAGTGGCTGTATGGTCCATAGTGAGATGAATATGTATGCACTGAGTGAATGTATGATCGTGAATGTGGTGCATATGTATACATAGAGTGACTATATGGTCATGTGCCAGGTAGGAGTACACCTGGTGTTCATGCACGGTGAATCGTGGCTGTATCGTCATTTGTGGTATGTACGGGTATAACCAAGTATGGCTGTATAGTCAGGTGTACGTTTATAGAGTGGGTGACTATATTGTCATTTGTGTGGTGTTTATGTACATATGGAGTGACTGAGGTAATGGGTGGGTTGTACATGTGTACCTTGGGTGGCTATCGCTTTCCACAATAACTCAAGGATATGTTAATCAATAGAGAGGTCATGTCAGAGAGTTCTCCACCTTGATGGTGTTTATGTACATGGGGGAAACGTTAAACATGGAAAGCGTTAGCCACCCATTATCACACAGTCATTCCATATATACATAAACACCACAGACACAACAATATAGTGACCCAATGTTTATACGTACACCTGACCCATTACCACGGATGACTATACATCCATGAGTCACAATGGAGGCCTACCGTGTATACCCCTAAACATGACCCATAACAATATAGTCACTCCTTGTATACCCATGCATTCACCTCACGATTGGCCATACGGTAATTCCCTGTATACCTATTCTCCACACAGATGGTCAAATAGACATTCAATATATACCTCAACACCACAACAATGACCATAGAGTCACTTCAGGTACACATATGCACATCACCAATGGCCATATAGCCACTCGCTTCACATACCATCACCCATGCCACGTGGTATACTCATTCACCTGACATATGTCCATATAGTCACCCCGTGTGTACCTATTCAAAAAATTCATACATGCTCATGGTCAATCCTTTTATACATATTCACCTCACAATTGGCCATGTCACTCCATGTGTCCCTATGTGTCGCACCATAGTCGAATAGCGACACACAATATACTAATACACCCCAGCTATTTCAGAAAAGTCACTCCATGTATGCATATGCACCTCACACATGGCCATATATCCACTCGCTATATACACTTACCCCTCGCCCATGACCATATAGCAACACGTGTGTATACCCGTATAACCTACACATTACCATACCGCCACGAGGCAGCAAGCAGGAACACCAGGTATACTCGTACACCTGACACATGACCATTTTGTCACTCCCTGTATAGATATTCATTACATTTATGATCATACAGTCACTCCTTGTATACCTACATGTACTCATGTCACCATTGACCATACAGTCACTACATGTATACCTATTCGACACATAGTCATATAACCACTCGATATATACATATGCAGCCCACCCTAGACCATAGAGTCACTCCAGGTATACATGTACACCTCACCAACGGCCATTCAGCCCTTCCAGATATACAAAAAACCTGCACACACGACCACTCATACCTTCCATACTTGCATATGCACCTCACACATGACAATTCAGCAACTCACTGTATAAGCATACACGCCATCCATGATCATACAGCTAATCCCTATACACCCACCAATGCTAATACATCCACGAGATATATAAATATATACCACAAGTACACTCCATATATACCCACACGCTCGATAATGTCCATCCAGCTTACTCCAGGTATGCATATACACTTCAACCATGACCGTACAGTCATTCCATGTATACCTATACACATTGCCCGTAACCATAAAATAATTTATCCACACACCCCACCCATGATCATACAGACAACTCATGTACATCCCACCCATGACCTTACATTCACTCCATATACACATAGTCAACACATAGATGACCATGTAACTATATTCATACACCACATCAATGTCCATACAGGCACATCGGGTGCACCCGAACTGGATATACACAATCATACAACATACAGGCACTCCATTCATACCGATTCACCTCACACATGACCATGACCTCTCCCTGTATAGTGTATACCTATACCTCTTACAATGGACAATCCACACATAACCATATAGTTACTCAGTGTATACATATTCACATCATTCATGACATACAATAACTCCCTGTATACATATTCACCTCAACTATGACCATAGAGTAACTCCCTGACTACCATCTTGGCATCCACCCTGCATCCAGTTGATATTTTTTTTTACCATAATGGACCAGAATAGCCACAGATTATGGTTCATCTCAGTTCCGTCTCTGCCCATTTCCATTCAATAATATGGCCAGAATCACAAAATGGTTCTCGGCAAAATTTCATACTTTAAAATTAATTTGTCATGTCCCATACGGAACTGGGACAACCAGAATAGAACATATAGTTGTCATTTAATTAACTAACACGTATACTAACCAAGTGAGTCACAATTTAATACCTTTTCGGATAACACAGAGAATAATGTTCAGGATATATGTAAAAAAATAACTTTTTACAAATTTGGTTGCCATTTTGGAAGCCATCTTGAGCAATTTGGTCAATAGATACCTTAGTGTGACACATTTAAGATAGACCAAAACAATAAACACATTTGAAACCAGAGAAGTTATATTTTACCAATGATAGTTGCATTTTACTTGAAAAAATGGTCTATACCTGAAAAGTTAATTTTTGCCGATATTTATGTCAAGTTTTTGTAAGAAAAGTCCAATATTTTTGGTGATGTCAGTGGTAACAATAGTAACAATTAATCATGGTGCATCAGATATGTTAGTATTCAATGTATAGGAGGCAGAATAGCCAATTTTGTAAATCAACCAGGGGGGGGGGGCGGAAAAAAACTGCGGGACACAACGTACCGGGGGTGGGGGGAACCTAGGCGTCAAAAATTTACACGTAAATTTTTTTCCTTATTCATTTAGGGGGTGGGGGTTGTCGGAAAAAATTGCATGTAAGTTTTTTCCAAATATGTATTTTTAGACACACAACTTCAATTTTCTCTCATTTTATAGAATATGGATTAACCTTAATATCCAAATCATATATACATGTATTACATGAGTAGTACAATCCACATAAAACAATTTTGGATAACCACTGTCTTGGTTTACATGTGATATTGACCCCATTAACCCTCTTAATAATGCCGACTATGTCAGTGTCTACCAGTCGAATGCAGAATTCTACCCTGCGATCGCTTATCTGGCAAATTTTTACTGCAGAACTATCCCATGTATTAAACAATTTCTTCTCCAATGGTATCAGAAAACAGTTATATGCTGGTATCTCACTCATCTCATTTGCATCTTTTTCAAAGTCGAGGTAATGAATAGTTGTCATTTTTAAAGTGCATACAAAGCGTTGCGATCACCAATATACATGTTTGTACATGTCATGACATCACGAGGTACAAATCTGTGTTCTACTGGTAGACAATGACCATTCTGTGAACTACAGAAAACCACATTCTTAGTGATTCTCCAGGATTCTCAAACAATTGGTGACTTCTTGTGTGATTATCTCTAAAATGCCAAAGTTCCTGGTTGTTCACATGTTATTATGAATAGTTGAAGGACAGAATGCAAAGGCATCAACAATCCATCAATATAGATGTGCACTCAATAGATGTGAGTAACTAATATGTTGCCAGCAGCATTTTGATGCATTTGCCCTCTGTCCTTCGTAGAAATAATAAAATGCAAACAACAGGAAACTTGACCAATGTTGGAACGGTCTATCAAGTATCAACTTAGTAATCTTATGCCAAACCCATCAGAATAAATTACCCAAGCTATGTTGCTATTGTCAGATTTACTGCAGTAGCATGTCCTTAACTTAAAAATAGTGCGTTTTTTTTCAATCAGTGTACAATATATGTCTATAACACGTACTATATCAGCTGATAATCGGTATAACAAACATGTTCTATTTTATACATAATTGATCAACCTTGTCCACTACATTCTATTTGAACCTCGGTAAACCTCAGCTCAAATCAAATTAAAGGCACGTGAGGCCTTAGTTGTCGAAAATATTCATATTTGTTCCAATCACCGTAAACAGAAAAACATTAAAACGCATACAGTTTCGTTCATATATACCATGACCATCGCGTAAACAGCATGTTATCATAAAGATTTACTATATTTTACCTAAGCAAGAGCCTGATTGTGTTACAGAAGACAACACAATGCTGCTGGCTAATCACACACAAATGGCATAAACGCTCTTTATTCGTTCCATATCAGGAATTCACCCACAAAGAACGCTCTTTATGTTTACCATCATAATATAAACAAACACCAGAAAAGTAACTTTTTGTGCTTTTGTTTACATAACAATGGTCAAAAATATGACAATAACATACTGTTTATGCGATATTTCTTATTTGTATAGGGACAAAGTCTGTCTACATTTTGTTGTTCTTTCTGTTTGTGGCGGTTTTTGACGGGTGGAAATATTTTCACAGGATACCCACCGCCAAGGCCAACCGTACCTTTAAGTGAACTCGATTGATAAATTTCGTATAAAATAGAAACTTTAGTGAGATCCTCTTTATCTCAAACTTGAACCAACTTAATTTCCGGTCGAACCGAGTTGTTGTCCGGCTGCAGCCGGCTGGGGTAAATTTGATTTTTCTGGGGGGGGGGGGGGGGGGGGGTCAATGGTCAGTGGAAAAAACTGCATTTTTTGCTGTTTGGGGGGGGGGGTGGAACCAAACCGAAGAAAACAGTTTTTTCCATCCTGTGTCTGCAGTTCCCCCCCCCCTGAATCAACCACAACTTTTAAGCGATTGTAGGACACGCTGGGGCAATATTTACCATTTTCCATATTTTGGCGGCCATTTTGAGACAAAGTAAGAATTTTGGTTCCAATGAGTTTGAATATTCATAGGTAATGATATGCCTCACTTACACTACAAAGTTCTGTTCATTTCTTGTTGAAATATGACTAAAATCCCAATTGTGATTTTTTGTGTGAAATTTTATACCGTGTTCCAATAATTGCATATTTAATTGCTCCAATGATCAGTTAATATACAAAACACAATATAAAGTCACATTACTCAAGCAGTTCCAAACAGCATGAACTGGTCTAGAAGATATTTGTGAAAAAACGTCATATTTTCAACTTAATCCTGATTCACAGAACTTTCCACCGGGTGTGATTTCATGAAGAGCGTTTATTTAATAAATAACACACTTGTCCATATATGTATAGCATATGATGAGATAGTTATGACAGAAAGGTCACGAGGGGTGATTCAAATAACAAAGTATTCCCATGTCTCGATATTGACTTACTGTATTTTCGCGGCAATAAAAACAGTATGTGACTTTAAGTTGATTTTATTGGTGAAATATGGGCCACAGGCAGCGACAGGCACCATCATTGGATTCAGCATACTTGAATTATGCTAGAAAACCTAGTTTCATGCTTTTCCCCCAAAAATGCCTCTAGGGTTCTAGTATTCCACAAATGTAGCTTTTCCGACCAGACTATAACGCTGAGAATAATTATATATATATAATGTTATAATGATATATGTAAAAAAATAACTTATTACCAATTTGGTTGCCATTTTGGAAGCCATCTTGAGCAATTTGGTCTATAAACACCGTAGTGTGACACATTTAAGATAGACCAATACAATACACACCTTTCAAAGATAGTTACAATATTACTAGAAAAAATTGTCCAAACCCGAAAAGTTAATTTTTGCCGATATTTATGTCAAGTTTTTGTGAGAAAAGTCCAATATTTTTGGTGATGTCAGTGATGACAACAGTAACAATTAACCATGATGCAGCAGACATGTTAGTATTCAATGCATAGAAGGCATAATAGCCAATTGTGTACATCAACCACAACTTGTAAGCGATTGCATGACAATCTAGGGCAATATTTACCATTTTCCATATTTTGGCGGCCATTTTGAGCCAAAGTAAGAATTTTGGTTTCACTTAGTTGGAATATTCATAGGTAATAGTATGCCTTACTTTATTGCAACCTTCTGTTCATTTCTTGTTGAAATATGACTAGAATCCGAGTTGTGATTTTTTGTGAAATTTTATACCGCGTTCTGTAAAATCGAATTTTTGAGGGATCACAAGCGGGTAGGACCCCAATAATTGCATATTTAATTGATCCAATGATTAGTTAATATACAAAATACAAAATAAAGTCATATTACTCAACCAGTTCCAAACAGCATGAACTGATCTAGAAGATATTTGTGAAAAAATGTCATATTTTAACTTCCGGTGGCCATTTTGGTAGTCATCTTGGATGGTGAGTTTCAATCTTGGCACGAAATAGTGTCATTATGTCTTAGCTTCATGAAAATATATACATTTTACCAGATTAGTCATGCAACAAATTCCAGATAACTGGTTTCACGTCTGGGAAAAAAATTGGTATACTTTTTAGGTCGCTATAAAAAAAATTGCTCAAGGCTGACAGATGGCCAGCCGATAAAATATTGATGTCGGATGCCTGAATTAACAAAATCCGCAGAGAAAAAAACTTTATACGCCAAAACACGCATCCGTGAATTTCGGGGGTTTGGCGACCGGACTAAGAGGGGTTCAAATCGGCCAAGGGGGCGGAGAAACGGTATGCGTACACTATTTTAACCCCTATATATGAACGGCGGCCATTTTGGATCAGGGTGGGGTGAATATTGGCATGGTGGACACCCTACAACACCCATTGTTTCATCTAAATCGGCCAATTGGACGAGATATGGCATTGATGCCTATTTGAACCCATCTTGACGAAGGCCATTTTGGATCTGGTGGGGTGTGTGGAAAGATTGTCTTGGCAACCACCTCGCAATACCCTTTGTATTGCCTAAATCGGTCAAGGAGCCGAGAAATGGAATGGGTACCCCATTTGAACCCCTCTGGACGGCGGCCATTTTGGATCGGGTGGGGTGAGTGAGCTGAATATTTAGATTGGCTTGGGAGGGGGGGGCACCCTACAATAACACCCTTTGTTTGACATAAATCGATCAAGGGGGCGAGAAATGGCAATGATACCCGATTTGAACCCCTCTGGATGGTGGCAATTTTTGATCGGGGTAGGGGTGAGTGTGGTGAATAATTAGATCGGTTTGCGGCCACCCTACAACACCCTTTGTTTGACCCAAATAGGTCAAGGTGTCGAGATATGGCATGATCGAGTGTCATATTTGAACCGCTCTGGATGACGGCCATTTTAGATCGGGGTGGGGTGTGTGGAAAGAGTGTATGTGGGGGGGGGGGCACACTACCACACCATTTGTTTGACCTAAATGTAAAAATGTTCGAATAAGGAACATGGAATGGAAGTCACCTTCGTCGTATAGAGTTATCGCACATCTATACCACCGGGAGACATGAGCACATTTACTTATGAATCAAGAAACCAAATAAGTAAGATATAGATTAAATAAACACAAACAAAACTGTTTCATGGATGAGAAGTATACATGCAACCTCGCATGCGAACACCATATACATACACTGAATCGAGAATATATCAAGAGTCTTGTTATGCCCACCCTTTGGATATATTCATATCACTATCGATCATTCATTGTATTCACGCTTGGGTTATTTATAGATATGACGGACTATACAAACTCATTTGGTATTTCACAAGCAATAGTTATGATCAATACCACTATATAGCAGAGATATAGTTTTGTTCATTCCAATACCGATAGCGTTGTGTTGTTTTTGATTCACGTATAGAGTTCAAAAGTCCGTGCGTCATTCGGTAGTGTATACACTGGATGTAACAGAATCGGAGGGATACTGCAGCCCATCAACTTGAACAAATTCTTGGAAATGAGGTTTTATTTACTGATAGCAGCGTCATGGTAGTACTGGGTTACCGGTTACATTGATGTTTATCTGAAAATGTGGTTCGGCTCACACCAGCTATATATACGGTCATATGAATTTAGAACGTGGCATGGAAAACTGCAACAACGAGGAAATAGATGTTAGTGTGAAAGCTACCTCACCGCGGACACAAGACTCTTCGTCGCTTGTTTCCGCTTCCGCTGACATGAGCACAGAATACACGTGCTGTGGTATCGACGTGACGTTGGTGCATTCCAACATAGTTCACTCTACGTCTGACGCCATTGTTTCGAGTGACGACGGCTATTTTGCAGGGAGCGAACCACTAGCAAGAGCCATTTCCAAGGCAGCTGAAAAAAATTTCCAGCGACGGTTGTCAAAGCACGGGAAAGGGGGACCACTACCTTTAGGTAGTGTCGTTGGCGTGACGTCATCATCGGTCGGGAATTCATGGGGTTACGTGTACACCGTAGTGACGCTGCACAAGATAAAACATGCTTCGATTTGGAAATCTAAAATGTCGGAAATCTTCAGAACGGTTCTTGAAAAAGCAGCTTCAGACGGAAATAAATCTGTGGCATTTCCGTTGTTGGGAACAGGTGAGTTAAAGTTTCACAATCTAATTCGATGGTCCCCGTATCATCAAATTCCAACAACAACAACAACAATAACAACAACAACATTTCTTTAAATAGTTATCAGAATTGATTATTTACCAAAAAATAATGCTAACCACTGTCAACTCTAGTATAAAAATTCTCAAAAAAAACGTGTTATATATCAACATTTTGTTCAACGTAATTTGGTATCTAGAGTATGTCGGTTGGCTCATCGAATATATGCTAGGCCGCCAAATATTCCAGGTGGACGAAAATAACAGATTTTAAAAATCGATATCTGATAACCCTGAGCTTTGATAGGTGGGTTCCTCGGCTCGAATCATATATTGTTTACCCCGAAGCCAAAGAAATATTTCTTTTTAGGAGCGTTAATTCGGATTTATCTTTAACCCTTTAATATAATAATTTACTAGTACTTGTCAATGAGTATTTAGTATAGAAATGTTAAATTTTTTCAGTTGTTTTCGGATCATGGAGATGAGCATAATTGACAGTGAAATAACACTTAGGCGACCTAATGCATTGCAGTTGTGTTTTTGTCCTGCTAGACTCTATGTGGTCTGAGGGTAACAGCCCGTGCATGTACTAGTAGAAAATATAATATTAAAATTCAAACTTTGGGAAACCGTTTGGTGAAAGAGATGAGGATTACTTGAGCTGATGTGAATATCCCAATTTAGTCTTAATCAGCCATTTAATTGACAATGGAACATAACATAGGGTCAGTTTTCATGTCAATTTAGGCATTTTAGCTTAGTTTTGTAATCATGAATCCGGCAAATCTTTCACTTCAGGTCAGAATGCTGCATCTGTAAGTGACGTCATCACTCTCTTCTGCGAGGTGCTTAATTCGAAGCCGCTGCCGGGCGCGTCCTTTCCCAATAATGTTCACATTCATGCGCTGGACAGGAAGCAACACGACCAGGCTGTTATTATCATGGATTCACTGTTACAACGGCGTCCGGTTGGTGCCACCGGCGTACAGAACGCGTCTAGCTCACCAGATGGCGCGTCTAGCTCACCAGATGGCGCGTCTAACTCACCAGATGGCGCGTCGAGCCCGGATTTTACAGGTTATGGTGCTCAACAGTCCAGGTACTTATATACAAATATACCACAATGCACAAATTGAATAGTGTATGGCAAAACATTAATATACTGCGTTATTGCATTAAGTGTGCCTTAAAAGCAGAAAATCATAATCTTCCGATAAACAAAGAATAAATCTAAATTTGACACTTCTATATTAAAGCTCCCATAGTGGCCCGGTCTGTGAATATTTGTATCAAATTACATTAGCTACTAAGAAATTAAGTGGACGAAAAAAACAACAATGTATTTTTGATAAACTAAGGGCAACTATATAAAACAGAAATGTGAGCAACGTGACTTCATGGGCCCTTTGCATGTTTCAAGCAACGTATTGGTATGCTTTGGTATGGATGTACACATGTAAGGATGTATTTTATATGACATTCATACACGAGTGCATCCAATTTGATCCATACCAAAACGTACCAATATGTCTCATATGATTGACCTTATAGTTTATCAAAAATGTTAATACATTTGATACATGAGCAATATGGTACACAGTAATACACATTCACACCAAAACACAAAACATACCAAATTTCATCAGATCAACCATTTCTGAGATATAGTAATTGTTGTATATATCAAATATGTCCCGGACGGACGTCCAAACATACGGACGGACTGACAAACAAAGTCATTGCAGTTTACCCCCCCCCCCCATTTTTCTTGGGGGGGTGGACACAATTATTCGGGTTCAACAATATGAATATAGTTATACAGTCATTTCAGGAAAAATACGAGTGGGTCAGAGGACATGAACAACGATCATGATGTTCAGAGAAATCCAACACGGGATGATACTGAGACGAGGGAACAAAGAGTATTACGATTATTCTCAGACGCAGTACGAAAGTGTAAAACCATACAAACCATGATAAATAAACCAGAAAATAAGACGTGTATGAGGAGGACCAACGAGGCACCAAATGGGGTATCTGGAAGTTACAATGCCGAAGGTCGCAACCGAACCAGAGGCGTCAAGGGCAATACCTCAGCTTCTGGTAATGCAGTTGGTAGTCAACGTTCTGGTTATCACACCAACGTGTCAGAGTTAGGCGAAGAAGCAAAATTGACTGACGCATGCGCACCATGTCTTAGTGAGGAGACGGAAAACGAGAGTACTCATTCAGCTACTACCGATGAAGACATATGTGCTATATGCATGGAGACGGTGAATGTTATAAAGCGGGAGGTTCTTTCATGCAAGCATGTGTTCTGTAAACCTTGTGTGGACGAATGGTTCAGAAAATGTCGCCACTCTTGTCCGACATGTAACAAACCAGTCGGTATCATCAAGGGGAACCAGCCTAATGGCACCATGTCCACCACACAGCTCCACGATACCCACCTCGAGGGATACGAGAGATACGGCACAATAGAAATACTATACGATATAAAAAACGGGACGCAAGGGGTGAGTTCGCACTCTTAGAACAAATGTGTATAAATACTACACAAAATGTGTTACATTTGATCTTAAACAAAATTGTGTAGAAATGACACATGACATATATTCATTAAATATGTCGGTGGAATATCATCAACGTTGAATATGATTGAATATGTGAGTGTATCATAGTTATTAGATAAAATGTGTTCTATTGGAGACACAAAACTCGTAAAGGCTACCACAGAACAAACAATTGGCAGCAGCTTTAAACATTGTTATACACTATGTTTGTGTAACAAGACAGTCAATGACTGTGGGGTCGCTCACCAGACTGCAAAGACTGATAAGACTGGGACTCTGGAGACCAAAACAGTCAGCACTTTTCATAATCACTTTAAAAGAAGTAGATTTAAACAGGATATGTGGCTAGAGAGACTGTAAGTATGTAGATTGGTGAAAATCCACCTTGAAATTGCCAACTGTACACTACTGATCACCCCCCATTTAAAAACAAATCTGAATTGCAGTCAAGGAAGAACATTCCATTCTATATAAGCCAAATAGTTCTTGCAAAACATATTTTAAGAATTACTATGCAGTGAAATAGTTAAGTCTCTGGCTCTGCCCTTATTTGACTTTGTGATCCCATTTTCACAAATCTGATAAGGATAAGATTTAAGTTCCCCAGTTGAAGTTGGTGATATTCACCCATTGGGCACCTCATTTATGAATTTTATCTTCTGCAAGTTAGGGGATATAGAAACTTCCTAGAAGGGAAATTTAACTAACAACAATGTAAATTTGATACTGTAGATACTTCCCAGAAGATGAGGCCTAAGCAGAATGAGGTCTCCAGAAGGTGAATTTGGTTATGCTAGCCCGCTGTGTGGGATAGCATCACAAAAAGCGTGTATGTTCCTACATTGTGCATGCCTGGCCTCAAGCAACACAATGTATTATACAATCAAGCCTTGAAATAGTGTGAAAGTGTGTCTGTCATTTGCAGAATGAGGTCCCCAGAGGGTGAATTTAGGGATGCTATCCTGCACAGCGGGCTAGCATCACTAAATTCACCCTCTGGGGACCTCATTCTGCTAGGGCCCCCAACTGCTATGGCAGACCTAGGATAAGATTGAAGTTCCCCAGTTGAAGTTGGTGATGTTCACCCATTGGGCACCTCAATTAGGAATTTATCTTCTGCAAATTAGGGGATATAGAAACTTCCTAGACGGGAAATGTAACTAACAACAATGTTAATTTGATACTATAGATACTTCCCAGAAGATGAGGCCTAAGCAGAATGAGGTCTCCAGAGGGTGAATTTGGTGATGCTAGGCCGCTGTGTGGGATAGCATCACTTAATTCACCCTCTGGGGACCTCATTCTGCAAATGACATTAGTCCTGATATGAACAATACATGAGAGATTGGAATTAATGACATCTAGCAAATCTGCAGGAATGTTTATAAACATATCAAGATTGACATGATTGTGTCGGCATACCCAGCATATATACAGTTACAGCCAAAGTAAATGCTTCTTATTAATGATTCTGTCAAGAATTTGAGTAAATTTTATTTTTGAGACCAGGCCAGGGTGGCAGAAGCAGTGCACTTGAATGAAGGGCCAGGGGCCACAACCTACAGAAATGTAATGGCATTAGTTTTTCAATTATCAAAAAATGTTAAACAATATATATATATATTAAATTGACCATGGAGTTAAATACACTTTTTTTTGTTTTTTTTTAAATATTCTAATAAAAAAAAACAATTCCACAGTTTTTTTTAAATATTCTTTTATTTTTTAATATATCATTTCTTTTCTATTCTTTTCTTTTTTGGTTAAAGAGTTTAATCTGAATTTTTTTTTCTGAGTTATGTCCCTGGCCCCACCCACATTTGACCCAGTGACCTCATTTGAACAAATCTGAACCCCAGTCAACCAATGATCCTTCATACCAAATATGAACCCATTTGGCCTGATGGTATTCGAGAAGAAGATGTTTAAAAGAATTACTATGGAGGGAAAGAGTTATGGCCCTGGTTTCTCAACTAATCAACCTGGTGACCTCATTTGAACAAATCTGGATGTGAGTCACCTAGGGAACATCCACACCAAATACGAACCCATTAGGCCTTATGGTTCTGGAAAAGAAGTCGTTATAAGAATTACTATGAAGGAATAGAGTTGTGGCCCTGCTTTCGCAACTATTTGACCCAGTGACCTCATTTGAACAAATCTGAATGAGAGTCACCTAGGGAACATCCACACCAAATATGAACCAATTCGGTCCAATGGAACTTTAGAAGAAGATGTTCAAAGAATTGTTGACGGACGGATGGACGGAAGGACGGATGGACGGACGACGGACGAGGAGTGATGACTATAGCTCCACCGGAGACTTCGTCTCAGGTGAGCTAAAAACTGAACAACACATAATTGTGTAGCACAAAGTTTTAAAGCAGCTGCCAATTTTGTATTATGGCAGCTTTTACGAGGTTTATGTCTCAAATCTAAAATATCTCATCTATTAAATATAATATACTCACATATTCACTCATATTCAATGTTGAAAATTCCGACGACACATTTATGTCATGATGCATTTCTACACAATTTTGTTTAAGATCAAATGTAACACATATTGTGTAGTATCTATACACATTTGTTCTAAGAGTTCGGTCATATATTATATACTGTCCTGATGCTGAATCGGCCATTGCAATAAGCGAGACGTCACACATGTGGTACACATTATTTATACCCCTCTTTTAAATGGTACTCTGGATGCATATGCCAATTTAACCGGTATGGATGCATGACTCTATAAAGGCCCACTTAATTTTCGAGTCACCGATTATTTTTTTATAGTGCCTTCATATACGGTTTTAATAACAATATATGCCATAAAATATGATTAAAATACTATAATTCGTCACCATTTGAAGCGTCTGTGCCTCAGAAGATGACCATAGAACAAATAAAAAAGAGCTGAAATCATAAGAAGATTACCCCCTTTTTGGCTCCCAGAATGCAACAGAATTCAAACTAAATATGTATTATCAATTGAAGGGGAATAACTCTTATCTTTAAAATATAGAGTTATTCCCCTCCATTGATAATAATACACTTTGCACTACAAAACCAGACGAAACTTAAGCACAAAACACGTCGCTAACTCAACAAAAACAACATGTTCACAGTTTATTACACCGGATAAGTTGATAATACAATGCTTTTGGAGCTTCCTCTTTCAAATGACATATGATATGGCATATATTGTATATATGTGATCTGGGGGTTCGAAAATTAAGTGGGCCTTTAAGAAGCATGGAGTGTAATCTGACTCTTGTGTCGTGTTATATAATAACGACTCTGTTATCGTGTTATAACAAATCGATGTAAAGTCTAACACGAAATATCGAGTTTAACGCGATCAGCTTATAGAATGTATAGTATAGGGTTATAAAATAGAAATTAGGGATGGTGTTCCGTTAGGAAAATAAGCATATGTAGGGAAGGGTTCAATCGATTGGGGTTGCATCGGTGGGAAGGTAATATTGGAAGGGTATGGCGTCATGGACGGCAAATGGGTCAACATTTTTGGTGAGTTCACAGGCGCTCAGTAAAAACAAGTAAGAAACCTACCAGACGATATGATGAACTCGAGAGCTGCTTATATCAGGGTTAATGGTCTTGCGACTGGACATTCGAGCAACTAGTTTCCGAATGTCCAGTCGCGAGTCCACTAACTGACTTAAAACCAGGCAATTCTTCAAGGATTGGCCATTTATAAACGGACAATCCGTACCTAAAATGTTCGTTAATTAATGGACAATCCGACCACGCGTGGCACGCGAGCTTGGGATTGTCCACCAAATGACGACATGTATAGCTAATCCTGCATGTTAGCTTCATATTTAATATGAAGGGCAATAACTCTATAAAGAATGTTAATTTACTAAATAACGGCGTTTTGTATGAGAAGAAGTGTTTTTGACGAATTAACGGAAATATTCGAAGAAGTGTTTTTAAAGAGCGTATGAGAACAAAACCACGCCCATTGACACGAGTCGTGTGAGTTGTGTTTGTGAGTGGACGATATGCCATGATAAGTTGATAACAGTTGTATAGGCATTATACAGCTTTGTTCGAAATTATACAAACATTTGATATAATATTTGTTTTCGCTGTAAATAACACGTAGTATATACTGTCGATGCAATTATCTCTATTTTTGTGCACGAATGCATTTTGGGACAGTTTTGACTCGCGAATTATCAAAATAATATCGTTCTGTACAGAAGAACAGTAACTCTATTATGATGACGTGGTATGTCTGAATGTGTTAGATACATAGATATATATAGATGCGGTCTTTTCTGACACGGAATATATATACGTGGGTTTATAAGCACTATGTTAGTTGTTGTGGGTGGTTATTAGAAGCGAACTATTTGTCGAACAGAGGTCCTCCCATCTCGTGGGAGTTCGTTTTGAATGTTGTGGAGGACATGACCATTCTAGATAACACATGTCGAATAAAGTGGCCATTCGGAGAAATAGAAGGTCGCGGTAAAACAAAGGAGCTGGGTTTTAAATAAGAATACTGTTCTCGTTAAAGATGGATTATCTCTTTAAATAACAAATTTTAAATAGTTGCGTGGCTACAAAATAATAAATATGAACTGAAGACCCCTGTCCGGAAAAGCTTCTATCAATTAATATTGATTTTATTTCGAATATTTAATTGGGACCGTTTATGTGTCTATTTTTATAACAGACCATTCGGATGATACTATATTGCGATATAGAGCACTGGGCTGGTCCTATGGCTACGCACCGAAAGTCAAATGTCCCAGATTGATTGTTTGTATTGTTTTGTTCCATAGTTATAAGCGATAATGAGTATAATTAACGTTTATATTTGTGACAAAATTGTACAATAAAATTTCTGGTCTCTGTTAACAGTAACCACTATTGTTCGTTAGCTAAACAACTACACCTTTTTAGACTAGAAAATATTTGAAATAAAATTAATATTAATCGATAGAAGCATTTCTGGACAGGAGTCTTCGATTCAGATCTAATATTTTATACCTCGTTAACTATATAGAACATGTTTACAAAGAGATAATCCACCTTTAAGCAAAAGGATTAGAGTCATAATTCGTTTGATCCATGCATGGGATATATAATACTCCAAAAGATCGTGATTTGTATCAATTCGTGCGATATAATTCATATATAAAAGGGGCTATATGCATAAACAGTGTTCAACATGGTTCATACTACCCCTCGTCCAGTGGTCATGCTAGTCTGCTGTGGTGTTGGTGGGTCCTGCTGAATTGCAGTCATACTGGGCGGGGAAAATGATACCGAAAAGAACAAGACAATCAATGACTGTTGAAACGCTCACCTGACTGTAAAGGCTGGACTAGCTCTGAAGACCACAACGGTCATGCACACCCCTGACCACTCCCATGCAACCGTATCAAATTCACAAATTCGTAAAATCCTTTTGCACATACCCCTTAGGTTGGAATTATACAATTGGTACCCCAAGCTTTCCAACTGCTGAAAAATTCCAATCAGACCAAACTCCCCAAGTTCCAATAATTCCTTTTGCGAATCCCCTTTAGGTTGGAATTTGACAACTAATACCACATACTTTCCAATTGTTGACTATATCCAACCTGACGTGTCCCTTTTTTACTAGCCGATCAAATTTAAACAATTTTAAATCCAAACTACACATGGCCCCTACATACCACTGTCAGATTAATCAGTCATGTGGTTCCAGAGAAGATGTTTAATGACTTTCATATGTCGGTGATTTCATAGAAGAGAAAAGTGGTAAGTCCCCCTAACGCCGCCATTTCTTGGCTGATCGACCCAATTTTAACAAATCTGTATCCCAGTCACATACGGATCTTCCCTATTTTATTCAAGCTAAATAGGTCAAGAGAACACGTTTTATGAATTGCGATGGAGGAAAAAGAGTTAGGTCACTGTCCTCGCCCCTATTTGACCTAGTGACCACATTTGTACAAATCTGAATCCCATGCAGTCACCCAATTAAGGACACTATATATTAAATGTAAGCCAAATAGACCTGATGGTTCTTGTGAAGACGTTTTAATAATATTATAGAGAAGAGATATATGTCCCTGACCCCCCCCCCCCTTATTTGACCTGGTAACCCCATTTTAACAAATCAGAATACCGGTTAACCAATAACCCTTCATACCAAATATAAGTTTAATAAGCCTGGTGGTTCTTGAAAAGACGTTTTCAAAATTACAATGGAGGGAAAGAGTTATGTCCCTGCTCCACCTCTATTTGCAGATGGCCCCATGAATTTGAACCAGTCTTAATCCCAGTCACCCAAGGACCCTACGTACCAAATATAAGCTGATTATGTATGGTGATTCTTGAGAAGATGTTTTAAAATTACTACGGAGGGCAAGAGTTATATTTCCTTGGTTTTGCCCCTATTTGACCCGGTGTCCCATTTGAACAAATAATCTGAATCCCGGTCAATCAGGGAACGGTCTCATGATGTTGTGGAATGTTTGAAGAATTGTTGACGGATGGACGGACGGACAGGGAGTGATAACAATAGCTCGATCCACTGGAGATTTTGTCTCAGGTGAGCTAAAAACTATTGTTATTTTTCCCCAAGTTGTCATTTTCCCAGTATTAATTAGGCTAACCCGAGCGATTTGAGAAAATGCTGTTGAAAAAATGTTGATATATAACATGTTTTGGAAAATTTTAAACTAGAATTGACAGCAGTTAGCACACGGCATTTTCAGCGAGGTGGTTCTTAAAGGTACAAAATTCGATGGTCCCTGTATCATCAGATTCCAGCAACAACAACATTTTTTTTAAAGATGCTATAGTTATCAGAATCGATTAATTACCAAAAAATTATGTTAACCACTGTCAATTCTAGTATATAATTTTCCAAAACGTGTTATATATTATATATCAACATTTTGTTCAACACAATTTGGTATCGAGAGTATGTCGGTCGACTCGTCGAATATTTGTCAGGACGCCAAATATTCCAGGTTAAAAAATAACAGATTAAAAAAATCGATATATGATAACTGAGCTGTGATGGTTGGGTTCCTCGACTTAAATAAAATATTTTTTACCCCCGAAACCAAAGATACAGTAAATTAGGAGCGTTAATTCTGATTATTTATCTTCATGTTTTCATTTATATTCAGGTAGCTACGTTTGTGTGTTTCAGAAGAACCATCCATCTCCTGGGACTCGGTTTGAAGGTGCAACGAGGAACGCTTATCTCCCGGATTCACCAGAGGGCAGAGAAGTGGCCAGACTTCTGAAAATCGCCTTTGACAGAAAGTTGGTCTTCACCGTCGGAAAGTCCATGACAACTGGGAAAGACAACGTGGTTACTTGGAACGACATCCATCAAAAGACTGCAATAACTGGCGGACAACTTGGGTACACATCTACTGTATTCATTCTATACCTTTAATTAGTTTCCGGAATTCGAATGTTGACATGTAATTATGTACATAATATTTTGAATATATTTATATAGTCTGTGTGTTAAACTAAATGGTGTTCGACGATTGTCTACTGTCACTTGGGTCATGAGTTTCATATCCCAATAGAATACACCATATAACACGAACCAATGTCACATCGTGTTGCCTACATTATTAAATATGGAGCTCGGCCATAGATTTAACGATCGATAAATCACAACTAGAATATTTGTCTAACTTACTTGTTGCATGATATAATATCCAAACTGCAGATAAACTAAAACAACTCAGCTGAGTTTGTAAAAAATAAGGAAAAAGCTATATAAATATAAGAAATGAATGTAGTTTGAATTTGAAGAATTTATAACTGCACGCCCTTGTGCTAAAACTTTCCAACTCGGGTACCTCAAACTATCCAACTACAGTAATGCTCTAAATAATCGACTATATATGGAAATATGGCTTGTTGCTAATCATCGGAAAGCTCTCAGTGAGAGCTTTCCGATGAATGGTAACAAGCCATATTTCCGACTAAATCCTGAAAAGTTACCCATAATTCTGCTGTGGTTAAGGAGTCGATTATTTAGAGCATTACTGTAGTTCCTCAAACTATCCAACTGTTGGAACTTTCTAACTTGACACCCCCTCAGGTTGGAAAATTTCCCACTGATGGCCATTTCAGACCAACGTTTTGACCAAATGTATAAAGTAAGCTGCCGTTAGTCTAAAAATAACATTGCCCACTAATATTACTGGTTGGAAATTCACCCCTCTCCCTTTTGCCATGTCCTTGTGATAACTTATAGTATAAATAATAGTACAACCCTTTCGTTATACCATAGGAAATGTTCAGATACCGGTAATAAGTTCAACATAGGTCTTTTGTTGAACTTATTATCTAAACATTTCCTTCAATAAATATGACTTAATTCTTCTGCACTTTCTTTTATCTGTCACCTCTTTTTCAACTTGACATCCCTCCAAATCAATAATATGCCATTCCGATGTACATGTTTTAACTGATTGGGAGAATCCATGTAATGTAGAATGGGTCAAGGTGCAAATCATGAGGTGTTTATCGCCTCGTGTGACATTTCTTATCGAAAAAGTATGTTGTCGAATTATGGAGAAATGCAGACTTAATACAAATGCAATGTCCATATACCATAAAGTTGTTATATGTTTCTAATTTCGGTACGAAATTGATCAGCTTAACATGAATTATCTCAGTCAGTTAAAGGTGCTCAATCCGATCAGACGGTCCCCATACGATCGAGATACAACAACAACATCATTTATTCAAAATACGCTTTAGTTATCAGAATCGATTTATTGCAACAAAATAATGCCAACCACAGTCAACTATGGAATCAAATTTCCCAAAACTTGTTATTTATAAACATTTTGTTCAACAAAATATGGCCGTATTGTCACTAAAGTATCACGAAATTTGACCGTATTACCCTTTGATTTTAGAGTTATCCATCTTCATCCGCAATTTTGTCCGAGACCCTCCGTTTGACCACGTGTTTCTGGGCCACATATTATTACACATCTCGAGAAATAACAAATTTCAAAAATCGATAGCTGATCACTCTGAGCTTTGATGGATGGGTTTCTCGACTCAAATCAAATAATTTTTACCCCCAAAGCCTAAGAAATAGTAATTTAGGAGCGTCTGATCGGATTGAGTACCTTTAAAAAGTGTACATCCGAATTGTCTATTTTTGATTTCCAGAGATGTACAGGTAATATACATGTAATATACATGTAAGCGGACGATAGTAAATACAAGTACAGAAAGAGACCTATTTATTGAGGGAAATGTTTAGATGAGAAGTTCAACAAACAACCATATACAAACGACCAACTGTGGTAGTTTGTTGAACTTATTATCTGAACATTTGCCATGGGATAACTACTCATCGGTGATTCTTTAGTATATAAAGGGTTAAAATCTGAGTTCACATGAAGATACTCGACATATGATAACATATTCGTTTAATATTTTCAGATTTGGATACCCGGATGAAAATTACTTAACAAGAGTTAAAGCAGAACTTGCAGACAAGGGAATAACACCAGAGAGCACTTAGTAACTTAAGAAAAAACAATCTACAGTAATGCCCTGAGTAATCGACTCCTTAACCACAGCAGAATTATGGGTAACTTTTCAGGATTTAGTCGGAAATATGGCTTGTTGCCATTCTTCGGAAAGCTCTGTGAGAGCTTTCCAATGAATGGCAACAAGCCATATTTCCGACTAAATCCTGAAAAGTTACCCATAATTCTGCTGTGGTTAAGGAGTCGATTACTTAGGGCATTACTGTACATGTAGCTCATCAGGTTTACTGACCAGGGACATGGTTATCCCTTTATGGGGTTATGGCCACATGGCCAGTGCAGCGGGTCTGTTATAGATGATGAAAGATACATCAACATGAATGTCGCAGAAAGGGCCATAATATAAGTTGAAATCATAGTGTATGCATTATGATGGAGAGGCCATGCAGCTGCTGGCAGTCCCATTAATGTACCAGTACATGTATATCATAAGTGTGTCATCAGATGTGGCCTATATGAGAAAGTATTAATTATATAATTCCAATTTCCATAAAATGGTTGGGGTAAAATATCGACACGCATCAATTTAGTGTACCTGTCATTTGCAGAATAAAGTCCCCAGAGGGTGAATTTAGTGACACTATCCTGCATAGTGGGCTAGTATCACTAAATTCACCCTCTGGGGACCTCATTCTGCTTAGGCCTCATCTTCTCTTGAAAGTTTCTTTATTTTCTAATTTCTATAGAAACTTCTTCACATAGATTATATTTCTTTTTTAGTTTAGTTTCTCTATATATCCACAAATTGGCAGACGACACATTGCATAATCGAGGAGAAGTGGATTGTTATCATGGAGAAGTGGATTGTTATCAGGGAGAAGTGGATTGTTATCAGGGAGAAGTGGATTGTTATCAGGGAGAAGTAGATTGTTATCAGGGAGAAGTGGATTGTTATCAGGGAGAAGTGGATTGTTATCAGGGAGAAGTGGATTGTTATCATGGAGAAGTGGATTGTTATCAGGGAGAAGTGGACTGTTATCAGGGAGAAGTGGATTGTTATCAGGGAGAAGTGGACTGTTATCAGGGAGAAGTGGACTGTTATCAGGGAGAAGTGGATTGTTATCAGGGAGAAGTGGACTGTTATCAGGGAGAAGTGGACTGTTATCAGGGAGAAGTGGATTGTTATCAGGGAGAAGTGGACTGTTATCAGGGAGAAGTGGACTGTTATCAGGGAGAAGTGGATTGTTATCAGGGAGAAGTGGATTGTTATCAGGGAGAAGTGGATTGTTATCAGGGAGAAATGGATTGTTATTAGGGAGAAGTGGATTGTTATCAGGGAGAAATGGTTTGTTATCAAGGAGAAGTGGATTGTTATCAGGGAGAAGTGGATTGTTATCAGGGAGAAGTGGACTGTTATCAGGGAGAAGTGGACTGTTATCAGGGAGAAGTGGATTGTTATCAGGGAGAAGTGGACTTATCAGGGAGAAGTGGATTGTTATAGGGAGAAGTGGATTGTTATCAGGAGAAGTGGATTGTTATCAAGTGGATTGTTATCATGGAGAAGTGGATTGTTATCATGGAGAAGTGGATTGTTATCAGGGAGAAGTGGATTGTTATCAGGGAGAAGTGGATTGTTATCATGGAGAAGTGGATTGTTATCAGGGAGAAGTGGATTGTTATCAGGGAGAAGTGGATTGTTATCAGGGAGAAGTAGATTGTTATCAGGGAGAAGTCATAAAAGCTTAGGTCCAATTTACATTCCAACATAAAACTTCTATGATCCATTAATTATAAGTAGTATTCCATATAAGAGTCCATTTTAAAACCATGATAATGACTAAATACAAGCACCATTAGAATGACTAAATACATGCACCATTAGAATGACTAAATACATGCACCATTAGAATAAGGAAATGCACTTTAAATATGCTGTCTGGACATATGCATACTGGGATATGAGACAGAAGTCACTTCTCCCTAGGACTAAAGTAGGGAGAAGTGGCACAATTTAGGGAGAACATATCTCCCAAGTTGCCTTCTAGGCTGGTCGCTGATTTATGAAACACAATTTGGCAAATTTGTCCATGCTGGAGTGTTTCTTACACTTCAGAGTAGTCCACACAATCCATCATAGATCTCTGTTTTGAATTATTTTTTTGTTTTCAATATGTGTTATAAATATCTGTACCAAGAGACCAAATAGTGGAAGAACATTTGAGTTTTGGTTGTATCAAAACTATCAGTGTTAAGTTTTTGATTTATTATCTCCAAGTGAAGTGAAGAAGGGGCATGGATTGTTTGTAATGCCCTAAGTAAAGCCCTAAGTAATCGACTCCTTAACCACAGCAGAATTATGGGTAACTTTTCTCTCCCGAGAGCTTTCCGATGAATGGCAAAAAGCCATATTTCCGACTAAATCCTGAAAAGTTACCCATAATTCTGCTGTGGTTAAAGGGTCGATTACTTAGGGCATTACTGTAGTGTTCAGACGAATCTGTTGCATTGGTCGGTAGACTCGGTACATTGCGTTGACATGATCCGTTATCTTTGTTAAACCGTTCACGATGCTGCGTACGTTACATCATAACGCAGATCTTTCGAGATACATTAGATATTGTAATAAATGCAAATCAATCTATCTGCAATATATTAATTCTACGATAATGTCAAATCTATCAAATCCAAACATCTGACATTTTATTTACATAGATACCAGTCTATTTTCCTTTGTTTCAAAGACAACCGCAATCTTATATCAATTGAAAACAAGAAAAACATCATGACCCCGCATATTATAAGGTATGTGTTATGTCTTATATTGCATTGAAAATAGAACCTCTCCATTCATTAACACTTTCATGACGGGAGCTGTGCTGGTGAAGCATTAAAGATCCTGTGCCAGTGCATTCTCTTATATATGCGAGTCTTCCATAGGGTGCCTCCTGTATATAATAGAATGCACTGGCTTACATGGTCAATGTAAATATTGTAAGGCTATAGGAGAGTCGCATACATAACAGAATGCATTGGCACAGGGTTTTTGCAAAATTTTAGAAAGCTCCAGTCAAGGAAAGGTTAACAGATACAACGTAATGCCCTAAATAATCACTGAGAGCTTTCCGATGAATGGCAACAAGCCATATTTCAGACTAAATCCTGAACAAGAGGTGGCATCAGAGATGCTGTGTCTCGTTTTTGGTGGCTTACCGCCGGTGGCTACCGCCAATTGGTGTGCATCAGTATCGGTAGACTAATTAATAGGTAAAATCGAAAAATGACTAATTAAGGGCCATAACTCCATCAAATTTTATCGGGCCAGGCTGGTTTTCGAACTCGTCCGAAATATTCTTGGCAAGTATGTCTATTCCAAATTTTAAACAAATCGGAGGACGTTTGTTGAAGTTATCGCGCTAACGAGCTAAAAATTCACGAAAAATGACTAATTAAGGGCCATAACTCTATCAAATTTTATTGGGCCAGGCTGGTTTTCGAACTCGTCCAGGATATTATTGGAAGACACTTATATACCAAATTTTAGTTGAATCGGATGACGTTTGTTGACGTTATCGCGCTATAACGAGCTCCAAATTAGTACAAAATGACTACTTAAGGACCATAACTCTATCAAATTTTATCGGACCGGGCCGGTTTTCTAACTCGTCCCGAGGTATTCTTGGGAGACACCTATATATCAAAATTTCAATCAAATAGGATGATGTTTGTTAAATTATCGCGCTAACAAGCTGAAAATTCGTGAAAAATGACTAATTAAGGGCCATAACTCTATCAAATTTTATCGGATCTGGCCGGTTTTCGAACTCGACCGAGATATTCTTGGGAGACACCTATATACCAAATTTCAATCAAATCGGATAACGTTTGTTGAAGTTATCGCGCTAACAAGCTGAAAATTCGTGAAAAATGACTAATTAAGGGCCATAACTCTATCAAATTTTATCGGACCAGGCCGGTTTTCGAACTCATCCGAGATATTCTTGGGAGACACCTATATCCCAAATTTCAATCGAATCAGATAACGTTTGTTGAAGTTGTTGCGCTAACGAGCCTAAAATCAGTGAAAAATGGCAAAGGGCCATAACTCTGTAATAAATGTGCGGACGAACCCGATTTTTTGTCTGCAGCTTACGTGCATGGATATGTACTCACACACCAAATTTTTTAGTTATAAGCAAAACACGTCCGCCACCCGCCCGCCCCACCGTCCCTCATCAAACTATAAGTCGAGTTTTGGAAAAAAACTCGACTAAAAATTACCCATAATTCTGCTGTGGTTAAGGAGTCAATTATTTAGGGCATTGGACGTATCGCAGCCGGCTGAATGCCTTGTTATTGTTGGTAATAAAATTTCAACGTAACATACTCGTCTGATATCTACTTGAAAGTGATCTAAATTTGATATTCTATCTTTCTAAATGTGGACATAAATTATGCTGTGAAATTCATGTTCTTGTGTGGTTTAATAAAATTATTTTCAAAGTTCCATGAAGTGATTTTGATCTGGTCTTCTATGGAAGCAGGGGTACAAGAGGTCAATCATCATCAACTATAATGTGTAACACATTCATTCAACCTCTCTTGCTGGAATTAGCATTACATATAATCATAATATAGTTAATTAGCATCACATATAATCATAATATAGTTAATTAGCATCACATATAATCATAATATAGTTATTTATGCCAGGGATCAACATGCATCAAACAGGTCAGGGAGAACCCAAAATCGATGTACTAAACCTCGATTTGTGTAAAAAACCTCGATCGAGGTTCTTCGAGATCATGTGACCACTGGTCAAAATATACACCAATGATATAAGGGGAAACACTCTAGACCAAATATGATACTAATGGAAGTAATATAGTGTGGAGTATATCATCTTACATTATGGTAGTGAGTCCATGTAACTGATCACATGATCACGAAGAACCTCGATCAAGGTTTTTAATACAAATCAAGGTTTAGTACATTGATTTTGGGTTCTCCCTGACCTGTCAAATAGAGACAATTGTTTGGAAAATAATCGCTTGTGTCATATTCCATGAAACAAAATGAGTTGATATATCTAGATCATGCGATGAATCTCTACTCTGTCTAATGCCCGCAGAGATCATACTCCACCTAGTACAAACCTTGGAACTTTTTAAAGTTTTGACAGGGAACCTTATAATGTCGAAAAAATAATGAGGGGAATATATTTCTTAGTTATTATGTGTTCCTTAATAATGTACTTCACTGTTGGTGAAGGCCCCAACTCGAACATTCACGATTTAAATAAATTTGTGAGCGATTTTGCTTCGAGTCACTTACAATTATGAAATTTCTCCTTGTTAATCAAATCATTGTTTATTGCGACATCGGCTCAAAATACCAAGAAAAAGCATGCAATTTTGAATTGGGACCTTCACCAACAGTGAAGTACATTATTAAGGAACACATAATAACTAAGAAATATATTCCCCGCATATTTTTTTCGACTTTATAAGGTTCTCTGTCAACTTCAAAAAATTACAAGGTTTTCTACTAATGGAATATGATCTCTACGGGCGTTAGCCAGAGTAGAGATTCGTCGCATGATATAGATATATGCATGACATTATACAATTATTGCATTGTTTCTTGGTTGACACAAGGAATTGTCAACCCGAGGAAGTCAATATTCACCAAGGCCGTAGGCCGAGGTGAATATTGACTTCCGAGGGCTGACAATTCCTCGTGTCAACCAAGAAACAATGCGATATATAGAGGATCTCATATGAGCTTCTGTTTTATACGGAATTTATCAACCGAGTTCACTAAATTCGATTTGAGCCGAGGTTTACCGAGGCTCAAATAGAATTTAGTGGACGAGGTTGATAAATTACGTATAAAATAGGACGAGTGTGAGATACCTTTTATCACATGATCAAATAAACCCGAAGCAATGCGAAATATTCATCGAAAACAACAGCGATCACAAGTTATTTGAAGAACGCCGTGACGTCATCGCACGCGCTGATATTAAACGTGTCTATTACCGATAATTATGAAACTGCTTTTATGGCCAAATTATGTGATAAATTGTTTTATTATATGAAACGCGCTTTCATTGGACAAAGACGTTGTGACATTGAACGTCGCTGTGAAAACCTGATCTATTTTCAGGTCTGATAATAAGTTATGTTAACCCCTGAAGTATCTGACGTCACTCAGAACTGTTATTAACCTGTTGTTTCATTAATGAGGTGAACATCGTTGGATATCTCAACTTTTTCGTTAGGTTTTAACATAGGAATTGGGGAAAGAAACTTATGATCATATAAAAAACATGATTAAAGACTTGGCATGAATTCTGTTAATATCATCCTGATATGGTTAAATTGCCATGTGGCTGTTAATATCATCCTGATATGGTTAAATTGTCATGTGGCTTTAAATTCTCTGTTAATATCATCCTGATATGGTTAAATTGTCATGTGGCTTTAAATTCTCTGTTAATATCATCCTGATATGGTTAAATTGTCATGTGGCTTTAAATTCTCTGTTAATATCATCCTGATATGGTTAAATTGCCATGTGGCTGTTAATATCATCCTGATATGGTTAAATTGCCATGTGGCTGTTAATATCATCCTGATATGGTTAAATTGTCATGTGGCTTTAAATTCTGTTAATATCATGATATGGTTAAATTGTCATGTGGCTGTTAATATCATCCTGATATGGTTAAATTGTCATGTGGCTGTTAATATCATCCTGATATGGTTAAATTGTCATGTGGCTTTAAATTATCTGTTAATATCATCCTGATATGGTTAAATTGTCATGTGGCTTTAAATTATCTGTTAATATCATCCTGATATGGTTAAATTGTCATGTGGCTTTAAATTATCTGTTAATATCATCCTGATATGGTTAAATTGTCATGTGGCTTTAAATTATCTGTTAATATCATCCTGATATGGTTAAATTGTCATGTGGCTTTAAATTCTCTGTTAATATCATCCCGATATGGTTCAATTGTCATGTGGCTTTAAATTATCTGTTAATATCATCCTGATATGGTTAAATTGTCATGTGGCTTTAAATTCTGTTAATATCATCCTGATATGGTTAAATTGTCATGTGGCTGTTAATATCATCCTGATATGGTTAAATTGTCATTTGGCTTTAAATTTCACCCGCTTTTCATGCCATGAAATTCTAACTTTTTAAAGATGGTTTATCTCTTCCATGCCACAATTAAAATTAGTTTTTATAAATTCCGATTTCAAGACAATAAATAGCTATTTTGTGAATAAAATACAGTTACAACTGATAACTGGGTATATTACATGTATTTGTGTATAAAGGCATAATAAAGTGGTTTATATCGATCGTAAGATCATGGTAAATTTATAGTATCCTTCTTGGTATGCTATTGGTATGCTCTGAACGTTTTCTAAAAATAGCCTATAAAACTGTTCCGATGATATATGAAATTCTAAATAAACTATATAGTAATTTATAGAAACTTTTCCACAAAGGAGACCTCAGTTCATATCTATTATTTTATACCCTGAATCTACATGAAAATAAAACTTTCTGGGAAGAGATGACCCTCTTTATAACTCAGTCTGGGATCTAAAGGGTGTATTAAACATCCCTTAATCGGCCCTTCTTTCAACACCCACCCATAGCGGCTTGAAAGAAAACAAATTCATTTTTCAAAGGTAAATATTTCATTAGCACACATAATATATCTACAACAAACAATTCTACAAACTTTCATCTTTGAGATGAAGTTGGGAAGTGGAAACTCAAATTTTACGATACATTAAAGCCCAATGCATAGCATTGACCCACATTATTTCCAAACAGCAGGCTAGCATCACCAAATTCACCCTCATTCTGCTTAGGCCTCATCTTCTGGGATGTATCTTTTGTCTCAAATCAACATTGTTTTTAGTTACTTTATATATATATATATACATGTACATGTATGTATATTGTCTCAAACTATGATTTTTTTCTTGTAACTTTTCCCCTATGTTCAGTTTTATATCCCCCAATTTGCAGAAGATACAATTCATAATCGAAGTGACTATTGGGTGAACATCACCAACTTCAACTGGGGACTTCAATCTGATCCTAAATATCCCAAGCAGTTGAGACCTCGACAGAATGAGGTCCCCAGAGGGTGAATTTTGTGACGCTAGCCCACTAGTTACTTTTTCCCCTTATGTTCAGTTTCTATATCCCCTAATTTGCAGAAGATAAAATGCATAATCGGGGTGATTAAGGGGCCAACATCAACTGGGGAACTTCAATCTGATCCGAGGTTTCCCATTGCTGTTGAAGCCTATGCAGAATGAGGTCGATTACTTAGGGCATTACTGTAAAATAAATGGAGGATCTCTAATGAGTCACAATTCTATATCTTTATTAACCGAGTGCATTAAATTTAGTTGACGAAGTTAATAAATCAAGTATAGAATTGTGACAAATTTGAGATCCATTTTATCACATAATCACATTTTAGCAAGGAAAAACAATCTCGAAATGGCTGGGGTTAAAACAAATTAATAATGATTTCCTTATCACAACCAAAGAGGAATTAAAGACACCTTCAAGAAAAAATGTAATTCCAAATTGTTCAGCCACACACATCGCCCATGTTTATCTCACAGTCAACACTAAATAATCCAACACAAATAAAATAGCATAATATATCATAATTAACATAATAATGAAGTTTTGCCACTGTCATCATGGCGCTAAGCTTTTGCGTCACTGCACTTGTCGATAACACATGTGTGTCTTACGAAAAAAAATCGAGGCCAGGTTTAGGGGCTAATTATGTGATAATTGTGTTTATTGCATGCCCATTGACATGAGTCACATGTATTCAACGGAATCTCAGCCATTGAATTCATATTAGTGTATACCTCTAGTGGAATACAAGCCGGAACTATTCTTGTTGACGTTGTACATTACGTTGATCATCAGCTTCCGGTGATCCCTCCATAATTACTGGTTATTTGTCAGACTTAAATCACAATAAAAGTAGCTATAGTTACAATGAAGGTGACACTAATGGATTGAACTTATCTGACTGAACGGTGTAGAATAAATACAGAACACGACTTGCATCATAAACTCGAATCTTTTATCGAACTCGTTGCGGACGTCGCATAGTTATATTTCACGCGAGCTATGCTCTCGCGAAATATATCCTTGCGCCATCCGCAACTCATTCTATAAAAGACTCTTGATTGAGATGCACGTTGTGTTCTGTCTATTTATTACATGCCCATTGGTTTACTAAGTTTTGCAAAATACAGAAGATTTCAAAACATTCAATAAAATAATTTGTCTTGTCTTGGATGATGCACACTGATTCATTGACAACAACCTTGATGACGTCAACTGTTATCAGAAAATGTTTTCACTAAATTATGAGGAATAGTCAACATAAATCACTAATTTGTTCAATTAAATAAAGCAATATCGACCTAAATTTCGTAAACTACAATGCTATAGTGCAATAAACATAGAACAACACAGTCGTGTGAACATGTTAACATTATTGCACACGTTTGTCGTGCCGAGATGTTAACCTTTTACCCAACAAAACGGCCAAAAACGCCCAAATAAAGCTTCAACAGCCTAAAATATCTTCGGTCTGTCTCAATAACACCATACAAATATGGATATCATTGGAACCGGCTCCTTGACCACATTGTGATAGTTACAGTTATGCCCTGTGCCAATGCATTCTCTTATATATGCGAGTCGACCTATAACAAAATTCATTTTTTTAACACTTTTTACCATATTTTCTTACATTCTTTAACAATTTTTATAATATTTTTCTACATTCTTTGACAATTTTATCATTTTTAATATGTGTTAAGCCAATGCATTCTCTTATATATGCGAGGCGACCTATGGTCGACTTGCATATACAAGAGAATGCATTGGCACAGGGCCGTTCTGTTGGGTAAAGGGTTAAACTGGAACTTGTTTACCATCGGTCACAACAAACTCATGCAATAATATTAACCAGTTCACATACTTGTGTCGTTCTATCTATAGCATTACTTCAGCCACATCTCAGTGTTAAGATGACTAAAAAATCCTACAGTTGCATACGTCGAGTGCCGACTGCATTTACTTCCAATTAGCGATAGTTGAAGATTGTACTTAAAAATATACCTATCGGCCCTATGTATCGAGTCCATCTGTTGAGTATATTCAACGTTTGCAAATTTACCGAACCTGCCAAATTCCAACTTTGAATAGCGACTTTCAGGTACTGTTAGCGACTGAACGAGATGAACACAATTTCTCACGGATTGTATGGTGACTTCCAATACCTACGTTTTCCATTTCTATGATCGTATCATGAATCGGGGTATCACAATCATTACACACCTAAGGTGCATTGGGATGTTTTAAATCTCGGAACATAATCCGACACCATGAATGATAATAACAATGACTTCAGGAACTTAACTAAAATTATCTCCCCAAAATGTACACCACATCCCGTGTATGAATCTGATTGATGAAATGGTTTTGATGGAATATTTGACAAATTATCAAATTTCCGTACATTCATAAATTTTTTTAAGTCATACTATTTTTCACTCAGTAACAAAATCATGCACATATAGGGGCAAAACATTAGCACTGTACAAATTTAAATATGCGTAAGATAGTACAGACACTTGAAAGTCTTCAAATATCATATGTGGAAGTCATGTATGTTTCTTGAAGAGGGTTCACGTTGCTGGTGGTCAAATAGGCCAATAGCAAATTATTTTCAGAAAATTTCATTTTGCCAAACTTTATGGCCAAAAGGTTTCAAGGTTATATTCAGCAATCACCTCTCAAACTATCCTCAGATCTCCATGAAACCATTAATTAATTCATTAACAGGTAATCAAAAGTCACACATGTTATACACCTATCAAAACAATGATCTTGAATTGTTCAGTTACCGGTATTTTTGTGCATGATTCTTTATAAATATTTTTTAGTTTCCATTTTCTCAATGTTACTATGTTCTGTTTTTCTAATTTGGCCGAAGTTACTGGAAAATGGGAGAAAAATTCATAAATTGCCAACAACAAAAATTGGCCAAGAGAATTTTCTGGCATATGGATGGACTCTGTTCTTGAATCCAACATTACTTGCATCATAGAAACAAAATACTAAGCCTGCTCGGCTGCTTATTCTTCTTTAATATACAGCACCTCAAGTGATCTGAGAGTTAATTCCAGTGGAAACCGCTCTTGCTTTCATGTTCACTACGGATTATTACGCCAGTGAATACGCAGTACAGACACTTAGTCTTCAAAGAACATAAGCAGACACCTTACAGATGTATTCAGGGTTCCAGACCTTCAGTTACAACAACAACATAACAAATCTAATTTAACATCACTTTCTGTTTTGTTCTGTTTAAAAAAGGGATGAAAACCAAATGACATAAACTAGACCTATAATTAACAAACAAAATTATTTTGTTATTAAAACATTTGGGTTCCATCTAAAACATCGATATGAAATAAATAGATGTCTTTCATGTAGCAATTCTTGCACCAAGAATGTTATTTTGAGAAACTAGAATATAAATGAAAAGTAAAATAAGTTTCAAAAAAATTAGCCTGGAAACCTGAATACATCTTGAAAAGTTTCAAAATGTTTTATCAATCTGAGGGCAGATAATTAAAATAGTTTATTTCTCAGGGAAAGCTGCACCTCGAGCATATTAATGACCTGCCATAAATAAGTAAATATATATTTACTGCCCAGCCATATTTATCTGACCGTTTTCATCGCAAAATGCACAAAATGTCTTATAAAAATAAATCACCATCCAAAAAGCCATTCATGTATATTGTATAATAATATAAAATTCCCAGATCATCCGATTCCAACAACAACATTTTTTTTTTAAATGCTGCTTCAGTTATCAGAATCGAGTAATTGCCAAAAAATACTGCTAACCACAGTCAACTATAGTATAAAATTGCCCAAAACCTGTTACTTATCATCATTTTGTTCAACGAAATATTGCCAGTTTGTCAAATATCTGACAAAAAAGCACTTGATTTTAGAGTTATCCTTCTTCGTCTGCAATTTGGACCGAGACAGTCTTCTCGTCGACTGTTTACTGGGCCACTTAATTCTTTTGCCACCAAATTTACAGAGGTCAAATTGTCCAGGACACCGGATTTGCAGCAGTTTATATGGAAATTCATTGTCTCACATGTGGGGCATTCATACTAGTATTTATAGATGTGGTAGGTATGGACACCCATATATTGTCATGACCAGTGACAACTGCCCATCAATTTGCACTAACTGCCGATGGATGACGTCATATAATAGTGATTATATCACCATGGTAACACATGCCATATGTAACAGGTGCGTAAATTCATTTGAACTTAATATTTACTGTTACAGTTAACTTTATTTGCAATATTTCACCACATAAGTATATCAACCAAACTCACATTCAAATAGTTAGCACTATATCCATCACATGTCGTAAATTTAGCATATGTGGTGATTAAGAATGAAATTAGAAGGCGTACAATGAGCATAGTGATGAGAACAGACCAAGTGTATGCCCGAGAAGGTGTTATTTAACCGAGATAGACCCATTTCCCTGATTTAGACCCACGTTTATTCAACTGTAATAATGCTAAGCAATTATGAATAACTTTCCAAACACAACTGCCAATGATCTCATTGCGTTACCACAGAAAATGTCGTTAGAAAGGGGCAACAATCTTCTTTATTAATCAATCGGTACATGTGTATCTAATTTAAAAAACCACACCTGTCGGTATTGTTTCGTCAGCATTTTTGGGAAAAAACCCATACATCTGCTGTATACATTTAGGCCGGGAACATCTCATTGTGGCCGTATTTGTCAGGTCTACATGTTCAATAGTAAATTAGTATTGATACAGAATATCACCCAAATGATATCGCCAGTCAATAAAATCATTAGCATATCCCCGCAAACGTGATATTATTGCCTGTTATTACCAAAAATTATTCTCTGCCCACTAAAGCGGGCGGTGGTGTTGAACATAAATTACGCCGTGCCCGCTTAAGCAGGCTGCGGTGTTGAAAGAGTTAAAATTATCTGATCACTCCGAGCTTTGATGGGTGGGTTCCTCAACTCGAATAATATATTTTTTACCCCCGAAGCCAAGCAAATATTAATTTGCGAGCGTTAATTCAGATTATGCATCTTTAAGCACCAACCCTGTTATATTAAGTTTCGTGCTTAGAAACTGAAATTGGATCAAATTATACAGACAAAGTTTCCATGTCTGATTATGAGTATTATTGTATCCACACAAACTGTATTATAAATATGATGGACATCAGTCTGGATTCAGTATATTGCCCATGTTCAGTGTCCATGGTGAATATGGAATAAAATAAACATTTCATATATAAATACCTCACAAAATTAATATTCAATAAATAATAAATAAAAATATCTGCCTCACTCATTGAAAAAAATATTCTCTGAGAAACAAACTATTTTGTTTATGAATATCTGGCCTAATATTACTTTGAAACATGTCGCTAAGATCACAGAAACATGCCACTTAGTTGTCGAGTAGCCTGCTCTATCGCCTGCTCATCTTTGATATACCGCACCTCAAGTCCAGGATGACGTTTCATCACATGCTTTCTCGTGTTACCGCTTGTTGCACATGTAAATTCACAGTATGGACACGAGAATGGCTTCAAGTCCTGAAAGATGTGTTGACACCGAATATGTTCCATGAATTTACTCTTGCTCTTTGCTGGAAAGTTACAGTAAGGACAGTCTATCGTGCTGTTGCCGTGAGCCCAGTTTTTATGAGATTTGAGCGTGGATGACGTGATGTAACGTTTACCACAAATTTCACATTCGTAGTTCCTCGTGTTCGTGTGAGCATTCATGTGAGTCTGGAAGCGTGATGGAATCAATGTGACAAAGTCACACTGAGGGCAGCTATACGATTTGCGTTTGTGATCCGGGTGACGAACCTTGTGTTTAGCAAACATGTGAGCTGAAATAGAAAATGGTTTCATTAAATCTTACAAAGAAGAGTACTAAATTATTACATGTTTGTTCCTTGAATTACAGTGTTCTTGCTGTTCCATGTTCTGTGTATATATGAACTGAGCTGTCACCCAAGATAAACAAATTCATACCAACAAAGGCATACCCCTTATCCAGATAAACTAATTCTAGAAATTACTAGGATTGACAATCTGGAAAACATCAAGGCCCTCACGATGTAAAATTTAATTTGGATAGAAAAAAACATTAAAAAGTTGTGCCATAACCATGGTAGACCCATCTCGGAACCCATACATACGATAGCTTGGAATGCACCAAAATGTGTGGACCTCAGAACACAATTCAACATGTAAAATTGGTATCAAAACATCATTAATGTGCAAGCCTGCAACTAGTTTGTCCAAGCCTTGAAATAGGGTGTCTGTCATTTGCAGAATGAGGTCCCCAGAGGGTGAAATTAGTGATGCTACCCATCATAGCGGGCTAGCATCACCAAATTCACCCTCTGGGGACCTCATTCTGCTTACACCTCAGCAGAATGAGGTCCCCAGAGGGTGAATTTGGAGATGCTAGCCCGCTATGTGGGGTAGCATCACTAAATTCACCCTCTGGGGACCTCATTCTGCAAATGACAGACACCCTATTTCAAGGCTTGCGTTTGTGTGTCACTTGCAGACTGAAGTCCTCAGAGGCAGGGACCTGCGAATAATCGAGATTCGATTCAATGTCAATATCGGGCACACGATTCGAGATCAACACCGAATCGGTCCGCTGATTCGGATATTTTCGAATCAGTGTTATTTTTGTGTAGTCTCGTTTTTTGCGTCTAAATAACACATGCCAAATGACCTGAACTAGCAAAACTTGAAGCACAAGGTTGCCGAGTTAGCCAACGTAGGTAATTTTGAATGTATGCCGTTCAGAATAAACATTGTCTACACAGTGATGATCGCTAGATGCGGAACTCAATTGATTACCTTATGTTTAGAACTTTGGATATCCAATTCAGATTATATGAATGAAATTCAATGTCAGCCGCCATTATGAGCGACAAAACAAAGATTGTAATGAACAGAAACGATGAGAAATCTTAGAACAATCGGTCTATTACATTCTTAGATGGACGTCATCATGTGTGACCATTATTTGCGACACTGCCGGCAGAATTCCTATAAATTTCCTACATCAGTTTCTGTTTCCCGAGAAATCGAGCGTTGAATCTTGTTGACAACATTTAACACTTGTAATTTGTGTCTGTTTTCTGGGACCCCCTCCGTGAACTACTGTGAATATATGATGTAGGCGTTTGATCTATGGTGGGGTGGACAGTTTAACAGATAACTACCATTGGTATCGGACTACATCAATTATATAGCTGAACGGTGTACCCATGTCCACTTGTGTCAAATCTTTATTATCTTTATTAAATAATGTAGACAAGTGACTTCCATTCCATGAGGTTTGTGATACGTTGATTGAACTGTCTTTAAGTGTCTTACTGCCACTTCTTTTGTCATGTTCGCCATGACAAACCTAGATAGAATTTCAATGCAACATATCCCAAACCCTCCACGAGACTGAGAGTGACTTGCTCATGACATGATTTTCCTAAAAAAAGACACAAGTTCCAATGGATGTTTAAGGAGATTAACGTTGTTATATACCGGTAGTATCTAGTGAAGTTTGCAGTTTTTGTCACGAGAACCCAAAATACACACTGGTAAACAATGTCAATCACTAGCTGATTCGATTCGATGTCGATATCAGGAAGAAGATTCGATATCGAGATTCGATTCGATGCAAATTCCCCGATTCGCAGATCCCTACTCAGAGGGTGAATTTATTGATGCTATCTGCAACAGCGGGTGGGCTAACATCACCAATTTCACACTCTGGGAACTCTCATTCTGCTTAGGCCTCAACTGTTATGGGAGAACTAGGATCAGATTGAAGTTCCCATTTGAAGTTGGTGATGATCACCAATTAGTTGCCTTGATTATGCATTTTATCTTCTGAAAATTAGGGGATATAGAAACTTCCCAGAGGGGAAAAAGAAACTAAAAACAATGTTAATTATTTGAATTAATTAATTTGAGACTAATTAAATTCACCCACTGGGGACTCATTCTGCAAATGTCAGACACACTATTTGCGGGCTTGTTAATGTGACTGTATTCTCTATCAAGGGATTCCTTTTTGGACGCCTGTCCTGATTTTTACCCAATTTTGTTCAGATCCAATAACCCATGGAGTTGGAATTTTCATGGTGGACACCCACACTCCCAATGAAAACACTCTAGCCACCTCCCTTGTGTTGGTATGAGGGGTGCCACGATTAATCGTATAATCGATGAACCGTTGATAAAGCCGATAATCGATTACCATTTCCACCGTCGATTAATCTGTGTTATTTATATCGGATGTCAGAAGATGCCAGGTATTTTTGAATACCGTGTTTATTTTACAAAGTTCTATCTACAACCGAGGTGTTAACATCATTTGATCGCGTACCAAAGAGATTCCAATAACATGAGTACTACTGATATATGTTGCAAACAGTCGGCAGTTCATTTGATGATGCGACATGGTTTCTCGTCGGATCGTTGTATATTCTACAAATTGGCAGCACTGCAGATTTGAACACATTGCGACATCGTTGTATATTTTAGTATACTTGAAAGGTGGCAATATGTCTTTGAAATGTGCCGACTGTCACCGTGTTCAATGAACTGAATGCACTCGCCCTTGAATCTGATTGGACCAATGGGATGTTGATTGACATTCTCTCTAAAACCAGGGAACAATATATATATGGCATTTTAATCAGTGATGTTCTCCCCAATTGCATTGCAAGTGTACTTTGTTTGTATAAGTACAAATGTATACTTAGAAGTTACTAGTAAAGGCTATCGCATATCGTGTGGTGAATGCTGAATGAAACGGACTGTTATCAAATACTTAAATTGTTCTGAGTCATGCAATTTGCAGGTGGGGCACACGTTTGTGATTGTTAACCACGCTCTGGAAGTTTGATGAAACTTATAGTTTCCATAACATTTGATTCCTTTATTTAGGAACAACCGGCGGTCCATTGTTCATTCCTACTTTTGTATTGTTTGTTTATGTGGCTATTCCTAAAACTTAAATTAATCGCTACGTTCGTTCCAATGAACTCACAAATATTATAACCATAACATCGCTGAGAACTGTGCTGGTATTCAATACATTGCGCTCATTAGTCATTAACAGTGGTTTATGATGCATTTTATTAACGTAAAAATTACATCAGCCAATGTCTCAAATGACCAGCGACAGTGCAGTTATTGAGTTAACGAGCACCCAGACAATAGGCCATATTACGGTATACTTCCACTGATGTTATTAATATTAGGTACGATTAATCGATTATAGTCGATTATTGACGACCGATTATCGATTATCAAAATCAATAGTCGTGGCACCTCTAGTTGGTATATATAGACTGGTGTACTTACTATATAAATAGTCTTTAACCCGTGAGCTATAAGCACAGTATTCACATTGATACTTGTATTCGCCATGTTTCTTGTTAATGTGAGTTTGTAGATGTGTCTTTGTTGGGAATGAATCCCCACACGTGTCGCACAGATACGGCCGATGATTCAGGTGGACGTTCTTTATATGCATATCTTTGGTTCTGAAAATGTACATCTGTTAGTTTCAACAAGAGGTGTGCACTCGAGTGCTAGCATACCCCCACTGTGCCAAATTCAACCCGCATTAGGCCAAAACAAAAAACTTCTCTGTTTCCGACAACAATGGGATAATTTTCCAGACAGGCAGGCAGGGATTTTTTTTTTTACATTTTTTTTTTTTTTAAACCTTTCAGCCATAAGTGATATAATAGTGTAGTTACAGCCCCATGGAATATGGTAGATCAATGTGCATTGAAAATGAGCCAAGCATTGGGTAAAAATATGCTGTCCCTCGAATTCATTCACTCTGCAGTATGATCTCTACCAATAACTGACTTATTTTTGCTTTCGGGATTGGGGAAAAACAATAAATATTCACATTGACACTCTAACAGGTAACTTTTGACTAGCCTTTTGGAGAATTTTTTTTTTTTTGCCTTATCCGTAAACCCAACAAAAAAGATTTTTAACTTTAAAAAAAAATTCAGACTAATAATATCGATATGGTGTCACAAGAAGCTTGTACAGTAAAAATTATTCAAATTGGTTCATATTTGTTAAAGTTATTAAGTCGGACAGAATTTTCCAAGTCAAAATAAGTGGAAAATGAAGTGTAATATTACGAAAAACAGTCTGAGCCAATCCCTAGCCGCATCATGTAGAGAGGGTGTTGTGAGAAGCATGTATACCAAACATTATTGAAATCGGTTCATATTTGTTATAGTTATGAAGTCAGACAGAATTTTCTAAGTCAAAATAAGTCGAAAATGAGGCGTAACTTAAAAAAAAAAAGTCGGACCGAACCGCAGTCCTAAGGAGATTGTATACAAAAAATTATTGAAATCGGTTCATAGTTGTTCCGAGTTATGAGGTCGGACGGACGGACGGATGGACGGAAGCCAGACACACGGAGGGAGAAAGCGTGACGGACGGACGGATGCAGTCAATCCAGTATACCCCCCATTTTCTTCGAAAGTGGGGGTATAATTATCATAATCGCTGTTTCTTCAAAATCCAATGATAATCTTATAGATTAATATCTTAACTTAATAAAAAAACAATTTAATAATTTCACATCTAAGACCGATGTACTGGTGTGTAATAGTTTATCTCCCCCTGGGTATCTCTCCCACCTTTTTTTTCCACTTATTTAATATTATTTTGGTATGAAATGACATGAAAATGTTTTATTTTTGTTTTATTATTTTCAGTCTGACATGTCAACCCATCACACCCACCTGGTAACCAACATATGACAAAAAATAAACTTAGATATTAGAATCGACATGACAAATAAGTTTCCAAATGTTTCAAAATTTGACTCCGTTGCATCATCGACGGATTTAATAGAATTAGATTTTATGTTTGTAAAATCCATCATTTGTTCCTGTCTTTATTGTATTCAATAATATCATTTATCTTATCTTTCATGCCAGTACTTTGGAAGTAAAAACTTACGGTTTTGATTTGAATCTCATCCCGCAGTAGTCACAGCATACCGGTCGGTCTGTGGTGTGGGTCAGCATATGGTTCCTCAAAGATTGTTTGTGTGCAAACGTCTTCTCACAAAGTACACAGGTTACACGCTAAAAAATACATTTAACCCTTTCTATACTAAATGGATTCTCCCATTCAGTTATAAAAGTATACATTCGAACAGTCTATTATTCATTTGGAGGGGTGTTCAGGAAAAATCAGATGACAGACAAGAGAAAAGAAAAAGAAGTGCAGAAGGATTCATTTTCATTGTAGGGAAATGTTCAGAACTGCAGATAATAAATTTAACAAACGACCTACCGGTATGGTATATTATATAGAATCAATTAGGACATTTTTATGAGCTATTTTTAGAACAGATCAGCCAGAATAGATGAGGTGATCTCAGCTAGAGTTTTCCTGCTTGCTATGCTCTGATCGTTTCCACGAGGCTCGCGGAAACATTCAGAGCATAACAAGTGGGAAAACTCTATCTTCCACCAAGGCAAGATGTCAGATACATGTATGTAAATACACCAGAAAATTCTAAATAAAATCAATATTACTAGTAAATGAACATATAACAAGAATTAATTTGGAGAGTCGAAAGGGGGGTAACTGTCAAATTGTCAAACTGGTCCCAACTTTGAACTTGACCTGTATTTTTGTGTGAATAATCCACATTCAAATTTTATAGCAATCTGACAACTACATGTACAGGTATAACTAAAGTTATCTGAACATCAAAATAATCAGCAGATTCAAAGTACATGTAGAAAAGGGGTAGATGAAATTGTTTTAATAAAGATTTAATCATGCAAAGAGTAAATCAAATCCAAGGTGGCTGCTGTCGGTCATGGAAAATATTTATGGCTGCCATCTAATGGTCAGCCCGAACATCCATACAAAGTTTTGTGATGATCGGACGTGCGATGTGGTCTGTAGGATGTGCCAATCAATTTAGTCATGCAAACAGTAACATTCAAGATGGCTGCCAGCGGCCATGTTTTTCATCGCAATTCGTTCATCTTCAATAGCTCCCATCTAGAGTTGATCCGAAACATGCATGTTACAGAGTAAATTTTAAATTCATTTCTCCAATAAATGTGGGCTGCAAGGTGCGCCGACAAATTCAAATCCAACTTGGCCTGTGCGGTTTTCCAAAGAAAATAGTTGACAGATCACGGACGGTGGATGCCAACACATGGTTGATTTTGTCAAGTTGTGCTAAAAATGATCAGACTGGACCCACATGGGAGAAAACATTGAGGGAGAAAATAAAGGGTTAACCCTTCCATGACTGGAGCTTACTGAAATTTTGCGAAAACCCTGTACCAATGCAATCTCTTATATATATGAGTCTCCTTTTGTGAGCCTCGTATATATAAGAGAATACATTGGCCTAACAATATTTACCTTGACCTTGTAAGCCAGTGCATTCTCTTATATATATGTATGCGAGGCTTCCTATGGAAGACTCGCATAAATAAGTCAAGAGAATGCACTGGCTCAGGATCTTTAATGTTGCACCAATGCAGCTCCCGTCATGAAAGGGTTAAATGTTCTCAACTCACCTCCAGACTGTGTGCGATGTTGTGCTTCTTGTTTTCGTGAAGTTGTTTCGACAGAAGATTCCTGTGGCCCCGCCCACAAACGCTACATCTGTATTTATTGCGTCCACTTCCAACATGCTTGTTGAATATGTGGTTCTCTAGGATAGCTCGATGGTGGAACGTATGGCCACACTCCGGGCAATCGTGTGATAGAAATGGGTGAACCAGCCTAATATGCTGCTCCACACTCTTCACCTTATTGTCGCCATAGAAACAACCTTTGGCCTCACACATGAACTTATACATGTAGAACTGCCGGACATCCTCTGTATTCTTCTTATGAACATATAACATATGCTGAAGATAATGTTTCAAATTTCGTAATGTATGGAAGCACAGTTTGCAAATTATTTTAGATCCGCCATATTGAACAACGTGTCGCTGACGATGTCGCTTGACTGGAGGTGCTGTCGCTCTCGCCGCTCTCGCATCAGGAAGTGACGTAATAGATAAAATCGGACTGAACGGAATCTTAATTATCTTCCGATTGAGATGCTGGTCAACGATATTTTGTATCTCGGAGACTCGACAGCATATTGCGTGCTGACGATACAAGCTGTACAGCTGGAATGTTCTCTTACATTTCTTACATTCATAAATCTTCAGCTTGGAATCTTCCATGAAGTACATCCGGAAGGTTCGTCTCACAACTCTCGCGATACTCGCCTTCGAAAGGATCGTATTCAGGCACATTAATCGATGCAGCTTTATTTTCTTATGTTTACTCTTCTGATCAAAATGTTGCCTGAATTCTGGAAGCGTTTTGAAACTTTTATGACATTTGGTACAAGTAAAGTTCAAATTCAACCGAATTGTTGACAACTTCGGCCCAAAAGTCAGCTTTTTCTGCTCCGGATGTGCAGTCTCTAAATGTTTCTTCAAATGACCCTCGTATAACGATCCGTAATGACATGTGGAGATTGTACACTTGTACTTGTATATGTAATTCTGCGCAATTTCCGCGTTGTTCAAAGAATGTGTCTGCTTAAGATGAAGATGCAGACCTTTTTTGTCCGTGAATGACGTCATGCACATAATACATGTCGACGTCTCTTCATTGCATATCTTCGTGATGCCCGGAGGCGACTGTGGAGGACCAGGATGCTGTATCTCACTCGGTGACGGATGAATCGCATGCTTCTGATAAACGACCTCTGACTTTTGAACCGGAAGAGTTTGCTCAGCGGCCATTGAGGGACCAACAGATACCCCTGGTACCGATAAATCACTTTCTATCTTGTGTGTCATGGTAGGAATACTAGGTCGAGTCTGGACGACCTGCATAACACTTTGCTGTGGTTGGCTGTAAGTCATATTGCTTGGTGGAGGCTGCTCTAAGGGCAAAGTTTGAGTTTGGTTAAGAGGAAGACTTAAATGTTGTTGAGACTGCTGGTCTATCTGGTGTTGCAGTTGTTGCTTTTCTAACTGTTGTTGAAGTTGCTGTTTCTCCAACTGTTGTTGAAGTCGTTGCTTTTCTAGTTGTTGCTGAAGTTGTTGCTTTTCTAGCTGTTGTTGGAGTTGCTGTTTTTCTAGCTGTTGTTGTAGTTGTTGCTGTATACCCACTGGAAGAGTTGTCGTCTGAACCTGACCAATACCGAGGCTCGTTGGCAGAACTTGATGCTGACCTATCGGCAGCTCACTAGTTATCGGTTGATGTATAGACAGATTAGTTGCTTCAACTTGATGACCTTGAATATTTCTTGGTTGAGGCTGGTTGACAAGTGGTTGAGGTTGGTTGACAACTGTTTGCGGTTGGTTGACAATGGGTTGAATCTGGTTGATGGGAAGACTAGGTTGAGATGGTTGATGGGCTGAAAGATTACTTGCTTGAGATTGGATTCCCATAACACTTATTTGCGGTTGAGCTGCTGTTACATGTATATTATTTTGATGACCCTGGTTGAGCGGAAGACTACCTGTGTGAATGTGGTTGAGTTGCATACTCGGTGGCTGAATATTTTGCTGGTTCACAGCCAATGGGTTTGGTTGATGCTGGTTCACAGTAATGTTGCTTGGTTGAGCTTGGTTGAGATGCAGACTGCCAGTCGGTGCTTGACCCATCACAAGGTTAGTCGGTTGAGGTTGAGACAGAGCTAGATTATTTTGTTGAGACATAGACAGATTACTTGGTTGAGCTTGAACTTGAGATTGATTACCAGAACCTTGCACCGGTGGTTGAACAGCAACAGCCCGTATTTGCTGCTGGTTAAGTTGAGGCTCTAAATTTCCCTGCGATTGTAATGCTAACGTCATCACATTCTGTGGAACCTGCTGTTGAAGGACATTCAACTCGGCTGAGCTCTGTGTGTTGAACACGACTTGTTGGCCTTGTTGATTATATATATTTGCCTGCCCCTGTGGTATCATATAACTCTGCCCATTTGCAGTCACCATATAATTTTGAGGCTGCTGTGACATGTAGTTCGGCTGAGTCTGTTGCTGTGACATATAACTTGTAGCCTGGCCTTGTGTAAAGTTGTAATTCTGCTGAACAGACGTTGGCATATAGCTAGCCTGTGATTGGCCAGTCATATTCGCTTGTTGTTGTTGCTCTTGATACATTGTAGTTGCGATTCCAGAAGCACCAGTCACCGATTCTTTGTTATTATCAAACAACTGCTGCAGTAGTTGAGACGTAAAGCATCTCAACTCAACTTCATCATGTTTCTCCATATTTGCTGTCGTCTCCGTGTTTACGGTAGTCGTGGGAGTAAATGTTGTATTCTCTGCCCAGTTATTATATTTAGTCTGTTGCCTGGCGTCGTAGTACGTCACTTCTTGTTGTGACTTAACGGCAGGTTGCAGAGGTTTTGGCGGCGAGACAAAAGTTTGCGTTAATTCGACTGGAGCCTTTTGATTCATCTGGGTCAAGGTTGTGGCAGCTGGAGTGACAAAAGAAGAATTCATATCCAAGCTATTTATTGCACCAGTACCTTGTCCAGACTCGACTTCAGGGGGTCGATTCATAGTTGTATTATAAATTATAGGATATGGAGGTCGAATGTCAGGGTGTAGCCTCTCACAGTGGTCAGTAATAGCTTTTGCACTCAGTGCAGTAAAAGCACATCCCTCAACACCGCACATCGTTTTATACATGAACTTCTCATTCACTTCGTCGACTGATAAGCTATGTGCATCATAGAGATGCTTTCTCAGCACATCTCGTGTTGAATAGAACCTATTGCACAGAGGACAGGTCAGTTTGTCAAAAGGTTTCTCCAGTTTCTTATCAAAAAGCTGGTTTCTCTCGATAGGATACGGTGGTTTTAATTGGGGATGCATTTCCTGACAATGTTCAATAACACCTTTTTCGCTTGTCGATCCAAAGTTGCAGTTTGAAACTCCGCATTTTGCTTTAATCATGTACTGCAGAATGATCTCGTCCGTAGTCAAATCATGCAGTTCGGCGCAGTGCTTCTTCAATGCAGCCTTCGTTGTAAACACCTCCACGCATATCGGGCATCCAAGATCAGGGAATTTCAGATTGGATGACTTTTGAGATTTTATACTCCGTCGTTTTTTCGGCGTGACTGGTTCATCATCAGGTTCATAATCGTAAGTCATATAACCATCATAAGTGCGTGAATGACCAGATTGTGATCGCTTCCGCAAACAATATCGACCCGATTGCGAACTCGGTCCCAGAACTAAATCCTCTGTTATTTCATCATCGATTTGGATTAGCTTCAGTGGGCTGCCATCGCCTATCGGGTATGGTGATATCTCTGGATGTGTCACTTTGCAATGACTTTCAATTTTGTTTCGAGACGTTGCTGTGAAATCGCAATCGGGAGCGAGACATCTGCTTGTGTATAAATACTTCCTGTCAACATCTTCTGGAGCCAGCTGGTGTAGAGAGCAGATATGAGATCGCAGTGAATTCCTATCCACGAACACCGAACTACATATCGGGCACGCTATCTGAATATTCTTCATACTAAGAATTCTTGAAACCTCAGAAGGTTTAGCTTTCTTCATGGCATTAACCTCAGAAGACCTTGAAGTGCTGAGAATCTGGTTGCCATAGTGATTTTTGACATAGTGCTTCCAGAAAGTATTATGATGAAGAAATGAATGCTGACAGTCTTGACACTGATACATTGTACAACCGTTTGTAAAAATCAGCTTGCAGAAATTTTGAAACTTGCTCTTGATGGAGTTATAGCTATGTGGTTTAGCAGCGGTTGATGCAGCTACAGCAGAAACCTTGCCACATTTTCTCATTAATTTCAACTTCAAATTTGGAGAAGTAGGACCCGTTTTTCTTTGACTGATCTTCTGTCGATTGAGAATCCGTCTATAACAGCCTATCACATGCAACTTCAAACCTGAGTAGTATGAAAAATTCCTTTGACACAATCGACAACAGTATATCCTCCTATTCTTGATATCCGTTCCATCCTCTTCAGCCTTGATATCTACATCACCATGACGATTAATGATCTTGAGATCTGTTTCATCATAGCTAACATCCTTATTCCAGGAAGTTATTTCTTTGAAGAAAGCAGCAGATATATTTCTAAAACATTCTTTATGCTCTTTACTGATGTGTCCGAAATAATGCATTTTAGACTTCAATGAAGTCTGACATTTCTGACAATGATATTCTCGTTTCCCGATTCGTTCGTACTTGGAGACTTGATGAACGATTCGAAGATGATCTTCGAGTTGCAGATCCATATAAAACTTTTTGCCGCACTTCGGGCAAGGAATGAAGAAATGCTTATGTCGCTGTTTGGCATGCTTTATAATCAGGGCTACCCCAATGGCACCATAATTACACCCCTTGTAACTGCATTTGTATTTATGAGGGTTCGAACCTGATTCATCACATGTCATGTTGTGTTTAAGGTGTAGATGCTGTCTTAAGCTCGTCTTCGAAAGAAAAACTTTCGGGCACATCTGACACATGAACTTCTGTCTCTGTTGTATCGATCTAATCTGCGAGACTGGCTTTTGTTTTCGGACAGGTGTCGTTGAGTAGGGCTTGCTGGGTAGATTCAATCGTTTTTCTGATTCCATTTGCAGTTGATCAGAACTCTCCTGTGATATCGATGGAGTCGAGAAATGGTCAGTAAAGAAATGTTTGCGATAGAACTTCATGTCCTCAAATAAGGCGAGACATGCTCCACACTTAACGAGCGTTTTGTCATTCTGTGAAACAATCATCGCACATTTCTTATCAAAATTCTTCTTCATCGCATCCTTCTTGGATAAATGTCCTTCCAACGCATCTGTGTTACCCTCATGAGAAAACTTAGTGTGAACTTTTCCCTTGTAGAGCGAACTGAAATCTTTTTGACAAATCCTGCATCTGTAAAATGACCAATCACCTTCATCCATCTGATCCATTTTTAGCTGCTGTTTCGATTCACTAAGGCTTGGCTTCGAAACAGGCGTGTCTGTCACAGGGGTACCACCAGAGGGGGTTCCACTACGACCCCCTGCTCTTGGAGACCTCCTCAAATTTGACGACATAGAAGTCTCGGCCTTCCTTCTATCTTCCACATTCTTTTTGTATCTGCGTCCTTTGTTAGCTCTTCCACTTGACCTCACTGGAGCTCCACCCTTACAATTATCTGCCCCTACATCGAAGTGTGTCACATCACCTCCGGACGTCGAAGGCTCCGATTTCACAGTTGAGAATGTGTATTCAGGTGGGCTCAGCTTTTTTGGTTTTGATTTCTTGCGTCTAGTTGATGAAGTTGTTTTTGAGGAACTTTCCGTGCCGGATGTCTCTTCAAGCTCTGGTGTGGCTTTCAATAGATCGAGTGCAGAACCGACCTCGAGATATGTCGCAGCATGATGAAGTTCATCTCTATTGTCGGAAGTCACATGAAGGCGCCCAGTGTACATGTACTTCATTATATTCTCCAGGGCATCATTTGAGATATCTGAAATAAAAAGGAAAAGATTTCAGAATTCTTTACCTTACTTTACAGATACATGTATCTTTCGCAGTTGAACACTGGCTTTTTAACCGATGGTCAAAAATAAAAATCTGTTTGAATTTCTAAGCTCAATAAGCAAGATTTTAATAAATGTATAATTTTACCTGTAGTTCCATAGTATTGATTGAAAAAAAACATAGCGGTAGCAGAGTAGGGCCAAAAAAGATGTTCTTTTATAAATTTTATCCAGAAGGCTACTCTATCTTGGGCTCCAAATAAAAGTGCAGGCCCCAATAATAGTGCAGGGGGGATTCCATTGAAAGTTAATAAAGTGCAGACCCAAATAATAGTGCAGGGGGGACTCTGAGCAAAACATCAACATGACTGGTTAAACAAATTATTTTTATAGTAGGTCAAGTATAGGAATCAACATACATATACATGTAGTACATGTATGTGTCATGTAGTGTTTTATTCAATATTTAAATGTTCACATGTATGCCATATACTTGAATATGTATATGCATAAAGTTATAAGCTCATAATTTTGATATCAGAATGCTATACTATAGAAATCTTGAGTTTGTGCTCATTTCAATTTTCCTAGCCTCAAAATTAATAAACGTGCAGACCCAAATAAGCACAGTACAGAGGGAAAATTTCCCAGAAAATAATAAACGTGCATGCTTGTTTATTTGGAGCCCAAGAGTAACTTAATAATCGTGATGGCCTAATAATAGTGATCTGTGGGGATTTAGGCTGAAATTAATAATAGTGATGGCAATTTCAACTCTATATCTCAATTCCAAATAATAGTGATCGTTGGGAGTTTTCTCCAAAATTAATAATCGTGATTACACTATTATTTGGCACCTGAGAGTACCTGTTAGAGTGTCAATGTGGATATTAATGGTTTTTCACAATCCCAAATGCAACAAGAGGTGCGCACTCGAGTGCTAGCATACCCCCACCGTGGCAAATTCAACCCGCATTTCCGTAAACCCATCAAAAAAAGATTTTTAACTTTAAAGAAAAATTCAGACTAATTATATCTATATGGTGTCACAAGAAGCTTGTAAAGAAAAAATTATTCAAATTGGTTCATATTTGTTAAAGTTATTAAGTCGGACAGAATTTTCTAAGTCAAAATAAGTCGAAAATGAAGTGTAATATAACGAAAAACAGTCTGAGCCAATCCCTAGCCGCATCATGTAAGAGGGTATTGTGAGCAGCATGTATACCAAAAATTATTGAAATCGGTTCATATTTGTTAAAGTTATTAAGTCGGACAGAATTTTCTAAGTCAAAAGTCAAAAATGAGGCGTAACTTAAAAACAAAAAGTCGGACCGAACCACAATTGGCATCATGCAGAGAGGCAGTCCTAAGGAGATTGCATACAAAAAATTATTGAAATCGGTTCATAGTTGTTCGAGTTATGAGGTCGGACGGACGGACGGTGCGACAAACGAGGGAGAAAGCGTGACGGACGGACGGACGCAGTCAATCCAGTATACCCCCCATTTTCTTCGAAAGTGGGGTATAAAAATAAGTCAGTTTTTAAGCTCAACATTGTAAGATCTTACTGAAGAGTGAATGAATTCAAGGCAGCATGTTTTTATCCAATGCTTGGCTCATTTTCAATACACATTGATCTACCACATTCCATGGGACCATGACTACACTATTATATCGTTTAAAAAAATTAAATAAATAAATAAATCCCTGCCTTCCTGTCTGGAAAATTATCCCAATATCATGGAAACAGAGAAATTGTTTTGTTTTGGCCTAGTCATTGCTTAAATATGATCAGATATCGTTATATATGTAGTTGAGTTATACATGCAGTTACATGTGAAGTTATTGGTTCAATCTAACGTGGACATGATAGATTCCTGATTCAGGCTTAGCATTTTGTCAAATTACAGCAGGTACATGTACCGGTACATGTAAGGGAAGAATCAGTAATTTTGGGGGGAGACCAGCCAAGAAGACATAGGAGACATCTTACCTATTTTTGCCTTAGGGAGATGTGATTTATCTCTCATATAGCAGTATGAATATGTCCAAACAACATACATGTATTTAAAGTGTATTTCCTGATTATAATGGTGAAATTACTCGTTGTAATGATTTTAGAAATGGGCATTTTGTATTGCAGAACAATTATTGGATCATAGAACGGTGATGTTGGGATATAAACTAAACTAAAGCCATTATGACTTCCCCCTAATAAGCAAATTTGAAACTTCTAGGCTGGTCCCTGCCTGCTCTGCATTTGAGGACGTCCCTTTATAAATTTGGATGGTATATTTGTATGTTGGGACTTTGGGAGTAATATGCTATTGAACTGAATATCAAAAAAAATTCAGTCCAGTACCAGTATCTTCAGAAAGGTTTTACCATCCAAATTTATAAAGGGACGTCCTCAAATACAGAGCAGGCAGGGACCAGCCTAGAAGTTTCAAATTTGCTTACCAGTATTAGGGAGAAGTCATAATGGCTTCAGTGGACATCAGTGGAAAATAATCAGAAAGGATTTTTCCTTATCGGCTCACAACTACTTACCGGTAGCATGTTTGTTGAAGCTATTTATATATCCAATCATCCTGTCAATTAATCAGTTAGTACTTATACCGGTATATAAACATTGGGTGATTCTCTGCCCAGCCCTATTAATTCAGATTGTTTGGCTTTGGAAATCTGCTATGGCAACTTTACTGTGGCCCAGTTTGCTTCAGCAAATGGCTTCGGCATTGCTGATTGCCATGGCCAATTGTGAGGGCTGTCTGCCTGATGTCTACTCATCTGAACATCCCAACATATGTGACCCGCCATATCAAATCCAGTCATAAGTCGGCATTTTTTTTACCCTGTGCCAATGCATTCTCTTATATATGCGAGTCGACCATAGGTCGCCTGGCATATATAAGAGAATGCATTGGCCTAACAATTTTTTAAATAAATGTTTCTTACAATTTTTAGGACATAAAATAAAAAACATCCATTACCCTGCAGGGAGCCCCACACATATATAGAAGCATATAGAAGAGTGTTGTCTGCTCATGTTTGTCTGGGGCTCTGAAAAAATTATAAAATTGTAAAAAATTGTTAGGCCAATGCATTCTCTTATATATATATGCGAGGCGACCTATGGTCGACTCGCATATATAAAGAGAATGCATTGGCACAGGGTAAAAAAATCCCGACTTACGATTGGATTTGATATGGCGGGTCACATATGAGTGTATACTTCAAGAACTCAGTGGAAGATTCATTTCATGTGTGAATGATTAATTACAGAATTTATTACTCTCGTTTCTCCTTCCATCAAGGAATGGTCCAAACCTCGCTTGTATGGACATTCAGACATCGGTACATGTAATATAACCAGACGACAGGCAGAGATACTGTATACTTTATGGTTCCTTTGTAGAGATATTCACTAATTAAGTTTGACAAACCGTTAAATAACATGTACCATACATGTACATGTATATGACAGTTGCACCAACAACCGTGGACTACAATGTACCCCGCTGGACAAAACAAGTGTCCAATGCCACCGCGGTGTACTTGCCGTTCGGCCGCGGTGTCACTTTGTGGAACCGCGGCTGAGCACCGCGGTCGAACGGCAAGTACACCGCGGTCGAACGGCAAGTACACCGTGGCCGAACGGCAAGTACACCGCGGCCGAACGGCAAGTACACCGCGGCCGAACGGCAAGTACATGTACACCGGGGTTAGATTCATGGTTTGTATCGTCTTTTTTTCTCGAGTTTAAAACATGTTTTATTAGTAGACATATACGAAGGTTAGTATATTTAATTACAGGAAATTTAAATCCGTACATAATATCGGCTTTAAGGTCATTATGCAAATCACATTTATACTTAACCCAACTGTTTCAACGATCTAACGTACCGGTAGATTTTAATGGAACTTTGTTGTCAAATATAAAAAAAACTTCATGCGTCGATCCTGTCACAGGTCATTATGCAAATCACATTTATACTTAACCCAACTGTTTCAACGATCTAACGTACCGGTAGATTTTAATGGAACTTTGTTGTCAAATATAAAAAAACTTCATGCGTCGATCCTGATTCCTGTGCATGCTAGCACGTCGACATACACCTGTCAATCATCCAGGATTAGTTTGTGAGATTTTATTCTCTGCTTTAATTGGTTGGTTGTGGGAGGAGCTTACCGATATTTTGTTCTAATGTGGTATGCTTTGACACCATAACTGAGATTTGGTAAATAAAATGATTCCCATGTTTTTATTAGAGTTGCTATTATTTTTGAAAAAAAATATGATCAAATGAGCATATTAAATAAAAGTGTTATATTATCGATCCATATACCGGTATGTGGAAAATCCAGTGCCAAGTAAAAATTAACTGCCAGAAACTGAAAATACGCGACATTTTACACTTTGCTCGATCTATAAGTCCACGGTATTTGGCACCAGAGGATGGACTGAATAAAGATTACACAATGTGTGTTGAAAAAAAATTTAGAATTGTGATGGGACACGTGTATAAGGTCAAAAGGGATAATGCACACGTTTCCCCGAACGGACACCCCGAAATTAGGGGTGGGCGGTAAGCTTTTCAATTCATTTAATGTTTTTATGCATTAACAAGCTATTGAAAATACACCATTTATTGTATTCTCTACCAACATTCCTAAATATAAGAATTTAGTCATCATATTCAAATAAAAAATTTCATGTTGACAAGTTTTGAAAACCACTAGCCCTGATCAGAAAATGCAGATAATTCGGGGAAAACCTCGCGTGCACAAACAACCACGCGGTCAATACGTCATGCATGCGTTTATTACTGGTATAATTTATGTAGGAATCTGGATTTTAAAAACCAGACAGATATGACATATATTGACAAGTATAGTATCTCAACAAACATGCTTACTGTAATAGAGTTTCAAAAATAAATAAACATTGGAATACACAGCGGCGCCGTATACGACAATAAAAAACAAGACAGTCAATGACTGTGGGGTCGCTCACCAGACTGCAAAGACTGATAAGACTGGGACTCTGGAGACCAAAACAGTCAGCACTTTTCATAATCACTTTAAAAGAAGTAGATTTAAACAGGATATGTGGCTAGAGAGACTTCAAGTATGTAGTTTGGTGAAAATCCACCTTGAAATTGCCATCTGTACACTACTGATCACCCTAGAAGGGAAATTTAACTAACAACAATGTAAATTTGATACTATAGATACTTCCCAGAAGATGAGGCCTAAGCAGAATGAGGTCTCCAGAGGGTGAATTTGGTGATGCTAGCCCGCTGTGCGGGATAGCATCACAAAAAGCGTGTCTGTTCCTACATTGTGCATGCCTGGCCTCAAGCAACACAATGTATTATACAATCAAGCCTTGAAATAGTGTGATAGTGTGTCTGTCATTTGCAGAATGAGGTCCTCAGAGGGTGAATTTAGTGACGCTATCCTGCACAGCGGGCTAGCATCACTAAATTCACCATCTGGGGACCTCATTCTGCTAAGGCCCCCAACCTCTATGGCAGACCTACATGTAGGATAAGATTGAAGTTCCCCAGTTGAAGTTGGTGATGTTCACCCATTGGGCACCTCAATTATGAATTTATCTTCTGCAAATTAGGGGATATAGAAACTTCCAAGAAGGGAAATGTAACTAACAACAATGTTAATTTGATACTATAGATACTTCCCAGAAGATGAGGCCTAAGCAGAATGAGGTCTCCAGAGGGTGAATTTGGTGATGCTAGGCCGCTGTGCGGGATATCATCACTAAATTCACCCTCTGGGGACCTCATTCTGCAAATGACATTAGTCCTGATATGAACAATACATGAATGATTGGGAATTAATGACTTCTAGCAGATCTGCAAGGAATGTTTATAAATATATCAAGATTGACATGATTGCGTCGGCATACCCAGCATATATACAGTTACAGCCAAAGTAAATGCTTCTTATTAATGATTCTGTCAAGAAATTGAGTAAATTTTATTTTTGGGACTAGGCCAGGGTGGCAGAAGCAGTGCACTTGAGTGAAGCGCCAGGGGGCACAACCTTCAGAAATGTAATGGCATTAGTTTTTCAATTTTCAAAAAATGTTAAACAATATATATATATATATATATAATTGACCATGGAGTTAAATACAATTTTTTTTAAATATTTTAATAAAAAAAACAATTCCAGTTTTTTTAAATATTCTTTTATTTTTTAATATATCATTTCTTTTCTATTCTTTTCTTTTTTGGTTAAAGAGTTTAATCTGATTTTTTTTTTTTTGAGTTATGTCCCTGGCCCCACCCAGGCCTCAGCTTACCAGGCGAGTAGGGCGAAATAGTCGCCCTCGACGCCTCGAAGTCGCCTTAGTGTCGCGCCAGGGATAAGTGAAGTCGCCTTCCGATTTCGTCGGGAGTCTCCCGATTTTGTGTCATTTCTACAGTGCATACTCCCGATTGGGAAACGAAATCTCCCTATTCAAAAGATAAAACCCGAAATTAGCCTACGGCTGTAGCAAGCGATAAGCCATGCATGCTATAGTGTTACAAATCAATTATGAATATATCGCCTGCGAGTCAAACAGGGACAAAATGTTGACACAAGGTCGACTCCTTTTGTTTAACAGCGTTGAGTAAGTAAATGCGGTCTTCAATGTCCAGACAAGGATTATAATATATCAAACAAAGAAGCCTTCCGTTTTGGTCATACTTAATAAAGTGTTGGTTTCTGCTCATCCCGACCGACTCAAATTATTATTATATTGCCGATTTAAACGTTTTGTTTGTTTTAGTTCCGTTTCCGTCTTTGTGGTATTCCGTGTTTTTAAGCAATAACAGAACGCTAATCGAACGGGCCTCAAACATAATCGCCAACCAATACGTACTCCCTTTAAATTATCCGATGTTACCTGATGTTACTGAATATATTTGGCGACAAAATTATCCGAGAGCACCATTTTATAGTGTGCAAATAAAGTTTTAATCGCTGTATTGCCTTGTTCGAAATAAAACGTGATCCATAACCGGAAAATCGTAATTTTATTCCCAATAATTCAGTGATTTTAGAGACACTCGGTAGTCGATGTCAAGGACTCAAGGCCGTTAATTGTGGCATATAAACAATCTATATTACTTTTAAATGAAAAAAATGAATTTTTTTCCATGATAATGTTTTTTTCGTTTGTTTAACCTATACATATTAAATAAATTATCAGATGAAATTATTCTCCAGTCTCTCACTTCTCCCTATTTTTCCCTCACTACTCCCTATTTCTGCCAGAGGGAGAAGTCACTTCTCCCTATTCTCAACCTGCAAGCTGAGGCCTGGCCCCACCCACATTTGACCCAGTGACCTCATTTCAACAAATCTGAACCCCAGTCAACCAAGGATCCTTCATACCTTCATATGAACCCAATTGGCCTGATGGTATTTGAGAAGAAATTGTTTAAAAGAATTAATATGGAGGGAAAGAGTTACTCTCAGGTGCCAAATAAAAGTGCTGGCCAAATACAAGTGCTGGGTGACATTTTTACCAAAAAAAGAATAATAGTGCTGGTGCACAATAAATGTGCTGGGTTACGGATTTTACTTTTCATGGTAGTATGCTTAAAACTCGAGCCATGAAGGCTTATGCATACATTTATATAGTACAGGGAATCATACCTGTGCGGAGGATGTGACATTTAGGTATTATGCATCATGTATCTTCACTATCTTGTTTACCCCATTCATACATTATGTAAGACCATGCGTGAAATTACATATTACTCATATGATATAAAGTTGGAATAGATTGTCTTACATGTTGATTGTTGTATTATACAGTACACACTGCACATGACTTTTTTTTCTCTTGTAGGTTGGGGGTCTTCGGGTATAGATGGTTCATAATTCCGATGGTTCATTATTCTGAGGGTTCATTATTCCGCTTTTCCATGAGGGTTCATAATTCCGACTATTTCAATATTCCGATACCTTCTATATGGCTTAGAATACTAGATAATTTGGGATCGGAATAATGAATCAAACAAAACAGAAAAGACCTAAATTACACACCATTTCACCACTTTGTATACTATATAGGGATTAGCCATACGGAATACAAGAAGGGGTGGGAAAACTTAAGGCTGTTTATTAAATATGATTTTCAGTTGTGTTGCACAAAACAACCCCTTTTCAACATCACAAATAAAAGGATATCTAATGCTGAACAAACTATGTACAATGCTATGTGTTTGCTCCTAAGTTATGTATATCAACAATCTATTGTATTTATATATGTGTTATTATCATTGCCAATACAATCAATCAATCAATCAATCAAAGAGTGATAGTTAACTCAAGTAACTCACTCACTGTATAATTCAATTGATTAATATATTTAGGTTGAAACTTGTGTACTAGTAGATTGAAGTTCTTGTCCAAAATCATACTCAGTTTACAATTTTACATTAAGCCTAATTTAATTTTTTTTTCGAAGAATTTACGATCAATTTGACATTTCTCTCACCAAATAATGCATTAAAACAGAAAAAGTATGAAACTGTGTTGTTTAAATATATTAATATTAAAGGAATATACTTTAATGCTTCTCATGAAATTATTTGTATGCAGAAAACACTCAGTCAAACTGGTAACTTTTAGCGTTTTTTCTGGGTTTCGCGTTGCCTATTTTCGAGGCACATCGTTTTTCATTATAAATTGTGACTATGGAACTGATTTTGGAGTTAACAAAAACATTTTAATTGTAGAATAAGTCCTGTGATCCATGGGCCATCTTTTCTATCGTTTTGGGTCCCGTGAACTCGGCCCAGTTCACGTTTTGCGCTTTATTACAAACCGAAAGTAGACGAAGTAAAAGATTGGGCGAACCGTGACTCTCAAAATAGGTTTTATATCGAAGCGATGTCGCATCTCAGTCTACTAAAACAACTTTATATAGTGGTTTGTGACTTCTAGTATTAACATTAGCACACTCGTGATTCGTTCCATTCTTATATTCGTTTGTTTATCACCCAAAAAAAGAATAAATGTCACAGTATGTGATGGATTTACCCCCAAAAAATAATAAACGTGATGGGTCACAATAAGCGTGATTGTGTGTATTTTTGCTCCAAATTAATAAACGTGCCGGCACGTTTATTTGGCACCTGAGAGTATGGCCCTGGTTTCTCAACTAATCAACCTGGTGACCTCATTTGAACAAATCTGAATGTGAGTCACCTAGGGAACATCCACACCAAATATGAACCCATTAGGCCTTATGGTTCTGGAAAAGAAGTCGTTCTAAGAATTACTATCAAGGAATAGAGTTGTGGCCCTGCTTTCGCAACTATTTGACCCAGTGACCTCATTTGAACAAATTTGAATGAGAGTCACCTAGGAAACATCCACACCAAATATGAACCAATTTGGTCCAATGGAACTTAAGAAGAAGATGTTCAAAGAATTGTTGACGGACAGATGGACGGACGGACGGACGAGGAGTGATGACTATAGCTCCACCGGAGACTTCGTATCAGGTGAGCTAAAAACCGGAGAACCACGATTCTGGTGTCGTGTTTCCCAGAAAGCCGATTAATTTAGCACAATTCTAATGATCCCATGATCTCCCTCCCATATCCGATCTATTGCAAATTCACAAAAACGAACCACGTGGTCGCTTTTATTCAATGGATGTATAAACCATGCATGCCTCATTAAATTTTTATTTTGTTATATAAAGTATTTATATTAATATAAAGTATTGTTTACGTACTAGTATATTGCCACAAAAAATTGAGTGAAACCCTCGATTGGGAGGTTGATAACCGCCGTTAATTTTGCGCACATCTGTACATCTCAAATGCCAGGTGCACGCGAATTACAATTTTATTACGTCAGCATTATTCAGAAACTGGGCGCGAGGAATGTAGCAATGACATTGTTTGCTACATCGTAACTGTTAACATGATTGTGACATGTCACTTTCTCCTCGATATTCCTTTTCAAGTTTTATCAAAGGTCAATTGGCATGCTGTCGCAGTTTTGTCTTTAAAGTAACCACGGTATTGAAAGGATTTGAATATTTAGGTTCATAAAATCTTCGCGGGAGAAAAATACCTGATCACGCACAAATGCGCTTTATTGTTCATTCTGAAGACAATTCTGGCACAGATTTTTATAAATTCAATGGACGGCAGTGAATTCCAAAAGGAGGTCCACATGGGTGGATGTTGTCAGTATATAATTCAAACCAAATAATAGTTTAAATTAATGTAAAAAAATATATATTTTAACAAGAGAAAACAACATCACAATAACAAATATTTCAACATGGGCAAACAAACAGTTCAAAGTAGGATGCGACAATCCTTATTTTATAATCAGTCTTAAAAGACAGCATAGTGATTCAATTCTCTCATGATGAGGCTGCCACGTGTGCACGACATTCCAATGCTTATTTCTCAAAAAGACATGTGCTGCCAAATCTAGATGAAGTCTGTTGTCGGCAACATCACACTTCCGTGTCGCCTAATAATTATCAGCGGGAGCCTTTTCTAATCAGGATGGATTATGACACCTTGATTTTATGACAGTTTACTGGTGGGACGTTGACTACTTAAAAGATTATCACACCTTGTCGCCAGACAGATTAACCCTCAAACATATAATAGATCGTCTGACGGACGGTATTTAGACAATGGCCTCAATCAAGCCTCATTTATGGTGCCCTCTTTGTGTTTATCAACATCATTCCAAGAACGGCAAGTACACCGCGGTCGAACGGCAAGTACACCGCGGCCGAACGGAAGTACACCGCGGCCGAACGGCAACTACACCGCGGCCGAACGGCAAGTACATGTACACCGCGGCTGAACGGCAAGTACACCGCGGCCGAACTGCAGTCAGCCGGTGGAGCCGCGGTGTTGTTGCTGTTCGGCCGCGGTGGCAACGCAAACCGCACCGCGGTTAAGTGGACACTTGTTTTGTCCAGCGGGGTACATGTAAATATGGCCCTAACAGTAATATTAGCCCACTATATTTTTCTAGCTAACATACACATGTACCTGGGAAATTGAATATCTGCTTGTCTCGCCATTCCTTGTCGCCAAGCATTTTGAAGAAGTATCCGGAGAAGGCGGACAGGACGACCCTGTGTGCCTTGTGTTCCGTTCCATCGCTGCTGATCAGAGTCGCATCGCAGAATTCTTTCCCTTGGAACAATGACGACGTCTTCTGCAGCAACATCAACGAATGCTTCTGACTCACTAAGTCATCCATGTTGCAATCTGAAGTGAGAAATATGACAGGGATTAATATTCCATGTGTAAATGATAAAACACTGGCAAGAATCAAACTTCATCCGTGCATTTGGCAACATCTGATTTGCATAGAAAACTATTTCTCGTGGAAAACTATTAGTGGTACCCATAATTATGATGTGGTTAAGGAGTCGATTAATTAGGGCATTACTGTAATTTGGCTGAAATGGTGACAGATGTCAGTTGAACGAAGTCCTGTTAATTGCGAAAAATGTTTTCATTGCCAGAAACGTAAGTACAGTACAGTAATCCATGCGTTACTCCCTTCCTCGGGGCCCTTGTAACTTGGGCACATCATGCTGATATTTTTATTCTTAAAGGATTACTCCGGTCTACATTTTTTTTTATCTTTATCAATCGCCGCTAATCCACTAAGCACGGTGCCGAAATAAATTTGGAGATATGCCGCCGTAAGCCCGCAACTGAAGTTATGCCAATTTAAAGTTCCATCATGGATTATGCAGTCTGAACAGTTAATGTGACATCAGATGAGGGACTACTAGCGACACTTGAAAGGCTGACGCAACTGGCTTTTGTCAACCGGCAGTAATCAATAACTGATCGTTTATACAGAAATGGCTGGACCATCGGAGCTGAAAATTTTTATATAGAGGTAATTTGACCCAGAAAATCCTATAAGATAGGTCCTGTTGACATCATTAATTATATAACAAAAATGGTTGCAATCTGGTCGGTGAAAATTGAAACATGGGGGGGGGGGGGGGGGGGGGGGTAAATTGACCCCATAGAGTGTCAAGAGTTAGATGCTGTTGACTTTAGATGACTTAAAGGGGCAAATAAGAGCAATAAAGAGCATTCCTTATCAGCCTAAAAGATATGTAGAAGCGTTAGTACAGATGGGTCACCACTCACCTGACCAGGGGAATGCCATGGGATGGGTGTCTTTGAAGTTTGACATTGAAGTTTGCCTGCAGATGACTGAAAGGGGGACTAATAAATTATATGATCAATAAAGAGCGTTTATTATCAGTCCAGCCTACTATAGCACTGGTCTACTAAAGGGCGACGGACTGTGATTGGACATAAACGTGTAACTAGACTATGGTGTAAACTCTAAATTACCGCATACGCGAGAACCCCAGATGGGAAAACAAGGTACAAATAAGGCAATTGCGCAATAAATTGAACTCCATAGATACATTTAGTTGTTTGTCCCAATAAACTGGAACAAATGGGCAGATACACCGAATTGAATCTTCGCAGGCCCTAGGTATAGTAACCAGCTTACAAGTTACAACCCAGGTACCGGTATGATATTTTGGGCCAAAAAAAAAAAAACTTGTTGGTTTCCGATTTCTTGCGCAAAAATATCCAGGTACCGTACATGTAGGCAGGTAGGAACACTTTTTTTTTTTCAAAATCCATCTATAATGCACCATATTCTAAAACCAAGATAAAAGTTGGTATTCTCAATACACATGTACCTTTGTATCCAGTTGCTGAAGTTTCTGACAGAAAACTAGTTTTATATCTGACAATATACACAGAATATGCACCAGAAAGTTTGGAATGATCTGAGTTCCAAGAAGGGACACGAAAATACTATCTCCTGTGGCTCATGGCACCGTGACACAATGTTGCGCAATACTGTACATGACAACATTGATACTATCAGCATTGCTAATAAAAGTCTAGACAACTTCTGTGCCATTATGTTGACATCGCATTTTCACCTGGCTGTGCGACTCAGAACAGAACAGATTTATTCCTGAAATTGTGATTCATCTGCAACCACAAATACATGTACACATGTATTGTTTTTGAAAATTCCATTTAAAATTTATTGCTGCTTAATGTAAACATAGTAAATACTACATGTATATATATATAATAGATATCCATATAGTTTGATGAGAAACAAGGTTTATTTTCACGAGTACTCTTGAGTGCCTAATAAACATACATGTACGATTATTAAAATCAAGGTAAAATTCCCACCTGTACGATCGTTATTTGGTCCTGTACGTTTAATAAATTAACCAAAAGAAATAATTCACCAATCTTAAATTGTGTTATTCATAGATAAATGAACTCTGATTGTTGACAGTGATCAGCACATTGTAGATTCAGACCTGGCTATGCATCAAAACTATTTCTGTCCCATGGCATCAGTAAACCAGTCAGATGGTGCGTTTTGTTGGGATATATGGTACTAATATTTCCAGTCTGTACGTTTATTCCGCCCTGTACTATTATTCAGTTACGCGACATTTTCCAACCTGTACTATTATTCCACCCTGTACTTTTATTAGGCACTCAAGAGTATGATTCAGCAAACGGGGGACCGGTCTTTAGCGAGGTTCCCACTTGCTGAATCATATGAGTGAAATAAACCTAGTATCTCGTCAAACTTTATGGGCATTGTTTTTATCGATCGTCAAAGTTTAAAAGTCGTTAACATCTATTAAATTTGTTTCAATGGGATAAGAAATTAATGGCGAATTTCTTCAGGAAATAATTAAATCGATTGCAAGATTTTTGGATGTAGTTCTGAGCACATGACTTGATTATGATAGCTGAAGTATCTGTTCTTGCTTTAATTTAGCATGTGCGAAAATAAGGCCATGGTTTATTTTGCAGCCTTATCTATATAGTAGATGACAAAGGTGATGGACAAAAAACGATATAGATGTGTTCTACATGTCAATTGCATGCATAAAAAAAAAAAAAATCTCCCAAACAGTTTCAAATAATTTCATTGATCTTCTAAAATTTCATTGTCTAAATTAGAGATACAACCTGCAGTAATGCCCTAAATAATTGACTCCTTAACTACATCAGAATAATGGGTAATTTTTCAGGATTTAGTCAGAAATGTGGCTTGTTGCCATTCATCGGAAAGCTCTCCGTGAAGCCCAATGAAATTATTTGACCTAGGCAATAGTATTGCTTGGGCAAACTGATTTTGCCTCAGCTTGCCCAGTGTACAATGCCTACATGTATTGCCTAGGCTAATTTCCAGGGCTGTTTGGGTACTAGTGATGAAATGTTCATCTAATATGCCAGTTTGAAATACAAATGATACATTGTATGAGTGAAAATAAGTGGAAATTGTCAATTTGGTCTTGGTCACATTGATATTTGCAAATCAACAGGTCAGAAAAATCCCAGAAAAGAGAATTGGGAGGCATAATGCAGTAATCTGCATTTTAAAAACATGGACAGTGATGACATTACAATAATTACTGACAAATACATGGACATGTAAATGTAGTATCACAACAAACTTTGCTTTACTGTTAAATGAACTCCGTTCAAGGGTGAATGAAAAACGAGTCTCCTAAATAAACATTAGAATACACAGCGGCACCATGTTTATTAAGGCATTGGCAGCCATCGTTGTTATAATACATGTATTTCCTCTGCCGCATACCAGTATCGGAGGACAACACGCTCGCATTTTGAGACACCAAACAACTCTTCCGCTGCTAACATTTTCGGAAAGGAAGGACATTCTTGACAATTCCCATATTTTATAATGGCAGCACATTACGTGGAATGCATTGTTGGTTGTGCAAAAATAAAATGGGAAAAATTTGGACATTTGAGATTTTGGATGGTTGGTCATTCATTTCTTGTTTCTTCATGTTTTAATAATATTATACATTTTTGTTGCATAGCCCCTCAACCAGCTTGATGGAGGTATAATCTTATTTGTTATGTGCGAACAATGTCCTTTTTGTGTAAAACATAACAATCGAACTGCATTTCCTGACAGTGACAATTATTTTTTTTATGGATAATATTATATTGCATTAATACTATCATTATACAGTATACATGTACTATACTACGGTACTTAAAGTAATAGTCTATTCTTGAGGAAATTTCATAATTTGTTAACTGTTACTCTCGGGCTCCAAATAAAAGTGCAGGCCCCAATAATAGTGCAGGGGAAACTCTGAGCAAAACATCAACTGTTAAACATATTATTTTTACAGTTTGTGTAGGTCAAGTATAGGAATCAACATAGTACGGTATGTGTCATGTGGTGTTTTATTCAGTATTTAAATGTTCACATACGTATGTGTGTCATATATTTGAATATGTACATGCATAAAGATATAAACTCATCATTTTGGTATCAGAGTCATATAGAAATCTTGAGTTTGTGCTGATTTAAATTTTCATAGCCTCAAAATTAATAAACGTGCAGACCCAAATAAGCACTGTGCAGGGGGGGGGGATTTCCCAAGAAAATAATAAACTTGCATGCATGTTTATTTGGAGCCCAAGAGTATTTCTAAACTATAACCAATGCCATCCTTGCATTTAAAGATACATTATCTGAATTAACGCTCCTAAATTACTATTTCATGGGGGGGGGGGGGTTAAAAAAAAATTTGAATTAAGTCGATGAACCATCAAAGCTCAGTCATCAGATATTGATTTTTGAAGTTTGTTATTTCTCGAAATATGCAATTATTTCTGGCCCAGAAAAATGTCGTCAAAAATGTCAGACAAGATTGTGGAAGAGGATAGGCAACTCTAAAATCGAGTGGTAATATGTCCAAATTTGTTTATACTCAAGTGATAATACGGCCATATTTCGTTGAACAAAATGTTGATATAAAATAACACCTTTTCTGACCTTTTGGGAAATTTTATACCATAGTTGACAATTGTTAGCATTATTTTGTTGCAATTAATCAATTCTGATAACTAAAGCGTTATTTTGAAGAAATGTTGTTGTTGTATCTTGTTGATATGCAGACCATCGACTTGATTGATAGGATGAGTACCTTTAAATATTAAATTGAACTATAAAAAAAAAAAAACATTATTTAATAAAAAAGATTTTTTTTTTTTAAGTATTAAAGTTTGTTTTTATTAAGTAAGCCAAATGTCTGTTTACTGGTACTACTTCTATTAATACTTGGATACAACAAAGCAAGATTAAAATAAAATTTCAGATACTATCGGTGCAATTCTCAAATTGCGCAGATCTTCCTAAACGTCTACCTCTGCGCACTTTGAGAATGACTAGTTTCACCTAATGAATTATTCATAAGGTCGGAACATAATCATCCGGGCGGGACTGTACAATGAATGTGGAAATGTCTGTAGTGATTTAATATTCTTGACAGCCTTTAAAACTTAATAAATTGTAGGCACTAACATTCTTTAGTCACATCGGGTCACATAAAGCTAATTTGGGAGAAATCAGTTGAGCTGAAACCAATCTTTCGCAGTCGCAAATTACATCGACATATTTGTACAAGTCGCAGTAGCCATTTTGAACAACGTCACACTGGTTGTTTTGGGCTGTGCTGTAAACGATAAAAACAAGATAAATTGTGTCTATCGAATGCTTTACCTCGATATAAAGGAGTTCAGTATATCCGCTAAACACTGGCGCTTAGTGTCGCCTGAGATTTATTACGGAAATATAATAAAGAACAACGGCCTTCGAAGTTTCGATACGACCTGTGCTCCGCGTACATGTTGAACAGCACTGTACATTTCGGAATGACGTCACCGAGAGTACAGCTCGAAAATACGAAAATAAACAGGCCACGATTTTATTTTATAAATAAATAGTAGGAGCAATACTAGAGTGATAAAAACATTCAATATAGATATATATTTTTGATATACTAGCGATTACAAATATATCTATATCCATAGTCCATGTTAAAAGTATAGCTCTATGCGTGTGCTCGATTCGATCCCCCGGAGTGAGCCATGCAAGTAATTCCACCAGAAGGAAAATTCGACCGAAATCAGTTTTCGGACAACTTTCCGGTGAATTTTTTTTTTTTATCAAATTCTTATTAATATAACAGAAAGCTTTTCCCTACTTGGTCATATATGTATACGATAATAGCATAGTGTGTTTTGAGATGTGTTGTATCTCAATGAGTTAGAAGTATGATTTTTCGATAGGCTCTGCTGAGCGAAAAATCATACTTCTAACGAGTTGAGATAAAACACATCTCAAAACACACTGTGCTATTGTTGTATTTATCTTATGCCAACCGACTATCATTTTTGGGCCAAAAACAGTTTTGAGACAAAAACAACCTACATTTTGGGGTAATTTCGAAGAGTAATTTGGTCATTTCGAAGAGCAATTCCCGTTCGCGGATTTATGGAACATCGGGGTGATTTGTCAGCAATAAACAAGACATAAGTCTGATTTAATATTAATCCATTTTCTGTGAAATTCTTTCAATCAAATGTCAATGTTCACAATCAAAAAGCAAAGTCTTTCAAGCTCTTATAGTTCAGAATTCACTATAGATTGAAAATAACGACGCAAATTCTGAGGAGAAAATATTGCAAATCTTGTGCTATCTAAAAAAAAATGGGAACAGAACAGTGAAAGTTAAAATTTAGGGACATTTAATCATGTTTCATCGAATTATGTTGCTATATTACTATTTTTCCCCTTGTATGCATTAATGTATTGTATTCGTTTAAACGATCCGAAATGCTAAAGTAGATGGGACCCAATTTCGAGGCGAGAGTTTTTGTTGATACGCGCATAGTTTCTGGGCAAAATTGCCTATTGTCACAGGGGGGGGGGGTGAAAAAATTTCTTCCGGCACATATGCCGGGGTGGGTGGGTGGTCAAAGCCACCAACAAGCAATTTTTTCCGCAACTAAAAAAAAAAATTCCTGCTTGTTTTTAGTGTTTTGGCAATGAGTTGGGCTTCAAAACCACTTTGAATCAGTTTGAATGAGAGAAATAATGTAATTCTAACTGGTAAACTGACTGCAGGCAGTTATCGTGTTGTATTTTGTTGCAAATTTTGAAATCCAAGATGGCTGCTGGCAGCCATGTTTTTTTGGCCGAATGACCTCAAAATTACTCATTCCTATTTACATGTCCATGGTAACATCCATGATAAATAGTATGCACAGAAATTCATATACAGCTGTTTACAGTGAATTTTCCCCCGCAAATCTCTGTTTTAGTGTTAAAAGGGGGGGGTGGGTGTCAAAAAATGGTCAGAAAAAACTGCCGAAAACGGAAAAAAAATTGGCGGTGGGGGTGGGTGGGTACAAAAAATGATCGAGAGGGAAAAAATGCCATACGTGCCTGAAATTTTTTTCCGACCCCCCCCTGATTGTCATGCAACATATCTTGATGTCAAATCATTATGTATTGGAATTTCGATGTGCATACACTTATGTTGGAAATTCGTTCATGATTATAAGACTGTTTTAAATTTTACGTGACACTTGTCATATTTTACAATTATAAAGATGAAAAGAAGATATGTTCTAGGATGTATTATTTCAGGCAACTCGCGCTAATGAATATGTTTGGAAACTTCGATCATACTGGGTTAATAACGAACGATTGTGGTCCAGAATTGTCAGGGACGCGGGCTGTTGGAAGTGTCATTCTGCAGCAGTCGTCATTTGAAAAATGTGACCCGCCATATCAAATCCAGTCGTAAGTCGGGATTTGTTTTACCCTGTGCCAATGCATTCTCTTATATATGCGAGTCGATCATAGGTCGTCTCGCATATATAAGAGAATGCATTGGCCTAACAATATTTTACAATTTTAATAATTTGTTCTTGTATTCTTTAACAATTTTATAATTTCACCCATACAGAGCCCCAGACAAACATGAGCAGACGACACTCTTCTATATGCTTCTATATATATGTGAGGGGCTCCCTGCAGGGTAATGGATGTTTTTTATTGTATGTCCTAAAAATTGTAAGAAACATTTATTTTTAAAAAAATGATAAAAAATTGTTAGGCCAATGCATTCTCTTATATATGAGAGGCGACCTATATATAAGAGAATGCATTGCCACAGGGTAAAAAAAATCCCGGCTTACGACTGGATTTGATATGGCGGGTCACAAATGTGCTTTTGATAGCAAACGTGACGTGATTTTAGCACAAAAATAGGAGGTTTAACCTTGATTTACGAGAGAACTAGACACGACACTGAAACGAAATTAGTACGAAAATGTAGCGGAACATACCCCTCATCGAGGCAGATTGGCACCCGGGCTGGAATTTTTACACAATTGGATGGAAAGACGAAAATTTATTACATATCTATCAACGTAATTCGAATGATCGCACGAGTAGTGTCTGGATTTTGACGAATTATCGCACTCGATTTGTTGGCGGAACGCGATACCTCTCGTGCGGGACTGCGTCCCGCACTCGAGGTATCGCTCCGCCAACAAATCTCGTGCGATAATTTCGTCAAAATCTAGACGCTCATGCGGTTCTATCTGTATACGTACCGTAGTCAGCCTGAGGTGAGCGACTTTTATTTATGACTGATTACCGCAAACCACGCAGCGTTCACTTCCGTCCACACACAGTGAGAATGTGATAATCAACTAAGATTGTCGAAAACCCAAGCACATCGATTTTACCATTTCAGTGAACATAGCGTTTGAACTACACACAAATGTAAATGTGACCCGCTATATCAAATCCAGTCGGAAGTCGGGATTTTTTTTACCCTGTGCCAATGCATTCTCTTATATATGCGAGTCGACCATAGGTCGCCTCGCATATATAAGAGAATGCATTGGCCTAACAATTTTTTATCATGTTTTTAAAATAAATGTTTCTTACAATTTTTAGGACATAAAATAAAAAAACATCTATTACCCTGCAGGGAGCCCCACACATATATAGAAGCACCTAGAAGAGTGTCGTCTGCTCATGTTTGTCTGGGGCTCTGTATGGGTGAAATTATAAAATTGTTAAAGAATACAAGAACAAATTATTAAAATTGTAAAAAATTGTTAGGCCAATGCATTCTCTTATATATGCGAGGCGACCTATGGTCGACTCGCATATATAAGAGAATGCATTGGCACAGGGTAAAAAAATCCCGATTTCCGACTGGATTTGATATGGCGGGTCACAAATATTTATTATTCGGGGAGAATTATTGGGTGATAAACGTACCAATTAATTAACACGTTTCTGCCTATTTGTTGCAATAACTAAATCTGCATTGACTTTTTGCAATTCCGTTCCGAACACCTCAGCGGTGTCCAACATTCATCCTTCAACGGGGTCTATACACTACATCCGGCCATTTATGGGACCATCTCCTATCATGACTCAAGTTATTTTCTTTATAATCACCACGTTGTTTGCATCGTTCGTAGAACCCACGATTGTATTTTGCACTGAGCCATGGCTCAAATTCATTCACTTGTTGCATATATACTGTTGAGTACAAAAGGAGATGTTCCCATACATGGCCGGATTTAGTGTATACAGTACAATATAACCAAAGTTGGGGTGGAATACCCCTCTGTCGATACGCCCCATCAGGTTCAACCCCTGGATATCTTTAGGCTGATCTATAATAACCCGTGAATAGCAAAAACTGCGTATAGGTTTTTATTTTAAAGATAACTGAAACAAAAGAAAACAAAACATATATACGTTGATAATATATAATGAGAAAGGATTCTACGATATATAGCGGATAGTACATACTATATACAGTTAGTATTTGACATAATTTTCAGGTCCAAACAGGACAGCTAGCACGAATTGAATATCTTAAAGGTGTATTCATGATTCAATCTTTCGTGCAGCACTTCTCGTTACAAACGTGTTATTTTATACAATATGCCCTATCACTAACTCGCGGCCATTTTGGATCCACCAGGTCCGCGGTTCCGTGGTTTCATAGATTCATCCATTACCGGTACCGTGGTTTCAGTGCTACAGGTCAAAGTTTTGGAGTAGCATTTCCATATATGGAGCTTTTGAATTATTCACGACTTCCATATATGGGAAGTTAAGTAAAACCACGGAACCGGACATGGTGGATCCAAAATGGCCGCGAGTTAGTAATAGAGCATATAGAATCCAAATAAAAAGTAAATTATAGGTTTCGTTAATAATTAGACCGGAGGTGGAAACCTGAATACATCTTAAAGGTATATACGGGCGGTGGGTAGTGGGTAAAGCCGTTAAAGTGGTCACATCAGGTAAAACTGCCAAAAACATACATAATTTTATAATAGACAGATATTGTTCTTATAACAATCATAAACATCGCGTACAATGCATATTATTGTTACGTGTGTAGGATTTGTTATGTAAAGAAACATCAACAAAGTTAAAGAACCATTTGTTTATAGACAAACACTCGGAACTACCGGATTGTCCAATGAAAATGTTCCGTTGCGCGACGATAAAATTATTGGGCCCATCAACAATCGTATTAAAATCACACCAAACTTTAATCGACCCATTCTACCAGATGTCAGTTCAAAATACAGCTAATCCACGTTAGCTAATCCACGTTACTTCATGATTGGGAAATTATCAGGAATATACTATATTATTGTGAGTTGTAAGTTGTAGACGCACCATATTTGGGGTTTTACAACCGACGTATAATATAATGCACGTAAATCTAAATAAGGAAATGACGCAATGTCGTGACTGCTTAAACAATTCACTACGCTTTTTGATTTTGCGCGAAACTAAACACATTCGACCTGCATTTTCTCTGACACAAAGCGTGTTTGTGAATAATATTGCATTAATTTTATCATTATGCTATATTAATAATATATTCTTCAGGAAATTATCATAATTTGATAAATGTTATTTCTAAATTTTAACCTACAACGAAGACCGCCCGTCCCTTTAAGCGGACATGGCTCTTTCGAACCCCACAATTATGTACATGTATACATACATAATTTGGTGAGATGTATTGCAAAACGGTGTCAGGAAGTTACGGTATATATACTACGCGGCGGCGTTTTTAGATGTTTGCATTTATTTTACCAGCAGGAACCAGTCTACTCAACAAGATCGAGACATGTATTGAGTGCGCGTAAATTAACATACACGAGAGCCATAAAACAATGGCATACGACAGCTAGATAGCAAATCAGATTTGAGATGAAAATATTATATTAAAATATAGTATTAGTTCGGTGAAATAGAACTTTAGACAGCTGTTGACGAGTCAAGCTGCAAAACAGAGATCAGTCCCCTCGCCATGCGATGTCTAAACGCTGCCGGCACGTATATTTTCTTAATTAAATCTAACATTTTTTATTGAATTGTTTTGTCAGTTACAATTCATTCTGGCTTGATCAAGACTATTTTCATATGAATATGGACAGTTCAGTTTCTCAGAATAATTCAGAATCAGTTGTAACCTACAAAAATCTTAAATAAATAAATGCGACATTTCTTCACATTACGTGTAGGTGCGGGCAGCGGTAAGTCCTGCGTAGGGGACTGAACTCTGCATGGAGCTTGTTGTCGAGTTTCATGCATTAGACTAGTCCTTCAAAATTGTCCCTATTCAACCAGCCACCCGATTCGTATTACTGACCATTTTGCTCTAACCAAAATATGGGTAACAGTTCCCTCAATATGTTGTAAATAAGATGTATATAAAATTATATATGACCATTTTATTTATCGTATTCGACTTCAAAATGGGGTATCTGGGACTCTGTCCCTTTAATTTTAGAATTAAACTTATTGTTGCTAGGTAACTAGCTGATTGTAGTTTCTATAGGTTTCCTCCAACTCCCCGTTCCTAGGCGTCCTCTGATTCGTCACTTGATGTACTCGATCTGACCCCCTTGTCTGCGAGTTCTGCTTTCACTCTATCCAAATAACCTGGATCAGGATAACCAAAACTGAAACGAACCATTAAAGGGACTCAATACTTTCGCAGTGAAATATAGTAACACTCTGTAAAATCATCCTTATCAAGAACAACGCGATCATAGACAGTTAGTCTAATTTTCAACTTTAATAACGAGATTTTGCATGTTGACACCACAGGGGCATGTCGTTAAAGGGTTAATATAATATTTTTCAAAATCAATTAATCTATCAATACCAAAATTTATACAGAGAAGAGTGCGGAAGATACACATAGACAAGAACTATCAATAACAGCCATGAATAGCATCATTGCGAAGGGTTAATATATTTCTTAGCAGATAAATAGGAATGTACCAGACACTTGTGCATACAGGTGAGGGGTGTGTCATCAGAAACTCTGAAATGAAATTTCAACAGAACTCCAGTAGAGTTAACCCATTAATCACATTTTGACATATATGATAAACAATTAGATACAATCAGTGCATATCTGCAGTGATAGTGTAGCTCTAAACACTGGTAATGGTAGCAGCTGGGTGTGGTTTAATCAAGCCTTGAAATAGTGTGTCTGTCATTTGCAGAATGAGGTCCCCAGAGGGTGAATTTAGTGATGCTACCCCGCATAGCGGGCTAGCATCACCAAATTCACCCTCTGGGAACCTCATTCTGCTGAGGTGTAATGAGGTCCACAGAGGGTGAATTTGGTGATGCTAGCCCGCTATGCGGGGTAGCATAACTAAATTCACCCTCTGGGGACCTCATTCTGCAAATGACAGACACACTATTTCAAGGCTTGGGTTTAATACTTTCAGATGGCATGTGAACGCTAAGAGAATGCTTCTATAACGTGGCTAATATATTTACCAGTAGGTCTAGTAAGCTCAATTGGATTCATGTGATAATTAATTTATCGATATCATCATAAGATATGCAACTAATTGAATAAGATGTTTATATTTTCAAAACATCTAATGGTATACAACTATGTGTCTTACAGAGTGTTCATTAATAAATCTGGTTCAAGAGTAAAATGATTAATTAATAAGTACCAAAATTCATACAGACGAAAAGCATACTAAGAAAACCCATAGGTAAAAAATATGAGGCAGATCAGAAGAAAAGTTTTTGACTTATTGCATCGATAGCATGTGTGTGAAGGGTTAATCTAAATCGATCAACCAATCGATAGAAAAATACTATCTATTTCAAAAGTGACTAATTATCGATAAACAATCGACCTTTTCATACAAACAATCTTCATGTATCGACAGATATAATGTTAATCTCCCAAATCATTTGCATATTTGAATCCAAGTCACCACCGTATTCCTCACTCACCTGTTAAGTATGTATTGTATTAAATTCATGCATACTTTTTGCTTTCGTGTTTTTAGTTAGTTACATCCCTGCCCAAAGCACCAAGTTTCATTTATATGAATAGTACTATACTAGTACCACGGCAGTACCAGGGTTTCTTTGGTATAATATGGTATACCATAGTAAAACTATGGTAAATTGGTAATACCTTTGTTGTCCGCCGGACTTTTTTGTTTTATGGTGGACATCATTCCAGGTAACCACGTTGTCTCTCCCCGTTGTCATGGACTTGCCGACGGTGAAGATCAACTTTCTGTCGAAGGCAATTTTCAGAAGTTTGGCCACTTCTCTGCCCTCTGGTGAATCCGGGAGATAAGCATGCCTCCACACGCCATCAAACGGAGACCCAGGAGATGGGTGGTTCTTCTGAAATTGAGTATATAAATTGGATACTTGGTGTAAACATGATTTAATTACAAGTATTACACGAATTTACATGATGCACCTGACCGGGATGAAGATGGTTTGGCATCAAGCATTGTGAGCTTATATATGGAGCCATCTCAACATACCACCAAAAATTATAAAACTGAAAATATCTTAACCACTTACTGTCTGTTGACTGGTAGTATATGTATCTTGTCTTAGTGTGATGGTATAAACATTATTTAATTCATCCTATATATTACGTGAATTTACATGATGAGGGGAACTTATATCCAATAACTTATCCAGGTTTCTGTGTACATCATCAACGGAATCATAAAGATATTTTGAACTAATTCCGAGCTCTTTAGGTTGTTGGTTAAGTGGGACTTTACATAATAACATTAAAGACATATTGTGGACTTATTTCATTGAATACCATCAACAAGTTAGTATCCAAATACTGTCTCCATTTGCAATGAACTAATATTGTCGTAATTCCAACCATATCGATGGTAAAATTTCAGCGAACACAACATTTGAACTACGCATGTATGTATAAATGTTTACAACTTTATTCGGGATGCATTATTCAGCATTATTGGGTATAAATATTACAGCAATGATTGTACTAATAATATGTACATGTATGGTCACTGCGTGTAATTCGTTTATAACTGTGCCACTTTTTTCTGGCTATATTAATATCAAATTTATGAAAATAACTTATTTTGAAATGATTATTTGTTTATCCGTTCGGAACACCTCAGCGGAGTGTTTCAGATCACTTTAACAGTTATGTCCCCAAATATACCTAATACTAAGGTAACTAAGTTGGTCATTTTTGTAAAAAGGCCAATTGCATGGAGGTTAAAGATGCATAATCAGAATTAATGCTTGCAAATTACTATTTCCTTGGCTTCAGGGGTAAAAAATATTTGATTCGAGTCGAGGAACACACCCATCAAAGCTCAGAGTGATCAGATATCGATTTTTGAAATCTATTTTTTTTCACCAACCGATAATTTTTTGGTGGCCCAGTAAAAGTCGACGAGAGTCCAGTCTAGTACCAAATTGCGGATGAAGATGGATAACTCTAAATTCAAGTGTGTCAGATATTTGACAAACCGGCAAAATTTCTTTGAACAAAATGTTGATAAATAACAGATTTTGGGCAATTTTATACTATAGTTGACTGTGGTTAGCATTATTTTTGGGCAACTAATCGATTCTGATAACTGAAGCGGCATTTCAAAAATCGTTGTGGTTGTTGTTGTTGGAATCTGATGATATGGGGACCATCAAGTCGGATTGAGTACCTTTAAGTATAAGCTAGTCCAAACACCACGACAGATTCGACATTGTCTGTTTCAATGGTTATAGAACGGCATACCCTATACAGGTACTCACCCCTTGTGTTCCGCTTGGTATATCATACACTATCTCTATCGTACCATATCGTTCGTATCCCTCAAGATGAGTACCATGAAGCTTGTTGGTGGACATGGTGCCAGTAGGCTGGTTCCCCTTGATGACGCCGACTGGTTTGTTACAAGTCGGACACGAGTGACGACTTTTTCTGAACCATTCGTCCAAACAAGATTTACAAAACACATGCTTGCATGAAAGAACCTCCCGTTTTATTAAATCCACAACCTCCATGCATATAGTACATATGTCGTCTTCGGGCTTGGCCGATGCATTACTTCCCGGTTGCTTCTCATCACTAAGACGCTGTGTACATGGGTTGGTCGAAGAGGCTCCCTCGGCTTCTTCGACCAGTTGCTTAGTAGTTCCGTTGGAAACAGCCGAATTCGCACGAACGCTGCCCGAAGCTATGTCACCGACACTGGCAGAATGCTTATTTGTGGATTGCGAGTTACCTCGAGATACAGGTGTCGTAGATGCATTTGCTTCTTTCAGACGATGAACTGGCTTTATTCTGGGGCGCGTATTGCCCGATGAGATCTGACCAGTGGGGCTATCATCCTGACCTCCAGCAGTGTCGACATTTCCGCGCGTACTCGATCTCCCCTTAGACGGCAATTTCTTTGATTCCTTCTGAAGCCTGTGTGATCCCGAATGTTCGCCATTTTTGCACCTGTCAATGAATGGTCTATCGATTAACATTGTGGTGACACGGCCAGCTATATATGCATTCTATAATAATAAAGTTTTTGTGAACATGTATTCAGTTAAAACATGCCATTAATCTCTGCACTATAGAAACGCTAGTAGAGATCAAACTCCACCAGTATGAAACCTGATGGTTAAGCTGACAAAAGCTTCAGACCAACATCAGTTTCAGACTACCAAAAGCTTCAGACCAACATCAGTTTCAGACTACCATAAGCTTCAGACCAACATAAGCTTCAGACCAAAATAAGCTTCAGCGTGTTCAGACCACCATATATATGCTTCAGACCAAAATAAGCTTCCGACCAACATAATTTTCAGAGTGTTCAGACCGACAAAAGCTTCAGACAGCCAAAAGCTTCAGACCAACATAAGCTTCATCAGACCACAATAAGCTTCAGACCAACACAAGCGTCAGAACACCATAATCTTCAGATCAACAAAGCTTCAGACCAACATAACCTTCATAGTGTTGAGACCACCATATATAAGCTTCCGACCACCAGAAGCTTCAGACCGCCATAAGCTTCATATTAAAACAAGCTTCAGACCAACATAAGCTTCAGACCAGCATAACCTTCATAGTGTTCAGACCACCATATATAAGCCTCCGACCACCAGAAACTTCAGACCGCCATAAGCTTCAGACCAACATAAGATTCAGACCAACATAATCTTCCGACCAGCATAACCTTCATAGTGTTCAGTCCACCATGTATAAGCTTCCGACCATCATAAGCTTCAGACCACCATAAGCTTCAGATCAAAACAAGACTCAAACCAACATAAGCTTCAGACCAATATAAGCTTCAGACCAACATAAGCTTCAGACCAACATAATCTGCATACAAACATAAGCGGCCATTTATCAACCAAATTAGTGCACACACATTGTGAATATACATGTATATGTATATTTAACCTCACCCAGAAATGGCGTCTTCTGGTTGATCAAGAGCTGTGTTCTATATTGTGTAGTGTTGTGCTAAATTTAGCACACTACTATACTTTTTAGTATCGCGTTAAATTGAGCACACTATTATACCAACCTAGCATTCAAAAGCAACGAACAGAGACATCAATTTCGAAAACAGACATACATAGATGTGACCAAAGAACTTATTATCTGATCATTTCCAAGTGGAACTACATGTCACTGAGAATTTAGTATAGAAATGGTTAAACGACGCAAGCATTCGCCTCAATATTAGACACATATCGGGTAATGGGATTGGGGGACAAGTGCATAAGTCACTTGCTGATACCCCCTCCCGCTCTGATTAGTGATTAATATCTATGTCCGTACCTTACTGCCGGTGGGTTAGTGTCATTGATACCGGCTCCTGCCAGTTGCTGAGACAATTGATCCGTTGCTGTAACGTATTGCCCCGTGGTCGCCCGGGTGGTACACGGATGCTGAGGCTCAGCCGTACATGGATTCTGCATCATCGGGGCGACGCGGTTGGCGGCTCGACGCTGTAGCATGGAATCCATCACCGTTATCACTTCATCATACTTATTCTTATCAATGGCGTAAACTTCAATCTCGCGAGGGAAAGATTTCCCCGCTGTTGGTACACTGGCCAGGACATTACACAAAACTTTGATGACGTCACCAACAGGCGCTCTATTTTTACCTGAAATAACAGATTTAATGACACACGAGAAAGAAAAAAATAAAATACGAGAAAAAAACGAGAAATGTCAACTGCGAACTCGTCTGCATATATGCGCGTATATGTCAGGGCCAGGAACCTACGGTCATTAATGTATTCACTAAACCGTCGGTTCAGATTATGTAGCTGATATCTGGAACTCGCGCAGTGCGTTTGTTGCAGAAGTTATTGTACTTATAGTCCATGGGCTGTTAGTACACCTCGTGCACCCCCATAACTTAACTTCTTTGGTATTTTCGTGTACCCTATAATGTGTATTGTTCAGGGGAAATGATGTTAACAGCAAATATTTTGGACCCTAGTCGGCTAGTGTATCCAAAGGTCAATGTTTAGCCTTACTCAGTTACCATTTTTTTCGATTATGATAGGGTGGAGGAAATGTAATTCAAATGTTGTCCCATATAAGTTATGTCATTGTGATTGGATTTTAACAGGTGCTGTGTAATTTTATTGGAATTGTAATATGCACTGGTAGCAAACAATATATTAATTTCTTCTCATTGATGACGTCACCAGAGGTAAAAAAAGACTTCATGCAACGGCAATGAAATCGCAAATATAATACTCTGGAAGCTGACCCCTACACATACACCCCACGCGACGGGACTTAACTTCACCCCACTCACATTCTTCTGTATTATGTCCATCAACTTTTAAGCAATGTTACCACAAAACAAATGTGGCCGAATAGACACGAAACACGATGGCGTCCAACATGGCCACCGTTTTCTTAAGACGAGACACTATAAGTCAGTTTGATGCAAATTATAGAGTCTTTTATAGAGAGAAATTCTTGACAAATGTATACAAATGTAAATATTGTTGTGAAGCTATGACACAATTTTAGCGCTTTAGGTCAAAATTGGAACTTTCCGGTCCAAGATGGTCACAAAATGGCCACCAGAAGTGGAAAATGTGACTATTTTTCACTAATATTTTCTAGATTGGTTTCTGATGTTTGGAACTCGTTGAGAATTGCGATTTTATTTCGTAGTTTTCATATTAACTGATCATGTTCTACATTTCCTAGTATTAATGTTATGTGGAAACAAAATTGAAGTTTATTTTTATTAAAGGGATGTTCTCAAATGTTTTGACAAAAGTTATCTAATTTCATTAGCATTTTGTTATGTTACCTATACTATACCATAGTAACATAATTACAGTTATTGTAAATTAAAGACGATAGCACATTATCATCATAGTGATAGCATGGTATACCATGGTATGTGATAACTGTGTCATGGTAGAATACCATGGTACAATACCAATCAATCACGGCGCTCCATGCAACAATGGTAAAAGACACTACACAATAATTTTACAACCTGTAGTATCAACTGCATCATAAACAGTAATGCAATCTAGTGCAGTCCCATGGTGCTACTATGGCAAAAGACGTTACAATTGTCCCATATTACAGTACCATGGTAGCACCATGGTAAATAACACTTTGCAATGGTATCGCCATGGTACTACAATTTAGTACCAACTGTAACATGGTATAGTTTCCTAAATGTAGGTCCATGGTACCGTTGTAGCACCATGGTGAATAATACTGTAACATGGAAGCGTACCCTAGTACAGTTCGTTGGTATCATGGTAAATATCACTATTATACCATACTACGATGTCATCACCAACTGTAACATGGTAGAGTGTCCTGCATTCTCTTAGATATGCGAGGCAACCTATGGTCGACTTGCATATATAAGAGAATGTATTGGCACAAGGTTTCCGCAAAACAATGACTCCCGTCATGGAATGGTTATTACACTTCTTGAAGACTGAAATTTGCGGAATCTGAGGTATCCTACCTGTTCCCAACAACGGGAATGCCACTGAACTATTCCCATCTGAAACAGCTTTCTCGAGGATGGTCGTGAATATTTTTGACATCTTCTGTCTCCATGACGCCCCGTCTTCCCAGTGGGGACACACCGCTGTATATACGTGTTTCCAGTGGTTAGCTGCCGTCGAGTGCACTCCGATGACGCTACCAATCTGCTTTGGTCCATTTTTGGCGTGTGCCGACACTCGTCGTTGGAAGTCCCTATCTGCCGCGTTTCGTATAGCATTCGCAAGTGGTTCCTGGCCAGGCAACTGCCCGTTATCGCTGGAAACCAACGCATCCGTTGATGCCTGAACAATGCTACCAATGAGTGCTGTTACATTAATGCCATTAGTCTGGTACTCTGTCCTTTGTGGTGACGTCTGATTGCTGTTCGCAGTGCCTCCAGCGTAAAGTCTTCCCATATATTCACCCATGGCACACAGCAGTAAGTTACTGATTAACGAAGATCTGTTATTGACTTTTGTCGACGACTAAACCTGCAACAGTTACAAATCAAATTGTATGATCAACAGCAAACATCAAGATAATTATAGAAATGTATCTGTTTTGTAACATTTCGGTAATCCGAGCGTTGATCGTCGGTCGAATCTGATCGCCTTTGGCAAACTCCATGCAGGGTTTACCTCCCTTGATGAACCGGTAAGACCGCTGCTACCGGCGACATTTGACCCACATTTGGCGATATTAAGATATATACTAAGCGAACATATCAACATTCCGCCATTATTAAGCACACAAAATATCGGACAACAGTTGTGTAATTTCGTACCTTAAGTTTGGAAAGTCTCACCAGAACCGAAGAACTATATTGCGAAACGGTGATTCTCCGATTATTTCATCAACACAAATGGCACATGGACGACATTGTCACGACAATATGCGTGGCAAGGTCAAACACAAGAGCTGCAATTTTGACGAGTAGCTTGCGAAAATCGTCATCAAAATTACCGCTCTGATTCTCCATTCTGGCATCAAGTTTTTAGCGCGGGAAAAGCTCAAAGCACATAGGAAATTTGACTGTGGGGAGATCGGCTTTCGCAAATTTGGCTAGAAAACCCCACGCTAAATATAGAAACAACAGACTAATACCCAGTCGGTGACAAAGTCAGGAAGGAAATATGACTGGTGCGCTCTGGTAGAGATTGCGTCTTTAGGTCGCTAAAGTAATGCTTTATTCTCAGCCATTATAATACATGGTACATGAGAAAACATATGTACACTATATACAAATTAGAACTTTCCGGGGTATACATAGACAGAATACAATGCAGATAATAATCAGTTACGGTCCAATATTGCATTAACATGTCCGGAATAGAACAATACAGATCTCGATAGACTTATTTAAAGATTCTAAGCGAACCGGGAAAAAAAGAAGAAGAAATTACATAAATATACATCATGGTTAGTATATATAGTACTGTTTTCTCATTTTCTTTTTGGAAACCAAGTTGTTGTAAATGATGATGTACCAATATTATGTACATGATTATTATCTGTAATTAAATTGACTCATATAATGTATACACACACTTATAAATACACACATATATACGTATACATACTCATGCATATACCTACACACACAAACATACATACATATGTATAAATATACATGCATACAAACACATACATATACATATACATCCGCTGGCAGGCCGCTCAGTGATCACCTCGGCGGATTATAGGCTTTTTTTCTTTTCCGCTGAGGTGGTCGGATTTATTTCGCTCCTGCACGTGGGGTCTTCGATGAGCTGGACTATCCACGCTCAGTGTGTCTGCGCGTACGTGCGTGCATGATTTTGTGGATTGTCATGGGACAAAATAGAGCCGATGTACAACTACAACCGGAAAGAAGAGGATGAAGAGCAGGGGCCTGCGAATCTGGCATTTTCATTTCGAATCGAATCTCGAATCGAATCAGCCAAATGATTCCGAATCGCATCGAATCTCGAATCGAATAATTGCATTAGACGTATCAATAGTGAAGATGTAGATATCGTTTGACTGAGTGGCCGCGTACCGCGGTATCAATTTAATAACTTCGTAACGACGATAAGTGATCGTCGGTATTTAATGTATAAATATTATCCATAAATGGATCAAATTCGCATTTAACCAATTAAGTTCGCATTATTTGTGGCTATCTCTGCTATAGAATATCGAAATGGTATCATCGGTGGCTTCGGTTTTCTATAAATTATAGCTCAGTCTACAACAGTGTATATGTGGTCTGTCGTTGGTATCGATAGCTATCATCGCAAAACAGCAATGTTGTCCGTTGTCGTGAAGAATACACGTGGTGCCATTGATTCGATACAATTCGAATCAGAACAGCCGATTTCGTATCGAATCGAATCAGACGAAAAATTCCGAATCGCATCGATTCGATTCGCAGGGCCCTAATGAAGACCTCTTCACATCGCCGCAGTAATACGCGGAGAGAGGGTGACCAAGTGGAGGCATAGCTCCGAAAGACGCCCAGATCTACACCCCCACTCAGCCACGCACTAAATGGGACCACTCTGCAACTGCCGAGTCCGGAATCCAAACTCTTAAGCCGAATGATGGGCCTTGATGACATCCAGGCAGCTCAGAAGAGTCGGCGATGGAGATGGAATATCCATTCGCATGAATACAGCCCGGTGCCTGCCGCCGCCACCAGCCCACCACCACCACCACCACCACCACCGCCACCACGAACAACAACCTCAGCAGCAGCTCCGAAATACAGACAGCAGTGGTCACGGTGGGGAATCACGTGGTTTCGAGTTGATGAGTGTCAGGCATTCAAAATGGCAGAGGCGATCGAAAACGCGAATAGAAACGAGGAAAAGGGTAATAAACTATAGAATGTGTCATATTTCATGGTATTTTTTTAAATACGAGCATATGCTATACTATTTTTCAAACAAGTTTATGCCTCTTTTGTGTCCAAACTCAAAGTTGTTTGCTCTAACTTTAAGTTGTCAGTCGAAGATTCTCCTAGATGTATGGATCGACCGGTGTATACACAAACCTCCGACTGGCAACTTTGGTCAGTATGTTATAGAAAACGACTGAGTATTTCCAAATAAATAAGTTATCAACTTGTTTTAAAAATAAACTAGCATATGCTCGTAACAGTCAAAATGTTCCTTTTTTTGTCAGTTCCTCATATATTATGTTTTGTGTACGTTTGTGCTTGCCTCAGCCATTTTGAATGCGTGGTACTCACCAACCTCGAAACCACGTGATTCCCCACCGTGAGTGGTGGCAGCCCAAGATGTGAAGAGTGCTCAAGTGCAAATGACCGAGAACAATATATACATGGCAGAATTCGCGGCCACACTGCACGTACCAAAAGATATAGGGAACGTCACATATATAAGAAAATGCACTGGCTTACAATGTCAACGTAAATATTGTTATAAGTCAATTTATTAATTGATATATGCATGGGAGACCCGCATATACAAGCGAAGGCAACCAATGTATTGACACAGGTTTTTCGCAACATTTCAGGAAGCTCCAGTCATGGAAGGGTTAATCGGAGACTCGAATTACATTAAGTGTGCCCTTAAAACTGATGTATCTTCTGCTGATATTGAAAATAAACGTAAATTTCTGATACATGACTAGTCAATTATTATTATCGGGCAAATTTAAAAACTTATATAGCGGTATACATGTACATGTAGTGACTTGTCACTTGCATGTCGGCATTGTCGGGGTTTGTGTGCTCTAGGGTTTTGAATATATTGTGGAAATCAACTTTTGTGGTCTGAGTTCGCACTCTCTAAATTCCGTTGGGTAAGAATTTAGCAGTTTAATACAATATGTTCAGTAAAATGTACCCAATATATAGTAGTATGGGCTCTCGTTAACCGAGATGTCATCAGAAAGGGGAATTTCAGAGACCACCATATGTATCTAGCCCAACTATTCTAATTTCAGGATCCGGTTGTTGCGGGGTCAATATAGGGGTAAAATTTGATTTTTTCAAATTTTCCTTATGCGACCTAACCTTGTTTTTATGCATTTTTCGGTTAGTTCCCGAAATGTTCATCAGTCTAAGCTTCTTAATCTATGTTCAATTTAACCTTTTCTTCCTTTGATTTGGAAGACAGTTATGTGAATGGTATTAAAAATGGTCAAAAGTTGTCAGATAATCATTAATTTGGGCGTTTGAGCTATGACGTATTCCGTTAATCGTGAACGTATTTTGTCCGCTGATTCAGCTAAATATGCCTGTTTCAAATCCGTTTATCGCAAACTTATCGAATGTTGTCACCATATGCATGCATTTTTGTGATCCGTGGCATGCATATCTGCTATTGGATGGCTGTATTATTGTGGCGCTATGTTGTAATACGGGGCAAAAACTAACCCCTCCCCAAAATGATATTTAGAGACGCGTTTGACAAATAGTCGGCTTCCTTATGTCATATCACATTTTTGTCTTACTAAAAGCGATCTAAAAAAAATGTATGCCTAGTAGGTTTATTTTCAGGATTGACTTGTTTCCATTCTTAAATTTTAGAGGGTCGGCCTAATATGGGGTCAAAATAATTTAAAGAGCGTTTTGTTTTTATCGAAAATGATAGAGGGTGCCATTTGGCGTATGGTGATCTGTGCGATTTGAAATATTATATGACAACTGCTAAATGTGATCCCCAGATATCAACCTTGTCACTGGTATAGTCTACATTGGTATTTTAGTAATATTCCCCATGCAGGGGCCTGTGATCCGACGTATTCGTTGGTGGCGTCCAGAATACGCAACATCAGAACCAGATTCCGGCGTCCAAAAAAATACACCCCTCACAAAATACGACATTACTACATGGGTTACATATGGTATGGAAACCCAGTGGGTTGGTGGTAATTATACTTCCATGGTGAAACCAAGGAAGTATATTGTTTTTGTACTGAGGTCGTTTTCGGTTTATTTTGAAATACTCAGAAACTAATTGCAGTAGGAACGCGAAATCTCTAGCGAATGTAGGCATCTAAGGTCTACTAAAATTAAAGGTATCCGCATACCGGTCCAAGGTTTCTAGACGGAGTTATGGCCCTTTTACGATTATTTTTCATTATTATTTGCTATTATACTCCACACTTTTGCAACGCCCTAATATCTGAAAGTATGGGGAGTATCGAACTGAAAGTTTGTACATATGTTGGGGTCAATGGGTTCTAACCTATCGGCATACAACGAATATTGTCCGCGTGTATCCGGTGGAGTTATCTCCCTTTATATGAAAAAATGTCACTTTACTATCTCGGAAATTATAAGGAGCAGAGCATCGATAATTGGACCGTATGCACACCTCGATATGCCCTACTGCCCACAGGCATCAAAACTTGTGTCCGCGCTTTCCCTGCGGAGTTACCGCCCATACATAGGGACACACTATACACCAGGATGAATAAACCAAGGTTTTTTTTAATTTTTTTTTTATAAGTACAGCTCTAAATTTGTTATTGCATATTCCGAATTGGACGAGTGTTCCGGACCCGAATATGCCGCTTAAAAATGTTTTTTCTCAGAACTTTCCACGTTACGGGTTACGGAAATATTGAACCTATTTTTCCCGCCAAATCCAAACCGGCTAATTAAAGAGCTAGATAATGTCGTAGCAGGTACGTTAACATACTGTATGAACGTCCCAAAAGTTTGACGGCTATACTTTAAAAGTAACCTGCCCAACGGAGAATGCGAGTCGGGTGGGTTTTGACTTTAGTTAAATTCCACGAAAATTGCAAAGGGGGATGACGAGTACATCTGATGGGTAGTGTTCACGCGCATCTACAGTGCGATTTTCTAATTTTCAGATGGAACGGTTTACTCGTGACAACGCTATATAACATAAATATGTATACTTAAGTAGTCTATCACTAACCTATTTTTAGCCCCAAATCCAAACGGGCTAACGAAGGAGCAAGTTTAATGCGGTTGCATATAAGCCGGTATACTGTAAGTACGCCTCCAAAATTTGACCCCTCTACTATAAACGCAACCTGCTCAACGGAGTGTTTGTGTCGGGGTGGGTTCAGATTTGGCAAATTCCCCCGAAAATCAAATGGGGAAAATTACTCCGAAAATCAGATATTGAATTAAGCACTTTTCGACGAGTGGATGTGATTAGTAGTATGTAAATGCAAGATTAGTACGCTTTTCAAAGTTTCAGAGTGGACGGTTTAACCCTGGTAGCGTGTAACGTTCTTAACGGGTGATATATATTACTCAAATTCAAACCCACTCTTCGTGATGCAAATGCAAACGGACTTTTCAAGGAGCAAGCCAAATGCATGAATATGTTCACCGATATACTATAGGTATGTCCGCTCTACTATAAAAGTAACCTGTCCAACGGAGAAGTGGCGTACGCCCCGGGGTGGGTCGAGGCTTTTGGCAAATTCCGCCGAAACTCGTAAACGGGGAAAAATGGAAAATCGCGATTTAAGGTGTTTTATATTTTGAACACTGCATGTATTTGGTACTACATAAGGACAAAATTAGTTTTAGAGCGGACGGGTAAGCACGCAGCTAGCATTATCGATTTTGATATAGTTATCTCTCGATTACAGTTAACTCTATTACAAAGACGTTAATGACTATAGTGTAGCGATGACGCTTTGAATACTAATTAATTAATTAACCAAGCGGTCTTTCCTCCGCCAATAAAAACTAAAAGATTCTGAATCCGAAATTGGAAGAACTATCCAATAAATGCGAAATAACAGAGTTATGGTACGTTATATGCTTTACACCATTTTGATCTACTTGTCGATTACGAGATAATCAGACACGCCAAATTTCGTGACCGTTGAATATGATATGGGCGTCCTGGCGAGGGTTATAATTAGCTCTAAAATGTATCCCTACCGAATAAAAAGGAATTGAATGGCTGCGATGAATGGTGGCTCAGTTGGTCACACCCATGATGCAATAGACTGCCATTAAGCATCCACGGTGGGTCGAATCAAATGACATAAACCTTTGGAATATATGTCTTATTTAGAAAAATGCCAATGCAAGTCCATATCGGATCACAAAACACCAATATGCATTCCCGTGAAGAGGAACACACCTATACGCGTAACACACACATGGAATGGGATACCATGGAAGTATATCTGATTCCATGGAATCTGACCTCTAGTTCTTTGTTGTTTTGTATTTTTTTGTTTTTGTTTTTGTTTTGTGGAATCTTAATTATTCGTCAACGGCCACCCTACAGTGCCGGTTATTCAGTGAATATCGGACCAGAAAGGAGATTTTGGGCATTTGGGCATTTTTGCCATGTTTGGGTCGTAGGGTATGGAAACTCAGTGGGTTGGTGGTATTTTTTTCTGGAATAATATTAATTATTCGTCAACTGCTACTCTACAATGACGTTTATTCGGTGAAATTCTGACCAGAAAGGTTATTTAAAAAAAAATACATTTTTGCCATTATCAAAACCCAGTGGGTTGGGTGATAAATTTATTTGGTGAAATATTAATTATTCGTCAACGGTGCAAAATATGAATATTTTGTTGCTAAACAGTAAACATGAAACTGCATTAACCTCGGTAACTTTATCACATTTCTCCACAACCTGCATTGGTAACTTTATCGCAATTTCAGGAACCTGCATGGGTAACTTTATCACATAAAACCAGTGAGAGTGACCAATTGTAACTGGTGTAAAGTCACAGAACTCTCAATGGTTTGTTTCAACATGTACCTGTTCAGTCAAGCTGCTATAAATTAAATCATCACTAGCCAATATGCATGGAGACTAATTACAATGCATCATGTCAACTTTTGCTTCATTCTACTTTGACTATAAATTTAGTTAAAAGAGTAATCAGGATGCCAGGGGTCATTTTTTTAGAACCCGGCTGTCGAATTCCATGGGGATATGGGGGTCATCACATTCATTAATTCCGTAATCCGTATACATGAACGGGTACCGGTACTGACACATTTTACCTGGAACGGTTATCGCGGGGAAGCTGACCATGATTGTTGGCGTTGTGGCATTGTTGGTATGGTTTGATATTTCAAAGGGGATGAAGGAACTACTTTCGGATTGTTATACCTGGCGTAGAATATGCGACATAATGTTCATAGTTATGTACAAACATTGTATATGTAGTCGGATGCATCGTTCATTTTGGAGACTATGCCCATTGTTCCAGTTAGTCACATATCGGGGAAACAACAACTACAACAACATATATATTATCCTGTTTTTGGTCAAAATTATCTTGGACTGAAATGGCCATCAGTTGGAAATTTTCCAACTTTAGGGGGTGTCAGGTCGGAAAGAGAGCTTGGTGTCAGTCTAGATGCTAGAATTTTGTAGTTTTCATGTTCAGGTTTCAAAATTTTTTCCCACTGCATGGTTATGAGAGAGCCTGATCCCTCTTCGGGGACCAGTCAAAACTGCTGATTAATTTGTGAAAATCGAGGCCTGAAGTTACATCTCTAGATGCTAGGAATTTTGCAGTTTTCCAATACAGTGAACATAACATTGGCTCTCATATTGGCTCTATCTTCTGTGGATCGCCAATCGTTGCTGACGACGTCACGCTCGTTTCTGAAGACCAAATGAACTACAAGTCATGCTGAATATCTTGACGGAGTACTCCAACAGACTGCGCTACCTCATCAGCGAACAAAACTCATGTATCTTACCATTTACCCGTAAAGATCTGGGTCACACATGGACCCTGAATGACAATAATATCCAGACAACGGCCACCGCCACACATCTTGGCATTACTCGTGACAACACGTCCAAACACGGCACCAGCACGGTTGCACGCGAACGTATGTGGACCCCGGCAGTTAGTGACGGTCTCAACCCCGACTTGACACTTACCCAACCAATCTAACTATATTTACATGTATATATATCATAAGAACGTGACTTACGTGAGACATATTTCAAGTTACTGTGCTTGAGAAGAAGTGGTCACGTCCACCCTAAGGACGGTTCTCCCGACACAGGAGGAATTTACAGAGAAGGTAAAGGTAAGGTTCACATTTTAAAATTATCTCCATGCACTGCATGGGCTGAGGGGTCCCGCGTGTTTCATCCCCGGTGGACAGTCAAAACCTGCTAATCAATATTTTAAAAATCGAAGTCTGGAGTTAGACCTCTAGATGCTAGTATTTTGCAGTTTTCAGGTTCAGATTTCAAAATGTCCTCACTTTGCGGCCTAGTGGTCTAGTCACTTTCCCGTGGCCATGCCGATAAAAAAACTGCTATAAATCTATTATTTTTAAATTGACCCTGAATTTGGCAATAGTTAGACCCTCGGTCCAGATGCTAGGATTTTGCAGTTTGGTTCAGATTTGTAGGCCTATATGTTCTCACTTTGCGGCCGAGGGACTCTAGATAGACCCTCTCCCGTGGCCAGTTTAATTTAAAAAAAATCGAGTCCTGAATTTGCCTGGAGTTAGACTTCTAGATGCAAGGATTTTGCAGTTTTCAGGTTCAGATTTCAAAATTTCTCCTACTGGTGGGACCAGTGGGTCCAATTCCCTCCTCGGTAGTCAGTTAAAGACTAGTATTCATTAAAATAAACTCAAATGTGAGATGCGAATTCAGAAATATCAAGCCAAGGGGGCGGGTGCAACTGGTATTACACGAACTTGTGAGTTTAGCCTGGTCAAATGTATCACTTCCAAGGGAGGGGGTGCAGTTGGAAATTCCAAGGTGGACACCTACCACCCCACCCCCAAACGAAGACCCTCTGACCACGTCCCCGAACAACACTATTCAACGACACCAACACGGAAGTCGATGAGAATTGTGAAACGTGAATTTCATGCACAAACTTCACTTGAAAGTGGGTTACATGAATGATTGGGTCCACACCACTGTAGAATATACTTACCACAATCATAACTCTGGTAGATCCAATAACTGTCCATGGCATAAGGGATTATTATCGCAATAGCCATACGTCTGAACAATGGCCTCTCGTCGAAAAAATGTGAACCGAAAGTACTATGTTTCGCGGAAAAACCTCATACCTAAAAATAGAATCGAACATCGTGAAATGTAGAGTTATGGCTCCTATATTACTGCATTAATTTTGCATGTTCTCTGAGATTGAAAACAACATCGATTCAGGTGTTCCTTCAAGTTAGTCCCAATACTATAATAAACTATAGCCACTTGAGTATGCCAGCATGGTCCGTTATCGGCAATCTCTCCAAGTTATTCTCTAATTATATCTCACAGCCATTTCATCTGTCATCACGGTTGCCAATCATTACACATGACAATATCTTGGGACAGAATTAAACACGGGCGAATTACTTGACTTTTTACTCCCAACTCCAATTGCACCCAGTATTGAAATGGAACACACCCTCATTCAAGCATTGCCTCATCGAATGTTTATCGCCATATTTCGTTATATGATGTTATGAAATCGTCCCCCCACCCCTGTGTATATAACTGTGTATAACAGTGTATAATCCATTGGTTGACGGTTCGACTCACACTAGGCGAAGATGGAGTATATCACCACAGAAAGACAACAAACATCGATGATGTATGTTAATATTATAATTATTATCCCCGAAAATTTCGGATGTCCCCATCCACGAAACTTGAAAGGTCGTTCGAAAAATTTGACCAAAATTAGGAACATGTTCGATTTTTTGGCATAAAGGCAACACATTTCTAGTCCTGAACAGATTAATTTAGGGACACACTATAAAGTGTATGCCGAGGCCGGCTCCAAATAAAAGGTGTAAACGGAGGTTTTGTGGCGTTTGCTCTGTTGTTTCTCAATGGATATTAATGAAATTTGGTGGGCTTCTAGACGTTTCGTACCATGGTCGTTTCGTACCTGGACGTTTCGTACCATCTGGTCGTTTCGTACCATATTTCTTGGTCGTTTCGTACCGCATTGTTTGGTCGTTTCGTACCATGTAGAAAATCAATTGGTCGTTTCGTACCATGTAGAAAAATCAATGCCGCCGTTTTCGTAGTTACTCCACAAGCAGAATAGTTGCGCCTGGTTCTCCCGATACTGGAGTCTTTGGTACCTTTTCATCTTTTTTTCACCAACCAACTTTACTGTCATGTCTGTCGTTGCCGATTCCTTCTTGAGCATTGGAACCAGGATATAATATGGGACGTTTGTTGCCTTGTTTTTGTATTGGATGCGTCTGTGCCATCCCTCAGTGTCATTGTTCGTTCGGATGGAGCGCCCGTAGACGCACCACGATTCCATTGGTAGGCTAGTCGAAGTTTGCGATCGCCGTATCTTCTACCGTCTGCTCGACTGTCGTGGTTTGGCTGCATGCGGTGCAGACCCAATCTATTGGCGTCGCTGTCTTTATGGCATATCGGTAAACTTCTAGACTAACGCCGGTGCTGCATGTACGGTGCTGCCATCTGTGGCAACCTGGAAAGACAATTCAGTGTTATAACAAACTGGTATATATCTGTATTGATGAATTTCAATATTGGTTAAAGCAACATTTGACTCGTCATAAATAATCATTTACATTAATATTCATACAGATTTGTTTTTAATTATTTAGTTAAGTTGATGTTTAAAATAAAAATGTATTTATAATATATATACATTTTACAGATTGTTTTTAAATATTAAGTTAAGTTGATGTTCAAAATAAAATTGTATAATATATACGAGTACTAACCTTCACATTGAAGACCGTGTTGACGCGGACGAACCTCTCTGGAACAGTCTATACAATTAACGTCGGAGAGAAAGTCAGACATGATTGTGAGATGAATGATGAAATGATGGGGGATCTCATGTTACTTATAGGATTCCAACAAAAACAACTCACGAAAAGGTGTGATCAAGAAGCCAGGTGGTAATTAGTGGTAATCAGTAAGAGCTCACCTCTTGTTTATACAGCGTGATTAGTATTAACACTTGTTGTAAAAACATCTCATAAGATCTTTCCCGCAGTCAATCAGATGAATATTATTGTCAGCGTGATTGTTATTCACATTCGATGTAAGCAAATCTCATAAGATCTTTCGCCGCATTCCAGAACATGAATAATTATACATACATAATATAAATATATATATATAAAATACCGTGTTTTCCCCATTTCCAACACATGGTACGAAACGACCAATTGATTTTCTACATGGTACGAAACGACCAAACAATGCGGTACGAAACGACCAAGAAATATGGTACGAAACGACCAGATGGTACGAAACGACCAAGTACGAAACGACCATGGTACGAAACGTCCTGTACCCAATTTGGTGTATATGTCCGGACTGGGACATGGAATAGAATGACCTTTGAATTGTTTTTAAATTCACAAATTTGTTGATTTTATTCAACTTTTTCTTTCTGAAACACACTATAAAGTGTAGTCTGACCAGACCTGGTAATATGGCTAAGGCCATCCAGGTCTGACCGCGGCGGCGCATCAGCTTAGACGGCTATTTAATTTTTTTAAATACACTTAATTTTACAAATCAACTAACATAGTCATTAATGTTAACAAGATTGCAATATATATTAGCTCTGACACCTACCAGAACGTGTGTATAATTCCGTAATAATTTAATCCAAAAATCCAGTCGGAAAACATGTTGACAAAACGTGGTTAAATGGCCGAAGCAGGAGGAGCTAACATATCACATGACTACGTGCGTCTCGTGCATGGCAAACATGATTCTGCAACTCGCATTACTGTACCAGGATGTTAACAGTACGCATGTGTAACAAATTGGAGTTGGTAATTTGTAAAAACTACACGCATGCGCAGATTGTAGTTCCCCTCAACTTGAATTGTATCAGGGCAACCTGAATTGTACACTCAATGTGAACGCATGTGATTACCTTGCCGTGCGCACGGGGAACTCACAGGGGGATTCATGAAATTACGGGTCACATGCAATGGTCGACGAACACACGACATGTCAGTGTTTACGTTCTGTTATCTGTCGGATTTTAAGGATAACTGACACGTAGGTGAGTGGATGGTTTCACACTTGTATTTGTATTTAGTTGATAAATACATATGCGTTGGTCCTAATTGTTACTTTTATAGGAATTATAGCCGCCTATGTTGTTTGACGCACGCCATGGATCTTTGATGGCGTAAGCCATGACACAAAGATCAAATGGATCTATATAAAGTGTAAACGGCCGGCTCCAATTAAAAGGTGTAAGCGGCTTATGTGCTTAGGGATATAGGTAATCGGATTAACTCTAGACTATTAGTCTTGACTAATAATGATTTAGAAAGTGAAATACATGATAAAATAAATTTAAAAATTGGCAAAATAATAATTTAAACACTTTTATTTTATTTTAAACGATAACTTTATTTAATCATAATACATATATAATAAACACATAAAATATAATAACGAACATGAGACATACATGAAATTCAACGATATTCCTCATACAGGTTATATGTGAAATTAATATTCAAATAGTGGTCTCGGTATCAAGCCCCAAGTTCCGACCACGTCACCATCGCCTTGGAACCGTATATAAGATACGGGCCAATAACGTTGACAAAGCAATGGCGACAATATGGAGACGATACCGAGACAACTATCTGAATATTAATGCGCAGATTAATACACATGCAACAACATCTACAAACATTTGCTACAAACGTAATCTATTGTTGATACGTTACTGTTGGAAATATTAACGCATCTATAGTGGGCCCAGGCATCACGTCCCTCCTTGCTTACACTCAATCATATCATCAAACATATTTGGCAATCTACATTCATTACAGTCAAGCTCAAGGTCGTAGACAAGACTTTGTTTTTTCTTTAATTTAAGTGGTCTCTTCACCGTTGGAAATATGGTAAATTCATTTTTCTCCAAGCATTCTACAAGATGGTCCCTAAGTTTCTTATGATCAAAATATTTCATCCCCATTTTACCGGTGATGCACAATTCTACTAAAAACGCTATTGCAAATAAGCCACAATCAACGGAATTATCAATATAATCAAACGTCTCAACAACGGCAAAAGGGAGATATGGTTTGGGGAAATTCTCGAAGAGCAGAGGAATAAGATTAACAAACGAATCCAGAAAAAACTCGTCCGCTTTCCCGACATCCGATACCATACTGACTTCGACACTTCCGACCTAATACATCTCCACCAGCCTGAGAAAAAAAAATCAGAATATCGGAATCGTCCGATATAAGAGGAGAAATGAACGTATTCTGAGAGGTGCCATCCAGCACCGAACATGAAACTGTATGTCGCATGTTTGTTTTATTCTGTGAATTTAATGTCTTTATATTATTCTTTTGTGATTAAATTTATTTTATCATGTATTTCACTTTCTAAATTATTATTCTATAGAGTCGTCAGTTAGTTAATCCGATTACCTATATCGCTAAGCACATAAGCCGCTTACACCTTTTAATTGGAGCCGGCCGTTTACACTTTATAGTGTGCTTCAGAACGAAAAAGTTGAATAAAATCCAACAAATTTGTGAATTTAAAAACAACTCAAAGGTCATTCTATTCCACCCAGTCCGGACATATACACCAAATTTCATTAATATCCATTGAGAAACAACAGAGCAAACGCCACAAGACCCCCGTTTACACCTTTTATTTGGAGCCGGCCTCGGCCTCGGCATACACTTTATAGTGTGTCCCTTAACTTAAGGGGATGGCAAAGTCTGTTTCATAAAAAATGTCTGGAAACGGGCTGACAAAATTGGTATTTTTCACATAAAAGCAGACAGAAATAGATATAACAACATGGAGATAATATATAGAGCATATATCGTTAAAGGAGATGCCACGAATAGATGTGAGCTAAAAAGCTTTTTGTACCAGAAAAATGACTTTGAAACAGAGTATATCTGCAATATTATGGCATTGTTTTGGCATTCAAATGTGAAAAACTACTAGTATAACTTCAACAGTATCATTAGGCAGCCCATATTAGGCCAAAACGAAGAATACCTGTGTTTAGGGTAACCCGCCCGCCCCTACTCAAAACCTGCCGCCAAATTCCATTTTATCGTTTTTCCAAAATTTCCTCCGACTTCATTTTATTTTTTTGTAATTAGGAATTCGCGACTACGGAATTAGCTTAAACAAGTAAACCATTTCCTTGCAAATATCGTCAATTCACGAAAAACGGAAGTGCCGCCATTGTTGTTGTAGTATATTCGTATTCCCTCATCATTGTTCGGCAAACCTCGCCGATTTCTCGAAAGCGGAAACGAGAAAACACACGATACTTGTGCCGGAATATGTATTAACTAGCAAATCGAAAGTAACCGGATATTTTGCCGATTGCAAATGGCGATTGAATATGGCGGAAACACTTTCGTGTGCGGACAGATCCTGCGTTTTAGTTATTATTAAACTTCACAAATGCGTTCATATGAATCAGAATAGAAACATCATGGCGCCTGTCAAATATAGCACAGATATGTTGTCGTGTGTGAACCGGTATCACACGGATTCTGAACTGACAGAAAAGGACATAGTAATAAAATGTCCGATTAAAAATAATGCTGACACTTTTGAAATCGACCCAAAGCTCAAAATTCCATTATTATAGTTTATCCACCTCTCACCGCATCCACCCTGAAAATTATAAGCCTGACGTAACATGAGTCTGTATGTACCCATGCAGTAGGAGTGGTATGTGCCTGGTAGAATTTAATTTTTTCCTAGTAGAACTATTTCTCATTAAATATTAGTTCTACAGAAAGCCGGACCCGATGAATCAACATCTTCTGCATCACAATGATCCGAATGCTACAGTCATATGGTAATCAATGCACATATATTGTTCTTGGTGCTTACTTTGTTTTACAGGTGTGAATGCCACCACCGCTTTGCATATTGATTATGTTATGTACGTCACGTTGGCGTTGCCGCATGTATGTGCCATTTCCAATGGAGGAACTCTTGTTAAATTCACCTTCTGAGTTGAATATTTCGCAAAATTTCTTAGTATTCGAGTCGGTGGATAAACAAAATATCATAAGTGTCTTGTGTGGGAAATTGAACAGTAATATGTCCACTCGTAGGATTTGGCCTGTAATATCCGAGCTTCAGCGTGAACATAAACCGTTTAATTTCCAACACTAGACACTTATTCTATATATAATATCATTTAATATCATGCTGTATACATTCTATTGAACTTCTGTAACACCATTAAACTGATTAAAGCTACCATGACATTGATTAGTGTGACAATGACTTGCCCAAGCTTTATACGAGTGACACTGGCAGACGATTAGAAGGCACGAATACTTAAATACTATTCCCCGTGAAAAATAAAATGAAAAAATAAAATAAAATGAAGTACCGCCCCGCCCCTGTTGTTTTCCCCCAGTCCTTCGAATTTGGAAAACGTAGGTGCGCGATATATCGCTCGGAGCTTTTGGGATTTGCGCGCGCCTTTTTTGAGGGAGCACAATTCAAATTAACATCGATGAAATGATTACTGAATAAAGACAAACACAAGTATAATGATACACACGTATAATTCCAAGTGTGGCAACAGAAACAGAAATAAAAACATGTTTATATTATAGAATAGTCCACATGATAATAACATCAACAATCCCGGTGAATCTGATCACGGTAATTAGTCGACTTCCGCCTCTGAGAGCGCATGCTCATCAGACTCGATTAAAGCTTCAAACTCGGAAGTGGAATCCGAATCGCTACCGGAATCAGATTGCCAGGGAGCAAACTACTTTTAAAATTTTGATTAGTATATAGCTAGTCAATTATTGTAATTGAATAGCATCCATTCCGAATTGAAGAGCTATTTTTATGGGCCTAATATCTCGGTGAATTAAAAGTAATAATGTCACACCTGTGAATTACATCCCAGTGAGCACACGCGACAGCTTGTCGGGGACTAATTTGTCACATATTATCTTTAGAATTAGCGCTTTTAAGATTGCACACTTTTGCCCTTTTAGGCAGTGTCACCATCACTATCCGACATGAATGATGATACAGTATAAACCCTAATCTAATATTCTAATGAATCGGCGAATCCCGCATGCCGAAACATCAAACGAGGCCGCCAATGAATTGACACGCTTTTTGCGGGAACTCGCACGTGCAGCAGTTGTGATGAGGTGTCACCCCAATCATTGAGTGCGAAAGACGCCGCTTTGATCTTTGTTACCAGGTTCGTAATCAACGTCATCCCTGCTGAGAAAGATACATGGTGAATAGTCTTGTCGGCGTTTAACCATTGGTGTGTTGTTTGTTAAAATCTCGTTCACTGGTTGCAATTTCCGATGCGCGCATTTGAAATTTTCGGCGTATGCATTTAATAACTCGCTGGTTTTTAGATCCGCAAGCGCCAAGGCGCGCAAGCGCAATTGCGCGCCTCAAAATCGAAGGACTGTTTTCCCCTCATGTTACCCTAAACTCAGGTATTCTTCCTTTTGGCCTTATGATAAGTGACATACCGTTAAGAGCCAAGGAGCTATGCTTTAGATTAATGTTCACTGTATCGTTTGAAACGTGTCAGTTTTTCTTGGGAGCCAGTCGCCATATTTCTATTGTAAACACATGTTCATGATGTTGTTGTCATTTTTTAATTCGCGGCAGGTACATGAAAATCGACCAGAAAAGCAATTCGATCCTGCAATCGGGCAAGTTTATGATATGAAATCGATGCTTTCAGTTTATTTAAGTTGTTGGAATTAATTTAGTTGCTTGATTACCCACGATTTATGAAGTTTTGTGCTGTTTACAGATGGAAATGTTGATATTTTATTTTTAGAATTACCAGTCTATAGTCGAAAGCGAGATTACAAGATGTCGTATTATTACGCAAATCACATAAATAGAAAACTTACATGTTTCAGAATATTGTATTATTCTAAAATCAAATAGCCTACATACAAACATATTTATGAATAGGAAAGTACCGTATTCCGACGAAATATGTCATATTTTACGACGGACTCCTTGTGCGAGTTCACTTCCGGTCAATTCTATTTTGGTGCACTGGGAGAAAAACATTGTGGAGAAAAATACGTTTAATAACATTTGAATGTAAATTAATCGAGAAATTGTCGGTTATCAGGTACAATCATACAGCTTATAACCCATATATATTGATGGGCATAATCAAAAGCTTGATCCCATGCGCGATTGTCTATACTGATCGATTTCCATTCGTAATCGTATTCTAGTATTGACGGATGGGGTTGTTTGTAATCATGGCCGCCCCGCCCCCATGGCATGTGTATCGGCTATCGCAAAATAATGTTAGGATATTATGGTCTCCCATTCCAAGAAAAATAGTTCCTAAGAATGTAAACAATGCAAATGGAGGACATTTTGCCATTATTCAGGATTACAGTACTATTTTCACAGGCAGGGTATTTGGGAAAGTTCTTGTTTTTCCTCAAAATGATGTCTCCTTGTCTCTAGCCAGATTCTTATAGGATCATTTTGACTGTTCAGTTTGTGCAAAAAGTTAACCATTGGAACTGGAGAAACGCCATTTGGGGACATGATTTTTTGTCACTCTACCGCGAGTAAATTCTAACAGCTAAAATTTCTCTACTAATGACAAGATCTTTGTTTATTATTGATTATTATGTGTGAAAAATATGAAGTTTATCCATTCTATGGCCGGTGAGTAATTATTGATCATCTGGAGGTACCGCTATACTTAAAGTAATTGACCACCAATAACGTGGTGTCACCCCGTTAATATGGCGGTACTATACCGCGGTATCCTCCAATACCGCGGTACTGATACCGCTTGTTAACGCGAACAAGTATGTGTGAGTAAATACCTCCCCTCAAAGAGTTCCATGAAAATCACCGCGGTATTCAACAAAATTAATGCGGTGCCCGCTAAAAGACCGCGGTATCATTATCGCCCAATACCGTAACTCCACCACCATGACCATCTCGATACCGCTACTGTTTATTACCGGTATCACCGCGGTCATGACCGGGGTATCACCCTGTTTTTCTGGTCAATTTACTTTGAGAATAGCGGTAGGGTGCAAACCGCGGTGGCCATCTTGACCAAACTTTGCCATCCCCTTAAGGATATCCTAAACGTGACAACGATGGCCGAATGAGTTTTTATACCCCTCTCTCCGATAAATGCCAGCCATTGCAAGACTACTGTTCTACTATTTGCAGAAATCCGCCTGATGTGAGAAATCTCGCGTAAATGCAGAAAGCCGGGTCGGGTTTCTGTCTGGATATAAATAGATTATAATTAATTTGTGTTTGTGAGGTTGGAGGCAGAAATTTCAATTGAATTAGATCGTCTGCTCTTAGTCTTACTGCTCATTGTATTACCCGACTTACCGCTGTGTTGGGGCGCGAGCAGGTAGCTGGATAAATAGGAGCCGATAAAATGGAGTGGGTGACCCGTTAAATAAACTGTATACTAAGTTGAAATTCACCCAACTTTGCTATAATTTATGAACTGTAGTCGAAAAGACAGCGATGCATGTAATGTACTAAATTCAAACCATTTTCTTTTATTCAGTCAACCATGCATTTATAATTGATACTATTTCTTTGCAGACTTTTATGTTCAGTTAAATAGAGCTGGGGAATATGAACATGGACCCATTTGTTTTTCAAAAATAGTATTTCCTGGGATAACACCCCATACTAGTTTATACCCAAGCAGGCTACCCCACAACCTTTTGATTTATATGGTGCATATATATTATGCCGTTATGGGGCGGGTGCATACAGGAATATATTTGCAGTTCATCTCTAGTTTTTCGATCTGTATCTACAGTGTAACGACATATTTCGTTCTTTAATGTCTCAAAATAAAGGGGATGGGGATGTTTGGATCTCCAGTTTAACGACATTTTTCGGTCTTTGTAGTTTAACGACATTTTTCGGTCATTGATAGTTTAACAACATTTTTCGGTCTTTAATAGTTTAACAACATTTTTCGGTCTTTATAATATCTCAATATATTTGGATCTCTAGTTTAACGACATTTTTCGGTCTTTATAGTTTAACGACATGTTCGGTCTTTAATATCCCAAGATACATGTATAGGGGCCCTTAGGGGGTATTTGGATCTCTAGTTTAACAACATTTTTCGGTCTTTGATAGCAATATGGAAGAATTTCATCTTTGGAAAGATGTGGTGGCCCTAAAAAGGTTAGTTGTTTGGTGGGCTTGAAATGACGTTTTTCCTTGATTTTAAAAGCATGTATATAAATCTCCGAAAACAAAAATTCTAAAGCATTAACCTATTTGCTATATTTCACTCTGAAGTGTGCCTAAATGACATAAATTGTTCCGTGGTTCCTATGTTCGCCAAAGTGGCATAAATTTATTTCAGGATAATAGGCATTCATTTATATCACTGATATCAGGACAATACATAGCCATTTTCACTGCATGGAACAGAAAAGAGCGTTCAGTGTTAGTCTATTTCTGATACGGTAGAAATAAAGATCGTTGGTGTAATTTCTTAAATTCTGTGCGAAAAATTGCAAACATCTGGAAAATAACTGACCACGGAAAGTAATTTTGAGAGCATATATGAAGTATATCAATATTTCTTGTATTTCTCAACATAAATCTTATGCCTCCTCCCAAATTAAGCAGACAAAATAAGCTTGATTGTTGGGCACTCGCGGTTCTGACTGTCGCCAAATTATCCTGGGACAATCGGGACCATGTGCGCTGACACTAAAAATATTATAATTAAAGTGATGTGAAACCCTCCGATTAGGTGTTTAGAATGGAATAACAAATAATTATGCCAAAATAGGTTATTTTCATAAATTTGATATCCAAACAATCAGAAAACAGGGTCAATGTTATAACCGAATTACAAACAATGACTGTTATTGATCATTGACGTAATGTTTATGTCCAATAATGTGTCCCGAATAAATTAGTAAATATTTACGTATATGTAGTTCAACCGTTGCATTCTCTGAAATGGTACAGTCGATGTGGTTGGAATTTTCGACAGTCCACAGTTAATGCCACATTCAACAGATTGGTTTTATTCAATGAAATAAGTCCACAATATGTCTTTAACACATATTACCGGTATCCATTAAATGAAAGGAAAATTATCACCAATATGACTCGCGTATCAGCCTTTAGCCAGAAACTCGTCAACATTCAAAGTTGAAGCTATAGATACGACGGCTTTCTAAATTTATGCATACATGTACATATTTTTTTTTTTAAAAGCATAATTTATACTGCGAAAGTATGCAAATTGGTGTTGGAAGATTGTCGTATCTATATTGGCGCCGTTGACGTGTTTCTGTTTCCGGGTCACACCACTTGGAGGAATTTCCGCAGAAATTGGCTGATTTTTGTGACCCTGGGCACCCCCACCACCCCAGGACAGTTTTACGCGATTTGGCCTGTTGGCACATCGATAATAATCAGAAAATGCACAAGCAACCATATTTTATGTGTTTACGCGTTTTGCGGATCGTTGCAATGACCTATAGCTCGATAATAACCTGAGAGCACACTATGTCTCAATTCGCACACCAAATTTTATGTCAATTGCTTGGCAATATTAGTTTAATTCCGACTGAACGATAAACGTCATTCGCGGCGTCCCCTATATCATATTTTGCACTGTAGAGCATACCATGAATATCTACTCTTGCTTACGCCCGTATATAGATCATATTCCACCAGTAAATATACAAAACCTGTGAACTGTTTAAAGTTGACAGGGAATTATAAGCGATTGTGCCTTGCTAATAATTACGAAGATATATTCCCTGCATTATTTTGTCAACATTATAGGGTTTACTGTCAAAGCTTCAAAAAGTTCCCAGGTTTTGTACCGGTGGAATATGATCTCAACGGGCATAAGGCCAAACAAAAAAACATGTCTGTTTCCGGTTTCCCGACCTACCTGAAAATATTCGTGCGACCTGAAAATTTCTGATCTTCTGACCAAAAATAATAACTAAAATGCTTCACTGTATTGAAGAGGAAACCCGACAACTCGACTAAATTAGCGACAATGGCGAGTCAGTTAAACAAACACGCTCTAATTATTCACCGGTGGCTAGCCTGGTCCAGCCTCTGGCCACATACGCAGCAATTACGTCGCGTGAATTCACTCGGCGGCACCCTTTGATCTGTGTAACAGTACTGCGATAAAATCCGACACGTGCGCTGCAGGGTTTTCACTTTCAAATCAGGGTGTATTACATTGACCCTGTAACAAGCTTAATTGGCATGTGCCGCAATTATTTAATGACGAAACTTGATGCATAATTTGTATGCATGTTTCATCTTTTTGCCGTTTTGGGCAGGTACATGTACAGCATTTAGACCAGAATAAATGCGGTTTAAAAAAGCATTTCCATGGCCCCGTTGCAGACCCGTTATAAAACTCCTGTGTATGAGACCAGAGGCCTATGTTTTGGAATCGTTTCGGCGGTTAAATTAGAAGGACTCGGAATGGGGAGGGGTCTTTTACAAACCTTGTGCCATTACTAGTATATAAATCATACATGCACATACCATTACCAACGAAAAGCCTTAATATTATATTAGGTGTACAAATAAAAATAGATATTCAACAGAGAAACGCAATTATATTATAATCGTATGTGCGTTGTTGGCCTACTCATATTATATTTGGCGGCATGTACTACGTGCTGTCATTGAGATACGTCGCGTATTGTTGTATATAGTACGATGTCACCCAGATGGAACAACCATTCGTGGTTACAGAATGCTCAGTTTAATTCAATTAATCGTGGTGACCACGGGGCAATAACACTTGCTGATTGTTGACCTGTAGCTTTCCATTTATTCTGAGAGTCGCACGGCCAGGTGAAAATGCGATGTTAAGATGATGGCACGGAAGTTGTCTTAGACTTTTGCTAGCAATGCCTATAGTATCAATGTTGTCATGTACCGTATTGCGCAACATTTCGACATGGTGCCATGATCTTCGGGAGGTAGCATTTTCGTGTCCCTTCTTGGAACTCAGATCGCTTCCAACGTTCTGGTACGTAGTTCTGAAAAATTGTGTTCCGTGCGACGAAATTTGATAGTGATAGAAACTGTTGTTTTGGACCATTATCATCATGGCTGAGAAACTGCAGGACCAACTATGCCTGAGCGTTCGAGAAATAAACTTACTCTTAAAAAGAGGAAAGGCGATGACTTGACTCGAGTCATAACTCGAAGTGTCAGGCTATTGATTTGCTAAAGGAATTATTTTCATAAACCTTCTTATAGGCATCAACGAGATAATAACTTGGATTTAACTAAAGTGATATTCAATCACCAATATACTAGTACTACAGTTGGATTAATGTTTATAATCGCAAGAATGTTAAAATAAACTGCCAAGACTGCATGGGGGGAATGAATTTTAGAGCAGAAACATATTTCAAGATATTGCAGACAGTTGATGTGTATTGGAAAGAGATGCAACAAAGTCATCAAATGATCCAATGCTGTTGGCTTGGGATGAAATCTAACTAAAATTATTACTGGGTATCATTAGGCCAAAGTAAAAAGATGCTATGTTTCCGTACATCGACCGACCCTAAAAATAACCCGCCGACCCTAGACTTTTTATTGATATTTTGAGAAAAAGTCAAAAATTTACTGTTTTTTTACCACTAATGCTCATATATATTGGTGACCTTTAGTGTGCAAAACACATGGTTTCTAACATATCCCTGTGAAAAGTGACCATAAATTGACGGCTGTCTCAAAGGCCCCAGGTGTGTGATGGGTTGTGGATTGATGGGCATAAATGTTGCAATTTTAATTTCCTGAGAGTGTATCTCAGACTATCTCCTGCCTGCTTTTACAGTGCTTTATGTCTTGTTTGGGACTTATGGAACACTATCAACAGACATGGTGGGTGTATATATAGAGGATCTCACATGAGTATCTAGTTTATACGGAATTTATCAACCGAGTTCACTAAATTCGATTTGAGCCGAGGTTTACCAAGGCTCAAATAGAATTTAGAGGACGAGGTTGATAAATTACGTATAATGTTGATCCTTACACGATAGCCTAGCTCTGTAATAACCATAGAGTGATATACCGCCCTTCGACCAAATTTTAAAGCGTAACATTTATTATTTTTTAGTTAACGGTTAAAGATAGATTAAGTGCTAATTTTAACAGAATTTTATACGCATGCATATTTGGTGGTTATTTTTTCTTTTGTGCAATTTTAGGAATCGTTCTCGTCTTCGCACTTTTCCGGCGCTGCACTTGGCCGATTTGTATATAAAATGGTGTATGTATACCCAACTATCCGCCATTGACAAGAGGTAACATTTGTTCCTTGTGATGCCCGACACTGCTTTACTTGGATAGTCACTTTAAGGTTAAGCTAGTGTTTAGTGTCTATTTTTGCGCTGACAACTCATCAGGGGCAGAGCGCGTAATTTAGATAAGTCGACATTTTTTATGTCTGTTTACATGCATTTAATACATGTGTATACGGAATACATCCGATTCCATTTGGTTACCACGTGATGTGGAAGATTTTTATTTGCAAATGTCATGCAATCGGAATACATAGGATTCCATGGTAGTTTTTGTCACGTTATGTGGAGTGTTGGATTTGCAAAATTCATGCAATCATTCTGTATGTGAACGTCGCGCACGCAAAGTGCGAATTCCAATATTTTGAGATGAAGTATAATAGCATGCATGTGGCGAGTCAGCATTCAATCACGCTTAGAGGCGGGTCCAATGACTTTGATGTACCCAGTCTAGTCCAGCCAAATTAAGCTGGTTTGGTCACGTGACGATTAATACCACATCTGTGGTGTGAAATTGATACCCCTGGTGTTGGGATAAGAAATTAATCCCTTTGTTGGTGACGTATTTTGACTATCCGTGTATCTTTGTGTGAGATAATTCTGACTGTTGCGTCAAGAATTAATTGATCACTATTAATTGGCGCATTTGTTTTCAATCTAGCACCCGTCAAAGTTTTTAGATTTTGAAGTTGGGCGAAGTTTAAATAATGCCAAAACATTTATTTAGGTATTATTTGACGTCTTCGGGTTATCGAAGATGTAATTTGTGTATGTATTGTGCATCGTTCACTTGTCCACTGTATATGATCATTACGTGTTGACGTTTTAGAGCAAAGCATTCATCCAGTGGAATTTAGATCATTAGACATTATTTATGCCTGTTTTAAATAGATGTATATAAGGAATATGTAGGATTCCAATTGGGTGTCACTTCCCGTGCACTGTTACATGCAATATAGATGTCATATTCGTGATGGAATACATCGGATTCCAGTTTAAATTTGCATATTCTATGCGAGCTCCGATGGCTTGACCAGTATATAGCAGTGCCATTCAGGAGAAGTTGCATATTTTATGCAATCTGTATGTTCATTCCATGTTAGCGAAATAGAGCATAGCATCCACCTCTCTTCCCAAATATATGGGTTGAAATCATGGTACATGCTAGTAGGCTCTGCGTGTGTGCATATCCAGACAAGATAGAGCATATGATCCTTCTGTGGGATCTATCAAACGCCCCAAAGATTTACAAAGATCATTAAAACAGATTCTTCTGTGGGATCTATCAGTCACTGCAACACAAGTCAAACCCCCCAAAGATTTACAAAGATCATTAAAACAGATTCTTCTGTCGGATCTATCGGTCACTGCAACACAAGTCAAACCCCCAAAGATTTCATCTTCAAATTTTTGGTTTTCGTCTTTTCCAACATCCAACTGTTGTCTGTTGAGCCAAAAATAATAATTTTGGGGATGCAGCAGCTGCACACAAAGTAATGTTTCACCACACAGTGCATGGTAGTTTAATTTGAATGATGATTAATTACTGAATGTAACGCAGAAACTGAAGTGCATACCCCTGCATTACAAATACTGGTTACATTTCTGAAATTGTCATGATAATAAACCACACACATATGTTGCAATGTTTATTATAATGTAAAGAAACACTCATATCTTCCATAGATTAGCACCACATCTCACCAGATCAAAGAGACTGTATACATCGTACAGTTTATGAAAGACTAAATTTCATGCTGCAACCATAGACAATTTCATAGACAATTTTGCTCAAATTACCTCAGTTGGCACTTTACAACTGGTATACCTTACTCGTATTTAAATTCGCGCAGTACTATTTTACATGTACCTGTAATTGAATAATCTCACTCCTATTTTCAGCCTCTGCTGCCAGTGTGGAACAGCTATCGAGCCGAACCCAGTCAACACATGTGTGTCATGCTTGAGGACTCAAGTGGACATAACAGAGGGCATACCAAAACAAGTTGTCCTCTACTTCTGCAGAAAATGCGAAAGGTATGATGTTCATTATTACACGAAAGATATGATGGTCATTTGTTTTTCAGGTGATGTGCTCACGATGGGTGGAACCAGGTAGGTGCATCCACCCCTCAAAATGATCACCCAGGAGCTACATGTACTTCATTTTCAGACCGAAACACCTGGTTCAATTAGCTTTACTTGACAATATTTCGTCAAGTTTGAGCTATTATCATTGGTTGGCATCCATCGTCCGTGCACGTGTGTCTGCGATCTGTCAACAGTTTTCTTTGGCACAACCTCAGGCCTCATTTCTTATGATATCTGATCGTCACAAAACTTCATATGGTTCTTCTGGGTGAACTCTAGATCTTTATTGGATGAGTACGTGGTGAGTACTAAGGCCAAAAAAAAAAGATGCTATGTTTCCGTACATCGACCGCCCCAATAAATAACCCGCCGACCCTAAACTTTTTATTGATATTTGGAGAAAAAGTCAAAATCTTCTGGGGAATTTTTTTATTTTTTTATTTTTTACCACTACTGTTCATAAATATTTATCATTATTGTGCGAAACACATGGTTTCTAACATATTCCTGTGAAAAGTGACCATGAAGTGACAGTTGTCTCAAAAGCCCCAGGTGTGTGATAGGTTGTGATTGATGCTGGACATGAATTTTGCTATTTTAATTTCAAGAGTGGATTTCATGCCTGCTTTACCTGTATGTCTTGTTTGGGACTTGGGACTTGGGAACATACTCTTGGGTTCCAAATAAACATGCATGCACATTTATTATTTTCTTGGGGAAATTTCCCACCTGCACAGTGCTTATTTGGGTCTGCAAGTTTATTAATTTCGAGGCTATGAAAATTGAAATCAGCACAAACTCAAGATTTCTATATGATTCTGATACCAAATTGATGAGATTATACATATTCAAGTATATGGCATACATGTGAACATTTGAATATTGAATAAAACACCACATGACACATACTATGTTGATTCCTATGCTTGACCTACATGTACATGTACTATAAAAATATTGTTTTAACTATAGTTGATGTTTTGCTCAGAGTTTCCCTGTGCTATTATTTGGGTCTGCACTGTTATCAACTTTCAATGGAATTCCCCCCTGCACTATTATTTGGGCCTGCACTTTTATTTGGAGCCCAAGAGTAACGGTAGGAACACTATCGACAGACATGGTGGGTGTGTATCTGTATATATACATGTACATGTATAAAGGTTATCACCACATATGTTAAGAGGATCAGCTACTGTTTCCAAAAACCAGGCATGCTACATGTCGGTTGGGTGTACTGGCTACCTCCAGACAATGGGATGTAGTCATCACAATACAAGTACCATATAATGGCGGTATTATGGGTAAAATTCTTATAAAAAGTTAGTGACATCAATTTCGTACCAAGTTTATAGCCAAATTTATGAAAATGTGGTATATGAATAATAAAAAACATACTTGAGCATGAAGTAAGTTTGATGTTTCATCAATCTTAATGAATATTTCCACTATGTTTATCAAGTAATACTTTCCCCACAACACAAGTTGGCATTTTATGTCACTTCGGTCGAGGTATTCAATATTTCTGCAGCTGGATAAAAAATATAAAAATAAAATAAAAATAAAAAATTTCCCTACCTACCTACCTACCCTAATTTTTTCGCTCCGTTATCGGAAACATACAATCTTTTTTTTTTTGGCCTTACCACTTTCAATTTACAAGTGATGTGGTTTTCAGAACAAATATCATGTCTTCTACGGAATAAACCCATTTATTGTCGCAATTGTGTACTTGGTTACATTTGTGGTTTTATGTGAGCAGGTCACTAATGCATAACTCATTTCATAGATATGGCAATGGGGCAGTCTTGGAAAAAAAACGGCATATCACTATCCAAATATCAGCTGGTTTTCGTACGAGCAGACTTGGACTAGATAAACCACACTAAATGGCATTACTTTTGGCCTAATCCAAACTCATACCTTTTCATGCAGTTTGTTTATTAGATGAAATAGCTCAATTGACAGGGTCCGCGCTGGACCGAAATTTACTTTTGCCAAATAATTTGCCAAATAAAAATATTTTTTGCCAAATGTTATCCCTGATAGTACCATTTTTATCAAGTCTTATGTTTCGACACTCGCGGTTTGAACGACTTTTGATATCGATAGAAGGCAGTTAGTTAATAATTATAAATACTCGCATCTCTATTGTGGTTTATCATACAACAATAAGGCACACACAAATATGCATTGGGCATTTTCGGCTGGTCATTGAATTTGACTGTGATCGGACGCTTATTTCCAGGTTGTATCTGAAAGGTATGATTGATCCCAATCCATTTAACCCCACAACCGAACATGATGGATAATTTCACCCATACAGAACCCCAGACAAACATGAGCAGAGGACACTCTTCTATGTGCTTCTATATATGTGTGGGGCTCCCTGCAGGGTAATGGATGTTTTTTATTTAATGTCCTAAAAATTGTAAGAAACATTTATTTAAAAAAAATGATAAAAAATTGTTAGGCCAATGCATTCTCTTATATATGCGAGTCGACCATATACAGGGTAAAAAAATAGTTTATTTGTCAGAATGCATTTAACAGAAAATAATGCAATAGACAGATATATGTCGGCATCCTGCCGGGATTGACATGGCCTTTATTTATTCTGTTGATTCCTTGCTCTGGATTCATAATAATGAGGTTGATTCGAGTCCTCAGAGCATTAGTTTTTACCTTGGAGATATTTCGTCTAACTCTCTTAGACTTTATCAATCATTTGACTGAAAAATCAATCATTTGACTTTTGGAGCGTCCCTGTTCATGGTGTGTTTCTTCCTCTTTATTTTAATGGCTTCTTTAACTTTCCTCTTAACCCTTTCTATACTAAATGGATTCTCCCAGTCAGGTAAAAAGTGTACATAGGAATGGTCTATTACTAATTTGGAGGGATGTTAAGGTGATTAAAGCAGACTACAGATAAATATGAGCCCTATTTATCGAGGGTATTAAATGTTCAGGTAATAGGTTCAACAACGACCTATAGTTTGTGAACTTATTATCTGAACATTTTCTATGGGATAACTTCTCATCAATGATGCTTTAATATAGAGAGTGTTAAATGAAATTGTCCTCTGATAATAACACCTGTTTTACCTTAATTCTATTTTCCAATTTACTATATTGAAAATAATGCAACGGTTGTGTGATAAAGTTTGTATTTTTTTCAGATATTTGCAACCTCCAGCGACCTGGGTTGTAGCTCAGTTAGAATCCAGAGAACTGTTGGCAATATGTCTGAAGAAACTGAAGGGTTTGAACAAAGTCAATCTGATCGATGCAGGCTTCATATGGACAGAGCCACATTCACAGAGGCTGAAGGTTAAACTGACCATTCAGAAAGAGGTACGGTACAGTTATTGTCAAAAATAATGTAATTTTAGCTTTATGTAGTAAAGGTTCACAGACAGGAGGTTGAAGGTTTTAAACAAAATGAACCCCTATTTTTAGCTCAACTTTACTTTGTAAAGTTTGAGCTATTTCCATGCTTTGTTGTCCACCGTTCATGCATCCGTTCATCTGTCAACAATTTCCTCTGATTCACCCTAGAGGCCGCATCCCTCATCCGATCATCACCAAACTTCATATGCATCTTCGAAAAATGTTGTGAAAATTTACAGGCATGTTTAAGATCACCTCTAGATGGGAGCTATCGGATTTTAGCGGTTTTCGATGAAAAACATGTCCGCCGGCAGCCATCTTGAATTTTACTCTTTGCATGACTAAATCCTTTGGCACACCTTACAGAATACATCCCTCATCTAATTGCCACCAAACTTCATATGGATCTTCGGGGTGACCTCTAGATGGGAGCCGTCGATTATTTCCAAAAATTTGTTTTAAAAAATGGCTGCCAGAAGGGACATATCCAGGCCGGATTTCATCGGGTATGGGCTCCCAAATTATTATTTTTTTTAATTAAAATTGTTTTTTTTAAATATTTTTTATTCAGGTCACAATTCATATGATAACAAGATACAAATACATTTATACATAATTATTTATTGACATAGTACATTTAAGTTTACAAAAATATTTAAATTTAACAGGTGGACTTGTACTGTAAAGTATGTTTGGCTTTATCTAGCTTTCATCTGTGAAAACTTCAAATAGTTTGAGTTCAGGTTTATCATCAGTTAACCTCCTGACAACAGTATTTCAATCAAATTCAAGTGATATACTTACAGTACAGGAACAATGACAATTTGATAAAATCAACCTTGTTATCAGGTGGGATCTCATAATACCAAATGAATAATTAACATAGAGATTAGTACTACTAGTAATTACTAACTTAATAGACATTGTTTCTGCACTATATTATATATGTGTCTCTCACTTGAATTTTAGAAAATAGCCTATTTATATGAATTAGAGTGATAACTTGATCAAATTGACCTCTCAGTAAAACTCAAATTACTGACTCAGAGAGACCTAGATTCCCTCTCAATGCTTTGGATTTTCAAAATTTTTCTCCCTACAGACCACCCACCATCAGGAGGGGGACATTCCCTCCCTTCCGCCACTCAGGCCTTATGCCTTCACCATATCATTTCCCGAAAACAGGTGTCCCCAAAAAATCCCTGGATCCTTCACTGGCCAGCAGCCATCTAGGATTTTACTCTTTGCATGACTAAAATCATAAAGTTTTATATCTTATGTAATCATCAAGTTATCCTGTATAAACATCAAGTTATCCTATATAATCATCAAGTTATCCTATATAAACATCAAGTTATCCTACATAATCATCAAGTTATCCTATATAATCATCAAGTTACCATATATAATAAATAAGTTATCCTAAATAATCTTCAAGTTATCATATGTAATCATCAAGTTATCCTATATAATAAATAAGTTATCCTATATAATCATCAAGTTAGCATATGTAATCATCAAGTTATCATATATAATCATCAAGTTATCATATATAATCATCAAGTTATCCTATATAATCTGTATCATATGTAATCATCAAGTTATCATATGTAATCATCAAGTTATCCTATATAATCATCAAGTTATCCTATAGAATCATCAAGTTATCCTATATAAACATCAAGTTATCATATATAATCATCAAGTTATCCTATATAATAAATAAGTTATCCTATATAATCATCAAGTTATCCTATATAATCATCAAGTTATCATATATAATCATCAAGTTATCCTATATAATCATCAAGTTATCATACATAATCATCAAGTTATCCTATATAATCATCAAGTTATCCTACATAATCATCAAGGTATCCTATATAATCATCAAGTTATCCTATATAATCATCAAGTTATCCTACATAATCATCAAGTTATCCTATATAATCAGCAAGTTATCCTGTATAATCATCAAGTTATCCTATATAAACATTGAGTTATCCTACATAATCAGCAAGTTATCATATATAATCATCAAGTTATCATATATAAACATTGAGTTATCCGTCATAATCATCACATTATCCTATATAATCATCAAGTTATCCTATATAAACATTGAGTTATCCTTCATAATCATCACGTTATCCTATATAATCATCAAGTTATCCTATATAATCATCAAGTTATCCTACATAATCATCAAGGTATCCTATATAATCATCAAGTTATCATATATAATCATCAAGTTATCCTACATAATCATCAAGTTATCCTACATAATCATCAAGTTATCCTATATAATCATTAAGTTATCCTACATAATCATCAAGGTATCCTATATAATCATCAAGTTATCCTACATAATCATCAAGGTATCCTATATAATCATCAAGTTATCATATATAATCATCAAGTTATCCTACATAATCATCTAGTTATCCTACATAATCATCAAGTTATCATATATAATCAAGTTATCCTATATAATCATCAAGTTATCCTATATAGACATCGAGTTATCCTATATAATCAAGTTATCCTACATAATCATCAAGTTATCCTACATAATCATCTAGTTATCCTACATAATCATTGAGTTATCCTACATAATCATCAAGTTATCCTACATAATCATCTAGTTATCCTACATGATCATCGAGTTATCCTACATAATCATCAAGTTATCCTACATAATCATCGAGTTATCCTACATAATCATCAAGTTATCCTACATAATCATCAAGGTATCCTATATAATCAAGTTATCCTATATAATCAAGTTATCCTATATAATAAATAAGTTATCCTATATAATAAATAAGTTATCCTATATAATCATCAAGTTATCCTACATAATCATCAAGTTATCCTATATAATAAATAAGTTATCCTATATAATCATCAAGTTATCATATATAATCATCAAGTTATCCTATATAATCAGCAAATTATCCTATATAAACATCGAGTTATCCTATATAATCATCAAGTTATCCTATATAATCAAGTTTTCCTATATAATCATCAAGTTATCCTATATAATCATCAAGTTATCCTACATAATCATCAAGGTATCCTATATAATCATCAAGTTATCATATATAATCATCAAGTTATCCTACATAATCATCAAGTTATCCTACATAATCATCAAGTTATCCTATATAATCATCAAGTTATCCTACATAATCATCAAGTTATCCTACATAATCATCAAGGTATCCTATATAATCATCAAGTTATCCTACATAATCATCAAGGTATCCTATATAATCATCAAGTTATCATATATAATCATCAAGTTATCCTACATAATCATCTAGTTATCCTACATAATCATCAAGTTATCCTATATAATCAAGTTATCCTATATAATCATCAGGTTATCCTACATAATCATCTAGTTATCCTACATAATCATTGAGTTATCCTACATAATCATTGAGTTATCCTACATAATCATTGAGTTATCCTACATAATCATCAAGTTATCCTACATAATCATCAAGTTATCATATATAGACATCGAGTTATCCTATATAATCAAGTTATCCTACATAATCATCAAGTTATCCTACATAATCATCTAGTTATCCTACATAATCATTGAGTTATCCTACATAATCATCAAGTTATCCTACATAATCATCGAGTTATCCTACATAATCATCAAGTTATCCTATATAATCAAGTTATCCTATATAATAAATAAGTTATCCTATATAATCATCAAGTTATCCTACATAATCATCAAGTTATCCTATATAATAAATAAGTTATCCTATATAATCATCAAGTTATCCTATATAATCATCAAGTTATCCTATATAATCAGCAAATTATCCTATATAATCAGCAAGTTATCATATATAATCATCAAGTTATCATATATAATCATCAAGTTATCCTATATAATCAGCAAATTATCCTATATAAACATCGAGTTATCCTATATAATCATCAAGTTATCCTATATAATCAGCAAATTATCCTATATAATAAATAAGTTATCATATATAATCATCAAGTTATCCTATATAATCAGCAAATTATCCTATATAAACATCGAGTTATCCTATATAATCATCAAGTTATCCTATAGAATCAAGTTTTCCTATATAATCATCAAGTTATCCTATATAAACATCGAGTTATCCTATATAATAAATAAGTTTTCCTATATAATCATCAAGTTATCCTATATAAACATCGAGTTATCCTGTATAATCAAGTTATCCTGTATAATCACAAAGTTTTCTATGTTATAGGTTTTGAATGCTGCAGTATTGCAGCAGGTATTCGTCATCGAGTTTACAGTGCAGAACCAGATGTGCGATGACTGTCATCGAGTCGAAGCAAAGGATTTCTGGAAGTCTGTTGTACAGCTTCGTCAAAAGGTATGTCTCACTCCTTCCTAAATATAATCTGAGCTCCGCTTCATCCTGCAAATATTTTGTCTCCAATCGAATCAATTATTAATCGAACTTTCATCAAAGATTGGACAAGTCAAGAAAGTACATAACTAAGGGTAATTTTCATGCAGGAAAGTTTGTCTTTATTTCGTAAGCAACAGTCCAAATAAACGGTAATAAAACATAGCCTCATTGCCAAATGATGCTTGGTTGCCACATGCCGGGTGGTTAATATTCTAAAGCATCATTGATGAGTAGTTATCCCATAGGAAATGTTCAGATAATAAATTCAACAAATGACCATATGTATTTAGTTGAACTTATTATCTAAATATTTCCCTCAATAAATAGGGATCCTTCTAGTGTTGAAACGATTAGCGATTTTAAGGAATCGACTAGTCGCCAGAGGTAATTGACTACTAGTCGGACCCCTTCTAAGAGTTCCCATTTCTATGCCCATATGACGTATAAAATGGGTCATGAGGTATCGCAGTTTTGAGTATCCAACTCTTCGTTTCAGAACGTTCAAACGGAAAGCACGTGAACTATATATAATCTCATATTTTGCCCGTGAGTCTCCCAATTTAATGTCTTAAACCCGGCTCTCCTGCAACCTCCATATAATCTCACAGTTTGGGGAATGCAGGTAATAAAAACATTTTATTTAAACAAAATTGTCGCCGGTAACCAGGAAATAAATAGGCAAGTCTTGTTCCTAAGTCTCGGTGGTGAGATGTCGGGTGTGTTCTATTGTCTCTCTGAATAGGTGCCTCATGTTGCGGGGGGGGGGGGGCATGGGTATTAGAATCTATTCAGTTACTGAGTTGACTTTACCAGCTTGACTTGCTGCGAATTATGTTTCGTATATCATTGAAGCCATTTTGTTGCATCATTACTCTAGTATTACACATGCCACAGTGAGAAGTTATCACTGGTTAATTGCGTCACATCGAACTAGACAGTGTTCAGTCGGCAGTGACACTTCATGTCTTTGATGATCAACATAAAAGAAACTGCGCCTACACATGCATACATTGGGTTCAGTTCAGGTCATGGAGTTCACCGCCCGTGCATGACTGATGGCAGTGGCATCGTTAAAGGAACAATGCAATAAGGCTTTAAGAAGTTAATATGTGTTACGTGATAATATGGCCGTGCAATGGCACTGCTGTCATGATAGCACATAGTTAGTGCTTTTTCCCCGACTAACCGACTAGCAGATTTCGGGATCGACTAATTTAATAATCGCGTCGACTTCGACTAGTCGATTAATCGTTTCAATACTAGATCCTTCTGCACTTTTATTTATCTATTGTCTGTTTTTATTGCCTCAACATCCCCCCATATCAATAATAGACCATTCCAATGTACACTTTTTAACTGACTGGGAGAATCCATTTAGTATATAAAGGGTTAAAACCACAAATGTGACCAAGTACACAATTGCGACAATAAATGGGTTTATTCCGTAGAAGACATGATATTTGTTCTGAAAACCACATCACTTATAAATTGAAAGTGGTAAGGCCAAAAAAAAAAGATTGTATGTTTCCGCTAACGGAGCGAAAAAATTAGGGGAGGTAGGTAGGGAAATCTTTTAAAAAAAATTTATTTTGATATTTTTTATCCAGCTGCAGAAATATTGAACTACCTCGACCGAAGTGACATAAAATGCCAACTCGTGTTGTAGGGAAAGTATTACTTGATCAACATAGTGGAAATATACATTAATATTGATAAAAGATCAAACTTACTTCAGGCTTTTTCATAAATTTGGCTATAAACTTGTTACGAAATTGATGTCACTAACTTTTTATAACAATTTTACCCATAATACCGCCATTATACCGTACTTGTATTGTGACGACTACATCCCATTGTCTGGAGGTAGCCAGTACACCCAACCTAGCATGCCTGGTTTTTGGAAACCGTAGTTATATACACCTACCATATGTGGTGATAACCTCTATACATGTATATATATATACAGATACACACCCACCATGTCTGTTGATAGTGTTCCTATGTTCCATAAGTCCCAAACAAGGCATAAAGCAGGCATGAGATCCACTCTCAGGAAATTAAAATCCATCATGCCCATCATTTCACGACCCATCACACACCTGGGGCTTTTGAGACAGCTGTCACTTCATGGTCACTTTTCACAGGGATATGTTAGAAACCATGTGTTTTGTACACTAATGATCAATATTTATGAGCATTAGTGGGTAAAAACTTTTTTTTTTTGAATTTTTTTTCTCAATATATCAATAATTATTTTTTTAGGGATCGGTCGATGTGTGGAAACATAGCATCTATTTCTTGGCCTAATTTTGATCTGAAATAAAGACATTTCCACAGTGTTTACATATTATGAAAAGCATGCGAACTCAATTGACCTCTCGAAGTGACATTGGCATATTCCGGCGAAAATATTCTAGCAATCGTAAGGTAAACAAACAAAACCACGTGGTCGTAAATTGAATTAATTCTATCACTTTCACTTGGAACAAACGTCGCACAACCGACAACTCAAATTCCAATTATTTGAATATTGCTGAGGTCCGTGTTTGAAACAAACGTTGCATCTCCGTCGACTCAAATTTATATCTGAGAAATGCAAATGAGCTCATAATGATATGCTAATGAGGGAATTCCAACTGAAACTGGAAAACCCCAACGAGCGTGATGTAATTTGGTAGTATTGGAATTCGAGTCGACAAAGTGCGATGCCCTGTGTGGGCCCGGGGTAGAATAGGCCTACCGCCCCACTGCGAGGGGTAAAAATACCCTAATGTGTGCATCCCGTGAGGTGTGGTGTAGGAGTCCTGGATGTACTAGGGCAGTTGTATCACGTGAGGCATCAACCTGCGGATATTACTTGGCTCATGGTCCTCTTTGGTCCTACATCTCTTCAAGACGGGTGGTTGAGTTGACCAGGCTCAATCAATCGGCTAGTCACGCCTCTCCACAGTGTTTCAAATTCAATTTTTGTTATATGTTGTATTGCTCGTCTGATGTTTGAAGTATTGTATGAGGGTACCTTCATGGTGTAATCAACTCCTCCTACAGTTTTGATCGTAGATATTTGAAACTTCAGAATATTGTTACCCACATATTGGAGATGTGCAACATGTACATAGATGACGGAATAATAATTTTTTTTACAGAGTTATTAACCCTTTTCAACATTTTTAATAATTTTCTGTATGAGGGTACCTTCATCAGGGTTCCCTCGGGTCCTTGAAAACCCTTGAATACCCTTGAATTTAAAAATCATTGTTCAAGGGCCCTTGAAACCCTTGAATTCCAGTACCAGCCCTTGAAAACCCTTGAATGTGAACCTAATATATAAACACAAGATAGAAGGTATACACCAGGTTATAACGCAATGCGAACGCACGATGTCAACTCGCATAGAAACATACGGAACACAGTGACCTAACGACCTTTGACCAACTGACATAGAATGTAAATAGTGGCTATTACGCGCTATGAATTTCACACTGTTTACAGTAGTAACAATCGATCGAGTAATTATGTATTGCTCATTGTGATTGGTCAATGACTATCCCCTCCAGCTATTGACAAATCAAATTGCGCGTAACATATCCGAAGTCGGCTGATAAAACAGCGTGTTACCAATGCTCGAAATCTATACTATATAGCTAAAATTAACAATGGTAATTGAAGATGGTGGTTTTTGTATTGATGACTTTCCAACCAGAACCATTTCTAAACATGGGACTCTATCACATGGAGACAGAACGCAACACGCATCCTATTCGAGAATCTTTTATCGAATGAGTTGTGGGCAGTGCAAGATATATTTCACGATAGCGGAGCTGGAGTGAATTATGAATATGTGCCTTCCGCAAAGAGTTTGATAAAAGATTGTAGATTATGATGCAAGTTGTGTTTTGTACTAATTTCACACCCTTGTGTGGATAAGTTTAATTCAATCCATGACTGTGACTACCATTGATACTAAAACTGCCTTTACTGTGATTTATGGCTAATGAAAAACCGGTAATTAGATGTGCATCACCTAAGAGGATTGTTAACATTATGGCTTGTGTTCCTCTTGATGTATACAACAATATGTATTCAATGGTTGTTATCCATTGAATATATGTGTCTCATGCCCACATGTTGAATAAATACTGTTAACACAGCACCCTACTTTTTCCAGGTTACAGGGTTTCCGCCCCGCAGGTTCTTGAAAACCCTTGAATTTTTAGCATATAACTCCTTGAAAACCCTTGAAATTTGACCCCGAATACTCCTTGAAAACCCTTGAATTTCATATGAAAATAGCTGCAAGAACCCTGTTCATGGTGTAATCAACTCCTCCAACAGTTTTGATCGTAGATATTTCAAACTTCATAGTATTGTTACCCACATATTTGAGATGTGCAACATGTATATAGATGACGGAAAAATAAATTTTTTTACGGAGTTATTAACCCTTTTCTACTTAGAAAATTTCAACATTTTTTTTAATTTCTTTAACAAAGCGGCATCGACTTGCCACATTTTCGGGGGACACTGTGGTCAGCTGACCTTTTATTTACATATATTTGAATAACCTTTCCATTGATGTATTATACAGTATAACTTCATATTTTAGCCGTTTTGACCAAAACCCTCATGAACATTTGTGCCCTTTTAAGAAATCATTTAGATTCGTCTTGAATTAAATGCGACATTTGTTTCAACAGACGAATTTGGAATTAACCTCGAGTCTAATTCTAATTGAATTCGAGTCGTCGGTAGTGCGACGTTTGTTCCAAGGGTTATACCTGGTAATTTGTAAATTAAAAATTCCATATATATCACGAGACGTTCCGTGTAAGAAATGTTTTAACTAATGAGTAATATAGGACCACTTACAGTTAAAATAAACACATAATAATGATGGGATGTTGCAATAAAATAACAGTGCATGTTGTTGGCGATCTGCTGTACTCTATTGTTTATGAGTGATTTTGGGTGTACGGGATTGTTGGCATAGAAGCCAAACTTAGCCAAGTACATTATGGAACACTCAGGCTTTCAGTTAAAATGTAAACAAATCAATGTTAGTCATATTAAACCAGAATATTCTGTGTGTAATTTAATATGAAAGTTAGATTATTATACACCATTATGACCATAAGATGTCACTCTTTCCAATAGATATACAGTAATGCCCTAATTAATCGACTCCATAACCACAGCAGAATTATGGGTAATTTTTCAGGATTTAGTCGGAAATATGGCTTGTTGCCATTCATCGGAAAGCTCCCCGAGAGCTTTCCGATGAATGGCAACAAGCCATATTTCCGACTAAATCCTGAAAAATTACCCATAATTCTGCTGTGGTTATGGAGTCGATTAATTAGGGCATTACTGTAGCATCAGCAGTCCTATCAGAATTTTTGGCTTCGGCAATCTGCTATGGCAACCAATGGCTTTGGCATTGCTGATTGTCGTAGCCAATTATGAGGGCTGCACTATGATCAGGTATTGATTTGGTAAAATTATTGGCACAGAAGGTAAAATAGACTAGAATTCCCACCACCAACCTTGAGCATAACTCTATGTGATAGAAATGGCAATGGGGCGGGATCCGACTAAAAACAGCATTTCACTATCCAAATATCTTAGCTGTTTTCATACAAGCAGACTTGGAGTAGGTTTATCAAGCAAACAGATGTTGTCTTTGTCACACACTATCTTCCTAATCAGACAAATATTAATCAGTGCTAGCATCAACCTTGTGCCAATGCATTCTCTTATATATGCGAGTCGACCATAGGTCGCCTCGCATATATAAGAGAATGCATTGGCCTAACAATTTTTTTATCATGTTTTTTAAATAAATGTTTCTTACAATTTTTAGGACATAAAATAAAAAAACATTGATTACCCTGCAGGGAGCCCCACACATACATGTATATAGAAGCACCTACAAGAGTGTCGTCTGCTCATGTTTGTCTGGGGTTCTGTATGGGTGAAATTATAAAATTGTTAAAGAATACAAGAACAAATTATTAAAATTGTAAAAAATTGTTAGGCCAATGCATTCTCTTATATATGCGAGGCGACCTATGGTCGACTCGCATATATAAGAGAATGCATTGGCACAGGGTAAAAAAATTGGACAATCTAAATCACCACGTACACGTAGTTGTGAGTTAATCCTGGGCCGCCTGAATAAATTGTTCAATTTTTTTGTCAGCTGAAACCTAATGTTGACCGTCCGGTTGTCACCTAGAATTAATCTGACTTCTATGTTTAATGGAACTTGCGATAGGTTTCCATGCAACATTGGTTTCAATTTTATGTGGTGATTTGATGTCGATATTCAATTTGTGGCGAAATCCCTGATTTTCAGCACAATAATCATACAACTAATTGCGATGGCCCTAGTTTAACAATATCTATACTAAACGCTAATTGATGAGTAGGAAATGTTCAGATAATAAGTTCATAAGGTCGCTTGTTGAACATGTTATCCAAACATATCCCACCAATGAATATGAATTCTTCTCATTTATAATAACTTTTTATTTGTCTTCCATATGCTTTTATTACCTGAACATCCCTCAAAGTGAATATAGACCATTCCATTGTATACTTTTAGTGGAGAATCCACTTAGTATAGAAAGGGTTAATAGCCTTTGACTTTGAATCTTTTCAGACGCAGCACAAGAAGACATTTTATTTCCTGGAGCAGCTGATTCTGAAACATAAGGCGCACACCAACACGATCAGCATCAAACCTATATCAAGTGAGTTATACATAAGACCCCCTCCAACCATCAGCATCAAACCTATATCAAGTGAGTTATACATAAGGCCCCCTCCAACCATCAGCATCAAACCTATATCAAGTGAGTTATACATAATATCAAGTGAGTTATACATAAGGCCCCTCCAACACCATCAAGTGAGTTATACATAAGGCCCCCTCCAACCATCAGCATCAAACCTATATCAAGTGAGTTATACATAAGGCCCCTCCAACCATCAGCTTCAAACGTATATCAAATGAGTAATTTATAGTAAGAGTAATACCTTACATTTTACTTCTGAGCCGGTACGTTGTTAGATCTTTCAGTGAATGGGTGTCCAAAATAAAACTTTTAGCTGAGTCCTCCCCCACTTTCCTTGACAAGACAGAATTTTCTACTCTGGGAAATTTCGAAATTTTATTAACACTCCACTCCTTTCTTGCAGACGGTTTAGATTTCTACTATACTAGCCAAGATCATGCAAGGAAGTTTGTTGACTTTTTGATGTCAGTAGTGCCATGCAAGTAAGTAAAAAATTCATCTAATGCCAGATAAATAAAATAGTTTGTTTCTCGGGGAAAGACTCGTCTCCACAAAGACTGCTCCTCAAGAATATTTATGACCTGCCATAAGGCCAATATAATAAATTGCTAGATTTACGTTCAACTTTTTTAGAAAAATGGGGCGGGAGTGCGAAATTAATTTATTATATTTTATTAATCATAACATAAAATGGTCATGGACAGTTCTAGATATTGAACCAGAATCCTATCTTATACATTACAAGGTGATTTAGATTGTCCAAATTTTTTTACCCTGTGCCAATGCATTCTCTTATATATGCGAGTCGACCATAGGTTGCCTCGCATATATAAGAGAATGCATTGGCCTAACAATATTTTACAATTTTAATAATTTGTTCTTGTATTCTTTAACAATTTTATAATTTCACCCATACAGAGCCCCAGACAAACATGAGCAGACGACACTCTTGTAGGTGCTTCTATATATGTGTGGGGCTCCCTGCAGGGTAATGGATGTTTTTTTATTTTATGTCTTAAAAATTGTAAGAAACATTTATTTAAAAAACATGATAAAAAATTGTTAGGCCAATGCATTCTCTTATATATGCGAGACGACCTATGGTCGACTCGCATATATAAGAGAATGCATTGGCACAGGGTAAAAAAATCCCGACTTCCGACTGGATTTGATATGGCGGATCACATATGTGAATGGAGTAGAATTTGATCAAAATAGACTAATTAATGGATCATTGAAATGTAATTTGATGATTAACCCTTTCATGACTGGAGCTTCCTCAGGGATGGAAATCTCTAGACTGGCTGGCTGGCGGGCAGCCCGCCTAGAATTTTCCAAGGCAGGCTTTTTATAGCAATAGATCATTTATTATTTAGTTATTTTATTGTGTTTAATGAGTAAAATACTGCCTCTAAATCGTAATTATATTGTACAGTGTGTGCATGCGTGACTTCTGCAACTGATGGTAATGTCAAATGGGCATTATGTCGGAATCATTAAATTCCGGAACGAACTGTTTCGTAAATCAGATCTTTTGATCAATTCTCACACATTTTAAGAACAAAATAAATTATTGCTCTTCCTAAGATTGAGCTTACAATATATTTCACTGGATAAAATCAACACATGTTTGTGGATAGTGAGAACCAAATGTCTTTGTCTCAATTGAGTTCAACCTGTCGTTCCGTTTCCGGTTCCTATCAGTGAAAATTGTATTTAGCTGGTAGCTGTCGTTCATTTTCTCTCTTCGATTGACAATCTTTTAATATAATGAGAACATGTCTACAAGTATTCTTGTTTACACTGTTATTCTATTATTAAAGTTGAGAAACTATTCTCTATGTCCCCAATTGCAAACACCCAGTACATCTATAGAGAGCGACTTGACCGCTGGAAGCAGCAATCTGCGATCGGTGATGGAATATTGATTACTTGGAGAAATAAAGCAGTCATTTGTAACTGTATTCAAGTGTAAACATACTGGATTTAATATAGTTCTTGATTGTGTATTTTATGTAAAATTACACAACATGGAGAACGCTTTAAACATGGACAAACTCACCAAATTTCGTTGCATGGGTTGGACACCGACTGACAAATTGTTGAGTACAAACACTCTTACATTTTGTTTGTAGTTCATATAGATTATCATAACATATAAAACATAGTTAAATATTCACCATCCCATAATTACTGTGGGGGATTTGACATTCACAACTCTGGACATTTTGTTTCCACATAACAAAATTATTTTAGATGGAGTTGAACAACATAAAAAATAGACAAACTAATGGCAGTAGTAACTCAGATAAAATAAATCATAACTTTAAAAGTTGAGGAGGGCTATAGCCCTCCTAGGCAAATGTAGGAGGGCTATTAATAACCCTCCCGGATTTTCTAGACTGCCAGCCCTGCTTCCTGATTTTTTGCGAAAACCCTGTGCTAATGCATTCTCGTATATATGCGAGTCGCCCATAGGGCGCCTCGCATGTATAAGAATGCATTGGCCTAACAATATTTACCTTGATCTTGTAAGCCAGTGCATTCTCTTATATATGTAAGGCTCCCTATGGGACACTCGTATATATAAGAGAATGCATGAGATCAGAGAGAATTTATTTTTTATGACATTGAACACCCCTCCCCACACCGCGGTCAATATCGGACAACATTCTCAACATGACTTAACGACCGCCTACTGTAGGAGTTGTACACACAGAGAAAATTTCAGCATTCTACAATTAGCTTGTTCCTGAGATTAAGCGTTACAAATTTACTCAAAAATAATAATAATAGAGAAAAATGATGAAACATAAAGGGCCGATAACTCTACAAAGAAGCCGAAATCCGGGTATCTTTATTTTCAGTAGGCAATATACTCCCATATTAAAATATGGAAGTATAATAAATAATTATAAATATGAACAGATGAAAGTAAAGCGGTGCCATTTTGGGGATAACCTGTATGAAAATAAATACTTTTAAGAAATGGATGTTGATTTGCTTGTGTTCCATAGTGTGGATGAAAGTAATTATTCTGAACGCAAAACACACATAAAAATGTCAGACCAACTGGCATCCATACTCTATGGAACGCAACAAAATCACCATCCATTACTTATATTTACGCTCAATCGAGTAAACAGGTAGATTAAAAGAGCATTAAGTGTCCATTTCCAGCATTATTCTCTTAGCTCGTTGCAAGTTGGATAAATTTGCAAGAAAATGTACAAATATTTTTTTTTTTACAGATATGAGACAGCCAAGCAATTAGTAACTCACGACCCACACAATAATGTGTACAACTATAAGACAACGTTCTCTGTTGAGATTGTACCCATTTGTAAGGTAAGCTACATAATGCTATGTCCACTACTGTCCATAAATCTAGCTAGACACATTTATATTTCCCTTTGTTATTTCTGATAATATTGAAGTTTTCTTTTAGGTTTTTATTTGCCCATTTAAAAAAAAAATGTAACGTATTGTTATTGGTCCGTCTGTCCATCCGTCTGTCCGTACATTCTCTTTTTTTGTTTAGTAAGTCTGAACTGAATGGAATTAAAATTTGGTATGTGGGTATCTGACCCGCGTTTAGGCCCAGGGGGCCTTTGTTTTATTTGAGCTCAAAATTCCAAGTGAGCTTAAACTCGAATATGACCCTTTGCAAACCAAAAATCCCAAGAAATCGGGACAGTAAAAGTGAAGAAATAGATCCATAAAATAAAGTCGATCAAACACAGAGTTTCGGGGAAATATACACGGCTTCCAGATTAAATAAAGTTAAGTATAAGTTACTTTGAGAAAGTATTTTTTTCATTTTGATGTGTATATTAAAATATTACTTCTTGTCTTGTTTTATTGCCCAAAATTCCTATAAATGACAGTTTGTAAGCATCATGGGTCATCGGATTTCTGCCATTTTCAGACAGCTGGGTAAATCCACTATCTATAGTCTATATCTATAGTTTATATCTATAGTTTATATCAATGTTCAGATGCCCAGATGTGATCCCCAAAGTGAATGATAACGAAACATTACAGGGAAATTATGCAACATATAAGAGAGTGACTTAATCCGATTAGGATAACAATGAACCCAGTGCTCTATTCATGGCCCGTTGTCTACAAAGAGTTACAATACAATAGTGACCAATTTAACAAAGCCAGTGAGTCAAGTTAATTAACGATTGACCTTGATTTTCGTTTCGAGTGTATACCGCGGACGTAGTTTGGAAGACATGGTTGTTGAATGACAAGTCCCCCTTCTGCCCCATTATTATACCCACCGTGTGTTTAAATAACCAGGGAATGAGTTCTTTTTGTGTTTGGCCATATGTAGGAAGATACCGACATACAAAGAATATGTTTTTACAGTACTGTTGTTGACATGTGCGCGATGCACGCACGTGACTTTTTGAAGTGTCTGATGTTTACCGCGTTCTCAGATATACGCCGTTAGCGAGTGCGTTCTTTTGTATTTGATGTTTGTTGACGATTGGTTTCCCCCAAGAAGTATAATTGAATAAACAAATGAGATTTTATGATTCACTTTATTTTATTTTATTTATTATTATCACTTGCCTACGAAGTATAACTTTCCATTTTTCGTGGCATTCTCGCCGTCACCGATCGTTTGTGAATATACTTCCCGTTATATTCAATGGAATTATTTATTTGGGAAGTATCATTAGCAAATAATTACTTACCACCGCTGAAATTGAACAAAATTTGGGGTGGGCTTAAACACGAATATACCCCTGTGCATGGAATTTGGCCAAAATATATGGATGGGCTTAAACACGGACATGGGCTTTGAGCCGGGTCAGTACGGTACTAGCACAAAATTCGAATTTGGTTTCTTCTGCCAATTTTTACCAGAGTTACGGCCCTTTCCGTTGGAAATTGCTTTCAATTGTCTTCGACAGACTGTTACATTGAAATTGGTATGACCACTTAATCATGAAAAGTCATTTTTCACACCCAACAATGTTTTGACCATCAGTGAGTGAAGACATAAAAACCTGCCTGCTGGGAAATTGTGGTAAGGCCAAAAAAAAAAGATGCTATGTTTCCATACATCGACCGACCCTAAAAATAACCCGCCTACCCTAATCTTTTTATTTGATTTTTTTTTTTTTTTTTTTTTAACTGTTTTTACCACTAATGCACATAAATATTGATGGTCATTAGTGTTCAAAACACATGGTTTCTAACATAACCCTGTGAAAAGTGACCTTGAAGTGATTGCTGTCTCAAACGCCCCTAGGTCAACATGACCGCTTTCGCAGATTGCTGCTTCCAGCACGCTTTCGCAGATTGCTGCTTCTACACACTACGTTCATGACTGAACTAAAACGCCCCCAGGTGTGTGATGGGTTGTTGACTGATGGGCATGCATTTTTCAATTTTAATTTCCTGAGAGTGGATCTCATACCTGCTTTATGCCTAATTGTTTGGGTCTTATCATACTTATGGAACATAGGAACACTATCAACAGACATGGTGGGTGTTTATCTGTATATATACATGTACATGTATAGAGGTTATCACCACATGTTAGGTGTACATGTATAGTTACTGTTTCCAAAAACCAGGCATGCTAGGTTGGGTGTACTCATGACTACCTCCAGACAATGGGATGTAGTCGTCACAATACAAGTACGGTATAATGGCGGTATTATGTGTAAAATTCTCTGATAAAAAATTAGCGACATGAATTTCGTACCAAGTTTATAGCCAAATTTATGAAAATATGGTACCGGGTATGTGAATAATAAAAAACATACTTTATAAGCATGAAGTAAGTTTGATCTCTTATCAATCTTAATGTATATTTCCACTGTGTTGATCAAGTAATACTTTCCCCTCAATTCGAGTTGGCATTTTATGTCATTTCGGTCGGGGTAGTTCAATATTTCTGAAGCTGGATAGAAAATATCAAAATAAAATAAAAAATAAAAATTTCCCTACCTACCTACCCTAATTTTTTCGCTCCGTTATCGGAAACATACAATCTTTTTTTTTTTGGCCTAATAAACATTGTGTGACCTTAGTTTTGTTTTATTTTTTCAGGGCAACGTAGTATGCTTACCTGCGAAGCTGGCTCAGATTTTAGGAAGTATAAACCGGATTTGTATCTGCTATAAACAAACTCAGTCTATACATCTGATGGACCCTAACACCCTACAAGGTAAGTGTTCCATCACCCTAACGCAATACTGAGCAAGTGTTCTATAACCTTAACACACTACTGAGTAAGTGTTCTATAAACATAACACACTACTGATTAAAGATACGGATGGCCTTCGCGATGGGTATTGACGCTAAGATAGTCACATATTTTAAAACCACTAAAACAGAAACAATATTTAATTATAGACAGATTTTGTTCTTATGCCAATCATAAATATCGCATAAATAGCATGTTATTGTCAAGATCGTATGCAGTGTTAGTAAACAAAAGCCATGTTATGTTACAATGCAGTGTCTAAAGAGTGTGCAATAGGGAAAAAACTCAACACTGATGAGATCCCACTATGAGAACTTTGGTTAAAACCTTACCATGTTGTTTACAACATACCTAGGGTCCGGCGAATCGGCGATTTTGTTCGAATCGAATCTCGAATCGAATCAGACACGCGGATTTCACATCGAATCAAATCTCGAATCGAATCTTACTCCCCGTGGTAAATCGACCAGAACAAGATTTATATCGGCGATCCCGCTGCAGCGCGAGTGTCTCTCCATACCATCACGTGTGCGTGTTTGGCAGCTTGCCGTGTGGACCTGCGTCACAATAAAAAATGTTGAGAACGGCACATGAAAATATGACGAGATAAATCGATATTGCGCCCCGCGATGACCCACGAGAAGTAACTCTATGTACAATTCTAGCTCTCAGTTTCAATAGAGTTATTGCGCTTTAGTCACATCGGGGTTCAATATCGATTGATCTCGTCATTCTCAACGTTTTTTTGTATCGAAATATGACAAACACGGGTGGGAATATGATATACCAAATTTTGATTACACAGAAAGTCTGAAACTAGCAAATATTTATTGGAACGTCGAAAACCTCAACAGAATCCTCACTGCTGTTGAATATGGAACAGAACGTTTGAAACTAAGCAGTACAAGAGCACCATGCAGAGTCTGGAACAGGCAAGTGTATATTAATTTAATGTCGAACTATCGCACTGTGGCGGGCGTGTCCATCAACATTTAAAATTAAATGGAAGACAGAATGATACTTGAGTTGACTCGTGACCAGATTAGTGTTTCCGCATTGTAGCGTGATAGTCTGTGTATTCTGTCAGTTATTACGATGCCGCCAACAGAATTCACACGCTCACTGGAACAGTTAGTCGCTTGTATTCCCAGAATATCTGATGCTGCTCTGGCAAGCAGGGGGAAAGATCTCTCGTTGATTTTCCAGAATGAAAGCGGGTTTTCTTTTCTACCGAGAAGTGGTACACGGGAATATGCTTCCATTTCAACTTGTAGTCAGCTGTTCAGGGCTTTGTTTTCTTTACTGCCCAGGCAAGTCTTTTCATATGCGGCCTCTACTTCAGCAAACATCGAATCGGTCAAGCTGTACGGCTGAGGAGCCTGATGTGTAGGAAGAGGTTTATCAGAGGTAGCTGCCACTGTGGCTCCAACAGCGTCATCATATCCCTGGTGCTTCAAGTCAGACTCGATGTACATTTCAATCACAGAAGTGTCATTGGTCATGCAGCTTTTAAAGCGGGGATCCAAGTATGTGCCTGTCTGCAGGTGGGCCAGAGATAAGTCGAACCTATTGTTCAATTGCTTCAGTAACTCGTTGCGAAATTCTTTAACTCCTTTGGCAGAGTCCAGCAAAAGATTCTTCCTGAGAGTTTGGATACACGGGATGAGTATCGATACAGTGATTGACCGGTCAGCACTGAGCATTGATGTCGCCTCCGCAGTTGGTCGAAGAATTGGTAGCGCAGCACCGAGGGTTTCTGTCAGAGGTTTGCTTAGTGGTGATGGTGGAACAGAGGCGCAGTTCTTTCTACTCTGACATTCAACGAGGGCGAGTGAAATCGGGACGATATTCTCATGAAACCAGCTGAGGAGCATTTGGGTGCTATTAAACCTTGTTGAAACGTCGAGCGGTGGGTCAGACTCGGGAAGCATTTCAGAATTTTCTGCACTTATATCAGGGTTTTTCTTGGTGGTTTTCTGGTACTTATGCAGTGCACTTAATCCTACTGTAGAGCTATTGAAAAACTGTGCAATTTTATGCACAGCAGAGATCAAGTTCTTGATCATTGGCTGCGAATCCAAGGCCGAATTGATGCACAGCTGCAAAATATGCGCAGAGCAGCCCATCCATGGCATGTCAAGCAGCCTCGCTGTGCATGGCATCACATTTGTCGTATCTGTCGTCGAGTACATTATATCTTCCAAACGCAGCTCGTACTTGGCCAATTGTTCAGAGACAATATCCTTAGTAGCCTCAGCTGTGTGGTCAGCATCACGATCTTCTAGGTTGCAAACGGATAGGCATTTGGTTTCGAAAGTCCAATATTTGCTAACATAATGAAGGGTTAGGACCAAATAATTACTACTGTTATCGGCCTTCCAGTGATCAAATGTTATTGAAGGCGGGAGTTGCCTTTCTCGGACTTAATGGTCTTGCAAAGTACAGATTCCAAGCCTGAGCGAATATCGGCAAGTCGTCTGGAAAGGGTCCTGGGATTGGGCGGTGTGTACTTGCCATTAGTCAGGTCTGAGCAGAGATTTATGAATCCTTCACCAGAAGCCACCTCGAACGGCCTTCCGTCTGCAACAACAAATGCCAACACAGCTCTGTCGTACTTTTTTTTTTCATCGGGGCCCAATTCTTTCTTCATCGTAAAGGTGGCTAGTGACAACTGTTTCTTTTTAGCGGGCTCGCCGCTACTACTAGACGTGTTGCTGGTTAATTTTCGTTTTGAGTCTTTCTTTTCTTTTGCCTCATGGTGGATTGCAGGATGACTGCGGCTAAGGTGTGCCCATAAGTGGGAGGTAGTGCCCGTTTTCTGAACTGATAGTACAGTCGTGCACGATTTGCACCTGAATTTGTCAACGCTGCATTCAAAATAACTTTTAATTTCCGCCATTATAACTTTGGATAAATAAAAAGTAGGGAAGGGCACAAGAGATGGATCGATGATATGGATATTTCGCCGCCACGACGACCCAAGAGCAATAACTCTATTAAAATTTACTGAACGAAACAGGACCGCATCTCGTGCACTGACGGCGTTCGCAGCGACATCTGCGTGCATTTGTTTTAGAGCTTTTGTAGGACACGCTGTTCAACAAGTTCGTACATAATGAGGTTAATGTGGTGATTCGAACTACATTCGAATTACACGATCGATTTCGAATTGAATCGAATCAGTAAGACGATTTCGAATCGAATCGAATCTCGAAGCTTCGCCGGATCCTAAACATACCATTATATAGTGCTCGCTAATCCACGCAATATATCCGTGTTGAATGTGTGAATCAATCTCCCAAAAAAATCACCACAATGTTGAGTGTTTTGCTTATCGCACACTCTTTATGTGCTGTATATAAACAAACGTTCGGCTCTTAAAAGTGTGTTTTGGGGATAATATTTTATATATACTATCATTATACTATACTTTTAGTATATTCTTGAGGAAATTCATAATTTGTTAAATTTTATTTCGTAATGATAATCTACAAGCAAGCCACCCATGCCCTTAAAGTGATGTGAAACACCCCGGTAGGGTGATCAGATAGAAATATAGAATAATCTTGTTCAAAGTAGTTATTTTTACAAATAGTATATTTAACTTGACCGTCATTCATATATATTAATTAACTGCAGTGACTGCCGATGGCGAAATCATTTTCATTAGTTTATCCCCGATTGAAGCGTCCCGATTCGAGTAGTAAATATTTACAATTTAGCGTAGTTCAGACAATGTTTTCTATGGAGTGGTACGGTCGATTTGCTTGAGATTTTCGGTGATGTTAGTGGAATGCCACATTCCTTCAGTTGGGAGAGCACCTTAATACTAACTTATCAGTTTCACGCACCCGAACAAGTACATAATATGTCTTTAAGTGTTCTATCACTGTAACACCCTGTTCTATCACTGTAACATCGTAAGTGGTCTATCACTGTAAGACTAAAGAAAAATAAATGTCTGGTAAAGGGGGGGGGGGGTATAAGGTTTTTCATCTGTCTATCTGTGGGTACATCGCGGCAAATGTTGGGGCGTCCATACTAGTGATGAGCCGATGATCGGAAACGACAATCGGAATCGGCCGATTGTGGTCCATCGGATGACAATCGGTACTCGGGTTTCAACATCGGCATTTCCGATTGTCTAAATAATAATCAGGTGCTTATTTTTCTTCAATAAACTGTGTTAAATATAACGATGTTTTGTTGAATAAATGACCAGTAAACATGGGGAAAGTGCAACCAAATACAAATTTGATAATATACAGCCAGGTCCTGCCTAATACAGGTATAAATCCCAGGAAGTACATGTCACCTGACACATAATTACGCAGTTGACTGCATTCACCATGCTTCAGTTATTATATAACGAATGAATTGAAATAATTATGTAAAATGAACCAGTGACCTCAATGACCTCTTATCTTTTAGCCGACATAAAAAAAACCTGTAGACAGTAAACAAGTGTTGCGTCATCCTTGGTATTGTCTCTACAGACTACAGTTGAGTTCAGGATAATGTGGTATAACATAAAAATTCCCTTCCTCTAGACGGAGGTCTCATGTTGAATTCTTGTATTTCATTAATTGGATAGGGATAAATACACTGGTAACAATTATTAATATTATTTAATTGTTTTTATTTGTAATTAAACATTTCGTTCCTGTTTTGGTGTGAACGGTCATGCGCTCTTCTGAGTTGTCATTGCGGCGAATGCGGCCAAAACTCACCTGTGTCTGATTGTAGCCAGATTTCAGACCCCCTATTGACTTACATTTGTATAAGTTGCATGCACATTTTGAGGGGAAATACTGGGTCAACAAGTAGCGACTTATAGACAGAAATCTACGGTAAATTGAGCATAATATAACATGTGTATTGGTTGTCAGTTCGCAGCAATTCGTTCACAAGTCCACCCATACCTACCTTTATACTTACCCAAACGTATACTTTTGTATACTGGTATATTACAGATGTTGTTGCTTCCAAATCGAAGTAGTATATAACACATATAACATATTTTGGTATAATTATTACAATAATCGGAATCGGCACCTGAATCAGTCAATTGTGATCTCAAATAATCGGCGCAAGGCTCAATTTGACAATCGGCTCATCACTAGTCCATACGTCGATCCGATTTCTGTTCAGGTCATAACTTGGAACAGTAGTTCCTAGATCTCAATGCAATTTTATATGGATGTTCACTACTATGAGGACTTTCAATGGAGTGTTCAATTGTTTTGTTTGGGTTTTCTGTTCTAAGAGTTATTCATCTTTGTCTATCTCAAAATGTTGGTTTTTTGTCTTCCGAGCACCGGTTGTCGAATCTCAATGAAATTTGGCATAGATATTCACTACTATGAGGATATTCAATTGAGTGTTCAGTTATTTTGTTTGGGTTTTCCTATCTAGAGTTATTCATCTTTGTTTATCTGAAAATGCTGATTTTGTGTCCGTCTGCCTTAGTATCTCAGTCATAGATTATAGGTAGCTAGAGGTATTTAAAAATAAATCGACCTGTTTTTATTTTAATTATAAATAACTCTCCAATAACGAGATTTTCAGAAATCGAAGCCTTTGTTATGTTAACCCTTTACCCAACAAAACGGCCAAAAACGCCCAAATAAAGCTTCAACAGCCTAAAATATCTTCGGTCTGTCTCAATAACACCATACAAATATGGATATCATTGGAACCGGTTCATTGACCACATTGTGATGGTTACAGTTATACCCTGTGCCAATGCATTCTCTTATATATGCGAGTCGACCATAGGTCGCCTCACATTAATAAGAGAATGCATTGGCCTAAAAAAAAACATTTTTAACATTTTTTGTAATATTTTTCTACATTCTTTAACAATTTTATCATTTTTAATATGTGTTAAGCCAATGCATTCTCTTATATATGCGAGGCGACCTATGGTCGACTCGCATATATAAGAGAATGCATTGGCACATTTCTCCATGTTTGTCTTAGTGGCGATGTTTTTACAGAAATTTAAATTTTTTGCACATTTACTGGCTAAGAGTGGCTTGGGTCCATTTAACCTATATGAACCTGTGATTTTAACTTTCAGTCGCTGAGTTGACTAATACTATGTTCTGGAAGCATCCGTTCAGCAGCATATGTGGCCCAAGAAATCTAGTGGAATATATGGTCATGGATGTTGAAATAGTGCTGGACAAAGATATGCCGAAACGAACCCCACAGTCCAACAAGGTATATGTGTTATCTTGATAATGCTAAAAAACGAACCCCACAGTCCAACAAGGTATCAGGGTTGGGGCGATTACATACCAATGTAATCGATTACAATTACAATTACTTTTGATTTACATGATTACGATTACTGATTACATTTTTTTCAATGTAATCGATTACGATTACAATTACTTTAGTAAATGTAATCGATTACTTTTTGATTACATCTTATTACAATTGTTGGTTTCCAACCATGTTGATCGCATAGGAATAAATAATGAAATAATTCAAATTAACATGTCTAATATGATTGAATAAAGACATCACTGCATAACATGGAAACAAGAAACGACTGAAACAATAGAAAGATGCAAGCAAAAAAACATAAAAGCTTTTTTTTACATCTACATGTATTGGAAAGGTTTCATCATGAAGTTATACACCAACTTATTGGGAATACATTATGTTTTATTTGTATTTATTTCTGTAAATAATTTTTAATATATTTTAAATTTTCTTACATGCATTCAAACGAACGCATAATATTTATGAAAATATCACCAGAAACAATTATAAAATATTTGGATGTTCTGTTAGATTCAATACCCAACACAATGAAGATAACATTAAGATTTATTTGATGATCATCCGTTGTTAATCCTGATGAGGATTAAATTAGGCTTAACTCCATGGGTGCAGTAAATGACAAACCAGCTAATTAGGTCTACCGATGTACTTCACACCTTCTTTGTTCGGTTAATTAGCCCTATTGTACCAGTGTGACTTTACAGCCATTGTCTGCAGCAATCCCAATTCAATTTAATCTTAGTTGAAGTTGGCTACCCTATTTATTCATATTAGAACATTTCATTTGTCTGTATCACAAGTTTATTGCAATTCATGCTGTATTCAACAATTGTGTGTTGTTATCTGTGTCCACTGCCAGAATGTACATACACACTGTACCACTAACATAAGACATGACAAAATTGTATTAACTTTCTAATATGGTGTATGTATCTTTGCACACTCCATAGTACCACAGTATGAGACTATGAGTATCCAATAGCCATCCATACGGATATTTTAGTAAAAGTAATCAAAAAGTAATCAAAATGTAATCATGATTACAGGTACATTTGAATGTAATCGATTACGATTACTTGTAATCAAGAAATGTCATGATTACTGATTACAGATGATTACTCCAAATTTTGTAATCGATTACTTTGATTACAATTACTGATTACGATTACCCCAACCCTGCAAGGTATATGTGTTATCTCCACAATGCTGAAATGAAACCCCCAGTCCAACAAGGTATATGTGTTATCTTGATAATGCCGAAACGAACCCCACAGTCCAACAAGGTATATGTGTTATCTCGATAATGCTGAAATGAAACCCCCAGTCCACCAAGGTATATGTTATCTCGATAATGCTGAAATGAAAACCCCAGTCCAGCAAGGTATATGTTATCTCGATAATGCTGAAATGAAACCCCCAGTCCAGCAAGGTATATGTTATCTTGATAATGCTGAAATGAAACCCCCAGTCCAGCAAGTTATATGTTATCTTGATAATTCTGAAACAACCCCACAGTCCAACAAGGTATATGTGTTATCTCCACAATGCTGAAATGATACCCCCAGTCCAGCAAGGTATAGGTGTTATCTTGATAATGCTGAAACGAACCCCCCAGTCCAACAAGGTATAGGTGTTATCTTGATAATGCTAAAACAAACCCCACAGTCCAACAAGGTATATGTGTTATCTCCACAATGCTGAAACGAAACCCCCACTCCAGCAAGGTATAGGTGTTATCTTGATAATGCCGAAACAAACCCCACAGTCCAACAAGTTATGTGCATAATCTTTAATAATGCTGAAATGAAACCCGCAGTCCAGCAAGGTAATGTGTTATCTTGATAATGCTGAAATGAACCCCACAGTCCAGCAAGGTATAAGTGTTATCTAGATAATGCTGAAACAACCCCACAGTCCAACAAGGTATCTGTGTTATCTCCACAATGCTGAAATGAAACCCACAGTCCAGCAAGGTATAGGTGTTATCTCGATAATGCTGAAACAAACCCCGCAGTCCTACAAGGTATTATGTGTTATCAAGATTGTGGGGTCGATTCATTCACAAATTGTTTTGATTACAACACAACAGAGTATGTTTATCTCCTAAATGACACACTCATTGGTTACTGAAGGGGTCACTCCAGGCTTCATTACAAGTTGCTGGACATTTGCAGAATGAGGTCCCCAGAGGGTGAATTTAGTGATGCTACCCCGCATAGTGGGCTAGCAGCACCAAATTCACCCTCTGGGGACCTCATTCTGCAAATGATAGACACCCTATTTCAAGGCTTGGGTCCAGTACATGGATGATTTTTTTTTGGTGGTCAGTTCCAGTTTTCGGTTTTATTTTAACACGTTCACTGCTGAAAATCCTGTATGCCAACATGGGATTGCATGTTTTGCCGATAGGTTTTGTATGCATGAGTGATATATATATAGGGTTATATGATGCTGAAACATGTCATAAGGCTACTATGAGATAACTCGTAGTCGCCAACTGGGACGAAATTTACAAGTGTTTCATCGCTGGTTCCAGCTACGCGTTATCTCGTAAATAAAATTATGTTTTCGACGACTTTGATTACGAAGAGTGTTATACAGGTACAAGCATATCGTGTGTAAGACACGGTATATGAATTTATATATAACCATTGGTACACTGTACATTGCCTTAGACGTCGAAAAAGTAATAGCTATTTACGTACATGATAATTCATAACTGGCACCAGCAATGACCACTATGTAAATTCTGTCCTTTGTGCCGACTACGAGTTATCTTGTAGTAGCTTTATAACACGTTTCAGCATCATATAACTGGATTTTGGTCTACTAAAATTGTATAAAACCTAATAAATGAATCTATATATACAAACTTGTACATTAATTGCCAGGGAAAATGAACTGGCATGCATGTATTCTCTTGTGCATACAGGCCTAGCTCGAGTTTCCAACAGCCTCTGGCACTATATCCGAATTCTTCCACTGTCAAAATTTAACCAGTTATAAAGCCAGTGAAGTAAGTACAAGATGTGTAATAAACAGAACTACAGCTGATAATAAGATTAGTTAGAATTTAGAAATTAGCATACTCAAGCAAGGTGCTGATTTCTAAATAATCTCAACATGCATGTAAGTGTTGTACTATTATATGTTACATAGCCAAACTTACATATTTGGCGGACCTTGCAGTGGGTTGCACATATTCCTCAACCAATGGGGTGTATTGTCAATATAGGCCTATAGATTCATATGATACAATGAAAAATCTAGAGCTTTATCTGATTTATGCAATAAAAAGCCCTCTATATTGTACTGGAAAGGTCTATTTGCACAAACATTGGTCAGGAAGAGGTCCTGGTGAATTGGAGTGTCCTAGCATTATTTCAAACTGCACCCCACCCCTTGATCGCGATGCGGGAAGTATTTTATCTGAAACCATTGTAATTATGCATATACAATCGATCAATGGGGTCTTTGGGTATGTATCGACATGTAAACTTACATTGCTTGTGGTTTCTATTATTTATGTGGTACGGGGACTGCTACAAGTTAACTCATAGCTGTCCCCCATGGAACCGTTTACTACAGGTTAACTCGTAGTGGCAGGCAATGTGTTAAAAACCACAGTTTCGGTTCGGTTTTCGGTTTTATTTCAAAATGCAATAAACCTACTGATCCTATTGTACTGAACAATGTTGGTGCTATGGGTGCCTCTGTTTTATTTCCCGTGCTGTAAAAGTGGTAGCATCCAGTTAGATTAAGTTGTGTATCCATGAAGTTGCACACATGATGTCATGATTATCTTATTATTAGGGGGAAACACCACGTGCTCGCATGGGTCTCCATTAACCTCTTCGCTGCTATGTAACTATTACGGATGTAAAAGTGCACATCGTGTGCTATTCGGTCCGTAGTACATACGGACCTACTTCAGCACATTAGCATTAGGCCATTATTGTCCCCCAAAATTTTCGGAGGACTATTGTAATCGGCCGCTTCCGTCCGTCCATCCGTCCATCCGTCTGTCCGTCCGGAGTTATAACTCCAGTAATGATCATCCGATTTGATTGAAACTTGGTATCTAGGTGTCTTAACCAAGAACACAGGCTCTCTGCAATTCTGGGTTTGATCTGATGTTCTTTTATGGAGTTATTTCCCTTTTTTCAACTTTTGTTTTTACTTAGACAATTTCTCACTTTTTCGGTTTCTGGATGATATCTCAAGTTTGGATCTTTTAATTGCAAATACCGTTTTTATATGGATCAGTCATATCAAGATACAGGTTGAGTTATAATTTGAGTTTGATCCGATGATTTTTCCTAGAGTTATGGACTTTTTTCGACTTAGAAAATTCAATTTTCTTCTTTTTTCTTTGGTTTCCGGATGCTAACTCAAGTTTGGACTGTTCAATTGAAAAAAATTTGTGAATCACTGATATCAAAATACAGGTCAAGTTCGAATTTGAGTTTGATCCAATGATTTTTCCCAGAGTTATGGGCCTTTCGACTTTGAAAAACATTTTTTATAATTTTCTGTATGAGGGTACTTTCATAGTGTAATCAACTCCTACAGTTTTGATCTTAGATATTTGAAACTTCAGGGTATTGTTACCCACATATTGGAGATGTGCAACATGTATATAGATGACGGAAAAATTATTTCTTTACGGAATTATTAACCCTTTCGACTTAATTTCTTTAACAAAGCGGCGTCAATTTGCCACGTTTTCGGGGGACACTGTGGTCAGCTGACCTTTTATTCATAACTGGAACTCAAGAGATTGGTGCATCGGAATAACTGTATCTAGAAATTTCAAACAGTATATGATGTTCCACGATTGTGAACGGTAGTAGCCTTTCAACTGAGTCAGTTTTACGTTTCTTGTGATACTCCCATTATATTTTTCACTGGAAAATGGCAATAACGTCACCAGCCGAGCACACGATGTCATAACTTCATTTAGCAGCGAAGAGGTTAACGCTGTATGAGGCACCAAATATTTTAGTTCTGGGTCACTAGAATTATAATGTGATAATGTTGCAATTTCACAAAAGATATCCCAACTCTTCACTTACTCGGGCCATCCATTTACGTCTTCACATGGAAACTGAAAGTAAACTGGCTTGTAGTATGGAGCATCAATTTTCTCACAAGTCCCTTGATAAAATGGAAGGTCGTTGAAGATGTTAAACAAGTTTTGGACTGCAACAACACCAATGTTGAGCTATACAGACTACTCATGTATAAGAAGAATTCCCAAATCTGAATAAAAATTATGTTGACATGCAGTTAAACCTCGATCGATCATAGACAAAGCACAGTAAAATTATCTGCAAGCCTGCACGTGTCAATGCAGGAGATTCCAGTATATCAACACGGGTAATTCAATGTAACAAGCAAATTAAATGTACATAACATAGTGCTAAATATTGCCAAATTTCTTTTGATATATAGTAATGCTCTAATTAATCGACCTCTTAACCAAAGCAGAATTATGGGTAACTTTTCAGGATTTAGTCGGAAATATGGCTTGTTGCCATTCATCGGAAAGCTCTCCCCGAGAGCTTTCCGATGAATGGCAACAAGCCATATTTCCGACTAAATCCTGAAAAGTTACCCATAATTCTGCTTTGGTTAAGAGGTCGATTAATTAGAGCATTACTGTATACATGTAGGAAAGTAGTACATGCAATACAATGGTTTATTACCACTAAATTCATCCCATGGGGACCTCAGTCTGCAAATGTGAGACACAATATAGGTTGTGTGAGATGAAGTTTTCTCAAGCTTTTTCATCTCTTAAGATTTGCATATTATATAAACCATAACCTAACATTTGATACTGAATCACTAAGACATTGACTCTGGTAAAAATAATAGTAACGACCCTTAACCTTTCAGCATGTGTTGGCGAATGTCTGGGTTGCCAAGATGAGTGACCTTGGAAACAATGACCAGCAATATCATTGTAAGACTCATCTGGGTCATCTCCTCATGACCGGAGACTCTGTATTAGGGTGAGTAACTGTGTATTAGTGAGCGACCCAATGCATGTAAAATGATGTATTCAACATTACAGACATTCAGTTACCTCAACACGCTTCAAGATATTTTATGAGATAACATTTGCAATTAATAAATGCAAAAACCGAAACAAAAAAATAATGGTCAGTCGCCAATCTGCATTATTTACATTGGAAGTCAGTGTTTTAAGATGGCAGCGGCTTTGTACACAGGCCAGTTGGTTTTGATAGTTTTTTATTCAAAAATACTACAAATGATTCATTACGACTACCAATACCTTCAGTAATGTGCTTATTGTGTCCTGTAATATTTGTGCTGTCAGGGGCATATGCGGATGTTTTAAAACAAAAATTAAAAATAAAAATCAATTATTTCCCGCCGCCCTTACCTTTTTTCCTTCCATTACTGGAAACATCGCTATTTTGTTTTAGGCCTTACATTAGGACCGATCTAAACATGATTGTGGCTCTACAGATTTAAGGATGGCAGATTGTTAACTTCACGCTTTCCTTTCCAGGTTTGACCTTATGAATTCCAATGTCAACAATAAAGAACTCGATCAGATAAAGGCAGAGAAGCTCCCAGATGTGGTACGTGTTCTGTGCAATGATGATGGTTTCTGTTTAATATTATTATTCTGTGCAGTGTTACCTTCTCTGATAAGTTCTGTATAACATTACCTCCCCTTATGGGTTGAAAAACTACTTCTCATCAGTTAAAGATGCCGTCAGATTTTACACCCTAAATTACTATATTTCTTCTGATTCGGGGGTGGGGTGAAAAATATTTTATTTGAATCAAGGAACCCACCCTTCAAAGCTCAGAGCTATTAGATTCTGATTTGTGAAATCTGTTTATTTTCTACCTAAATTCCATATATGGTGATTCCTGTTTAAAACTGGAGTACCTGAGGATGAAATTTCTGGTGTGCCAATCTTGGAATGATAGAAATAGGTTAAAATTAGTATCATACACTGCATTTTAGAACTAAATCACATTTAGTGTATGCTGCATTTCGTTGTACTAAATATTAGCTAGAGAATAGTTTTAGCCTGATTTGTTTGTCGCAAATATAACCCAATGTTACTCAATCATAATTAGTTATGGTTTTCGATTTATAGATTTTAGTGAAGAAAGTTTATGGAGAATCCATGAAACGTAAGAAGAACAGGAAGTGGAAATTAAAACATTTTGATGCGGACATGAAATTAGAGACAGCCAGCATCGAGAGGTCAGTAAAATATTCATCCCCTTGAAAATAATATTACTGGGGAATAGAAATCATGGGTGTCCATCCCAGATGGTTTCCGCATGATCTAGTCAGTAAGGCCAACAAAACAAGATTGTCTGTTTCCACACATCGGCTGCCCCTAAAAATAACAGCCCACCCTATTAAACTTGATATTTTTTTTTTTTTAAACTATTTATTCTCATTTTTTTACCACCAATGTCCACAAGTATTGATGATCATTAGTGTCCAAAACACATGGTTTCTAACATATACCTGTGTAAAGTGACCATTATGTATCATGTATGCACATAAAGAGTATTAACTCATCTTTGACTTCTTCAAGTAGATAAAACAACATTTAGGGAAATTTAGGGTTATACGTTGTGGATGTTTTAGCTCAACTTGAGAAAGAAAAAACTATATATTATATGCATGAAATGTAACAATTAAAAGTACCATTTGTACAATAAAGGTACCCATATGGTTCTGAGCAGGAGCACACTAGGATCACCATGTAGGAGGGGTACAATGGTACAGAACATTACATTTTATAAAAAATATTATATAATAAATATTTATACCAATATCACGTACTCTACTATAGTATTAATGTTCACTATGAAGAAATAAGTTGTTAATCGCCTCTGTATGTATAAAGGCACGTTGTAGGTATAAACGTTTCCCATATGTTTTGAACGGCAAAGTGATATACCGTATTCAGTAGGGACTATAAATCGCTGCGTAACAGTAACACCATGGGAAAATATAGTTCCAAGTTGACACAATCATATCCCTTCGCCACTTTACACCACTCATGGGATCAATGATGCTCGGGAGGTAAATCATCAATCCCACTCGTGTAAATTTGGTATTCAGAAACACTGTGTGTATTCTATATATAACCTCAATATTTTTGTTTCTTACAGAGACTACAATGATTTCTTAGAAGATTTGGAGGAAGACCTTGCTCTCCGCCAAAATGTCAACATTTACAGAGGTATCCTAATTTATCTTATTTAAAAATGCATAATCCCCTTATTATTATTTTTCCGGCTTCGGGGTAAAAAATATTTGATATCAGTCGAGGAACCCACCCCTCAAAGCTCAGAGTTATCAAATTTTGATTGTTGAAATCTTAATTTTATCCACCTCAAATTTTTGTTAGCCTTCCAAAAATTCCACTGACTTTCTAGAAATATACGGACATGCATGGACACCGTCACGCAAGGTCACTGTTTGCTTTTCATGGCGATCGCAGATTATTTTCGGAATATAAGACAAAAAGTTTTGCCAGCAAAAAAAATTAAGGTACATGTATCTCTGTAATAGTCCGGAAACATACTTATACTTATTTGCTAATTGGTAATCATGTTTTATTCATGCGAATAGACATGTTATACAGCACCATGCTGATTACACATGGAAATAGATATTTTTTACATTTGTGATGGCATGTGTTGGGGAATTCTAGTTTGAACTAGGCATCACCATGTATCGAAGTTGTAAACCACACTCGATCACTGTCCAAACTGCGAAGAAAAAAATATCTCTTCTCTCTCAATTATGCAGCTTCTTCCTGTTTTAGTCCTACAGCGAAATGACCTCTCTCATATACCAGTATGCATAATTATTGTGTCCAAACAGCGCGTTTAAGATGTATTTCCTGATTCCAATGGTGTATGTATTCATTATAATGGTTTTATTAAAATGGACTATTTTATTGCATGGATTATGTTTTGGTTTAAATTGAACTTCAAACATTATGACTTCTCCCTGACCATGTGCCAATGCATTCTCTAATATACCATAGGTCGCCTCGCAGATATAAGAGAATGCATTGGCCTAACAAATTTTTATAATTGTTAAAAAATGTGAGAGAAAAAAATGAGAAAAAAAATTGTTAAAGAATGTAAGAAATAATGATAAAAAAGGATAAAAATTGTTAAAGAATGTAAGAAAAAATGAGAAAAATTGATAAAAAATGTAAGAAAAAAATGAGAAAAACGATAATATTGTTAAAGAATGTAAGAAAAAATTATAAAAAAAATGTTAAAAATTGTTAAAGAATGTAATAAAAAATTATAAAAAATGCTAACAAGAACTACGCTGGGTGTGGCAAAATAAGCCCTGTGTGCTTTTATGAACTGTACACAAACAATGGCAGTGACACTAAATTGTAGTATTGGAAATGTTATGGGCAGACGCTGAACTTTCTAAATTAAATGGACATATAAAAAACAAGGTATGTTAATAGGGTTTGTTGTACCTTTATGAAGTTCATTTATCATTCCATGCAGCCCACATCAGCTTGTGGTCTGTGAAATATACTTCTTAGTCGAAAAGAGCCATAAGTCAGTAAACAATATTCGGACCGAATCCATAATCAAACTTGGGCTGTATTTTGGTCTGGAAAACTCAAATACCAAATTTGGTTCCGCTAAAATAACCCAAAAAACTACAGTTATCATCCGGGAACCTCAAATATTGAAAATTCTAAGTCAAAAAGAGCCCTATGTCAGTACAAAACAATCGGAATGAATCCAAATTCGAACTTGACCTGTAAAAACTTGTTCCAGAAAACTCACATTCCAAATTTAGTTCCGATAAAATAATTTAAACTAAAGTTATCATCTGGAAACCAAAACTGCTAACAGACGGACAGACAGACCAATCACATAATACGGCTGTTTTTTCAAACAGGCGTATAAAAACTGTTCAAAATAATATATTTTACATGATGTTGTTGTAACTCAAGGTTTTGAGCAAGCCTTGAAATAGTGAGCCTGTCATTTGCAGAATAAGGTCCCCAGAGGGTGAATTTAGTGATTCTACCCCGCATAGCGGGCTAGCATCACCAAATTCACCCTCTGGGGACCTCATTCTGCTTACACCTCAGCAGAATGAGGTTCCCAGAGGGTGAATTTGGTGATGCTAGCCCGCTATGCGGGGTAGCATCACTAAATTCACCCTCTGGGGACCTCATTCTGCAAATGACAGGCTCACTATATCAAGGCTTGGTTTTGAGCCTTGAATGCATATTTAATACTCCACTAATGCATAACTGAATTACAGATCAAACGAAGATAGCCGTCGACGACAGCGAGTCAGATGATGAGGGTGTTCCGAGGATAACTTTAGCTGAAATGCTGGAAGACATGCATTTAGAGGATGATCCGATGGGTGACGAGGCGGCTGGCGGAATGGACGAAGACATGTCTTGATTCGAGACACACTATCCCCAGATTTAACTCTTTATAACCCAAACAAAAAATGTGATGGCGATTTCTTTAAAAATAAATGCTATTTGAACTTGCATAAATTGTTATATGAATTTGTTGATATCCCCTTCCATGCTGGTTCAGGTGAATAAAAAGAACACTGTTTAAGAAAATATAAACAATTTTGTTAACATAACACATCTAAATAACAGTCAATGATGTAAACTAAAATATAACAAACAAATAACACAACAGTATCCTTAACACAACCAAGAACACATCATTCACAGGAAATCCTGATGGTTCATTAACGTGAAAAAAAATAATTAGGTCTTGACACTAGTCTGTCAGGGTTCGTACAACAGTTGCAACCAGTGTTCGCACTGTCGGTGGCCAAATTGGCCAATGGCCAATTTCTTTTCTAAATTAGCCAATAAAAATTTCATTCGGAAAGCTAATTCAAAAGCGCTGAATAGATCGACGAAGTTAGGCGACGAAAGTATACTCAGGTTTCGTACTTGGAAATATGTTACCATGAAAACCCAAATTTATTTTGTAAAGGGAGCGTTGATTGAATTGTGACGGCTGTACAAAGGGGAGAAGGTAAGCTCTAGCATTTAACCAGCCATTTCAAATTATTTTTGAATTAAAACATTAATCATCAAAAGTTTAATCTGTGCACTGGTTATGTATTTTTTTGTTGATTAGGCAGTCTGTATGATAATATACGTAAATGCATTGTCCCATAATTGGATGTTCAGGCGATCAGTACTCAACTCAATTGCATGCCAGTTACGTCATGTGTCATAAACTACCTCCCGTCTACTAACAAACAACATAGCTTCACATCATAAAAGGTTTGAATACAATAGATATTCAACAGTTATCGCCACACGATAATACGCAACATTGTGTTTTATCTTGGCAAAAATAGCGATGACAACTAACGCAGCTATTACAATGTTAGTTTCATGTTTGCTAATATAGTTAATAATATGATAATATGCAAGGCATATAGAACAACTCCATCATAATAGTAAGAATTATATTTTATTGAATACGTGTGCTTTAAATAATCATTATGATATAGTTAAATCGTTATATATGAACACCATTGATACGAATTGGGAAGAAGTAAACAAAAATATTGTATTGGCTGCTGACTTCAGAAAATAATCAACACTTCGCTGCATGTACATATAAAACTTAATGTGATATTATAATTAACTCAGATTACATGTGTATGAGCATGGCTTCACTCGTGGTTTGTGGATTTGAGGACATGTTTTTCTGCTTTCATTCTGGTATATATGTGTGATTCTCGCAAGTATTGTGAACCGCCCAGAAAATGAGGATTTAATTTGGCCAAAACAAAATTGGCCAAAGTTTTTTTAATTTGGCCAAAATATTTTTCGGTTCAGCACGAACACTGGTTACATCTATCCTGGAAACTGGAAAATCAGCATTAGAAATTCCAGATTCTTGAAACTAAGGAAATTAATGTTCAGCAATACTGGAAAATACAATATTTTATAGCACTGGCTGAAAATACCTGGTAGTGCTTTTATATTGGATTCAACTTCCCTTTGATGTCACATTCATGCCTGTCAAACTACGTATGAAAGAAGTTTGCTGTTGACATGAACTGTTCAAATTTCACAATCCTTTTCTCAATGATGAGTGATGTTAACACAAAGTTGATGTTCATTCTTGTTATTAATGATAATCTGATCCTAAAGCCCATGTGAGTGTTTATCGGTTTTTGGTTGAGTAACATATATATATAAACTTAATAGATCTATATATATACGACTTTAAATGGAAAAGTACGGGAATTTTACTCAGAAAAATGTGTACGAACCCTGTCTGGCATCATGGACAATTATGGAATTTCAGAAAATTGTTTCCTGGTTTTCAATATGGAATATGGATCTTTTCCGACTTTATTAATAATGGGGAAAACTTACCCTTTTGCAGGGGGATTCTGGAATAGTAATTGAATTACATAAATACTCCTGAAGCAAGTGTTTTGTTTTGTGGGATTTATAAAAATTGTGTTGTAATTGTGACCCTGAAGAGATAGACAATATTTAACCCTTTCATGATGGGGAGCTGTGCTGGTGCAGCAGTAAAGACACTGCCAGTGCATTCTCTTATATATGCAAGTCTCCCATAGGGAGCCTCATATAAGAGAATGCACTGGCTTACAAGATCAAGGTAAATATTGTTAGGCCAATGCATTCTCTTATATATGCGCATTGGCACAGGGTTTTCACAAAAATTCAGGAAGCTCCAGTCATGAAAAGGTTAAATGTAAATTGTTAATAAAACCTTTAATGGTTTATTGTTACTGACACCTTTAAATGTGAATTGTTACACCTTAATAAGCCATACTAGTACAGATATAAACAGGTCATGCACATCCTGAATTCCACTATTATAGTGGTATATGACCATTACATATTCATGTTTCCTTTATTTGCATCGGGAATTAAAGACGCCGTATATCAGTGCACACCCAAATTTCATTCTTAACAATACCGCAGTGAATGAATAGTCTTCTGACAAAATTTGTTGTGCTATCTTTTGCGCCAGCTTTTGTTATTCAATAATATTACTAATATATGCCTTTCTAAATGACATTAACAGGATGACTCAATTGCTCCTTCATAACAACATTCAAACTAATTGAATGCTAATAGAGTTGTTTATCGTGTGCCATCATGATTAATCGTTATCCTGGACAAAACATGTGTATGATGATGCCGAATTGGTGCGATGCTGATTTTGAAAAATTTGTGTGAAATATGATTTGGATTATCCCTCTTTTCTCAAATTCACAAAACGGTAATGGTCATATACCACTATAATAGTGGAATTCAGGATGTGCCTGACCTGATAAAGAGTGTGCAATAAGCAGGGTTGCTTGCCCAAAATTAACTTTTTCCAAATGAAATAATTTTGTTCATTGGTTCTACACAAGCTCAGGTTTTCTTAAGCTACAACTTAACCATAGCATTGCTGATGCATACCTCTTGTCTGAAAAATACAAAATATGAGATAGGTTTATCTCATGGGAAAATCTGAAGTATATACATATGTTCGCACTGCCATGTATCAAGTATTTAGATGTACATTGTGTGATCAGACATTTCCATTTGTTGTGTGAAGAATAACTTTCAACTAAGTATTTTCTATCCTACTTCGCTCCAAATACACATAATAATATTTGCTTTTGAACTTTTCCCTGTATCGAAATAGGTCGATAAATACATAAATTAGCTTTGTACGAGCATTATTTGTCCCAGAAATATGTATTGAAGTCGTGTATTATGATTTTGTTTTCATCAGAATTCTTGAAAACGGAAATGGAATGACCGGAAAAGTTATATTGCATTATCATTTTAATCATCAAAATTATGTGGTACCATAAAGCTGGTCAAAATATACAGTAATGTTCTAAGTAATCGACTTCTTAACCACAGCAGAATTATGGGTAACTTTTATGTATACTGTACTGTATACACCAATTTCAAAAGTTTGGTGTCCTACACTATCATATGTTACATTAGAGGTGTGAAAGTCCCAATGACATTAAGTTGAAAAAGGACAATTTTACCCCCCCCCCCCCCCCATAAGTCATAACAGGACAATGTCTACGTCAATTACTTAATTTCATTCAATCCTAAGTTCAATGTGTTCTATCCACACAAATTTCAGTTCCGAAATTATGAAATACATCGTTGATGATGCTGTCCGGAAAGGAATAATTTATATACAGTATGGCACTATTTTAAATATTTGTGACTTTAAATTTAACATCTTGAATTTTCAAGATCAATGGCTTTCTAAATGGCAATTTCGTGACAAAATTAATGCCATAAAATTATCAAAAAATATATCTCGGTGTGGTTTCCATATGAACAGATTGAATAAAGGTTCAATTAAGGGACCAGAAAAAGTGATAATGCTCAAATTGGGGGTTCAGGCCCTCAAAGGGGTACTGTATACTAAATCCGGCCATTTATGGGACCATCTCCTTTTATAACTCAACAGAATATATGTAACAATTAAATGAATTTGAGCCATGAATTAATGCAAAATACACTTAACTGCTATATGAACGATGCAAACAACATGATAATTATAATGAAAATGAATTCATGACTCCAGCCATTTATTCATTTTCAATATAATTACCATGTTGTGTTCATCTTTACATGAGTGTATATTGCACTAATCCAGGTCTCAAATTCATTCATTTGTTGCATATACGCTGTTGAGTATAAAAGAAGATGGTCACACAAATGGTCTAATTTTGTGTATAGTACCCCTTTAAATATGAAACATTGACACATTTTATTGAAAATTAACCGATAATACTCAATTTCTTATTGAAAAGTACTTGAGATTTAATATGAAACACTAATTGGTTACCAGTTCACCAAAGAAACCCAATTTTGAGATGAATTAGAAGTGTCTGTCCTGTCTGCACGTCTAGCACTTGATACACGGCATGGATTGATGACTTGTGGAAAGATGTGAATTTAATAACAGTTGATACTATATGTGATGTGAAATCGCATGTAAAAATTCAGAATCATAATACATGACAATGAAAACTTATAAGTTGCAGCATGCAAAACATGCCTGAGTTTAGTGTACCTGTCATTTGCAGAATGAGGTCCCTAGAAGGTGAAGTTAGTGATACTATCCCACATAGTGGGCAAGCTTCACCCTTCTGGGGACCTCTTTCTGCATGGACTCCTCTGCTATGATGAATATTGTGATGTACACCCATTGGGAACCTCGATTATGCAATGTGTCGTCTGCCAATTTGGGAGTATAGAGAAACTAAACTAAAAAAGAAATAGAATCTATATGAAGAAAAGAAAATTTCCAGAGAAGACAAGGCCTAAGCAGAATGAGGTCTGCCGAGGGGACCACTATGCGGGATAGCATCACTAAATTCACCCTCTGGGGACCTCATTCTGCAAATGACAGGCACCTTATTCTTAGGCCTGCTTACAGCATGCAAAAATGTTCAAATACAGTAATGCCCTAATTAATCGACTGCTTAACCACAGCAGAATTATGGGTAACTTTTCAGGATTTAGTCGGAAATATGGCTTGTTGCCATTCATCGGAAAGCTCTCCCCGAAATAGTCTCATAACTTGAACAAATATCAACTGATTTTGTTCATATGAGACTTGCACAATACTGTGTTGATAGAGTTAAAAAAAAAGGCCAGGTTCGCATAATTTGGGCAGAGTTACTGCCCTTAATTAGTTCATTTTTGTGGATTTTAATCGCCACATCACAAAAACTTTGGCGAGGTCGGTTTGCGGGGGACTATTTTTATATGTCAGACTTCCTCAACAAAAATCTTGTGTATGATTGTCAGTTACAATTCATGAATTTTCAATCCAAGCTCATGCTTGGCATAATTACCGCAACTCGACCCCGCATCTCTGACATGATTCTTTTTCTTAATTTAAAGTGATGTAATTTAAAATACTATGGTTGGGTGATCAAATAGAAATTGAGAATAATCTGGCTCAAAGTAGTTATTTTTTACGAATATTAATTGGAATTGACAACACACACTTATATATTAATTAAATAAAATGACTCTCGATGGCGAAATCACTTGTATTAGTTTATCGCTGATTGTGGCTTCCCGAATCAAGATGTAAATATTTACAATTGAGCATAGTTCAGACGATGTTTTCTATCGAGTGGTGTGATCGATTTCTTTGGTATTTTCAGCGATATTTAGTAGAATGCTACATGTGCATTCCCCAGCTTGGCAAATGCTTATCAATTTCACGCACCCAAACAAGTCCATAATATGTCTTTAATCAGTAATTTAAATCCTTTGGTCAGACTTGATGGATGAAAGGAATTATAGCAACTGTTACCATATCGCAGTTTTATGAATTCGATAAAAGTGACATTACCCAAAAATGGCAAAATCATATATCACTAAAATATTCAAGTATTGTTTTTTTAAAAGTACTCAAATAGTGTAAATAATCTTATGAAGGAGCGATTGTGTTGCCATGTGCATGTTGATGCCATCTGGAGACTGTTAATTTACTGCCGTATTCAGGGCCGGTAACCTGCATCATAATTTGCTATTAACATTTTTTTTTTTTACTTTTTCCTGAGATATTAATTCGATTGTAAGCAATTTGACTAATGAGCTATTCCAACCACTCATATCCAATACTGCAACAACCAGATATCGAAGATTTGTTTTTAATAAGATTTTGGCATTCAAATTTCACAACCTCGAAAAATGGTGACCAATGTCACTTGAACACTTGTATCTTCTCAAGAGTCATATATATGGGGACAGGATTACTAGTGAGCCAGCAAAAATAGATACATACAGTAATGCCCTAATTAATCGACTGCTTAACCACAGCAGAATTATGGGTAACTTTTCAGGATTTAGTCGGAAATATGGCTTGTTGCCATTCATCGGAAAGCTCTCCCCGAGAGCTTTCCGATGAATATCAACAAGCCATATTTCCGACTAAATCCTGAAAAGTTACCCATAATTCTGCTGTGTTTAAGGAGTCGATTATTTAGGGCATTACTGTAGGTCATTCCCTATAATGCATGGTTGAGTTATTTATATGGGTGAAAAATAAAACCATATTTGCTTCAATGTGAGATATCTTGCTGCTAAAGTCAAGCAATTAATAACATAGATTCCTGGTGTTGTTAAAGGTACACAATCAGTTTCGATGTCAGATTCTGACATCAACATTTCTTGAAATACCGCTTTAATCGATTAATTGCCAAGAAATAATGCTAACCACTGTCAACTACTATTGTATAAAATTGCCCAAAAAGTTTTATATGTCAACATTTTGGCTTTGAGAGTATGTTGGTCGGCATTCATCGAATATTTGCCAGGTGGTGAAAAATAACAGATTTCAAAAATTGATATCTGATAGCTTTAAGCTTTGATAGGTGGGTTCTTTGACTCAAATCAAATATTTTGTGTCCACTGGGATGTTTGATCCCATAATTTCCACACAAAAAAAAAGTGAAATAGTTTATTTGGCCCTGTAAAATTTAACTATCATAGTCAAATCAAGGATCTACCAGACCTGGTTATATGACAAGCTGCATCCGTTACCAAAAACGATACATGACACACATCATCCATCACTGATTGCTATCATCAAGATTCTTGACCCGTATACTGAGTAGATTCACAATAAATCGTTCCAAAAATACATCCGTACAGGAAACGGTATTATTCAAATATGACAAAAACAATGGACTTATCATGTGATATCTCCAGGACCGACGTTATATCTGCCGTTCTGTATTGGTTTCTTATCTTTATGGTTTGAGTATCCGCCAGGAGAATCGTTATTGTCCAAATCATATGCATGATTTTCTGACCCTATATGGCCGTCTCCTATACTACGCATATTAACAAGGTCGACTGTTGAGCCTTCATTCATTGCAACACCTGAAGATAATGACGTCATCGTCGATATTGTAGATGGTACGGCTTTTAAGATGCTGCCATTTGATTGGTTGCTCTCCGAGTTAATCACGGGCTTAGTCATGTCAAAAGCATTTAGTCCCAGTGGGAACTGAAGTGCAGGGTAGGTTAGCCCGTGCTCAACAAAGTCCGCCCCTAGCTCCTCCTCTAGTGGTGACATCCGCAGACCCATTGTCATCTTGATAACCTAAAAGAAATCAAAACAGTTACACGGTCAGCATTTCCAAAGTCTCTACAACTTTTATTATATAAATATCGTTTGCTTCCTCCAATACCACTATAGTAAAGCGATCATTTCCCAACATCGGATCAGCTACAGTTTGATCCGATGTCACACCACCCTTCTCTATCTCATAAAATTGCGCATGTCCATAAAAAAGCTGGACTATTTATTATACAAAAATATTTCATTATTTATTCTTGTTACTATTAGCCTACAGGGGAGTTTCATTTCATAACTAATGACAGAAATTGTGCTTTTCAAATAAAATGCATGTCATATAATAAACCTGTTATCGTTGCATTGAATTGATCTGGGCTTGGCATCACATTGAAGAGGTCAGATCACTGCATCAAACTTGGTGCCTGCGGCGGCTCATTTATTCCCGCGATCTGGTCTCTTCAACTCGACGTGGTACTTCACCCAGATCAATTCACTGCAGCCAAGATTATATTCCACCCGTTCAAAACATGGAAAACTTTTTGATGTGGTGACCTATTCTAATGGGGAACTTTATAACATTGAACAAACTTTAGTTGTGCAGGGAATATATTTCTTTGTAAATACTTTGTTCCTTAATAATCTATTTCACAGTAGGTGGTGGTCCCAACTCTAGATTGCATGAGTTTTGTGACCTTTGTGAGCCGATATCATAATATATATTTAATTGATTATCCGGGAGTAATTCCATCTCGAGCTGGTACCTTCACTAAGTTCACTTGCTGTTAAATACATTAATAAGGAACAACTATTAACTAACAAATATATACCTGCATGGCTTTTTCAATGTTATACACTTCCTTGTCATAATATCAAAAAGTCCAAAGGTTTTGTAAAGGTGGAATATGATCTCTACAGCCTCGCCAGCAAGCCTTGAAATAGTGTGTCTGTCATTTGCAGAATGAGGTCCCCAGAGGGTGAACTTAGTGATGCTACCCCACATAGTGGGCTAGCATCACCAAATTCACCCTCTGTGAACCTCATTCTGCTGAGGTGGTAGCAGAATGAGGTCACCAGAGGGTGAATTTGGTGATGCTAGCCCGCTATGTGTGGTAGCATCACTAAATTCACCCTCTGGGGGACCTCATTCTGCAAATGACAGACACACTATTTCAAGGCTTGCTCGCCAGAGTAGAGATTCTTTACATTATCTAGATAATATTCAACTCTTAGTCAAACACACACTAAATATTAGTTTGAAAATTATATAAATTTTGTTATATTAATAGCGACTTATTTTCCGTCTGAAATTCCTAACTCAAATAATGCCCCACCACTCCCCCAGATGAAAATATTTCAAGGGAACACTGTTGGTTGAAATTATCCAACAGTCTGACAACTTTTTTAATTCACAGTTAGAAAATTTCAACTCAATAGGGTGGGTGTACAACCCACACAATCCTGCGGATGGAATCCATATTTTCTTAACTGGTACGCAGGATTCACCCCTCTCTGTTGACTGATATTCATGATTAATGAGAGGGTAGGGGTGACACCCCTCTCTGTTAACTGGTATTCAGAATTCACCCCTCTATGTTAACTGGTATTCAGGATTCATGAGGGGGAGGGGTGACACCCTCTCTGTTAACTGGTATTCAGAATTCACCCCTCTATGTTAACTGATATTCATGATTCATGATGGGGTAGGGGTGACACCACTTTGTTAACTGGTATTCAGAATTCATGAGGGGGTAGGGGTGACACCTCTGTTAACTGGTATTCAGGATTCATGAGGGTGTAGGGGTGACACCTTCTCTGTTAACTTGTATTCAGGATTCATGAGGGGGTAGGGGTGACACCTTCTCTGTTAACTTGTATTCAGGATTCATGAGGGGGTAGGGGTGACACCCCTCTCTGTTAACTGGTATTCAGAATTCATGAGGGAGCAGGGGTGACACCCCTCTTGGTTAACTGGTATTCAGGATTCATGAGGGGGTAGGGGTGACACACCTCTCGGTTAACTGGTATTCAGGATTCATGAGGGGGTAGGGGTGACACACCTCTCTGTTAACTGGTATTCAGGATTCACCCCTCTATGTTAACTGGTATTCAGGATTCATGAGGGGGTAGGGGGTGACACCTTCATGATTTGGCTGATGCACAATTGAGTTATGGTGAAGCGCAAGTGAATTGCACTTCAGTGCATATATTATTAGCCAATATAAATTTGGCGTTTTTGATACTTTTTGAAATCCCTCATTTATCAGAATTCAATTTGTGACCCGCCATATCAAATCCAGTCGTAAGTCGGGATTTTTTTACCCTGTGCCAATGCATTCTCTTATATATGCGAGTCGACCATAGGTCGCCTCGAATATATAAGAGAATGCATTGGCCTAACAATTTTTTATCATTTTTTTTAAATAAATGTTTCTTACAATTTTTAGGACATAAAATAAAAAAACATCCATACCCTGCAGGGAGCCCCACACATATATAGAAGCATATAGAAGAGTGTTGTCTGCTCATGTTTGTCTGGGGCTCTGTATGGGTGAAATTATAAAATTGTTAAAGAATACAAGAAAAAATTATTAAAATTGTAAAAAATTGTTAGGCTAATGCATTCTCTTATATATGCGAGGCGACCTATGGTCGACTCGCATATATAAGAGAATGCATTGGCACAGGGTAAAAAAAATTACTGGATTTGATATGGCGGGTCACATTTGTCTACATTTCCACATGCATCTAGAAAACTTGAATATGGCAGCGTATTAGCGCCGACATGTCTCCACTTAGTTATCTGTTTCAAAAAGTTAGCTATCTATTCAAAACAAACACATATCTCTCTTATTAAACATAACTATCTGTTTAAATGGTTACATATCTGTTTAAGCGGTTAAATATCTGTTTAAATGGTTACATATACATGTATCTTTAAACCGTTGTATATATATGTTTAAATGGTTACATATCTCTTTAAGCAGTTACATATCTGTTTAAATGGTTACATATCTCTTTAAACAGTTACATATCTGTTTAAATGCCAGATTACATATTTGTTTAAAAGTTACATATATGTTTAAATTGTTATATATATGTTCAATCAGTTACATATCTCTTTAAATAGTTACATCTCTGTTTAATATGTTACACATATCTTTAATATAAATATAGCTAACTGTTTTTAAAATAGTGTACGATGTATCTCATAAAATATATGTATTTAATCATGTCACTTCACCGGTCAGGGGCGTGGCTAAAGGGTCCACGTTGATGTGTCCACCTTGACATTTCCGACTGTACCCCCACCCTCCCTCGAACCAGACCAAACACCCAGGTTTGAAGAATTTCATTTACACCCCCAGTGGGTTGGAACTTTCCAACTGGTTCTCAGGCTTCCCAACTGTTGTAAATTTCCAACATGACACCATTGTGACACTCTCCCACCCCACCCCACCTCAAGGTTTTGGAAAATTCCAACTAGTGGCCATATCAGACAATTTTCATTAGAAATATATGCTATGGTTGGCCTAAAACCAAAAATATTCCTCACTAATTACTGGTTGAAAAATCAAACAACTAGAACAATTTCAACCTGTATGTGGTGTAAAATTTCCGACTACTGTTGTGTGAACTTGTGTCAGGCATGAAATTTCTAAATGTTGAAAATATTGACCAAAATTGCAGGTGGGGTTAGACACCATAAAACCCCCCTGTCCATTTCACTAGTATGATAGAATATTCCCAATCTCACTCATATAAGTCCTATTTTGATTTTACCCCTGTGTACTCAGCGTTGATAGAGTGGGTGCCTAACTATACCAACATCCTTTGATCATGTCTAGCCCTAGAATGTCTAGTCTGCACACAATCAATGTAACCACAAGTCCACAACCCAATTATTCGGTCGCCACCATCTACCCAAATCGATCCATACACATTGGGTGATGGGAAGATAAGACAGTCCAGTATTACTACAGTAATGTCCTAAATAATCGACCCCTAAACCACACCAGAATTATGGGAAATGTTTCATGATTTAGTCGGAAATATGGCTTGCTGCCATTCATCGGAATGATCTCGGGGAGAGCTTTCCGATGAATGGAATCAAGCCATATTTCCAACTAAATCCTGAAAATTTCCCATAATTCTGCTGTCGTTAAAGGGTCATATACTTCGGGGATTACTGTATATAACCCGCAACAATATACATATTTCCACATCTTTCATATTTGTGTTGTTATGTTCTGTTCATGTGTATAATATATAGAGGATCTACAACTCTTCCCCAGTTTATAGCGGAATTTACAAAACTCATCCAGTAAATTAGGTCTGGACCAAGCCTTGACCTAATTTACTGGACGAGTTTTGTAAATTCCGCTATAAACTGGGGACGAGTTGTAGATACTATTTATTACTTGAGTCAAAACCTTGATAAAACATATTTAACCCTTTCAGTGCCAGGTCCTATTTTTGTATCAACCCATATACCCTGTGCCAATGCATTCTCTTATATATGCGAGTCGACCATAGGTCGCATATATAAGAGAATGCATTGGCCTAACAATTTTTCATCATTTGTTATTATTTTTTATAATTTTTTACAATTTTAATAATTTTTTTCTTATATTCTTTAACAGACTTATTTTGCAGGTTTAGTGCCAGGGAATCTTACATTTTTCATGGGCATCAAAATTATTACTGTGAATACTTGGTGATAGTTTTGAGTTATAACATGCCCCTAAGGTTTTATCCAGTTTGTTTTTAAATTCGCTATAGCATGCTTAAGCATACCCAAAAAAATTCAACCCGAAAAAATCTATATAAAAAACAAATATATATATATATTTTTTATTTTTTTAGGGCCGATTTCACAGACCGTAAATTAGGCCGAGGCCGATGAGATCGGCCCCTGGCACTGAAAGGGTTAAATCAACAAATGAAACTAACATCGGCTTCTATAAGACCTGCGATGACGTTTCGCCTAACTATGCATTGTTTTCCCACGTAAAGAAAATAAAGACTCTATCGATCTTTGACGTATATTTAATAAAATAACTTTTCAAACTCTTCACCCATTATATTTTGTTGGAAATATATTGGAAGCCAAAGTATTTTGAGACATAACGTACAGAATGTAAACAGACAACACACCGGAAGTCAAAAGTCACCTGGCACTATTTCCTGTTATGCAACGAACATTGCATATCACAATTTATAGAATGGTTGGATTGAAAGGAATAAGGGTAGGATAATGTAATAAACTTGTATGTTAGTTTAATTTTGAGGTTGACTATATTTTGTATCTCTTTTTAAAGGTGGATTATCTCTTTGTAAACATGTATTATATAGTTACCGGGGTATAAAATATTAGATTTGAATCGAAGACTCCTGTCCGGAAATGCTTCTATCGATTAATATTAATTTTATTTCGAATATTTTCTGGTCTAAAAAGGTGTGTTTGTTCATCTAACGAACAATAGTGGTTACTGTTAACAGAGACCAGAAATTTTATTGTACAATTTTGTCACAAATTAACGTTAATTATACTCATTATCGCTTATATCTGTGGAAAAAAACAATACAAACAATCAATCTGGGACATTTGACTTTCGTTGCGTAGCCATAGGAACAGCCCAGTGCTCTATATCGCAATATGGTATCATCCGAATGGTCTATTCTAAAAATAGTAACGTAAACGGTCCCGATTTAATATTCGAAATAAAATCCATATTAATTGATAGAAGCTTTTCAGGACAGGGGTCTTCAGTTCATATCTATTATTTTTTACCCACGCAACTATTTAAAATTTGTTATTTAAAGAGATAATCCATCTTTAATATAAACCACACGTGTCAATATATAACATGAATGTCTTTCCTAAATTCATCTCAAAGTAATCATATGTAATCATTGGAAAGTATTTGTATAGAAATCAAATACATTAGGCATGTAATCGCCCCATCCCTGGTGTATTTTGTAAATCAAATTATCCTATCCTATTATAGATACAGTTTAGATCACACCATATCAGTTATACTCACAAAAAGAAATATGAATGTAAGCGTTGCACTCCAGACGAAGATGCAGACAACTGCTAGAGTTTGTACCCCTAGTAAGTAGAACCCCCCACCGTGGGCAAGCCCCTTCTGTCCGTTAGAAAGATTCTGTATACTGTCGACATCCACGACAATCCCACACACCAACATCCCCTGAAATATTAAATATTTGAGTTCAGCCTATTGTGAATAAAACTGATAATTCTGTGCCCATATAATTGACAATTTTACGGATAACCATGCATTTTGAATGTTGCATCATATTCTTGCTAACAGCGGAACAACATGCTGCAGTAGTGTAGGGACAATACATTATATATATTCATACAATTAGCGCCTGTAAGAATCAGTACAAATTGCCATAGGGTTTACACGATCGTTTTCCATGTTCATCAATCAATAACTGCAGCCTCCACTTCATAAAAAGCGATGAACCACCTACGTCACGTCAAGCTGATCATGTACACACGCTCGCTGCCTGTTGATATTGGGAGACTGTTGGAATTAAAACAATGTGTTACTTACAATTGTATTGATAGTTTTGAAAAGTTCTTCATGTTATTAAAGGTACTCAATCTGATCAGAGGGTCCCCATATCATCAAGATACAACAACAACAACATTTCTTCAAAATACCCTTTAGTTATAAGAATCGATTAATTGCAACAAAATAATGCTAACCACTGTCAACTATGGTATCAAATTTCCCCAAAAACGTGTTAATTATCAGTATTTTGTTCAACGAAATATGGCCTATTAGTCGGATTTCTTATGTCATTTTGCATTTTTGGTTTGTTAAAAGCGATCTGAAAACGGATTATGTATGCCTAGTAGGTGTGTTTTCAGGATTCACTTGTTTCCATTCTTGAATTTTGGCGGGTCGGCCTAAATCGGGGTCAACATAATTTAGAGAGCGTTTCGTATTTACAGAAAACGATAGATGGTGCCATCTGGCGTATGGTGATCGGTGCGATTTGAAACTTTTCCAAACTACTAGATATGACTGTTAAATGTATTTTTGAAAAATTTTATGTGATCGGTTCATTCTTGTTGGCTACAGTTGTGATCAAAATTTAACACTGAGCCCTATGTAGATTCTAGTACTTTGGATAAATGGCGCCATTTTGCGTATTATGATATGCGCGTACTGATATTTCTAAAAAATACTAAGTATGAAACACAGATGTAGTTTTTAAAAGAATGGATGTGATCAGATGATTCTTGCTGGGTACAGTTGCGATCAAAATTTAACACTTAACCCTATGGAGAATTTCGTGTTATGCTCAAACGTTGATTGTAATATCACTTATTGGCAATCGTGCACAACTATATATGTAGACTAACACTCGTGTTTGACCCACTGTAACTATCCGTGATTTAATAGACGCAATACATGATATAGTTATGCCTCAAGATACAGTAATTGGCAAAAGTAAGTGTCGAATGATTTTGTAATTTCGAAAATATACAGCCTGTTGAATCAAACAAAAATATTCACAACAAGACTGTTCACGACGTGATTACATATTATATTATTGTTTTATTTGATACTTGTCTGTCTTGTTGTCCACTGACTAGTTTTTAAAACCACATCGTTGATCATAACGGGATGTAGTGTCACAAATACACAGGTATATAGATGGTAGTTGTTCGTTGTCATTAACTCAATCATTGTCATCGGAGTCTATCCCACGTGCACTGAGAGAATCTGTGTTTTCGCAGGATTTGTGCTACTGATAAATGGACATTTCGGTGCATGCGCTGAGATCTTTACTATAGCGACATAGGCGTTGCTTTCACACTTCCCATGTCAGTTACATTAGCTGAAACCCAACATTCACCATCAATATTCTGACCACAGTTAATTTCCACGCTTCGTGTATAGCTGTCAAAATCAAGTAAATTCGAATTTCCACTAAAGTAGAGCTTAATGAGTAAAATAGATATCAACCATAGTTGCATTTCCTGCTAATGCCCAGTAGGTACTTAGTAACCGTTACCAAGGAGCTATCGGGACCGGTGGCAAAGTCTCCCGATCTTATAATGATCAGTGGCCTATACATAGCATGGCTGCATAGTTTTAGACATACATGTGCCCAACTTTGAACAAATCCAGCACCATGTGATTAGACACTGACTAAATTAAGGCAATAACAATGAATGATTAGTACACCAGTGTGGCATTTGATTAGCGACCGTTGCTAACCTTAAATGAGACATATGGTTCACTTTGACGGCCAGGTATATCTCAAATTTCACATTTGGGTATTAACTGCATCGGAAACGCAAACGTTGAATTACGACCCTGTCAGCTACATTTGCAATTTCTACTGAATTCCCGGTAATTTCCTATACTAAGTTTCTCGATCTTATAATGATCAATGGCCCATGGGACACTAACATGTACAGTTTCATATCTGTGTCACCATTTGAACATAACCAATACCATCCGAATATAGACACTACCTAATTTACGGGAAAATGCCACAGCCCAGAATGTTGATCGGTTCAAATTAAGCCATGTATATTATTGAGGGAGAACGACCCATTAAGCCTAAGTCGATGGTTTGTTCACAACAGATGGACGCATGGTACATTATGAATGATGATGGAAGGGTCCCCTCAACTATGTTCTTCGACACAGTATTGTCCCCGCACTGTGTCACTTGCATCTTACTTTGTTGTACTATATATAAGACCAAGCACATAATGCACACATATATCTTCTTATAAATAAATTATCTCTTAGAATGTGTCCAGAGATTCTTGCTTATTTATACTGACAATTTATTTTTATTCTTGTGGCAAAGGATTTGAGGGAGTGATTTGTTATGTTGACTAAGGTGTTAATTTAGTATGTAAAAACATGTATGCCGGGGGATGTATCGAGTGGACGGAGAAAGTATTTTCTTTATCATCAGATGAACATAATTTAAACTCCCAATTTTGATAAACCCGACCAGGAATTATAGAACAACCATCTATATATGCCCAGCAATATTTAGCGAAACATGGACATGATAACATTGTTTAACATTTTTAAATAATACCACCCTCTCCTCATGTATAGCTAAACATATCATGGCATAGATGAGTTGTTGTAGTTGTTACATTGATGCTGGTCGGATTTCTCCAAATTTAATACCAAAACAGAATGATCCATGGCTACGGTGGCTGGTTTAGGACATGAGAAATAGTTTTTTTTATTTCGTGGCCGCGAAATACTAATTCGTGGCCACGAAATTACTAATTCGTGGCAACGAAATACATACTAATTCGTGGCGAATTATAACTGATCGACCTTTGCCTATATCCAGATACCTTTACGGTAGGATAGGATAGGATATTTTATTTCAATATACACATATTAATACATGTACATAATACATTTGACAAATATTGTATTGTATATTCGAGAGGGTGGCATAGTCAGGCTAGACTGTCTTACTGCCACCCTGCTACGGTATGGTTACACTTGATTATGTTTTAGAAACAATGCGTACGATCGCAGAGAAGCTACTATTAAACCCATTATGGCCTGGGACCCGGGCTCTATGGGATATGAACGTCCGATATAAATTAGCCCAGAGAGAACGGGGAAACACGGGTCAGGTGGCTCCAAGAAAAACTGAATATTCATTAGTTTTAGCACAAGGGATCGAATGAGAATGACATTTCACTCGGCATATATATTGGCCGATTTACGTCAAATAAGCGGTTTTGTAGGGTGGGCCCAAAACAAACTTATAAATATTCACCCCTTTCAACCATACCCGGTCCAAAATGGTCGCCGCTCAGAAGGGGTCAAATAGGGTACACATTTTTTCTCGGTCCCTCGGTTTCTCGGTCACCCCTGATGAGACAAACTAAATATTCACCGGCTTTCACCATCCCCGATCCAAAATGGCCACCTCAGATGGGTTCATATATGGCACCTATACAATTTCTCGGTCCCTTAACCGTTTGGTGTGGTAGAATTGGTGCTGAAAACGGTGGCCCCAAGATATACTGTCGTGGGTGCTCTATGTGACCCACCCCCAAGACAGCGGCAACTTTGGATCGGGTTGCTGAAAGGGGTTGTTTTACGGGCCATCCTACAACACCATTTATCTCAATCGCCGTGGCTCATGCCACGATGGTGGACAACTACAACCAGATCATCTCTATCCGCTTCCATTACAACAATGGGACTGACGATCGTATATCACAATTAGTTATTCGTGGCCACGAAATAAAACAAATTTTCCCATGTCCTAAAAGTTTTGACTGACAATTACATAAATATGACTCGCAGAATTGTTAGCACACAACTCCGTATCAAGCGGTACTTCGTCCTGGCAATAAACATTACTTTTGTCAATTGATGAAAAACAACACCAATCAATTTTACAACGACATTCTGAAACTGTAGTCATGATAAACATTACATTTGTAGATTAGTGGACATTATCACTGAAGTACGTGATCGTGATGTATATGATTGACATGCACCATATTTTTGTCAACTACTGTATCTGGTGGCCTGACTATATTGCAAGTTAATTTGGTAAATTCACATGTAGTTATGATAGATTACATGTAAGAGCCATGCATATATGATAGCCATTAAGCTCCACCACTGTGAACATTTGAATAAATTGTCAACCTCTCTATAGGGTCCAACGTTAGTTTTGTTCGCAACTGTAGTACACTACCCGCGGAGACTTATCTGACGAAATCATTCTCAAAAGTACATTTCAGCGTCATACTTGACATATGTGCATAATATCAACTCGCACAATTCATGAAAAGGCTAATCGTGTAAGTTAATATCTTTATAATCAGGAAACGCTCTTTAAATTGTTTAAACCGTCCAAACAATTTGTTTCCACTAAAATGTCAGACTGGAAACAAGTAGACTCTGAAAGTAGAGCGCCATATTTGATAATTTTGTTAATTTCAACTCGCACATCCACCAGAAGGTTAGTTATTAGGATTAATATCTGTATAATAAGCAAACGCTCTTTAAATTCTCAAAACAGTCCAAAAAAACTGTTTTTCAATTAAATTTCAACTGGACACTCTGAAAGTAGACACACTATTGATAAATAAACTGTTCGCAAGTCTTTTTAGACAATCCGAAATTGCGCGACCGTTGTTTTCGACCAAAGGAATCTGACTTGTGAAATCAGTGATGGTGGGGGTACGGTTAGCTTTTCTCCGATATCTTTACCAAAAATCGATGTATCGAAGTTTTGTTTGTGGCATATGATCAAGATATCATTGTAGATTGTTTATGTTCGTCTAAATGTGATCTAGCTGATTTTAAGAATATAAAATACCTTAATATTTGGGAAAGAAAATTGAAAATGCAGTCATAAATACAATTCATCTGATGATTTTATGATAAAATTCCACATTAAGATATGTAATTAAGTGAATTGTGGCAAGATCTCTCCATGTTTTTTGATTTATAAGAACAAAGAAAGCCACTTACAGAACTTGCTGTGCGTAATAGCATGTTTTATTACCAGGTGGACGGGGAAAAAATAGTGGGGTACACAAACAAAAAAAAGCCTCACACAAACCTGTTTCCACTAAAATATCAAGCTGGAAACAGGTAGGTTCTGAAAATAGACACACTGGTGGTATAGAAACTGTTCTCATATCGCTTTTAACATTCCGAAAACGCGCGACCATTTTTTTCGACATAAGGAATCCGACTATATTATCACTTGTTTTTAGAGCTATCCATCTTCATCTGCAATTTTGACCGAGACCGTCCATTTTACGACGTATTTCTGGGCCACAACAATTGAAATAACAAACTTCAAAAATCTATATCTGATCACTCTGAGCTTTAATGGGCTCGACTCGAATCAAATATTTTTTACACCAGAAGCCAAAGAAATAGTAATTTAGGGGTGTTTAATCGGATTGAGTACCTTTAATGCTCTACTAAAATGTACTGGTGAATTATTATAAGGAATGACATGCAGATCAATTTGGGTCATTGGTTTTGAACGGCAGAGTAATTAAACAAAGTTCGTGATTCGGGGATTCACACACTTTGTTTAATTACTCTGCCAGTGAAATCCAATGACCACAATCAATCTTCAAGTCAATTCTTAAATAAATCAAGAAGAAATACGACAACCGTCAGAGAGAAGGGACTTACAGAATACTTGCAGAATACGCAAAGGTCTATATTCTATATACATCTACATTATACCCCATACCCACAATGAACTGAGGACGCCGCTTTATTTTCCATTAAAGTGATATGAAACACTCCGGTAGGTGATCAAATATAAATGGAGAATAATCTTGTTCAAAGAAAAAAACCTTTTACAAATATTATATCCAAATTGACAACACACACAGTCATTCTTATATATTAATTGTATGCAGTCACTCTCGATGGCGAAATCATTTTCGTTATTTTATCGCCGATAGATGCGTCCCGAATCGATTAGTAAATATTTACAATTGAGCGTAGTTCAGACGATGTTTTCTATGGAGTGGTACGTTCGATTTGCATCAGATTTTCGGCGATGTTAGTAAAATGCTACATTCCTCCAGTTGGCATAGCGTCTAGTTACTAACTGATCAGTTTCACGCACCAGAACAAGTAAATAATATGTCTTTAAATGTTCTCTAGAATTATGACATGTGCGGATCACGTAAATTTCCATAATTTTGAAATATACGTGGCATTTACGGACACTTATTCTACCACATTTACGTGAAAATTACGTGTCCGTAAATCCCACGAAAATGTCAAATTTATGAAAATTAACACGATCCATATATGCCATGCATAAACGGAAAATACTTGGCGTTTAAATGGAATTAAATTTCATTTATACGTGCAATTTAAGCACCACTTATATTCAAAATAGCATCGAAATGGATGCTTTAAATTTCAAATATATGTGAAATTTACGCCTATTTTTTCTTCAAAATGAAACTTTTGCGGATACATTTATATCTACGTGCCCTTTAGAGAAACTTAATATATTCCAATGCTATGCATTTTTAAATTCAGCTTGATCCATATAATGGACAGCATCATACATAATCTTGGTGGTCAATGCATATTAATAGCAATAATTAGGGGCGTAATCAATACACGACTCGCCCAAATCTCACCCGACGCCGTGGACTGGGAATTAAGGTACGTACATGTATATAACCGACCAAAATATAACAATAGGCGCATGTGTAATAAATAAACGACTCACCCAAATTCCACCGACACCATGGACTGGGAAGGCTGACACAGGGTCATCAATCTTCAACTTCTCTAACAGTTCAGAGGCCCCGATTACAATAAGCGCTCCGACAGATCCACAAATAAGCGCTTCCCATGGTCGCATCACTGCACACCCGGCTACAATGGGAAGTGATAAAACATATTCACACTGTCCAATCGGCTCGCGGAATGCCAGTGTGAACGTCAGAATGCCAGTGCTCCATAGGAGAATATCAGTGTTTTTAAGCGATATAATGGTATCATAATTAGAACTGGACGGCTAAATAACGACTCAAAAGACATTGGTAAGATATATACGATCAATTTTGCATTTACCCAGTGGAGGGGTCACCTGGTGATGTTCAGTTCGACTCTGGGCGATCTGGCCTTTGTTTAAAGCAGAAAAATAGGGTGTACAAACTCGTATAGTGGGGAGGTAAAGTTTTGCCCTAATCGGTATTCTAGTGCGTTTTGTTTAATTCCTGCGCATAACTTGCGGAATCTTTTATAAAATTCCGACAGCGGAATCTATCGGCAAAACGTGCACATCGAAATCACTGGCGTGTATCAGTTGGAAATACACGAAAATAAATCGAAACGAGGGGCGGTGATCACAGAAAATGGCACGGCGAACTACCAGTGCATGCCAACGAGGGCTACCAGTGCCAAATTTTCTTTATATGGTAAGTTATATGTCGATAAACGCTTCATACAGCATATGCCACATGAAATGCCTTACACTTCCCACAATAACGACAAAGTTGATATAGAAGGGTAAACATGTGGATCTATAATAGGAAAGTACGAAACTTCAACTATACGTTAATACTCAAAGCTAGTGTAAAATACAGAACAAATTTCATGATGTCCAGGTCAGAATATGGCGTTTTTGTAGAATTGTTCTTAAACTATTGGGATACGTCGGTTTAAATGCAATTTTCCGAACTTGTACAGTAGCTGAATAATTACATTATAAAATGGTGAGCGGCGCTGTGATCCCGGCACGCATGCATATAATTATATACGGTAACCGTAACGCCTTAAAATCGACGAAGAACTCAACATATAGGCAAAGATATGCATGTCCCAATATCAATAAATTCTAAATTTTGGGAACAAGTCCACCCCATATATGCAACATTTGCTGGGATAATTAGAAACATCATTCCATTAGAATTAGAACGTCTTGAAAAATCGTATATATACACTACCATGAAACAAGAACAATATTCACAACGTTCCCTATTTAATGATAGACGTATTTGCAAATGTTGAACATTAGTTTGAATCCAATTGACATGGAAATAACTCAGTGCCAATACCGAATAAAGGGAAATTTATACTCTTGTCGACTAATTTGCTACTTTATGTTCCACCAATGTTGAGTATATCGCCATACTTAAAATTTCGAACTTTCATATCTTAGACCCACACATGTACGACTCTAGATCGATTGTGTCCACATTTGATGAGGGGATGAGACATTCCTGGTAGCTTAAAGGGGTACTGTACCCAAGATGTTGTTGTTGGTTTCTATAATCCCCGAGTCGGAGAATAATGTAACAACTTTTCCATTTTTTGAAAGTTTGTTGAGTACGAAGTATTGTTACGGATGGCAAATTTACCGGAATGCAAAAATACAAATTGTCGTTGTCGAGTAATTTTTGTAAAGTTTTCAACCAAATGAATCAAATAAACATTATATTATATGGTTAGTAGTCCCATATACTCATTTAAGTTAGTGTACCGTCACTAGTCAATGAGTGGCTTGGGTTTTCTCCCCGTATAAGCATAATGTTTCAAACGATCGTGTGTGCAATTGTTTTCCTAATCCAATATCCCTCAATTATAATTTGATTACGTTTTGTACACGGAAATTCGAATTTTAAGAGACGCCATTTTATGGCTGGAGCCATAAAATCAATTTATATTAAATTATTAACTTTTAAATTATTAAATTTTAAGATAGCCTATTAACCTGAGCGTTTACAGAATACATCTTCGACTCAAATTACTTATATTTCTATATAGTATCGATAATAGATCGTTGTTATCACCGGGAATTTATTGAAAATGGCGTACAGTACCCCTTTAAACCGAATATAAAACGTCCCCCGACATATACCCAATATATACCCGATATAACTTACCATATACAGACAATTTGGCACTGGTAGCCCTCGTTGGCATGCACTGGTAGTTCACCGTGCCATTTTCACCGACCCTCGTTTCGATTTATTTTCGTGTATTTCCAACTGATACACGCCAGTGATTTCGTCGGAATTTTATAAATAGATTCCACAAGTTATGCTCAGGAATTAAACAAAACGCAATTGAATACCCATTAGGGCAAAATTTGACCTCCCCTACGAGGTTGTACACCTTATTTTTCTGCTTTAAACAAAGGCCAGATCGCCCAGTGTCGAACTGAACATCACCATCGATGCAGGTGACCCATCCACTGGGTAAATGCAAAATTGATCGTATATACCTTTCCATTGTCTTTTGTGTCGTTATTAAATTTTAGCGGTCCAGTTCTAATTATGATTATATCGCTTAAAAACACTGATATTCTCATGTGGACCACTGTAAGGAGGGAGTCGACGTGACGTTATTGTGCAATAATACAGTGTCAATGACACTGTGGCTCAATTTGGAAATTGGTCATGCCATATATTACAGTCCATAGAGTGATAGGGAATTCGGACAGTTTCTGAAGATGCATAAACAGTTTGGGATTAATCGGATGAAACAAATTGGCTGTAGGGAGTGAACAAAGGATGCAATAATACTAATTAACAGAAAGAGTAAAATCCAAATGGCTCCCATCAAGAGGTCAGTCATCCCGAAGACCCATATGGTGATGATCGGATGAGGGAGTTGGCCTCTTTGGTGCGCCGAAGGATTTAATCGTACAAAAATTAAACTCCAAGATGGCCGCCAACACCAGTGTCAAAATAAAGGTGGATTAAAAAAGTTCAGAAAAAATATACCAAAATCTAATCAAAATCCAATAATCTACTAATATATTTTAGTAGATTATTGGATTTTGATTAGATTTTGGTATATTTTTTGCAACATAAGCAGGGTCCTTCCGTCGACAAATTCAAACTGGCATGCTCGTAAGCTCGACATAAATCTACTGATGATATCAACGATTCACTCGTGAGTTTGGCCAAAAAGGTCGAAATCTTATTAAATAATGTATCGAAGGTGGGCGTAAGCCTAATTCTAAGCAAGCCTGCAAATAGTGTGCCAGTCATTTGCAGAATGAGGTCCCCAGAGGGTGAATTTAGTTATGATATCCCGCACAGCGGCTAGCATCACCAAATTCACCCTCTGGAGACCTCATTCTGCTTATGCCTCATCTTCTGGGAAGTATCTATGGTATCAAATTAACATTGTTTCTAGTTACGTTTTCCCATCTGGGAAGTTTCTATATCCCCTAATTGGCAGAAGGTAAAATCCATAATCGAGGCGCCCAATGGGTGATCATCACCAACTTCAACTGGGGAACTTCAATCTGATCCTAGATCTACCATAGCAGTTGAGGCCCTAAGCAGAATGAGGTCCCCAGAGGGTGAATTTAGTGATGCTAGCCCGCTATGCGGGATAGCGTCATTAAATTCACCCTCTGGGGACCTCATCTTGCAAATAACAGACACGCTATTTGCAGGCTTGATTCTAAGGGAACAATGTCTCCCCAAGAACCGAGGTTTCGCTGATTTCAAAAAATGGGAGCTCTATATACTTTAATCGCTCAAAATCGAGAGGCCGTTCTACCAGAATGATCTAACAACTAGAATGCACTCACTGGAGCTGCCTATACTTGCGCCCATCACACATTTGGCATGTTGTGTGGTGTCTTACCAACAACAGTTTGAACCAGTATGGGTGCTGGCCCCTCGTTTGAGAGATCGATAACAAAAATATAGATATCAAATCTCAGTTCATCCATCGCTGAAATAGTTGTGTGTACGGACAGAATATATCTGTTATCTCAAGTTGATCTATTACACTAATGATAGTCTTAGTAATACGTACGAGTTGTTTGACATATTTATATAACAATATAGACATCGTTCATATGAAGGGTGTGAAGACGATTGGTTGCCGATGATGCTATATTATATTCCAATTGGGTTAACTTACTAGTTTGACTAGAATGATATCAAGTGTGTATGCCAGTGGCAAAAACCATCAAAGTAAATTACAAAATACCGACACAATTAAATAAAAGAAACGCGATCATTGGTTAGTCTTTGATTAACAATGTGTCAATGTGAACATGCCTAAGCTTATATAGCGACTGATCTACAGTCTTCGGGAACATATCATCAAATGTCTATTGCGTTGAGAATGAGAAAGCTTGTTTTCCCAGTTAATTAATAAGGCATTTTAATAATTCATGTTTCCACATTCACATTTTTCAGTGCAATTGTTACGCGCTCGACTGTTTGGCCGGACATGATTTATATGCACCAGGATCTTTCGAAAATGTTTTGAACTTTCCAGAAATATGTTCGCACCTCACTGTCTCTGCGAAAAAAAACGATTCCGCACGCATCTTTTAGACTTGATCTCAACTCATTTCCCCGAGTTTCAAGTTACATAAAATAGTCTTCTAATGGGCAGTACTATTGCCCACGTTTGTTTTACATGCAGTATATATATATTTATAATAATAAAACACGAAGTTGTTGGCAGATGGAATGGTTTTAGCCTGTCCGTGTAATACGAGTCTCAGCTGTCTGGACATCGACGCAATCATGTCTGGTGTTTTGCGCGCCCATGTAGCTTGTGACGTCCTGATGTGCGTCGTGACGTCATGGCGTCTTGATCGGTTTCCAGAAAGAAATAATTCAATATTGTTCATTTATGAACGATTTATTACCAAAATAAAACCAGATAACAATGCAAATTAAGTATATATGTGGATTTAAATTACAATTGATGCAACCATTTCATATTAGCGCGTGTTCATTTTTTACAGTATATATGTACCTCCGGTATGACGTAACATATTCACGGAAGGATAAACAGACAAATAAACAGACATCCGAGCCGAAAACATTACTTCGTCCAGCATGGACTGACGCAAGTAATGATTCCCCGAATAATACAACGGTGATTCTATCAAGTGCCTCTTCACGTTGTATAATCGTTTATCTGACTCCGCAAAAACCACCGATTCTCTGAATATCAAGCCCCCATTCTCCGAAGATGTTTAAGATATGTTAGCAGCAGTGTCCAAACAAAGATGGATTCAAAGAGTTCAGAAAAGTATTACTAGATTATTGTATCTTTATTATATTCTGGTGTATTCTTATTAACTAATGTATCGCAGAATATCGGCAAATCAAAAAGGCGATTAGTAGAATCATCGTTGCTTTATCGTGGAATCATTGTTGGATAATTCTGGTTGAACAGTCTCTCGATTTTGAGCAATTAAAGTATCCATAGATTGTAGAGCTCCCAGTTTTTGAAAGCAGCGATACCCGATTGTATGGGAGACATTACGGCCACCTACACTCTAAAGTCCGTTGGGTAATATGTTATATAGTAATCTGGTGTTGTGCAGTTTATTAGAATATGTTTAGTAAATATAGATATAGTGATAATACACCATGCATTGGGTTAGTCTGAAATAATATGTGCAGTAAAATCCTTTCGCGTGTTATTTTGCTGCGTTTATAGTGAAAGTCACGTGATACCATTCGGGATATGGTTCACCGCGTCCGGACCACGCCGAGTTGTTAAAGTAAAAATGGCTGAAGATTTCGTTATCAGCAAGTTGAAATAACTTACTCGTATTTAAATTCGCAGTACTATTTTTCGCTCAGTTTTGAATTCGCGCACTTTAAATTCGCGCACCTATCTGCGCGAATTCAAAACTGACAAAAGTATTTTCCTAAAAGTCTTGTACAAGTAGGCCTACCTGATGACAGTTTCAGTTCTTAGTCGTTTTTGAAGATACATGTGTATTAAACACGATCACAGCGGATTTGCATCGTGTATACCATACCAGCATAATCATTTTGTTGCGGTTATGGATGTTTACATGACCCAAATAATTATTATGATATTGAAATAGTTATGTACTGGACATCAATGAAATGAACTCGAAAAAAGAAAACCACAACGGCGAAGGCAACTGACTTCAGAAAAATCAACACTTTACTGTGGGTTGTGATGACATAACTAACTCAGACTGGATGGTCACGGTAACTCATCAACATATCCCTCTTGTTTTCCCTATTTTAACGATCGTACTATTTTTCGCTCAGTTTTAAATTCGCGCACCGACGGGTGCTCGAAAAATAATACTGCGCGAATTTAAATACGAGTAAGGTAGTGTGGATTGATAGAACAAAAGGAGTCATTCGAAGGTATACAGCTTCATTACACAACCATATATTGACATCATTTGTATCACTAACGGGTTTGTGTCCCCGGACCAGCTGCTGTAGATGAACTATTTCATTTTCCCCAAATATTCCATTCAATGTTGTCAAATTGGGCACTGAGTTGAAAGACATCTCGTTAATGGGTAAAAAATAAACAAATGTAATTAATTAATTAATCATATAATCAAAACGATTGGACACTGGTCGCTGGAATTTAGTATGCAGTGTTAAAAACATATATGACCATTGAAGAGCAATTATTATCAGCTCCGCAGATATGTGGGGAAAACTGGCACATATACGTAATTTGACACGGGGAATTTCGTGGGATTGATGCCGTTTACCTCGGATGCCTTAAAGAGGCACTAATAATTAACAGTAAAGAGCGTTTATTGTCAATTTAAAATACAGAGGTAACCTTATCCGGAGAGTGTCATGCAATATAGGTGATGTTTATCTCAGGTGATTAATAATTAGTTTAAATAACTTGAATGGGAACTAATAATTTACTCATTCTTTACCTGAAGAATGCTGGGACGGGGCCCCCAGTCAGTTTAGTATGTTTTGGCAATTCCCACTTCTTTCAACATTTTAACCCAACGTTAGTGGTTATAAATCCCCCAACGCAGAAGGGAAATTAATATGTGGTAAATTGTTATCCTACGTTGAGTAAAAACATTGCCCAACAACAGGTAAAATTTTCCCAAATTGGGTAACATATGTTTTAACCAACAGAAAAAGTAAAAAGTTACTAAACGTTCGCGTGGTGCTATATGCGACATTGTGTTGGGTATGTAAGTTTACCCAACGCAATTTAGAGTGTACGAAATTAAGTATAAATTGTGCCTCAATTTTGAACATCAAACATAGTCACGTCAACCATGTAATATATATTCGTATAATGCACATTGGCCGGTTCACCCGTCAGTACAATAACTCATTCAACAAACATCTAGCTCACCCACTGCATGAGTTCCATGCAGATACAGTAATGTTGTCCGTTCGTTTGAAGCGACGGTGTAGCGATTAAATTAGTTCTGACAGGGAAGTTTGTCACAATGCAAACACAGTGCAGGTAACATTTCTCTTAGTTAATGGTAACATTTCTCTTAGTTAATACCAGTAAGTTAGAATTTCTCCCGGGAAATAATTCAATGTTTATTGCGATATCGACTCATAAAAGTAACAAAAAATCATGCAATACGCCCTGCCACAACTCGCGGCCATATTGGACCCACCAGGTCTGGTTCCGTGGCATTCCATATATGGAAGTCATGAATAATTCAAAAGCTCCATATATGGAAATGCTACTCCAAAACTTTGACCAGTAGCACTAAAACCACGGAACCGGGGCTGGAAGAATCTCTGAAACCACGGAACGGGAACGAAGCTGGATAAATTCAATACGACCGCGACCCAGTGATCTCGCTGATATCGAGATGGGACCATACCCAACTGTGATTTAGATTACTAAGGGAAAAAAAGAAATATATTCCCTGTGTTGCTTGTTCTATGTTACAAGGTTTTGAAAGGGTGGATCGAATCTACTCTCTACGAGCATAGCCGGAGTAGATATTAATGGCATGACGTATTCCATACCTGTTATTGACACCAGTGATCCTAATATACCATTGATGAGGTATCCAATGTCAAATTTTCGTTTCTTCAGGATATAACTGAAACGAGAACAAAATGTGACATTCAAGACCGAAGATGCATGACAAGAGAGAGAGAGATATAGAGAGAGAGAGAGAGAGAGAGAGAGAGAGAGAGAGAGAGGGGGAGAGGGAGAGAGAGAGAGGGATAGAGGGAGATGGAGAGAGAGAGAGAGAGAGAGAGGAGGGAGAGAGAGTGAGAGAGAGAGAGACTAATATAATCAATAGCTTTTCTATTTATATAGATAATACTTTCTTTTTGACAATTGTCGTGGATAAGTTATTATTTCTGATAATGCGTGGGACATGACAATCTGCGGGATGGGATAGGATATGGGACAAAACGACAATCTGCGGGACAGAATTTCAAATTGCGTGGGACGGCCCGATATCTCGAGGAATACAGCACGTAGAGGGCTCCTTTTTGGTGTCTAACGAAAGGCCCACATTCGCCCTATCCACACATATTAACCCCGCCACTGACCGGACACCAGAAGTTGCATTATTTGATCGACAACTGACCTAACATGGGATGGGACAGAACGACAATCTGCGGGACAGAATTTCAAATTGCGTGGGACGGCCCGATATCTCGAGGAATACAACACGTAGAGGGCTCCTTTTTGGTGTCTAACGAAAGGCCCACATTCGCCCTATCCACACATATTAACCCCGCCACTGACCGGACACCAGAAGTTGCATTATTTGATCGACAACTGACCTAACATGGGATGGGATAGAACGACAATCTGCGGGACAGAATTTCAAATTGCGTGGGACGGCCCGATATCTCGAGGAATACAGCACGTAGAGGGCTCCTTTTTGGTGTCTAACGAAAGGCCCACATTCGCCCTATCCACACATATTAACCCCGCCACTGACCGGACACCAGAAGTTGCATCATTTGATCGACAACTGACCTAACATGGGGCGCCGATATCTCGAGGAATACAGCACGTAGAGGGCTCCTTTTGGTGTCTAACGAAAGGCCGATATTCACCCTTTCAACGAGTGGTGTTGTGGCTTTAACCACGAGCATTTCGCATTTCGAAATGATTTTCGCGACATGAACCTTTAAATATTATAAATAACAAGCAGCTTCTTATAATTTCATTGTTAATCATGTTCATTTATATATTAGTTTAATATTCAATTGAATCGAAAGTATCAAATGTATTCGACGCGATCGACTGTCATTGTGAGCGAGGTCACGGAAGGTCAACTCCGATGTAGTTCTACCATGGGTGTAAACTTTAACCATTGAAATGCCATTGGAACGTACGTGTTACCCATAGAAGTTTATCACATGGTCGGATTCCTGTTACACACAGTGGGGTGTAAAGTAGAAAATATTACTTATAGCATGTTTGTACACAGTATAACATAGGGAGTCATGGTTTTAAACGCAATATAACCTTTTCCGGACAGTCGCGTGCGTTGTTTCATTTCTGATTCCAGAAATTCATAGATATAAAAATGGCTCTGTTTATGTTCGGGGTCCGATATGTGTGCTAAAAGTTGTATTTTTAATATTCCAATACGTCCTTATGGGACATATATGCTCGTAGAAAGGTCGTTCATATATGTATCGACATATTTTCGATACCGAGAACAATACACGGGTGACTCGCATATATAAGAGAATCAGGGACGTGGCTATAGGGTCTTCGTTGGGGGGGGGTGTCCACCTTGGAATTTCCAACTGCATCCCCTTGGACCAGGCTAAACTCCTAAGTTCGTGTAATACCAGTTGCACCAGGCTTGAAATTTTCAAATTGGCATCTCACAGCCTTGATTTTAGTTTATTTTAATGAATATTAGTCTTTGACTGACTACCGATGAGGGAATAGGACCCACTGGGCCGACCATGGTTGGGCCCAGTGTGAGAAAATTTGGAAATCTGAACCTGAAAACTGTAAAATCATGTACAGTTAATTGCTACATAACAAAGATTTCAACATGTAAAATCTCGTTATTATTAATTATTAATAATGAACATAATAATAAAAACAACCTATGTTGTCACGTTCTTTTCGATAACGATTATTGTACATAGTTTTATGAGTTTCACGTGTACCCACTGCGCAAACATTGAGTATGGGCAGCCGTTTGGTGGGAAAATACGTTAAATAAAAAATAATAGTGGATTGTTTAACTAATTGCATGCTGCAAGCATTCGATATAGGTATATATTCCATTTTAATAGCAATCTGTTCTAAATCAATATATTATTTCCCAACCAATGGTGTTCATTTCCAAACCAATAGTCTTTCTTATATTCAACATGAGACAATTAATGTTCTATATCAATACAATAGTAGTCATATTCCAACCAATATGTACCAACACACTTCTAATACTGAATATGAGAAGGTGTACCCACTAATCATTGAACCCATAATTAACACAGGGTATCGATTAGTCATACCCGGCACTGCATACTACGTAGGAATGTTGTTCGTTATGTCATAAACGCAGCATGCTGCCATCAGAGTTTCACATATATCGCGTGCTAGTTGAGGAATATATATACTGTCTAAATACACCCACATTATAATGGCATTTGTGAAATGTGAGCAATCGGTTGACAGCATTCACATACGATCATCTACCAGTTTTGACCCAAGGCACTGGCAGTAGGTATATGCAAACATATAAAAGTCTGTACAAACATCGTCACCATGCCAGAATATGGAGATACAGATAAACGATATTTTTATATTTATTTTTGATTGTTCTCCATGTACGAAATTTAAGGGATAAATTGGCCAACAAGATAAATACGGAAAACAAGATTAATAGTGGGTTGTTTAACTAATATTACATGCACAAAGCATTCAATATAGGTATATTCCATTTTAATAGCATTCTTTTCTAAATCAATATATTATTTCGAACCAATGGTGTTCATTTCCAAACCCGGCCGGAAGTCTTTCTTATATTCAATATGAGACAATTTCATTCTAATATATATCGTTTTCTAATCAATGTTGAAAGACGCAGAATTAATGTTATATTTCAATTCAATAGTACTATTATTCCAACCAATATGTAAAAACAAATTCTAATACCTCAATAATAATTCTAATACAGCTGCTATATATCGTACATTTGATATACATCAATTTCGTTTTAATAGCATTTCTATCAATATACGACAATACGAAACTAATTTTAACAATAGTCTCTGAAAAGCTAATAGACGTAAATTATTGACCAATATGCGTGGAATCTTTTTTAATAGACGTCGCTAGAGGGCGCGTTCAATGTAAAATAGGGAGAGATAACACAATACCAATTATATATCAACAAGCTCTCGCAGCGTCGAAATTACAAACTGATGCCAATGATGGTAACGTTGTACTATTGATTCTGCGTCCTTCAACATTTATTAGAACACGACAAATATTAGAATTAAAACATGACGGATTAAAGCAATCAGACTGTTTGCGATCCAAAATACACCTAATAATACGCCCTGTCACTAACTCGCCAGGATCCACCAGGTCCGGTTCCGTGGTTTTAGTGCTACAGGTCAAAGTTTTAAGTAGAATTCCATAATGGAAGTCATGAATAATTCAAAAGCGCCATATATGGAAATGCTACTCCAAAACATTGACCAGTAGCACTAAACCATCGATACCGGGGCTGGAAGAATCTCTGAAACCACGGAACGGAGCAGGATGAATCCAATATGGCCACGACCCAGCGATCTCGCTTATATACATATATGTGCTTTTGAATTGTTCCCGGTATCGAAATAGATCGATAAATACCTGAACTACTTTTCTACGAGCCTTATATGTCTCAGAAAGACGCATTGAAGTCATAAAAATACAACTTCGAACACAAAAATCGGACCACGAGTAAATACATCGCAATGATTGCATGCGTATTCATCGGAATTCTGGAATCGGAATTGGAATGTCAGGAAAAGGTATATATATATATGTATTCGTTATCTTAACATGAAAGTGTTTAAACACTTCACGCACTGCTTTCTCTTCATTATAATCATTAAATTATGTATATACATGTAGTACCATAAAAGTTTCAGAGCGACACGTCTATATTTTCTTCCCCATACATTGTTCTTCCCAGTTGTAATTTTTACGCGACCGCTGACTAATAATATTGAACTGGCACGAACGAAACGATCTAAGATTTATCAAAAAATATAAGAAGCAAACCCGTATTTTCATCGCTACATCGACGAAGTTGTTCGGATATCTTCCGCAAATGAATATGGTTTCAACGCGCGATATTTCATTATTTGAGAACTAACAATAATTACACTCTTAAAAAAGTCACTGCAAAATTATGTGAGAAACAATTGCCAGTTTTGGGACCAACTGTTTCTATCATAATAATTTCAGGACTGTAAACAGAAAATAACCATAAAAAAACATTTCCTTCGTATAATATACAGTGATCACCGTTTATTTTCTGTTTTCGGAGAAACCAAAATTATTATGGGAGAAACCGTGAAAAATAATGGGTTTTAGTACAATATGCAATTGTACATTTCTGTTCATACAGTGACCGTAATTATTATGATAGAAACAGACGCTCTAATAGCTGCCGGCTGTTCTGTTGTAATTTTAATTTTTTTTTTTAGCAGTGCAGGCCTGTGCACTACATTTATACAATGGCTTGTATTTTCACACCAATTGACAGAAGGAACCCATAGACATGTATATGTTTGTAGGGAGGGTTTTAATTGGATGTATTTGTCAAACATTGAGTCTAGTTAGTCCAAGCTGGGGAAAACCATAATATAGAAATCTGATAGCACATGGTATGCTAGTGATTAGCTGAATATTTGTTCTGGAAATGGAATCTGGTGGCACCTATTTCAGACTCTGTATAGCACACTGAGTCTAAAGCTTTATATAATTAACCATTTACTATCTCAATGGATTTTGACCCCTATTTGATTCCTAAAATACATGTATCGGAACAGCATATTGTTAATTTGTAGGGATTCTCTGGGATAAAAGCAGAGGTAGGAAACACCGATTGGAGGGTTGACATTTTAAATTACTTCAACCATTTGATAATTGGATACTGATCGATGAGTATATACTTGTTTCTCAAAGAAAAGTAACTACACATCGATGATTATCCTGTCATCAAATGGTTAGAGGGGGGGCTATACACTAAATTGGGCTATTTATGGTAATGTCACCTCTTATACTCAGCAGAATAAATGCAACAAATGAATGAATTTGAGCTATGTATTAGTACAAAATAAAATGATGTGCTCTATGAACGATGCAAACAACGTGGTAATTATAATGAAAATCGATTTATGACTCGAGTCATAAATTCATTTCATTATAATTACCATGTTGTTGCATTGTTCATAGAGCACATGAGTGTATTTTGTACTAATACATAGCTCAAATTCATTCATTTCTTGCATATATTCTGCTGAGTATAAAAGGAGATGGTCCCATAACTGGCCAAATTTAGTGTACAGTGCTCTTTAAGGCTGCATATATATAAAATCAAATACTCATTACAATTGGTTTTGATCAAAACCAAAATTGGTTTTGAAATTTCTGATCAAAACCAAAATTCGTTTTAATCAAAGCCAAAATTCGTTTCATATATAAAACCATTTTGGGTTTTGATCAAAACCAGTTGGCGCTTGGTATTTGGTTTTGATCAAAAACTTATTTGGTTACATATATGGGACAAAGTTCAAAACCCATTTTTTTTTTTTTTTAAACCTAAAAGTTTAAGAGTGTAATATAAGAATAAAGTTTATCTATTTCTATATCTGACCCTTCTTAGTTATGATGCTATTACAGACTCTATTTTTTGCACATTTACCCACTGCGAGTGCCTTGTGTCCGTTTAACATTATGAACCTCCGTCTACAGTACTGTACTCTACACATATATAAATGATCAACAGGTTTGCTTTTCGATATATATGTGCGCGCAAATATGGCAGTATCATAAAACTACTGAAAAACGACATAAATATAGTTCAATCTATACTAAATGGTTAAAACTGAGATCGGTCGTTGGCACACTATCGGGGTGACTCCACGTCTCATTTTATCGCTCGAAGTCTGAAGTTTACGGCCCAGATCGCATGGCGAAGGCGATAAGCAATGTTCAGCCTTATGACCATCCAGCTGTTTATTTGAGTCGTTTCCGGCCGAATACCCGATAAGATGGTCGTACTGCATTTTGGAGGTCCCCTCATCATTGATTATCAAGTTATAACCGTTGACCTATATATACTACGGCGACTGACATCAACACAAAACCATGACAATGACGCTTGTCGACCGGTTCCTTGATGGCTGGTCAATGTTCGAAGTATCTCCCTCTCCCGTATTTAGGATTCACTCGATATCAGAATCAGAGTTTATTTCGTATCTGCATGTGCTTACAAATTTGTGAGCTTGACCCCATCTACCAAATATGCGTGGAAACCTCCGTTGTGGACCATCCCTCCCCTATATACCACATAATCTATGCCACATATGTGTATATACACCATTTAATGTAACCATGTCTTTACTGAATACTCATTGACGAGTATTTCCCCTATGAAATGTTCAGAACATAAGTTCAACAAACGATATTGAACTTATTAGCCAACAAATAACTAAGACTCCTTCTGAAATTTTAAAAGTCGTCTGCTCATTTTTCCGGAAAACTCCTCCAGATGAATAGACCATTCCAATGAATAACTTTACAACTGAATGGGAGAATTCATTTAGTATAGCAAGGGTTAATTACAACACACAACATACGTCACCGGGTTAATAGAGCCTATTATGGTCCATCAAACGGACTGACCCACTATGGCATATAGGGTCAAGGTCAATTACTAAAGTCAAGGTCATTGAAAAAAATGTGATATTTTGGTCTATTTTTTTATAATTTTCACATATTCCGCTACCCATAGTGCCTTCGTCATAAAAGCAATCTCCACCACCGTTTGGTGGGTCATTGATGTCACTATGTGTTCACTTCATTTATTCAAACACACGGCTCATCGGGTTGCCAACAGTGGGCTTTTTCAATATTTCTCCAAATATTTGATGCCGTTGCCATGGAAACCATATTATATCCAGAAACATGACCCCTCGTTCGGGCACCCCTATCCAAAAAGTTTCCACTATAGCAAGCTACATATATGTGAAGTATCGAGCTTTAGTTACCAAAGCCACAAACCTCGTGTTTATTTTGGTCTGATGGTATATGAACGGTAATGAATCTTGACTTATGTTATTGCAAAATATATTATAAAAATTAGTACTTAAAATGTGATAATGTATAAATTTAATGTTGTGAGATTTTGACATTGATCATCTTATATCAAGTGTGTCATATATCAAATTGAACATGGTGATGGGGCCCTAATTTTTGAGCATTATGATGGGAATTCTTTTTTATGACTAAGGCACTAGGGGAGGCGAAATATGAGACAATTAATAATAAAAATGGACCAAAATATGGCATTTTTCCAATGACCTTGACCTTAGCAATTGACCGTGACCCTATATGTCATAGTGGCCCAGTCCGTTTGATGCACTATTGATGACACAATGCGTTAACATCATTTCTTTGAATACAAGGCTCATTGATTCCCAACAGTGAGCTGTTTCAACTTTTCTCCAAATATTTGATGCCGTTGCCATGGAAACCTGATTTTATCCCGACACATAACTAAGCAACATATATTTAAAGTTTCATGCTTTAGTCACTAAAGTCACAATAAGGCGATTTTTTTGGGCCTAAGGGACGCCACTAATATACACGTACGTCATGTTATTACCTAGATCATGCAATGAATCTCTACCATATGTAGAGATCATAATCCACCCGTACAAAACCTGGGAACTTTTTTAAGTTTTGACAGGGAACCTTATAAAGTTGAAAAAATAACGCGGTGAATATATTTCTTAGTTATTACCTGTTCCTTAATAATGTACTTCACTGTATGTGAAGGTCCCAACTCGAAATTGCACGATTTAAGTGACTTTGTGAGCTATTTTGCTTTGCGTCGCTTACAGTAATGGAATTTCTCCTGGGTAATTAATTCAATGTTTATTGCGATATCGGCTCACAAAAGTCACAGAAAATCATTCAATATCGAGCTGGGACCACCCCAATGTGAAGTAGATTATTAAGGAACACGTATTAACAAAGAAATATATTCCCTTCCGTGTCTGTTCAATGTTTTAAAGTTACCTGTCATAACGGGTCAGAACATCAACAAGTTCCTAGGTTTTGTACTGGTAAAATATGATCTCTACGGGAGTTAGCCAGAGTAGATAGTCATGGCATAATCTAGTTATTACCTTGCCTGAAGATTTACGTTACCTTGTTTTGCCAATAATTATGCGAACAGATAAAACTAACCAGTATCACTATTATGAGGTGTATACATATATACCACCCGGTCCTTACGCGATGTATAGGCTACCACTGGAAAGCACAGGCCCCTGAGGAAAAAATACTAAAAAATATATATATATAGTATATATTTGTATTTTAGAATTTACCCCAGGGGCCAGTGTGGGAAATCTGTTTTAAAAGTTAAGCCATGTCAGCGCTAACATGATATTATCTTTCAAGTTTGTTATCCACTCTCCGTCTGCTGGCACAGGGGGGGGGGGGGGGGGTTATCCACTCTCCGTCTGCTGGCACCGGATTTTATTGATGCATTTTACAACACCACAAGTGGAGCAAATTCAGTCTTTAACCCTTTACCCAACAAAACGGCCAAAAACGCCCAAATAAAGCTTCAACAGCCTAAAATATCTTCGGTCTGTCTCAATAACACCATACAAATATGGATATCATTGGAACCGGTTCATTGACCACATTGTGATGGTTACAGTTATGCCCTGTGCCAATGCATTCTCTTATATATGCGAGTCGACCATAGGTCGCCTCGCATATATAAGAGAATGCATTTTTTTTTTTTTTTTAGAATATTTTTCTACATTCTTTGACAATTTTATCATTTTTAATATGTGTTAAGCCAATGCATTCTCTTATATATGCGAGGCGACCTATGGTCGACTCGCATATATAAGAGAATGCATTGGCACAGGGCCGTTCTGTTGGGTAAAGGATTAACTCATGCACTACTCGGGTCTTTAAAATTGTTAAAGATGCATAATCCGATTAAACGCCCCTCAATTACTATTTATTTGGATTCGGGGTAAAAAATATTTGATTCGAGGAACCCACATATCAAAGCTCAGAGTTATTAGATATCGATTTTTTAAATCATTTATTTTTAACCATCGAGACTTATTCGTGGCCCAGTAAAAAGTCGACGAGCCAACGGTCTCTGACCGAATTGCGGATGAAGATAGATAACTCAAAAATCAAGAGGCTTTATGTTGATCATATATGTACATCATATCTAAATAATTTAAACTGGTGAATGAATGGGGGAATGGATTTTTGTGAGCGGGAAATTTATTTAACTAGATGCTGTAGTTCTGGGTTTTTCCAGATCAAATGTGGCTGTGGGATAGCCCTGTCGTACACTTGGGGATTTATTTTAAAAAGTAAACACATGACCTATGATTTTTCTTGCATTTTCGTGATCAACTGGTGTCAATCTAGTTGGGTAAAAATCACTGGTATGGCCTGCAGGCTTCAATTCAGTGAATTTGGCCGAAACGTTAACACTGTCGCCTATGGGAAACCATTTAGTTCAGTGATTCCTATAAGAAAAATTAGAATTTTACGAAATTTCACGTCTCGCCATAATAAGTTGTTAATTTCATATTTTCTTATTTTCAAATGATAATGACCATATTTTGGACAGATTTAAAAAAGAAACACTGTCGCCTATTAGCTATAAATATCAGATCTTGTTAGAGCTGCATGCTAGGGCCTAACATTTCAATGAGATTCCCGCTGGTAGCGTATACCATTATAAGGATCGGGTGTTGATATAATAACGTCACTCTTTATATATATACACGCAGTGTAGTTACTTTGCCGACATATTGTATATATATACATGTACACATGTACGTAATGTTGTTACTATTCTAACATATATACGTAATCGAGTTACAATACACGTTTCACGGTCACAACACAGACAAGCATACATCAACGTGTCACAACACAGACAATTATACATCAAAGTGTCACAACACAGACAATTATACATCAAAGTGTCACAACACAGACAATTATACATCAAAGTGTCACAACACAGACAATTATACATCAAAGTGTCACAACACAGACAATTATACATCAAAGTGTCACAACACAGACAATTATACATCAAAGTGTCACAACACAGACAATTATACATCAAAGTGTCACAACACAGACAGTTATACATCAAAGTGTCACAACACCGACAATTATACATCAAAGTGTCACAACACAGACAATTATACATCAAAGTGTCACAACACAGACAATTATACATCAAAGTGTCACAACACAGACAATTATACATCAAAGTGTCACAACACAGACAATTATACATCAAAGTGTCACAACACAGACAACTATACATCAAAGTGTTACGATACCTGGCTATTATTCCCGTTATTCCTCCAGCAACAGACCCGTTGAGTGTAACAATCGCTGCTCTAAAATAAACGGATATCGAACATGCATGATTAAACATAAAAACATGATAATATCTGTTTCCACTCTATATATCGACATATTGAGGTCAATGGCGCCTATCACATGATATTCCCCTGGCCAAAGGACCCCTGTGTACCAATGTCCCTACATAACGTCTAAGGTGATAAGGAACGCTCTTTATTGCATGCTCATATATGATAATATATATATATTTTTAAGTTCATCTTTAGGGTCAACGGCACGTATCCAATGGTGATCCCCGTGTCAATTAACACGCGCATACCGATTTTCAGCGACCAGAGTCCAATAAATTTGATTAATTATTTAATTACATTTGTTTATTAGTGTCCCTTTAAGTCATGCGAGGACAACGGCACCTATCCAATGACAATCCCCGGATCAAATTTCACATCGGAGCGTGCAGACGTTTGGTCGCCCATAGCCCAACAGACAAACAAACACAATTGATTTGTATCGCGGCTAGTCAATGCAAGTAAAGAGTGTACGATAAGCAAAAAACCAACACGGGGGGGGGGCACCAAGCCCACTGTTGAATACCAGAATTCGCGACTAGCGGATTAATATGAATCAACAGAAATCCCCACGAACCACAGAGAATCCCCGCGAACCACTGAGAATCCCCGCGAACCACTGAGAATCACCGCGAACCACTGAGAATCACCGCGAACCACATAGAATCACCACGAACCACAGAGAATCACCGCAAAACACCGACAGCTGCTTAGAATATATCATGCCATTTCGATTTATTTTTAACAGTAATATTTACATAGCCCTGGTGTGTTACACTAAATCATGGGGTCAGGTGTTTAATATCCCAAATAAAACATACAATAACACGAACCGACGTCACATCGTGTTGACCAAGAGAACTAAATGGGGTAGATGAAGTAACGGGGCGTGGTTTTTTGTTTGAATCTGTGTGCGGTCGTAGACTAATCGATCGATATCAAATGTACAAATTAGGCTAACTTACATGATATTCACGGATCAGCTATAGGGACCAGCCTATATGTTTCAAATTGGAATAAGTCACTTATCCATGTTTGGTTATTAAGGAATGGACTGTTATCATACAGGGAGAACTAACTATGGATAAAGTTCAGTTTACACCCCATCATCACCCTTCTCTAATTTAATATGTACTAAGCAACACAAGAGCCCATATATAAAACCACAATGGTGAGAAAGGACATCACTATAATCAGTAAAAATACGTTCAATATGTTGCAGGGATATATGCATATTGGTATACGAGGGAGAAGTCACTTCTCCCTGAGACAACATTAGGGAAAGTGCAGGGCACCATTTTCGGGAGAAGATGTCTGATTACTTGGTTAATATTGGCCAGGTTCAACTACACAAACATGTATAATAACGTCGGTTACTATGGTATTACTATGGAGATGAACAAGGCGAGAACCTACACGTTTAACTTGTAAATACTAGTCAGGTGGCCAGAACAGGCGACCACAATGCGATCACCCATACGCTTAATTGGCTTCAATTAAATTAAGATTTTTCGCGTAGGCAGATCTCTGCCGCCACAGCGTTGATCGCTCATTCGTTTATAAGAAAACTGGATAATTCCTCTCTGCTACAAGTATCGTCTGCTACACGTTGAGCACAACATTTATGAACGGTTTGACCGTGTAATTGCAGGCGAAATGATCACGTGAGTAAGGTGATCTCGGTAGGCAATGACAAAACACATACGTGTGGTTGAACCTGTAATGAAATTGTATCAACGGCATCAGTGATTTTAAATAAGCGGCACACTTCGCTTACAACTACGCTATAGGAAAGTAATGGAACGGTTCTTCGACCTAAGCCATACATCAGCACGCATCTATAGAACAACCGATTCATTCGAATTTGTTTATATTTCGCTAAAATAAATGGTGTTGTAGGGTGCTCCTCTAGACACACTTTCCACACTATCGAAAATGACCGCCGACCAGATGGGTTCAAATATGACACCCATGCCATTTCTCGGCCCTTGACCGATTTAGGTAAAATAAATCGTGTTGTAGGGTGGCACCCAAGACATTCTAAATATTCATACACACCACCTGATCCAAAGTGACCGCCGGTGTGTGGGATGAATAATTAGAATGTCTTGGGGGCCAATCTGCAACACCCTTTATTTGAACTAAATCGGTCAAGGGGTCGATAAATGCAATGGGTGTCATCTTTTAACCCCTCTGGGTGGCGGTCATTTTGGATGGGGGTGGGTGAATATTTAGAATGTCTCGGGGGCCATCCTACAATATCCTTTATTTGACCTAAATCGGTCGACGGCCGAGAATGGCATGCATGGGTGCCCTATTTGAACCCATCAGGACGTCGGCCATTTTTGATTGGGGTGGGGGGTGTCGAAATAGTGTCTTGGTGGCCACCATACAACACCCTTTATTTTAGCGAAATATAAACAATTAGAACAAGAAAACCATAGCCAGAAATGGTAACGCGCTCAAGATTATATATTATATACCCATGATTGTAATTATAGAATATTTTTAATTTTAAAAATCAACATTATTGACATAATGTAAACGACAATAAACGAAATTGAAATAAATTCTCAACGACACCTTTTACCGGGCTCGGGGTCTCACTACAGCTCGGACTCGGGGTCGCACTACAACTTTTAATGTGTCCCAATAACTAACATTCTTTAAATATAACCCCTATGCGCTATGGCAGCGCCCAGGCGAAACAAGAATTTGTACATTAGTATACACGCGGCGCGCGTACAAGGTAATCAGGAAGTCACACGTGTCACTCTGACACACTGCTGTTACTCATATAACACCGCTATCGATTCTCACTTCATAAAGGTATTTCTTTCGCTCTGAAGAAAATTACAACCTTCGCGTCAAAGCGGAAATATATCAGATGTTTCCGTGCTCTTACTCCGTCAGCAAATCTGAATAAAGAACAAGTCATTCAATACCAGTACATGTACCAGGAAATAACAATCGATCGCGATAACTAAAACTGGATATCTCATATCAGGAAATAACATTCGATCGCGGTAACTAGAACTGGATATCTCATAATAGTTCAATGGACATCAGAATCTAAATAGTTTAACCGAATTAAATAGTGGCTAATCACAGGTCCCTGGTACAATAGACCACAGCCACCCAAAGACATATATATAAGACAAGGTAAATATCTCCGAGAAGACCCAAATTCCAGCACCTCTCATTCATCAAACTGTGGCTAAAACATTTATTATATTTTATTCAAACTATGACGTTAGTTTTGTAACAGATGGGCTACGCTTCATTTTGTTATATCACCCGACTCGATCGGTTCATTGTATCCAAGGTTACAGCCGTCGCGAAAAAAAATCCGGTCTTATATATATGTCTTTGGTGGTTGGGGTCTATTGTGCCAGGGACCTGTGTGGCTAATACGGTAAATTAAGTCATTGATATCCCTGGTCAAGTGGTCCTGAATAGAGTTATCACCCCTGGTCAAGTGGTCCAGCTAGTCTGCTATGATGTTGGTCGTCCTGCGGAATTGCAATGATTCATGGTACCGTAGGACAAACTGATACCGTTGCGAATAAGTACCGTTATTTTTTTCTAAAGTTGTCATTTTCGCGATGTTTGGAGTAATCCGAGAGATTTAAAAAAAAACAATGTCTACATGTGTAGTTAAACATTACACAACATATATTTTTTGGGGAAAAAAATAATTATAATGGGTGCGCTGGTGTTTGCAAAACGACATGAATAGCCATCTTGATTATAGTCGATTTGCAATACAACCAGTATTGAAATATTTCCCAATATTATGTTTTTTTAATTTTTGATATACACATAATGACTTTTCCTGGATATGTTCAGATTATCCGAACACAGCGAAGATTAATGACAACTTTAGAAAAAAAACGCTACTTTTTCAATACAGCATCAGTTTCCCCCATAACAGCCACATATCAATTCACCAGGACCCACCAGCATCATATCACATTAGCATGACCGCTTGTCTAGGGGTGATTGAAACAAGAGCACATCATTTATTCCGATTGTCTGATGGGCGTTGGTTTGAAAAGGTCGAAAAGTTGGTGTGTTTTTGGTGCGTACGTTCGAAATTCTGTTTCCAATTTTGTAAAACCGCTCCGGGCCACTGCTCTCCACTCCTAAATTATGACAAGTGAACGAGGAATCAGGTATCTGCACAAAATTGGGTTCCATTATTCCCCCTATTTTCATATGCTTTGCAGATTCCCTCTTCTTTCTCTTGTCATCCATACATTTGGTACCAACTTCACTTTGTGATAAAATGTTATATGACTAATTGGTTTTAGGCCATTTTCTTTCAGCTTATCCTAATTTGACGTATCAAAAAGCTTTCGAGCCATCAGCCAGCATTTCATTATGACTTTTTACTGTCATCCCGGGATATAGGTGTGATTTTCGTTAACCCTACACGATGTGTTACCTGGTCAGACACCACTTACCACTTATTGGTTACCTATAAAACAAGAGCACATTATCCATTCCGATTGTCTGATGGACGTGGATTTGTAATATAATGTTATGGTTAATTACTCAGACACAATTTCACCCCTGGTCAACTGGTCCAGCTAATTTACTGTGATGTTGGTGATCATGCTAAACTGCCATGATGCTGGTATAGGTAAATGATGCTGTTAATAAAAAGTACCGTTATTTTATCTAAAGTTGACGTTTTTGCAGTGTTTTGCTAATCTGAACGAGTCGAGGAAAAGCCATTATGTGTATAGACATTCAGAAACAAATATGTTATAAAATATGTTAATAACGGGTGTGTTGGTTGTTGAAATCTGACCATAATCAAGATGGTTATTTCTGTCGTGTTGCAAGCACCAGCGCAGCCATCGTTGAATTATTTAAACGTAATACGGTTCTTGGATGTTTCGTGTAGCCACTGCCTTTCGTTCATTCGTCGAGAATAGCCAAACATCGCGAAAATGACAACTTCACAAACAGTAACGGTACTTGTTTCTTATATAACATACTCAGTTTGCCCTACCAGCATCATAACAAATCAGCAGAACCCACCAACATCATAGCAGACTGGCAGGTCCACTTGGCTAGGGGCGAATATGTGTAACATGAGAATAAAAATATTCCATACACGTTAACAGTAACCCGGTTCGTGTATCTGGGCAAGTTTGTCAGTTGAGTCATTTCCAGAATTATTTCTAAGGAGTTTTTGGCGTTCAAATTTCACAACCTCGTCATATATGGTGACCGAATTAAGTCACTGGAACAATTATATCTTCTCAACTGTCATATCTGCATTGGAATGGGAATCGGGGCATTCATATAGTGAGCTAGCAAAATATATACATAGAAGAAAGCATTAAAAATGTATTTATCATTCTATTTTAGAGATTCATATATTCGTGCAAAATGAGGGATCGTGAACCGCCAGATGATGACATGTTAGAATGGCTCATTAAATGTATTATAACACAATTGAGTCTGTCCCATTCAAGATATTTTCCTAAAAAAAAGAAAGATACAATTTGCCAAACTTCAATTACAACCACGTCGACTGTACGATTTCAAAAAATGATAAAGTCTGAGCTCCCGAGTACAGTTAAATAACTAAATACTTCCTTATGGGTGGGACGAATTAATCGCGATAAACAACATGACAATAACTCTGACAAGGTGAGCCACTACTTATAATCCATGTAAATAATTACGGTTTGTGATGCCATTTGGATATACAATTTCTGAGAATACGTGTAACAATTTGAGCAAGAGTATTTTCTATTCCCACCGAATGTCCATAGCAGAGGGTTTCACATCACTTTAACCTAGACAACGCCGGCTAACACTACTCGTACAAAACATTAGCTGAAAATGTTATACTAACTTAGAAGCAAGCTTCCACTTTCCGTTGGATATTCCAAACGTGCTGCCACAGTTGAAAGCGAGCCAGCCCCACCTAAAAAAAAAAAAAACGAGGCGTTTAAAATTAGGCAACAAAATCGTACAGCAGAATCAGATGCGGATATAGAAGCAACTGATACCACAACCCCGTAACACATGCAAATGTTCCCGAATCCTACATTTTATGATAAATTCAAGAAACCTGACATACACGTATATAGGACTTTCCCCGGAATGTTTGAAGCGTTCCACACAGTGTTCAGTTAAAACGGTAACCACGGCAACGGCAGCCATCTTGTTTTTTGTGTGTGCAAAATTGAGCATTTGTCGTCGATAATATCCTCTATAACAAAACTGATAATATGTTACTAGAGAGTTACAAAACTATATATTTAAATATTGTTTTAGCAAAATTGTGGTAATGTCGTGTTCTGTATATAAAACACGGTTACCATGGCAACGGACACGTATTGTATAACCTTGAGTTACATTTGGATATACATGTATTGGCGAGCGGTCCTGCATATATGTGCATTTTGTTTGACACACTAAACATATCGATCACTGGAAAATAGAACATATCTTTCTGGGCTGCCGTCAAACGTAAAGTGGTCAGTTGCTTTGGAAACCATGAATAAACAATATATACATTTAAAAAAAATACATATCATCAGCTATGCGACACACTACAGTGGGATGGATATATGACAAAATCATCTATATTGCAGTAAAAGCACCAAACATGGAACACAAGCACAATATTTGGATATCACGCAGAGGTGGAAAATGCCCACCGTTGCCATGGCATCCAATTTTGCGACGACGCTCCAACTACTAACGATCACTATCACGTTTTATTGCTCAGTTACTGAATGGGAAATGTGTGACTATATATATGTTTGGGTTTGGCATGTATCAGGTTGTATACCCGTTAGCAAATGTATATATTAATTTATATTGTTATCCATTCAAAAAGGCGGATAACATGGCCACCATTTGGGCGATAACTCCCCTTATATATTATGTGTATCACCAGTTTGGTGAAATTTGTGTACATTTTGATTTATTTCAAGCATAAGATTTAGATATGCACGGCACACCACGCAGTCACTCTGATACATATGCCACTTTTATCAAAATATGCTCCATTTTTGGTCTTATCACCTCTACTGTATTGTACCGAGAGAGGAACATCGCTATCCAGATGTGGGGTATATTATTCTCCGTTAACACCATTCATCAATTCACATTATGGTTTCATTCTTGTTGACATAACTTGTGTCCGAATGCTCTTGTATATCATTTATATATACAATAAACTACTTTTAAAGTAACGCTGCTACAGATATTTGGCTATGGTCAGCCTTGTACAACTTCCAATATACAGCGAGTCATATATAAGAAATGACTGGAAGATCCATTGTGGTTATTGGATTTTGACCGGCAGCGTTTTTAAAGGTGCATAATCCGAATTAACGCTCGCAAATTACTATTTCCTTGGCTTCAGGGGTCAACAATATTTGATTCGAGTCGAGGAACCCATCCATCAAAGTTCAGAGTGATCAGATATCGATTTTTGAAATCTATTATTTTTCACCACCGATAATTTTTACGTGGCCCAGTAAAAGGTCGACGAGAAGACGATCTCGGACCAAATTGCGGATGAAGATGGATAACTCTAAAATCAAGTGGATTTTTATGTCAGATATTTGACAAACCGGCAAAATTTCGTTGAACAAAATTTTGATAAATAACATGTTTTGGACAATTTTATACTACAGTTGACTGTGGTTAGCATTATTTTAGGCAATCAATCGATTCTGATAACAGGAGCGGCTTGAATCTGATGATATGGCGACCATCGAATCGGATTGAGTACCTTTAACAAAGCATGTGAATCCCACGAACTTAGTTCAATTACTCCGCTGGTCAAACCAATGACCCCAAATAGCTATTCCTGTCATTCCTTATAGAACATTAATAACTTTTCAAAACAATAACAACACACATCGAGCGCGTGTACTTGATCAGCTTGAAGTGGCGTAAGTGGTTCACCACTTCTTCTTTTTTTGCAGTGAATGCTGCAGTTATTGCTTGATAAACATTGGAATCGTTCTTGTAAACCGCATGTTGATTTGTAATAGTTCTTATGGGCTAATTATGTGAATATAGATGGCGTGCGATTATATATATTTATATTTTCTTAAGCTGCGTACACAATCTTGCAAATTTACCTGGCATTTATTTTCAGACATTTGGTTTCAGAAAGCTACAATGTACCACAAAACTGCTTATAAAATGCATGCATCTGTACCACAGCCAACTATGTGAAAAGTAAAAATTGCTTTTCAGAGAGTAGTTTTGATCACTACCCTGCCCGAGTTATAGTTTTAGAACTATATATTACCCGCTTGCTGGCGTAATGGCATATTGAAGAGGCGAGTATTTTGGCAAGAGAGCTATTGAACAGCAAACAGGATTATTGACCGAGGCCACACTGTTCAGAAGACACCATCGATGGAAATGGCCATCGCTCTTCCACCCTAAGGCAATCAATATGTGTTTATTATGTGATAAAAATCACTCCCCGGGCTAACTGTCGCACCAGTATAGGCGTGTAATAGTTCGAACATTTTTGCTCAGGCGACAATTCGCTTGCCATAAATCTCACCTCGCGACAGCCGGGACAACATCAGGCGGGTGATAGTTCGAAGACTATAACCCGGGCACTAGTTATCTTTCCAACCAATGGTCATAACTACACGTGATCACGCTTTGTCCAGTCAAAAGACAGTTTGACTAGCTGCTCTGAGAACTCTACGAGAGATATATAATACATACAACGGTGGGCACAACTGACTTACATGCTGGATCGTATGAAGTTTCAAGCTTCTGTGATCATGGTTCTCGCTGTCGCTTGACAAAACAATATTTTCATTTGGCAAAAACAATTTTCATTGGGCAAAACTTTTTGCAACTGAGTTTTTAGTTATGGAATGTGAACAGCCATTAAACAAATATGAAAGGGGCATTGTCCGTTACGTGTGCCCATTTACAGACAAATGGAACCCAGATAAACAAATCTACCAACCTAGCGCGGCCAGCAGTGTACATGATATGTTGCAAGTTGTATGTAATACTTTCTGGCATATTCAAACATTCATCAACCAGTTAATCGACCATAGTTAAAATATCATCGACTGTCACAAAAGGCGATGCTCTGTAAAGTTTTCATTGAGGCTGGTATAAGTAATCTGTTTGCAAAAGGCGCCCAATGTAGATACCGCCACTGATCACGCAACATCAAAAGGTAATTATAAAGGTTGTGTTAACCATTTCTATACTAAAGCATAATTGACGATTATTCACATCCCATAGGAAATGCGTCACTGATCACGCAACATCAAAAGGTAATTATAAAGGTTGTGTTAACCATTTCTATACTAAAGCATAATTGACGATTAGTCATATCCCATAGGAAATGTTCAGATTATCTAAACATCTCCCTTAATAAATAGGGCTTCTTCTGTAATGTTATTTATGTGTCGTCTGCTTTTACCACCTCAACATCCATCCAAATGAATAATTTACCATTCCGATGTACACTTTTTAACTGACTGCATGGGAGAATCAATTTAGTATACAAAGTGTTAAAACTCACCACAACATAAACATCCCGATGATTGCACTAGCTGGACTTCCGAATGACGGAGGCTCGTGTCCTTCCTTGAATCGATTATGTCGAGGTTTGAGCATCAATGTCGCAACCAGCGCTGATGCCCCGCCCACCAAGTGAACCGCACCAGAGCCCGCAACATCAACCACGCCCAACGTTCTGAGGAAACCTGTTTCCGCCCACTCCCAATGCGCGGGAAAGCAATACACTACAGTGTTAACGAAAGAGAATACAACATAAGACGTAAGTTTAGTCCGTTCCGCCATTGCTCCGGAGACGATTGTTGTGGCGGTGGTTGCGAACGAAAGTTGAAAGACGAATGTCGAGAACAGAATTCCGATGTTTTCATCGGACGCGTCGACAAAAAAGTATCCGACTCCTCCAAATGGATTGGTTCCTTCATCAACTCCGAAACTAAAACCGAATCCAAACATCCAGTAGGACAGTCCTCCAAAGGCTACATCCACGATGTTCTTCACCATTATATTTGCCTCATTTTTCTTGTTGACACACCCTGCTTCGAGCAAGCCAAATCCTGAAATAACCACGACGGATGGCATAAGTTTAAACATATTTATTGTCTAATATTTATAAAAAAAAATGTATATGACATAAACATTTATTACATACAATGGCTTTGGAGGACAAGTGCTGGTATCATATTATGGTACCTGCTCTCCCGTTAAGTGTACTGGAAGAATAATGCAAAGCAAAACTGAGTCATGTCAAAGCAACAACATTGAGTAATGGCACAGTCGAGGCAAAGTACTGAGTAATGGCAAAGCAACAGGTTGAGCATATGTAAAAATCACCGGTCACCCCTCCCCCGAGTCAATCGTGAGTTTGTATTTGTTGGAAGTCGTTCGGTGGCTTATACATTTTTTTGCAGGAGTTAATCAAAATAACCTAGCATTTTCTCACGGATGAATGAATGTATATCTAAGAACATTTCATTGTTGTCGCAAACATGTCGAGCAGGATCTCTTTACAGGGTTAAAAGCAAACTTTTAGTGAGTGAATATTATAAGAAATTTGGATTTCTTATTTGCGGAAGAGCTCTACTTGGTTTCAGGCAGAGCGTAATAAACTGTAGTTGACTCTCATTGCGTTGGAAGCGAGACAACTTTTTCGTGCAAACCATGTTGTATTCCAGTGACGCAGAATCAAAGACAACGTATGGTCCAGAGAGAAACAGAGGAAATATCTGAGCGATTTTCTAACACCTGTTGGTCAATACGACTGGGACGTCGCTAGATGGTCTCTGCTGGGAGGGGTTTCCACTTTGACATTTCTGAATGCACCTCTTTGACCAGACTAAACTCCTATGTTCGCGCAATTATGTTTGCACTCATAGGTTAGTATTTTCCAAATGGATTATCAAGCTTTCCAACTGTTACAAATGTCCAGCAAACTGATAACAACTTCTCGTCAAAATGTTGACCAAAATTAGAAAACTTTGCGACTGTTGGTCTAGAAACAACAAATTCCCCAGTAATAAGTGGTTGGAAAATAAAGCTAGGATAACAATTTTAACCTATTGTTATGTGAAATATCCAACATATGTGAAATTTCCAACATTTGTTGAAATGCAGACCACAGTTGGGGTGAGACACCTCAACCCACGCTGCCAAGACCCTGCTACCACAAGTACACACATATAAATGATCGGGCACTGGAACAGGTGGGTCTGCAACCAGATGTGCAATCAGGTTAGTTCTCGCCAGCTCTTATCCTTTAGTATGTCATCTTTATTATCACAGTGGACAGTGATTGCATTTCTCACAAGATTGAGATAGTGGACAATCATATATATTTCTCATCACATGATTGCATTGTGGGCAACAAGATTTATTTCTCACCTGATTGTATAGTGAAGATAATGAAGGAGCTGGTGAGAACTAACCTTATTGCATAGTGAATATAATGAAGGAGCTGGTGAGAACTAACCTGATTGCACAGTGAAGATAATGAAGCTAGCTGGTGAGAGATAACCTGATTGCATAGTGGTTAATGAAAGAGCTGGTGAGAGCTAACCTGAAATGCATAGTGAAGATAATGAAGGAGCTGGCGAGAACTCACCTGATTTCATAGTGAAGATAATGAAGGAGCTGGTGATAACTCACCTGATTGCATAGTGAAGATAATGAAGGAGCTGGTGAGAACTAACCTGATTGCATAGTGAAGATAATGAAGGAGCTGGTGAGAACTAACCTGATTGCATAGTGAAGATAGTGAAGGAGCTTGTTATAACTCACCTGATTGCATAGTGAAGATTATGAAGTAGCTGGTGAGAACTAACCTGATTGCATAATGAAGATAACGAAGGAGCTGGCGAGAACTCATCTGATTGCATAGTGAAGATAACGAAGGAGCTGACGAGAACTCACCTGATTACATAGTGAATATAATGAAGGAGTCGATGAGAACTAACCTGATTGCATAGTGAAGATAACGAAGGAGCTGACGAGAACTAACCTGATTGCACAGTGGACAGTGAAGGAGCTGGTGAGAGCTAACCCGATTGCATAGTGAAGATAATGAAGGAGCTGGTGAGAAGTAACCCGATTGCATAGTGGACAGTGAATGAGCTGGTGAGAGCTAACCTGATTGCATAGTGAAGATAATGAAGGAGCTGGTGAGAACTAACCTGATTGCATAGTGAAGATAATGAAGGAGCTGGTGAGGATCCACGTAGCATCATCCCACGACATGGCACCATCGCTCCCTGGGCCGCCGCCCGTATCTGAGCTATTATTACTCATTGAACCCTGTGGAAATAAAAACAACTACTATAAACAACATCGTGTTACATTTTGATTGATTTATTGCAAAAGTCACATAACATTGAAACAAGCAAAACGCATATATACTATGTACACAAATTTGTATATCACATTCATCATTGTTCATTTCATATTTATATATCCCGCGGTCACAATCCGCCAGTTTCTGAGCTATTATTACTCAATGCTGAACCCTGTAAAAACAAACACTGTAAACAACATCATGTCTATGGGCCAGACCCACTCGTCGGTACCAAATTTTCGGGCAAATTGCCACCTATATGTTGAAGATATTAAATAGGATGTTCAAAAATGCATGATAGCAATTTCAAGTTTACAGCGTTATATGAAAAACACGAGTTTAAAAAACACAATAACATTTTACCTGTTGCTGCTTTCCGTATATGAAAGGAGAGCGTCATTGCACTCAGGTCACGTGACGTGATGCACAAAAATATACGGAAGCATGTCGTAACGTCCGTAGGTAGAAAAAATACGTAGTTTTGCATGTACTCTGTCTTTCGATTTCATGTTATAAAATTTGACTTTATTTGCGAGACATTCTGCATTAGGGTATGGATCCACGTGCGACCATATGGATGTCAGAAGATCTGATTAGGCAGGTGCCTCGTGAGGAAAGTAATGTAGTACACACATTTGAAGAAAAACATCAGTGCCCAAAGACAAGGACCAATACAATTGGGTTCAGCATCCGCGATATGTATACATATGAACGAAGGAATATTGATTGATTATATCTTTCTGGTTAGTGAATTTGTCACCTGAAGACATATAATTATTCCGCAATCAGCAAGGAGAGGACCAACAATGTTCAGTGCATGGTTATTCGGGGGGGGGGGGGGGGTTGCATGGCTTTATTGGCTGGTGTTTATCTTGAATTTAAGATTTTAGATATATTCAGTCCTGGGGCAATAGGGGTGAAGTAAAAATTCTCTGTTAACGTTTTTTTTATCTATGGATTGTGATTCTGTGTGTTGTGTTAATCAATTTCTAGGTCGATGTGGAGCTGTCACTCTTGAGCATTTCCTATAACCCAACATGGCGTCCAACATGGCTACCGTAGTTTAGAATATGAACTAAGTAAGTTTAATCTGTTTTGTTGGAAAATATATTTCATCAAATGTATCTCCTATATCCGTTCCTATTGTTTTGAACAGGTTGCAATTTGTGCCTTGTTTTCTTATTATTCATACTATAATGATCATTTACTCAGTACTACGTGTTGTTCCTTTGGTCTCAGCCACTTCCAATTCCTAACACAATTGATCTTAACGAACGTGGTATGAAATTTCCCCCCGAAAACTCAATATTGGTTCCTGACCATATTTTAATGTGAAATGAAAAGATTTGAAGGAATTAAGCGAATGGGTGTATTTCCTATAACATGCAATCTCCATTGAGCCTGAAATGGTTACTATGGTTTATGATGGCTGTAAAAATGGCAGCAAATGTATAGCACATTATTAATTTCGTCCTTATGCACTTACATGTCGTGACTGATAGCTGAACGGAATTGGCATTAGATACATTAAAAGAAACACTTTAAATATGACATAATAGAAGACACTATGAACATGGAAATTACATGCATATGTGGTATGATATATATATTGTAGAAGAGCGGAGACTAAGGTACAGCCTAATGCAGTTTAGTGCCGTGACCTCAGCTATGTGGAGAATGTACACTTCATGTATGACAATAATATTGTAATATTGGTCATTGTCAAGAAACTGGCTACGTGAAGACGGTCTTGTTTTATTCTAAGTGCAGATGCCCATAACAACTTTTGTTTTTTCATATCTGGACCTCTGTCCATGGTATTTGTGAGATATACATGCTCCTGACGTTGATGGTATTTAGTGTTATTGCACGTCCGGTTATCAAAGATTGCGGTAGAAATAAAATGACACATTTACCTAGAGAAAGCTGGCAACTTTGAAGATTCAACATGAATGAACATGTACATGGCTTTGAGGGCCATTGTATATAATAATATATGACGTGTCGAAACAACCATCACCACATTTGGTCTCAGTCTCCACTAAGATATCATGGTAATGCTAAATTATATATTCCGATCCAGTATACACCACCTTGGTGAAGACACATGCATACTGCTTAGATATGCAAATAACTCTCCCCAGAACAAAACAAATTTATGTATTTGGTGGGACGTATCAGACACAAGTAGATTGGGGTACAGATTCAAGACAAAAACTAAAATTGTTTGTCCTTTAAGTGAAGCATGAGTGCCATCGGTTGTACTTCGAGGGGTTGTGATAGATACTTATGATGGGATTATTATGTTGTGAGCTATATCAATGTTCTGAAAATGCTCAACTGTGAGCAATCATCAGCCCATCGATTTATTCAGTAGCCAGTATGGCTTTCTACGATACATTTAAAATAAACAAGAATGTTACCAGAAAAAGTTAGTTGACTGTTGATTATCTCATTGGTTGATTCAGTCGATAGACCGTATCATGACTAATGCTACATCATTCCCGCAACCAGATTATGTTGAGCTTTGACCATAATAATTATTTTTATTTCCGTAATATCTGAGCTATTTTGTGATTTAATTCCTGAGCAGAGGCGCGAACTGTATTGCTAAGTGTTTTTATGAAGAAGTGTCAGTATTTGCTTCACTGTTTACAAACATAAATGATGTCTTAGTCGTATAAGGCTAAATGCTGATTTTGGGAGCCATTTTGAAAGATACTTTAGCTATTACAAAATTGTTCAAGTAAGTGTGACCAATCTAGCACTTTTGACGCCATTTTGACTGTACTGATTGATTATATTGACCATTTCAAGCACTAATGAGATTGAATTGTATAGGTAATAATAGCCTGTGCTTAACTCCCTCAGTTGATGTTCGTTTCACATTGCAATGTGGCTAGAAGAACGAAGTTATACCAATATAAATTTGTTTAGCGATTGAATGGACTGAGACAAAAGAAATAATGTAATTTCTCCAATGCAGATTAGTCAACTCCATGCATCAACATCTAAATGAATAAGGAGGAAATATAGAATTGTCTATAAATTTGCTGGGATTTTGTCATTTTGACTGCCATCATAAACCAGAGTAACCATTTCGGACTGTAGTGAGATTGAATGCTGTCGGTAATACTTCCACTGGCTTAACTCCTTCGGATCTGTTAATTTCACATTAAAATATAGCTAGAAACCGAAAGTGAGTTTTCGACGAAATATCATACTACGTTCTTTAAAATATTTTTTTTAGGGATTTGAAGTAGCTGGAAAAAATAAACAACAAATCTCACTGCCTAAATAATCGAAGCACATGAATAATAGTAAAACAAACCACAATTTGTCGCCAGTTCCAAACAGGAGAAACAGATATAGAAGAAATGATTGAAAATGTGTCTATTTTTTCAATTCAGGTCACCATTTTGGCAGCCGTCTTGCTATTGGGGTACCAGTGTTTCCTGTAAAATGTAGTACAATGTAATAGCATTCCAATAATGTATACATTTGTTTACATTTTATAAGATATTGCCTCCAACAAAACAAATTAAACTGACTTAGTTCATATTTTGTAACACGTTGGCCATGTTGGACGCCATCTTGGATTCTAGGAAATGCTCAAGGGTGTGAACTCCATACCCATCCAGAATCACAATCCGCTGAGAAAAAAACTTTAACAGAGAATTTTTACTTACCCCTAAAATTATCCCTTTGCTTCTGGACTGAAAACATAATTTGTTGACACTGCGCCGGACAGGAAGCATAAACTTTACGCCGGAGAGGAAATATCAATTTTACGATTAACTTAAATTCACCGGATATGTCTCGCGTTTCACAAGTTTAAATGGAGAGAACATATTATGTTGGCCATTCGCCCACCAGTTTCTTTGTTAATATTTGTTCCTTAATAATCTATATCACATGCTGTATGGGGATGTCCCACGTCCATATTGTCTCTCCACAAAACAGTGAACATATATACTATTTATATCGCAATACCAGTGAGATAAGAGAAGGTATCATTGTCCGAAAGGACATGCCATTGAAATAAGTGGCATCAATATGAGAGATTGGAGTTTCTATGAGAGCACTCGAGGCAAGTCTTGTCTGTCATCAATTACCAGCATTGTCAGAATCCTACAATTATTGACTAAACGCCCAGTCTCCGTCATAAAACTGTTGGTACGTCACCATTCAAACAATTTACATTCCTGGATAAAAATCCTATTCTTCTAAATTTCTATTTGGAATTTGGAATCAATGAGAACCTGCACTATTCAAACAGTACACACTTCAGATAGAGTTTACCAACACCACAATACTGTCAGTTCCCATATACAAACTTGTATAGTCGGGCCATATATCCGGTGCATATACAAAATCCCAATATATGTACATGTACAGTATGATACAACAATTTCTTCGACAGCTGAATAAAAGTTCGTAATGTGTCCTTGTTATGTGGTGAATGTATATAATGAACAACTGCACTGCAATGTTAGAAATGTATCCGTCAAAATTTGTCAAATGTAATAATACCAAGTGCTATGATTATAGACAGTTCCGTGCTAACTCCAATAATGATTAATCAACCCCCACACCACAATCGACACTCCTGTACTCGTCAAAACTTAAATATGTGTAATTAATTCATATTATATATGGACCAGGGACATATAAATATAACTTTATTAATATACTTGTATATATGTTTAATGAAATCATCACCTGACTTCTCGCCAATAATTATTATTTATCTGCACATGGAGGTGACGGGAAGACGGTCCTCGAGACTACGTCATCTCCATGCAATATATAATTATAAACATTGTATTGTATTTTGTATCTATAAAGACCATATTGCAGAAAAAAAAATCATACCATACCATGTAAAGAACATCATTTGTTCTGCCGTTCGTCCATTGTACTAAAGCCCACGTCCCTGCTATTTTTGTTCAATGGAGACCTTGCGCAAAATCACGAATACGATTACGGATATGGACAATATCCTGCCAGTATACGGCCAAAATTCGATCTTTACGCATGGGGTTCTTATGTGAAACGAAATATACCCCATTCAGTTTAATTTTGTGCAGATGTGTCAAGGATGTGCAACTGGTCCTGCTTTGTTAACCTTTTACCCAACAGAACGGCCCTGTGCCAATGCATTATCTTATATATGCGAGTCGACCATAGGTCGCCTCGCATATATAAGAGAATGCATTGGCTTAACACATTAAAAATTATAAAATTGTTAAAGAATGTAAGAAAAAATGGTAAAAAGTGTTAAAAAAAGTTTTTTTTTTAGGCCAATGCATTCTCTTATATATGCGAGGCGACCTATGGTCGACTCGCATATATAAGAGAATGCATTGGCACAGGGCATAACTGTAACTATCACAATGTGGTCAAGGAGCCGGTTCCAATGATATCCATATTTGTATGGTTCTATTGAGACAGACCGAAGATATTTTAGGCTGTTGAAGCTTTATTTGGCCGGTTTTGGCCGGTTTGTTGGGTAAAGGGTTAACGCTCTAACAGTATCCGTGTGGTGTATAACACACGGATAACAACATGGGATCTCAAAGAGACACACATTACTTTTTCCATCAAATATATGTGCAACTGAATATAGTGGGGCATATGCCGTCTCACTAATTAACCATCGTAGGTAAATTGTGATGGTGTCCACCTTATAATATGGCAATATATCCTATTCCTAATCGTAATAGTAATTTTGAGAAAGGTCTCTAGTATAATTATTATACGAACGTCATGTTATGTATCCGGTGCCCAATCCGTCGACCGCAGGCCACATCACGTGTCTTAACGCTTGCTCATTTAACCGTTTCTGGAGAAGTATAATATATGTCGCCCTCGCACTTATTCTCCAATCCCGTTGCCAAACGTGCATATTTTGTAAAAATAACATATCTCATATATATTTTGAAGACCTCTGTCTGTTTGTCTGTCTGTCTGTCTGTCCTTATTACAAATCTACGATTCTCGACCGATCGGGACGAAACTTGGTACGTGTGTGTAGTTTGGCCAGGCGGTGGTCGTTGTCGTATTGGCGAGCCCGTGCGACGCCCGTGCAACGCATGCGCAGACGAGATCTCGGAAACGGGTTGAGCTATCGACTTGAAATTTGCTATGTGAATGTATCTTGCCCCGGATACGAATTTTATCGGGTCGCTGAGCCCGTGCGACGCCAGCTTCGCGCATGCGCAGACGAGATCTCGGAAACGGGTGGAGCCATCGACTTGAAATTTGGTATGTGAATGTATCTTGCCCCGGATACGAATTTTATCGGGTCGCCGAGCCCGTGCGACGTCAGCTTCGCGCATGCGCAGACCAGATCTCGGAAACGGGTGGAGCTATCGACTTGAAATTTGGTTTTTGAATAATCGACTTGAAATTTGGTATGTGAATGTATCTTGCCCCGGATACGAATTTTATCGGATCGCCGAGCCCGTGCGACGCCAGCTTCGCGCATGCGCAGACCAGATCTCGGAAACGGGTGGAGCTATCGACTTGAAATTTGGTATGTGAATGTATCTTGCCCCGGATACGAATTTTATCGGGTCGCCGAGCCCGTGCGACGCCAGCTTCGCGCATGCGCAGACCAGATCTCGGAAACCGGTAGAGCTATCGACTTTGGTTTTTGAATAGCCCGGACAATGTCGCCCGGACAACGTCGGGCTCATCGGCTAGTCTATTATATATTTTGGAAGATCTGTGTGTCTGTGTGTGTGTGTGCGTGTGATCGCGATGGACTCGAAAACGACCGAGCTGATTTCGATGAAACTTGGTATGTGGGGGTATTTTCTGTCGGGAAGTGGCATAGGCCTATTAATTTTCAGATCCGAGCTCAACTTTTCACGTCAAATATGTTTTTACGCCGTTTTGCGCTAATATATTTCAGTTCGGTGCTCACAAATCGATTCGATATAGCGCGAATAATAAATTGCCAGTCATATAATTTGCACGGTTAGAATCTGTGGCGCTTCATCTTTCCAATGATGTATCACACGCCTGTGTACGTTTAAAGTTTCTACCTTAATTATCGGGAAGAACACAGGACCATGCTTCGCTCATCGAAAAACATTGCGTAAATATATTACGCCATCAACAGTTCGTGACGTGATCGCGTTAACTCTTAACCGGCCGATGTCGCGTTAACTCATCACCGGCCGAGGTATCCGCAAATGACATTGTGCTATATATCTCGGAAACGGGTGGAGCTATCGACTTGAAATTTGGCATGTGTATGTATCTTGCCCTGGGTACGAATTTTATCTGGTCGCCGAGCCCGTGCGACGCCAGCTTCGCGCATGCGCAGACCAGATCTCGCAAACGGGTGGAGCTATCGACTTGAAATTTGGTTTTTGAATAGCCCGGACGAAGTCGGGTCACCTTCTAGTAGCTATATATATGGCAAATAAATATGCTTAAATTAAACCATTGCAAACAAAATGCAACTGATCACTATAGATAATATACCGTGTTCTCTCTACTAAAAGTCCCCGTAATGTTCGTGATCCCTAATTATATATATGTCATACCATAATCTTATAGTATATACCATTGGGAAGAGGAAGGTGTACGCATAGACATGCATTTCGACGTTTACCGGGCGAAACAAATGTTAGGACATTTTGCTAATTTTGTTGTTTTTGAGAGTTTCTGCACTCGTTTTTGGCAGGACCTTACTCGTCCAAATCAAAGAGGAACTCTGTCTTGAAGTTTGAATTCGAGTTTCGCGCAGATGACACATTTCGAAGCTTGGGTGGGCGATTTGGTGAATGCAAGTCATCGGTTGTGGTTTCTTGCTCAAAGTTTACTGACAACTATGAGGAGACTGCCAACCCGCGCTTTGCGTTTTGTTTTGTTGCAATAGTCACGCGATTAGGATAAAGAATCTAAGGGATGAGTTATCGTCAAAGGGTCCCAGAACAGGAAGTATTGCCGTCTATGCCAAAGCACGAGAGAAGTGCATGTTGGACATGTTGTGACGGGTGTTGTATATACCGGAGATTGATTTAAGTACGGTCTCGATTGTATCTGCTGGGTAAACAATAGAACATTCTCTTGTCTGCACGTTATCGTTCGTTCATACATACGGGGATGACCGATGCGGGTGCACATTGGCATGGCAACGTTGCACACTGGTTATTTGTACAAATCATGCTACATGTGGTTCAGGTGTCCACTATTTTTTTAAATTATAGAACACGGCAATTTTTGCAATTTTTCTTCTGAAGAGATTTCACAAGAAGATGACAACGGTAACCTTGTCAAATATCCAATTTATATTATTTTTATTCCTTTATTTCCGAACGAGTTCTCTAAAGTTTGTGACATGCGCAAGACATTAATACAACTAGAGGGTACCCAGCAAACATACCGATAACAAAATCTGGTATTTTTATGCATACTATGTTAAGACAAATCAATCTAAATCCCAATTCTGATGTCCTTATGTATGACCAGTCGGAAAGTAACAATAATACTTTGAATGTAGGTACCAACGAAATATTGGGATAACGATGCACACTTGTTATTGGGTATCTGCGTGAATCCGTAATAATAATCAGTGTGAATCGTCACCCCGATATTTCTTAGCTAGGTACATGTAACTACTTTCAAAGTGTTATTGTTAGTTTCACCCTTGTCGTAAGGACATCAGGATTACATGAAGAGATTTAGAAATGCTTTGACTTGACATAATTATTATGCCTAAATACCAGATTATGTTATATAGTGACCATTAATTTCAATTTCTTGCGAATGTCGCGAAATTGAGAGAACTCGTTTGGAAATATAGCAATAAAACAAATATCAAGGTGATATTTCACGAACATTCAACGCTATCATATTCTTTAGCGAATCTTTTCTGAAGAAATTGGAAAAGTCGCGATGTTTCGTAATCAACAAATAGTGCACCCAATTACCTATATATAGTTTTCTACAAATAACCAGTGTGAATCGTTACCCTTACCAGAATGCATCTGGACCACATGTAACAGGTTTTCTACAAATAACCAGTGTAAATCGTTACCGTCACCAGTGTGTATCCGCTTCGGTCATCCCCAGTGATATACGATTGAGGTGTGTTATAACACATGCACCTAGGGCTTTGGAATAGGACATTAAACTATAATTATGCAATCCAACAGACGAATATATCTTTTGTAAACGATTTTTGCTATAGTTCGCCAAACATCAGTGTCAAATTTCCATTGCATGAATCTAAGTTCTAAAATATAAACGTATAAACGCGGTGTCACGGAAAGGGCTCCTTGGTCTGATTGGTCGGTATAAACGAGGTGCCATGGACAAGGAACTTTGATATAGGGTTGATCGGTATAAAGGGGGTATCACGGATCTGTATAACCCACTTTCACGAACAAGGCTCCTTGTAGATCGATATAAACGAGGTGCCATGGACAAGGAACTTTGATATGGTTGCTCGGTATAAAGGGTTTATCACGGATATGGTACGCGCGCCTGATTTATCTGTATATAACCCACTATCACAAACAAGGCTCCTTGTAGATCGATATAAACGAGGTGCCATGGACAAAGAACTTTGATATAGGGTTGATCGGTATAAACGGGGTATCACGGATCTGTATAACCCACTTTCACCAACAAGGCTCCTTGTAGATCGATATAAACGAGGTGCCATGGACAAGGAACTTTGATATGGTTGCTCGGTATAAAGGGTTTATCACGGATATGGTACGTGCGCCTGGTTGATCTGTATATAACCCACTATCACCAACAAAGCTCCTGGTAGATCGATATAAACGAGGTGCCATGGACAAGGAACTTTGATATAGGGTTGATAGGTATAAACGGGGTATCACGGATATGGTGCGTGCGCACGCATGACAGCAGCGTGGTTGATCGGTATAAAACAGTGTCACGGCAGGATATTGCCAGTTGATATAGTTCACTACTTAGTATTCATAGACAGAAGGTTGTTGAGCTTTGAGCCTGTTGTGTTGCTCACTTAGCCGAATATCGGAATCGGATACCGATAAGAACTATAGTGGACAGGTATACTCGGCGAACAAAGACTGCATGACGTAGAATTATCGCAATTCCAATACACCACGATGAAGTTGATTTCACGGTATATTGGTCACACTGTATGTTGTGTATGTCGGCACTGGCTAGACACCATTGTCTCAATATCACTTCCTGTCTGTTAGGAATTCAAAAGATTTGATGCCATTACTGTGTTGCGCTAAGACCAGACAAGTAATGCACATATGCCTTCTTATAAATAACTTCCCTTTTATACTGACAATTCATTTTTATTTTATTGGGAAAGGATTTGGGAGAGTGATTTGTCCTGTTGACTAAGATGTTCATTTAGTATGATTATATATAAATTATGTCATCTAATTATACATCCCGGAGGATTGTATTGAGTGGACGAAGAAACTGTCTTTTTTATCATCATATCACAAGATTTCCACACCCATGTTGGACCAACCCCGACCCAAATTTATGGAACAACGACAACTCAGCTATGCAAATGAGATGTTTAGCAATACATGTGGATATGTTGGCATTGTTTCAAAATCTTAAACAGAATGATCCATAAGCGCCTTAGCATGGCATGCTAAAATTACAAAATTCTACACGACCGAACGATTTAACAAAGTGACTGACACATAAATATGACTTGTATCCTGTTTACCACACAACTCATTATTATATTGTACTTTTAGCTGACCCATTTGATAATTGATGAAACAATACCATCAGTCAATTTGCAACCAGATCCTAAAACTTCAGTCCTGAGAAGCATTAGATTTGTAAAATAGTGGACATTATCACCGAATCATGCGTGTGAATCACCTTTTCATCAACTACTGTCAATTACGGCCTAACAATATCGCGTGTTACTATTGTAAAATCAAATTATTTACAGTTGGGACTAATATAGATATATATGTGTCCCAGATTACAGTACATTACATGTAAGGGTCTTAAGTCGCATATATGATAGTTTGTTAAAGTTTGGAAACGTCCACGCCCTCGCCCTCGCGCGCCGGAATTTTGTTCAACTCGTATTCGAGATAACACGTAAAACAAAAGGGACGCAATTCTACTTATTTAGATCATTCTAACCTACATATGTCGACTGATATATATGCGATTGTATAATGCGGTCGTTTGTGAACATTATAAGAACGGAAGACAATTATTGATCACCAAATCGAAAAAAGCGTCAAGCCTAATTTTCATTTTCCATTTAATTGAACCTGCAGGTGTTATTTGTAGCCCAATTATGTTCAATTATATCCACTTGCACTTATTCCAGGCCGAATATATATATAATGCGAATCTGGCGTAAAGTAGCAGAAGCCAGAAAGTACAAGACGAAATCAATTGCTCAATTATCTTCAGATACGACCATCGGACTTATACAGCCCGTGTACGTATTATTATTATTATTATTATTATTATTATATATTCATTTAAGAAACGCATTCTACAGCAATTAGTTTCAATGCGCAATTACATACACAAATGTACACAAACAAGATAACATCGCGCATATTTACACATAAAAAAGCAATACAAGCTTCACCGATATATATGGCAGATAACTCGGAAAGATGACTGAAATTGGACCTACAATTAACAATAAAATATCCAGTAGATTAAAAGACCTGATTAAAATATTAAGTTAAATATTAATTTCCAACTATAACGGATAAGCCTAAAAAAAGTTAAAATAACAGATGGTGCACTTATAACGAATAACACATTCTGAACAGGTGAGTTTTAAGAGCTGTTTTAAAAGATGATACTGAGTCAATCTTCCTCATATCAACGGGTATAGGCTGTTCCAAATAGAAACTGAGACATTTTGGAATGAGCACGTTCCATAGTATCTCCGTATACACATGTATTTGTGACGTTGTCACCTCCTACGGTACCGTGTCCTATATGTATGGCGACACTCCACAGTTTCTGCAGGAATAAGGGGTGCATCAATTCATTGAACAATAACTCAAATGTGAACTCACAATGTACATGTATACATGCCTGGGTTGAGCATATAGTGGGCTTTAATATTTTGGTACATATTTATAATGTTAATGGGGGGTAGCAAGAGTTATGCCCCTCATATTCATAAGGTCAAATTACTGACACCCGTCATGTTTGCTTTCAACTGCAAATCTATAAAAACTATCAGGCTGTAGATTTGTTGATACATTTGATTGATTGATATGAACGGTATTTATTCCATAGAATTCAATATGTACAATATAAGATATGATGTATGAATACTAGTTGCATGGAGCGGATCCGACATCAAGCACAAACTTATTGGGTGTCGTTTCCGGTCACGTGTGAATAAGCAAACATTTTGAGAGTACTTATACATTGTACATACTATTAAGTTATGATGTTCACGAGAATTTTAGAAAATCATTTTGATTTGATTGATTTGATATTTTATTCCAGCCATTGTTACATGGAACATGTTTCCTCTATGAGGAAATATATGAAGAATGTTCTTTAATTGTCAGTAAAAATAGAAAGTTAGCAGCGCCGCGGAATATCTCTTCATTATAACACATTATAAAAATAATCCTATGTGGTCTATGGTAGGGTCGTGCAGTATTACAGTGATGATGTTTTTTACAGACATTTATATTTTTGCACATGTACCCCACTGCGAGCACCTTGGGTCGGAATAGGACCTTTTAACAATAATAATAGCCCCGCTTTATTTTGAAGGACTCTGCGAAAATGTGGCTAACATAGTTGAGTACATTTGCTCTAGAGATTTCACATGGTGGCTACAACTTAACCGTTTCAGTGCCAAGTCCGATTTTTGTATCAACCCATATTTCCTTGATCATTTTTCAAATTTATTGATTGTAATAATGTGATACATTGAGCTCTTTCCATCAATGTATCACATTATTATAATCAATAAATTTGAAAAATGATCAAGGAAATATGGGTTGATACAAAAATCGGACTAGGCACTTAAATGGTTAAAGAAAGAAACATTGTGGTAAAACGACAACCTTTTAGAGACTTCAATTTGAGAAATGGGACGTGGACAATTAGTAAAATAAACCTATAACAAAACATCACATCGACTGAAGCATCATATTAAAAGCGTTCTTTGATTGCATGCTGCCATGTAACGTGTGCATGGCTATTAGATCTCACTGCTATGAACAATGTCAGTACTACGGGGATTCTGTCTTAGTATACACTGAGATAGCCAGGAGTCATGTTCACGTAGAGTTGCTTCATGTGTATCATTATGAAAATTGTCGATTTTTCCTGTTACTTATGTATTCTAATAAAGAACGGCATATCTCCAATTGTAATGATAACATACTGAAATGTGACGACATGGCCAGCTATTGTGTTCATCGTTCAAATGTAGACCAAGAGTACATTATCGCACAGACAAAGCTAATTTGCGACGTAAAATCGAAGTACGGTTGCTTTACTCTTCTATATAGCGGACTTTCAGCGTAAATCGCCCCCCACTCATTTTAAAATCACCAATGACGCAGAACGTGTAATAAAATGTGACAATTGTGAAAGTAACCCGGTTTATTGTGAAAGTAACCCGGTTTATTGTGAAAGTAACCCGGTTTATTGTGAAAGTAACCCGGTTTATTCCGCAGAAAACATTATATTTGTTCTGAACTCAAGAGTTGTCTACTGAAGGTAGTAATTTAATGTGAATAGTAATTTTGTTCATTATGTTTACATAATTTCTAAATAATACGAACATTTTAAAGTTTGAAGACAAATTTACGATGGTTAATTAGTCCTCAAACTTTTCGGTTATAACTACATCACCTTAATTGAAACAAGAGTTATTTCTTAAATAATAAAGTCATATAAAAATAAAAATCACAATGTCTCTGATCACACTGTAGGTAGCCGACTGGATATAACAAGAGTTATTTTTTAAATAATAAAGTCATTTGAAAAGAAAAAAAAACACACAATGTCTCTGATTACATTGTCGGTAGCTTACTGGATATATGATCCGCTTCATTATTCGAAATACTCCCATATATAAATGTCATTAACGTCACCTTGTTGACTAATCGAAGTTAGTCACGGCTGACAAATAAAACCTTATTCACCTCCAAAAAAGTGCCTCAGTCAACTTGACCGCTTTACAATATGTTAGTAATAATGACTAATTTTGCCTTGCTCATTAGTCATCATCACTCTGTGTCTTAGTTAATATGTACAGACAAAGTGGTTGACTATTCAAACTTAGTCCATGCAGTTGACCAAGGTTTATTATTTCTTCAAGTTGAGTTCAGTAGTTTATGCATGTCTATAACAGAGTGAGACTGGAAGTTTTAAAGACGACCCGCCACTGCATATACGTGTATATAATGTTTATGTTTTACAAAGTCACTCTTCTCGCGGAAAGAAATGTCGAGCATCCGAAAGTAAAAAAAATACTTGTTTTTTCAGCACGAGCAAATCGTAAATTAATTTTCACAAAATGTTCAGGGCATTCACAACAAGAAGTTGCACACCCCCATGGTGCCAAATTGAAACATCGGCAAGACGCAAGCCAAATTTAAGTAAACAAATAATGGTAACTCCGGAACGAAAAATACTAACTATTTTGAAAGCAGGCGAACATCCATGCATGTACCATACAAGTTTCATTCAGATACGATAACCCATGGCTGAGATATATGCGCGGATGGACAAAAAGAAAAGATTTCCAGATAAATAAAGAAGGATAATTCTAGAATGAAAAAACGCGAACATCAATTGCCCCTCATTTGAAAGAAGTCATGATGAAACCAGATTCTACTCAGATCCGGATGAGATGTCTGTGGGGACGGACACAAGCACCTCAAAATTTCCAGATAAACGAAGAAATATAACTCTAAAATGAAAAATTCGAACAACACAATCCAATATAGGGATAATGGACAACAAATCTTTTATACATATACTGAATGGGTAGACATATGGTGGTTTGTTAAACTTCATATCTGAACAATTCATAACGTCGCCAATGAGTATTTAGTATAGACAAGGTTAAAGGGGCCCATTGCCTTCGAATGCGGTGTATGCGAAATAACATGCATAAATTTTATAAACAAAATTGTGAAACAACTATTAACAAGTTCATGTTAAAATAAATCTTGTTATTTCTTATTTTCGTTATTAATAACTCTCAACTAACAATATTTCGTATGTCTAAACCATTGTTATATAAATATTACTGTTACAGTGGCATTACCAATCAAAGTCTAATCAAAAGTTTAATACAAACTTGACAAAAAACATGAGAAACTGTCAAAACATTGACAAATATTCTGAAATTCATATTTAGACTAAAATATTTTAATCATAAGCATGCAGTCATTCCACGGATTATTATTCAACCATCAATGGTTGTCACACATTTAGCCATAAAGGTTATTTCGCGATAAACTAAATTTCATTATTACTTTCCGCTACAGAAATGACAGCAGCTTCGAGTAATATGGCCACACCTATATGTAAACCTAAATATGTACATGAAAAAATACTTCCTTCGATTTAAAAGGGAATTCAGAATTCCTTCGGGTAGGACTTCCCTGCTAATAACCGTAGCCTACTGATAACACTCAGCGCATAAATACCTAGAGAAATCAACAAGACTCATGATAACATTAATTTTGCAGACATCAGCCGAGAATTAGCAGGAACACGCATGTAGCGCCCTGACGTTGCTAGGTGATGTCATGAATCGCTACTCTGGTTAACGCCCGTAGAGACCATATTCTACCGGTACAAATTTGGGAACTTTTTGATGTTCTGACCCCTTCTGACAGGGAACTTTATAACATTGAACAAGGCAGGAAATATGTTTATTTGTTTATATATTTGTTCCTCGGTGATAATCAATTTCAAAGTATGGGGTTGTCCCAGTTCGAAATTGCATGCTGTTTTTGTGACTTTAGTGAGCCGATATATCGCAAAACAATTGAATTAATTACTCTGAAGAAATTCCATGATTGTAAGTGGCGAAAATCATAATTGCACACAAAGTCCCTTAAATAATGTAATCATGAGCTGGGACCTTCGCCTACTGATGATGACTAAACTATAAAGCAACATGTATTAACAAATAAATATATTCCCCGCGTTATTGTTTGACTTCATAAGGTTCCCTGTCAAAACTGCAAAATGTTCCCAGGTTTGGAACTGGTGGAATATGATCTCTACGTGAGTTATAGGGTGAGTTTACATTGGTGTAGATCTGTATACACATATATGTGTGAAGTCACGTGTCGCGGATTACTGTGATCACAACATGATTACTGATAGTGAACGCGTGCTCATCAGTACTCTGGTAATTGACAATTCGTGTCTGATTAGGCCAGACAAAAATTATGAACCAACTATAAGCAGACCAAAGCTATTTGATCTGTGCCGCGTCAGCATCAGTTGAGTCTAAGAGAAGCAGGAGATGGTGGGCCCGGCCGTGGGCTACTGCCACAGAAAGAGAGCGCACCGGATTTTCTGACAATTGTCTCGATGCTCGTTGTATTCCATATGAAATACATGGGTTGAAATGACAAAGAAAGATTACGCACATTCGCCATGCGCGGGTAACAATTAATGAAATCAGATTTGCCTGTCGCAATGCATCGGTGTTGACCGTGAATTATAACGGACACGAATTTTGCTCACACGAACGAATACCGTTTTCTTTCTGTGTGCATTTCTATATCAACCCGTTTCCACTAGTATGCGTGTAGAACTGTATACATGTTTACAGCAATGTAAACGACCCATAGACAGAGTAGATTTTCGTGGTATGATCTTTGGCGTTGCATGACCAACCACCACTAGCCAATCAAAAACGATGAATTTATCACTCCACTTGACCAATCGATAATTAGAGGTTTGGGTGACAGCGATGAACAAAAAACGATGAATTTATCACTCCACTTGATCAATCGATAATTATAGGTTATATGTGACAGCGATTAATCAAAAACGATGAATTAATGACGCCCCTTGATCAATCGATAATTAGAGTGACAGCGTGAATAGGTTCAAATGTATGTGTGATTTTCTTCGAGTTTTTCGCTTGTTTTACATAGATCTACCTTCTATTTATGTTGGTTCTGCAGCGAAATGACGGATTAAGAAGTAACTCCTGTTTCGATTACGGTTATGCTATCTAACCGAACAGTTTGAAAACAAATTTATTTGATTGATTTAATACTCACAAAGCACAAAATTAGAGTGTAAACATGAACATATATACACAAGGGAAGCTGCATACAAATGTGACTAATGGCGGTTAAGTTTAAATAACTGCGGCGGAGAAGCTGGTCCATTATTTCTGAGTAGTTAATATATGTAATAATCTTCGTCATCATCATCAATCATCACGATCGTGGTCGTCGTTGTCGTCGTCGTCAACATCATTATCATCATAGGTATCGTCACTGTCATCATTTCAAAACGTGTCTTTTCGTTATTAGAGAAATTTAATTCATTAATATAAGAACAACTATTTTTCTGTGCTCTTTTTAGTGGTGATGTTTTTAGTGGTGATGTTTTTACAAACAAAACTTGTTTAGACATCCACTGCGAGTGGCTTGTGTCCATTTAACGACATACTGTGAGCTTATTTCAGTGAATAAAACACGTTACTCGCAATGGAGTATAGTATCATATATGTGGCACCCAACTAATTCAAAGCTGTTTTCACAGATCTGCGGCTGACGCATGCGACCAACACGTTTAGACGTTTCAAACCATACATATATATCATTGGCGAGTTCATATGGTTGCGGCTGACGCAGTTAAAAGCATCCGGTATGCCCAAAGACCAATACAGAGGGACATGAGTTAAATTGCCATTGATCTGGTGGTCCGATGACCCGAATATATTAATATAATTTAAAATATACCACGCCAAATCGTAATTATCACAGATATATTGCTGACCAAAAATATTATTGCATGCCCTATGTATTATATGACATATATGCCGTATATGGATCATTACATTATATGAAATGATTGCTTCTAAAAGTTAGTTGAAACCTGTAAAACATGTAAAATTTAAGCTTAATGTAATATGTTCTCCTATGAATGAGAGGTGTAAGGCGAGTACGACAGTGAGTAACACCATACACCACCATATTACAGATACATGTACGAATACACCTTTTCAATGATAGGCTTAATTAGCTAAGATAATCCGTACAAATTTAAAATATGATAATATATATCTATAGAGCAATAATTGTAATCCGTATTCAATTACTGTATTTAAAAATGAATTGCTAGTGGTGGTGGGTGGTTTTAAGTACGCATGTGATGGCACTGGGCCCTACCTGATTATCAGCTGCCATGTGTCGCAAAACGACACTGGAAGGGATAGTCAGTGGGGGCCCAGATCATTTTTGGAAAGTCAGGATGCGTGGTGTGATCGTTATGGTGGCGCGTGCGTGATGTATATTATATTATATTTTGATTTTGTATTTTGTCTTGTATGTCATAAATTTTCTTGACGAAGGCAATAAAACTTTTGAATTTTTGATTACAAAACCTTTTTTGAAATCGGATGCGTTTAACTGCGTCAGCCGCAACCATGTGAACACGCCAGTGAAATACGTATGGTTTAATATCACGTGACAAATCATAACGGGATCGCTATAACCTGTACGACGTCCTGGCGTATGCAAACACGCCACATAACTGATCACAGAAAGCATGCGATAAACCCCTCTCGGAGGATATACAGGCATTGGTTGATAGTTTTTTCGCCAACATACGATGCGACGGAACCAGTCCGCCTTTAAATGTATACGAACTATATTTAATTCAATCAATTGCATTTCTTTACTATCACTATATATAAATTGTGCATGCGGTCTTGGACAATATACGAAAATCATTATGTGAATCAACGATCGACCCCTTACGGATTGCATATCGCACATGAACACTCTACACTAACCGATAAGTATATACATATATTTAGAACACTACAAATACTGATTGAAGACAGGTCTGTTAAACTATATATTTGTTCCACATGACTATATTTTAGGGATTATCTGTTTTAGCCATTTTCTAAGAAGGGCATATTAAACCGACTCCGTCGCATCGTATAGGGCGAATACATGATAATAAATGGCGATGTTAATGGCGAGAATTGGTTGTGTTTCTTGTATATGTAATTTGCTTGATCACTTGTAAATATTAATTTCACATGTATACTTTTTTTGATATTTTATCTCAAATACTGTATGAATATGTACCGTTTTTATTGAGATTAAACAAATTCAACTTTGAAACGCTGCGTCTAACCTGATAGCCGCATGCATCATCCGCAGGTCTGTGGAAGCATCTTTACCGAACATTGAAACAACACCCACTGTACCATTTCAGAAAACTCAACGTCTGAACTACGCAAAAACTGTAAACATTTTGGTGTTAATTTCGGGACAATGTTTTTGGCGAACAACAGGTGAACATATATTAGTATGTTAATTTAAACAAGAAATTTCTAACTATAATGATATCTTATACCTACATGTAAGTATTCAGAATAAGAGAAAATGCACTGTACAGTAATTAACGTGGCACTATTTTCTATACATATTTACACATACATGTAATACAAGAAAACCAATGTCAGAAATGGTAACGCGCTCAAGATCATATATTATATACCCATGATTGTAAGTATAGAATATAAAATATATTGGTTTCACGAATGACCAACTCATAATTCCGTTAAAACAACAAAACAACTAATCCTTCAAATTATTACAACAACTATATACGGCTTATCACTGAAGGTTTCTCGTGCATCTCACCAGAATTCCCAACTACGCCTTTTACCGGACTCGGCCTCCGGGTCGCAGTTCGACTTTTAATTCGTCCCTAAATTTCCCATTTCTATAAATAAAACGCCCATGGCCCATGTATACCAGTAATCAGCGAAACATTATACACGCGGAGCGCGAAATGACAGATTGTAACAACTAAACAAGAAATACAAATTTTAAAACAAAAGTTTACGACAATTATTTCGCCAAATACATGTGGAGCCGCCCATAACTTTCCTGTACTAGGAATAACATTGCTTATTGCCATTTGTGAATTACATCTATGGAAACAACTTTATTCTCTATTCTAAATTAAATCTATATAAATTACTTTATTCTCTATTCACCCTGACGGAGTGTTCCACATCATTTTAACCCTTTACCCAACAGAATGGCCCTGTGCCAATGCATTCTCTTATATATGCGAGTCGACCATAGGTCGCCTCGCATATATAAGAGAATGCATTGGCTTAACACATTAAAAATTATAAAATTGTTAAAGAATGTAAGAAAAAATGGTAAAAACGTGTTAAAAAAAGATTTTTTTTAGGCCAGTGCATTCTCTTATATATGCGAGGCGACCTATGGTCGACTCGCATATATAAGATAATGCATTGGCACAGGGCATAACTGTAACTATCACAATGTGGTCAAGGAGCCGGTTCCAATGATATCCATATGTGTATGGTTCTATTGAGACAGACCGAAGATATTTTAGGCTGTTGAATCCTTATTTGGCCGGTTTTGGCCGGTTTGTTGGGTAAAGGGTTAAAGAGAGTGAATCTCTTCCTAACAAGTTTTATAAAGATTCCGGGGAATACAATAATAGATATGAGTCGAGTACACCTGTCCGGAAAAGCTTCTATTATTTCATATCAAATGTTATCACATTCCAGACAATTAAAATGACTCATTTGCGGAACAAACCTGGAAAACGCACCACAATCAAGGGGGAGAACTCTATCATGGTAGCACCCACAATCAAGGCTAATTTCATTTCTACTAAGAGATTTCACCGGGAATTACGCTCGGTGGATCTGAAATAAACCACTTTATTATGCCTTTCTAGACAGATACTATATCAAATCTTAAGTTTTTTTTTTAGTAATTTATTCTCAAAAAAGGCTATTTGTCGTATTAAAATCGTTTTTTTTTTATAGAAAATAATGTTTTTGTTGTAATTGTGCTCCGGAATCTTTTTATTTTTTTTTCCAGTAATTTATTCACACAAAAAAATATTTCTAGTATTGAAATCGGGTTTTTATAAAAAAAACAAAATATGTTGTTGTTGTAATTGTGGTCCGAAAGAGATGGACTATCTTTAAATTAGTATATACTTACCTCTCTATAGGAACCGTCCGCACCGTCACGATTCAAAGAAGGCATTTGTCCACAACACAGCTAAATCCTGTACTTCCTGCAGTGGTCATAACATCTGCACCGAATAAAACGTACTGATCTTGTCGATGGTCAAATAGGTTCTAACGACTAAGCTGCCAGAGAAACCGGAAGTCGACAATCTGAAGCGGGTCCTTATATACTCAGTATTGTTCTCGTGAGCTCGATAATGGACTCATGACATTGAAGTTAATTCCTTTCACTTATTTGTTTTAAGTAACCGATACACCTGTGACATTAATTAGGAGCTCCTCAGATGATGCCGCGTTCTCGTGTATTAGGTGCAATACTCGATCGGTATATTTATCCTTGTATTGGTAATGGAAAATTGATTCTTAAGAGCAAGCATTTGTTTGCGATATCATTGTTGCCTTGGTCTTGATGGAACTGGAGGAGCTGTTAATTCACACCGCTTGTATTGTGGCTTAGTTATGGCGCAGTTGTTATTTGATGTATGACGCATATTGAAGGGTCTCAATGACGCGATGTTTTATTGCGACAGGGGTGCACTGAGGGGGCGATCGAAGAAGGAACTTTTTTGATGTGATGTTATGCCAGTAACCGACGCGTATTTTCAGAAATGTAGAACAGTGTATGCATATGCGGTGGATCCATCCCACCCACAGCCAACTCATTCGGCAGTAAATGGTACATGTATTATATCTACCATAGAGCGTAGGCTTTGGGTCCGTATACAACATATAACTTGACATGGGCCCGAGTTGGTCATGCTCGCCCAGCGTCGATCTCTACTCTTGGCGAGCCGGACCAGCCCGGCAAAGTGTTCTGTTATATAAATACGCACCTAATAATAACCACATATATGATATATATATAAATAAATTAATTAAATGACTATAGATTAATACATCTTAGAAAGATCTTAAATGAACAGGGAAATTAATTCAATGTATTATGATTATATTATGCGTGATGATGCACACGTGACTGTATATATTATTTGTATATATTTATTTGTAATTTGTCTTGAATGTCTTATATATAGATGTTAGACAATAAATGATGAATGCATTCGCTAGGTGAATTAAAAGTTATTGAAATTCTGTCGATCAAACAATAAAGAAATATATAAGAATGCCACCGTATCAGCTCATGTCACACAATACCATATTGCTTCTCAATGTGTCAACATTTAATTTAATTGCGCTTTCGCCAGAAAATTTATGTAAATTGTTATAAGTAATGCTCTCTTTTGTTTTAAAGGGGCATTATATTCATGTTGTTGTTGTTGTTGGTACGGACGGCAGATAAGCCGGAATGCAAAAAATAGAATGCTCGTCATCAAGATATTTTTAACAGTACTGTTTTCAGGCAAATGTATCAAATAAATGTTATATGATATGCATAAAATTTCCGATATACTCATTTATGTTTATTGTATAGTCAGCGAGTGGCTTGTGTTAAAAAACACCTTTTTCAGATCCCCGTTATTGCGTCAATCATAAACTCCTGATCCTAACATCGCATGTCACGTGTTACTCCGTTTGAATACCATTATGTGATGGTGAACCCCGAGCCTTTCGCTATTCAATCGTGTGGGTATTGGCTGATCCATGAGACATCGGACATGAATTATTATCTAATCAAATGTCTGTTTGATATTATGCCGAGAAAATTGTCCTATACGACGAACTAAGCTAGAACGTTAACATTCCGACAACGGAGGCCATCTGAGAAGCGCCGTGTCTTTGTTAGGGTGCAAATGTGATTTGTTACGGTGAAAATGTGATTTGTTTTTACGGTGCAATTGTGATTTGTTACGGTGCAATTGTGATTTGCTACGGTGCAATTGTAATTTGTTACGGTGCAATTGTGATTTGTTACGGTGCAGATTAATTAACCCTTTCTTTATTAAATGCGCATTGACGAGTAGTCCCCTTAGGAAACTACAGATAATAAGTTCAACAAACGACCATAGGTCATTTAACTTATTATCTAAACATTTCCCACCAATGAATATGAATTCTTCTGCACTTGTATTATCATTTCTTCTGACTGTCGTCTGCTCATATATCATTAACATCCCTCCAATTGAATGAAGACCATTCCAATGTATACTTTTATAAATGAATGGGAAAATCCATTTGGTATCGAACGTGTTAAAGACAATTTAGTGAAACGCTCAGTCGGGGTATCCAGATGCGCGAAGCCGATGTGATCCTTATTATACCTTCTATGCGTGGAATCAGTTTATATACAATGTGAGATGTGCATACACAGGAGAGAATGAAAATACAGAATATGCCTAGCAAATACACAATTTATACACTAAATCTAAATCTTTTATTCACTCATTTAAAACACATATATGTGTCATAAGAGGTCAAATATTAATAATTTTGAATCAAAGAACTGGCGTTGGTGACACATACATGAATTATCCAGTAAACAGTTATGAATTGGATGGGGGTGGGTGGGTCAGCAGTGAACGAATATGTGTATTTAGAGCTCGTATAAATTCTCCTAATTTGTGAAGTTGTACAGCATTTTTTGTATTAATGATTTACCCCAGATTAGATAAATTTGGTGACTGAGTAAGGGATAAAGGTAAGAAACGTCGCCTCAATGATTCCGTTCTCCCCAATTAAACATATAATGATATTCATCCCCAGTTGCCGCTACATTGCATGCAGAATAGTAATATCTGGATCCATGGATCCACTGGAAAGGTGTGTGAGATGTTGGTGATGTGTATACACAGGAGATAATTAATATACAAAATATACCTAGTCAATATCACAATTTATACACCATAAGGTGTGTTAGATGTTGATGTCACATACAGCAGAGAATGTAAATACAAAATATACCTATAGTACATACACAATTTATAAACTGTAAAGGTATGTGAGATGTTGATGTACATACACAGGTAATGATTAAAATACAAATATATAAATACACAATTTATACTCCATAAAGGTGTGTGAGATGCTGATGTCCATACACAGGAGATAATACAAATACAAAACATACCTAGTAAAATACACAATTTATACACTGTAAATGTATACGAGATTTTGATGTGCACACATAGAAGAGAATGAAAATACATATGCACAAAACATACATTGTAAATATATATTCCATTACCCATAAATTATTTGCGCTGAGAAAAAGGTTAGTGAATATGAAAAAATCTTAGATTAGTCAAAAGAGTGTCCACATGATGACTAACTTGAGTCATGACGACGGCAAAACATTAGACATCTTGTGAACACACTCGTGACTAACCTAAGTTATCTATATTGACTGACCCGTTTTACCTTGTGGTGTCAGAGTATAAAATATCACATTAAGCGGAAGACACAAAGCTCATTAGCGCGCGCCGCGTGTATACTGTTCTGAAAATATTTGCGTTTCTAATATTTTTTCGTAACAAACATGTTTAATAACAACAAACAGAGCTAAATATCCGGTTTAATTACTCAAATAAAAATACGCCCGGGAAATTGAATACAATCGAAACGAAAACTCGGAAAAGATATATATAGTGATCTTCATAGAAAGTCTAGAATGACTTATTCTGCCGTATCTGAATAAGTTTTATGTACCTCCATACATGCCAGCCATAACAACTACAAATATTAAACCATCGACGTATATTGTGTAGATCGATGATTAAACCAGCATACACATCGCCAATACGCACCATATTTCTTTCCGGTTTGCGTTCCCGAAATAGTAAATCTCAGAATTGTTTCCCGTTTACCATTTACCTTTTCGAATTGATAAAATACCGAAATATTTGAACACATTTGACTCAATAAACTTGGGGTTTGGGCACCTTGTGGTGACAATATACCTGGTAGTTATCGTTGCCTATATAGTGTCTGTTTTTGAATACCAACACATACACCATTGTATGTCTATTATATTCGGTGTTTGAAACATAACTAATTTCTGTTTTCTAGTTTCCTATTTTCGTGTTATCATTTGACAGCGTGGTCAAATTTGAAAATCGTAATAAAATGATTCAACGCTGGGCTTTTTTCCAGACGCGGCTATGCCCGAGAATCAAAACCTTTTTTTTTTTGGACTTATATTTCAACTTTTATAGATATGTTTCGTTCTGCAGCCCACTGATGGTTGTGGTCGGAGACGGCCGAGTCGGCCGCCGGTTCGTTAATTAGGTGCTGGTTGTTATTGTTATTTTAACGGAATTCTGAGTTGGTCATTAGCGAAACCAATATATTTTATATTCTATAATTACAAGCATGGGTAAATAATATATGATCTTGAGCGCGTTACCATTTCTGACTATGGTTTTCTTGTACTTTATGGTAACAAGAGTAACATAAGAGAGACCTACTCTGTACTTGACATATTTGCTCGGTTTTAACAAACATGTGCCAAGAATTAAAATTATCCTACTAAACATCTTCAACTTTATGGGCATTGATTTTGACAGTGATCATCCAAGCATTATGTGGAACTATTCTGGTCAATTAGACTATGTAGAATGACTAACCAAGTTATGGGTTCACAGGCTATTAACTCAAACTCGAAGAATATCGACATGCCACTAAGACGCCGCTCGAAACGAGACAGAGTACAACGGAAGCAATTGTGTCTTGACTGAACATACTCAACATAGAACAATTTAACAACGCAATGGAAATCGCATGGCTGAGACGCCTAATATGCCAACAATCAAAACAGGCCCCTCTCCTTGTAAAAGCCACACCATTATCAATGATCCCCCTATACCTAATATACTTTACCCCGCCCACCCCAAACTCAACAACAGACTACCTTAGTTTACAAAGATGAAAGCTGTCTATTATTCATCACGAAAAACACCCATCACTTATGTTTCATAAATATCCTTTTGATATATTAAATTATGTTTAACCCTTTACCCAACAGAAGGGCCCTGTGCCAATGCATTCTCTTATATATGCGAGTCGACCATAGGTCGCCTCGCATATATAAGAGAATGCATTGGCTTAACACATTAAAAATTATAAAATTGTTAAAGAATGTAAGAAAATATGGTAAAAAAAAGATTTTTTTTAGGCCAATGCATTATCTTATATATGCGAGGCGACCTATGGTCGACTCGCATATATAAGAGAATGCATTGGCACAGGGCATAACTGTAACTATCACAATGTGGTCAAGGAGCCGGTTCCAATGATATCCATATTTGTATGGTTCTATTGAGACAGACCGAAGATATTTTAGGCTGTTGAAGCTTTATTTGGCCGGTTTTGGCCGGTTTGTTGGGTAAAGGGTTAATGTACGTAAAGTAACAACTGGTTTAAGCGTTTGTCTCGAAAGGCTGCATGTCTACAATCTACTAGCCATAGTATATACGTTATATATATATAGTTGTATAGCAGTTCTTTTTATTAGCAACCTTATAGCGGTGCCAACAGGCGGAGAGCGGATCTAAAGCTAGAACGATCAGATCTTATTAGGGTTTCCAGGGCCTAACTTTTAAAGCAGATTTCCGCGGTAGCGTATAACATTTTGTTAACAATGTTATTGGTGAAGGGTTGGGTGTAACATTTTATTACATGGTCCTACCCTTGTTCCATTTAATAAATCCATTCTATAAATTGTGATGTGCATCGTTCGTTGCATAACAGGAAATAGTGCCAGGTGACCTTTCACTTCCGGTTTGTCGTCTGTTTACATCCGTACGCTACGTCTCAAGATACTATGGCTTCCAATATGTGTCCGACAAACTCTAATGAATGAAAATTTGAAAAGTTTTTAATTAAATATACACAATTAAATACGCCAAAGAGTCTTTATTTATAACGCATAGTTACGTGAAACGTCATCGCATGTCTAATATAAGCCGTTGGTTAGTTTCACGTCCCATTTTTTTGATTTAAATATGTTTTATCGAGGTTTTGGATCATGTAATAAATATAATCTGCAACTCGTCCCCAGTTTATAGCGGAATTTACAAAACTCGTCCAGTAAATTTAGTCTGGACTCGTTTTGTAAATTCAGTTACAAACTGGGGACGAGAGGTAGATCCTCTATATACGAAAGGTAATTGACCGAGCGGGGTTGAATATTTAACCAATGTTTCGTGAATTATGAGCAAAGTGTGATCCTAATTTGAGCATTCAAATTGAATATTTAACTAGAGCACACCCGATATACACAGAGTAGACAAGTTATTCTCGATAAAATATACAGACGGTGGGGTATATATAGAATACACCCATAGTAGCCGAGAATAACAAATTTTCACCACGAGTGGTATTGTGGTTTTAACCACGAGCCTTTGGCGAGTGGTTAAAACCACAATTCCACGAGTGGTGAATTTTATTAATTCTCGGCTACTATGGGTGTATTTTGTTTATACCATAATTATTATTATTCGGTCGCTTCGTAAATGTATTGCTACTCTGATGATGACTCTGTGACTGTTAGTGTTAACATGTATGTGCACCGAGTGACCCAAATATCTTAAACTATCATGAATGTGGGTCACGCGTAGTAATACATATTTCTAGGAAATTCGGTGATCCGCCACTTTCTTGGGCATCAGTCAACTGATGTGAATACACATTCAGATTTCCCACATTGCAGATACCATTAACAATCTATACGTTGTTGTCAAAATGTAAGCCATCGTTCGCTTCAAACACGGAAAGGCAGACGAACACGTGCGTTTGTTTTGAGCTATCGCCGACCTGTATAAAACGTGTACTTTGTCGGTGCACGCACCTAGCATAAAACATCTTTAAACTAACTTTAATGTGTCATTTTTTGACAAGTAAACCCAGTAAATGGAATTGGTTAGTATATATCTCTGTGTTTAGACCACTTATCGCATTTCAGAGTGTTTTGAGTCAGAAAAATTGTGTATTTACTTCGCGAAGCGGGCGTGACGAAAAATTGAGCTAAATTTCGACAGCGAGGTCACCAGAGGTCAAATGACGGGTCGTTCTACTATGGGTATAAACTTTTAACACATAAAGTGCCGTTGAAACATTTACACAACAGTAGAAATTTATACCAATAGTAGGAATCGTTATACCCACAGTAGGGTGTAAAGATGAAATTTACAAAACAGGTGTTATACACACAGTAGCATAGCCAATTATGGTATAAATGCATATAACACACAACATAATTGAATATAGATCACATGCACATCCGATATACACGACTAGACAATCTATTCTCGTGAACTAAATCGACAGTTGGGTACATTTGACTCAAACAATAGGGAGCAACTCCATACAACGATTTCATACATACCAGTTTGTGCATGCAATGGAGCACTTCGAATGTCTCACTGAGGTCCATTAGGCCCATTAGGTTCTCATAGAATTTCAATTCTTATTATTCGGTTGCATTAGTTTAGAAACTTTTGTTCGTTATACATCACTATTTTAATCGTGAAAGTAATATCATTTGTGATTTCATTCAATGTGAATTCGCTAGCACATTTATATACTAGTGAAGCACTCAAATAACATGAAAATTTTAATGGATCAAAGTGGGGAACATTTATCAGAGGAATAGAGAGATGGTTAAGAAGCTGTTATATAAACACAGAACAGTATTTTCAGTTAATAAGGAAGATCTATAGATATAACACATCAGGTAGAGCATACTATAGCCACGGGGGATATACGTCACATAAATTAAACGCCCCACACCGAGTCTGTTTTGCATTTCGACCTCAGATCGAGTGAAATTTAGAGGATTTTGGCGTCGGTGTCATAGAGAAATCACAAACGGGCTCGGCTAGCCCAGTGATCGTCGTTAAGAAGAAGGCGAACGACCCCTCAAGTGCCAGAAATTCGGTATTGTGTGAATTTCCGGAAGGTAAAAGATGTCACTCTACGTAATTCTTACCCTCTTCCTAGACAAGATGATGGTCTGGATGTGTCAGGAATTCGAAATACTAATTTACGTCGCATCAGAACCATAAGGTCGTAACTCACAATGAAGTTTTCAGACAACATTTCTCATAATGTTGACAAAGCTTGGCGTATTGTTGTATTTATCCCAATGAAAACTGGCATTAACTGACCATTGAACCACGTATTTGTTCTGTTTACACCCTCGTTTTAAAAAAAAGAAGCAATAACTTGTTTGGAGATACGACCTGTTGCGTACGCCAACGACGATCGGTTTCCGTGCTATAAGGAAGTTGTGCTAATAAATACAGATTAAGCTAAATATGGTGGGTAACTTTTATTATGTTTGCAAAACATATTAAAAGAATTAATCTTCCCGGAGTAACGACCAATCCCTATATTTGCCTTATGTCAAGTTTAAATTTGTTTCACCTCATTTTGTAATTCATTGGAGCACTTAATTGTCCCTTGACCTCTTGTGTAACAGTAACAAGCTATTTGATTGGCTACGTTCCGTGCTTTATATTTACGTTTACTTCCGGTTTGTCTCACTGCATTCATTTGAAATCCATTCGGCGAGTCGTCAACAGCTTTTTCGTGACTAACATGGAGATACGACCATATAGCACACATTTGAGAATTTACAAACACAAAACAGAAGTCACGTGGACAATCTGAAGCATCCGATTGGCTGCTGTTGGACATACGACCTTATAGCACGAATAATTGTGAAGATCGCTGGAGATACGACATTTGTGTCACTGGTTTGTGAGAATATTTGCCATCCGATGCAAAAACAGTTAGGCCCATCGGATTGGATTTTTTCTCACGATTCGAATGATATCAAATACTCATTTCCCGCCAAAATGGAGTTACGACCTTATAGTTCTGATGCGACGACTAGTCGTTGGATTTATTGGCCGTTTGTTGGCAGACTCTGTTATATTATATTTGTCAACCTATCTTATCCATCCTTTGGAAATCCACGATCCGAATTGACACATATTAGAAGAACTTTCTTGAGTTAATTCATCTTAATTTTCAGTTTACCAGGCAAAATCAATACTTACCATCATTAAATTTGTATCACGTTGACATCACGAAATCCACAAAAGCATACATTAGTTTGAAAATGAGAGCAAACCACCATAATTAATAACGAGAGCAGACGACCATAATTAATAACGCTTTTTATTATATGCTTCCCCATTAAATAGTGGGAAATTGCCGTCGCGTAGAGCGTTATATCCATCGCTTGGGCCGACTCGATGGATAACACTGACCGACTCGATGGATAACACAATAGTATTACTTTTTCGGAGATTACTTCCGGTTTACAGCGGCGACTCACATTAAGTTTCAAAGCGTAACAATAACAGCCGGAATATTTTGTTAATTATCGATTTTTACGGTAAAACTGTTATTTAATTGTTATAATGTTAACTCATTTGTTTTAATATATTCTTATCATTAAATTATGTATATATTAATTTTCTCGCATCATTTCAGAATAAAACAATGGGGACTATTTCTTATGGCGGTTTTGCTCGATATTTGTCATTCAGTGGTGAGCAAATCAATTGATGGAATGTAAACAAAATGCAAATGCCGAAGCTTTCTAACAATTTGAAGTGAACTGTAGGACAACACTAGCAATTTTGGGGCGGTTTACAACGTAGCGACTATAGCGCATATAATAAAAAGAACACCTACGGGTTTTGGTTGAATACCCGGATTATCTCATTCGTGGGTACAAGGAAATACAGAATTTCCTTGAACCCACTCATGAGATAATCCGGGTATTCAACCAAAACCCGTAGGTATTCTCTATGTATTATCTACTGCTTTTGGGAAATGAAAGAATGGACACTCTCTCTTTACCAGAGACCGTGTATCTTTAAGTTCGATTTTATTACCACTCAGTCGACACATGATCCTGCTAATTTTACAAAAATCCATTATTAATGATAATAAAACAACCATCGCATAATCACATGAGCTCTGACCAAACTCCATTATCGTTATTATCTGTATTTATCATAGACTCGGATGGCATGTTTCAAGGTATTAGTTTATTCGCTGCCATAAACCATGTGCCATCGATTAACACAGATTTAATGTCCAACCTGAGAATAGTTCCTACATCAGCACGTATACCTCGATATTTAAAGAGTTCATTGGGGATCTTCAAACGGATAGTTCAGCTGCATGGTTAGTGGGTCGACCTTTGACAGCTGCATGGTTAGTGGGTCGACCTTTGACAGCTGCATGGTTAGTGGGTCGACCTTTGACAGCTGCATGGTTAGTGGGTCGACCTTTGAGCTATATGCCTTCGATACGATCGAGGGTTCGAATCCGAAATGATATCGGTCGGACTTTGTGTCGACATCTGCATTCCATATACCATGGGCATCACTAATCAACCATAGATACCATAGTCAATGTGTTTCTGAGAACGATTCCATGTGCAAAAGAAATACGTACTGGGCGAATTTGCAACCTCCAGTCCTCTCGTAATATCGTGGCCAGGGATCATTCTGGACTCCTCGACCTATGACATCTTAGGCCTAGATCTCTGGTATAAATATAATTCATTTTTCGCGGAAGGACATATCCAGATCTGGAAGAATCTGTCACCACTATAATAATTATATCCGACGTTCCGCACAAAATAGTCCGATTACTTGTAGTGTTATTTGACGGGTTATTCGATCTAATAATTATGTAAAGTTAATGATCTTTGATCACAATATATCCGGAAACATGGACCAAACATCAGATTTTAAATGCCGTTGATAGCACCGATTCACTGTTATTATGGTCTGAATCGACAAGGGCATATCGACGTACCGATTTGCTCGTTTGTTGTCACCTTGCAACAATTGTGCTATTTGTCGGGTCTACAATAGTCAATTTTACGCCATGCAGTAATTTCATATAGATACTTGATATACTATTCTATACCATTGTTGAAAAAAAAAAACTTAAATAATACTTAATTCGACGTTAAATGTAAATGATTTCGTACCCACGAATCGACGGAATACAACTAAATTCAAAATGCGCGCCTGCATGCCTTTGACCCAGTGACCCAGCTAAAAATAACGTGATATAGTTCGAACCAATCATGACGTTTTATTAAAGCCGAGTCTGAAACGGTACGGAAACTGACGAGGTTTGCCGAATGGGCCAGGTATGACACTACTCTTGGCACATGGTCGTGGATCTGGAGCCGATGATAACGGCTGCCCCGTGTGCAGCAATGTCCGCACGTTAAAGGTTACAGTACACCAATTATTCTCCATAGGCGACAGTGTTAATGTCCGGGGCTATGATCGATTCCTTGTGAATGCTGTACCCGTCTAACCTAGTCAATTTTGAAGAATGACTCTTCGGACCCAATATGACCCAAAAAAATTAATAGGTCCGTGTGCCGTTTCCGTCTTTAAATGTACCGCTTATGATACTGCCCTAATTCCGCACAAAAAATCATCACTAAATTTTCAAACATACCCCCATTAAATGCCAGGTTAATTATTTCACCATATCTGGATCAATATTCATCCAGGTATAATATTTCCATGGTGGCTTTGATTTTTACGGAAGCCCATTGCGGTCACATGCGTGACAATAAAAAAAACACTATTGCGTTTAAACGCAATAATTTATTGCGTTTAAACGCAAATATATATTGCGTTTAAACGCAATAGTAGAGGTTAGAATGTATGTCAATGACGATGTAGCTACACATATAGGCTAATTCGATAAACACCATATATTAGTTTGCTTGTGTGTTGCCTTTGGGCCGCGACCATTTAGGATCAGTTGGGATGTTCTCAAAGGGGGTCATGTGGGCCACCCTTCATCACTCATCGTTTGATCTAATTTATCTCCGTTTAAACGTAATAGTAGACGGAAAAACGTACGTCCTATACGCTCGCTATATAGCTACACGTAGGCTATATACTCATCGATAAAACACCAGAAATCAGTCTGCTCGTGTTTTGCCTTTGGTAAAAACAAAGGATGTTATATGATGCCACCATTATACTCTTTCACACTCCAAACAATCTCCGCCCAGATGAGTCCAAAATTTGGCAACCATGTCACGATCAGTCCCTTGGCCGATTTAGGACAAACGACGGTGCATGGCCCCAAGATACGACTTTTCCCTATTTTGGACCATTTGGGGTAGGGTGTTAGGAGGCCATTTTGGATTGGGGTTGGGCCTTAGGCAGTCGAAATGATGTAATGAGACCAACACACAACACCCTTTGTTTGATTGAAACCGAACACGAGGGTAGATCAATGACATGGGTGCCCTAGATTTTCCGACCCCTCTGAGCGGCGTCCATTTTTAACGGGTGGAGTGTTTCAAAATACTGTATTGCGTGCCAGCTTACAATATGAGGGCTGAGAAATGGCATATGGCTTCCATATTCGGATCCCTCTGTGAGGCGTCCATTTTAACCGGTGTTTCAAAACACTGTTTTGAGGGCCACAGTATATTGTTATAGAGGACAAATTGACAGTAATGTGTTAATAACGCTGTACCTACATGATCGACAAAGCACAAGAAATCCGCTCGTGTGTTGCTTTGGGTGGCGACCATTTTGGATCGGGTGGGATGTTGTGCGTGGATCGAAATGAGAGAACATTTGGGGCCATGCACCGTCGTTTGACCTAAATCGGCCAAGGGACTGATCGGACACTGTTGCCCTATTATGACTCATCTGGGAGGAGATTGTTTGGAGTGTGAAAGAGTATAATGGGGGCATCATATAACATCCTTTGTTTTTACCAAAGGCAAAACACGAGCAGACTGATTTTTGGTGTTTTATCGATGAGTATATAGCCTACGTGTAGCTATATAGCGAGCGTATAGGTCGTACATTTTCCCGTCTACTATTACGTTTAAACGGAGATAAATTAGACCAAACGATGATTGATGAAGGGTGGCCCCATGACCCCCTTTGGGAACATCCCAACTGATCCTAAATGGTCGCGGCCCAAAGGCAACACACAAGCAAACTAATATATTGTGTTTATCGAATTAGCCTATATGTATAGCTACATCGTCATTGACATACATTCTATCCTCTATTATTGCGTTTAAACGCAATACAACGCAATAAATATTTTTATTGTGACCCATGTGACCGCAATGGGCTTCCGTAGTTTTTTTTCTTGTTTCAGCATTAATTTTATCCCAATCACAATCAACCATTCAGCTGCCAAATGTGATTTTATGCTGACTTGAGTGTGAGTGAAAGGACACCAAGGGGATAATTTTTTATATTTGGTGTACTATAACCTAAAGATCGATCCCTATCGTGGCGAAGAAGTCACGAATTCGGCAAAATATCTGGATAAATTGGGTGATCGACCTGCTCGATCCGGCTTATAATAGGCAGTATAATGACAGCAAGCCGTACCAACGCAGAAGATGTGTGTTGGAACTTGGCAGTCAATCATTATAACATGATTCTACCGGACATGACTGATTCGTTATCTTCTAATTCAACCCTTTGGATAATTTTGAGATCCAGATGTCAAATTTGATACCAATTCAGCTAGTAATTTGTATTTGTAATAACCTGGAGATATAGGTTATGAACTATACATGTAGATAATAAATCGTGTTGGATTTAAACAGGATACAACTCACACGACGAAATTGGGTGATACATTTTGCAAAGACATATTTCTCTCAAAACTAAAATAAATTTAATTACATTTTAATCATAGCATAAGTATCAATACAAAGAAAGTTAACCATGTGGTATACTATACTATTACATCAACTGCATGCTATATTGGTTTCAATATAATTATACCTTCACACAGGAAATATCTCTTTGTCTAGAAAAGTTGAAGTGTCATGTTGATGGTACTGTGTCAACGTTTTAGCAGTATCTTTTCTCGAAACAGACCAATGATCGCACTCGTCAAGTGGTCCAGTTTTTGCGTACATGCACTTATATAGCAGTTAACACTGGCGCAATATTAAAGACCCTGTACCAATGCATTCTCTTATATATGCGAGTCGACCATAGGCCGCATCGCATATATATAAGAGAATGCATTGTCCTAACAATTTTTTAATACATTTTTATTCTTTAATAATTTTTATCTTTTTTTTTCATTTTTTTTTATAATTTGTTATTACATTATTTAACGATTTTTATATATTCTTAAACAATTTTATAATTTATTATAATTTGTTCTTACATTGTTCAACAATTTTTATCATTGTTCCTCATATTCTTAAACAATTTTATCATTTTTGATCATTTTTTCTTACATTCTTTAACAATTTTTATCATTTTTTATTATTATTTTTCTTACATTCTATCAACTTTTATCATTTTTTCTTCCGTTCTTTAACAATTTTTTATCATTTTTTTCCTTTTTTTCTTACATTCTTGAACAATTATATAAAAAATAATATAACATTCGTTAGGCCAATGCATTCTCTTATATATGCGAGGCAACCATATAGGCCATTAGTTTAACTTATTATCTAAACATTTCCCACCGATGAATAAGTCTTCTTATGAACTTGTAATATCAATTCTTCTGTCGGTCGTCTGCTTACATTTTCTGAACACCCCCTCCAAATGAACATAGACCATTCCAATATATACATATATAAACGGGTTGGAGAATCCATTTAGTAAAGAAAGGGTTATAATAACACCCCAGTCAGCTTTTTTGATCGACATCCTTTCAGGAGAGATATAAAAATAGTATATCAATGAACTTACCTTCATCGAATTGAGACTCAAGCCTATGGAAGGCATTTTCCAGGCACCACAACGTCCCGATGGAATAAGAAAGTATTCAGCTAATAGTAATACCGACAGCTAATAACACGAGCAGGGGGTGGACGAGGGTAGGTTGACATATAATGCAATTAGAACCCACAGAAGCCGCGTTATATTATTTCTCAAGGAAGATAATTAGCCGCCTGTTTCGTTCATCTTTCTCCGCAGACGACACATTAGCGATAGGAAATTTAAAATCAATCACAGAACTTGGAAACGTGACAGGGAGGAATAGTCCATGCAAATGACCTTCACACACAGACTGGTTGTCTGAAACGAGACTAGCGAGTGTCTGTTGATGGGGTAGTTTTGATATGTCCAACAATAACAATTTACCCCGCTCCACTATCACTTGTGTTGGAATTTTCTCAAGCTTTCCAACTGTTAGAAATGTCGAACATAACACCACATGTGGTTGTGAATATTATAAATGAAGGCCATTTTGGTCCAGCATCTTGCAACTTGACCGATGGTAAGAAAATATACGATTTTTGGTCTAAAACAACAAAATTTCGCAAAATATATTGGTTGGAAGTTCAAACTGTCAGAAAAATGTCAATCTATTTTGGTATTTCCAGCTAATGTTGTATCAGGTATGACATTTCCAATTGTTGAAATGTTAGGCTAAAGTTGGGTGGCAAACCAACGTCCCTTCCACCCTGCTGCCACGTGTCCTCAGGCAAGATATCGGTGGGCTTCTAAAATGTCTTACGTGCCGTTTTTATAAATATTTTATTATGTAGAATTGGAATATACGGGATTAGAGAACGTGTTGATGTTAATTTCTATGCAACCAACATCTTTTTGGTTGCAATTATGGGGGTATAAAATTGTAAGCGGGATACATACATGGTAACAGTTTTGCTTCGTAATTGTAAGCAGCCAAACAACATACTTGGTAGAGATTATACATTTGAACACTTGGCTATTTAATTAACAATCTATGATTATTACAGATGAAGCCAGTTGTTACTACAGCTGCAGGTATGTAATTTCGGCAACAATTAGGAACAACAAAAACACTGGGTAAATTCGAGCCGGGACAATCGGCTCCTATAATGCTTATATACTTCAGTGTCTTAGGTATCTCTATATACAAGGACAAGAGGGGCACCAAAGGATAAGCTTAACAACAAAAAACTATAGTTCATATTCGAATGGGCTGTTTATTACTATAAACCTAAACACCAATAATCAACGTGATTAAAATATATTGTCAAGAAGATGGAGGGCAATAACCGCCCCCCCACTTGCTAATATGTAACTGTGATCAATAAACATATCTAGCATCAATAAATATTGTATTAATAATAATGATCACAGCTATAATAAGTTGTGAACTTCAAGAGAACTAATCAGTGTGAGATTAAACATAAATCTCAAGCTGCTAACAGAATATATTCTCTTTATACCACCTGATGTGGTGGCTAAAAGAATGAATACACTATATATGGGAGGGATGGTGGGGAAATTAATTTTGTAATCAAAGAAATTTCACGCATCCCGAATTCTTACACCAGTCACTCGGCCACTTACATATATATACATATTTACAGGAAACAAGTAACTAATGCGTGACTAGGACTCATCCAATCAATTCAATTAGTTCATTCTCTTAAACTCATATTACATTTTCATGAGTATTGAGACATAATATAAATTTTTTTTACAATATAATAACATTGTTATATACAATAGCTATTATGTACACATATCCTTATCAGCTGATCAATCGAAGCCGGTGTCACGGTACGGTATTTAGTATTGCCTGTTCGGTGGAAACAGTCGAGTTTCTAAATTTCGTCGAGTGTGTTTTATGGAAACATGGTAGCAAAATAATGTTTGACATTAATCTTACATATCTCCGCTATGATCTTTGATATTCTGTAAGTTGTGATCAATAAGAGCCATGCAATTAGGATTATACTCATACTGTACATGTGTATTTGTAAAATTATGATTCCAGATTTGGTAATCAGAAAACAACACGACTCACATGGCCGTTGAATCAAGTGAAGAAAACCAGTGTCGCAATATACGTATGGTAATGAAATATAAATGTCTCGTATCCCGCCAAAGTGTGATCGTTATTTCTAAAATGTCCTGGTCTAATTTCGAAATCCTTCCTGTTAGGATAACTCTGATGGGATTGTTTTGAAGGACCGTGGTCGCAGACCGTTTCGTCCTCATCCTGAGTGAAAATGACTAATCTAACCCCCGAAAAACGTATTCTAACCCGCGAAAAACGTCATATAACACGCGAAAAACGTTATCTAACCCGAGAAAAACGTCAACTAACCCGCGAAAAACGTCATCTAATCCGAGAAAAACGTCTCTAATCCGCGAAAAACGTCAACACTAAAATGACGTTCTGCACAATTGTTCACCTGACTGCTCAAATATCTCATAAAACCATACAATCGAGTTTGTCTTATCAATCGTGCAGGAAATATATCAATTTAAAAGTATTAGTTTTCCACTGATTTTCTTTTTAATCGGTGAAAAGCCAAACAAAACATTGTTAAATCACACTTTGTACTTTGTTGTTGGACACGGAGGCAATGAACCCCGAATTAATCTTAATAACTGCGTGTTAGTGAAAATAATGATGAAGCGGATTTCTTGTCCTGTATCTGTGGAGTTCAACTTCAGCCACCCGGATGTGTCTATGTGAGGCATTAATTAGGTTATCCATTGATTTGGCTTAGATTACACCATTTAATTTGTTCCAGTTCCGTGCGCGCGGACTTAACAATACAATGGTACAGGATTCGTTCTTAAATGGATTTTGTCAACATTTACATTAGCCGACTAATATAGCAGCCTTGGTTGAAGATTAGCCATTGTTGCAGAGGTCAAAAAACAGTTGTGAGATATTCGATTCCTACTTTGATGATGTATCATTTGCGTCATGCGGTTCTAGATAATATGTTAGTAATCTAGATGAGAAGGCTAATTTTCCGAGCTAAAATTAACACAGGATTCTACAACACCCATATTCAATGTGGTGATTCAACCTCGCACTATTTACAACATAATTGTATCACCGCTCCGAAATGGCCCCATCCGTTAAACATACGAATGCTGGTGACTCAACATTTCGTAACTAATAGCATGGATTATGCGCTGATCGGTTGGCCACGGTTTAAAGCCCCCACAAAGATAGAAGTATTATATATAAAATGAAAGAACATTAAATACGATCAATTGAAGCTAAGTCTTGTCAGCAGACTTTAAAGTGATGCGAAACACTCCGGTATCGTGATACAATAGAAATGGAGAATAATCATGTTCAAAGTAGTACTTTTTACAAATAGTATATCCAAATTGACAATACACGCCGTCATTCTTATATATGAATGAAATGCAGTGACTCTCGATGGCGAAATCGTTTCGTAAGTTTATCGCCGATAGATGCGTCCCGAATCGAGTAGTAAATACTTACAATTGAGCGTATTTCTGACGATGTTTTCTATGGAGTGGTATGGTCGATTTGATTAAAATTTTCGGCGTTGTTAGTAGAATGTTACATTCCTCCAGTTGGCATAGCGCCTGAATACTAACTTATCAGTTTCACGCAACCGAACAAGTACATAATATGTCTTTAAGAAGACTTGCTATTGTTTGGATATATGAGTGTTTCCTCCTCAACTCGTTCGCAGATGAACTCAGATCACTATGCCTACTTGTTTGTTTTGGTCATAGCTGTACTCAGATCACTATACCTACTTGTTTTTTTGGTCACAGCTGTACTCAGATCACTCTACCTACTTGTTTCGTTTTGGTCACAGCTGTACTCAGATCACTCTACATGTTTGTTACAAACAGCATACATTATTACTTCCAACACTTTAAATGAATATTAACGAACCAAAGCCTGACTATATCTGATTTTGTGACGTCACCAATTATTATCTAATACGACGCTGATGTTTTGAATTTCGCGAGCGCCTTTGTCGCACAGTATATCGGTGGGCTAAAAGCATTAATTTCGTAATCGGAAAATCTTGTTACTGTGTCTTCCGATTACTGGTATTGCAAATGAGAATTATGAATATTGAATTACAATTTAAATTCATTCGTTGCCTTAGAAAATAAGACACAATAAATAACGACACTATTGTAACTACGCACATCGGGGCGAGTGAAAAGTGATCGACATTCCTGATGTGAAATATAATAAGAATGTTATCACGAATTTACCGTTCTACTGGGCATTTAATGTACAACACTTGGTACGGTGTGAAAAGAAATAACATATATTTAATAAGGAATTAATTGTTATCATAAGACTATATAGTACATACATGCATGTGATAATCCATAAATATACTATTTTAGCCATGGAATCAAAAGGAAACACATAATTATGAACAAAGCAGAAGATACATTCAGGCGAACTCGGTCAATGGTGAAAGTTACATGATAACGTTGTTCGTCGATTTTCGTTGAAATCGACACGGTGACACCTTTGAATGAAATGAACAGCTATGAAATGGACATCCTTCTGGCTTCTATGCATAGTATAGTATCTCCGCCGCAGTGCTCGCCCAGCGTCAAGAAAATAAATAAATTGGTTAAATTCATTAAAGATGTTCCCGTTCCCCTCTCGACAAGGTATAACTATTTTCACTTTGATGTTGGTACTAGTAGTTTATATCCATGAATAGTCAAGCTGTCGATCAAGAGTACCCGGAAGTACGATCTGCCTAATTTATACTCGAAATTACGATTGGGATACATTCATTCGACGAACCCAGGAAATACAGCCTTATGTGAATCTTATTTGTAGGGAATACCAGGTAATCTGGAAACTAATTTTGATAAAAAGAAAAAAGAGAAAGAAAAAAAAGCCACAGCTAATCTCGTGTGAGTGGTTTTGCTTTGGTTCGTTAATTACGCTAGTGTATAATCATATTATGGCAAATACTGCAGTGAATAACGTTTGGATTCCTTGGACATAATGACATGCTGAAATAAAAGTTTTTTTGGATACATTTATATTATATCCACACCAACGTGCCATTTACTAGAAACTTTAATACTCCAATACTATGCATCTTCCAAATCAGCTGAATACATATAATGGACCGCATTATCCATGTCACCCAATCGCAAAATACTGGTATATAGTGGCAGATATTGATATGAAAATAGAGGGACATTTGTTGAATAATGTTGAATAGGATAACGGCAAAGTGGATATTGCTTGGAAATTAGAAATATAAAATATCCATTAAACATATATACAAATTGCATAAATTTCCCCATATGATCACTCACTTCAAACTAACTATTAAGAACAGCTCGCGGCATTTCTCCACACAAAGTATGCACATTATTAAAGAGTAAAATATAGGGGCTTGAGTTTTGATAAAATTCAGTATCAGATAATTTTAACAGTAAGAAGTTTTTATCGCTCGAAAAGCACGATTCATTCAAGAGTTCACATTTTTGTTACCGTGACATGTTTCAAAGGCGAATTTTCTTAGTTAGCCATTCAGTCTGGACTCGTATATTGACGTATAATGGGCAAATTGTAATCACAAAGTCAATTTGACCCGCGACCATAATAAGAACGTATCTAAAAAGCACGGCGCTTAACATTGATTGGAAATATTTCTTTCACTTGAAAGCGGCTTAACCCATGGTATTGTGTATGGTCTGGCAGAAAAGGCCAAAACTTACATAACTGAACTTTCCTATGGGATAAACTAAAAGTGTATCAAAATACACTTTTGTCAGCTCTAGTTAAACATTTGCTGATACCACCTAGAAAAATTAAATAAAGCATTCCGGGCATGTGGCGAACACCAGTCCAGCCTTACTTCAAGCTATAGAGTTACAAATTCTTTATAAAAAAATTACATAACCAATACAAGGCAAGACGTATCCATGTTCAAGGTCGCGGCTACTTAGGTAGACCAATTCAGGAGGACTTCACACATCTGTACAGTCTCCTGAATTGTTGTTACCTATCTCTTCGTTTTCCAGATCCAACCCTGGTAACAAAAGCTAATTCCCACAAAAAGACTCTATCATACTGGTGGTTGAACAAAAGAGCGGCATTCAAATGCATATGCCATTCGTATGGAATGAGAGACAACATAGACTCGTTTCTAGAATGCTTCGATGAGGTATCAAAAATTGGAAACTTGACCAATTTGGACAAAACGAACATATTCCCGGTGGTATTGGTAGGTTCTGCCAACGAATGGTATCGTGCCCGTCCTCAGGCAACAAAAACAGATTAACAAACATTGAGGCAACAATTTGAAAATTATTATAAGTTGGCTCAGGCACGACCTGGGCATAACAGACTGGCATTTCTAGTGGCAGAACAAAACGATGACGAATCGGTGAGAGAATTTTTAATGAACATTCGATCGAAAACAACATATGTGGGTCTACCAGAAGAGGTAGCCATCGGTTTAATTATTAGTAGACTTAGTGACAAAATTCGCCAGGTGGTTATTCAAAGGAACCCCACAAATTTTGAAGAACTAACCGAAGCAGCTGTTTTTGCAGAAGTGTCGATTAAATCGGTCACCAGAAACAATAATAAATCAAATGCGGATTTCATATCATTAGTGGAAAAATTGTTGTCTGAAAAAAATCAGCCCCAGCCCATCCCAAATGTATGCGCATGTTCTAACTCAACTCCAGGTAAGAATACAAATTCAGACCATACACAATCCAACAAAATCACATCACAGGAAACCTCACACAAAGGTCAGTACCAAATCTCCCAATGTCAACACACGCAACCTCAGTATCAAAACACTAACACACACTATTTTCAAAACGATCGGTTTCAACTAGACCAAACAAATTCAAACAACTATCCATTCAAAATTCAGGCTACCCATAAAGACAGTTCACAAACAACAACCAACAACTGGAACAAGGTAGGTTTAGTCCTTGTGAGTCATGTGGATTCACAAACCACCGTCGTGCAGACTTCAGGTACAGGTATGCAATCTGCCAACACTGTAACATGGAAGGTCATACCATGAGTGCCTGTGGTAAGCTGAAATATCAACAGGCACAAGGTATGAAATAACAATTTTCTCCTGCCATTGATAAGGGAGATATTCCTTTGGAAAGGCCATCAATCAAACAATTTCAAAAACCTCCCTCAGTTTCACCAGCAGCTATAATGCATTCAAATTTCATAGAAATATTATTATACTCAACAAAATTCAAAGCACTGGTGGATACAGGAGCGTCATTAGGTTCTGTTTCATTTAGTGTGATTGAAGAGCTGAATTTGACCAAGCTGGTTCAAAAGTCAAATCGTAGAACTGTGGTCAGTATGTCAGGCGACGCCGACCCACATACTGGTCAAATTCAGCTACCAATCACAATACATGGAACATAATTATATTTTCTTATTATATGTCTTTGACAAAGTACACCATGAACACATCATTGGGTTTAGCTTTTTGTAACAGTTTCAAGGTCAGATAAACTGTGCCGAAAATTGCCTTACTCTAAGAGGTATGCAGTCACCTTCTGCAGGACACAAGTAGTGGGATTGGGCCGCACAATACATGCAATCTCAGTTTCTCCATTTTCAGCTTCATGTATTCCAATTCATACCAAAGGAGTGAGGTTAAACGGTACAGTTCTATTTGAACCATTGTCAAATATAATGGATAAATTTGAGTTTGTAGGTGCGAAAGTATTATTCAAACTATTAAATTCAAATGGTGTATGCCATATTCTCAACCCAACCAACAGTACTATTGAAGTCAAAGAGAATCAGATATTGGGTAAGATCATGTCCGCCGACAGCCGTTCGGTGGTAGATACATCATCTGAAGGTCGCCTCATAACAAATGTTATGGTATGTCAGTTCTGAATTTTTTTTTTCAGGAAGTTGCTGAAAAACGTTTTCACAACTTTCAGTGTCTGAAAAGTCCAACTCATTCAGCTTCTACAACGAAACAGGGAAGTGTTTGCATATGATATGTCAGAACTTGGATGCACAGATCTTCGCCATCACAACATTGATACCGGAAATGCTATTCCAAAGACACAGCGGTGGTACAGAACCACTCCAGCTAAAAATCAGGAACAACTTAGACAAATAAATGAGATGCTGGATCATGATATCATTGAATCATTAGACGCCATGTGGGCTTCGCCAGTCGTCCTCGTCAAGAAATCTGATAACACATGGAGGTTCGCTGTTGATTACCGTCACATCAACTCTGTCACTCAATCAATCAACTTCCCTCTGCCACGATTGGACGACGTTTTTGACACAATTGGTGAGTCAACAGCTATCATATTCTCCGTATTTGATTTATGCTCTGGATTTTGACAGATTCCTTTGGATGAAGCGACAAAAGCAAAGACAACACAACATTCACAACACCGCATGGAAACTTCATGTTCAAACGCCTATGTTTTGGATTAACAAACGCTACAATGAGTTTTCAAATGGTTATGGCCAAAGTGCTACGAGGATGAACTGTCGATGACATCATCATGTTCTCGTCCTCCGTTTCTGAACATTTCTTGGAGATACAACAGATCTTTCAACGTTTGCGTGGTGCCAACCTTATACTTAAACATTCCAATTGTCAGTTTGCGGTGCCTAAAGTGAAGTATCTTGGACATTTAATTTCCAAAGATGGAATTGAAGTCAATCCAGGTAAAATGGAGGCAGTGAAGACATTTCCAGTGCCAACAACACATAAGCAGTTGAGAAGATTCCCATGACTAGCCAATTTCTACAGACGTTGTGTAGAGGACTATGCAAATATAGCTGCTCCCTTAAACCAGTTATTAAAGAAGAATATTCCATATGTTTGGACTGTGGACTGCCAAGTAGCTTTTCAGAAGATGAAGGACTACTGCTCTCAGCTCCCATCCTGGTGCTGCCAGATAAGTACAAACCTTTCACCCTATGCACAGATGCCTCAGATTATGCAATCAGCTTTGTGCTTGAACAAAGAGAAGATGAAGGGCGGGAACAAGTCATTTGTTATGAAGGCCACTCCTTAAATGATGCAGAGAAAAACTTGAGCGTTACAGACAGGGAAGGCCTTGCTTTGGTGGTAGCTGCCATGAAATATCGCCCTATCTTGCAAACAATCATGTGGATGTCTGTACTGACCATCTGGCTTTAAAGTACACAACAAAAATTAAAGATGAAAATGGAGGATGGGCACTCCTGTTGCAGGGTTATAACATGACGCTGTTTTATAAACCAGGGTGAATTAATCAGAATGCTAACGCCCTCTCCGTGAGAGCATACACAGTGCAAACTTCACCAACAGCAATTAATCACACCTGTGCTGGATACACAAGAAGATACACAAGAATTATCACAGTCGCAGACTCAAACATCAGCAACTACTTCAGACAGTAGTCAGTAGACAGTCCAGTGTATTTGGGGATGATAACTTTATTCAGCAACAATGGGAATGCACAGACTTCTAACTTCTTCTGCAATACAAAGTAAATGGGGAACTCCCTGATGATGCAAAAACAGCCGCGAAGCTTGTCGATGAAGCAGAACAGTATGAAGTATTGGATGATAGACTTTACCATATATTTACACAGAGAAGACAGAAGAGGACGGATACAAATATCATACTACAATTAGCCGTGCCACAAATTTACCGACAACAATTACTCCATGACTACGATGATAGCATGCTAGGAGGAGGCTATCTAGGAGCTGAGAAGACATATGAATCCACCAGAGCAAAGTACTAATGGCCAAGGATGTTTACTGATATACGAAGTCCTGTAGCTACTTGTCTACCTTGCCAAACTTCAAACAGGGAATACAAAATATGGTCCCATGATGGTTAATTAAAATAGTATCTTGTATGTTAATTAAAATATGGTGCCATGAGGGTTAATACAAAAATGGACCCATGGGGGTAATGGAAATATGGTCCCATTAAGGTCAAATAAAATATGGTAACACAACTTAATTAAATAATAAATATATCGGTACCACTTACTCCAATGCCAGTGGCCGAAAACATTTCTAGATGGCACATTGACATTTTGGGTCCACTCACAACTCCTGACGGATACAAATAGGTCTTATTACTCGTGGACAGTTTTACAAAATGGCCAGAATCATTCGCACTGAAGACACAGGCAGCATCTGATATTGCCAAGATCCTGTATGAAGAAATATTTTCAAGATATTGAGCACCAGATGAACTCGTATCAGTTAGAGGTAAAAACTTTACTTCTCAGATTGTTTCTGTTCTCTCAGAACTCTTCAAATCCAAACCGATAATAACCAGTCCATATCATCCACAAACTAATGCTGCCTGCGAGTGTATCAATTCAACGATAGGTCAGATTTTGAGAACTTATCTGGAAATAGGACCACTCTAATTGGCCAAGTATCTTACCTGGACTAATGATGGCACTGCATCGAGCTCCAGGGAAAATAACAGAGTACTCACAAATGCGATTGATTATTATAGACATGACACTTACACTAAAGGAAACAATAAGCAGGAATGTTAAGACATATGTGGAGCACTTGACAAAATAACTCAATGTGATGGAGGAAATCACACAAAGCAACATCAAGGAATCTCAAGTAAGACAAAAGGATTACCACGATATGACTAAGAAGTCAAAGAATCGCAGCTACAAAGTAAAGGACAAGGTCTTTGTGTCCAAGGAAAAGTTCTGTCTGGGACAAGCCCGAAAAATGCAGAATAAGTTGACAGGAACTTACTATAGTGACAAGGTTTAGGATCATTTCACTTTTGGTTTACGCTGTTGTAAAACCCACAAGCAATTGCCTCCCATTAATGCATGTCGGTTGAAGAAATATCTTGAGCCATTTGCTCAACAAGCATCATCTACGGATGAGCACACAGGTGAGTTGAGTCAATCAAACAGCAAGAGAAACAATCAGTCAAGCCAGGTAAATATTACTAATAATCAACCAATTGTTGACAACCATGTTCAGTCACAATCACAGTCGAGTACTTCCTATTGTGATATTGCAAGAATCATGACTACCAGGCGTGTAGGTGGTAAGTTAGAATTCAGAGTTAAGTGGTCAAATGGAGATCTTCCTTCCTGTGTACCACAGGATGATCTCAGTCCCAACATAATACAACAGTTCTTTGTTGCCCACACCAAACTTGGGAAACGATGGAAACAAAAGCAATCTGTGTTTAAATGCATAATATGAAGCAACTTATATCAGGCAAAAACATAACATACTGGCGACAGGTGAGTACTGAGTCATGTGACTCTGGTACAATCTATGGGTATGTAAACTTATTTGATACCTTCAAGCGGAATTGAGCACGTCCTCCCATGCAGAACCATCGAGGTTAAAGGTAAGTTCATACATTATACCATACAGTTATGTCGGACTCAAACAATCTCACAATATGACGTAACAGATTTACAGTCTCATTCTAGATTGTCCTGTAACTAACATAAAATAGGGTGTTTAACAAATTTGAAACACTTAGAATTTGATTCATATAGGTTCTCTACAGACAAGTGAGCTACTTAGTTAAATTGTATATAGTCAAGTATTGGTGTCACCCATTAGCTCAATTGTCAAGGTAAGTATCATTGTGAGAAATTCGGATTATTTCAATGGTTCTATATGCACAAAGTTTAATCAGGTATACTTACCATCACACAAGATACACATAACACACCAATCACATTTGTTTTGTTTTCATAAAGTTACACATTGGTTAAAGGGGTACTGTACGCCATTTTAAATAAATTCCTGGTGATAACAACTATCTAATATCGATTATATATAGAACACTAAGTAATTTGAGTCGAAGATGTATTTTGTAAACGTTCAGGTTAATAGGTTTTCTTAAAATCAAAGTTGATAATTTGACATAAATTTAAGTTATGGCTGGAGTTATAAATTAAATTACGAATTTCCGTGTACAAGACGTAATCAAAATAATTCAATGATAGTGGATTCGGTAAAGCGTGGCACACACGATCGTGTAAAAAATTAGGTTGATACTGGGCGTAAACTCATGACAAACACCGATTAGTGACTATACAATCACTTAATGGGTATAACATTTATTTGATACATTTGCTTGAAAACTGTCGAAAAATTACTCGACAATGAAAATTGGTATTTTCGCATTACATCTAATCTGCCATCTATAACATTACTTCGTACTCAACAGACTTTCAAATAATGGAAATCTGGTTACCTTATGCTACAACTCAGAGACTAAATAAACCAACAACAACATTTGGGTACAGTATCCCTTTAAGTAACATCAAAATGTATTACTGCATGTATCCCCTTTCCTTTGTATTGTTTTCATTAATTTCATTTTGTATAAACTTTTGCTCATGAGGACAAGACATTTGTTTCCCTCATGACTAAACAACAATGCTAGAGCTCCGCAACTCACACAATCACAAACATCATTCAACTGTGTGTCCAGTTTATATAAATTAATACATGGGCACTGCATAAACTGTTGCTTATGAGGGCAAGACATTTGTTCCCTCATAACTAAACAACAGAATGCTATAGAGGTCCGCAACTCACGATATCACAATGGGCATTCAACTGCATGTCCCAGTTAGCATGAATATATACCAAGATATATAAATGTTGATTATATCAGAGTGATATAACCAAACAACGTGTTAGATGCTTAAAATAAATTACAATCAAAGTCACATTAAAATTGCCTCAGAGCAAACTTACATTTTTTATTTTGCATCACTTCCGATAAGTGAATGTATTATTTATATGTCTTAATTCAAGTACAATCTTACAAAATCAGTCCTGGATACTAATGTGCAGCCCCATTTAACAGACCGTAAACCTTCATAGGATCCAGTTACCAATTTCATATTTCATTTTTAATTTAAAATTTAATTAATTTTTTCCCCTGTGGTTTGGGATGACATCATTTGTATCCTCTTAACTTTTTCTAACCTTTTTCTTGTGCGTTGTTGCACCATCTCATAACAACTTCTTACCTTCTCTATTATAGGAATGATGGCCCCATCTTGATCTTCGCTATATCCCTACTATTGGGCCCGATACAACGCTCGGCATTGGAACAACGTCTCAACTACGGCGTTATTTTTGAGGACAAGGGAGATATGTACCCAACAATTCACCACTGGATGCACACATTTAGCTTCTTCATTCCAGACCTGTCATCATTCACCATACGTCAACCCAGTGTCCAAGAAACCTGGTTTCAATCAACGACAGCAACTTCTCGCACTGCATAAAACCACCAAGGCTAAGGTAGATGCCATAATACAGAATATATATACTATTATCCAACACCATAGTGTTGCACCTTCACGCAGACTAAGTAGTTGGCTTCCATTTATTGGTGGGCTGAGAAAGACACTTTTTGGGACCGCCACCCAGGACGACATGCGTGCCCTATCACGAACATTGGAAATTACGAAAGTTTTCGGCCATGCGCTGCAAAACTACCAATCTTATATAAAGTCGACAAATTCACGTATCATCAATGCATATAAAGCAGTTGAAGACAACCATGGAGCCATCACAACTATCTACAAAACCCTCAACGACTCATTGGTCGACATCAAATACTCTGAGGACACATTACACAACATTATGTTAAAACACATATCAAAATCCATTACAATACAATTAGCATTTGAAGAATTTTATAATGGCATTATTAGTCTGATTCAAGGAAATCTGTCACCAGCAAATATTCCACCATCTGATCTGCAACTTGTTCTCCACAACGTATCAGCATTGTTACAAAAACATTCCACTCCTTTCAAAATTATCCACTTACTTGCGGCACAATTTTATTCAGTCGTAGAATTTTCGTTTCTAATGCACATTGCTGATATGTATATAAATGTCAAAATTCCTATGTCAACTTTGGATCTCCCATTAAAGCTACATAGCATCCAAAGTTTCTCAGTGCCTGTCAATGCGACAACAAAACATGGCACTCAAGTTTCAGCTCTACCGGAATGTTTTGCGGTGACACCCAATAAAACTCTTTTTATGGAGGTTTCTGGTGACATTTTGCAGAAATGTAGAATGACACATGGCAATTATTATTGTAAATTTCATCCTACCATGAGGAGATTATCTGCTCCTGTATGTTCATCTGCTCTTTTTATTGCAACACACATCGGTAATATGTGTAATTTTCAATTTTTACAAGATGTGATCCAATCATTCATTCGACCCATCTCCCCTTCTAAATTACTGGTCACTAATATATTTTCGTTGGAGGTGTTATGTCCGTTAGAAGAACCAGTCAAGAACCAGTCATTGCTCAATGAACTCCAAAATGTTTCATGTTGCTCCATGATGGAATAATTGTCACACTCCGTCCAAAATTGTATCTCAATCTCACCCAGTAAATTTGGCTCTGTTACACCAATTTTTTGGTCCCATTGTTGTTAACATCTCGGCTGGTTCAACCTTCCCTAAACCTCCAACGATAAGCTTACCTCCCTTTAAACTGTTCCAGCATAACTTTTCACAAATCGTGGCCAATGACGAAAAAGCCAGATTAAATCTTAAAGCTATGGTGAATTCGGCAAAATATGACCAAGTTATCTTTAAGTCATTGGCCGACCCTATTTTGGATGGGCAATTATTTTCGAATGATTCGGGTGATCAGAGATGGATATATATTATTATATCCCTGTGTATTGCCGGTTTGTCTTTTGTTGGCATGTTATATCTATTGTTTAAAGTTAGGACCTTGGTAAAAGCTTTGGCTATATTGTAAGACATAAAATCAGGAAGCACCAATGAAATACCAGAATGTGTATATAATCCCGAAACTTCTGCCATTACAGCTGCTTCCACATCTAATCCTTTATATTTCCCCCAAAACTCTCATATTTATTCATCGGCCATGCAAGTTTCGCTGTTCTCCTTGTGGTCACGATCTTGGTTTATCTAATTTGTGCCTCCAGGAGGAAAACAGAAATGTCCTCATTATGGAAATGTTTACATCCAAACACTCTGTATTCCTTAATGTACTAAACTTGCCAAGGTCGTTGCGGTCATGTGTGTTTTTTGGTGGAACTCAAGTACAAGACATCACCGTTGTATATTTACCTAAAAAATGGGTGATCTTGAAATTTCATCCTCTTTTTTATGTTCTTCAATAACTCACCAAAGTCGATTTATGTTAACCCATTACTTGCCGGGCGAATTTGTCAAATCAAAAAAAGAGAATTCTTCATAACATTACATCGATATACCGGAAAATATATTCAACCCTTGGACCAGACTTTATTAACGACTTCAACAACAACTCCGTCTCAAACTGTCGAAATGACGACTTCAAATTCAACCCTGTCTGCACCAAAAATGGCTTAATCTGGAACACGAACACGAACATTCTTCATTCATCATTGTCAGTGCCAGGAACAAAATTCTTATATTCATATTGGACTTCGACACTCACATGGAACAAAGACCAAGCGTATTCTTAGGGATTAAAACAAAATAGTGTGTTCTCGGGACTTGTTCTTCTGTTACATACAACATTTTGCTTTCAGGACTATATATATTATTTTTTCACGATGCGGAGCATCTTTTTTAGGTTGGGGGGTAATATTTTAGAGTAAAATATAGGGGCTTGATTTTTGATAAAATTCAGTATCAGAATTTTAACAGTAAGAAGTTTTTATCGCTCGAAAAGCAAGATTCATTCAAGGGTTCACATTTTTGTTACCGTGACATGTTTCAAAGGTGAATTTTCTTAGTTAACCATTCAGTCCGGAATTGTATAACGGGTAAATTGTAATCACAAAGTCAATTTGACCCGCGACCATAATAAGAACGTATCTAAAAGGCACGGCACTTAACTTTGATTATGAAATATTTTTCTTTCGATTGAATGTGGTGTAAACCAGTGGTGTTGTGTACGGTCTGGCGGAAAAGGCCAAAACTTACATAACTGAACTTTCCTATGCGATAAACTAAAAGTGTATGACAATACACTTTTGTCAGCTGTAGTTAAACATTTGCTGATACCACCTAGAAAAATTACATAACACGATCCGGGTATGTGGCGAACAAGAGTCCAGCCTTACTTCAAACTATAGAGTTTCAAATACTTTATAAAAATTTACATAACCAATACAAAGCAAGCTGTATCCAAGTTCAAGGTCGCGGCTACTTAGGTAGAGCAATTCAGGGCGACTTCACACATCTCTACAGTCTCCTGAATTGTTGTTACCTAAATCTTCGTTTTCCAGATCCAACCCTGGTAACAAAAGCTAATTCCCCACAAAAAAAACTCCATCATAACATCACACGTGGTCGGCTCTAAACTACAAATGATCAATAATCTGTGTGGCGTCTTTGAATCGCCAATAATGTTAACAGATTAGACCGACCACTTACTTTTTATGTCGGTTCTTCAGACACTCGCAATGTTAACTGAACTGGAGCACTATTAATCTAAACATAGAACAAAAATTGCGCCATGAATTATGTAACACTGGGGTCATATCGCCGAGCAGCCTGGCAGTTGTTACAAATTGCTTCTGATATATGGCTGCCAGATGTAGACATTTACGTGGAATACATGTCTCGTATATTCGACACATGGAAAATATGTGATATCGTCATATCTGTAAACATCACTTGGCGGCCAGTGTTAAGTTAAATTTCCTCATAGGCGACGTAACCAGAATTAAAGGGACGGGCGGTCTTCGTTGTAGGTTATAATTTAGTTGTTTAGTTTCTTGCAAAAAGCACAGTGAACTGTTTATAAACAGAGTCACAATAGTGCGTAATTTTCTTATTTAGATTCGCGCGCATTATACTTCGGTTGTAGTACCCCTAATTTGGCGCGTCTACAACTTACTTACAACTCACGATACTATCATCGTAAATTCCTTATTTGGTATGTGATGTAATTGCCATAGGTTATGAGAAAATACTAACTGGATTGAAAAATATTCATCTCTTTGCAAGAACAATTATATTATGTACACGTTTTCTGTCTGATCATTTCCCAATCACGAACTAACGTGCATTAGCTGGATTTTGAACTTTTTTTGTGTTACAAATATACGATTATAATTCAACTTTAAAGAATTGTTCGAAATGACACACACTATTTTAGAATACCAGTAGGGCTTCACGGTTTATCGATATTAGATCGAATATCGGTATATTGTATTTATCGTACTGTTATCGAGCTGAAGTGGATATCTCTGGATCGATGATAAAGCAGATACAACTCTAATTACTGTGACAAGAAGTGCTACTATAAGTTAGTAATTTAATATGCTGGTTGAAACCCATTGTGGGATAAGTATTGTCTTCGTGTGTTAGTTTATGTGGCGGTTTATCTGGTGTGAAACAATACCCTATAGTTATGGCTTAATAAATATATCGACGTGTTCCCAGCGTAATCATTGTAATTATGTTGACCTTACGCATATAACCTATGAGAACACATGATAACAGTTTGGTTAGATTTTACTTTCAATTACAAGAAGAAATAACATGGAGTGCAAACGTTTCCAAATGGTTATAAATATTTTTGTGGTATCGATATATAACCATATTACGATAACAAAATGGATATCGTATCGATAATATTTCAAATCATATCGTGAAGCCGTAAACACCAGTCCCTGTAATACTGTCTACAATGGCAAGGCTGAAAGTAATATTTTTAATTCAACTTTGAAGAATTGTGGGCAATGGCGCACCCTATATTTTGAGAACACACGCTCCTGTAATACCCGTCTACAATAACAATACTGTGTATAATTTTGTTCTTTAATTTACAACTAGAGTGTCGCAGAGCCACGAGTACAGATGGACTTTACGGAAGTACGATCAATCGAAAATGACATATTTTTCTTGAGCACATGTCCTTGAATACACGTCTACGATGACAGGAGCCTGCGCAATTGAGTGTGTCGATATACCACCAGCCGGAAGAAATAATTCCGCTTTCACGTGTATTTCTTAAAATTCCACTTAAAGGTTCATTGGCAAGATATTTTCCCAATTGATGATCGATATTTGTTGGTATGTTAAGTGCATAATATGTGGGTTGATCAACCATCAAATAGGTGCATTATGTCACATATACTTCATTCTGAGTTAACTGTGAATAATTGTCGAAAATGAGGCACGATACTTTTAGAATACAACTCCCTGTATTACTCGTATGAAATGACTGCGTGTAATTTTGTGTGTTAATATAAACATTGAGTGTCGCAGAGCCATGGATAGAATTCGTATGTATGTAATAACAGATCCTTGCAATACTTATCTACAATCTTCAATGGGGTTCTAAGTTGCGAATGCTGGACGTTTCAGCACTTGGATTTGAGATTCGGCACCTCGACGTTTCGGCACACCATTTTTCGGCATTTCGGACGCTTCGGTACCTGGTACTTTTCGAACGAAACTATCAGTGGTGACTAGAAATGACTTGTATTTACCTTCTTCATTTCAATAGAATTTGATAAAACATGTAATCAGCTGGATACAAAAAAACAAACGAATGATGGAACAAATGATAATGGTGGCGGTGAACACATATATAGCACCAGTCATACAGACTAAGACAAGAAAATCTGCTGAAAACGCAGGTGCCGAAACGTCCTGAAAACCAGGTGCCGAAACGTCATGAAAATCAGGTGCCAAAACGTCCTGCGCCCCAAAGAGACTTTCATGTATTGTGTTACAAGCATGCGATCCTTATTTAGCTTTGGATAATTGTCGGAATTATTGTCAATATATTACTACCAGGTATTACAGAACCATGAATACCATTCAACTTTACATAAATAGAAACAATAGGAAATGACAAATATGTCGAGAGCACAGACATTTATAATAATCGTCTATAATGGTAGGATCTTGTCCGATCGTGTGCATCAGTATATCACTAGCAAGTATTACAGAGCCATGAATAGAATACGGCTTTACAAAAGCACGAACACTCGGAAATGACATTTTTTTCGAGAGCACATGACCTTGAATACTTATCTACAATAATAGGAGCCTGACCGATTGTGTGTGTCGATATACCACAGTAAGTGTTCAAGCTGGCCACAAAATTCTTTTGGCAACTTTTTGGTAATTTCTGAATTTGTTTGGCCAATTTTCAGAAACTTTGGCCAAATTAAAACCAAAAGATGGGATCATGGAGAAAACCGAAACTAAAAATATCTGCACAAAAATAACTAATCACTATGAGTTAACCATTTCAGTGCCAGTGGCCGATCTCATTGGCCCTAATTAACGGTCTGTAAAATCGGTCCTAAAAAAAATAAAAACATTTTGTTTTTTGTTTTGTTTTTTGTTTAGATTTTTTTGGGTTGAATTTTTTTGGGTATGATTAAGCATGCTATAGCGAATTTTAAAACAAACTGGATAAAACCTTAGGGGCATGTTATAACTCAAAACTATCACCAAGTATTCATAGTAATAATTTTGATGCCCATGAAAAACGTAAGATTCCTTGGCATTAAACCTACAAAATAAGTCTGTTAAAGAATATAAGAAAAAATTATTAAAATTGTAATTTAAAAAAAAAAAATAATAATAATGATGAAAAATTGTTAGGCCAATGCATTCTCTTATATATGCGAGGCGACATATGGTCGACTCGCATATATAAGAGAATGCATTGGCACAGTGTATATGGATTGATACAAAAATCGGACCTGGCACTGAAAGTGTTAAACAAAAGATACAATGGAAATGTGCACGTATGGGAATGCAAAAACTAAAATATGTCTAGCCGGTAATGTATATCGACATAATTGAGCACTTATTTGCATACATTGTCTTATTTTGAAACCACGGAGCAGTAAAGTATTGTCACTTGCATAAAATGGACACCGTGCTAGTGGCTAATCAACATAAGTAGGCATGTATGACTTTTGATAAATTGTTATCCATACATAAAGGCGATTAACTGTGGATTACCTGTTAACGAATGAATGGTTTCATTCATGGAGATCTGATGATAATAATAGATGATTGATGACTATAGACTTGAAACATTTTGTGCTAATAGTTTGGCCAAATGATATTTTCTTTGGCCATTTGTCCAAACAAAATCAGCCATTGGCCTATTTGTCCAAAGAAAGCTAGCGTGAACCCTGACCACAGCACCGCGGTGACAATCAATATATCAAATTAAGGGGTGCAACAGAATAAACAATTCTTCTTTCATATGTAATTTCACTTAAAAGTTAACTGGAAAGATCATCTCCTCAATTGGGAATTTGTTGGTACACATTAAGTGCATCTTATGTGGGTTGATCGGTCATCATGACAAAGCGTGCTTCCAAGTGCGACATTCTCTTTGCAATTTCATAAATTCACCAGTGCGATTATAATATGAATCATTCTGCGCGGCGTATCGTATCGTCGGTACAATTAAACAGCCTATTGACTGACTGATTGGTTGATTATTTATTCGGCCAAAAATCAAAACGACTTACCATACTCATCTGGAAAAGAAGGAACTATCATGAAATCGTATATCCATGCATGTGTGCTTCCATAAAATATTCACAGAAACAACATTGCTTCTGACAACAACCCATACTTATCAACACAATGGTGATTAGTTATTATGTTTATGACGATTAGGTAGTATAGGAAAATATGTTTGTCATTTCGTAATCCGTTGTCAATATTTTGACTGATGTGTGTTTCAGTTCGACAGGCAAACATTGCTTGTGTCAGAACAATAGGAACGTTCGTAATCAGTTATCAATAATTTACTGATTTATGGTTTCAAAATGGATGCATGCAACATAATCGGTTGGATGATTTGTACCATGGTCTACCATGGAGTATTAAGATTGTATATGCCAGCATAGTCTCTATACAGCCAGTGGCCGCTTTGAAATGTGTGACATTGAACTGCACTATATTCCCTCATGAACTCTATGCTCACTGATCCACTTTATCCGTATCTGTTTATGAATTGGTTACACGTTCATGAACAAATCTCCGTTCTGTCGAACGTATACGTCACACGACGTGCGGAATCGGGCGAACGTATACGTCACACGACGTGCGGAATCGGGCGAACGTATACGTCACACGACGTGCGGAATCGGGCGAACGTATAAGTCACACGTATAAACTATGACGCACTAATTTCTGGAATACTTATAGATAATTAATGTAGACCCTCGGCGTTTGGTGCATAAAACTCCCCAGTATATTGAGAGTAACCAGGTGCAGCCACAGGTACGTGTAACGTATACCTTGCCGGCGACAAAGTCAGAAAGGAAGTATGACTGGTGTGCTCTGATGGATGTGGTAGCCCAGTGGTTAGAGTGTCGGACTTATAATGGTGTCCACGCACCGGCATGAGTTCGCGCTCTGTCGGTGGACTATCGTCTCCGCAACAGTAGCTTGGTCGGATTAAGCGGGGGGGGGTGCTATAAATAGCGACACGCTGTTTCAAATCTCACGCCAGGTTGTGACCCTTGTGCAAGGTCACTTGCACTGTGCTCGCTTCGTCGTACCTAGACGAGAAATAGGTACCTGGTTGTTGGGTATCCGTAAGCCGCTCCAGTGAAGCGCCTATAAAATGGCAGCAGGCACAAGACACGGCATTACTCATAAAAAACAGCTGGGGTAACAATGTAAGCGCTTACAGTTACACCAGGGATTAAGCGCTATATAAATGATATACATTATTATTATTGTATGCTTTAGTAAGAAAGAAAAATTCATCTGCCGATGACTGTCCAATGTTATACTTGCCACGCCCAGCATTTTGATAAATACGGTCAACCGACCGAACTGTATCCAACGCTGGGACTCACAATGACTCAGTTATTGATCAAGTTGGTGTTTCACCCTTCATATAAATGGATTCCAGAGGTGAATTTCCTCCGTCAGCTTTGTATTCCGGTGAGCAATTTAGTTTACATATGCCAAAGGTATACCACTTATTTACGCAGCACGCTTTATTCGCGCGATATATTACCAGTGTATGAGATCGAATTGATTTACTAGTTTATTGCATCCGTCGGTTTCCCATGCAGTGATCGAGTTATACATTTGTTTTGTCAATCTAACTATTTACAGGTACTCAATCCGACCAGACGGTCCCCATATCATCAATATACAACAACAACAACAACAACAACAACAACATTTCTTCAAAATACGCTTTAGTTATCAGAATCGATTTATTGCAACAAAATAATGCTAACCACTGTCAACTATGGTATCAAATTTCCCAAAACTTGTTATTTATCAACATTCTGTTCAACAAAATATGGCCATATTATCTCTTAATTATCACGAAATTTGGCCGTATTACCACTTGATTTTTAGAGTTATCATTCTTCATCCGCAATTTTTTCCGAGACCATCCGTTTGATCACGTGTTTCTGGGCCACATTTAATTGCCCATCTCTTCAAAAATTGACATCTGATCACTCTGAGCTTTGATGGGTCGGTTCCTCGACTCGAATCAAATATTTTGTACCCCCGAAGCCAAAGAAATAGTAATTTAGGAGCGTTAATTCGGATTGATTACCTTTAATTCAATTCAATTTATCTTCAGTCCAATCTACACGTACACTTGTGCAATGTGGATGCACGCGTGGATTGTGGGTATAGAGGGAAACAAATATTCAACATAAATCAATGTTATTACGTGCGCTAGCGCAACAGTATTGCGATCAGACAGATTCGTAGGTAGGTACGTGTCAGCCTACTTCGTTTCACGTACTCCATGACGTCACCAAAAAACGACGCAAAACCTCGTGGCGTTCTGACATTTTCACTGTGCTGCGTTTTTGCTATGTTTATTTTATGTGTTGTTTTCGATTATTTGTTTGTCGCCGATATCGCCATTTGGCGGGATTCCCTGTTTCTATATTTAAAACTGGCATGCTCGTAGTTAACCTCGATTTCGATTTTTTCTCCCAGGTCAAAATACGTCAGAGTTATGACAAAAATAGATCGACCTACATTTTCTCCATCAGAACTCTACATCAAAGAGTCTATAGACTCCATCGGGACCTACATAGACTCCTTCATTTTGGTATTTTTACTTTATTGGGAAGTTTTTTTATCGTGTGGGAAAAGAGAGACATTCAAAACCCGATTTCGTAATTCGACGCAATAGACTGAATAGCCTAACCTTCAGCCGAGTTCCGGGTCAAATACAACGAATAACGTAACACAAAACAAAACGCATTCGTTGACACAAACACCGTTTGAAGAGTGTATTATTACATAAAATGATCGTTATTGATTAATTATTGATATTTATTGTTGCATATTGGCTGCTATCAATATTTACACAAATGGTATTAATTATTTCTTATAATTGCTCCTTTGGTCAACTTTGACTATCGGAAAATAAAAATAAAAATATGCCGCTGAAAAAAATGTAATCGATATTAAAGTCTCATCCTTTCGGCAACATGGAATTGGTTTTAATTACTTAAATGATTAATATAGTAATTTGCCTTTTATCTGTGATGAAATGAGAAATGGTAATTGTCTTTTTTTGCTTACATTAACTTAAATAAATTAAGTAATATACAGAGAAATTATTTTTAAAATTATTGTTTATTACATTTTTGCACACGTTGGCATCTCTCTGAGTGCATTCTAGTTCCTCATTCAATCACCATTATGTTAACTTTATATTAGGTACCTTGGGATATTTTTCAATGATTACATGACAGTCGATATAACATGACGTTATAAACTGTAATATTCACCATTCAGCCCGAAAATTTCAGAAATGTTTTTCGGAAATTTACGAACTATGTACTTCCGCAAAAAATACGTCATTTGTTGAGCCAATCGACGAAATGGCTTCCGCAAACAAGCGATTCACGAATGTGTCTGAAGACGAAATTTGTAAGTTAGTGGAAGATAATTAGACACCTTTCGTGTAATAAACCACGACAGATAATTAATGTTAATTGTAGTCGTAATTTTTTTCGGACTATCAAAAAATCTTTTCGCCGAATTGACGATAATGAGTGCGTTTGTGAGAAAATCGTACGGTTCAAACTTCGTACCACTTGCAATAAGGTTTTATATTTCGTGTTTGTTTGTTTATCTGTTTAATTGGTGTATATCAATTGAAGCCAAAGCTCACATGAGGACATCACAGAGGCACAAATTCGTTGATGTTACTATTCCACGTCAGAGAGACGTTTACCTCAGACAGTGGTTGCGTCATGTTATGTTAACTCATGCCTACACAGGGGGGGGGGGGGGGTCGGAAAAAAATTTCAGGCACGTATGGCATTTTTTCCCTTTCGATCATTTTTTTTACCCACACACCCCCCACCGCCAAATTTTTTTCCGTTTTCGGCAGTTTTTTCCGACCATTTTTTGACACCCCCCCCCCTTTTAACACTAAAACAGAGATTTGCGAGGGGTAATTCACTGTAAACAGCTATATATGAACTTCTGTGCATACTATTTATCATGGATGTTAACATGGACATGTAAATAGGAATGAGTCATTTTGAAGTCATTCGGCCAAAAAAACATGGCCGCCAGCGGCCATCTTGGATTTCAAAATTTGCAACAAAATACAACACGATAACTGCCTGCAGTCAGTTTACCAGTTAGAATTACATTATTTCTCTCATTCAAAGTGGTTTTGAAGCCCAACTCATTGCCAAAACACTAAAAACCAAGCAGGAATTTTTTTTTTAGTTGCGGAAAAAATTGCTTGTTGGTGGCTTTGACCACCCACCCACCCCGGCATACGTGCCGGAAATTTTTTTTCACTTCCTGGCCTACATGTAAATCCATCGGTACGTACTGACATCTCACATGGAGCCCCCACAGGGATTATTTTGCACTCATTGATGTGGTTATCAATCAGGTCATAGTCAGTGGCAGGCACGATGAGTTCACGCAGAGCTCGCGTTAATGAGAAAAAGCAAGACCCGGGACGTGCCACCACACAACAATGTCGTTTTTACATTTAGCGTTCAGGGATGGTGATGCCATTGACTGCTAAATATTCTTTCAGAAACACGATGTCCAGTTCTAAATTGTATTTCTACGTTGTTTGCTTCATTGCTCCTGGCGATAGATCTTGGCTTAACGCGATCAGATTCCAGTTGTCACCACGCTTTGTGCTTTGTGTTTCGCCAGCGTATCGTGTTTCACGACTACTGATTTGATTGCTACTAATAGATAAAAAATTAAGGTCACATGGAGATTACAATTTAAGGACATAATATCAGAGTCATCTCCCACAATGATGAGCTGAGTAACGATGGCGAATATATTTGATGTATATATGAGTTTTGTTGAAAATCCGAAACCGTAATCGTAACAACTGATATGGACTCCCAAAACGCTCATGTGATAGTTGGCTACTGAATAGATATGTCCAATTTTGGTGTAGGAAATATACGTTATGCATTTTGTAACCTGGTTACATAGGTTACATTTGCAAGTCGTTTCAAAAATGCGACGTGTTTTCGCGGTTACGGTTACATTTGGAAGTCGTTTCAAAAATGCGACGTGTTTTCGCGGTAACGGTTACAAATGATTGGCAGGGAATAATTCCAACTAGAAAAATTAAAATATTTCACCCATCCTTGTTAGAAACGGGTTACAAAGTTACATTTGCAAGTCGTTTCAAAAATGCGACGTCTTTTCGCGGTTACGGTTACATTTGGAAGTCGTTTCAAAAATGCGACGTGTTTTCGCGGTAACGGTTACAAATGATTGGCAGGGAATAACTCCAACTATAAAAATGAAAATATTTCACCCATCCTTGTTAAAAACGGGTTACAAAGTTACATTTGCAAGTCGTTTAAAAAAATGCGACGTGTTTTCGCGGTTACGGTTACATTTGGAAGTCGTTTCAAAAATGCGACGTGTTTTCGCGGTTACGGTTACAAATGGTTGGCAGAGAATAACTCCAACTAGAAAAATGAAAATATTTCACCTATCCTATATTTTTTTTCTGCACCAAAATCTGCCATATATGCTACTGAACACAGTAGTTATGAGCTGAAAGTTATGAAAAATAAATTATTGCTGTTACATTCGTTGTTGAATAAATACCTTGAAATTATAACCAATATGCTATATAGTGGAATAGACAGTAGATGATAAAACTAATATCTTACTATTGGACGCATATGTGTGGTTATTCGGTATAATAAAAATAATGATGATCTGGCTCGAGGTGGACATTTCCGATTGTCTCTCCTTGGAACATGCCTCATTGGAACACGATAGTAAGTTGATTAATTAAGATAGTAAGTTGATTAATTAAGATGGCTTAGTTGATCAATCAATATAGTAAATTTGTTTATCTGTTTAATTGGTGTATATCAATTGAAGCCAAAACTCACACCACGACATCACAGAGGCACAAATTCGTTGATGTTTATATTCCACTTCAGAGAGACGTTTACCTCAGACAGTGGTTGCGTCGTTAGTATTCATATTTCTGTTCAAATGACATCAAATTATTCGATTCAGTTAAGACGTATATAAAATAAATTTCACATGAGGAATACCAAAGTGTTTAGAGGCTTGGTCAGTTTCGGTTCGGGCGATGATTTCAGTTACAGTGTGGCTACGACATGGATGTAAAATACATGGAACATCACTGATGGAATTGCAGAACATTATACTGGAGACATACAAATGACATAAATATACAAAATATAAGAGTTAAGTATGGAAATGAGGATCAGACAACAAGCCCGAGGGCTTATATGAAGTCTTCTCGTCTTTGGCGACATGTCCCTTCCCAAATAAGTGAGGTAGGGATATCGATCAGACGGGAAACAATGGTTTGAGGAGAAGTGGAGATATATAACTAAATTTGAGTTAGGGATGGAAGACGATAGTGTTACGGATAGCATGAGGCAGGGAGAGAGAGCGAGATAGAGATAGAGAGAGAGAGAGAGAGAGAGAGAGAGAGAGAGAGAGAGAGATAGAGAGAGAGAGAGAGAGAGAGAGGGGGTGAGAAAGTAGAAGACAGGAGGGGGACAGATGAATCGTGAAATGATGACAGTGGTGGGGAGTTTTCAATAATTTAGTTGTTGCGTGATTAATATAATGCTCGTCTGTAGTACTGGAGACTTTAGTTGTTGCGTGATTAATATTATGCTCGTCTGTAGTACTGGAGACTTTATGCTCGTCTGTAGTACTGGAGACTTTATGCTCGTCTGTAGTACTGGAGACTTTATGCTCGTCTGTAGTACTGGAGACTTTATGCTCGTCTGTAGTACTGGAGACTTTAGTTGTTGCGTGATTAATATTATGCTCGTCTGTAGTACTGGAGACTTTATGCTCGTCTGTAGTACTGGAGACTTTATGCTCGTCTGTAGTACTGGAGACTTTATGCTCGTCTGTAGTACTGGAGACTTTATGCTCGTCTGTAGTACTGGAGACTTTAGTTGTTGCGTGATTAATATTATGCTCGTCTGTAGTACTGGAGACCAGTGTTCGCGCTGTCGGTAGCCAAATTAGCCAATGGCTAATCTTTTTCGAATTTGGCTAATAAAAATTTCATTTGGCTAAACTTTTGGCTAAACTTTTTTTGAACCCAAATGGAGACTGAAAGCATGGAGCCAGAAAGCTAATTAATAAAAGCACTCAATAGATCGACATTCAAGACGAAGTTAGGTGACGAAAGTATTTCATTACTTTCGTACTTATGAAATATCGTACAAAGGGAAACCCGATCGACAACTCTATCAACCAAGCGATCACGAAGTGATATGCAATCATCTTTAGTTTTCACAAGACGGACATTCAAAGACGCATGGACATTAAACCGACCGTGGTTGAATTATGACAATGTGAAAGCTATGTTTTGTAAAGTGCATTGACGCCGGTATATAAGCAATTTGTTTGTAACAGGCTGTTTTAATCTGGTGAAAGATTACGTCACTCTGCACGAAGCAGCAAAAGGTCATTATTATTTTTTACATTTAATCCCCTAATCCCCCATTCAGCCCATTGTCTGTCTGGTCACTCACGGCGCGCCTGCACAATGCATGTTTATGATGACATTATATTTATGACGGTCAAGGGTTATGAGCACCAAGTGTAAGACAATAGCTTAATCAGCCAAATGTGAATCACGACAGATATTTTGTGGCTATTTGTCGTCAATACCGATACAGTCAAAATAATATGCATGCTTTTATGACAGATTGTAATTTGATAATGGCGTAACAATATTAAGTTATTAGTTTCCAGATGTCACTTAGATATTTTCGCAAGGATAAATATTTAATATTTAATATTTAATGACTTAAAAAAAGATATTGATATAAAACAAAAAAATAATGACATTAAGAAGGACAATCCCGGGTTACCCCCCCCCCCCCAAAATAACTCTTTCACATAAAGATTAATAAATTTTTAATAAATGATATAAATAAAAATACTTCTAGTTCATCAAAATTATTTAAATTATTGTGTATTTTACCTGTGTCTGTTAGATTTTACGTTTTAGTCATTAAGTGTGAACCGACCAGAAAACGATGATTTAATTTGGCCAAATTTTTTTTTTAATTTGGCCAAAAACATTTGGCTAAAGTTTTTTTCATTTGGCTAATATAATTTTCATTTGGCTAAACTTTTGGCTAAAAAAAATTTCGGTCCAGCGCGAACACTGCTGGAGACTTTATGCTCGTCTGTAGTACTGGAGACTTTATGCTCGTCTGTAGTACTGGAGACTTTATGCTCGTCTGTAGTACTGGAGACATTATGCTCGTCTGTAGTACTGGAGACTTTATGCTCGTCTGTAGTACTGGAGACTTTATGCTCGTCTGTAGTACTGGAGACTTTATGCTCGTCTGTAGTACTGGAGACTTTAGTTGTTGCGTGATTAATATTATGCTCGTCTGTACGTAGTACTGGAGACTTTCTTTTATTTATGAAAGTTCACAGGTTCCTAATCGTCTTTTTCTTGAAGAGTTCTGAGAGTTTGTGGGTCTATAGAAATATGGCTTCATATAGATCGACTTTAGTACATATCCGATATTTCTTTCCAGAGACGAATGGGATGTTACAGGTATTCAAAGGAAAAAACTATAGCTATTATTTTTATTATATGCGGCTTATTTAGGCTGATTATTTAGTCGATTAATCAAGATAGCGAAGACTGCTAAGTTGATTAATCGAGATAATATATAAGTTGATTAATCAAGATAGTAACTATAAGTTGTTCGAGACTTTTATTTATTAATGAACGTGCACATATTCCTAATCGTCTTTTGATTTCTAGTCTTGAAGAGTTCTGAGAGTTTGTGGGCGTTCGGACTTCAAAATGAATATGGCTTCAAATAGATCGACTTTAATTCTGCACACATCAGGATAACATGATACTCGTCGCCTACATGGTTCTTTGTTGCAGAGTGTTTAAACTCTGGTCGAATAGTCTCTGAGGGTGGAACAATTAGTCACATTCCCCCGTTATTTACTCCAAAACGCATCATAATTCACAACTAAGAGATATTATTATTCCCCTTCCATTGATAATAATAAACTGACAGCACAGACCAGTTCGAAATTAAGCACATAACACACGTCGCTACCTTGACAAAAACATGTTCACAGTTTATTCGACCGGATAACTCGATCATATGGAGTTTCCTTTTTCAAATGGTGTATAACATGGAACTTGTTGTATATAATGTGATTTGGTGATAACAGCAGACGACAGATAAATAAAAGTGCTGAAGGATCCCTACTTATTGAGGGAATTGTTTAGATAATAAGTTCAACACATGATCTATGGCCGTTTGTTGAACTTATTATCTGCATGAGCAGACGACACTCTTCTATGTGCTTCTATATATATGTGTGGGGCTCCCTGCAGGGTAATGGATGTTTTTTTATTTTATGTCCTAAAAATTGTAAGAAACATTTATTTAAAAAACATGATAAAATTTTTTAAGAGAATGCATTGGCACAGGGTAAAAAAAAATCCCGACTTCCGACTGGATTTGATATGGCGGGTCACATTTCTTGAGATGAGATGTTTCAGGTATTCAAACAAAAAACTGTAGGTATTCTTTTTATTATATGCGGCTTATTTAGGCTGATTATTTAGTTTATTAATCAAGATAGCGAAGACTGCTAAGTTGGTTCATCAAGATAATAAGCTGATTGATATAGATAGTAACTAAAAGTTGTTGGAGACTTTCTTTTATTTATGAAAGTGCACAGATTCGTAATCGTCTTTTTATTTCAAGTCTTGAAGAGTTATGAGAGTTTGTGGGCGTTCGGTCTTCTATATAAATATGGCTTCAAATATATTGACTTTAGTTATGCACACATCAGCATAACGCGACACTCGTCGGCAATATAGTTCTGTGTTGCATAGTGTACAAACTCTGGTCGAATAGTCTCCGGGGGTCGAACAATTGGTCACATCGGCGTTATCTGAAAGCGCCATTGTTCTACATCCGGAAGGATTGTTTAAAAAAACGACGTGACTGACTCGGGCATGTCGCTCTTGCATGATAACATTGTGAATCGCTGTACATCCGCCCTCAACTTCATATTAGTTTAATTGATTATCGCGTTGTGAGCAAGTAATACCAGATAGTGAAGAAATACGTCTCGGAGAGATATTCACACGCGACTGCAACAGCTATATATTTTAAAACCAATCTGGAAAAAATTGAATTGGGAATGGCACTAATTGCAGGCGATTAGGATCTGATAAATAATCATGTTGTTGCGCAGTACAAATCAGTGCACAATAATAAAAGAGAGCGATATTAGATCCAATACCAGTGTAAATCGACGACGCAATTTGTTATCAATTCAGTCAGTGACAGACAGATTTGCCGGGTCCTACTAAAAGCCGACTCCACCCGTCCGCACCCGACCGCACCTCCTCAGGGGACCGAGCGATATGGGGCATATACTATCGTGTATAATAGACCTGTGTGTACCACGGTTCCATTCCCCAAGTCGATAGCTCGAGCGGAAGTGACACTGTTAACCCCTAATTTGCGGCCGGTCCGTCAGGTACGCAAAAATCCAAAAGGGCACCGGCCGCACATCCCCTGGCTACCTGGCCGCGGAAATGGAGATCTTACCATGCAACGAATACCCTTATGCATCTATGGGGGATCGGGCAGGTTGCTAGCTGTAGCGAAGTGAATAAATTAACTCATACGCTGCCGCTGAATTCGCTATGAATGTACGCACTTGAAAAACGCAGAAAATAACATCCGCCGATCGCACCTCCCCCAGGGGACCGAGCGAGGTGGGGCATACACTGCCGAATTCGCTATGAATGTACGCAAAAACGCAGAAAATAACATCCGCCGACCGCACCTCCCCCAGGGGACTGTCGTACAGAATAGACATGTATGTACAAAAGTTCCAATCCCCAAGTTGATAGCTCTAGCGGAATCACTATAACCACTATCAGTACATGCATTGGTTTTAATAATTAACATATCATTACATGTATGGGCTGGATGAATCTCTGAACCACCGAACCACGGAACCACGGAACGGGGCTGGGTGAATCCAATACGGCCGCGACTCAGTGAATCAATATCATTTTAGTATAAACTCATCGATGGAGTGACATTCAAATATACAACATAGAAATTTTACTCAAATGTCACTGGAATAAGGATAATTGTATCAATGATAGAATAAAACATAACATAAACACCAAGCAGGTATTAAACTAAGGCAGATGTTCCTACAATGATTAGTAGTGAGGAATTAGAAAGCCAGTAATGATATGCATTGGCTGGGGTAATATTCTTCAGTTTGAGTTTTCATTTAGATCTTTAATTACCTTAAATTTATGTGGCGGTCAGATGCCTGAAACTTAAGGGTCCAATTGTTCAATCCATTTGTTCTAATAGGTCGATAACGCGCGAAATACTCTCATATTGATTGTATATACCACACAAACACATAATCAAGCCATATCATTTAGGATACATCACATGCTGACTTCATTTTCTTCAGCATCGAACAATAAAGGAACATTCCTCTTATATATGCAGTCTGTGACATACACTTATATATACAGTATGTGACACACACTTATATATGCAGTCTGTGACATACACTTATATATGCAGTATGTAACATACACTTATATATGCCTGCTCTTCAAGGCGTGTTCGTGGAAACGAAATGGTACCTATCTATTGTATTGTTGTGCTGCCTGCTCTCTGACAGTTTATGGTTTATGGCTGATATTCTCTGTGTTGGCATGGAGTAATTCATTGAATCGATACAATGTTATCATAAACTCATCGCCTGGATTTACATTCAGATATGATAAATTATGATATCTTTTCAATCCCAGTTCGGTTTGTGAAATTCAAATATGCCGATAAACGCGAAATACGGTCATATTGACTGTATATATCACATAAACACATAGTAAAGCCATATAATGTATGGATCATCACAATCATGCCGATTTTATTTGTTCATGATCGAACAATCAAGGAACGTTCATCTTAGCTATCCATTCGGTGTAAACATACACGCCATTGCGCGTTCGTGGAAACGGAAGGGTACCCGCCTATGGTATATTCATTATTGCGCGCTGTGCTGCCTGCTCTCGGACAGTTTATAGTTAATCTGCTTCATGTTGTGGAGCAAATCAGTGAATCGATACAATTTTATTATAAACTCATTGCCTGGATTGACATTCAGATAGTAAACAGAGACAACATTTAACAAATGTCACTGGATAAGGATGGGTGCATCAATGACAGAAAAAACAGACATGAATAACATGAAAAAAAATGTAAATATACATTCCTACAAATATCAGTGATGTGGTACTAATGACATCAATAATAATATTCATTGGCAGGGAGTTTTTAGTTATTGTATAATTATAATTGCCATGAAGCACCACGTTTCGATTTCACATGTAATTAGTCAGACAATTAAGCCAATTTTCAGTTTACAAAGCAAAAGAAAATAGAAAATTACTTGTAATCACCATCATCCTCATGGCACAGGCATCGCGAAATTCCAAAAAAATTACCTTTACTTTGAAAACAAGCACAAAATATCAAAGCTGTGAAAGTTCACAATAAAGTGGAAAAATTTGAATGCGTAACATGATTTTCGTATGCAATGTAGGCCAACTCCATGTGCATCGCTATAAGAAAATAGCCGGATTTCTCACCCCTGAATTATGTCATCTGCGCTTGAAAGACAATACTTTTCGAAATTTCTACACTAACGTTTAGCCTACTTTCGTTCTCTCTTATATCATAGCTCTATAAGGTAGCAGACGTTTATTTACTGACATTAACTCTCAATTGGTCTACCTTTTGGGTTGAACATGGTCAATTTGAGTAAAAAATCGGACGTTTTGTGAGTGCAAATCAAGGGGCAAAACTCTCTGAAATAAAACATGATTCATGGGGCCTATGCCAACGATAATGGTTCAGCATAGTACATTACCTCCTCTCAAGTTAAATGGTGATACATAATACCCCACCTACTAGTAACAGCCCTGAGGCGAACACTTGTTGGATAAAACGCGCGGAATTTACCTTAGATATTTCTTAGATACTCCATATATTTTATCCTTATATATTTGGTCAGCTGGAATGTCTTATTGCATATTTTTAATTAGTCTTCCTCTGCCAAGTCCGACAGCAGCATTCCAGTAGAAGTAGTGTGCGTATAACTATCTCGGTCTGGTATATCATTCCGTTCTTCCCAAATACCGCACATTATCTGCTTATAATAGAACTTGTTTTAGGTAGGTAATCTGCTGAGAATAGCTCATTTTGAGTTGAGTTGGGCTGAAAATGGGAGAATTTTAGTCACATTATCGACTCATAATGAGGCGATTCTAAGCAGATAATGTGCGGACAATCACACAACTAGCGACTTTTCAGGTGTACGTTCTTCAACATATGTTTTCACTGTAGCCCGCGCCATAAAAACGAAATAACGGACATGACTCCATTATCTGCTTATATTTCATAATCAAATAGTCACATAATGTATCTATTTCACTTTATAGGTCGATTTGTGCGAGGATATGTTGGATATTTTAATAAGTTTACAGATGCATTCCAATCACACAACACCCTTGTGATTTGATAATTCGGAGCCATTCCTGAGATTGAGTATCGCTTCACCATATGGTCGCTAGTCATCACACACAAGTCTTGTCTCCATATATGTTGCTGTATATTGTATGTGTATGTTGCTTGTGACATGTCAATAGCTATATGTTATATCAAATAAAGCAATCACCATCTGTCCGACCAACTCTGGAACATTGGATATAGCTACCTATATCAGATACTCTGACAATTTACACACTCTACTTGTAAGAACCTTGTTCGGTGTCCTAGCCTCGGTAAGGCTAACAAATGCGTTTTTCAACTATTATATGTCTAGTTGCATTAGCAGCTATAATACGCCACCATGAATTAGAGAGTTTCATATATAATGTATATTACGTTATTCCCAAGAGCCATTTCTCACAATCAAACTCACATTATTGTTTAGAAACATGACAAATGTCGCAAATATAAACGGGCATCTTACAGTAAACAACATATTGTGTGATAAGCACGGATGTGAAAACTATATTAATTTCAAATAATTTTTAATTTAAAACTAATAACATATTCTTTTCGACCATAAATCTTGAAACCATATGTCCACAACTCATCTGGCAACGAATGCATATATATTATGTTTTTAGCCCGTCTTCGTATCCCAGACCGCATTAGTCGCAGCGCGACATATCACCGACACAATGGCAATTAATTCACTGGCATCTGTCTGGAAATGATCGGCTTCCTCATCCTATAAGACGAAAGTCTACTGTGTGTATCACACATCCCTCCGACTAATCATAATTTTGCTCTAACCACGTCGCAGCGTTTCCGAACCAAATAGGGGGGTGTCTTTTTACCGGATTCCGGATTCCGGATCCCGGATTTCGACCCGGATTTAGGTGTCTTTTTACCGGATTTCGACCCGGATTCGGGTATGAATTTCATGCTTGTTTTATCACACATTTAACCCATTAAAAGCCGTTTCTGACACGCGGAAACTGGTTAGGAGGTGAGATTAAACCAATATAGGGCTGTCGTCCTCATTCAACCCGATTAATCGTAGTTAAAGGTACATATCGTGCCCGGATCAGCATACTTATTATTTTTTCATATAGACACGGCGGTTGGATTGATTTTACGTGATCATGATGGCATTTAAGGGAACACACCATATCCGGATCCGAATTAATTATCTCGTAATTATTGATCATATTTAAAGGTAGATATCATGTCCGGTCCGGTTTTTTTCTCTCTCTCTCTCTTTCCATATAAATTATCGTCTTTTTGATATATTAAATGACACGTGGAACAAAGTTATAAGTTGATTTTGAGACGTTATACTAGGCTGTTGAATTGATTTCACGGAAAGATTATCGCATTTAAAGGTACACACCGTGTGCGGAACCGAATTAATTTCCACGTATTTACTGATAATATTTAATGGTACAGATTATGCCCGGATCCGGATTTCTTCTTATAAAGTAATGCTTATTTAATACAATAAATGTAAACTGAGTCGCGTGGAACTAGGTTATAGATGTTGATGTTTAGATCAGATCATTCCCGGATTCGGATACGAATAGTTCTTTTCTATTTCATATAAATAGTCAAGTATTTAATACATTAATTGGCAGCTGAGCCACGCAGAACTCAGTTTATTTGGAAACGGTGAACATGGCGCTTGGATTGATTTCACGCGAGAATGAGCCCACAACCTCACTATGCACTATATCGGCGTATTTCACTCCAAGCCATGCTCTATTTATTAACTAGTATATGCTGCTTAGTTATAGACGAAACTATTGGGAAGGGGTGTCTGGTGGGGGTTGTATTTCAAAGTCAAACGGGTGAAAGTTTAAATACCCAGGAAAATGCCAAACTTATAATATGACTGCGGTTTTGTGGTGGGTATAGAATGTACTAACATTAATATAGGCCAAATAATACCCACAATGTGTGCAAGATTTTGAAGATTCCTTGTCCCATTCAAAAGCCCGAGCAAATCATGGAATGATGGGCTCTACCATTAGAAGACAGTGGGTTGTGATAAAACGGCTGTACTAGCAGGAACCGAAGTACGCAATATTATGCATATATGATGGCCTATGACACCATGGATTGGGGGAATCTGCTGCCCTGAGACCCAAAGTAGTTGGTGAAAATGCTACTGTCGTAACGTGAGGTATACAACACAAATGAATAGTTTGTTTTGGGGAAGCCGTGGACTGTAAAACTTTTCTGGTAAATAAGAAGAGTGATTGATCCATGTTTTCGAGACCACCTTTAGACACATGAACTTAGAGAGGTTTTAATATGATGTTGAGGATTTTAATAATGGATTGATATAGAATAAGGAAATTCAAAAACAATTACTATTAGTGATTGTATTGCGTATTTAAAACTTTTCTTTTTCATTTCAAACATTTCTCAAATCAATGCCGACTGCATGGTGTGCCGACGGATTCAATGGCGCTGACGGCCATGTTTTTTTCAAAACATTTCGGATTAAATTGATAGCTCCCATTTGGAGGTCACCCCGAAGATCCATGTGAAGTGTGGGATGAATCTAATGAACACTGCTGCCTGTATAGTGTGGCAAACGATTTGGTCATGCAAAGAGCAAAATCCAAGATGGCTGCCGGCGGCCATGTTATTTTTTTTTTAATCGTCACATTCGACAGATCCCATCTAGAGGTCATCCCAAAGATCCCTGTGGTGTTTGGGGTCAATGGGTTGGACAATGTTTGATGTGGGGTTTGCCGAAGAACTTAGTCACGCAAAGAATACAATTTTTGTTCGAAAATCATTCGATACCTTCCACCTAGAGGTGAACCGAAACACGTGTTAGTTTTAAACGTTTGTTGAACTTATCGTCTGAACATTCCCTGAGGTACTACTCGTCCATTTAGGAAGAAAGGGTTAATATTGGATCTCTCCAAGATCTGGAAACTGATTTTGTCATGACGGTGCATGTGATTATAATGTGACATGCACCTGTTTCAATATTCACTAATTGGTTATATATTAAAAGCAGAATTATTATACTTTGATGGCATCGGCAGTTCTTAAATCTATACTTCGTTCAGGTGCTAAGAACATCAACACAATGTAACGTCTCTAGAAGACGGGGGAGCATAATTCGTCTTGATTAGAATCTTATTGATTATTATCCCCCGCAAACGCGCATATTGGCGGGAGTTATAGTAATGGGTTTCGTCCATCTGTGAGTCCGTCCATGCGAAATTAGGAGCTCTGTATCACAGTCATCGGTGGTAGGATTTAACTTATCTATAGCATGCTGATGAACCAGCACGGGGAATAGATATTTACATACATCGGGTTTTGTCCATTATTTTTGTTGAGTTATTGGACTTACCGGTGAAACACCATCTGTTCCAACTTCAAGCGTGCTCTGTGTGACCCTCTGTCTGACCCTATCCATATGGCATGTGTCTTCTCAAAGTTCAAGTTCAAACCAGATATCTGTCAGAATTTTTCAAGGAAATTTAGGGCATTGTTCAGTGAGGAAACAATTATCTGATATGCTGAGTTGTTTATATTAATACCGTTCATCTCCGGTGTAAAATTTTAAAGACATATTATGTACTTGTTCGGGTGTGTGAAACTGATAAATAAGTATTCAGGTGCTATGTCAACCGAAGGAACGTAGCATTCTACTAACATCACCGAAAATCTCAACTAAATCGACTGTAAACACTCCAAAGAAAACATCGTCTGAACTGTGCAAAAATATTTACTACTCGATTCGGGACGCATCTATCGGCGATAAACTAACGAAAGCGATTTCGCCATCGACAGTCATTGCATTTAATTAATATATAAGAATGATGGTGTGTGTTGTCAATTTTCATATAATATTTGTAAAATAACTACTTTGAACAAGATTATTCTCCAATTATATTTGATCACCCGACCGGAGTGTTTCACATCGCTTTAAATTTCTGCGCAAGATATAAATAGGTAGGAGCCTGAACGCTGAACGTGGTTCGCCTCGTTGTCAAGCCTGCAAATAGTGTGTCTGTCATTTGCAGAATAAGGTTTCCCACATGGTGAATTTAGTGGTGCTATCTCACACGGTGGGCTAACCGTCACCAAATTCACCCTCTGGGAACCTCATTCTGCTTAGGCCTCAACTATATTATGGGAGTATGTGAGACCCAGGATCAGATTGAAGTTCCCCAGTTGAAGTGTGTGATGTTCACCCATTAGTCACATCAGTTATGTATTTTATCGTCTGCAAATTAGGGTATATAGAAATTTCACAGAAGGGAAAAAGTAAATAAAAATAATGTTATTTTGAGACCATAGATACTTCACAGATTATAGATGAGGCCTAAGCAGAATGAGATTCCCAGAGGGTGAAGTTGGTGATGCTAGCCCGCTATAAACATTCATCGATGAGATTCCACTGAACTGAGCGGAAGGGTTTTTCAAAATATACCAAGTTTTATTACAGGTGTGTGTTGATACTCCCATGCTTCCAACAAATCCAGTATGAGTCGAGTTGATTATATGATACTTGTCATAAAACCAAGTTCTGTGCTTATGCTTTTTGATGAAATTTTGAATACGGTTTGCAGTGACAGCAGAGCCAACTGTGGCGTCTATATTTAGAAGCGAAATTAGTTTCCAATTGTTTAGGTAAAACTTATTTCGCTCAGGTTTTTAGACATGTTATAACACCATGTCGTTGTGGGACAGAACGAAGACTTGTCTGATATCAGTATTTTAAGGAATTAACAACAAACTGACCAATACCTTTCCCAATGAACATAATAATTTCAGACGTTAAACCGTCTAACACAGGTAATCTATTGTGTTTCATGTTTTTGACTGGGTTCAACAAGCATTTATGTTAGACTGTGTTAGTTTTCACTAAAGTTTTGTTTATAGATTGCTTATGTTCATTTATAAATTATATTTAGTCTGCAATTTCCACATCATCAATCAACAATCTGTTTACAGACGGTCTGTCTCTCGAGGAAACGTTCGGTGTGTAGCAAGCGGGAGAACTATATCTCTATCTGAGATCGCATCATCTCAGATGGCTGATCTTTTCTGAGAATAACCCATAAAACTCTCATAATTGAGTGTTTTTATTATACCAAACAATTCGAAATAAAATGAATATTAATTGCAAGCCTGAGTTTAGTGTGCCTGTCATTTGCAGAATGAGGTCCCCAGAGGGTGAATTTAGTGACGCTAATCCCCATATGCAGATAAAGACTCAGATTGTCCCAAATGTTGAATATTGTGATGTACACCCATTGAGAACCTCGACTATGCAATGTGTCGTCTGTCAATTTGGGGATATAAAGAAACTAAACTAAAAAATAGATAGAATATATGTGAAGACGATTCTATAGAGATTTGATAATAAAGAAACTTTCCAGAGAAGATGTGGCCTAAGCAGAATGAGGTCCCCATATGATGAATTTAATTATGCTATCCCGCTATGTGGGAAAGCGTCACTAAATTCACACTCTGGGGCCCTCATTCTGCAAATGGCAGGCACACTAAACTCAGGCTTGATTAATTGATAGCATCGTTTCTGGACAAGGGTCTTTGAACCATATTTTTTATTTGCACCAAGGCAACTATATATATAACATCTTTTTATGAAGAGATAGACCATCTATAAAATTATGGGTATCCAATTTACCATATGACCATAATGTAATTCTTCACAACTTTCAACATAACATTTGCACTAAATTAAATTGTCATAAGTAACTTGTGGCTGTTATAACACTTATGGTTCTCCCTATATACTGTTTAATATTATGACATTATCCGCCACCTTAGCCTTTCAAAGATCTACAACACTTTTGAATTGTATGGTCCAGTAAAAAATAAAGAATACAATAAATCACAAATACTCTACTTATCGGGGGACTTAATATTCCATATATACCATTACTAAGCTGCTTTCTAAAACTTGTTTGATAACTGGGGCTACCAAATATGCTATTTAACCAAAGGATTACTTTAAATCGGACAAAAGATCGTTAGTGTTATGGAAAAAATGTAAAGGAATCATGAGAACAGTTAAGAAATACAAAAATAGCTTCCCCAGTAGATCCGAACTGCCCATCTTCTATAATAACAATATCAAAATTGGAAATAGACGTTTCTTTAATCCGGAATGGTATGTTAAAGGAACTTTTTCTAGATAATTTACTGAATATGAACTGCAGACCTTTATATCACATTTACAGTTTGCTGAAAAACATTAAACAAAAATATCCATCACCACCTATTTAGGGGTCCTAATGGCAGTACCTTTAGATTGGCTTGATACAATTAAAGGTAATTTAAGAATCATAGAGATAACAGATGATAATTGGACTACTCTGAAAGGAGCAGAAAATGTGAACAAAACATTTTACCAAAAATATCAAGAAATGGTAGCTACAGTTCCAACAGCCAGTCATCTTAGCTGGAATTAAGAATTAACTTTAACAATGGAGGACGAAAGTTTGACAAGGTTCTTTAAGCACATGTATATTATTAGTATCAATACAAATTATGAATAGAATATTATATACAAGTAGAAAACGCCATCAAGCCAAATTAGCAGAAACCAAGATACGTTTATTTTGTGTTCATAATAAGGAAACAATATCTCATTCATTTTCGATTCTGCAGTGTCAATAACATAATTTACAACCATCATGTTAATTTTAAAAGAGCGATGTGGTATAAGTAGTCACGGAAGCCGACTTATTGCTTTTGGGTCAAAAAGTGGAATCACTTACAGAGAATGAATTAAAGTGCAATATTATTTTGTCAACTGATATACAAAACAATACACATAGTACTGATAAATTAGAGGTAGTCAACATTAAATATAAAACTATATTGAATACTTCAAAGGTTATAGAAATACTGATATATATGCATCACACTTATACCTACCAAAGCAATCTTTGTGCATAGAGGAACATGGGGAAATGTAATATTCCATGAGATGATAATTATACTAGCCACTGACTGAGACAATATTATATTAAAACGTGCAAAATAAAATGTAAATTGCAGTGTAGATAATATTTTTAATTTAACGACAATAACAAAAAACAAAATATCAAAATATTAGTATACTTGGTTTTCTCAAAGCAAATAATGTTAGTACAATGCAGATTTAAACACAAGTTATTGACGTGTGTTCACATATATATTGCTCTAAATTGCATAATGAAATATGAAGTTACACCTTATTAAACAATATAAAAACACTCCAAAAAAAATATTTAGAAGACCACCTTTGCGGTGGATACGACGTGCAGTTCAGTTGTTTCCATTTTGACATACAATAATTCACACAGGTTATTTATGTGCACACAATTCTGGTTCTGATTTGTGTATTCTCATTCGATTAAAATCCAATGACATTTACTTATCAACTTAATTTCCTTACCATACTAAACAAAACAGTTTTGGGCACTGAGCATAATTCATGTCATGATTGAGGCAACTTTCACTGTTTGTGTCAACTGTGTGAATAGTTTGTTTTTGTGTTTCACTGTTTCCTCAATTTTTGGCAAAAAAGGAGAATTTCTTAATAATTTTAATTGTATGATCAATAAGTATGATAAAGTGAAGAAAAAATTCGGATAAAGGTTTGATAACACTATACATTTACTTGGTTATATCATTCGCCTTTGTACGAAGATCAATACAAAATTAAAATTAAAAGACAGTACACATATACGTTACTCGATTAGTACCATTGTTATGGGTGTCTGGCAACTGGATGTGTGGTCACTGTAATAATATTTTTAACGCGTTTTGATTCTATTATTTATATACTTATGTGTGCTGGAAATAATATAATAATATACTATGAACAGATCCACACAGCCGTGAAGGTTTTTCAAGCGTTCCAGTTCACATTATTCGAAATACTCTTCTCTTCGTGGAAATTACTTTACTCGTATCTAAATTCGCGCAGTGCTGTTTTTCTCTCAAATTTTAATTTTCGCACATTGAATTCGCGCACCGTGCTACACGGATTCAAAACCGACTAAATCATTTTCGGAAAAGTCTTGTATATGATAACAGTTTATGTTCTTAATTACTCCTGAAGATACGATTGATTAGGACGGAAATTTACATCGGGCAGAATATAATTGCATAACCATTTGTTGTAAAGTTGAGTGTATATGTTGTCAAGGTGAGTGTATATGTTGTCAAGGTGAGTGTATATGTTGTCAAGGTGAGTATATGTGCTCCAAATATTGTTTTTAGTTTGTCTATAATTGTCTATTCATTCAAATTTTCCGTAATGTTTGAAACGCGTGAACATGACCCTCTTATTTTCTCTATGGTTTGGTATAAAATCAAGAGTCCTACTTGTTTAGCTCAATTTTAAATGGATGCATGAAAAATAGTACTGAGCGAATTTAAATACGAGTAAGGTAACCGAAAGTGTGATTGACTGATGTGGGAGCAAACTTAACATAAGTCCTCCGCTTGTTGTTTGACCCCCATTTTCAATTATTTAATTTATGTATATACTATTGCTTGTTTTATGAATTTGTGTAATATATGTATGTTTTTAGGATCGGAAACAAAACCAATGTCAATCATCCAAGAAACTACGCTCCCAATTTCTTAACTTCGGTGATCTAACGAGAAGCAGATGGAAACGACCCGTTGCCTCACGGCGAATACTAGTGTGAAGCTTTTTCTATAGTCTTGTTATTAAAGCCATGAAAGTTAATTACACTGGCATACTTCCAGAATGTTTTAAGAGTAGCTTCTATATATAATTTATGTATTTGCTCTGCCTAATAAAAAAAAAACAACAATGTTGCAAGAAGAAATTGCACATTTTAGTTCAAAATGGCGATCCAAAATGGCCGTCGTAAAAAAAAACAATTCTAAAATATGTATTTATGGCATGTTTTTAAATAATGAATACAATATTCACAGTGAATTAAACCTGAGCTGTTAAAATTAGCCTACATGTATATTGGAAACACGATATTTCCATGTTTCGGATCCATAAAAGTAATGTAACCGATCACGTAAATCAATTTATCTCAGTTTTAATTGTCAGATATCGAGTTTCTAAATTATGATTTACCGATAATTTTGTAATTTTAGATTGTAGTCCTAAAGCAGATTGCCTAATAAGTAAAAACTGATCACATAAGATGATGGCTTGCACATTTTGTCTAAGAGAAAAGAAATACTATACCTTCAATGGTACTCCGACGGATGCATACGAATCATACACTGATATTTGCCGATCATGTTTATCATGGTATAGATTTACCTAACATATCCCAGATCATAGCATAGATTTATTGACATCAATTAACTCCGGGATTTCTGGGTGACTGCTTCATTAGAAAGTCGACCTCGCGATTATGATTTCTGCTCCCAGCTGCACAACCAAAGAGATTCTCCCACTGCACGCCTGATAATTGTAGGGTCCAGGCGGGTGATTATTCAGTCTAAATAAACGACGTATTAAATCGATCTTCACGCTGACATTATTACAGAGTGTGTTTGTATACTTAATGTCAACCGTATTATTTTCAATTGTATATGTCCACGGGTTCCAGGAAACCAATATATTTGAAATTGATAATTTCATCAACGCTGTCATGAGTGCTAATTATTATAGACTGTACTTGTATACATAATATCACTCGCTTTGTCTTATATTGTATAGATGTGTACTTACAAGTTCCAGGAAACGAATAGATTCGAAAATGACGAGTTCATCATCATCATCATCATCATCATTATCTCGGAACAAGTCATTTGACTTTTAGTTCCGGTACAATTGAATAAATTAATGGATTTGCATAATATGCATATTAGTGTGAGTATATCAATTTGACGTATTCGTAATCATAATTCAAGTGATAGAAGTAAGCGTCTATGTTAGTCTTAAATTCATCCAGAGATTTTAGTTGAACGATATGGTCTGGCAGACTATTCCAAGACGAAACCACACGCTGCGTGCAGACGAATTTTCCAACATTCTTGTTGAACTTTTGTCTGTATAATTTCCTGCTATTTCCTCTTGTTGTTGTGTATGGAGACATTTGAAAAAGGCAACTGATGTCCAAATTGTAATGTCCATTTAACATCTTATATGTCTCAATTAAATCTCCCCTGAATATTCGATATTTCACTGACATCAAGTTGAGTTTAATTAGTCTCTCTCGATACTCTAGTTTTCTGAACTGGGGAACCATTTTAGTTGCTCTCCGTTGCACTTGTTCTAGTGCAATGTATTGGTATTGCAGGTGTGGATCCCATGCCGTATTGCAGTCGAATCATGCTGATATAGATTGCCCGAAATGTTTCTGGGTCGAGTGTTGTAAATGTTCATCAGGGCTGTCGCGAGTGCTAAACGCCAACTGAATGTTCTAATGACAATTGATATTACTAATTGCAATCCAATTTGTAATCTCATCAAACAAACCTTGCCTAAAACGTTTTGCAAAATCAGATCAAATAAATGTATTGATATATACTCGTCGTCAGTGTGACATATAGAGTGGAAAATATAGAATGTTAAATTTCAAAATATTTTGGATTGTGCATGGTGCAGTCGATTATATGAATAAATATACGACAATATAATATGGGTTATGTGGTCAGAGGGTTTGAGTCAGTTTGGTATATGGTTTTTGGTATGCCTCAGGAGATCATCGTTATCGGTTGGGCTTTCTTAATAAATAGAGCAAGATTAGTAAGCGTTCGTTTATTACCACTATTAAATAGGTCGGTTAGCTTCAATGTGTTGGGTCTTTTATATTGATATGTCTTTATATATCTTGATCTCAGATTCATCCATCTCCGATTCCCTCTCTAAACAACAAGCATAATCTCTCGTTATATGGTGTGTTTGTCCAGGAACCAGTCTCCACCGGCGACCTGTGTTTTCTGGATCTGAACCTCACTAATGGCATAACAATATTGATGTTGTCAATACCGAGTAATTTAGGATGGGTAAACTGTTCTCTAATGCAACAAAACAAGTAAATTTATTTGAGCTAGTCATAGATCCATGCCATTGTTCTACATATAAGTCCGTCAGCTTTTGTTTCACAGCCGCTGAGAAAATCATCACACTGAGTTTTCTGAATCGTCAAGATATATGTCATGTCCGTAGAATTCAAATTATTTCTGATAAAACGGAGCCAGGGGTTTCTGATAGATTCGGTCGTTGCTGTACTAAACAATAAGTAATATAGTAATAGGGGTATTCTCTTGCATTCCATGGAAATGACTCTGCCCCATTAACATAATACCTTCTGCTTAATTTTTAAGTCTATTTTAAGTCTATTAGTCCTGTTTCCCCATAAACGAATGTGGTCGGGGTTGTTTTGTTCATATTTAATATAAAACGTAGGAACCATAACTCTAGTGTTCTAAAACATTGTAAGTTTTCATAGCCCCAGATTTCGGCTCCGTATGTCATTATTGGCACAATAGATTTTTCATATATTTCTGACTTAATTTCAACAGAAAGTTTAATATTGCGAGATGTATTCACCAGGGCATACATGGCTTTTTTGCACTTTGACATCTAGAAATTCTATTTGATGTGAATCTTCCTGATTTATCAAATATCGTGTCGAGATATTTATAATGATATACAGTTTCAATGTAGTCTTCGTTTAACCCTTTCAGTGCCAGGGGCCGATCTCATCGGCCCTAATTACGGTCTGTAAAATCGGCCCTAAAAAAATAAAAAAAATAAAAATAATAAAATTTTAATTTTTTTATATATTTTTTGGGTTGATATTTGTGTGGGTATGCTTAAGCATGCTGTAGCGAATTTAAAAACAAACTGGATAAAACCTTAGGGGCATGTTATAACTCAAAACTATCACCAAGTATTCATAGTAATAAGTTTGATGCCCATGACAAACGTAAGATTCCCTGGCACTAAACCTACAAAATAAGTCTGTTAAAGAATATAAGGAAAAATTATTAAAATTGTAAAAAATTGTAAAAAATAATAACAAATGATGAAAAATTGTTAGGCCAATGCATTCTCTTATATATGCGAGGCGACCTATGGTCGACTCGCATATATAAGAGAATGCATTGGCACAGGGTATATGGGTTGATACAAAAATAGGACCTGGCACTGAAAGGGTTAAGCAATATCTCGCATTTCTATTTTCCTTATTGGCTCTCCCGAAGATAACTACTTTAGTTTTAGAGGTGTTGATTTTTAATTTCCATAAATCGCAATAAAGAATGTTGTAGGCCCGATCTAGAATTGGAAATTAACACCGTATCATCTGCGTTTATTAACATTAGCAGCTCCATATAACTATCCGTATCGATATTTCTCGATGTACATTTAGATATATCGAATCCTATGCATCCATTATTAGTCATGTGGTCGTGGAGATCATTGTGGTATAGGGAAAATAATATCTGCGAAAGGCTGTCCCCTTGTTTTACCCCAATTATGTTCTGAAAGAAACTGAAATAAGTGTCATTAGATTTTACACACATTTTCAGGTTCTCATACATATTTTGTATTATTTTGAGGACTTTTCCAGTTATACCGTAGTGTTGTAATTTGGCCCTTGTCTCCATACAGTGTCGAAAGCTTTAGTAAAGTCTATGAACCCACAATACAATTTGTCCCCATATTGTTTGGCTAGACCCATGAGAGCATAAAGGCTAAACGTATGGTCGGTTGTGCAGTAACCCTTACGGAAACCCGCTTGGTTTTCAGTTTGCAAGTTTTTAATCTCCAAGAAGTTTCAAATTCGCTTGCATAAAATACTGGTAAAAAACCTTAGGTAAGCAGTTCAGAAGGGTTAGCTTTCGACCATTATTTGCATCTCAGGGGTATTTTCTATTTTTAGCAATCGGACGTATTACTCCTGTGTTCCAGTCGTTTGGAATTACTCAATATTTCAGAATCAAATAGAAGTAATCGGTGTAAAAAATCTCCAATTCGCGACCAACTTTATTTTAAGTGGGCATTATCAATTTCGTCATCACCGCATGCTTTATTCAACTTTAATGACTTAATCACATTCTCTATCTCTTGGTGGGTAAACGGGGCATTCAGAGAGGTGTCATCAATGTTATTACGCCACCGTAGTGTGGTGTTTATTGCTTTTGGTTTTTTTGCATCGCATGGGCGATGGATAATTCACTGGGTGATTGTACATTCGGCAAACCTCGTCAGATTCCGTCACCGTTTCATCGTACCGATAATTACGAGAGTACAACTAAGATTGGCACATGTGTTTACGTCACCGGTGTAATTGTGGGGACATGCTTCTATTATGAAGGTTTGCTATCCCGAAGGTCCGCTATTCCGAAGGTTCTCTATTCCGAAGGTTTTTGTTATTTTTAGGTTAATTCTATATTTTAAAGTATTGAGACTAATTTGAGAGGGTTCATTTTCACAAAGATTCTTTATATGGAGTGTGCGCTCACATCCGAACTGATCATGCGCGCACACCGATACAGATACAGGAGGAAATAACTTAACTTAGAACATTAAATGTGATTTGTTTTTGTTTTCGCTGGTTTTCTTGAGATTTTATGTCATTACGTGGGCCCATACCTTTGAATTCTTGGCATATACTATGAATGTTGTGGTATATATGGACCCTCCCGCATTGGGACATGACATAGGTTCAGTTGACTTAAGTGGTGTTCTGTGTGTGCTCCAATTTGGAGTTCATTATTTTAAGGGCCAAGTTTAGAATTTTATGGGTCCATACCTTTGAACTCTGGGCATATAATATGAATATTGGGGGGCATGGCTCTATTCCGAAGGTTCACTATCCCGAAGGTCCACTATTCCGAAATTTCTCTGAATGTTCGCTATTCCGAAGGTTCACCAATCCGAAGGTTCGTTATTCCGAAGGTTCTGTGTTCCAAAGATTTTTTTTATTTTAAGGTTAATTCTATATTCTAAAGTAACGAGAGGGTTCATTATCACGAAGATTCTTTTTATGAAGGAAATAACGTAAAACATTAAATGTGATTTTGTTTTGTTTTCGAGGGTTTTCTTGAGTTTAATGTCATTACGTATGACCTTATTTCTCATTACATATTCACGCCAAGGAGCCCACACAATTGCTATGTTACGATGCGATTTAATGTGATTATGTGTGACCTAATATCTCAATAATCTGAGGCAAGAGTACGCCTGCTAAAGGCGAATTATAACAGTTGGGGGTATAACGCTCAATAAATACTGGAGGCTATAACAAACTGCGCAGTAGAATATCGCTGAATGGACGAGTATGAGATGAGCCTAAATGCAATTGTGACTTTGTTTAAAGGCCCACTTAATTTTCGAGTCATTAATTTTTTATAGTATATACGGTTTTAATAAAAATTTATGCCATAAAATTTGAATAAACTACTATAATTCATCACCATTTGAAAGGCAGAATACTTCTATCTCCTAGTTTGAAACACCTTCAAAATACCGCGTCGTATATCTAGCAATTAGCAACCAACATGTCCTCCTCGGCTTTCCATAGATTTCAACGTAATTTGATACCTATGGGTATTTGTGTCCGGGAAGTGTTTTGAACGGGTCAAATCGTGACCCCGACCTGACCTTGACCTTTAAAACTGTCAATGCAATGTCAATTTGGGTAAAACGGACAAATTTCGGCGAAATTTGATACTAGGGATACTTTGGTCTGAGGAGAGTTTTGAACGGGTCAAATCGTGACCTCGGCCTGACCTTGACCTTCAATATGGCCAATCAAAGGTCAACTCGGATAAAACGGATAGATTTCGACGAAATTTGATACCTATGGGTACTTTTGTCGGGGGGGGGGGGTGTTTTGGACGGGTCAAATCATGACTCTGACCTTACCTTGACCTTCAAAATTGTTAATTAAAGGTCAAGTTGGGTAAAACGGACGGATTTCGACGAAATTTGATACCTATGGGTAGTTTTCTACGGGTGGGGGTGTTTTGGACTGGACAAATCATGACCCTGACCTGACCTTGACTTTCGAAATAGTCAATTGAAGGTCAAATCGCACCTTTCACCGGAAAGCAGATGTGAAACAGCCCGGGTGAAGTCGGGCCTATCAGCTTGTGTAATAAAGAAGACAGTTTGATGAAAGTAATGTATGCCACGAGAAACGGGAAAACTTGAAATATGGAAGTACGCAAATTTCCCGCATAAAATTTGAAAGCTAGTTTATAGAATAATTGTATTATTATTTATATTTATGGCTAATAATACGATCTTGGTGGCGTTACCATTTCTGACTATGGTTTTCTTGTCTGGATTGTGATTGAGTGAGAGTACACGCGGGGAATGATGTATTCCAATTGTTAAGTCTGATAAAGAGTCTGATAAAGATCGTTCCTCTGTCTCATAGTGCTACTTAAAGGGGTACTGTACACTAAATCCAGCCATTTATGTGACCATTTCATTTCATACGCAACAGAGTATATGCAACAAACGAAAAAATTTGAGCCATGTATTAGTTCAAAATGCACTCATGTGCTCTCTGAACGATGCAAACAACATGGTAATTATAATGAAAATGAATTTATGGTTCCAGCCATTTATTCATTTTAATTATAATGACCATGCTGTTTGCATTGTTCATAGAGCACATGCGTGTTTTTGGACTAATGGATGGCTCAAATTCATTCATTTTTTGCATATATTCTGTTGAGTAGAAAAGGAGATGGTCCCATAAATGACCGGATTTAGTGTACAGTGCCCCTTTAAAGTCTTCTGACGAGGGTCCCTGTTTGCACTCTGACTTTTTTTGTCCAACTTTTCGTATCAAATCCCAAATATGTTTGCTTGGATATATCGACGTCACATAGTGGTGCAATTCTAGATCGTACTAAAACTATTTTCAAAATTCCAATAAACCGCTCCAGAATCCAGCCTCCACCTCAAAATTCATGTCATCAGAACGAGGAGCAATTTTTCTGCGAGAAATTGGGACCTTGGTCATCATCACATTTAGCCTCGAATCTTCTTTAATATGCATAGCAGACAACTTCCCCTTTCTTTTGACATCCATACATTTGTGCACCACCTTCATTGTGTGGGGAAATAATATGACGGATAGGTTGTAAGCCATTATTTATTCCACTCTACTTATGTTGACAAACGGAAAGGCCGTAAGGTCCGCCAGCCAGTGCTCCATTTTGACTTGTTAATGTCATTCCGGAGGGCTAGGTGTGATTTTCGTTGACCCGGGCAGATGTGTTACCTTGTCTGGAAAAGGTGAATGAATGATATCGCGATGCCTTGATCACACGCACGTGAATGCTGTCGTTCGTATGCATGCAGCTAACCGGATATTCGTTTAGTATTAACATGCTTGGTAGATTCAAATTTACATGTGTACATAACAATCATGCATGACAGTATAGACTTGTTCCACAGTGAAGTGTTTATTACCAATAGCAGTATATATAGTATGTATATACCCACATGGTAAATCGATAACCTAAGGACCATTCTCGGTTCATACATGTAACTGCTAATTGCTTTGTGTCATTAATTTCAATGGTGTATTGGCAATCGCATTGTGTATACGTTACACCACTCATATCCGAATGCCAGCCACTCCGGCCCCCGGCCCCCGTGCACCAAAACCCCACCCAATCAACGCGCTATTACGAACGAATACCCAGTCTGACGCACCTACCAACACCCACGTAAGTCCATACAGCTAAATACATGCACACACCCTATACCCCACCACAACAAACCCAACCCACAACACACACCCACCCCCATTTGAACGTGTAGACGTTTTCTGATCTATATTGTTTGCATGTGCCACGATTATATATGTATGTACATGTATGTATTGTGTACTACTATTTAGACTGTGTCATACCGAACACGTCCGGCGATTGGAGAATAAACGCTGAGTCTGATTTTGTTTATACATGGTATTTGTAGATTGGTAAGCTGACTAAATGTGCTACATATAGACACAATAAAGAGGTGACAGGCCCATCGACACCCATATGAGAAGGAACACAAGTGCGCCACACATAATACATTGTGATCATATGTGTACGGATGTTTAGGGTTAAAATATAATCGTTACAATATTATCTGATCACTCTTCAAAAAGCCAGAATTGTATAATTTGTAGCTATACGATATATGTATATTCGATAAGATTATTCGGTTTCATTGTCGCGTAACGGTCTACTCGAGTGGGAACAAGTCATAAAATCTGTAAAATAGACATGATTATAACAAATCGTTGATACGTTGTAGCGTTTCGTCCTGCATGTGTGGTCTACATACAATCTCAAAGAATGTTAGTACTAAACGAATATCCGTTAGCTGCATGCATACGAACGACAGCATTCAGGTGCGTGTGATCAGGGCATCGCGTTATCATTCATTCACCTTTTTGAGATCGCAAATCTTAATGCTGAGATGGATGTACACAATATTCGAATATGTTATGGATTCATATTTCAGATGACATTCGCAGTCCAATTGATCAGTCACAGATACACATAAAACACTCGAAAACTCATCAGAACTCCTTAAGTACTACGCATATCTACTGCACAGAAGATCCGCGTTTGGTGACATCTTCGTCTGCGACGTTGACATCTATCTGGGCCGACAGTGGTCCATCCATATCGCGCGGATATTGAGAACGACGCCGATTTGTTTAAATTCTGTTCAGTCCTATGCTTCATTGACAGATTCAACTATATACAGGCATTTGTTTTGGCGGCGTGGAAGTCCAGGAACTATACTAGTGGGTGGATGTTCTCGAAAATTTGAGTGAGCAAAAGCAAAAACACTATTGAAAAAAATCGCAAAAAAATATTAAATGGTTTGATATGGGAAAACTGATTGACAGCGGGTGGATAAATACTCCTGCTTCGTGTGGACATACACATACGTTGTTCGTTGTCTGTTTTACGATGAGAAACAAACATATCCCCATGTCATATACGTGAAAATTACTTTCCTATGTTCTCGGGTTTGGCGATACCCTCGGGTTTGGCGATACCGCGTACACGGGGGTGATGATACTTGCGCGCGTCCTGCTTAGTTATTTCAGCCTTTTATGGGTTAACTGAAATGTGTGTCAGTGTGTATGCGCCTGAGAGCAAGTATGAACGATAGTGTCACATGCACTCTGATTAGCACTCACCTGTTACTGGGATTAATTAGTTTTTGAAATGGTCAGACGCCGATATTGGATTACAAATTTTAGATATGCAATCAAATGCAGATTTCATTTTATGGACTATCTTTAATGGGTTTTTTTAATATTGACTGCTGTGATATGATGATTATGTTGATGCCTTTATGATTTTAAATTGTAGCGGTCGCGTTGTAAATATAGAAGGCCGATGACTGCTCTGATCGAGAGGTCCAGATCTCTTGGTCACGGTCGTTAGACGCTTTGTGTGATCACCTAAGTTAAGCAACGTCGAGCCCGGTTTGTACTTGGATGGGTGACCGGCTTGGGATTCCGGGTGCTGCCAACTTTCGGTGGGACTCCCGCACTTCTCTCTCTCTCTTTCTCTCTCTCTCTCTCTCTCTCTCTCTCTCTCTCTCTCTCTCTCTCTCTCTCTCTCTCTCTCTCTCTCGTTATGTTACAAAATACACTTTATTAACCCTTTAATTTTTGTGTTGATGTTACAAAATACACTTTATTAACCCTTTAATTTTTGTGTTGGACTTTTTACGTTAAATCCAGCCGTACAACAGTCAGCTTACATGCAGAACTTTCTCTATTTCCAAATTAACGCGGAGGCATATGCCTTGATTTTAAATCACTCGCTAGATAGTTTTCATTCTTTGAAATCAATTTGCCGTTTTCGTTAACTTTTAAGTTAAATGTTGCTAAAACTTGCATCCAGGTATTGGACAATGTACATATTAGCGATTCAGAGAATGAATCTCAGACAGTATAATGTACCTGCATCTTTTATTACTAGCGAAAGTCTACTTATATATTTGAAAAAACTGCAAAATCCCATCATTTCCTGTTGGGAACTGACCTAGCTCGGGTCTATAGATGCATGGTTAGATGTTTTCCGATTTAGGCCTAATATTCGCTTACAGAATTGCAGGTTCGCCTGTTCACGTTGGTTAACTCGTAAACACCTTACATACATTCAAAATTGAAACGACATCTGATGCAATTTTTATTACACAGACTATGCCAATGAGTATCCTGTGATAACTGATATCAATTGCGACCTCTGGCTGATATATCGGCCAATATCAAACTAATCAATGGTCTGTCTGTGCATAAAACATCAGATTGTATCAACTTGGGAATACCCATAGACCGATAGATAATTGTTTCAAGCATACATAGTACCCTCGGATGGCGTATACAGTTGCTAACATAACGTTCGATTATACATGCGTACCGGGGTACTCTGCTGTCGGGAACCATTACAAATTGCTCGAAAAAATAATTTTATTAAGACTAGAGTATCGTGTTCCTGATATGATCAAAGTACATGCATTGCAACACGGTTTTCAGAAGGGTATCAACTGTCTCATGAACTCGTTTCTTATTTACGAATCTAAAGAATTTGCATCAGAAAACGACAGTAAGTTGTTCACATGTTTCCTTGATGTACAGAAGGCATTTGATACCGTATGGATAAATGGTCTTCTCTATAAACTTCATCTCCTCGGTTTTGATGAGAAAATATGGCTACTGTTTCATCAAATGCTTACAGGTACTTCTTGTCATGTAAAATATGGGAATTGTCAGTCCAGAAAATTTCAGATAGAGCAGGGAACAAAACAAGGGGGCGTCATTTCACCTTTGTTCTACATGATCTTCGTTGATCAGCTCTTAACAGAGCTTGCAAATTCGGGAGCAGGACTAAATATGTTCTCTATAAATTGTTCATGCCCGACACAAGCCGATGATATGACCTTGATCTCTGTTTCGGAAAATGGCCTGCAGCACCTAATGAATATATGCACAAACTACAGTCGCAAATGGAGATATAAATATAATGAACAAAAGACAGTAGTTATTGTCTTCAATGAAAGCAAGAACGAGCACACTAAGGCTAGTTGTAATAGGGCATGGACTCTTTGTGGAAAACAACTGTCTGAGGTCGAGAGTTTGGTTCACTTAGGCGTCCCTATACACAAATTCAATCACAAAGGTAACGCCATAGACGTAATAAAAAACAAACTCAGATCAAGCTATTTCTCACTGTCGAACATAGGTATGTATGCAGGTGGTATAACCCCAACAAGCAGTAGGAAATTATACACATCCATCGTTTTACCAAGGGGCCTCTTCGGATGCGAACTGCTGTGTGGTATGACTGATTCTGATATTTTGTCTCTGGAAAGAACGCACCGATTTTGTCTTAAAAAGATTCAAGGTCTTCATTATCAAACACGTACCAACATCGCAGAAGGGTTAATGGGTATCGGAAACGCTCAAAGTTTTATTGAAAAAAAGAAGCTCCTATTTTTCAGCAGCTTGTGTACTCTCAGTACAGAGAAGGCAGCCAAATCTGTATTCTTGCTAAGGCTGCACTCTTTCTTCATAACTGGTGTTTCTAAGTATTCATTCATTGCCGACATTGTAGATATCATAGAGAGCCACCAGTTGATGCCATACCTCACCAATTATGTATCTCATAGTGATTTCCCAACAAAGCAGATTTGGAAAGGTATAGTGCGCAAGGCAATTTCCGATTATACAGAATCCGAATGGGAAAGCGCGGCGAGCGACAAATCACTCCATCGCTTTCATAACATACATCCAAAGTTAACTGTCTCTCACCTGTGGCGCTGCTGTCGAAAATTCCCAAGACACAAAATAGCATACCTGACTGTGGGTGGAATCATAGCTTGTACTGGGTCCGTATCACTAACTTGTAGCAAGTGTGGTGGGGATTACGATGTTCTCCCCTTACATGTTATTATGAATTGCCCAGCGATTGCGGAATACCGCAATGATATATGGTATGAACTGATGAATAAATTCGATATTCCATGTATTCTAAAACTGGATAGCCTCAGTCCAGATATCCAATTAAATGTATTCCTCACTGCACGGCCAAGAGAATTATTCGATATCATTTGTGAAGCTGACATGTTCACAGACTTCATGGTCTGTAGCACATATTGCCTGTGGCATGCTTATCACACAATTCAGACAACAAGTCTAATCGACAACGCGGACGTCAAGTTATAAGAGCAACAGCTAAGAAACTCAACAAAACCTTGATTGCATAGTACAAAATCTAATACATGTGTCAAAATACTATTTCATGTTCATGAACCATACATTGTATATGCATATATGCATCTGTGTACATACAGTCAATTAGTATAACTGTCTACCTATATGTGTGTCAGCAGACTCCAGTATTTAAGCTGTGTATATGTGCTTGTGTTTATACGCTATAGCCTGCGGACGGTCGGCTGTGTGTGAGGGTGTGTGTGCTGATGTGTGTCATCACTGGCGATGGGCCATGCGTCTGTGCGATGTATGTATGTATGTCTGCGCGCTGTTTATATATATATATATATATATATATATATATATATATAGCACCGTGGCATATGAGCACATGTATATGTATTGCATGTATGTTTTATGCGTGTATGAATATCTGTCTGTGTGTGAGTATTGATATGTATGTGTGCATGCATGTATTAGAGTGGGATTTGCATGTATGATGGCGTGCGAGTATGTACGATGGGTGTCTGTTCGCATCAATATATACATGGGTGTATGCGTGTGTGGGTATGCTTGCTGAACACCTAGCGACTATTCTTTGTTGTTATGTCCACTGTATATATGCTTACTGTTCTTGTATTATTTGAATTTCCTTTTGTCAATTTATATTATTCATAACTCTCCGTGAATGGAGGAAATAAAGATATATATATTGTAGTCTGTTAAGCGACACGCCTATTACCACAGAGAGGCATTGAAGTGAAAGCTTGAGAGAGTGGCTTCATAAGTTGACAAGACTTGTTCCCCGATCCCTTTTGTATTAGTATATGCAAATAAAATATGATTCGAGTCAAGTAAAAGCTTCACCACGATAATTTCCACGACAGTTCGAATCCACACTATGTTGCAAGCAACTAAGTCCGCTGTATTCGGACAGACCACACGGGTGTGGGAATGCCCCATCTTTTGCTGTTGTCGGTCGGGGCTTGGGTATCGCCGTCGGATCGAATGCCATACAACGTTAATGTCTGCCCCTTGTACTACACATATCGCGGTATTATGACGGTGGGGACCAGAAGCGAGAAAAAGGGTAATAACTGGGATAATTATATATTACATGGTATGTTGGCAGCTACGAGCATATACTATTTTTCAAACAAGCTGAGGCCTCATTTGTGTCCAAACTCACAGTTGTTTGCACTAACATTCTGACCAAAGTTGTCAGTTGAAGGATTCTCCTATAGAAATATAGTTTTGTGTATTCCACGAACCTCCGACTAGAAACTTTGGTCAGAATGTTATAGAAAAAAAAGTATTTCCGAACAAATAATGTATTAACTTGTATTAAAAATAAACTAGCATATGCTTATAACAGTCAACACGCTATGTTTTGTGTCAATTCCTCATATATTATGTTTTTGTGCGTTTGCACATTTTGAGTGCGTGGTACCCACCAATCTCGACATCACGTGATTCCCCACCGTGACTATATACACGTAAAAGAACCCGACAGTGGACAAGAGATCGACGGCCCGGAAAAACTATGAACGAAAAAGCTGCATGCATGGGACCAGAGTGGAAATAAGGCATAGCCTTTGTGATGAATATATAGTTTTTGAACAATTAATTGCCTTATGGCAGCGAAATCTCGCGGTCAGAACTCGCGCCATGTCCCGCCATTGTAAAAACCGATAAGATTCATAGTTACGCTTAGAAACTATTTAGAACTATATTTCAAAATACGCCTGTACTTGATGACACAGAAGCGACCATGAAGACATATCTCGTCTGACCAAGTCTACTGTGTTCCAAATATGTTCCAATATGTCATAAACGATCAGAATAATTTAAATCCGATTCGATAGTCCCCATATCATCAGATTCCATCATAAGCAAATTTTTTTGAAAAGCCGCTTCGGTTAACAGAATCCATTAATTGCCCCAAATCTTTTCGACGAAATTTTATCTTATTACCAAGATGAAAGCCTTGATTTTAGAGTTATCCATTTTCATCCGCAATTTGATCCGAGACAGTCGGCTCGTCGACTTTTTACTGGGCCACAAATAATTCTATAGATGGTGAAAAATAATAGATTTCAAAAATTGATATCTAATAACTCTGAGCTTTGATAGGTTGGTTCCTCGACTCGAATCAAATATTGTTTACCCCCCAGTCCAAATAAATAGTAACTGAGGGGCGCTTAATCGGATTATGCATCTGCTATCGCTTACCTAAATTTTCAATAATTTTATTTTGTTCAATAAAAACGTTCTTAGATCAAGGCGGAAAATTCGATGTTCGTGAAGACGAATGCACGACACAGAATCAGCCACTAAAAGTCCTCGAAAATCTACGTTCAATCGCCGAATAATACATTCACAAACTTATGACGAGTGAAATATATATCCATCTTGTGCTGCATGTATAGTATCGAATTAAACATATTTGTTTTGTTTCAACATCAATCCTGATAACATTACTGGCACGATGAGAATGTCCGAAGATTCAACTTGCAAGTCAACGAACTTGCTGCCCGGTTGGGAGAATTTGGTGACCTTTGCCATGGGTAGTTGCGATATAATATGTGAGTCCTTTAGCTCTAAATATTCCAGAAGCAAATGTTTATCCCTCACTAAAAAGTATCTAAAAATTATGTGGTGTGTGAAATTCCAATAAAACAAATAGGGGAAAGAGTAACTAGGCGCGAAACACAGAACTGTGTTTATGTGTAACGTCTTCAAGCGTATCAGACACGTGATGCATGCACTGAACCTGAATTCTTTTAGTTTAACAAATTTGTGTCGTGTCAACGTGTTTCGCACGAACATCAATTCACATCGAGTCATATGATAAATCGATTATGAATTTCATGTTCCTCTCATATGAAATTCATGTTTCTCTCATATGAAACTCGTGGCGAATTTTCCGTTTTGTCTCCCCAAAGGCTCGACAAAACGGACAATTCTAATACTCGTTTCATATAAGAGAAACACTTATTTCACATCCTCTATACATATGGAAACTTCCGGTCACAATACACGCGGTGGAATATCGAACGCATGAGAGAGTGCGTGTGTTATAATTTGAACTACATTCTGCGACAAGGTTATCAATAATTGACCTCAACAACTCTTCGGCGATTTAAGCACTGAATTGGCAGCTAGTGAACCAACTATGTTGTAACACCACGCACGATCCATATCGAGGCGGTACCTTTCATGTATGTTATAAAGTAAGCGTTTTAGAGATCAATTGCTCCAGCCTTGCTTAAAACCTTGGCTACCCATTACCGAGAATTGAGGACATTTTAGTAAAATTGGATACTAATTACGGAGAAATGCATTAACCTTTCCATTATTGGAGCTTCCTGGAATTTTTGCGAAAACCTTGTGCCAATGCATTCTCTTATATATGCGAGTCTCACATATATACGAGAATACATTGGCCTAACAATTTATACATTGACCTTGTAAGGCAGTGTATTCTCTTATATATGCGAGGCTCCCTATAGGAGACTGGCATATAAAAGAGAATATACTGGTACATATGACCTTTAATGCTATACCAGCGTATATCCCGCCATGAAAGGGTTAAAAGTTCCTGGAAGTAATGACTCAACATAGGTATAGTATGTAAATAAAACACTCAACACCATGGCGATTTTTTTGGGAGAGTGAATCACGGCGACCCACTCAACACAGAACGATTGAGTACTGAGTATTAACGAGTGGAGTTGTATCATCAAAATGGTGATGACCCTTTATCCAAGACCTCACTATATATACGGCCATGAATCACCCCGACACGCTGTGGATAAATCACGGGAAACTTCTAAATATACCACGGGATTCGCATTTCATAATGTATATATCACATGAAACCCCTATTATATAATTAAAAAAGCCATTACATATGTCCTTATATCTCACTAGTGACGAATAGGTGCGTGCTTCCCGGGATACTTGGCATCGCGACAACACAATTACCGCGCAGATTAATACTATTTCGAAAAACCGCGCTTGACACCAACACCAGACATTGCAAAATGATTGCTTTGTTCGTTAAAGTTAAATTCTTGTCCAACTACGTTGCACTAACGAAAATAGGCTAAAAAACAAAGCGGCAAATTGTGGGACTATATTTTTCGTCGCCAGCGATAGCGCGCAATACTGTCCTATACGGTTGTGAAGCGTCTCTGCCAACACCGTGCATGTATGCATTTTGCATTCATTTTCAGCTTCTTTTAATGAGTTTGATTTGTTAAAAAGGCATAAAGCTCAGCTTTGTTCCTGTGATATACAAGATCTTCAACTCGTTATGTTATATAAGATTTTATAAAACTCATTTGATAAATTTGATTCACAACTCGTCTACGACTCGTTGTGAATCAAATCTATCAAACTCGTTTCATAAAATCTTATAACCCAACATAACTCGTTGGAGATCCTTATATCCACACATTGTCATTTCGAGTTCATTAACAGTTTTAACAAGTGAAGACAGTCCTAATGATTCATACGAATCCGCTCCACACAAGACCACAGTGTGTTTAGTGTATTTTAGTTGTAATGGTGTTGAGTGCTTTGCTGATCGCACGCATTTTAAGATACAAACAATGAATACATTGTACATTGAAATGATTCAAGGACTTAACTTTGACGTACTGGTAAGTTGTACGAACACGGTTAGTTATAATATTTTCGGGGCACTCGGTGACCCAGCTGGTAAGATGCATGGCGCATTAGGCCAACATAAGCCTCCAGTGCTGGCGAAACTGGTTCCACTCCAGATATGCGCTGAATTGTAATGCGCACAAAGGGAGGGCGAACTGCATCGTGTATCTGGGCAAGTTTTCCTGTTGTGTCCGGTAGTCGGTGGTTTTCAACAGTGGAGTGATTTTCCGGTGGAATTAACCCTCTGTGCGCTCGTTCATCCACTCGTAAAACTGACAACGTCCTGGACCCTGGTATAGCCTGATGGCTGAGACGGCGATAAACTTGTCATGTTAGACGTAGTTTGAATAATTTTGCACCATGTGTTTTCTTCAGAAAATAAAACATATTTCCCTTTAGTACTAGATTTATTCGTTGAACCTTTACATCACCTCATGGCGCCTAGTGCGTAACGTTATCAGAATCAAATATTCATTGGCGGGTAGTTCCCATAGGGAATGTTCAGATAACGCGGAACTTAATATCTTAATATCATTTCCCACCAAAAAATATGAATTCACCTGCACTTATATTAGAATTCCGTCTGGCTGTTGTATGCTTCTATTACCTGATCATCCCTCCAAATGAATATAGACCATTCCAATATTTATTTTTATAACTGGATGAGAGAAGCCATTAAGCATAGATAGGCGTAAATGCACCTGGTGGTTTACTCTCCAAAATACACCTAATAATATTCGCTTTTGAATTTTTCCCGGTATGTAAATAGGTCGATAAATATTTGAACTGCCTTTCTACGGGTGTTATATGTTCCAGAAAGACGCATTGCGGTCAGTTGAAGTCATACACAATACAGCACTGAACACGGTGTTTGTGTCCGAAACAATCAACAGTCATGTGCACGGTATGAAACAGAAAATAGCATTCTGTGTTAGTCTAATCATGACATGGTATAAATAAAGAGCGTTGTTTGTTTCACTTCTGGGCGAATATTTGAAAAAAGCTGGAAATGGCTGTGACCATGGAGATTATTTTTCAGAGCATATGCAGTCGGTATATCAATATGTCGTGTGTTTGTCAACCTATGTATTGCCTCCTATGTATTGCCTCCTATGTATTGCCTCCTTCCAAATTATGTTGGTAACATTTTTTGGAAGCTCGAATGAGTGATGTCCGTTTAACGTGTGGTTCCTCGGTTATTTCAAGTTTATTTTGATTATCTTTTTGTGACACGAACTCTTTCCCATACTCGTTATTGACAAACTGGGCTGTAGTCTCATCGGTGGTAACATGTGACCCGCCATATCAAATCCAGTCATAAGTCGGGATTTTTTTTATCCTGTGCCAATGCATTCTCTTATATATGCGAGTCGACGATAGGTCGCCTCGCATATATATAAGAGAATGCATTGGCCTAACAATTTTTATCATTTTTTTTAAATAAATGTTTCTTACAATTTTTTTAGGACATAAAAATAATAAAAACATCCATTATCCTGCAGGGAGCCCCACACATATATAGAAGCATATAGAAGAGTGTTGTCTGCTCATGTTTGTCTGGGGATCTGAATAGGTGAAATTATAAAATTGATAAAACGTGATAAAAAATTGTTAAGCCAATGCATTCTCTTATATATGCGAGGCGACCTATGGTCGACTCGCATATATAAGATAATGCATTGGCACAGGGTAAAAAAATCCCGACTTACGACTGGATTTGATATGGCGGGTCACACATGTCCATGCACCCTTTCTTTACTAAATGCTCAATGGCAAGTAGAAAATCTTCAGATAATAAGTTCAACATGACCGTTTTGTTAAAATAAACATCAAATTTAGCTTAACCTTACAGTCAAATGTTTGATACATACATAGCCTTGAAATCTATATTTACATGTTCCTTAACTATCACAATCGATATAGATATGCACAGATTTATGCTCGTTCTAATTGGTAATCCATAAACATACGCTGAAAGATGTTATTCGACATAATGCAAATTCAAATTGTTTTCTCACCATGTATAAACGTTTCTGTTATCGCCTTCTTGTCATCTTATAACAATGTATTGTCTATTTTGTACGGGAGAGGGGCTACCTAAGTTGAAATAACTTGTGCCCCGATCCCTTTTGTATATTTATATACGAATAAAATATGTTTAAAGTAAAGTAACTAAACATTCCCCGTCTGCAGGTGTACTATCTGTTCACCTGACTGTCGTACTCTTGTATTTCCTGATCACCCCTCCAGTTGAATAATGATTATATCCAGTTTTTAAGACTGAACATTTATATATAATACAGTGAATATAAATGTTCAGGCTTAAAAACTAGACCAAACTGGAGCATTAATCAATAAAAGGGGCTCCCAGTTATTATCTTTACCCAATATTTGTGTTTTTACAATACGATATCACGGGGTGGGGCCGGCTTCTGACGAGGAAACAATATCACTGAAATATCGCATGTTTTCAGTCTTCTTCACCTTCAATTATCCTTGTGATGCGAATGTCAGCTCATTTAAATTGTCCAGTACTTTAAATGGTATAAATATTGAAAGATAAAACGATCTCCTCTATTATTATATGATGTTCATCCTTGGACAGATATGTATGGGACCTACCATTATTACAAAACAAGCACATGTACTCATCTTTCTGATAGCAACTATTGATTTTGGGGAGTCTTGCTTCTGTCGTTGAAAAGAATATATGTATTTCGTCGGTGTAGCCTTTAAATATTCTACTTTTTATTGATTACTGGAGCAAACTGATCATTGATTATCTTAACTCTTAGAACAAATGTGTCTAAATTCTATACAATATGTGGTACATTTTATCTTAAACAAAATTGTGTAGAAATGATATTTGTTAGTGGAATTTTCTCACCATTGAATATGTGAGTATATTATAGTTAGTAGAATAGATTTATTCTATCTGAGACACAAACCTCGTGAAAGCTACCACATTAAACATCTAGCAGCAGGTTTAAAGTTTTGTGCTACACAATGATGTGCTGTTTAGTTTTGAGACAAATATATTTTTTTCTTCTGTGGCAGCCTTTACGAGTTTTTTGTCTCAAATAGAACAAATCTCATCTAATAACTATGATACACCCACATATCCTCTCATATTCAACGTTGGGGAAATTCCACCGACACATATGAACAGTACTACATTCAACAACCATCAAGACAATATTTAAAGAAACATGAGACATACGAATCAAACAGGTAAGAAAACTGTGAACTGTGAAAAATGAATACAACAAATAACAGACATTTAATCTGCAACACGGCGGAGAGACGTGACTAGCTAATTTATTGAGCCAGGTCAACTCAACCACCCGTCTTGGAAGATGTGTCGGACCGAACTGGAACATGAGCTAACCCGTACCCGCAGGTCGATGCCTTGCGTGATGCGACCGCCCTAGTACCACCTGGGTTGTTCGTGACTCCTACACCACACTTCACTGGATGCACCCACGGCAAACATGGTGCCACATTAGGGGTTTCATACCCTTCGCAGTGGGGCGTAGACATATTCCACTCCTGGTCCACACCGGAGAGAACGCGTCTGAACTACGCAGAAATACAAATATTTACTCCGTTATTCGGGACGAAATAATGGCCGACAAACATACTAATATGAGAGTAGCTGCATACAATTATCTTAAATGATGACGCCATTTAACCCTTTACCCAACAGAAGGGCCCTGTGCCAATGCATTCTCTTATATATGCGAGTCGACCATAGGTCGTCTCGCATAATAAGATAATGCATTGGCTTAACACATTAAAAATGATCAAATTGTCAAAGAATGTAGAAAATATTATAAGAAAAAATGGTAAAAAGTGTTAAAAAAAGATTGTTTTAGGCCAATGCATTCTCTTATATATGCGAGGCGACCTATGGTCGACTCGCATATATAAGAGAATGCATTGGCACAGGGCATAACTGTGACTATCACAATGTGGTCAAGGAGCCGGTTCCAATGATATCCATATTTGTGTGGTTCTATTGAGACAGACCGAAGATATTTTAGGCTGTTGAAGCTTTATTTGGCCGGTTTTGGCCGGTTTGTTGGGTAAAGGGATAAAGTGATGTGATAAACGTTGCGTGTTCAGATGATACATGTACGGAATACCAAGTGTTTGTCCTTGCCAATTGACAAAATGGCCTAGTCTTATTTTCTTTAAGGATTTTGCAGATTTCCATAATGCTAAAGAAAACAATCAGATTAAAATAATAATCAATGAATTTATATAGCGAATTATACAGTTAACTTTACAGTAGTTATTACCTCGGTCATATGCAGCGTTCGCGCTGCCGTTAACCAATTGTGTGATAATGGTGTCACGTGCCATATGACTCATAGGGCACGTGACACCATTATCACTCACATTCTCCAAAGCGGAAGCACCACCAGCTGCAACAAATCCGTGCGCCTAGCAGCAAGATACATACTGACAAGATACATCGACACCCGAGCCGACATAAGATGTTAAGATATAAGGGGTGCGAAGTAGTCACTGTACGATCGACCTTGCTAAATAATCACAACTTGGCGCGATATTTGAACAGCGTACTATCCGATAATTGCACATCATTAATTCCACCAATGGTCCGCCGATGAGCTGCGAACTCATCGCTGTGTTTTGACAGCGAAGACAAGTTGGACACGAACCACTGGACCGCGGAGCTCCAATGGAAATGTATGCCCTCTGGAGACACAGATAGTGTGAGTCATTCCTATGGGGGAATCATATCAGATGCTGATTACTCAGACATCGTGCGTGATATATTGAGTTTGAGGTTTAGTCAGGTCAGACAATTAGCATATTGTAGTAGTTGCTCGACACCTCGGGTGCCATTAGGTGGTCCGTAACCGAATAAGGTCATAATTACCGTATTTAGTGTGAATAGCTACGTTCATATCTTATATATATGTATGATTCTATGAGTTCCACTGAACATCGGTTCTCTGGTCAAACTGTTAGCACATCATTACAGTCTATCTACAGTGCTTTAAATATAGTGTATCTCTTCCGGGCCACAGTTACAACAACGACATGATTTTTATAACACCCGATGTCAAGTTTACATATACCTTTTCCTGTGAATAAAACAGACATAATTGAAGATTTTGTATATTATTTCAGAATTGAAGAAAATTCAGGACTTGATATTGAGAACAATATACACTGAAACATTTGCATTGATGCCTATGTAAATAATTACACCATTGTAATCAGAAACATCCCCTTCCGGGTATGGCGACCTTGTTCACAGAGAAGCGCAAATAGATAGTTGCATAATTTTATATACATTAATACCCTTAATAATCGACTCCTTAACCTCAGCAGAATTATGGGCAACTTTTCAGGATTTAGTCGGAAATATGGCTTGTTGCCATTCATCGGAAAGCTCAAAGTAATACGGTGTGAATAGCTACATGCATATCTTATACAATATAACTTTTCAGGATTTAGTCGGAAATATGGTTTGTTGCCATTCATCGGAAAGCTCTCACTGAGAGCTTTCATATGAATGGCAACAAGCCATATTTCCGACTAAATCCTGAAAAGTTACCCATAATTCTGCTGTGGTTAATGAGTCGATTATTTAGGGCATTACAGTACATGTAATGCAAATTGGTAGAATAGCTATATTTAACATAATTGCATAATTATATATAGGGCTAACCTGATGTCGTACTCTGTTCAGCCCGATGTTCATGTTGAAAATATCAAAGTATCCCGAATATCACAACACAGGAATTTCCACGTAAACAAACTGTATAAAGTAGGTAATCATGAACAACCATCTACGCACATTCTCTGACATGCATCCACATGTTAACTTTCTGACGATTTCTCGTTGGTTAAGAAGTCATTAACGCACGATATCGTGCAGCCATTCCGTGTTTTTCATCGTTCTCTCCTGACATGGACTTGATGGTTGTTTTAGTGATGTTAATGTGTCGCACGCACGCGATGATTATAGCTGCCCGCGACTTCCTGTCAATAAAAGATACGTAAATAATAATAAATGAGCATAAATCCAACTTTATACCACATTGGACACCACCAACATGTATCTATAACCTTGTAGATACACAATAATGAACCCTATATTATTTTATATACATCAACATTATATATACATGTAACATTCAAACTGTTTTATTCATGTGTATGTATCAGTTTATATTCAATATATCTTGATTAATGTGCCTAAACTCTTTGCATTAATTTAGTAATGCAATAATTAATTAAGTCATTATATTCATTTTTCCAACAAAATTACATTTGTTGGATTTTATTGTGGCTCTGAAGTTCCAATATCTTAAAATGTTGGGGTACTGTGTGTAAGAGAGAAGGTGGTGTGGAAGGCCATATAATTTTACAATCGTGCTCAAGACTGATTGAAGAGTGAAGCCCAATTATTAAATTATTAAGCCCAGGATAATAAGTATGTTCAGTGTATTGGTACCAACTCACTGTATTATGTACTGAAAAACGCAACGGGGACAACCTCAATTATACCATGCGTCGAATCTACACTGGCTACGGCCATAGATATAATACGCACCATTTCAAAACATGGAAATGTTTTATGTTTTTGACAGGGGCGTTTATAACATTGAAAAAAAAAACAGTGCAGTCAATATATTTCTTAGTTAATGTATGTTCATTAAAATTGTATTTCATTGTAGACGGTAGTCCCAGACGAAATTGCACGATTTAAGTGGCTCTGGTGAGCATTTTTCTTTGCGTCGCTTACAATCGTGGAATTTCTCCCGGTTAGTATACGATACGAGGATATGATAGTTTAATTGTCAATCATGACACCCTTTCGAGCTGAACAATTTACGACGATAATAATATAAAAAAACATAATATAATGTATGTTTACATAGTTTGGTAAAAAGAACGAAAAGTATTCCCAGTCCCGTGTTAGTGTTATATATACAACCAGGTGTTGTCAATATATATGAATTTGAGCAAATAGTCCTTATTGTGGTAAAATGGGGGCTAGTTTGCTAGTCATGTTCTTTATCATGTTATGGAATTTCCTCCTGTTACAACTTGAGGGTGCTCCATACAGGAAAGGCAGTAACTTTCTATATTTTTTAAAAGTTAGGAAAGACAACGTTTTTTTGTTGTTTTGTGTTGTTTTGTTACTTCGGTTTAATGGGTGACGAACGCTGGTGCTCAATGGTAGTGTACTTGAAACAATTGTAATGCCATCGAGACTGGGGAGCCTAAACTTGGCCAATGTGAATGTGTTAGCCGTGCCTAGCTCATGAGGTGGGTACTGACCCTACTGGGTTAGATCAAAATTGGTTATGTGTGATAAGTGATCACACATGGTTGGGCACATGAATAGTGGGTGAAAATGACATGATCTTAGAGTTATATAATATGATCTCAAGGTGAAAAGTAAATTTGCCTTAAACCATTTGCAGTGGAGTTATAAAGGGGTGATATGTTTCCCGATATCCATGAACGCAGAGATGGAACTAAAGTCAAGAGTGAATAGAGTATCACTCACGAGAAACTACACTGAATATGCAATGTATATGATTTGACCCCTTTTCCCCTTGTAGTCATCAAGTACAAAGAATTCTTTTTTAATTTAACCTATGGTGTCAATGATTTTTTGCCTTTCCTCACGGAGATACACCAGGTACTGCTTATGCTTGATACGAAGATCTTCATTCTCTATCGGCATGATATAGAAACATTTGGCGTTCATATCCATCTGCGCAAACTTAAGGCAAAAGGTATCCATGTCATTTACAAATCATTTTCTTATGTTGTAGAGTTCAGTAAAAAGTGAATATCATTTTGAACATCTGTTTGATATAATTTACAAGTACGATCATTTTCGTCCAAACCAGCATATTTGCCTCTTTCATGTGCGCTGATTCTAAACTTGGTCAATAATCTGGTATCTTGATGTGGTGCATTAATGAAATAAGGTTCCAACATGATAGTGTCTTTGAAAAGTCTATATGTTATTAGTTTATTCCCATTAGTTGTGCTATGCCTATCTGTATGTAGTTCATTTCTCCATTGTGGATTTATTTTCTTTTTCACCCCCTCTAATCACAAATGTTTCACTTTACCTTCACGTTCATTCTTTTATTCATCGGGGTCAATTTCTATATATTTTAACAGTGCTATGACACTCCCATACCAGCTATCTTTTTTATTTTATAAAGTTCAACAAATAGTAGAATGGCATATGTGGTCAATGGATCCTTATTTATAGATATTCTGACCCAGTATTTGACCAGGTTCTGGAGGGCCCCTATAAAGAGAGGAAATCTTCCATATTCCCCCATTACTGCTAAATTGGTGGCATTTCTACTTACCCCTAAAACATATATGCATATTCTTATATATAGTGTCTCAATTATATGTCCCTTACATGCATTGTAGAAGAACTGATTCTGGGTTTAATCTTTTGTATGAAAATGTTGTCCATATCTCTGCTATATATAGTAGTATTGGTTTCACAGTGTGATCTAATATACTGTGAATGACTTTAAATTCGTTGGTATAAAATTTTGTGTTCCAGCCATTTATGAGTATTTTGTGGGTTCGTAAATTCGTGGGTCCACCGGTACTAACTGTCGCCTCCAAACCCCCAATAAAAACAATCAAGTCGAACTAATAAAAGTGCATACACCTCGACGATCCATCGGAAATTGCGCATCCCCACTGTATGCGTATAATTAATTAGCATATCGCCTGTCCAAGCTTCTGTTGACGACTATTGAGAATATCAACAACGGTATTGTATTTCATTAACCTACATAACCTAGGTGAAAGTCACTCTCTCCTCATAACATAACTCCCATAACCAAAATATTTCAATATAAAACTACTTTATTTTCATCTGACAACCACCATACCCTTCCAACATACTCCCACATAACCCAAATCATTCCATATGAAACTACCTTATCTTGAAACACATATCGAACCGGCGCACCCTGTGAGTAGACTGGTACACGCGATAAAACGTCAAAAATTTTAAGCCCCTATTTACTTGAAACAACTTGAATTGTTTTAAAATCACTCTCACAGGATGGACCTTGTCACAAGCCAATCAGAAATGACTCTCAAAAGCTTAAAGCTGATTGTCGAATCCCTTTTTTCATGGGGTTTTTAATTTCGCGGTTATCAACAATCACGAAAATCACGAATATTGGAAAACGACGAATAAATGTAGTTTTTGCAGTACGTAGAAGAGAGCCAATTCCAGGATATTGATCATGAAAGAATTTCCGGACTTTGTACTAGTTTGTAGAATGCCCTTAGACCTTTTTACATAGAGAATGTTTAGCTTGTTTTAATTTCACAGTAGCTGAAAGCTCAATGCCTGAGTAACAGTAAGTTTGGACATTGTATAATGGATGACTATTGTATGTTTGTGTCTCTTGGATCACGGTTTCAGATTTATCAACTATCATTACTCTTGACTTATCCATGTTGACTTATATCGTCCATTGTGTACAGTATGAATGTAATTTCTTTAGACAATTGTGCAGTTCACTTTTAGATTCTGATCGTAGAATGAGGTCATCTGCATACATTAAACAGCCCAAGTTTAAGTTGTGTTATTGTGTTCGTTTGGCTTATCAAGTCAAACGGTGTAATTGCAGATGATTGGAGGTTGAAACATCCTATAATCTCGGACCGATTAAGGGAGATAATCACGCAACCTCGACCTTTCTTGAACTTTACTCAGCGGAATAATCAAACGAAAATTTTCACTCGTTAAAAAATGTTTAAAGGCACAGGAGGCTTTAGTTGTCGAAAATATTCATATTTGTTCCAATCACCGTAAACAGAAAAACATTAAAACATATACCGTTTCGTTCATATATACCATGACCATCGCGTAAACAGCATGTTATCATACAGACCTACTATATTTTACATAAGCAAGAGCCTGATTGTGTTACAGAAGACAGCACAGTGTTACTGGCTAATCACACACAAATGATATAAACGCTCTTTATTAGTTCCATATCAGGAATTCAGCAACAAAGAACGCTCTTTATGTTTACCATAATAATATAAACAAACACCAGGAAAGTAACTTTTTATGCTTTTGTTTACATAACAATGGTCAAACATATGACAACAACATACTGTTTATGCGATATTTCTTATTTGTATACGGACAAAGTCTGTCTACATTTTAATATTCTTTCTGTTTGTGGCGGTTTTTGACGGGTGGAACTATTTTCACAGCATACCCACCACCAAGGCCTCCCGAACCTTTAAATCTTCTAAATCTCGAGTTGAATTGTGTCAAAATTGTACACATTTATTGAATAGATATCTCCTAGTGAATATATTGCTTGTGGTTAAATGGATCGTTCTCAAAGACCTCGAAAGTTGATAGATTATAAACTGATGCACGAAGGTATTTCTGACAACGGGGCAGCCAAATCTAAATCCCCGGCGATGGAAAGTGAAGACGAGGTTGAAGGCGATTCGGAAGCATCGGCGTCAAAAGAAAAAAAATTCGCCCCAGAGAACAAAATAAAAAATAAAATATAAAATTAACTCTAAATTTATTTGATTACACGACTCAAATATGGCCTTGTATACTATCTAAAATACTAGGATTATACTTATATTTTATTTATTACTATAAAGACAATTGAAAACTGCCGCAAGGTAGACTGCTCTGGATATCATTAGTGAAATTTTCCACTACCGACGTCCAAGACAGGGGTACCTCTACTGCAGGCCCTGGATACGAGCATCCCCCTGCTCATATATTATGGGTATTATAAAACAAGATGCGCCCCAGAGAACACAGTTCAGTGCAAAATGACTCTGCAAGAAATAGTGCTAACAGTGACAATCGTTCAAAAGAGCCAAATATCTCTAGTTACAGTATTATGTTCAGTAGGTCTAATACTAATAAGAACAACCTTGAAGGTGAGCATAGTGCTGATCAATGTAACCCACAGCAGTCCGCTGATAGTGATGTAAATGAAATGTGACCCGCCATATCAAATCCAGTCGGAAGTCGGGAATTTTTTTACCCTGTGCCAATGCATTCTCTTATATATGCGAGTCGACCATATGTCGCCTCGCATATATAAGAGAATGCATTGGCCTAACAATTTTTTTTACAATTTTAATAATGTTTTCTTGTATTCTTTAACAATTTTATAATTTCACCCATACAGAGACCCAGACAAACATGAGCAGACGACACTCTTCTATAATATTCTTATATATACATTGTATGTGTTGGGGTTCCCTGCAGGGTAATGGATGTTTTTTATTTTATGTCCTAAAAATTGTCAGAAACATTTATTTAAAACAAATGATATAAAAAATTGTTAGGCCAATGCATTCTCTTATATATGCGAGGCGACCTATGGTCGACTCGCATATATAAGAGAATGCATTGGCACAGGGTAAAAAAAATCAGGAGAGTGAAGCAGGCTAAGACTATGCGGTGAAGACAGCAAAACTGTTTAAGCTAAAGCGACTCGAGCAACAATTGCCGACAACCGAGGAAGAAACCAACCACATTCGAGATGCAGGTGCACATGATTCGATATTTTTGGGGAAAAGCGAAAAATTGTGCTGTTATTGATTCTGTTGTAATTTGTGATTTACGAAAAGTTGATAAATTGAATACACATGTATCTAAACGATTAGTGGATTTGGGCTTGGGTGCTGAATACACATCTATCTAAACGCCTTGTGGGTTTGGGCTTGGGTGCTGAATACACATGTATCTAACCGATTTGTGGATCTGGGCTTGGGTGCAGATGATGTACGTGATAATTCCACTCAAGCTCAATCCACATTTCATAAATCTGTCGACTGGAGAATGAATTTGTCATGGACACTGCTGATAGAAATGTATCAAATTTACATCTAAATCAGATATTGTAGCTTCACACTAATATGTGTCAGTACACTTAAGCCATTTACACATAACATTTTTCTTGTTGGAACTAATGACGTTGAGAACAAGTCTGAGAAACGTATAGTTTCCAATTTCAGCTACCTCATTACAACTATCAAGGCCTCTTGTCAGGCTAAATTGGCCTTTCTCTCCATTCTACCACACCCAAAGGACCATGATACATCATTGGGAGTCTCATCGGTCAATTGTCAGCTGAAACGACTTTGTTCGGAGTGTCATATTTTCATACATTAGAGCATACAAACCCTTTGTAATTTATGGCAAGATTAAGACCCATGTGTATGCTGGTCGTGACTTGTCGCACCTCAATTTGGAAGGCACACGACGTTTTCGCCACCTATTAATCCAGGTTGTCAGGAGTTTTTCGTGGTTCATGTATTATTGTATGTTACATCATGTTTTATGCTCGTATTCTCATTTCAGGATACTGCTGTCAACGTCTTCATGGGCCATTGCCGCTCTGGGATATGATTGCGAGTTAGGAAGCCTCAAACCATTCTTCCTGCTCTTATCCTGCAACATCGTGACATCAGATCTCTGGATAACCACTGTTTCTAACTATTGGAATCATATCTGCTTGAAGTAATAGTGACCTTGCATGGTTGAACAATTGTTATTCAATATTTCCACCGCGTCAATGGTGGCTCTATAACATAGGTTATTTCATTCGGGATAATTCGGTTAATTACACTCGCAATCATTCAGAAGTACGTACATTGGTCAAGATGGCCCAACATTTGACCTGAGTAGACACGAAAAGTGCCGATATTCGATTGCGCTCCCCAATCTGGTTTTAATATATTGCTCTTGGTGGCCTACGGCTTGGCGGGAAATTTAAATATTGAATTTCATTTGATTCAATCAGATCCGGACAGCTATATACCATCCTTCACAGATTAATTATAGGTGAACGTAATCACATAACTACTGCCTCATACACATAGCCGAAATAGTTCCCTCTGTATGTTATGACTGTTGACAATATACAGTTGATGCGACTCTATATGTATATATTAATGAACTAATTTCATTCTAGTGCGCCTGCAGGTATGTGTCATTCTTCATATGTGTATTTGCCATACCTTATGGGGGATTCAGGTTTCCCCACAAGTTATGGCATTTAATAGGCACATGACTGCATATACATATATAGATATAGATGAACATAATCACATAGCTACTATATCATACACATAGCCGAAATATTTCCCCCTGTATGTTATGTCTGTTGACAATATACAGTTGATACGACTGTACATGTATATATTATATATGTTGAATTGAACTAATTTCATTCATGTGCGCCTGCAGGTATGTGTCATTCTTCAGGTTTCCCAATAAGTTATGGCACTTAATTGGCGCATGACTGCATGTTGGACTATTCGATCAGTTATTGTTCTGCATGGATAGTTCGAAAATAAATTGACAACTTAATTCAATCTTGTTCTTCTCTCGCCCAAGTCAAACAGTGTAATTGCAGATGAGTTAAGTTTGAAACAGCCTATAATATATTTCATATGCACTGTCTGTGGGTAAGCGGGAAATTTTTGTATTGAATTTAATTTAATTCATTCAGATCCGGACTGCTATATACCATCCTTCACAGATTAATTATATGTGAACGTAATCACATAGCTACTGTCCCATACACATAGCCGACACATATCCCTCTGTATGTTATGACTGTTGACAATATACAGTTGATACGACACTATATGTATATATTATATATGTTGAATTGAACTAATTCCATTCTAGTGCGCCTGCAGGTATGTGTCATTCTTCATATGTGTATTTGCCATACCTTATGGGGAATTCAGGTTTCTCCACACGGTGTGGCATTTAATAGGCACATGACTGCATATTGGAATATTCGATCAGTTATTGCTCCGCAAGGATAGTTTGAGAACAAATGTTCAACTTAATTCAATCTTTTTCTTTTCTCGCCTGCAATTTAACTGGATGACAGGTCACATTCAATATATCTGTTAAGTCATTTACAAATAGCTTAAAGATAGTGGGGTTACGTTTCGCCCTGTTTCACCCCTATATTGGAGGGACAGTCATCACTACTTTCCAAGGGTTTGTTCTTAGACACAAATTTGTTTTCCCATATATCTTTTGATGACCTTGTAAAAAGGTCACTAACCCCGAAACTTCGTGATATCAGCTTTATAGATGAGTCCTTCGTGATCAGCTTTATAGAAGAGTCCTTCGTGATCAGCTTTATAGAACTGTCCTCCGTGATCAGCTTTATAGAACAGTCCTCCGTGAGCCTTCTTAAAATCTATGAAACGACTGCATAGCTCACCAACCTTTTTCGGGTATACTTATCAGTAATATATTTTAAAACAAACATATGTGGTCTGTGGTTCTTTTCCCTTTGGAAACGCCAATTTGCTTTGTCACGACATTTCGTTTTCCTTTTCGTTATGTTATGAATATTTAGTCTGCTATTGAGCATTTTCAAGGAAAGTTTGGCTAATGAGCTACCAATCGTAATCCCTCTGTAATTGTTCAATGTTTATTGTGATATTGGGTCACAAAATCATGAAATCTCGAGCTGGGACCATGCAAATGTATTGACAAAGAAATATACGCATGCGTTGTTTGCAATAATCTTTCCTGACTGGAGTTTCCTGAAATTTGTGAAAACCCTGTGCCAATGCATTCTTTTATTTATGCGAGTCTCCTTTAGGGAGCCTCACATAAATAAGAAAATACGTTGACCTTGACTTTCTAAGCCAGTGTATTCTCTTATATATGCGAGTCTCCTTTAGGGAGCCTCACATAAATAAGAAAATACGTTGACCTTGACTTTCTAAGCTAGTGCATTCTCTTATATATGCGAGGCTCCCTATGGGAGTCTATGAAATAACTATCAACTCTCCAATAATAGGACTTCGTATATCAAACTCGCTTTAGGTAAAAATTACTATTGCAGTGACGTTACCGATCAATGTCCAATTAGTCCAATAATATATCAATGTTTAATAACAGATTTGGGATTAAGATTCGGAAAAGGTCAAGGTATTTAAATATTCTGAAAATGTTATATAGACTAAGCTGTGCCAAATATATACCACATATCAAATATTGTAACTTACTTGTGCTAAGTAACTTCAACGGTTGTATTTACATACCAGTGGTTTCAACAAGCGAAGTGTCTTTATTAGATAACTTTCAATAATGATTATAAGACCAAAGTTTATCTAAATTTCACGTTCTTTTTAGTGGTAATTTTTACAGACTTTTGTTATCTTTGCACATTTATCCAGTGTAAAGACTTGCGTCCCTATAAATCTACGAAGTACAAATAGTTCAGACAAACTGACCTTGAGGTGTGTTCCATCGGATGTCTGCGGTTTGAAAGTAATCTCACCAATATACCAATTAATGCCCTATGTAACCAAACAGCTAACATATATAAGAGAAAAACGATCAATATGCGAATCCTAAATAATGCATTATGTTGTGCAATGTATCTCCAAAAAAAAAAGCCATTTAGCGGATGTCAAGGCAAACAATATGACTTCGCGATCAGCTTTATAGAAGAGTCCTTGGTGATCAGCTTTATAGAAGAGTCCTTCGTGATCAGCTTTATTGAAGAGTCCTTCTTGGTCAGCTTTATAGAACAGTCCTTCGTGATCAGCTTTATAGAACAGTCCTCCGTGATCAGCTTTATAGAACAGTCCTCCGTGAGAGGACATGTGAGAGGTTTTATGTAATTGCTGCTATGCCTCAAGTGACTCATATATGCAGAAAAGAATCATATTTGCCCCGTTCAGGATAACACCATCATCGGGAGAATCTATTAAAGGCCCAGATCACAAAGAAATACATAAAACATTACTCGGTAAAAATCATCCGTTCGCCTTCTGAATCAGATATCAAGCGGCATCAAATTCATATAACATAAACATTCTTGGCAAACAGTGAACACCAGATTGACATCTCTTGACGCATCGCCAGGCCAATAAGTTGACAATGATGCATCCAACTATATATAGCTGTATAGTATATAGTAGCCACCACAAAAATGATTATTATTTTTTTACATATATATTCATATAAGAAATGAACGGCGGTTTCGATGTGGTCATGGGATCTTGACCGCGAGAAAAATTCAGCAACTGGGGTTCATGCTGAGTTTGCTGAATTTTTATCGCGGTCAAAACCCATGACCACGTTGAATCCGCCGTTTATTATTTATATTTATATACTTAAGTTCATTATGAACTATTTATTCAACTTTAAGTGAACGCATGGAGTTCAGTTCGGAGAGTTCGAATCCTCGCTTTTCATGTGAGAAGACCCAATAAACAACATAAAACGATTTACGTCGGTTGCAATACTATATATACTCACAACGCATTTCAATTGTAAATTAAAAACGGTAATTATGCAAATGAGCAAATACCATTGTTCGCGATGTTTCGAAAGTTGTGGGGTTGTAAACAGAGTGTCGTCTTTATACTAACATAGCTCTGAGGTGAGGGATCTCCGCGCGTTGTACTTCGCATGGCAACAATTGTCGAGATGTGGGTTGTGTAATTAGAGGAGATGAGTGTTATCTGCAGGGTAACAACACTGATTATAGACCAAAAACAAATTCTTGCCTAATCCGGACGTGCTGTCATTCATGTCCGATAATCCCCGGTGATTTCCGGGATCAATGTGTTCATAAACTTATGAACACATTTACTCAGGGGGCGTGTCTACAGTAACGCTGTGGGGAAATCGGAAGCGATATTTAGGTGTATGTAAATATTAACTGGTATCTCCCAAAAATAATATCAATATTATTCCATATGCACTATTAGAGCCTTTAACCATTATTTGTTGCGTTATAACACATATTTGTATTGGGAAAAAATGCCTGCATACATTTAGGGTACGTTCATACGCTGGCAAGTTTGCACGTTATATTTTACATGCATTTCTTCGTAGAAAACCACATGGTGCCAGAATATGAACGGAAACGTGGATATAACATGCATCTTTACCAAAGCAAACCACGTGAGAAGTAACATTTCTGTAGGTCCACGCATAACGGTGCTAGTGGCATTTGCCTTCAAATACCTGTATGATTGATTCTTACCTGTATGATTGATTCTTACCTGTATGATTGATTCTTACCTGTATGATTGATTCTTACCTGTATGATTGATTCTTACCTGTATGATTGATTCTTGCCTGTATGATTGATTCTTACCTGTATGATTGATTCTTACCTGTATGATTGATTCTTGCCTGTATGATTGATTCTTACCTGTATGATTGATTCTTGCCTGTATGATTGATTCTTACCTGTATGATTGATTCTTACCTGTATGATTGATTCTTGCGAGATAATTGCATATAATTTACATGCAAATTCCGTTAGTATAGCTACAGGTCGAACTACAGAGATGTTACTTCTCACGTAGTTACTAGTTAGTTGTGGTACAGATACATTTTATATGCATGTTTCCTTTCATAGGATAGGATAGGATAATTTTATTTTATTTACAATATACACACATGGAAAGTACAATTACACAAAATTTAATATTAATAAACTATACATGTATATTGCTAGGGGTGATATAGTCATGGCTGACTGTCTTCATATCAACCCTGAATGTGGTGACAGATTATATGATGAAGATGGCCGAATTAATTTGATTGTTTTTAGGTTACGTTCATCGTGTGCTTGCAACATATCGTTTTCTACGAAGAAATGCCTGCAAACCACACCACGCAAGCATACCAGTGTATGAACGTAGCCTTAAGCAATAATAAAACTATCGGTGCAGTGTGGTAACGTCCACGCTTCTGGTTGTCACTGGTCCATGTGAGTGACATTTGTTCAGTTATTTTTTGTCTTCGTGGTCGGGAACAGGAATTATGGCTCGACGTGACGTTAACGTTGTTTATATAAATCTTATGTATTATAAAGTCACGTTTTTGTACACATAATAGAGTTTAGATATAGTGCTTAAACTTGCACATACATCTATGTTGCTTCTACAATAAATTAGTGTCACTGCAATATCGATTTAAAGGCCGACTTAATTTCCGAATCACCAGATGACATTATATACAAAATATTCCACATGATAAACAATATATACCATTTGAAAGAGGAAGCTCCAAAACACTGTATTATCAACTGACCCGGTCGAATAACATGGGAACGTGTTGTTTTTATCGAGGTACCGGTGTGTGTTCTGTGCTTAAATTTGATCCGGACTCTAATGTAAAGTGTATTATTCTCGATGGAAGGGGTACAAATACTACAGATAAAGCTGAATCAATCGAAGGTTTTACTATGACAGGGTGCATAGTGAAATTGTAAGGTGGTCAAATAATTCTGATTGACAGCATTGATAGTAGTATTCATTAAAAATGTCTGTCCGATTTTATACTAACGAACAATCATATATGTACGTTTTCTATAACAGAATATTATTAGGGCGGAAACATGATCCCATTAAAAGGAGGTTTTGATGGTTTTATGTCGACTATCAAATCATGAAGTTTCATACGTTTTGAATTCTTGTCAGCCTATCAAAATTCCAATCATCGTCTCCTATAAAGAGCGTCCATGCCTCCGTCATCGAAAAGCCTTGGATAATTAAGAGCGATCACAGTTATGAATTGTTATTGTCGTTTTTGTTTGATGATTATGTGGATATACTGACTACAAGTATTTTCATTTTTATTTTTCATGTCCCCTCCCAACTTTCTATTAAACGACATTTTAATGAATAAGTGTCACTGTACTATCACCAGCAATGTATATGTGTATAATATGCCACTGCTATTTACTATACGTTTTAATGTTTATGATAAATGCTTGTATAACACGTGTGTCACTTCAATTTCATATGTAATGTATATATATACCATAGACGCCTGTTTAATAGATATGTGTCACTGAACTACCATATTTACTATCATGATATTAACCCTTTACCCAACAAACCGGCCAAAACCGGCCAAACAAAGCTTCAACAGCCTAAAATATCTTCGGTCTGTCTCAATAGAACCATACAAATATGGATATCATTGGAACCGGCTCCTTGACCACATTGTGATAGTTACAGTTATGCCCTGTGCCAATGCATTCTCTTATATATGCGAGTCGACCATAGGTCGCCTCGCATATATAAGAGAATGCATTGGCCTAAAAAAAATCTTTTTTTAACACTTTTTACCATTTTTTCTTACATTCTTTAACAATTTTATAATTTTTAATGTGTTAAGCCAATGCATTCTCTTATATATGCGAGGCGACCTATGGTCGACTCGCATATATAAGAGAATGCATTGGCACAGGGCCGTTCTGTTGGGTAAAGGGTACACGCGTGTGTAAAACATTCCACTTGCAATGTATATGGTAAACAATTGTGTCACTGTACGTGTAATTGCCATGATAAACTTACAGTGGTATTTGAAATATATGTACAATTGTGATTCATAAGATAAACTGAAATATACGTCGACCGCACGCGTGTGCAGTACCTTGTCATTATTCATGCTGCGTTATAACAATTCGATCCGATCAACGATGCACAACTCAAAAATTTATCGGTGCTAACCAGGTGCGATATATCGGTTCCATCACACACTTGAATCCGCGGAGCTGATTACCGCCATTGTTTTATTTTTCAGTGATATAACAATTTGGAGAGAAGGTAGCCACAAGTGAGTGAGACCAGCATTTATCCTCCAATTCCATTGTTTGCAATAATTGTATGGCCCATTGTATGGAATTAAACAAATACATATTTTTAAACTTCAGCGCCACGCAATTTAACCATAGCTTACTCCTGTTTTTGTTTGGTACACGATGTAACATTAAAGGTACTCAATCCTATTCGATCAGCTTTTCTCCCAAATTCCGCACATTACCTGCTTATTAAAAAAAACTTGTTTTTAGGTAGATAATCTGCTTAGAATCGCCTCCTTTTGAGTCGATAATGTGCTGAAAATGAGAGAAGTTTAGTCACACTATCGATTCATAATGAGATGATTCTAAGCACATTATGTGCGGACAATGACACAAATAAGCCAAACCATGACTTTTCAGGTGTACACTCTTCAACATGTGTTTTGACTGTGGCCCGCGCCATAAAAAGAAATAAAGTCTATGACTCCATTATCTGCTTGTTTCATAATCCAATAATCACATTATGTACCTATATCACATTATAGGTCGATTATGTGCGCATTTGGGCGAGGATATGTTGATTCGATGGTCCACATATCATCAGATTCCAACAACAACAACATTTTTTTAAATGGCGTTTCAGTTATCAGAATCTATTACTTGCCAAAAAATAATGCTAACCACAGTCCACTATAGTATAAAATTTCCCAAAACCTGTTTATCAACATTTTGTTCCACGAAATTTGGCCGGTTTGTCAATATCTGGCACACAAAATCAACTTGAGTTTAGAGTTATCCATCTGCATCCGCAATTTGGTCCGAGACCGTCTTCTCGTCTACATTTTACGAGGCCACTAAAAAGTGCCGGTGATGAAAAATAATAGAATTCAAAAATCGATATCTGAGTTTCGATGGGTGGGTTCCTCGACTCGAATCAAATATATTTTACCCCGAAGCCAAAGAAATAGTAATTTGCGAGCGTTAATTCGGACTGTGCATCTTTAACGTTATATGGAACACTCAGCTGCGGTGATCAAAACAGAATATCAAATATCCATGCATGTTAAAATTAACTATTTTCATAAATTTGATGCCCATATAGAATTATGAACGAATTGCATGCAGTGACGCCATATCAAATCCAGTCGGAAGTCGGGATTTTTTTACCCTGTGCCAATGCATTCTCTTATAAATGCGAGTCGACCATAGGTCGCCTCGCATATATAAGAGAATGCATTGGCCTAACAATGTTTTACAATTTTAATAATTTGTTCTTGTATTCTTTAACAATTTTATAATTTCACCCATACAGAGCCCCAGACAAACATGAGCAGACGACACTCTTCTATGTGCTTCTATATATGTGTGGGGCTCCCTGCAGGGTAATGGATGTTTTTTATGTCCTAAAAATTGTAAGAAACATTTATTTAAAAAACATGATAAAAAATTGTTAGGCCAATGCATTCTCTTATATATGCGAGGCGACATATGGTCGACTCGCGTATATAAGAGAATGCATTGGCACAGGGTAAAAAAATCCCGACTTCCGACTGGATTTGATATGGTGGGTCACATATTGGCGGGGTCATTGCCGTATGTTTATCACCCAATAATTCGTCCCGAATAAAGTAGTAAATATTTACATTGTTCTACATTCTTCCAATGGAGATAGCGTTTTGATATTAACGTGACATAGTTTGTTTTTTTGCTCACTAAAATTAAACCACAATATGTCTTTAAGGCCGGCAGCACATTTATGGGTCAGTCCATTTTAGAATAAGTAAACTCTTTGTTTTGGGACGAGATATTCGATATAGTTCAAGTGTTCAGTAGTCAATGTGATTGTTATATGCGCGATAATGTGAAAAACTGGCTGCATGTGACCCGTTTAGAAAGCCTTATGTATTGGACTCCAGCAAAAGTTATCTATCCTTATTTCCTCCACTTAGATACCAGCATATTGCACCTGCAAATTAGCGTCGTACTGAAGCATTCTATTTTCGACAAACTGATACCCGTATCTGACCAGCGACATCAAAGCCGAATGCAAAATTATAGGTTTTCGATGAAAACAGAGTGGTGGTGTCGACGTGTTGGTCGTCTATATACCGAAACCCGCAGGTATTAATTATGATAACCCGCACTATTTACAGGTAAGATGTAATCCATAACTCGTCATAATGATAACGATCGTCACACCAGGTATCCTGCGCCGAGGTACTCGGTATGAGGGAGTCATTTGATGCATATTAAAGGTACTCAATCCGATTCGATGGTCCCCATATCATGAGATTCCAACAACAACAACAGCAACATTTTTTAAATGCCGCTTCAGTTATCAGAATCGATTAATTGCCCAAAAATAATGTCTAACCACAGTCATCTATAGTATAAAATTTCCCAAAACCTGTTGTTTATCAACATTTTGTTCAACGAGATTTGGCCGGTTTGTCAAATATCTGACAAACAAAAGCCACTTGGTTTTAGAGTTATACTTCTTCATCCGCTATTTTGTCCGATATCGTCTTCTCGTCGACTTTTACCAGGCCACTAAAAAGTACCGGTGGTGAAAAATAATAGATTTGAAAATCACTCTGAGCTTTGATGGGTGGGTTCCTCGACTCGTATCAGATATTTTTTTTTACCCCCGAAGCCAAAGAAATAGTAATTTGCGAGCGTTAATTCGGATTATACATATTAACCGCTCATTAGCATTTCTTTAATGGATTCTCCCATCCAGTTAAAAAGTCTACATCGGAATGGTCTATTATTCATGTGCATAGAATGTACAGGTAATATAAGCAGGCGACACATAAATAACAGTACATTGGGAGTCATATTTATTGAGGGAAATGTTTACATAATAAGTTCAATATGTGGTCATTTATTGAACTTGTTAACTGAACATTTCCTAATGGATAACTACTCGTCGATAATGCTTTAGTATAGAAAGGATTAATACAGTAAGACCACAATTAAGCGATGACGGTTTCCGAGCAACATTAGTGACAAGTGAAATTAGTGTTGCGGATTGAGCTCCAAAATACAAATGATAGTATTCGCTTTTGATTTGTTCCCGGTATCGAAATAGGTCGATATATACTCAAACTACCTAGCTTTCTAAGAGCATTTATTTCCCAGAAGGACGCAATCAAGTAATCAAAATTTAAATATTGAACACGATGTTTCGGTCCCAAAAAAAACAGCCATCTGCACGGCATAGAACAGAAAACCTTGAGCGTTCTGTGTTAGTCAATACACAAAGAGCGTTTATTTCACTTCTGTGAGAAAAATTTAAGACAGCTGGAAAATGGCTGTGACCATGGAAAGTATTTTTCAGAGCATATGAAGCCGGCATATCAATATTCCGTGTATTTGTGAACCTCCTTTTACCTCTTTCCAAATTACGTAGACATAAATTGGTAGTTCGAATGAGCCATGTCCGTTTAAGGTCGAGTTAGTACACGATATGATTATAAATATGTTTTATTTATCAGTAAAATATTATAATAAAATAGTTTGAAAGACTTCCATATAGATTTCTTCCTCTCATACATACAAACATAAACACATCCAATACCAAATGGCAATATAAATAATATGCAATAAATAACTCGTAAATTGAAGCAAGAAAAAAAAAGGTCAACAGTATGTCTTCGTTGCACATTAACAACCTTAATCATAATAAGCACAAGTATGACTGAAGATGTCACTTCCACCAACTAGCGTTAGAATTGTTACACGGGGTTATATAGTATTATTATGATAACTATATTATATACCACGTTTGTAGGGTCCTGCGAATTGGAGATTTTGATCGAATCGAATATCGAATCGAATCATATCTGTGTGTTGCATTCTCAATTGGGCATGTTTTGTCAACGATTAGACGATTTGTGAAACGTTCTATCAACTACATGCACGAAGTTCCATCATAACTAATGTGGCGATGAACTGTCGTTTGTAATACTATTAACTTCAAATGATAATTGTCGAGAAAAAAAGGCAGATTTAAAAATAATGTCCATGCGGCCGTCTCGACGATTAATATATAACCACTAAACGGATTATCAGAACTAAAATCACGCGAAATTTGTACAGTTTGCATGTACATGCAAAATTTCAAATCGACATTCGGAATCACCCATTGTTATAAACTTGAAGATGCAACAACAGTCGCAGGGTAGCCTGATTATGTAGTGTTGGATACTTCTTGGACAAATGATTCCATAGATGGTTTATTGTCCCAGATGCCTGCGATTTATACACCAGGTTGCATTCATCTCACGTGTACATCCCTGCACTATACCTGCAGCTTTATCATGTTTAAAATAAACATGAATAACGACAGCATTTTGTCAAGTGTCAAAGAACGCTCAGAAATTGAAAGTAAACTTCAGAAGAAAACATCGCCAAAATGCACTTTTCGATGCCGGGAACACGTGTTGTTTAAATTCTCAGCTATACTACATAATGCAGATCTGAGACGGATAGACGGCGGATAACGCTAGCGGTTGCTCAGTCTCATAGCTATTATTATTCACGCGCGTTGTCGGTCCATCGGTGATCTCCGAGCTTTTGGCTACCATGTTCAAAGCTAGAATTCAAGCGTATTTAGTAGTCCTATAGTGGCTAATTGCTGGCTATACTTATATCTAATATATATAATCGCGATGGATAATAAGAATTATAAGGTGCATATATACATCATTTTCTGTAATTAAATGGCACAAAAACAGCTAAGATCGATGTCCGTAAACAGCCTACTTTTCCACCAGTGTATATTCGAAATTTCGAGTTGGCAATTTCGACTCGAATTTGACTTTCGAATCGAATCTCGAATCGAATATCGAATATTCGCAGGACCCTACACGTTTGGGTTCTATATTCTGGTCGTTACAAACCATATCATTCTTTGCTTGTTTCACATAATTATAACAATAATTTAAATACCTAAGACTGTTTAATGTAACATATGACATCTATTAAATTTGCCAATGCACTTTGATGCATATAGCCAATCTTATTCTAACGAAGTCAATTAGAGTGCGGAATCCCACCCCGTGTACCTTACCCATGTTTACTAAACATGGGAGATAATCAGGTAAGGTAGATCCTTAATTTATCTTTTAAAGTTAATTCAACTTTTCTATGTGAATATGAATATCGTTTTGTGAAGACACAAGAGGCTTAGCACAATATCATATTTCGCAAAAACATTACTCAAAAACAGTATCATACTAAATCAGTACAATGCTTGTTTCTGCGACGAAATCACACGTCTAGATACATGTATATGCCAATGATTAATCAATCATTCAACTGAAACTTTGTTGTATATACGCTATGTGAGAAATTATTTGGTATTAATTAAGGAATATTAATACATTAAAAATAATTATTGACATGGTTAAAGCAAATAATAAATAAAACATCTATGGTGGTTTGAGTTAATCCCATATTATTTCAGTCGTGACTAGCAGTGGAAATACAAATTTTCAACTCGCGACAATTGATATTTCCACTGCTAGTCACTCATGAAATAGTTATGGTATTCACTCAAAAAAACATAGGTATCCGGTATGTACTGATCACCAAGGGAGAGCATTAATATCGACGTTTCCTCCCGATAAAATAACGCCGATATTCTTCACGTCATCACCTATATCCTCCATTTTCTTAGAAAATATAGCTGCTACTGCCGCAGCGGAGGCCGGTTCGATCACTAGCTGTGGACGACAGAAAGAAAGTAGATACAAACACGAGGCTACAATCCACGAGGACCCATACAGACTACTGCGTGTCGTTCATATGTAAGCACGATGATACATGTTTAACACTTGGGACAGATTCCAACACGGAGTTAAGTATAAGACCACGCGGTAGTCACTGCCTGAAGTAGTGTCCTCTGAAAGTTGGTGGGAGTAATAAATAAACCCCATGCATAGCCTGAATTTAGGTGTCTTCTTGTGTCACGATATGGCCATCGCTGTTGAAAGTTACACCAAACCAATCTAGACCAGAATGCACCAGTCGTACTTAATTTCTGCCTGTGTCACCGACTGGGTACTAGGCAGTGGGTTTCTATATCTAGAGCGCGTTTTTCCTGCCAAAATTGCGAAACCGATCGCACCAAAGTCAAATTTCGTGCTTTGGGAACAATTCCCTAAATAATTAGAACGCTAATTTTGTTGACGATTTTAACACGCCAATCAGCAAAATGGCAGAAAATTAGAACTCGTATTCTGACTTGACTGATGTTTGCCATGTGTGTTGTTGTCCATGTGAGTTTAGACTTTTGTGATGATAAATTAATCGGAGAAACAAATCGCACCGTTTCGCGATATAGTTATTTTGTTCTAGTGGGACTTTCCAAACTTAAGGTACGAAATTACTCAAACATTGTTCGATATTGTTTGAGTTTTATAAGGCCATCGTGTGGCTCTGGTCGCTTATTATATATATTAATATAACTCCACCATATATATGTTGGTAAAATGCCGCCAGTGGCAGCGAACTTATCGAGTCATCAAGGGAGGTAAACCCTGCATTGAGTCATCAAGGGAGATAAGCCCGGTATTGGGTCATCAAGGGAGATAACCCCTGCGTTGAGTCATCAAGGGGGATAAACCCTGCATTAAGTCACCAAGGGAGATAAACCCTGCATTGAGTCATCAAGGGAGATAAACCCTGCATTGAGTTTGATACTAAACCCCAATTGACTAATAACCCATACATATTGGAATCCGACATTAGAAAACTATACATCTATATATGCGGGCTATAGGGATAGGTAGTCGTTGGGTCTGAAAGTATGTAGTAGTGTCGAATCCATCAAATGACCATTCAAGGCTTAGATTGTTTTCAAATTGCCACAAGGATCTTATATTGACTGAATTTTGACAATATAACCACCGCATATTTGGTGTAATCATATTTTATTTCCACTTCTAATAACACATATGTAAACATGTAATATAAGTTTAAACAATACGAAATATAATAGTGCACATAAATGGATTGATTGTAAATTGGATTAAACTGGGGCTTATGATAAGTTTTATTCCCTTTCATTTCGCACCCCTCGTCACTAATTGGAGAGGGGGGGTCAGACGGAAAGGAGTGGAAACACTATATTGGTAGTGATAGTGATAGCATCGAAAGAGGCGGATGGGTGAGGAGCGAGCGAGAAAGAGAGATCGAGAGAGAAAAGATAGAGAGAGAAAAAACGAGAGAGATGTTAGAAAATAGGAAATCGACAGAGTTTATAGCATTGCTTAACATGCATCCATCATATAACATATTGTACGTAGCGTGAAGAATATGACCACTTTAGTCAATGCATGTAGTGGAAATCTTCTAACAGTGGGAGAAGTACTATATGCATGAACAATGCACGAGTTCATGTTCAATGTATTGTGGTCGCATTTTAGGGACATTATGCCAAGTTGATCACTTGAAATTTCCAAAAATAAGCTTGAGTTGCCAGTATTTCAGAATAAATCGCTTTGATTGGATATGTATGAATGAAAACACGACGTTTTGCTATTGGCCTACCTTCATTCGCTCAAGTGTGAACTGCATAGCTTTGATTATCTCCTCATCTGTCTAAAATTAGAACAGTAATCAATACATTTTCTGGGAAAACACCTGCCTAATATTTCTGTTTATTGTTTGATAGGATAACGGTTGTACATCGAATTACTACTGCATGTTATATCCGCATATGTACTATGTCATATACCATGTGTTAGTGGTGGTATATACACCAATCAATAAAAACAAAATAACCAAGAATAAAAACAAACATACTGAAACAATGGTCTGGGAAAGAAATAATCAGGTGCTTGATCATTATGTTGGCCTTTAAGGTGTGGCTTATTTCACGAAGATGTTGCTTATTTCGCCGCAGAGGTGGCTTATTTCGGCGTAGATGTGGCTTATTACGCAGCCGCATAGGTGGCTTATTTCAGCGCATATGTGGCTTATTTCAGCGCAGATGTGGCTTATTTCGGCGCATATGTGACTTATTTTGGCGCAGATGTGGCTTATTTCGCAGCAGAGGTGGCTTATTTAGGCGCATATGTGGCTTATTTCGCAACAGAGGTGGCTTATGTCAGCGCAGATGTGGTTTTTTTCGGCGCAGATGTGGCTTATTTCGGTACAGATGTGGCTAATGTTTGGCTCTCTAGCTATCTAAACATGTGCCATGGCTATCAATGGCCGAAATAAGCCACGGTATATTTAGCTGGCACATTGTTGTATAGAAAACTATATGGTTCCAGAATATGAACAGAAACAAGCATATAAAACGCTTCTTTAAAAAAAAAGATAACGTAAACGACACGATAAGTAAAACGTTTGTGGTTGCAACGTCATGTAGCGGTGCTGCAGACATTCGCCTATAAATGCTGTATGATTGATTCTAGCGAGATAATTACATGATATTTACAGGAAAATTTCGGTAGCATCGCTACATGTGGAACTACATAGCGTTTACTTCTCATATTAAGATATGTGACATTATTAATATTATATAACTCACAACAGTGAAGACATCTTTTTCCAGCAGCTGTTTGACAATATCCCACGCAGCTGTTCCTATCTGCTGCACCTTTATCCCTTCAGCGATCGTGTCCACAAACCTCGGTGGATTTGGCCACAGTCGTTCACCTGAAATCGGACATGCATTATTCAGTCCAAGTTTACTTCGACATATATCTATATCAGTTAGTGAAATCGGTTGGGATAATACTGTTTTACGTAAAAAGCCCCCGTATATATGTCTCCACAGCATATTTTACGCCCAGATCCAGTGGCGGGAATTTTTGTCAGTTTTAATCGATCGGTCATAAAATAATGATGTATTATGATATAACGTTCATGTTATTGTTCACATTTAATTCACACTGTCACTTCGGGAGATTAACTGAGTTCGGATTCATGTAAACAAAGTGATAAAATATATTTCTCACATTACATTGTTACATTCAGTTGACAACTCTTGTGGAGTTAAATTTTCTATGGAATAAACCTGTTTACTGTCACGATTGTGCCATATTACTACAGTAATTATGCATTTTAGTTGATCGGGTCAACAACAGCACTACTTTATACCAAGATATGGAAAGACATATTCACGAGGATTCGACTAACAGCTTTATCCAAACCGACTTCACTAGCTGGTTTACATTTAAGGAAACTTTGACTGGCCATTTCAGTCTCTTTGAAAAGTCGACGAAAATCTTACCAGATTTACATCCCTTGGTCTCTCATAGATAATTTCTTTTCTGCATTGATAGGATTCCGTCCATTTCATTGGTTATGACTCAGACTGTGCACCATTTCAATAATGTCATTGGTCTGTGACATTGCCAGCGGAACCCGAATGGAGTGTTATAATGAGCGCGAGATACTAAAAATAAGAAAACGCAAACAAAGAAAACAAAAGAAAATGGCTTATACTTCACGCATTTCACTCATCATTGCTTCGTGTTTTATCCAAAGATTGACTACAAGGGCCTCCGCAGACTTAAAGATACGGGCGGCATTGGCGGTGGGTATGCTGTTAAAATATTCACCTCCGTCAAAAACCGCCATAAACAGAAAAAATAGTTAAATATAGACAGACCTTGTTCTTATACCAATCAGAAATATAGCATAAACAGTATGTTATTGTCAAATGTTTTCCTTTGTTATGTAAACAAAATAAAAATGTTACGGAATCTGACTTTTGTTTAGATCCGGATATGGTAAACATAAAGAGCGTTATTTGTTACTGTTTTCCTGATATGGAAATAATAGAGAGCGTTTGTATCATTTGTGTGTGATTAACCAATAGAATTGCGCTGTGTTATGTAAACAGAAGCACAACTCTGTAACACGAGCAGGCTCTTGTTTACGTACACCATCGTATGTCTTGGCGACACTATACTCTTTACGCGCTGATTATATTTGGCATATGAACAAAACTAAATATATTTTAATATTCCTTCCGTTGATGGTGATTTGAACAAATATGAATATTTCTGCAACGCCCGTGCCTTTAATTGATTCCAGACAGAAGACTTGAGCAATGGGGCTCGCGAGAAATAGTGCTAAGTTAGATATCCCAAGTGTGCGGGGGGAGGGGGGCTAAAGTTTCGGTTTTCTCCGTTATCCCATATTTTGGTTTTTAAATTTGACCAAATTTTCTAAAAACAAATTCAGAAATGGCCAAAATAAATTCTGGCCAGCGTGAACCTGGAAACTAGCAGTCAGATGCTCGTAGCCTGTTTATATATAACCATGGGTATATGCGAGAAATACACAATGAAAACACACCCCACAGTTTGGATCGATAAGCCTTGCCCTGTGTATTTTGATGTTGGGTTTTTTGACAATCGGTCTTCCGTATCATTTCTGCAACACAATTGTCGTCTTCCTTGCAGCACGACGTTACCGTCTGATCACAACGGAAGCCTTTTCATTAAGAGTATGGTTAATATATTGCCGCCGGTTCAGTGTATTCTCGGATAGAAAACAAATAGGCCTATGCCGAAAGCAGAAACTAAGTCGCGAGGGGCACCCCTGCATGGTTGAATCTGGGATATTTGGCACTCGGGACTTGGCTGGGTGGTTTTCGTTGGGGTGGTCTCCACCTTGGAATTTCCAACTGCAACCCACCCCATTGAACCACACCAAACTCACAAGTTTGCGTAATTCAGTTTTCACCTCCCCCTCCGGTGCTTTGATTTTTCCCAAATGTTCCCCCATAGACTACTAAATGGTAGCCTATTCTAAATGGACCAGTTGTCTTGTGGCCACACTGGCCATACAGGGGGATGAAAAGGATGGTTCGGCCCAGTATGAGATTAAAAAATCCTAACATCTAGTGGTATAACGCCAGACAAATTTACACCCCGATTAATTTTTTTCTTAAATTAATTAGCAAGTAACTACTGGCTATGGCACAGAACAGATGGTTAGGCCCGATGTGAGAACATTTTGAAAACCTGAACATGAAAATTGGACAATCCTAACATCTAGACTGGCCTCAAGCTTTCCAATTCCGGGAATTTTTTAACCTGAAACTCACCCCTAGATTTGAAAATTGCCAACCGATGACAGGGACGTGGCTAGAGGGTCTCCGTTGTGTCCACCTTGATAAATTCCAACTGAACCCCCCCCCCCCCTGAATCAGAATCAGACCAAACACAGTTTTGCATAATTCAATTTGCACCCCCTTGCACATCAGTGCTCAGGCCAGATATCCTATATATTTATAAACCATGGTTCTATATTCCCGGTATGAGAACATTTCAGATATTTTAACCTGAAAAATTGAATAAATGTTGACATCTAGTGGTCTAACTCCAGACAAATGCACATGGCTACGGGCAAGAGACCAGGACACACCGGGCTGACCATAGTTGTGAGAAAATTGAAAACTATGCAAGAATATCACAAGTCCTAGCAACTAGACTGGCCTCAACTGAAGCTTTCCTATAGTTTGGGAAATTTCAAACCTCATATTCCACTTCAGGTTGGAAAATTCTCCAACTGATGACTATTTCAGTCCACAAGTTTGACCAAATCTAGCAAAATATTGTTTTGTTAACCTAATTAGCAGTTTTGTATTGGCCACGGGGAGGGACAATGACATACCGGGCCGACCATGGTTCGGCCCGTTGTGCGAAAATTTTGAAATATGAACAAGAAAATCGCAAAATCCTAGCATATAAACTAGCCTAAAGCTTTCCTAGAGTTGGAAATTTCAAACCTGACACCCCCACTTAGGTTAGAAAATCTCCAACTGACGACAATTCCAATGAAATTGTTGACCAAATGTATGACAATATTGTTTTCTTAAATTAACTGGCCACCGGGGACGGACCAGAATAGGAAAATATACAAATATTGGTCCAAAAACAATTAATTCCCCCCAATAAATTGTTTGAAAATCAGACTACAACAACATTTTCAAACTATTGTTGGTGTTAAATTTCCAACTAATGTTTTGGCAGGTATGAAATTTCCAACTGTTTAAAATTTTGACCAAAGTTGGGGGTGAGACACCCCCCCCAAACCCCTCTGTCGCCACGTCTCTGATTGATGGCCATTTCAGTCCAGAAGTTTTGCAAATGAAAAGGGAAATATACAAATGTTGGTCTAAAAACAAAAAGTTCGTCACTAAGAAATTGTTGGAAAATCAAACTACGAGAACAATTTCAACCTAATTTTGGTTTGAATTTTCCAATTAATGTTGCATTAGGTTTGACTACAGTTGGGGGGGGGTAAGATCCCTGCATAACCACCCCTGTCGACACGCCCCTGCTTGGCAGCCCATGCTAAGAGCGCGGTCTTACATTCACTTGAGACCAGAAATAATCGATACTAAATTATGTTGGGTGGCACCCGGGAGGAGTCAGGGGGCTACATCCCCACCCCTGTCGGGGAGGGATAGACACCCCCGTCGGGGATATCTGATATGGTCAACCCAGTAGCTAAAGCCCGCCCCTGTCGGGGAATCGTATAGCCCCCTACGTCGGGGATATCCCCTGTTTGAAATCATATAGATATTTTAAAGGAGAAGACCACATATGGAGCAGATATCAGGGGGAAATGATCTCTCATAACCACAAAACTAAAAACCCTTAAACCAACTCGACGTGCGATTTATCTACGCTCCTGTTGCGTAAATTCTAGTATAAGAAGTGCGTGCGTCTATTCCAGACAAATTTCAAACAGTAAATATGACCAGACAAGACATAGAAACCGCTAATCTCATTACCAATCTAACAACACCAGTCGAACATGATTACCTTTCAAAGCAATAACACCGGGCATCGGGTTACGGACAACCACAGGCACACACACCATAGATAAATACACGGTCAAAAGAACGGCGGTGTTTTTGTACGGTTATATCTGGCATATACCCATAGTTATATATAAACAGGCTACGAGCATCTGACCGTAGATTTAATCGAAGGAAATTTGGACTAGCGTGTGGGTAATGCATTTTTTGTGTGCGAGAAATGGGTCTAAATGGGTGTCCCAAAATGGATGACGGTGTGGACGTACATCAATTTAAAGGGACACAAGGCCTTCACAGTTGGTGAATGTGCAATAATTGTAAAAACACCATCACGAAGACGAACATGTAGAAATAGATACACTCATTTGTGACGAGGAACAACTTTTTAGACATTGTGTCTGCTTTATTTGCGCGTTGTGCGCAGGAATTTCGCAAATAAACTAATTTCCTATGATAATCGACAATGATTTGCCATTATTTATATATTATCTTCTGATTTGGAGTAAAAATAACTATCTCTCATCGTATAGTAAGTTCAAATATTTTAGTCTAAATATGATTTTCCACCTCATTCGAACATCTATTATAGCTGCAAGCTACACCTGTTAGGACTAAAAGGCCGCCTTCATGCTTGGGGAAGGTATACCGTTTCGCACGCAAGGTCGGCCGCTAAACAGCTTCAAGGCATGACATAATTATATTAGTGGCAGAACAAAATCTTTTACAACCTGTAAAATGATGCCGTCTCAAGATCACGTGAGAATTTACGAGTCCCGTGACTCAAGTTTCAGAGAGCGCGCTATACTTAACATTTTACCTCGAATTTATTAATTGTTTTAAACTTTCTATTTGTTTTACCATTAATCGTCTAAAGATTACGAAGACTAAGATGGAAACGGTAAGCGTTTTATTGGCGCTGTGGTGATAAAACTTAATGCCAACCTGATATTACATATAGTCCAATGTAACCAGGGGGGATTTTTTCCGGGCATGTATGCCGGGTTGGGTGGGTGGTCGATGGGACCAACAATTTTTTTTTTCCGCAAATAAAATGTTTTTTCCTGCAAGTCTTTTTGACTATTTTTGCAATGAGTTAGGCTTAAACACATTAGAATAAGAGAAATAATGTAATTCTAACTGCTAAACTGACTGCAGGCAGTTATCGTGTTGTATTGTGTTGCAAATTTTGAAATCCAAGATGGCCGCTGGCAGCCATGTTTCTTTGGCCGAATGACCCCAAAATGACTTGTTCCTATTTACATGTCAATGTTAACATCCATGGCAAATAGTATGCACAGAAATTCACATACAGCTGGGGGTGGGGGTGGGTGTCCAAAAATGGTCGGAAAAAACTGCCGAAAACGGAAAAAAAATTGGACACGGGGTGCGTTGGTCACAACAAAGGTCGAAAGTAAAAAATCAGCATACCTGCCTGAAAATTTCCGACCCCCCCCTGATATAACAGGAATTTATTTATACTGCACAGTCTACAGGCTTATCCCAAAAATAAATTTTTCCTTGATATAGTCACATAATGGTGTCACAACATACTGGTACCAGTGCCACACATATTGATTTTATCAACATAAATCAAGCATGGAAATACTAGAAAATGGCGAAGCAGCATGTGGTGGTGGTGGTGGTGGGGGGGGGGGGGGGGGGGTCGTGCTAAGAGTTGAGAATTTTAACCGGGATGTAGAATACTGATACATCCAGCCCCCCCCCAGTGTCCCTGTGTGACTGATTTACATTCCAAAACAAATACTGGTATTAGAGTGAAACAATCGCATTTACCTTTACCAATAATTGCAATTGTATTGCACTGATGGCCGAATCGCAATAACAGACGGTGTCACCCCTCCTCTTGAGTCCGGCCTACCACTTAAAGGCTAATAGACAGTAGAGCCTGTCGGCAGCACGTCGCCCAGCTCTCTTAAATAACATAATTTTCTCATCTAACTCTGAGAAACGGACACAGAAAATTTTGACAGACCCATGGCATCGGATTCAGTGAACCTGATTATCTGGATCATCTGATGAAATGATGACGATATATGTGCATTTTCTTGGATTTTTGTGCATATTTTGTTGGCTGAATACAGTTGGTGAGAAGTACTCACGACTCAGGACAATACATACGTATGTAATGGAAGAAGGGTGGAATGCGGGAGTCGAACCGAAAGTTAGCAGCACCCGAAATCTCAGGCCACCGGTCACCCATCCAAGTACTAACCGGGCTCGACGTTGCTTAACTTCGGTGACGAGACAAGGCGTCTTAACCACTCGACCAAAGAAGCATGCTCCGTTGGAGCTGTTGATTAATCGGCCTTCTATATTTACAACGCGAGAGCTACACATACACAGCGACCAAGTATAATGGGACTGCATTGATTAATTGGATCGGTAACTTTGGCTTTCCACATATCGTTTCTGTGATAGCATTGCTAACGGCTGCAATCGACGGTAGGGTGATTTATTTATTTATTTATCGGAACAGAGACATGGGTGTTAGGACTGCGAACATTGTCAACAGTCCGTGTTTCTATTCGGCACCTTATCTCCACCGTCTATCAAGAGAACCAACTTTAAAACTGTCGCCTGGTGTTTGGAACGAACTTAGATCACTTGGTCTCAATAAACGGAGACCGACAAGGCGTGGCAAAAGGGGCGGCTCCCGGGTAAAATATAAAGCTCTATCAAGTAATGGTGATCATAGAATGGGGTAAATTTCGAGAACCTGATCAAATTTGTTGCTTCTGACCACATCGAGAAGTGCACATTGATAACTTTGAACACACGATCAATTGTGAACAAAGCGTCGGAAATTTGTGAATTCATTGAGACTAGTGAATGTCATCTGCTAGCCGTTTGCGAAACGTGGCTTCTTGATGGAGATGAAGGACCAACGGCTCTTGCATCATGTCCGGACAATTTCAGGACCATATTTAGTTCGCGCAAATGTGCCACACGTGGAGGGGGCGTTGGGTTATACTATTCAACCCGTATTCAGATTCGATGTGAGAACACTGATGTATACGAACATTATGAACATATGGTAGTGCAGTGTAAATTCCCAACTGAAACAGGCACAGAAAGTATGAGACTCATTACAATATATAGACCTCCTGATAAACCTGGTGGTTGCAAAATTTCTAAATTCATTATGCAAGTCTTACTGAACCTTTTGTGATCGTTGGCGATATGAACGTATGGACTGACGACATTACACACCCAATGACTGTTAAATACCACCAACTTCTAGAAGGGAAGTCATTAACGCAACATGTGTCGGGATGCACACGATGCTGTAGTGTTAAACCGCATTCTGGCCACACGTTAGACCACATAATATCCAGTGAGAATGCTATTGTTACCAACACAGTCATTATGGATCGCTCCATGTTCGACTCAGACCACCACCCCGTAGCATGCGAATGGTCGGTAAATGTACCCAAAGTTCGTCAACAACCTAAATGTGTTCAGCGACGACCATTCAAGACGCTAGACATTGATAAGTTTTCTAGTCTTGTGAAGATAAATCTGACTGATATAGCGGATATCGGGTCATATAATACTACCATGATAGAAATTCTAGATGACCTGGTTCCGGTAAAATGTATCAAATTGCGCCAGCAACGTAATCCTTGGTTTGCAGACGAAATCCGCCACGAGAAAAAACAACGACGTAAATTATCAGTGAAGTTCTCAAGACACCCTACACCAAACAATAGAGCCGATCTTGTGAATTATTGTGAATTCTTCGAAGCGTGTCGTCAAGATGGTCCATGTGGCCAAAAAATCTTATTTTGAGTCTATCCTTACGAATGCGACTCAGAAACAGATATTTGACTGTGTGAAACTACTAACGAAAAAAAATGAGACGGTATTGCCATCACACGAGAATTGTAAAGTTCTTGCTGACAAATATGTTGATTACTTTCATGAAAAAATTGAAGTTATAAGAGGAATGTTTCCAACGACCACTCGCATGTTACCAACAAAAGTATCGACGAGCGACGTTTTTGAGTTCACTAATTTCGAGGATGTTTCTGAATCAAAATTGGAAAAGGTTCTCAACATAATGAAATGTAAATCATGCCTATTGGACCCAATTCCTACGAGATTTGTGAAAAATGACCAAGTCAAGCAGCACTTTGTCTCTGTGTTCACTCGCATTAATGTAAATTCTCTTTCGAACGGTGTTGTGCCTGATGAGATGAAGATCGCGATAGTGACACCTTTACTGAAAAAATCCTCACTTGATCCAGATGTGCTAAAAAACTACAGAGCAGTGTCTAATTTGTCATTTCTTTCGAATGTTCTGGAAAAAGTAGTCAGTATCCATCTTCTTGAGCATGTGAACAAGCACAACTTGTTTGATAAATTCCAGTCTGCCTACAGAAGTAACCACTCAAGAGAGACGGCACTCATAAAAGTAAAAAATGACATTTGACACTTGTGACCACAACATTATGTTACATCGTTTGCGAGACTATATTGGCGTTCGCGACATCGCACTCAGTTGGTTCAAGTCTTATCTTTCCAATAGGAAGCAAAAAGTATTGATAGGAGATATTTGCTCGGAGGAAGTGAGTCTAGATGTTGGAGTTCCTCAAGGGTCCATACTGGGACCCCTATTATTTCTCATCTACACCCTCCCACTTGGACGTATTTTGAATAACCACGCTATCAGTTATCATCTTTATGCAGATGACACTCAAATATATGTTGAATTTGATCGGAAGGAAGTCGGCGGATACGATGAAGCCAAACGTTGTTTAGAAACATGTTTCTGTGATGTCAAAAACTGGATGCTTGGAAACAAATTGAAGCTGAATGATGGTAAATCCGAATTTCTGGTCATATAGCCTCTAAATATCACCTTAATGCACTTTCGGCAGAAGTGAATGGTTGTGTTGATTCCAGCTTCGACATAGAACTTGGTAATAGCATCATTTCTTCATCAAAGCAAATTCGAAACCTAGGTGCATATTTTCATTCCAATATGACAATGGACACAATGGTGTATAACATTCTAAAAATCTGTTATTTCCACTTGCGATGTTTAAGAAGAATCAGATAACATCTTACAAAAAGAAGCAATGAAACATGCTGTGCTTTCGCTGATTGTATCACGTATTGACAGTCGTAACTCCCTACTGACTACCATCACTCAGGAGAATGTGGATAAGATCGACATTTTGATAAACAATTGTGTTCGCTTAATGAATAATAAATGTAAATATGATCATATAACCCAATTTCTAATCCAAGAGCACATCATGACATTCAGATTTAGGATTCAGTTTAAATGCGCTGTTCAAATCTCTCCACATGGAATCACCTGATTATATCACGGACATGTTTCAAGTGAGATCGGGAGGAATAACTCGGTCCAACACCACCGGATTCCACCCGATTACCATCGGCGGTAAACCGAACAATAAGCATGGAAAGTTATGCTTACAGGAAGTGTCCATCGCGCTATGGAACAAACTGCCAATGAACATCAGGCGCTGTCACTCTGTTCAAAGTTTTTAAAAGTTGCTGAAAACATATCTGTTTCGTCAATGTTTTCAGTTGCCAAATTGACATTATTCGCACAAATTTTCGATTCACTAATTTTTCATATATTCCATATTCGTGATTTGTTACTATTTAGCTGTGTACGTAGCTGTTTTTAAGTAGTATTTTAATTCTCCTTGGCCTCTTTTAAACTCATATCTTTTAGTATCCATATTGTGTTATCTCTTTGTTTTAAACTGTACATGTATTTATATTGTAAAGCGCATTGAAACTAATTTACTGTCTAATGCGTTTTTAAATGTAAATATAATAATAATATACTAATAATAATAAAAATTTGGCGGCGGAATCCCTCCTAAAATGTGGTGGAATCTGGAGTACGGCTTAAGGATCATTAATGCCAATCAGGTATGCTTAGGAAAAGCTCCAGAAAATCACAAATCATTAACTACACTTGTCACATGAGGTTCAGCATCCGTATACTCATAGGTTACCCGAATTATATTATGCGACAAAGATGAGTATTCTCTCACGCTGTGACTAGCCCCAGCTAGATGTCGCCTAAATGGTCGCCCTATCTCTGTACGTATTACTTATATAATTTTCCATCTAGTCTGTTCCATTACTCAATAACCAATAACTGAAGAACACACTGATAAAGTACATGTATTATTTGCAAATGGTAGAAACACAGGGGCCTGTAACGCGCTCGATGCTCCACCACACACCCTCCACCCTCCACCTTTATACATCGTACCCGTGCAGCGTATTTAAACACGAAAATGAGAGCTGATAGAAAATCTTTTATTTTTTCAGTTCAATGTTTGCCTTGTAAGAAGCAGGACCCACCCCATGATAGTATGTTATAAAAGAACAATTATTCGGTAAATATTGAAATTAGGAGGCCCCTCTCTTCATTAATGCTCTTTATTACATGATCATACCCTTTTTCCATTCAATAAACCAATTCTATAAATTGTGACACTAAACACATTCGTTTAATAACAAGAAATTGTGCCAGGTGACCTTTGACTTCCGGTTTGTCATCTGTTTACATTCCGTACGCTACGTCTCAGAATACTATGGCTTCCAATATTTTCCAACAAACAATAGTGAATGAAGAGTTTGAAAACTTATGACATTAAATATACGCCATTGAATACATCAAAGAGTCTTTATTTATCTGGGAAATAATTTCCTTACACGGGCAAACAATTCATAGTTGCGTAAAACGTCATCGCAGGCCTTATAGAAGCCGATGTTTGTTTCGCATTCCATGTGTTGATTTAGGAATCTTTTGTCGAGGTTTTGGATCATGTAATAAATAGAATCTACAACTCGTTCCCAGTTTATAGCGGAATTTACAAAACTCGTCTAGACTCGTTTTGTAAATTCCGCTATAAACTGGTGACTCGTTGCAGATCCGCTATATATTGGTCCAATGTATAAGCCTGTTAGGTAGAAATTGGCGACAAAAAAGTTTTTTTAAATTTTGGCACCTTCCCCAATTCCCTTCTGTGACTCAGACGGCGGCACTTAGGTATCCTTCAATGGCATTACAAAGGTCCCCATATCATGGAGATGACTATACAAGTGTAATGGATTTCAGCAAACGCAACATTTGTCTTGAATTATTCAATTTGGATATATCAAATATACCGTATATAAGATTTACGCTTCGGATGGGGTGGGTGGTGGAGTTTGGGGTTCTGGTAGATGCCTACTCCTCGTACTATAATACTAAGTATGAGACCAATAACAATGTAATAGTACAGAAAACTTACACCTTATTGAATGTTATAAATAAATTGTGTAAACATGTTATATGTACATTTGCAGATTAAGAGACAGAGAAAGGTGACCAGTCAGACCGACAAGATGATCTTGGAAGAAGCTTACAAGAATGGAATGAGGTCAGAGAAGGCGAAACAGCTCATTTCTGAATCTCTCTGAGTGGACAGAGAAGCGATTAAAGATATTAAAGTTACAGGCAATGATTCATTCTGTATTATATACTAATTAAGTCTATATATATTAGTACCAGCTATTAGCCACCCTATGCTAGAGAGAAGGGAAAGAGTTTGCGAAAACCTAAGGTAATCAATCCACAAATGTTTAATTAAGTAGATTACCTTGATTACCATTCATACATTTGTCAATTTGCAGGGATTGTGAGATAATAGGTTAATAACAATACGTTATTATATATATTAACCCTAGAACCACATGTGTGCTATAAAATGATTTACAAAGTTAATGTTAGCACGCATGTACGACAAAATATGTACATACAAGTAAACCTAAAATAAATACATAACATGTAAGACGATCTGCATATAACTTCAACAAACAGATTTATAGACTGTTTATTTGAAATTATTATCTAAGCACGATAAAACATCCATACAAATGAATGAATGGGAATCACGAATGAATGGGAATCGGTGTTGTAACTGGTTAGGAGAATCCATTCAGGAGTGGTGACTTAATGGAACAATACAATTAAGTAATGTGTGCATGTTGTCGCATGTTGCCTCCACATTTGAAACTTAACATTGACGAAAATTAGAACAATGAACTTTCAAACTTTTATATGCCACTCGTTTTGCTGAACTGTGTTGATGATACAAATTTAATTCCTAATCGGTCCTTATCATGAGATATGTCTTTTTCAGAGCTTAAGGAGTAAGGTCTTGAAGTGGGTGGTGTCGTTTCGAAAAAAGAAAAAGCACCATGTCTGTTTAGGTCCACGCTTGGGATAAATTTTATGATGAGGGACCAGCTGCTTTCGGAATTCATAAAAGAGGTCCATGGTAAGTTGAATTACATTGATATATTGTATTGTATGCTGCTTTTGGAAGTGCACATTGCCGGGGATATAGTCCATACATATGGTGCCAAATACAAATAACTAAAGGGGACGTAATGTAATTTAAAAAGAATTGTTTTATACATGTCTGGTTGTATTTGGATTTCTGATCACCAATCACTATTAATTGTCACAAACTGTATCAGATAATAGGAAAGCGGCCATCGCTGTTTACTATATCCTATTTCAATTTCGTCCAAAACAAATTCAAAAGTCATACCTTAAAATGAGGCAAACGATACATGTCAAAATATCAGAAGTCCACATCGAAAGTATGATTTTGGTGATAAACACCAAGTGGCCAACATGTGGCGGGAAAAACCATGGTATGTGTGCAGACATGGGAAAACATGAATTTGAGTTATTTTTAGCCATCGCCTGGTATGTACTGTGCGATAATCTGTTAATCCATCCATATATTTCTGTCGGAAAATTAATAACTTAAATGGGAATGTATACTAATGTGCCATTAATATTAACATATTAAAATAAAATGTAAGTTGGTGCTAGTTACAACAGTCACACAGAACCCATTTTCAAAAAAATTAACATTCGAAAATTCAGTGACATGTATACATACCAAACGTCAGCACTCATGCCTGATTTGGCTTATAATAGACTGTCAGGAACCTTCAAATACTCATTCGGTATTAAACTAGGAAGAAACAGTAGACAGGCAGCCGCAGGCAACATTAGACAAAAAGCAACACCAAGAACAACATTTTCAGAAAATCTCCGAGAACATTCTTTTTCGAATATTGGAACTCAGTTCATTAAAAACAAAAAACTATTAGGAGTCGAGAAAACTATAAAAAATTGATCAACCAGTATTCCAATAAAATTGAATGCAAAAACTAATTCTGCCCTGATTGCACACACAAATGATAACAAATATTTAGAATATATATAGTCTATTGGCCACTTACCTTAAATGCTAAAATTGCCTCACATTAAATTACCCGAGTACTAAGACTTATATCCTGCAAAATATCGTCCAATGCCTGGCTGCATATACTAAGGGAATTCAACTGTGACAGATATAAACAAATAATACATTTAATTGAATTATTCATAAGTTAGCGCGCTGGGGTTTGTCCACACACTGGCGATTTTTAAAGAACAGATGCTTATTGTTCTAAACGACCGTTGAACAGACTTCATATAGTGTGTGAGCAAAGTTTTGTTAATTTCCATTAGTAAATGCAGCCAAAACATACTCCAAAACTTGTTATTGAGAAAATTGACCGTTGCATATTCATTCATATCCATATCTATCCACACTAAAACATATTTGTTTACTCGCTGGAATCCATATCTATATCTAAATCCAATTTAAATATTAATCTAATCTGAAAATTATAGTGAAATATTACATTCTTTATGTAGCCATTATTGATTCTATTCTGTCAGTCAGGGGTGCCGGGTAGACGGCCATCATAGGCCACGGCACTCCACACAATACACATACAAATTAACTTATATTATAATGTATTAATGTACAATGTATTGTGAAATAAAATATTATCATATTAAAGCAGTGTGATTTACCTATTACGGTAATAATTTTATAGCCAAATACAACCGACCAGCACTAATCTCTGGTACAAGAAAACGGAAGTTTTGGGATGGAATTTCAAAATTTGCATATGACAGACCAAACCATGTTTGGTCCATCCTATCATAAGTTCTACGCACCCTACATTTTAACCATAACTTAAACCCTGAGATGTTTAAAAAATATATCTTATTCGATATACATATGTGTATATTTCTATACATGTATATAGGGAGAAAGGATTTACTGGTAAGGTTGTATTAGATAAACCATATGGTTATCCAACAGTAGGTACAACAACTGGTTAACTGCATGCAATCATTTCATTTTTGTTATTATGCAGGTGAGGTACACACCATCCCAAATCAATAGGGATGTTGAGAGAAAACATATGAAGAAGGACGTGAGGAGAATATTCAAAGATGCTTGGCGTGGGTACCTCATATCACAAATATACTGGTATAGAACAGATATTTGAATCATTCTAAAGAATATTGTTCGAATGTCAGTATTTCCAAAAAAAATATAAGCATCGAAACAATTTTAAAATATAAATATTTGTTTTTATTCCGAACTGAATTATTCACTAATAAATACAGGATAACAACCAGTAAGTCATTACATTTTATACTCCTGTTTTAATTAAGAACAAATTATGTACATAACTTTTTTTCCTTTTTTTTCCTTTTTTGAAATAATTTTTATTGAAACAGTCAGATGATTTTACATCCAAATGAATGGTTGTACATGTTGGATACAAAATATAGATAATATTCATCTGATACATACATTCAGGCATACACTCCTTCACGCGCTCACGCTTCCACTCTTACTTACATCAACGGGCATTCGGTGACTCTAATCAAGCTATCGGCAATCTGTTATATTGTAATTGAAATCATTACATACAACAGAGAATGATTTGAAGTTTTAAGTCACGTTAAACATGTTATTTTCATTCTTTTTTTTCGGTTTAGCGCGACACTCAACTGAAGGGTGATTATGATTACTATAATTGAAGAGAGTAAGAGATAGAACGGAAACATAATTCTTAAAGGAAAATGCGCGATTCTGATGAGAAAATATCAAGAAATATATGCTTTTTTATTTATAGCGCTTTCTATCAGGAACCAGTTTTTTTCAAATTCTGCAATCTTCATATTACAACGAGCATTTAATTTTTCACATCGATGCCTGTATTGGAGGGCTGCTATAAAAGCATCGACGGACAGCATGTCTGGGTTGAATTTAGTTCGATATAGGTATTGTTTGACAAGCAGCCAACACAAATTGGTGGTATAATTTCCTTCTGTTGGTGGAGAACCTAGAATATTTATTTGTTTCGACGTTTTGAGATTAAGGTTATTTTTGGTTGACCAATCGTTAAGCTCATCTAGAAATTGTTGTACGTATGCGGAGTCCAGAATATATATGTGAGATGTTCTCATTATTATTTCTGCATCGATTACACTGGTCATCAGATCTTACTTTTAATATTTTAAGAAATCTATTAGTTGATAATATCCGAGAAGTAATCCTAAAATGTAACCACTAAAGCGTCGAAGAGAAAGGTAGGCGGTTGAAAGTTGTCCAGTCTATTTCTGGCTCCCCAAGTTCAATTGTCCATTTGTTTTGGGGTTTGGGGGAATATTTCATTGCATTCAAGATTTTATAGATGTCTTGCCCACCCTTTGAATTTCGTAAAAGTGGAAACATATTGCTGGGTTGTATGGGATTAGTACAACGAGTTAAGGTTTTCGTATAATTTTTGGCTAATGAATTAATTTGTCTGCGAATTGCGTTCAGGGTGATGAAGTCAATGGATACATTAAAGGACGCGTAAAGACTTTCGGTGTGTGGAATTTACCATGTGTATGTATCAAGTCATTGATAAAAAATATACCATGTCTTCTCCATGTAGCGAAATTGATCATTTTTTCGTGCAACTTTATGTTTGGATTATCCCATAAAACCCATGTACATATATTCCCAATTGACTCGTTCTTCTCGCTGAAATAGCTCCATGATGTGAGTACATCACGCCAAAATGGATTTAATATATTTTTGGAGTAGATTCGCAAGAACGTGCTGTCATAAAAAAGAAATAGTGAGTCATCGGCAACAGGGAGATCCGTTAAAGGGATCCATTTCGAGTTCATTGATACAAGACGTATAACCTAAGTTACTTTTATTGACATTATGAAGTTTCTTATATCTACCATTTTCAAACCGCAATGTTGATAGTATTGACATATGAGCTTTCTTTTTATGCTGTCCCTATTCGAATTCCGAAGAAATTTGTAAAGTAAAGAAGTGATTCGAGTTGTTTAATAAATGCGTTTCCAGGATCTGGTAATGCTATGAATAGATCGGTAAGTTTAGGTAGTATAAGAGATTTGATCACTTCTATTCTTCCGATTGGTGTTAAAGGTACGGTTGGCCTTGGCGGTGGGTATCCTGTGAAAATATTTCCACCCGTCAAAAACCGCCACAAACAGAAAGAACAACAAAATGTAGACAGACTTTGTCCGTATACAAATAAGATATATCGCATAAAAAGTATGTTATTGTCATATTTTCGACCATTGTTATGTAAACAGAAGCCTAAAAAGTTACTTTTCTGGTGTTTGTTTATATTATGATGGTAAACATAAAGAGCGTTCTTTGTGGATGAATTCCTGATATGGAACGAATAAAGAGCGTTTATGCCATTTGTGTGTGATTAGCCAGCAGCATTGTGTTGTCTTCTGTAACACAATCAGGCTCTTGCTTAGGTAAAATATAGTAAATTTTTATGATAACATGCTGTTTACGCGATGGTCATGGTATTATATGAACGAAACTGTATGCGTTTTAATGTTTTTTTTTTTACGGTGATTGGAAAAAATATGAATATTTTCGACAACTAAGGCCTCACGTGCCTTTAATAGTCTATGGTTCCATGTTTCGATCATACGGTTTATGTCTACTAATTGTTTATCATAGTTGTGACTCATCTTGCCTAGGTCTGTATTGAACTGTATACCCAATATATCGAAGGTAGGAGAAAAGTTTAGATTAAGATCGGGACAAATACAATCCTTCAGACATGCGTATGATCCTATCCACGACGCCTGACATTTGCTAGTGTTGATGCGCAAGCCAAATATGTTGCAAAGAAGTCTAATACTTTATAAGCTTCTCGTAAACTATTTTCACTACCATCTAAGATGAGTGTCGTGTCCTCTGCGTACTGTGTTATTTTGTATTCATGATTGCCGAGAGTTATTCCTGCCATATTTCCATTTTGCATTACCAAGAGAGATACAATTTCTGCGCATATCAAAAACATATAAGGTGAGACAGTGTCACCTTGTCGACAGCCTCGAGAAAGACTGAAACCCCTTGAGCTGTTATGAACATAACTAACTTGAGAAGAACAGATAATCTGGTGGGAGGAATTCCTATATTTGGCTCACTTTGCACTCTATAATCTAGCTTTCAGTTCTTAAGACAACTTCTGACTCTTTTACAGAACAGGCAAGAAAAGTAACCGAGTCGTTGCCATACACGCTCATAAAGAGTGGTATGCTGATCATGGAGGTTGTTGGTAAACCTCATCTGAAGGTAAAAGATTCTAGTGACATGGGGCGCCAGAGTTTAAAGGATACTACTAGTGCAGCTCAATTGGAATTTAAAATAATCAAGTAATTATTAGTTAATGCATTCTCAGACAGTGATGATTTGACAGGGAGGGGGGATTTTTAACATTTGGAAATTTCATTCCATTGGTTGTTTATTTTAATAAGTTTAATAATTTTAATAACACATGTAAAAGTCCATTAACACAGTAGCTCATGATTTACCCAAATGTTAACATAGTTTTGGAAAAGTTTGGAATAACATATGGAAAATGTGATTTACATATATTAATAAGTTTGATTAAATACCTGATAAGCGGTTATTTGTGATCCGCACAAAGGGAAGATAAACTAACTGGTTTAGACACTTCACCATAGGTGTATTGTTAAAGAACAATTCCAAACTGCAGGCAATTTCAGGATCTCCCAATTGTGCTTATTAGTGATCATCATTCACCAGTTGCCTGTTAACCCTTTACCAAACAGAACGGCCCTGTGCCAATGCATTCTCTTATATATGCGAGTCGACCATAGGTCGTCTCGCATATATAAGAGAATGCATTGGCTTAACACATTAAAAATGATCAAATTGTCAAAGAATGTAGAAAATATTATTAGAAAAAATGGTAAAAAGTGTTAAAAAAAGATTTGTTTTAGGCCAAATGCCTTCTCTTATATATGCGAGGCGACCTATGGTCGACTCGCATATATAAGAGAATGCATTGGCACAGGGCATAACGGTAACTATCACAATGTGGTCAATGAGCCGGTTCCAATGATATCCATATCTGTATGGTTTTATTGAGACAGACCCAAGATAATTTAGGCTGTTGTAGCTTTATTTGGCCGTTTTTGGTCAGTTTGTTGGGTAAAGGGTTAATGCTGGTCTCTGGTGAAAGATCAGTATACACATTATAGTCACACGTTTCGGAAAATTCCATTATTTTCATTGAATGTATTGAATTATATGTACATTATATGTTTGGTTGATATGGATCTGATATGATATGCTGTTTCTTTCCAGGAGAAAACATAAAACAAAACGAGAAATTAAAAAGGAAGCATGCAGAAGATGGCTTGCAAGCAAGTAATAGAACTTTTTAATTCGTTCAGTAATCAGAGGGAATGTAAATGCGTTTTGGATCCAGGAAAATGTGATCAGCTCCAATTAGAGGAAATGAGATCCAGTTTTACATTATGAAGTAACTATTAAGAACATTCAGCATAAAACCAGTCATAAAAGTAAAAGTAAACCTTAGCTATCTGTTGATGACAGTCCCAGTTTGAAAGTGTGAAATGGGTCAAAATGGGTGTCACACATTATTGGAATGCCTTTCAATGGCAAAATCAATATGACTAAGCCTGGCTTTGTATGTGATCGGTTGCATGATGAAAATGTTATTTTGATATTATATATATATATATATATGAACATTTTCAGCATTTATACTGGTAAAAGTTTTCACATGTTTATACATAAACCTTACTGTATAGTATTACGTTCAGTTCCAATAGATGATATACTTCCCTAATTGGTTCGAATGTACAAAAAATAGTTAGAGAAGTATTATCCATTTGCAGTAATCTCATGCATTCAGTATTTGGAAAATAACTTTTCCCTTCACTACTTTCAGATGAGACATATCCAGTGAAGTACTAAAAGAAAGTAAAGATGGCCCAAGATGTTACATTCAGTGGGTAGCTACTGGGAAAAAAACAGTGGACTCCGAAGACTGATGTTATTCCGGAATCTACAGAATCTAGTTGATTGTCACACAGCAAGCGAGATAATTTACGCGCACGATTGGTCCTAATCCTATAGTTATGACACATGATTTCTTGCTGGTTCACAATTTAACTAAATTGTACTCGAAAATAATGTGTCAGAACTACAGGATAAGACCAATGGTGGGCGTGAATCATCTCGCTCGTTCTGTGACAATCCGAACTAAACGCTGATAGGACCCAAATATGGCAGCGAGTCATGTTTTTTATATATAACATGGTGTATGTATATCCAACCACCGCCGTTGACGAGTGGTAACGTTCGTTCCACGTGTTGCCTGACAGTGCTTGTTCTATTTTTTCATGAACTTCCTGATGATAATTGTTTTACAGACATGTTATTTCGCATGAACCCACTTCAACAACATATTTCAGTGGAAATCCGGGTAGTATTTTTGCAATTGTCATCAGGACGGCGTATGGATATATATTGTTCATAATAGTACTATGAAACGTTCGGACTAAAACAATCAGAAAGTGCTTACCAGCCTTCAGACAATCCTCCAACATCTTTCCATCTGGCTCAACTGCGAACACTGTAAGATATAATGGTTGACATGCATAATCGTTCAAGTCTATTATACGTTTGTCTGCCACATATTGTGGAATGGCAACTTATCCTCGCACAAACTCGCACATAATCGACAAAAAAAGAGAAATAGGTTCATAATGTGATTATTTGATTATGAAATACGCAGGTATTGGAATCATGTCCGTTATTTCGTTTTATGGCGCGGGCCACAATGAAAACACATAGTCTGCCGAGAATTGCCTTATTGTGAGTCGATAAAGTGACTAAAATGCTCTCATTTTCAGCACATTATCAACTCAAAATGAGGCGATTCTCAGCAGAATATCAACCTATAACAAGTTGTACTTTAAGCAGATAATGTGCGGGTTTTCGGGAGAACAAGCTGGGAATGGTCGTCTGTTGAGCTTATTGTCTAAACATTTAATAAAGGGAGCTATACCCGTAAATCTTTATTTAACCCTCCCATGACTGGAGCTTCCTGAAATTTTCCCGAAAACCCTGTGCCAATGAATTATCGTATATATGAGAGTTTCGTAGCCTCGCATATATAATAGGATGCATTAGTCTAAAAATATTTATCTTCACCTTATAAACCAATGCAATCTCTATACATGTGATGCTCCCTATTTGAGACTAGCATATATAATATAATGGACTTGTACATAATATTTAATGCTGCACCAGCGAGGCTCCCGCCACGAAAGGGTTAACCCTTAGGCTGTCTTTACTAAATACCCATTGACGAGGAAATGTCATATGCCGTTTGTTGAACTTAGTATCTGATCATTTCAAACCATGCACTGAATATGAAATCATTCTGCTCATGTAATATGTTTTTTCTCTCAGTCGTCTGCTTATATATGATGAACACCCCTCGAAATTAATAATAAACATTCCAATATACATTCACTGGGGGGAAACTGTTTCACAAGAATCGATTATATCGCCTATCGGGTTCCGTCTCTATCGAATTAAGTCCCGTCTCTTTCGCGACTTGAAACAAATGTTTTCAAAGTTTTGACCTCCATTTATACACTAAATGTTAAAACAGAACGTATTTTACAAAAACTATCGCTTGATTGTGTCTTTGTGCGTAATTATTGGTGATAATAATGCGAAGTCGGCTATTTTTTGCACACTTAGAAGAGTAATGTGTTTGTGTGCATTTCCTTTGTAAATTAAGCAGCATTTTGATGCTCCTTTTATCGGCCTTTTTACCTTTTAATTACACTGAAATATGTCTTCTTGTATGATCGAACACCAGGACACGATTACAGCACAGCTCTCGATGGCTCCTCACAGTAAAAGACCCTCAAATTAATCCACCAAAAGAAGCAACGCAATGTTCCGGTTCTAATGTGATTTTTATGTTCACGATCGGTTCTTTCGCCCCCCGTTTAATGCAATATTATATTCGACCAGAGTGTTCATTTGTGTTTCTAGTTGCCATATTACCATATATGGTTTAAACTATAGTCACAGCAACACCAATATGAGTTGTTCAGTAGTCCCAAAGCATCATAGGTTGGATATTAAAGATTATCGGTCGATCATCTTTAATATCTGACCTTTGATCGTTTGGGACCACTAAAACCCATCTATTGATTTACTATGGCTACAATTTTAAACCATATATGACCATGGATTGTCATTGGGCAACTATAGATGTACAATCAAATAATCTGATCGAATATGAATGCACTGTAAACAGGAACGAAAGAACCGATCGTGAACATAAACATCACAATAGAATCGGAACCTTTTGTTGCTTTTTGAGGCACTAATTTGAAGGAATTGTACGGCGAGGAACCGTCGGGAGGTATTGTATTATAATTATCTAATGTTCAACCATAAAACTTGACAAGTTTCAGTCCAATTTAAAGTAGACAAGGCCGATAATCTGAGCATCAAAGTGCTGCTTAATTTTCATGGGAAATGCACCCAAACGCACTACGTCTGTAACTGTGCACAACATGCAGCCGATTTTGCTTTACTGTCATCAATAAACACGTATAAAGACTAAATCTGTCGATTGTTATTGGAGAAAACATTATGTTTTGACATTCAGTCTATAAACAACGGTCAAAACTTTGAAAATATGTTTTAGAAATCGCGAAAGAGTCGGAACTTAATTCGATAGAGACGGAACCGGAAGGGCGATAGAATCGATTCTGGTGAAACAGTTTCCCCCCAGTGATACATTGTTATACAACTGGGTGGGAGAATCCATTTAGTTTAGAAAGGGTTAACACAGAAATGGTTAACCCTTCCATGACTGGAGCTTCCTGAAATTTTGCGAAGACCCTGTACCAATGCATTCTCTTATATACGGGAATCGCCCATAGGGAGTCTCATATATATAAGAGAATACATTGACCTAACAATATTTACCTTGACCTTGCACGGCAGTATATTCTCTTATATATGTCTCACACAGGGAGCCTCGCATATATAAGATAATGCATTGGTCTAATAATATTTACCTTGATCCAATAAGCAGTGCTTTCTCTTATATAGGTGTGAGGCTCCCGTTGGGAGACTCGCATATATAAGAGAATGCACTGGAACAGGATAGCTAATGCTGCATCAGCGCAGCTCCTGTCATTAAAGGGTTAAAGCAAATGCGTGTTATTTTCTGCGGCAAATCGCTTTAGTGCTCGGCAGAATTATATGAACCCCGGAGACCGAATATTGATGCATAAAATTCATTTTGCATGACATTACGAACAATAAACACTGCGCTTGCGTGTAAACCATAAGTTAATTTTAAACTGTACTGCTGTTTGACAAGAGTCATAAATGATTAAAGTAACCTTGTTTTTGCAAACACTATTAATTCAATTCCGATGTATCAACCCACTTCTGTTGATCCGCGAATCCATGAAAGCAATAGAATCGATACCTTGTCGTTTTATATTATTTTTTTAATTTTATTTCACGATACACTACTAAACAACACAATGAACCAAATTCAACTCACGTGAATTCACAACTGATCAGAAATAAAGAATGTTTTATGACTGGGTCATTTTATTCAATGAGATGATGCACATCGAAAACAAGTTTAGCGACGAAAAAAGCCACAGAAATATATTTTGTTTGGCCTTGGGTCGGCGGATTAGGCCCAAAAAATTACCTTTGTCACCGCTAACAGACTGACAAATATATGGTACATGTAGGTCGGTATGTAAAAAAAGATATTAATTCTTCCAATTATTCAAATTATTCCAACAATATACTGCTCACCCACAAGCACTAACATGCTGGTAAATGCAGTATATAAAAAACAACCAACTTTTTCAATTTATTTATTGGAATAATCCAGTTGTAAGATTAAGTAGGGATATAGTCACATGGGACAATGTTGTTTTATTGGTGTGTTCCCGATGTAGAATATGCCTACCGCCCCACTGCAAGGGGTAAGAATCCCCTAATATGGCACCCTGTGTGTCGTGGTGTGCATCCCATGAGGTGGGGCGTATGAGTCCTGGTGATACTAGGGCGGCCGTGTCACGCGAGGCACCAACATGCGGGTACGGATTTGCTCATGGTCTAATTTATTCCTACATTTCTTCAAGACGGGTGGTTGTGTTGATCCGGCTAAATCAATCGGGTAGTCACACATCTCCACAGTGTTTCAGATTCAATATTTATTATCTGTTGTATTGTTCGTCTGATATTTGATGTATTGCTGTCTGTGTTTTCACGTATGTTTCTGTTCGCATATGCCTCTTTGCTTTTTCAATGTTGAATCATGTATTGTTCACGCCTCTCTCAATGCCGGGAGTCATCGGGAGGCTGCTGCATATATATATATATATATATATATTTCTTTATTGCCTCCATCTGGGGAGAGGTTTTGCTTTTATAAAGCAATTCTCAAACCAAACAAAAACACGATTTGATTGTAAAAATGATGACTCACTAAGTGTTCAATGGTGTTTGGAGTATACCCTCGGTAGTTGTTTTATTAGCTTCGACCCGACTCTTAAAATATCTTATGTATCAGCCACGGACGAGGCACTTCAAAGTATTGCTGGACATTTGAAGTCTGTCAACCCAATCAGGGCCGGGCCAGTTACTGACTTTCTCCTGATTGAATGTTCAAAGAAAGTTCAATCTGATGCTTTGTTGAAGCTAACAGCTACCGCACAAAAATCAGTCACGGTTGCTCCTCACAAAACATTAAATAGTAGCAGAGCTGTTTTGAGAACCCCCGATATATCCGATTCTTCTTATCTGAATGGAGATATAAAGGTCCATGCGCGATTCATCAACTATCATAAATACCTTTCAACTCAAAATCTGATGCCGGTTAGAAACTACTTTACATATTTTGATATACAGATATGTTAATTTCATGTCATTTATTTTCTATTGATTATATATTCTTGTACTACATACATTGTTATATGCGTTTTACTTTATGCTTGCACACTATATATTCATGACTCCAAGCGGAAATATTTTATCTTGGGTACTTTTATTTGTACATATCAGCTCATTGTTTTAATCTAAACCACTGTCTGATTTATCTACATAGTTGCTTCGCTACGATCTTGTTTTTACCTGATTCTGTTCTTGGTCGTGATATGGCCTAAACGATAAAACAAAGTTAAACCCTCAACCAATCAGTCAATGAATAATTATTGGACTTCTATATTAAAAGACGCCCCATGTCATATTAACTATATTAACTCTATTAATTAAACTACGTGACCCGATTTGAAAGAGTTGATTGTCTTTATTGGGAATAATCAAGTTGTCAGATGAAGTATGGATATAGCCACATGGGAAATTGAAGCATGTGATACACATTAAATTGTTTTATTGGACTTTTCACTCCATTTCCCACAAACAAGTTAAATTTTCAAACATGACCAATTAACGTCATATATTTCTCGTAAACTTTAAATAGAGAAAACATTCAAGTTCCATTGTTTCATTGCATATATTAACTATATCAATTACACTACCTGACCCACAGTCCTCCTCAAAAGACGTTTGTAGTAAACTTAAACTGAAACTTAAACACAATTAGTTCCGAATTCACATTAATGTGTAGACTCGGTCGTTCAAAATATGGTCGTTCGGGTTAGTGGTTTGACCAGAAGTAATCTCTCGGTTTATTTTTGGTGTAATGACCTTTGACATCGGGTTTGATGCTCCGTGCAGCGATGGCGATCCCCGCTGCTAGCCCGCCGCTGGATACAGGAACAAGTATAGCATCCAAATCGGGCACTTGTTCCAGAAATTCAACACCAACTGTTCCCTGTAAATAATGACATATACGTGATCACGTCACTCATCGAATGTCTTCAGTTTAATTATATGACTTATGCATGTAGCGCTTTAAATTGGTAGAACTCAAATTTAACCCATATTTTGTTCACGTTATAAATAAACATACTTTACATGTCTGTAATCATATGCGAAATCGACGTTAACTTATGGGAATGCGAGGATGAAGCTACTAGTGCGTTGTGCTGTAACTGGAACGGTATATATACGTTCTGTGTAACGCTTCCATCCCATGCATTTTCAGACTGATACGAAACAAGACAATTTCGAAAAGAAATGAGAATATAGCTAGACATTGGCTAATTGCATAAGAATGCGACTAGCTAACGAGTTGCTCATTTGGTCGGTTTGTTTTAAGGAATATGGAAGCGATGTCATTTTGTTAGACTTGACCAGGTGTTTTGTAAAACTTGATTAATCTCAGTAAACTGTATATAACAGTGGTATGTGTGCTTTACAGTTATGCATCTAATATATGTCAATGGTCATTAAGTGGTCAGTGAAAATAAATGTACATGAAAATAAAAACCGCCTCTCGCCATTAAAGATACGGATACCCTTCGTGGTGGATATTGCTATTAAAATAGTCGCCCGTTACAACCACCATAAACACAAAGCATAATATGAATCGTACGTGACACGTAGTGGAGCAACCACACATGATGTGCCTCAAATTTGCCTTTTTTTTCGGCGACATAACGCTAAGAATAATTTATGTAACATCATGCAGTGGTCACGACGGAGCCGACAAGCCAAATTGACAAGACGTGTCGTGGATTGTAAAATCTTGTCTGGATTATTGTCATGACTTCTTCATTTTTCGTTTTCATTAAGCTGACCAACGAAATTGGTCAAAATGAAATTAATAGACTTAAATCACATGTGAATTCTTCGTAAGTTGTGAAGTAGTTACTTTCGTTTTTATCGCGATGCTTCATTTCCAATTCCGCGTGTTTTTGCAATCTCCACACGGTTGCTAACCGGAAGTCACGTGACAATTTCTCCAAAATATATACCTGCGATCTTGCAAAATCACTGATGGATATAGAAAAAATTATATTACGTCATTCACCTGCCTTAGGTATAAGCACTCTTGGTAGTTGCTATTAAACTATAGACATATACTGTTCTTTATTCCCCGCCAAGTTTCGTTCAATGTCTTCAATTGGACGTTGAGTTGAAAGACGTTTCGTACCAATAATGGTTGGTGCATAATAATAATATATCAATAAAACTCAATTGTGTTTGTTCGTTGTATGTCCGGCTATGGGCGACCAAACGGGGAGTGTCATGCATATACTTCACACTAGATGTCTTAAAATGACACTAATTATTAATTAAATTAAATAGTTTATTGTATGCCCAAAATGGTTGGAATCTGGTCGTTGAAAATTTATTCACAAGGTAAGTGGACCAGATGAGTGTCGTGTGATAGGTATCGTTGACCTCAGCCTAATTAAAGGGCCACTACTAAACAATTTTAATTAAATAAGTAAGCATATACCCAAACGGTTGGATCATGTTCGCTCGGAATATGTATGCAGTTGTGAATTGACAGAGAGTACCATTTGATAGGTGTGGTTTATCCTAAAGCGGAACTTAAAGATTATATTATCATAAATTAGCAATAAAGGGCATTCCTTGTAATCTCAGACGATATATAGGGACGTTGATACACATGGGTCAGCTGATCAGGGAAATACACTCGGATAAGTGATTTTGATCCCAGATGACTTAAAGGGGGGGACTAATAAATTATTTTAACATAGATGATCAATGAAGAGCCTGTATTATTAGCTCAGAAGATATTAGTCCAAGTCTTCTTGTACTAAAACCAGCTAAGATATTGGGATGGCGATGCTGGTCTTTAGTCCAAGACCGCTTGTATACCAATCCTTTGACACGACTTACGCCCACGATCTGTGGCGGGAATTTGTGGTGTATTTTACTGGATTTACCTAGCAAATCAATACATGATGCTATATGCATCGGAAAGGCTTACATCTTATGGTCATAATGGTGTATAATAATCTAACTTTAATGTTAAATTACACATAGAATATTCCGGTTGATTGCCACACACATCGATTTGTTTCTCTGTTTGTTTACATTTTAACCGAAAGCCGAAGTGGTCCGAATAAGTTCGGCATAATCCGCTGTTTGTTCTACTAATTCTACTTTCCGTTTCTATATATAGCGCGGGTTTTCCGAACAAAAATAGCGAAAACCGATCGCCCGAAAGTCCAGTTTTCTATGTGCTTTCAGAACAATTCCCGCACTAAAAACTTAATGACATAATGGAGGATCAGAACGGTAGTTTTGTTGACAATTTTCGCAAGCAACTTGTCAAAATTGGAGCAAATTAGAACTCTTGTGTCTGACTTGCCATGCGTGATGTGCATTTGACATCTGTGTTGATAAAATAATCGGAGAACCGAATCACACAGTTTCGAAATATAGTTCTTCCGTTTTAGTGGGACTTTTCAAACTTAAGGTTCATTTATTTAGTGTATTACATTTATATCTCCAATGTTTAATTAATCTATTTATTATTTTATTTATTGACACACATAATTACGATTACAATGGAGAATTCATCGTAATTTGCGTTGTTGTCCAAAATCTACGGAATATTTTCAACGGAAAATGCCGAACGCAGTTCGCAAGGTCAACTGAGTTCGCATACTTTAAAAAATATGTAAACACTGCGGCAAATGTTTCTTTTCACATTAAATTACCGCTTTCAATTCACAACCGATGTGGGTTTCAGATAAAATAGCATGTCTTCTGCGGAAACTATCCGTTTATTGTAGCAATTGTGATATTTTATTTCATATAATTGTGGTTTTATTTGAGCGGATCACTAACGCTTAAGTCCTGTCAAAGGAATGCATGGGCCTGGAACTCGGACTAAAGACCGGCACCTCCATCCCGATATCTTAGCCGGCTTTAGTACGAGAAGACTTGGACTAAGAAGATATGTGGGGCAATGTGCACAGCGACGCAATTTGGCATGGTGAATTTCCTGGAATAGATGCCGTTGACCTCAGATGACTTAAAGATGCACTAAGCTAATAATTAGCAAAAATAAAGCATTTGTTGTCAACTTAAAAGACGGCGGTAACTTAATCCGGAGAGAGTCGTGCAATAGGTGATGTTTATCTCAGGTGACTAATAATTAATTTAAATAACTGGAAGCGTCACTAAAAAAATACTCATTCTTTACCCGCGCAACGCCGGAACCCACCTATTTTAGTATAATTTAGGCAATTCCAAGGTGAATAATTTAGGCAATTCCCACCTTGGAAAAATTATTTTTGTCTATCGAAATAATGAGCTATGTTTTATCCAGATATATCTGAATATACTGTCGTGAAAATAGTTATTTTAATCCGACGTTAGTGGCAATAAATTCCCCAACATTCGTTGATTTGATCCAATAATTTAGTAGTTATTCACCCAATGTTGGATACAAAAAATCGCCCGATTCAGAAAGGAAATTAATATTGGGTAAATTGTTACCCTGCGTTGAGTAATAACATTACCCAACATTGGGTAGAATTGATCCAATTTGGGTAACATGTTTTACCCAACAAAAAAAATCAAAATTTACTAAATGTTTTCGTGGTGCTATATGCAACATTGTGTTGGGTAAAATTTTATTTGGGAAATTTGTTTACCCAATTTGCATAAAATTTTACCCAACGCGGTTTGAAGTGCATGTTATGTTACAGTACAGTGCGTAAAGAGTGCGATAAGCAAAACACTCAACACCGGGGAGATCCCACTAAAGAACTTTGGATAAAACTGTACCATGTTGTTTACAACATGCCTTATAGCGCTCGCTAATCCTCGCCACTCAACATTTCGGGTTGAATGGGTCATCGTGAATCAATTTCAAACCACGGTGTCGAGTGTTTTGCTGATGGGACACTCTTTACGTGTTGAATATAAATAAACGCTCGACTCGTACAAGTATGTTTTGTGGATAATATCGTAGTCATACTATCATTGTATATAATTATACTATACTATTAGTATATTCTTGAGGAAATTTCATAATTTGGTATCTTTTATTTCTAAATTATAACCTACAATCATAGCCATCCGCGTGCCTTTAACACCAATTATTCGCTCTATTATCTATTCACATTGAAACGGAGTCTATCGGTTCGGTAGACTTTGATATAGTTTCTATAAAACCATACCATGGATGGGTGTATACGAGTATTTTATATAGGACATTAAAGATGCTACATCCATTCTGGAAAAATGAGACGATACTTAAATATGTATTCAGGGTACCTGACCATTTTTACGAAACCTATTTTAATGTTTATTTAGATTCTATTGCATAACATAACATGTGTGGAATGTGAAGTGGTAAACACAAGATGCTAGTTTGATTGATACTTAATTATCTATGCATTACTTTATGTCATTTTCACGTTTTAGATAACAATGTGATAACACTATGAAAAGTTTTGATAGCAGTGCGATAATCTTTGTTATCAATATGTCTGCATGTAGTTTACGTCTTGTTTCCATATTATATCTTTTCAACAGCAAACATGCAGAAAACAATGTTTTAATATATCTTGCATGTTGTTGTTGTAATTGGGGGTCTGGAACCCTGAATAAATCATTGACATTAATGTGGTATGAGTGTGCTTTATTGAAGGGTATAGCGCTGTGTACGTTCGTCGCAATGGTTCGGGATTCACACCAATAATAATCGACATACCCCTCAATAAAACACACTCAAATTAAAATCATTCCTTATATTTATATAGCCATTTACTTATTGATTTCTATAAACTCAGCTGAATTTATTTTCGGAAATATGTCTGCAGTTTGGATATTAAACCGTACAGTTTGGATATTACACCATGCAGTACCGTAAGTTAGCCAGGTATTCTGAATTATCAATCGATTAGTCTATGGCCCCGCACTTAAAAAAACGGCCATTATTCTTACCGTATTTAGTCATACAGGCCAACAAGGTGTGACATATGTTCGTGTTTTATTGTGGTGTGAACCGCATGAGCCAAATGCCAGTTGACCAATCACCGAACGGGATTTAGTGTAAAACACACGGGCTATAAAATTAGTAGCATATATCGTGCAGTTTATTCACTCACCTGACCCGCGACGACTGTGGTGTCCGTATGCGCTGATATTATCTTATACCCTTTCTCCTCGGCAATAGCATTGCAAGTTTCTACCCTGAAATAAGCACGTTACAACATTTGGGCGAAAGTTTAGAATTGAACGTAGCGGTGTGTTTTATTGAAGGATATGGCGCAGATGCCGTTCGGAAATATTGTGCGAACCACCAAGTTGTTCTCGCTAAATGTACATCAACGACCACATCCCCGTATCCCCCAATAACACACACCACTACTTTATTTTCCCCATAAACAGCTGATAGTAGAGGCCCTTATGTGCTCCCGTGTGCATTTTGTGAAGAAATGTAGCGACTATGCTAATGATGTTACTAAGAGACCTGAAAACAAATGTTAGACACCTGGGGGTCGCGACTGGATGGATTTATGACGTCATCAAGATGGCCGCCATTCAAAATTTCAGAGTATGCACTGAGTCAGTTTGATTAATAGCTACTATAGTGAATTCATGATAGAACATTGAATATCTCACCACTGATGTGAAACTAATACACTATAGGAATCAGGGAGCTAAATGTGTTCAATCTAGCTGAATTTTACGAAATTTCACGTCTCGCCATGATAATTTGTTAATTTCATATTATCTTGTTTTCAAATGATAATGGTGACATGTTGGACACATTTAAAGAAGATACTCCTGGGTCCGTCTGTATATAGTAAAGAAAGTAATAAATACGGGAGTTATGCATTGGCAGTAGGTACCATGAGGGGGTCGGGGGTTCAAAGCCCCCCCCCCATTTTGAGGTGTGTTAACCCCCCCTCCCAATTGGGGAAAGCTGACGATGGTTGACCTATCGGGGATCGTAGCCCTACCCCAAATAGGGGGAGGCGATGGCATCACCACTAGAGTTACTGACGTGGAAGACTGTCATGGAAGGTCTGTTAAATAGACAGTATGCCCTGCCATCTGGTAAAATTTCATTCCCGAGGCTTTGCCTGATGTTGTATCGTTATGTTTAGATATTTCAATTGACGTATGGTTGCTTCATATCAAGCCAGGGGGTTCGTACCATTCGAACGAACGGCCCTTTTTCATGCATGTGCCCGGAGGAGGTGATGGCCGTTCGCCGTTCTGAGAAACATGTCATGCCGCGGAGCGGCATGCTATGCTCGTGTCGTGCATACAAGGCCGAACTGTATATTTGCTATTGATCCAGTTGATGCCCGGAACATTCACATTTCATTCGAACGAACGGCGCAATGCAACAGCCTGGATAGATACCGATGCCCGCAAATTATATGACAACCCATGTCGTAATATTCCGGAATGCAACCAGGGGCTTCAACAGAATGGTCATATCCAGTGATGTAATCACTGGATATGACCATCCAACGGAAGGGTGCCGTGTATATACAGTAACATTATGACGCTCCGAATGCCTCCAATTTTTACCGGACCGAAATACTCGTATTTTCCATCCGATATATATAGAAATCGTCGCTCCGTTTGCGTTCGCATGTAAATCCATGGCGAAGTGACTGAAACGATCACTATCGGACAACGTTCGCATGACCCCAACGGCACGACGAACGGATCCGACAAACGGATCCGATTATTTTCGCTAACGCATACGCAAGCATGTGTGGCTAGCTTAAATCCATGGTGAAGTGACTGAAACGATCACTATCGGACAACGTTCGCATGACCCCAACGTCACGACGAACGGATCCGACGAACGGATCAGATTATTTTCGCTAACTCATACGCAAGCATGTGTGGCTAGCTTAAATCCATGGTGAAGTGACTGAAACGATCACTATCGGACAACGTTCGCATGACCCCCAACGGCACGACGAACGGGTCCGACGAACGAATCCGATTATTTTCGCTAACGCATATGCAAGCATGTGTGGCTATATATACATCAACATGACCACAGTTGTTTGTTTTTGTCTGTTTATGCATATACGTATATTTTTTCCACCATATCACATTTGAACCTAGCAAACAATCTGGACTATATAATATATATATGCCATATTTGGTCTGACACCAATGTAAATCACACTGTAGACCCCCTATATACCTCACCCTAACCAAACAACCAACAGCTCTTGCCATCAGGACATATCTGGGTCTGTTTATAGATATTCCCTTTTAGTGCCAACAAGAGATGGACTGTCGTCCGGTGCATACACCCATGTGCCATACTAGCTAGTGTGGCCATATACCTATAACCGATGAGTCATGCCTGATACATACTCTGAAGACAAACATACCCAACAATAATTATTTTCAGATAAACGAAGATGAATAACTCTAAAGCCAATATTGCGTTTCTCAGCTCAATCAAATATTTTTTTTTTTTTAAATTTAAAACTTAACACGATATTAATTTATCACATGATTAGCATTATTTTCCGATGCAATATTCGAGCGTAATAGACACGTGTAATATCGTCGCGTGCAATGACGTCACAGTCGAATAAATCCTATTAGTAATATAAGCTCAAATAGCATCACTCGAGTACGAGACAATGCATTCAAAGTGTGGCTTCAGGCAAAGCTATTTCAATGAGGTAATCCAACAGAAATGTTTTTTAAGCGTGTGTGAGATAAACTGAAAAAGGGGTGTGAATCAATTAGCAATGTCTTGTATTACATCTGGTAATAAGAATTACAAGGCTTATTCCAATGGTCATTAATATATTTAATTAACCCTTTACCCAACAGAAGGGCCCTGTGCCAATGCATTCTCTTATATATGCGAGTCGACCATAGGTCGCCTCGCATATATAAGAGAATGCATTGGCTTAACACATTAAAAATTATAAAATTGTTAAAGAATGTAAGAAAAAAATGGTAAAAAGTGTTAAAAAAAGATTTTTTTAGGCCAATGCATTCTCTTATATATGCGAGGCGACCTATGGTCGACTCGCATATATAAGAGAATGCATTGGCACAGGGCATAACTGTAACTATCACAATGTGGTCAAGGAGCCGGTTCCAATGATATCCATATTTGTATGGTTCTATTGAGACAGACCGAAGATATTTTAGGCTGTTGAAGCTTTATTTGGCCGGTTTTGGCCGGTTTGTTGGGTAAAGGGTTAATAGAATTGTAACACAATAATAATCCATGGTTTGAGAGCTTGTTGACAGTCTGGTATAACTCTCCCGGCGGCGATCTAACATTACCAGCAGAACGTTTAGAGCGAATATCGGTGACCCAGCCACACACGAACTGATTGTATGCCTCTAATCCTTTATAACTTTTCAGTTCCTTTAGTGCGTATGCACTCTTTGCGAACAGAAGATAAACCATTATGTCATTGTAGTCTAGGTCCGACAATGTGTTTGAATCAAACCACCATTCTGATTTCGGAACTGTGCATGGATCTACATTGTTGACAAGCGATATTTTTGCTGAATAGCGCTCCCGAGTCGGCTGCTCTAGAATGTCTATATATATGTTTGGGATTCATATTTTTCACTTTCGCATCGGTACATAAAATCGTAATTAAGACTAATGACCCCATGCGACGAGTTTATATATCCATCCAATTACTATAATCGAGTTATATTACATGGAAATGTACACCGCAGCTGTTGCTACGCATTGTTGATACCACCAACATGGCGGCGATCGCTGTATCCAGTCACGTGATCGCAAACTATGTATTGAAAAAATAAATCGAAAACTGCCCGATATATCAAGGGGGGGGGGGTCGGAAAAAAAATTCAGGCACGTATGGCATTTTTTCCCTTTCGATCATTTTTTGTACCCACCCACCCCCACCGCCAAATTTTTTTCCGTTTTCGGCAGTTTTTTCCGACCATTTTTTGACACCCACCCCCCCCCCCCTTTTAACACTAAAACAGAGATTTGCGGGGGGGGGGGGGAATTCACTGTAAACAGCTGTATATGAATTTCTGTGCATACTATTTATCATGGATGTTAACATGGACATGTAAATAGGAATGAGTCATTTTGAGGTCATTCGGCCAAAAAAACATGGCTGCCAACGGCCATCTTGGATTTCAAAATTTGCAACAAAATACAACACGATAACTGCCTGCAGTCAGTTTACCAGTTAGAATTACATTATTTCTCTCATTCAAAGTGGTTTTGAAGCCCAACTCATTGCCAAAACACTAAAAAAAACAAGCAGGAAATTTATTTTTTTAGTTGCGGAAAAAATTGCTTGTTGGTGGCTTTGACCACCCACCCACCCCTGGATATAACCCATTTTTGGTTTCAGTTAGGTCTATATTTGGATAATAAACGCTGTGTAGTACACATATACATATATATGGGAACCAGGGAGCTAAATGTGAAGGTAACCGAAGAATGACCTTCACCTGATACATGTGACACGTTATTAAAGGATGACATCGTGTTTATTTGATTTGTACATCATATATAAATAATTTAAACTGGTGAATTAATGGGGGAATGGATTTTTGTGGGTGGGAAATTTATTTAACTGGCTGCTGTTGTTCTGGGGTTTTCCAGATTAAATTTGGCTGTGGGATAGCCCTGTCGTACACTTTGGGATTTATTTTAAAAAGTAAACACATGACCTATGATTTTTCTGGCATTTTCGTGATCAACTGGTGTCAATCTAGCTGGGTAAACATCACTGGAGTGGCCGGTAGACTTCAATTTAGTGAATTTGGCCAAAACGTTAACACTGTCGCCTATGGGAAACCATTTAGTTCAGTGATTCCAATACTTCCATTTGACAGAAAAAGTGGCAGCCATAACCAAGATGGCTGCCGAAATTCGGAAAATTGATGATTTTTCACATATTCCTCTTGAATTATTAACCGATGTTTCAAATTTGTAGCTAATAGCGACCTAAATTTGAATAAATTCTAGTATCCAACCATTTCGACAACACAATACGTCATATTTCGGATCTAATTCTTGCCAACTATCTATAAAATGCGAATTTAAAAATGTGCTATGAAAGTTAACCAAAATTCAATTCTGTGATTCTAGCCAATTTGATGAAGGTAATGTAAAATTCTTTTAAATATGTGAATTGCCATGTAATTACACTGAAAACCGTTCATCTTCTTTTAAGATGGCGGCCAAGATGGCTGCCATAATGGAGAAATAACCCAAAATCTGTTCAATTTTCAATGATATCACTCATGTGCTGGGGAAATTTGAATATATGTGAATATATGCGCTCCCCGTTCGCGGCAGTCCATGGACTTATGGAATAATTTGTAAATTTGGTGAACCATAGTTGTTTATACTCGAGAATTCCACAGAATGATCCACGAAAATTATATCAATTCATCACCATGGCAGCCACAAACAATTGCATAATGGGCACTGTGTGGGGATGAAAATTTAACACAGAAAAAGAAAATATTTCTACAGCAATGATAAAATTGAATCAAACTTCCTTTTGAAAGAACAAAATAGATAATAAAAACAAGATGGCTGTCAAAATGGCGACCGACATATAGAAAATTGTTGAGTTGTCACACATGCCTCTTACATCAGTTTCGGTTATTTGTAAACTGTGGCAAGTACGACTTGTTTTTGTAATCAGTTATGACATCTAATACTTTGGCAAACATATTATGTTGTAATTTGCGTCTAATATTGTTGTCCATACTGCGAAAAAATGCAAATTAAATAATGCGCTATGTAATTTCAAAAAAATTTGCTTCTGTATGTTCTAGATTAACATTGGACAGTAGGTAGAATAACATAAACAAAAGTGTACACAGTTTTATATATGTTAAACTCACAATTATAAAATTTGACAAACGTCATTTAGCAAAGGAGGTGGATATATTCGCCCAAAATAAATTATATACTATCATGTTAAGGTATGTTGTGACTATGTTTGAATAAAAATATTTGTTTATATAACCGAGAATATATCAATGGATTCTTAGAAACCTAAAATGAAATTGCCAAATATAATTTAAACGATCATTCACGTTTTTGGGAAAGAACTCAAACCGGATATGTGCTGTCTCTATCATTATAAGACCATAACATGTACTCGAACGCAAAATAATCCGTGCAGTCACAATAGAGAGCGAAATCCAACTTTACGGCTATATTATTTCGTTTGGGGCAGATCTGCTTTATTCGTTATCTATTCTTGATGAATAGTTGGCCACGTGTGATTTCAAACCGGCCACACAAATTTTGCATATTTAGGAGCAATATCACAACTTGACTTCATCGAAGTCGACATCTCTATTGCTACCATAATGCCACCGGGAAATATATCTGTTCAACTTATAAATAATCAGGCATTACATATTTAGTGAAAAGCATTAGAACCATATCTAATTATGAGACAGTTGTGTCTAATAAGATTCATTAAGGGCAGATGCCATTTTCAGTTTCTTGTTTTGGCATATATCTTTGTGTTTCATCAACCTAAATTCGTTTGAATAGTTGAGAAATTGTCACAATCGTCAAGACATGAATCAGCACATGTACCACTCTTGTTACGTCCAATAGATGTCGCAGTGATGACAGTCTACAACCAACTCGCCCAGCAACTACAATTGAATTACAAACGCATCCCACAGGCTAACAACAGAGCTCACCAGAAAGCTCTACGACTGCATATCAAATATGTTAGTGCATGTTTTCTTCTGTTGTGGCATGGAGAGTCCATAACACAGATTTATTAAATAAATTTATATACGGCCGCTGACTTCAGATACAATGCAGATTCACTTCGCTGTAGTCTAACAGAACTGTGCACATAACCGAGTTAATGCTGGTCAGTTTATTTTAGAATATAACAAAACCATCAATATCAGGCAACTATAACCCATGTCATTCTCCATGTCGAGTGCAGCAAGTGACAATAACGGCTCCTCAACTTCTTCCTGTTTGTCAACGAAAAAAATATCGCGACAAGCAAAATACCAATGCCTAGTGCCTGGATATGTAGTTGTAAAATACGTCACCGAAACACCAGAAGCTCATCTTTGGTCCATGCCATATGATGGGATATCGAAGCAACTGGAAACAGTGACGGGTCACCAAGACCATTTAATTGAACGTTTATTAAGAGTTCTTGTAAAACTTCCACATGGGGACTTTCATTAGCATTAGTTTAAACAGTATTTATTCCATGTAATTTCATTATATATACAGTTACACATATAGGATGAATCAAGATTTCATGGATCGGATCCGACAGCAAGTCGTTTCCGTGGATGATTTTCACCATCCCACCACGCGGCAGCAGCCAATATCAAAGGGTGGGTCTTTGTGTTCTGTGGAGACGTGGAGACAAGATATTACATGATATGCACGCGTGGTGGAAGGGGTGACGATAGAATATATCAGTTTTTTGTATAAACGTAGAACTATAGAGGATGGTGGTGTTAGTATGAACGTAATATTAACTTGAATGTGTTAGTGAGGATACAGAGGAAATGCGATTTGTTTCAGAGAGAAAAGAAGTATTAAACGCATGGCGGATGTATCAAATTAGATTGTAGATTTTATGGAGAAAAAGAAAGTATATAATTTGGAATGGTATGGTTTGCTGCTGATTTCACCCCAATGCACGTCAACCCATGTGGTGTTTTCTTCTTCGCGGCGTATCAATCAATCAGTCACATGTGTGTGTGTGTTTGTTTGTTTGTTTGTTGTTTTTGTTTTGTTTCTTTCTGTTTCAGATAGACTCTGTGGGATTGTCAGTTACGAGAAACGTTTGGTATTCATTATGTACTTTTGGACTTCTTTGGCGAATATAGCATTTGTATCGTATGAAAGGTCGGATGACCCACGTAGAAGTATTTCTGTTGTTGGGTCGCATATATCAGATAACGAATTTAACAGTACGGTTTTCCTATATAATATGTTATACAATACAGTAGAAAATGTGAGCTGTATTCGAGATCACCGCATCCACAATACGGGTTGTCAGTTAGGACATTCGCGTATTTGTGGTAGTTTAGATTACTACAATTCAACCGTAGTCGTGTGTGTAGAATGTGAGAATGGCGCGAATGTGTGCAGTTAAATTGCTTGGGGATTTTTAGTTCGGTTGGTCTCTAAAGAGTTTGTGAACGAAGCTAAAGATTCCATATTTACGTTTTGGTCGAGGTTGTTCCATAGCTCTGTTGTCGAGGAGATGAAAGAGCGTCTTGTATACCAGATATTGCAATATTCGTGGGAGGAACATGATTTTGCAAATATGTAGAAGACATGCCATTAATCATTTTGTAGAATTCTCTAAGTTTGTATTTGTTTCGTCGCGCTTTCAAAGTTTCCCATCCAGTTTATTTCAATAACGTGGAATTACTAACCGATCTGGTGGCACCTGTTATGATTCACGCGGCTTCGTACTGTATTTTCTCTATGTCATCAGACTCCTGTTTAGTACAGCCGTCCCAAATAACGCAAGCATATTCTAACACGTGTCTAACCGTTAGCATTATATAGCAAATGTTCGTTCACATAAAGTAAAGATCTTAGAATATCAGAAACCCCGCAATCTCGTATGGAATCCTTTAATTGTCCATTGCACACATGTAGTTTATACGTACAACCATAAAAGTCGGATCCGACAAGAAGGCCAATTACAAGCTGAAAGCGTTCGAAGTAATAGATAATAAAGTTATGATTGAATTGAGAGAAGATTATGGATGGTTAGCTATATGAAGAGTCCATAAATGAAATTGACTCAGCTGTTGCTCAGGAAAGTATAATATTTTCAACGTTTAACGACCTGTGTTTTATGCAGACCTCAATTCATTGCAGTGTGATAGCAAGCGTTCCTCTATAAAACATCTGGAATGAATACTACAAACTTTTCCAACCAATAATACATGTATCTCAACATGTCGGTGAGTTCAATTGCCTCTTCATCCCTGGAACGTTGTCGATAGCCGATACAACTACAGAAGTGCAGGTATTTAAACACAATTTGGTGTGAACATGTTTCTTGTATGACATTTTGATGAGACCGTATAACGCGCGTATGGAAGAACTTCGATAACATGTGACAACTATGACATGGGTGCATCTAATATAAATTTGATGACTGCATCAGTCCTGCACAGAAAGATTGGGGTCATACACGGAACGAACTTGCAGTATATCTGATGTCCAGAAAACTATCCCCTCTGTGGAACTCAAATATACCAATGGAACTCTTTTAGCTCTATCGATCAAAATCAGCCACGCTTTCGTAAATCTTGGGTGTGGAGTCAGTGCCCCACAGCAGTTTCTGTTTTGGTACGAACCTGAACATAATTTATCTCTAGCCGCTATAGATCGCATGAAATAAGCAAATGTCTGGTACACATTCGCCAACACGATTCTTCTTCGCAGAAGACACATAGAAGCGCACATCTGATGGATCTCGTTTGGTAGTTGCGACAAAGTTATTATTGTCCTATAATCCCCTGATACACATGTAGTGCTTTGGATTTGGACTAGATGTTATTCAAAGAAGAGCAGTTGTAACTTTTCTCAGTTTCACAAAAGTGTACACTGTGTCTTCCTACATGAGTCATCAGTTATTAGAATTTGGTCGTCGTTTTGGGAGCCATCTTGGGCTTTGAGGTCCAAATTGCACTGTCAAGAGGAAGAGGAAGTGTGATGCAATGGTAATATTGATGGCGAAACAATCATTTTACTGTCTAAATTTTCCTCCCAAACTCAATGCCAACTCTGAAATTGTTCATGGTTGCCATTTTGATGATTTCATCTCATTTTCATCGGGTTTCATTCTCTTGAATTCTTGAGTATAAACAGCATTGTTCACAAAATATTCACATTGGTTCATAACTCCCTGTTCTTCCGCTTACATGGAACAAGTATATTCACCTATATTCACTTAATCGCACATTATGTGTGATATCAAAGGAAATTGGACAAATTGATAGTTCAACAATTGGCAACAATTTTGTTGGCTATCTTGAAAATAGATACACATTTTGGTTTAATTATATGGCAGTCTATATATTTGAAACTTTGCACATTTTTTCATCAAATTCAGCTATTTTCTGGCTAACACTTGGCTCGAGTCACAAAATCGATTTTTGGTAAAATTTCATGGCATATTTATGAATTCACATTTTAACAATATTTGGAACGAATAAGACCAAAATTAGGACATATTATCATGTTCAACTGGTTAGGTATTTACATTTATTTTAAATTAAGTTGCTATTAGCCACCGATTTCAAACAACGGTGAATGTTTTAAGAGACAAGTGTGAACATACATCATTTTTCGGAATTTCGGTCGCCATTTTGGCGGCCATCTTGGTTAAATGTGGTAAATTTTTCCGTCAAAGTGAAGCCTGTTTTAATTATGTTACAACAACAGAGAAATATTATATTTGCTATCATAAATTCACTACTAGCTATTAATCAAACTGACTCAGTGTCTACTCTGAACGTTTGGGTGGCGGCCATCTTTATGACGTCATAAATCCACCCAGTCGCGACCGCCAGATGCCTAACATTTGTTTTCTGCCTGGGATATCAAGCAACATCAGAAGCATAGTCGCTATATTTCTTCACAAAATGCACACAGGAGCCAAAAAATTGACATAAGAGCCTCTACTGTGAATGTATTCCTATTTCTTTTCAGAAGATATGCCGTTATTGTGAGACTAGCCCACGCAGCACTGTACAACAGCCCAACATAAGATGTTTAGACCCTTAGCAACGACAACGTGGTCGATATAAATAACTGGCGTCAGATGCAATTCAGCTAACCTTTTAAAATTACGCCCAATTAATCGGCCGACCGTTTTTAGTTTAGTGATTATGTCAGCCATATGTGACCTCGTGTTCGTGTTACGGTCTGATTTGTTAGGATTTTAAACGGGTGACCCAATTGGCAGTCGATCAATCATCGAACAGGACTTTGTGTGACAAAACGGACTATGTAAATATTAATTGGTAAAGTCTGATGATATTGCACATCTCACTAAAAATTACAGTTAAGTTGATTGATTTGTTGAATGGGTTCAATATAACTATATGGTGAGTGAATACATGCTTGAAATTGAATGAACACGAATTGAATGGAACGCTAAAACAATTACAAAATCAATCGGCTGAATTCTGGTCTCGGGTCTAGACCACCCTAATAATCACGGTTTTCCATGTCAGGACTTGGTCTCGCGAAACCACCTAGTCGCAAGCTGGGATCGGCGCATTGTTGTACAATCAACGGCAATCAATGACAATCTATGGACAAAAGCGTGTTGAGCGCTGCATCGAGATTGGTGTGTTGGTGTCTCCAAACCTGAGCTCTTGAAATGAACAGGGAAATTAATTCAATGTATTATGATTATATTATGCGTGATGATGCACACGTGACTGTATCGGAAAAAAATCGAGATTGGTGCGCTGTGTCACACTTCCGATAGCAGATATTTCCATTTCCATGTAAAAAAAATTCCAAATCCATGTTTAAAGATAAATTATGACAAATAAACCAATTTGAAATGTCAAGGCTTAAGAAACTGGACCAAATAAATCATTAATCAAGAGCAGGGGTCCCATGCATTTAATTTAATTTAATTCAATTTAATCGGACATTTCCTTATTTTGAACCACAATTTTTCGTTCTGTCTTAATATAATTTTGAGAGTTTTTGCTGTTATATTGTATATCTAGTCCATCAATAATTTATTCTCAAATGATGAATTAGTACTATCAAAACTAGCTCCGACCTCAATTCATTTCAGAAACACGGAATGAAAGACGCCCGCATCCAATTCGGATTGCATTCCGATTGCAAAACTACTATCATTCCCTATTTATTCGTGTCAACCAAACCCATCGATAACATATTAGAAATAATAGCACGAAAATCTGACTTAATCCATCTAACGGTAATATGCTTTCAAACACGGCAAGTATGTTATAAATAAAACTCCACTGTAGAGTCAGATAAACGCACGCATGATTTACAATCGAATTACCAATCTGTATCGTTACTGCGAAAACAGAAAAGGGTATTCTCGTCTCAGGTTCAAGTCTCGGTTTATACAAAAATCTCAGACCAGGGGGGTACTAGGTCTCAGTTGTAGACTATTACATATAACACACATAATTATCGATTATATTACATTTTGTCCAGTTCATATATAATTATAATCTTTCTTCTACGCGGCATATCAATAAAACACAATTCCTATTTGGTAACATAAAGATAAATGCTTCCAAAAAATACATATGTTTCTGTTACCAGAACTTGTACGTTACCACATGGTTCGAATTATGAACAGACCGACAGCGTCTTGAATGACAATAAGAAGGCAAACCATGGTTTACGTAAACCTGAGTTTCAAAAAGACGAGAATACGGACCAGTGCTGACCAATAATCCCAGCTTACTCGCCTCGAAGCTGGGTAACACATGGCGATCACCGTGGTTTCGGCCTGGTCTAGACTATAGTTTACGTGAAACCCTGGTCTAGACCAGGGACCAGAATTCGGCCAAAAGGGTTCAATAAGTGGGAACATAGCTGTTCACGCGTATGCTGGTCATTTGGTCATTTTCAAATCCGAAATGTCGGGTAACGACAGTTAGACCCATCCTTGTTGAATTGACACATATGGTACCAAAGGGAGCGATCAGTATACAAAAAAGTGGATAATGACATTAAAGTATATGATGTGACATGCGTCATATACTCATTACAATGAGGGCATGCATGATCTTGGTTTGACATGTGGTTACATGCATCACTAAATATACATATTTCTGCTCCCTTGTTGCGATAAAATATTCGAAAATTTAGTACTAAAATATCCTAGCACTTCATTTAAAAACAAAAACTCCTATACCCACCACCAATCTCATTTTCGACCAGAGCACAGTACCTCATACGAACTCATCGACGTATACCACAACTTGTGCCAGACTCTCGACAAAGGTGTGTATACTTATAATATTACTAAGGCAGATTCCGGAAAAATCAGACGGAAACAAGTCAATCCCAAAAATAGTATATGGAAACCAGCTGCAGTATCGCTTTTACCTTTTAACCATTTCATGACGGGAGCTGCGCTGGTGCAGCATTAAATACCCTGTGCCAGTGCATTATCTTATATATGCGAGTCTCACGTTGGGAGCCTCGCATATATAAAAGAATACACTGGCTTACACGGTCAAGGTAAATATTGTTAGGCCAATGCATTCTCTTATATATGCGAGGCGCCCTATGGGCGACTCGCATATATAAGAAAATGAATTGGCACAGGATTTTGGGAAAATTTCAAGAAGCTGGTTATAGCCAGGTTAATTACATAAGGAAGTTGATTATTAGATGGATGGACAGAGATGGATGACAGACTCAAATTACCAGCACCACCATTCGGACCATTCGAAAACGCGCAGCTGCGTTTCCAACCGCGCTTCTACGACGATACAACCGCGCATCTCCTAGTTTTATGTTGCAATCTGTACGACGAAATCGTCAATTTAATTTAATTTGACAGAATGTAACGGTTGGTATAGTGACAGTTATTCACTCAATACCTCGACGTTTGCCCGGTTAATCTCGATACAATTCTGCATTTTTCTTCAAAGCATTGTGGTAGAAATCGGCTGCAGAAACAGCCCGGGTGCTACCTTTGAAACATATTTTTTCGCAAATATATCTGAACTTAGCATCACGATTGATTTTTTTTTTCTCGTCGATTTTTTCGGATTCCTATAGTCAAATGTTCCTGCAACCATATTGCATTGAAACGAATATGCATACTTTTGCCAATTTATATAAATTGAGTCGATTTCAGAACTGGATATATCGAAACACAAAAGACAGTACATAAGAAAGTACATAATTATATAGACAGACCGACCCCTGGTTCACATTTAACTAAACAATCATTGAATCATTACAATCATTACATCGAAATTTGAAGGATAATTATCACATGTACACTTATAGAGCAGCATTAAAAGGTGGGGGGTGGAGATCCAAATGTAAATATTATAGCATGATATACTTGATAAGGAGCTGGTTTTCTCGAGCCGATGGTGTCACATGCATGGTTGTATTCACTCAATACCTCGACGTTTGCCCGGTTAATCTCGATACAATTCTGCATTTTTCTTCAAAGAATTGTGGTAGAATCGGCTGCAGAAACAGCCCGGTTGCTACCTTTGAAACATATTTGTTCACAAATATATCTGAACTTTACATCACGATTGATTTTTTTTTCTCGTCGACAGTAAAGGACTGTGCTGTCATTAAAAAACTTTTCTCAGTCGAATTTATTTGCTTGAAAGAATTTAGCGTTTTAACGAATGGTCGGTGTGTGCATGTAGCTGTAATATATGGCCACCATTCCCTTTGGATGTTTGGCTACAATCAGTTTTGTTATTGCCAATGTTCTTTGAACTAGCAAGAGCTGATTACTAAACTTGCAGGCATCAGGTTGGTCTATAAGTTTAGTCACAATGTAACTATGGGACGGCGGATGGTTACCTAGGTAAATAACAGAAATAACAGTGTTCTTGTTAATAACACATACATTATTCTGACTGTCTTCCTGAAATCGGCGTCATGATTCTGCAAGTTGAAGTACAGTGTAACATGTTATGGGAAACTTACGTATTTTGAAGTGTTTATTTATATACGCAAGTGCTATTAAACCGTTCATGGTGGGAGATGCGCGAGTGCAACATTAAAGACTATGTGCAGGTGCATCATCTTATATATGTGAGACTCGCTTATATAAGCGAATGCAAGGGTCAAGTTAAATGTTGTTAGGCCAATGTATTCTCTTCTATATTCGAGTCTCCCATATGGAGCCTCGCATAAATAAAAGAATTCACTGGCTTGCAAGGTCAGTGTAAACAATTTAGACCAATTTGTTCTCTTATATACGGATTTGTAAATATGGAACAGCAAACCAAGTGTGTAATAAAAGGTGATACGATGTCTGAGATTCGATTCCACGCAAAATACCCGATTAGTTGATTATACTATACCTGGCGGTGGGTGTGGGGTCACAGAGAACAACCTCTGCACCGTAGCTTTTCATGGCGTTGATCTTGAAATCTGACGTGAATCTGGGAGTTACTACGTCACACTTCAGACCTCTCATCCGTGCAGCCCATGCCAGTCCCAGGCCATGATTGCCGCTACTGTGTGTCACCTGTGTACATATGGGATGTAAAGATCACAGCCGCTACTGTGTGTCACCTGTGTACATATGGGATGTGAAGATCACAGTCCCAGACCATGATTGCCGCTACTGTGTGTCACCTGTGTACATATGGGATGTAATGATCACAGCATCGGTCCAGTTCTATATCAAATTGAGGTTTCCACACATAAACATTGGTTGAAGGAGCTTACGATTGCCGCTATGAGACAAGGCGAATGCGGAAATGCTTTAATTAGTTTTAGAGCGCCTGGTTATACGCTATAATACTCACGAGAACATCATTTCTTTGATTTTGCAAAATATGACAGATGTCACGCAAAATTGAAAACAGTTTGGTAGTCATGGATCAATTTTCAACATAAATTGAAATTTCAGTCCATTATGATTTGACAACAAAAGTTGTCAAGCAAATTAACACTGTAAATATGCGCGGACACCAAAATTACGGTGAATTTCATTGCAGCAAGAGATCGGCTCAGTCGCTGATTTGTATAGAATATAATAACTGTTTCATTGACAACTGTGAAAATGTCCATTAGGCAAACTTTCCAAAGGTATATATTTAGCATAGGAGAAAATATACCGTCTATTTCAAAGTCAATAATTATCGATAAAAACCCCACCTTTTGTACAAAAATTCCTCATGTATCGACATATCTAATGTTAAACTACCCAAATCAATTGTATATTTTAATGAGTGGCCCATCTGCCGGTTTATGTTCAGCGTCTGTTTTAAAATTTTGGAACAGTTTATCCTAGAATTGTATATTATAATTGGAAGATATAGCATTTACTCGATCGATTGGCGTTTAAATTTTAAGAATCGGTTGATGAGTTTGTGAATTATGGCCGTTAGAACTGAGGAGGTATCTGAATAAAAGTAAACTCCCGTGTTAAGATAAGATAAGATGGGATTTAATGCAAAATACACCCAATGGGCAGTTGAACATATAATACATATAACATTTATCAACATAAATAATAATTTAACATGAGTATTAACGTACGATATGCATCATATACGTTCTTTCCCTCCATTTTGTCAACCATTTTGTCTAGTGATGCTGCTAACCCCTGGAAGTACATTTTTGATTTGTTCTTTGTTTCTTTCTTATATACTTTTTTGGATGAGAAAAAAATACCCCTAGCTGTTCGGTTGGGTTTTGCTTCATTTTACGACACGCGTTTGTTATTTCACGTTTTAATTGCTTGCATCCCTCATCAAACAATTTCCTTTTCTTTTGCTGTCGTTTAAACTTATTATTTCTAATCTGGGCAGCTTTACTGTTGATAGATGTTAAAATATTGTCATAATCCCAAATTGCTCATTCTGTTCAGTTGCGGTTACGTTCACATATAATCATTCTGAATTGTAAGATTCGCTTTTTAATATCGAAACATTGATCGCGTCTGAAGCTTTTGAATTGCTATATGCGGTCCATTTAATGACAACTTCCGGTTCACTATATTTATATTTGAATTGACATGTACCTAATGTATTCACGTTTCCTTTGAGCTTAATATTGATTGTTAATTGGCAATTGTCTGAGTATTCGTTGAGTTGTCACGCAAAAGTAAATTACATCGGACAAATATCTTTCAGACACGAGCATATAATCTACTAAACTTGCCCCGTACAAATGGTAAGAGGTGTGGTTTCACACAGAATCAGCAGATTTGCGACCATTAAAGACATATTATGAACTTGTTCGGGTGTGTTAAACTGTTAAGTTAGCATTCAGGCACTATGCCAACTGGAGGAATGTAGCAGTCTACTAATTCGTCGAAAATCTCAAGCAAATCGATGGTACCACTCCATAGAAAACATCATCTGAACTACGCTCATTATTGTAAATATTTACTTCTTAAATCGGGACGCAACTATCGGCGTTAAAGTAACGAAAACGATTTCGCCATCGAGAGTCATTGAATTTAATTAATATATAATAATGATGGTGTGTGTTGTCAGTTTGGATAAAGATTTGTAAAAATAACTACTTTGAGCAAGTTTATTCTCCATTTCTATTTGATCACCCTACCGGAGTGTTTGACATCACTCTAATTTAAGTGGATTTACATAACTTGAGAAGTTGAATCCCAAAGGAGTTTACATGTCTGTCTAATCTTTCTCTGTCTTTAAAACAATCCAAGACATAACTATCCGGAAGAGAAATATATTTATCATCATCTTGCTCGACATAATCCGGTCTTCCACTTGTTAGAGAGCTGAAATATCCTCCCAATGATTATTACTGATCTATCACCATACATGTATATTCGCAATTCTATTTCGACATCTCGAAAAATAAAGTCATAACTCTTTCGCTTATTCCAATACGTATATATGTATTGTATAGCGATAGTGGCGCGCTCGATTTAAATTTAAAAAAATTTACAGTTTGATTTACAGTTTAATCATGCAAGTGTCATGTCGTATCCAGACAACTGATGTTTTCGGTGAGCCCTTGTGTCCGGAGTGTAATTAATAATAATCACCCAACGAAGGAAGGCCAAAGTGAATCTTATTTGATAGGAATACATTAATTAACTTATTTTTATAACATTAAAAAAGCCACATATATACCTTGTGTGTGATTTAGCTGCGGTTCCATAATTACGCTAGCGTATATATGGTCATATTATAGCAGAGCGGGATTTTTCGTCAAAATTTAATTGACTTTATCATACGTAATCATACAAATCAATACAAAATGCTACATTTATCTTAAATATATTGTCTAACGATCATAATGATGTATTACAATCTGACATTTATACAAAATGCTCCATTTATCTTAAATATATTGTCTTACGATCATAATGATGTTTTACAAACTAACATTTATGTTAAAATTACGCGCAGAATATGCCGTGTAATTATGGGTAACCTCACATTTGATCTATTTGTTTAGTCTTGAACTAGAACCTAGAACTGTTACGATGTATTCTTATGAAATTATGTAAACATTGTGACAAAATTTGTGTTCACATTAAATTACTTGGACTGAGTGGGAGAATCCAGTTAGTATATAGAAATGGTTATCCTTTCCATGACTGGAGTTTACGAAAAACCTGTGCCAAAGCATTCGCTTATATATGCGAGCCTCCCATAGAGAATGCATTGGCCTAATAGTGTTTTCCTTAACCTTGTGCATGCGCATGCCAGTGCATGCTCTTATATATGCGATGCTCCGTATAGGACACTCGCATATATACATGTAAGAGAATGCATGGCTGGCATGGTGTATTTTTTGATAGATCACTCTCTATGACATCACATATTAGCCAGATATGCAAGACAATATACATTGAACTTCGAAAACTGGGTCAAATGAGGAAATACATAAACACTGACTCAGCTAAAAAAAAAAACTTGCTTCATCTCTAATTCTCAGTCGACTTGACTATTGCAACTCTCTTTTGACTGGTATACCATCTATCCAAATTACCAGGCTTCAGCGTCTGCAAAACACTGCTGCAATGATAGTTCTGTGTCGTAAAAGATCTGACGACATAGGTGAAATGTTGCAAGAATTACATTGGCTACCTGTGGCAGATAGGATTATTTATAAACTTGTTACATATGCATATCAAGCAACCCATGACTCAAAAGCTCTTCCAGCATACTTCAGTGATATCCTTGTTCCGTTTGTCCCACACCGATCACTTCGTTCAGAGGACAATCTTCTTTTGACACCATCTGGTGCTAATTTGATCACGGTTGGCTACCGATCTTTCAAAGTAACATGCGCAAATGCATGGAATCCTCTGCCATTGAACGTAAAAGAGTCACCATCTCTTGACGATTTTAAAAAGTCATTGAAAACTTACTTGTTTGCGCGGCGTTTCAGAAAGTGACTTTGATATTGTGTATATTTATATTTCATGTTTATGTTTATGTCAAGCGCTTAGGGCCCCCTTATTGGGGATAAGCGCTATACAAATATTATTATTATTATTATTATTATATTTAATGCTGCTCCCGTCGTGAAGTGGTTAAGCCAGAGATGGCGAATCGGTCAACATCGTGTGTATATGGGAATTTCATGAAGTTATCGAGCTATTTCGATCACTGGGATGTGACGTAAGCGAAATCATTTAATGGCTTGATAACTATATTAATGATATATATAATGACCAGATCTGATGGTGATCAATGGTCTGGGAACAGGCGGTGGGTTTTAATATACGCATCTCGAAAACAACCCACTCTACGCCCTTGTATATTTAGCATTGGGGGTTGACATGTACCGATGACAGTAACGCTTGTCACGAACATAGACACATCTGAAATGGGTGTTCAAATTCCGTGACTGAATTTACAGAGGGACATTGCCATATAAGCCGCGATATACATTGTGTTAAGCTTACCACTCCATCAACTTTCTCCGAGTCTTGCTTCAATGACATAACCTGCAATGATACGTGGAATAGCTGGTTTCAAAAGAAGGTGCATATGTATTATATAAAATCTCACTATTTATTCAACACCTATTGGCGTGAGACACATGTATTGAATGGAATGCCAACAATTGAATACATATTGATGTATACCACAAGAGAATACAAGCCGGAACTGTACCATTATAAAAAAAACTCTCTGGTAAAATGTGGTAGTTGCAGGTTTACAATAAAACACTCTGGTAAAAGCTCAGTAAACCATTGTTTACCAGGCTCTACTCTAGTACAGTCAGGTTTTCAGTGATATACTCTGGTAAAGGCCACGTAAAACACGTGTATAAATGACATACCCTTGAACATTCTAATTAAAGGCAGGTACAGCCATGTAAAATGGACATACCCTTGTCAATTCCAAGTGATATACTCTAGTAAAAGCTATGTAAAATCCACGTAAAATGGACACACCCTTGTAAATTCCAATAAAACATAGTGTTTTTTACATGGGTTGGTTCCAGTCAAAGTTGGATTTCCCATGTGGCCCTGGGGTAGAATATGCCTACTGCGAGAGGTAAGAATCCCCTAATGTGGCACCCTGTTTGCCATGGGGTGCATCCCGTGAGGTGTGGTGTAGGAGTCCTAGAGGTACCAGGGTTGGTCGTATCACGTGAGGCATCGACCTGCGGATACGACTTAGATCATGGTCCTCTTTGGTCCTAGGATAGGATAGGATATTTTATTTGCAATACACATATCTATTACATAATAGTGGCGAAAATTATGGAAAATTATGTCGTATATTGTGGGGGATGGCATAGTCTGGCAAGACTGTCTTCCTGCCATCCCCAGTATGGTGAATATAGAAACTAATAACAATAGTAAGATGGCTTCGGGTGAGCCGTGCACATATTGTGTATATGTAATTTATAAGTTTAGGGCTTAGTTAAAGAGTGTGTGAGATTGGATACTACCCGAGGGCTGTTCAATATCATGTGTATGGTTCAAATTCAGATGAGGTGGTAGTATTTTTGGCGGATGAGGATACAGGGACTACTGATTCGTTTGGTTGGTGTTGACGTTGAAACCGTCATGTGACACTTCGGGATACGATCTGGGGGCAGTCTGGGCATCCTCGATTTTTGCATTTGATATTGTTAGAATATGCGCTTATTATTTTTTCTGTGATGTGTTTTTTGAATACGTGCCTACTTTGAGTTTTAGTCATGGTGTTATCTAAATTGTTCCATGAAGTTGGGAATGCATGAAACGGTAGCTGTCCGGAAAATGTGGTTCTTGGGGTTTTGAGGAATAGTGGGCGCTGTTGTCTAGTATCGGGTCCGGCAATACGTTTAGTGAACATTTGCGAGAAAGATTCAGGTAAGCGGTTGTAATACCAATCATGCATAAATAGAGTAGTATGGACTTTGTGAAGGTCGTATACCTTTAAGATTTTCTCTTTTTTAAATAAAGGTTCGGTATGGCTCCTGTACTTTTTATTGCACACAATTCGTATCGCTCTTTTTTGTAATAAAAAGACTCGTTTTACCTCGGGAACATGACCCCATAGTTGGATTCCGTATACCAAGTGACTTTGGATTAAGGCATAATATAACGTTTTAAGGGCACTGCCTGGGAAAAAGTGTTTGACTTTATTTATATGATATATGGCGTGCGCTAATTTGGAGCAGACTGATGATATATGTTTTTTAAATGATAGATTTTCATCTATGTGAATGCCTAAAAATTTAGTTGAGGTTTCGTGCTCACGATTTCCAATGCGTTTCAATTCTGTGTTATTTAAGAGAATTTTCATAGTGTTCCATTTGGTGTCGTTATTTTCCGGGTGCATGAGCATGTAATTGCTCTTTTCTGTATTTATAGAAAGCTTGTTGCAGCAACACCAAGTGTAGATATTACGTAGTTCATTGTTCACATAACTTTCAATTTGGGTGCCGTTATCCCCGCTAGTCATTAAGGTGGTATCATCCGCATAAGACAATATATTCATGGTTGTCGCATTTGGCATATCGTTAGCGTAGATTAAAAAAATTATGGGGCCGAGTATGGAGCCTTGAGGGACTCCGCACATTATGTCCATTAGTTTGGATTTATTTCCCTGAAGTTCAACATATTGTTGCCTGTTGTCTAGATAGCTTTGGAACCAAGACAGGGCAGTACCCCTTATCCCGTAATGATCTAATTTTGTAATTAATATATCATGATTTATAGTGTCAAATGCTTTAGAGAGGTCTAGGAATAGTGCTATTGTTGAATCCCTGGTTGTTTTATCATTGTTATTGGCTATTTGGTCAAGACGGGTGGTTGACTTTACACGGCTCAATCAATTGGCTAGTCATGCCTCTCTACAGTGTTTCAGATTCAATCTTTGTTATATGTTGCATTGCTCGTCTGATGTTTGAAGTATTGTTTTCTGTTCTTTCACATAAGATGTTTCTGTCCTCCTGTTGTATTTGTGTTCGTCCTGATGATTGTTGAGTGTTGAATCTTGTATCGTTCACACCTGTCTCACTGTGAGAGGTATTAGGAGGCTGCTATATGAGTGGCTAAACGGGTCACCGCTTCAGCTTGGTCCGACCAGAATTCGAAGGGTAGTCCATGGCGGCTGCTGGGCTAGTTGTCGATTTTTTGCCCAAATAAACACACAAGTTTTGCTCGTAAGAATGATGACTAACCAAGTTCCAAGATGCTGTGGTATTTCCCCAGTACTTGGTTCCTGGCTTTGACCCAAATGTGAAAAGACCTTATATCTTTGTCGTTGATAAAACGCTACAAAGCATTGCTGAACAATTGCAATATGTTAAGCCAATCAGGACTGGGCTAACAAGTGGCTCTTTCTTGATTGAATGTTCAAAGAAAGTTCAATCTGATGCTCTGCTGGAATTAACAACTATTGCACCGACACCAGTGTCGGTTACTCCTCACAAGACATTGAATAGTAGCAGAGCTGTGTTGCGACCCCGCGATATAGCTGATTCTTTGGAAGCAGAAATATTGGCGGATTTGGCACCATATTGACTTACAGAAGTCCGTACATTTTCAAAGACTGTTGGTGGAGTGAGAGTTCCTCTGAATAGTTATATTCTGACCTTCAATCGGTGCGAACATTCATCAACATTGAAGATTGGGTACATGAAGATAGAAGTACGGAGGTTCCAAATCCTTTACGATGTGTTAAATTCCAGGGCTATGACCATGGCCAGGAACATTGTAAAAGTGAAGAAACCATTTGTGCACGCTGTTCCGTTTCTGGTCATGATCATAAGGATTGTACAAATCCTAAAAAAGTTTTGAACTGTCAAGGTTCACATGATGCAATGGATCGTTCATGTCACGTTTGGGATTATGAGTTTAAGATTTAACGATGTGAAGATGAGAAGCATCTGTCATATATAGATGCTAAGAAAATAATCGCGTCTACAAAAAAGTGTGTTGATGCCAGCACTCAGACACAAAGTCAAACCAACTCGTCAGTAGCAACACAAGTTGAGGATACTGATATTATTCCTGTTCCAGAACCTGCAGCACATGCTATGGATACAGCTTCTGTCGTTGAGACATTTCCCCCGAAACAATCTATGCAACTTGGTCCTATTGTTCCAAAAGAAAACTGGCCTGTTGCTTCGACACTAAGATCGCCAAAGTCACTCAAACGTTTCGACTCTCAAAAAGAGAGGTACATCTTTGAGCTTTTAAAATTTTACCTAATGATTGAGCAGAAATGGTTAACTCTCAAGACAAGAAACAGTATTTGCGGATCGAGACTGCCGTTTTGGGTGAAGGATGCCATTCTGTCTCACCCATCCGACCATCAGCTTGACGCATTGATAAAAGTTCATGCGCGATTCGTCAAATATTATAAATACATTATCAATGCAAAATCTGATTTCAAAAGCTACTTTACCTTTTTCAATGTGGATCCTTGTTAACTTCGTGTTCTTTAGTTGCTATTTATTATCTATTCTTGTACTACCTTTATACGTTTTATAGTATGATTGCACAATAGTCAATTATTGAGTAATTGAATTTATATTCCTGACTCCAAGTGGAAACATTCCTCTTTGGTGCTTTTATTTGTACACAGTACACAGCTCATAATTGCATTATTTTAATCTAATCCACTGTCTGACTTATCTTCACTGTTGCTTTTTGTATCCCTGAATCTCGTCTTGGTCGTGATATGGCCTAGCGGCTAAAAAGACGTTAACCCTTTGAGTGCCACGGGCCGATCTCATCGGCCTTAATTTACGGTGTGTAAAATCGGCCCTAAAAAATACAAAATATTGGGGGTTGAATTTTTTTCGGGTATGCTTAAGCATGCTATAGCGAATTTAAAACAAACCGGATAACACCTTAGGGGCATTTTATAACTCAAAACTATCACCAAGTATTCATAGTAATAATTTTGATGCCCATAAAAAACATAAGATTCCCTGTCACTAAACCTACTAAATATACCTGTTAAAGAATATAAGAAAAAATTATTAAAATTGTAAAAAATAATAACAAAAGATGAAAAATTGTTAGGCCAATGCATTCTCTTATATATGCGAGGCGACCTATGGTCGACTCGCATATATAAGATAATGCACTGGCACAGGGTATATGGGTTGATACAAAAATCGGACCTGGCACTCAAAGGGTTAAACACTCAACCAATCAATCAATCAGAGATGGATTTTGTGAATAACTGAGTTCTACATTCTCTAGCATTAATGTTATGTGGCAGATAATAACACATATCCTTTTATTTCGAATGAGGTGAGGTAATACGATACAATAATATACTAGTGATTCAAGGGGAATGATAGTGTGAATCTTAGTGCTATTTCTAGACTAAAGTCTGGTATTTTGTCAACCTGGGGCAAGAATTTACATGGGTTGGTTTTTTTTTTTGTATATTTAAGTCCAAACCCGAAAAACCTCTGCAAAATGGAATCCAACCTATATCAATTTGCTGGTACATAGGCTGACAAGTTGGTTAATGTTTTGTATGTAATGGTACCACAGCAGGATTTACTAGTGTATAATGTAAGTGGGGTATCATTGTCTATCTAACTTTACCATATTTTACCAGAGTAGAGCCATGTAAACCATGATTTGCATGGCTTTACCCGAGTAATTTTACAAGGATATGAGCAGTAACACTATCTCGCAATAGCAGATTTCTCAGCTGATGTGTTTTCTGTTTCTTTTGTGTGAATAAATTCGTATTTTGTTCGTTAATCACATGAAAACAATTGTACCCGGTGTCATACTCAAAAGTGATCATAATATAGAGAGAGTGTTGGGTGTGCTAACCCCGGGATTCTCGAATGGGCCGAGGTTCAGGTCCAGAAACCACCGCCTGCCGGTGGAGACTGGTTCCTGGACAAACACACCATATAACGAGAGATTATGCTCGTTATGTGGAGAGGGAATCGGAGATGAATTCCATTTCATATTAGTATGCCCAAACTTGAAAGAGCTGAGATCAAGATATATAAAGAAATATTACTATAAAAGACCCAATACATTGAAGCTAACCGACCTATTTAATAGCGGTAACAAACGAACTCTTACTAATCTTGCTCTATTTATTAAGAAAGCCCAATCAATAACGAGGATCTCCTGAGGCACACCAAAACAACTACTAAAACCGACCCAAACCCACTGATTACTGACCCACTGATTACTGACCACATATCCCATATGATATTGTCGTATATTTATTCACTGCACGCATGCACAATTCATAAATATTTTGAAATTTAACACTGTATATGTTCCACTCTATATGTCAAAACGACGACGAGTATATACCAATAAAATTGAATTGAATTGAGAGTGAACATAATGGGACAAGACTATACTAATAAATAAGTAGGCTAAATCCAGAAGAGTTTAACACCTTATGTAATCACATGTGTGATGCATACAGCGTCCAATCTGTTATCTCAAATGTTAAAGCCTCTGAAAGCGCACATCAGTACTAACGTGGTAACTTTACCCTATACTAATATCGAGGTAAATTACCCTGGTATAATTACTCTAGTAGAATTCCGCATGCATACTTACATCCTGGTAAATACCTTGGTGAAATACATGCGTGGGAACATTTTACAAGAGTAAAATACATGGGCGGGTCTACATGTGTATCAATCATAATATACGGAGATACGACACTTTTGCATAGTATATTTCCTCTGTATTAAATACTGTCTAATGTTATAATACTGTTGAATTTTAATGTTGCATTCAGGTTTTCAGACCTCAGGTTACAACAAGAACATGAAAGAAGTAATTTATAATCAATATTGGCTCTGTTCCGCTGAAAGAACACTAAATGTGAACCATTTTAACACTGGGCCGATGTATACCGATGCCATTTTGTTCTGAAACAATTGGATAATTAATGCTGCCAATCTAACTAGATCGTCGAAACATGAAATATATATATCGGCCTAAAAGATAGCGTTTTTCGGGTCTTGGTGTCCTTGCTAACATCGAAATAAAAATCATATCGGGTTTCACACAAAAAATTGCCTGGAACCCTGATTATATTTATAAATAAAGAAAAACAGCGTTGGTGACAACACTTTGTTAAAGTATATACATATAAGTAATACACAACAGACTCAATGTGGTTATGGGTTTTGACTGCCTACAAATTCAGAAGACTTTGTATGAATCCCCTCGGGGTTAATGATGTTTGTTGATTTTGCTCGCTATCCAAATCCCGTGACCTCATTGAAATAAAATGCAGACCCGTTTTATGTAATAAATCGTCGCCCTCTGTGGTCCCCGAAGAACTTAATGGACCAATCGCTTCTATCAGAAATATATGAATAAATGGCATTAAAGAGCATCATAGTCCCCATATGCAAGGGCGTGCACACACCGGAAATTGATTATATACATAATACATGATTGTGTAAGAATATAATGCGTGATTGTTGTTTGATATGTGAACTAGAGCTTTATAATTCAATCAATGATTGCACAGCTGGAAATTTTCCGAAGTTAGCTTCCACATATCGATCCGGTGAGAATCAATCGTGAAATTATTCAGTATAATTATGTCATAGTTTTAATCACACATGTAATATTTAGTGCACTTAAAGCGTGTTGTACCTTGGCGATGGTCTGATGGTTAAACATTTTACAGGCGCAGACAATCCACAAACAGAGAGAAAATGAAAAAAAACTAGACACATTTCGTTCTTATATTCATTGCCCCAATTTGGAGATTTTGGCGATTCTAGTCATTGTTTATGAACAAACTCTGGATTTTATTGAAATTGGATGTCGTTTACTCACAAACAATCATTAAAAATGTCAGCATAAGATTATCGTAAATTGATCAATACAAATAATCAATCTAATATCAAGGTATGCCTATGTCGTCGTGTTCTTTCCATGTAAGTACAAACTTTAACCAATCGCGAATTAAGGCCTCAAATCGCTTTGATTTGTGAAGTGTATCACTCAAACATGATTTATGGTATTTGTAATACAATTGTGACCCGCCGTATCAAATCCAGTCGTAAGTCGGGATTTTGTTTACCCTGTGCCAATGCATTCTCTTATATATGCGAGTCGACCATAGGTCGCCTCGCATATATAAGAGAATGCATTGGCCTAACAATTTTTTATGATTTTTTTAAAATAAATATTTCTTACAATTTTTAGGACATAAAATAAAAAACATCCATTACCCTGCAAGGAGCCCCACACATATATAGAAGCATTGGAAATCAAAAGTTGGAAAATGTCACTGAATACAACTATCTTGGAATTAAATTTAGTAATACTGGTAGATTCATACATGCAATGGAAGAGTTAAGTGCTAAAGGTCTCAAAGCAATGCATTCACTAATTAATGCATGTACAAAAGACGCACCGATTCCAATATCGACGTCTTTAAAACTCTTCGATAGATTAATTAAGCCGATACTATTATATGGAAGCGAATTATGGGGCGTTGAAATAACCACTAAAAATCACGACCGCCTGCAATGTGAAAAGGTACACTTAAAATACTGTAAAAGGTTAATCGGAGTCGGTAAATTTTCTTCAAACAACGCTGTCCGCGCCGAGTTAGGGAGCCACCCACTATTCATTGATGTGGCATGCAGACTTTCATCATATGTAATTAAGTTAATGTCACGGTCGGACTGTAATCTTCTCCGCAGTGCTGCGTTGGAACAACAGATGGCATCGGTTAAGAAATCAATCTTTAAAACGGCAGAATCACTGGGGTGGAATATTGCAGACCTCCAAAAAGCTGGTCCCGTACTGTGTCAATTCAAAAGAAATCTTATTGGAGATTATTATATATATTTTAGACAGAGTCTCACTGACGAATGTTCAAAAAAGGGAAGTAATAAGTTACGAACATACCGACTTTTCAAACTTAAGTACGAAATAGAACCTTATCTTCTTCACACAACATCAATGGAAAATAGAATCGTTTTCACTAGACTGCGAATAAGTAATCATAAATTGGCTATTGAAAAGGGACGCCACACACAACCGCCGATGGCAGTGGAACAAAGGTTTTGTATATTTTGTTCCGATAATGCTATTGAAGATGAAAAACATTTTCTTTTAGAGTGCAGCGCTTACCGCACACAACGTCTCGAGCTCACAAACCTTATGAAGACACAGTTCTCAGACTTTGAAAGCATCACCCAAACTGAACAGCTTGTCAAAATCTTATCCAACAATGTGTCAAATACATGCACTTCAATTTGTCATATGATCCGAAGATTATTCTCCGCACGTGATGAGCATCGTATCATAAATCAATGAACAAATACAGAATAGATGACCCATTGCACATTCAGCTTGACCTTATATTAATATCATTTATTATACTGTTCAATACACAATGTACAATTATATGTTATTATGTATGCATACTGTCCTTATAAGGATGTTTTTGCCAATTAAACTTATCTTATCTTATCTTATCTTATAGAAGAGTGTCGTCTGCTCATGTTTGTCTGGGGCTCTGTATGGGTGAAATTATAAAATTGTTAAAGAATACAAGAAAAAATTATTAAAATTGTAAAAAATTGTTTGGCCAATGCATTCTCTTATATATGCGAGGCGACCTATGGTCGACTCGCATATATAAGAGAATGCATTGGCACAGGGTAAAAAAAATCCCGACTTCCGACTGGATTTGATATGGCGGGTCACATTTCATTTACATCACTATCAGCGGACTGCTGTGTGTTGCATTGATCAGCACTATGCTCACCTTCAAGGTTGTACTTATTAGTATTAGACCTACTAGGTCTCTTGGCGCCGATGCTTCCGAATCGCCTTCAACCTCGTCTTCACTTTCCATCGCCGGGTATTTAGATTTGGCCTACCTCGTTGTCAGAATGTTAAGAGAATGCATTGGCACAGGGTAAAATAAATCCCGACTTACGACTGGATTTGATATGGCGGGTCACAATTATCAAACGAACAAACGGACTAAAGATACATTGAACGTTGTATACAGTATTACCACCTGTATGTGTGGTTCTCTTGTTCTTCTCTATCTCATGAAATGTGCAAATCCATTGGTTATTTCTCCGGGGAAGAAGAACAATATTTAACCCCGACTGAGAATCAAAAGTTAATAGTTCAGCACAAACACCGAGCAGAAAGTTGAAAATCAGCAATTCAATAACATCGATGTATTGGTGGAAGCTGATTGTAATACAGTTGCTCGAAGAAATGAACGCGGGAAATGGATTATTAATAGAATATTATTTAAAAACTGAATACTGTTATAATAAATTCACAAACAGGGAAAATAGAACACAATTGGACTCTCAAAAACACCTGGTCAATCAGAAACACAAGGATATTTGAACTGGGAATCACGATAAACAATGGGATCGGGACAAGCATATTAACTTGGACTCGAAGACCAGTTATATTAACAAAAATGTGGTTCGAAATCGGCAACAGTATAATACTTCATATAACATTGCGCTCATAACGGTGAACCGATGAGCTAATTCTCCACAAGTATGTTAAACTCGATAAAAACATTGGAAATAAATGACAGTAACTAATGCAATAATGCACGCAATTTAGTGAATCACTAAGGGAATTGTGTTTTAGAACGTCAAACTTAAAATCACAACAAAGATAAGAAACTTTCAATTAAAGCGACAGTCATTGTGCACATCATAATGCTTTCGTTTCATTTGTGACCAAAAGTTATAGTTGAACAAAACTATCATCGCAAACAAAACTATCACACGCACGTTGAACGAACACATAACTGGTTCGTTTCTTGAAATCAGTGCATGTTTCACTTATGTGAAAAGAACTAAACTAAACTTCAATGAAACTGACGCCTTTTAATAATGAAAATCTTTACCTGCAAAATTGCGTATTCAACGGTCTGACAAAACTCAGTGCAAAACTAGGACAACTGTGCTGAAGATTTCCGAGATATTGACTGTTTTCAGGTTATAGACGAGTGTACATTGTCCACCACTTGGGCGCACAGGTGACCTGGTTCTATTTGTGTTTCGTGGGTGACTTTGCATGAACAGCTTTAATGCCATTTTTGTTATGTGGCAAGCCCATGAGTCCGACAACAACATTGAATGTTTAACGTTAGTCCGTGAATATCACGTCTAATATCTTACACAGAGCTCTTTATATCGCGTTGCCGTATATTGGTCCCAAATAGCATTATTCGCATTTTTATTGACAAAGCAATGCGCTATCATGTTAAATATTGTCAATTTCCTTTTGTAAAAAAAAGTTAGATATGTTTGCTTTTTGGTAGCGAAATCCTTGAAAGCGTGAGGTGCCAGTTAGAAAATTCAAACACAGTATGGTCAAATTTCCCAGAATTAGAACATTTTAGTATGGTCTGGTTCAAGGGGGTGCAATTGGAAATTATTCGGTGGGGAATTACCCCCCCCCCCCTCACCGACAAATACCACCCACGTCCCATTATTTTTAAATATAGTTTTCTGATAACGTTTCTGCCGTAAATGTTACAAAAATCAATCACATTAAAAGCATCAATTGGAATGTGAATTTGTGTGATATCAAGGATGTGAAGATGGACGTTTGGATGACCCATCAACCAATAATAATATAGCTAAATATACATAATTTATATATCAGAAAATCTTGTACAAAAGCATAGGTGATTTATTGTCGTCTCTCGATAACATCACAACGAGCCATTTATAGCTTGCATTCTTGGCAGGGCAATAATGGTGTATCTCCAGTATCACACCTATTAAGATGATTCAAATATCATAATATGCGTTTAAACAAGCATATTTAGATGACTAAACATTTGCGAAGACAACATAGCAAACCACTAATTAATAAATTTGAGAATGTAATGAAACAATTTTATTTTCTTGCGATACCATATCTTCCAAATTTCAGAATCCGGAGGCTTACGGAAGCGCCTGCATTACCCCGAGTTTCTGTCACTCTTAAAGGGGTATGACATAGTATGCCTGTCGGAAACGAAACTTTTTGCCGAGGAAACAGTTGATATTCCAAACTTTGAAATTATATCAAATGTATGTAAGCCAACTGTAAGCCATAGTCGCGCTGGTGGTATATTAATAGCTGCGAAAAAGTCCTCCAGTTTGTGTGCTAACACTATTAGCAGCGAGCTTCTTAACGTTTTGTGGGCTACAGTTTCGCTGCCTAAGCAAAATAGTGACATATGTCTGGTTATAGGGGCAGTGTATATACCCCCTGAAAATACAAAATATGCTAATAATAATTGGCATTCCGATCTGCAATTAGAGATCATTCGATTGCGCGAAATTAGCCCAGCCATTCTCCTAATGGGCGATTTTAACGCGCGAACCGCTTTATTAAACGACCATATTGACGATAACAAAATCGCTCATGGCAGAGGGGTAAGTACCGTATTAGATGAGTATATGTTTGATGACGATTTCGAATCCGACATCTCCATACCGATGCGATCAAGCGAGGATACGGGAAAGCCCAACACATATGGATATAGATTAATCGATACATGTAGCTTTACTAATATGTATATTGTAAATGGTCGAGTTGGCAAAGATAAGGGAATTGGAAAACGCACATGTAGAGATGCCAGCTTAGTTGACTATGCAATAGCTTCTAAAGCTGCATTTGTACGTGTGTATGAATTTGAAATACTAGCATTTTCTTGTCTTTACTCAGATGTACACTGCGGTGTCAGCTTGGAATTTAAAGTACCATTAAAGACGGTAACTCCCCCAAATGAATTACACGAAGACGAAGTATGTGGCCAGGTAATGAAACAAAAAATTAAGCCTTGGGATGACACAAAAGCGCGTGAGTACATCAGCCGAGTTGAAACGCGTTCATCGGAGCTGGAATCCAAACTTGAAGTGGTTGAGAAATCTCCGACTCAGATTGGTGTTGATAACTTTTCAGAATATCTTGGTAGAATACTTACAGACGAGGCCGCTAACACTTTTGGCTCTTACAGCAATAACCATAAACCGCGACATATGAAAACATTGAAATGTAACAAGAAGTGGTTTGACTCAGAGTGTCGTCGTAAGCGCAAGGCATTCAATAGAGCCCGAAAGAAGTATTATGTATGCAAATCTTCATATTATAGAAATAAATTGAGAACATCCAGTAAGGCATATAAACGAACTATGGATACAAAACGAGCTACGATGTTAGAAAAGTGCAACCAAGAATTGAGGGAAATTCCGAAAAAGTCACCTGATTGTTTCTGGAAAACGTTTAAAAAGTTCACTACTGGTAACAACAGTGTGCGAGAAACACGCGATCCAATTGACCTTGAAAAGTTATTCTGCCATTTTAAAACACTGAATGAACATAAAAGCAGTGACTCTAATTTATCAGCCTTAATAGAAAGTATGTATGACCTGAACAGTTACGACATTGACCTAAATTCGCCGATTTCAGTACACGAGATTCTAGATGGTGCTAAATCTCTGAAAATTAATAAAGCTGCTGGTGTTGATCAGGTATGTAACCGTTATATTAAGTCCACAATAGATATTCTTCTACCTTTCTATTCTCGATTTTTCAATTTAGTACTAGATTCAGGTCTATTTCCAAATGTTTGGGGAACGGGTATGATAATGCCTCTTTACAAGAATAAAGGATGTAGAAGCGACCCAAATTCTTACAGAGGCATCACTTTGCTGAGTTGTATTGGCAAACTATTCACCGGTGTTTTGAATCGACGCCTTGGAATTTATGTTGAGAGGAATAAATTGCTTAATGACAACCAGGCGGGGTTCAGAAAGGGTCGTTCAACAATAGACAACATTTTCGTTTTGTACAGCTTGACTGAGATTTATTTACGTGGAGGGAGGAAATTATATTGTACTTTTGTTGATTTCAAGAAAGCATTTGATACAGTTTGGCGAGAGGGTTTGTGGGTCAAGCTTCTGAGAACGGGAATCAACGGAAAGATATTCAATATAATCCGAAGCATGTATCGTGTTACTAAATCATGCGTTCTTAGTAATGCTCGTATGACTGACTATTTTGTCTGTTGTACAGGGGTTAAACAAGGTGAAAACCTGTCACCTCTATTATTTTCTATCTATCTAAATGATCTTGAAGACTTTTTGGAAAGTTGTGCTATAGACGGATTGAACTATCTTAATGATCGTATTTTTAGCGAACTGCAGACTTATCTGAAATTATGGTGCATCTTATATGCCGATGACACCGTCTTGTTTGCGGATAATCCGCACGATATGCAACGCATCCTCGATGCGTTCTCAGACTACTCTGATTCATGGGAGCTCAAGGTAAACACTCAAAAAACCAAGATAATGATTTTCAGTAACAAAAAAGTTAGATCCTCTCCAACATTCACACTATCTAATGATAAACTGGAAATAGTTGAGCGCTTCCCTTATTTGGGCATTGTGTTATTTTATAATGGCCGATTTTGCCAAGCAATCAAGTCGATAAAAATTAAATCGACAAAAGCTATGTACGGACTTCTGTCCAAGGTGAGAAATCTCCAAATTCCTGTAGATTTGGCGCTAAAACTATTTGACTACCTTATACAACCTATTTTATTGTATGGGTGCGAAATATGGGGCTTTGAAAATACCCGTGCTATTGAAGCCGTTCACCTAAAATTTTGCAAGCTTTTGACAAACATGAAGATGAGCACACCAAATTATATCGTATATGGTGAACTGGGAAGATGGCCCTTGCGTATCGAAATTGAAAAGAGAATGATCGCATACTGGGGTCGTTTACTAAAGAAAGAGACATGCTTGCCACTTACTCTCTACAAGCTAATATTAGCTATTAAAGATGGAGGCAAAGATATACGATATATAAATACCATGAATGATATTTTTGTCCGCGCAGATTGCGAGGTTAGCTGGAAAACACAGTCACCAATTACAAATGGTATGCTTCAAGCTATACATGGTAAACTACTGAACCAATTTGTATGTCAATGGAATAATGACATATCGAAATCCTCACGTGGAGAATTCTATCGTACTTTGAAGGAATCCCCATCACTTAATCGTTATTATATTGAACTTCCCTTCAATGTTATTATTCCTATACAGCGAATGCGTACAACGAATCACAGGTTGGGTGTGGAAACTATGAAATGGTCTAGATCTAAGACCAAATCAAAAGGGAAGTCACCAGATAGCTCATGTAAACTATGCGGTGCCACCATGTGCGATGAATTTCATTTTGTAATGGTCTGTCCAGAATTAAATGAGCTTAGAGCTAAATACTTCGACAAATGGCAATTGACTAGCCCATCGAGAGACACTTTCTACAATTTATTGAACTCTGACGACACGATAAAGCTCCGCAAACTGTCGACTTTCATCAAAATTGGATTGAACAAAATTCGATAACGGTTCCAACTGTTTGTTTTGTTTGTTTGTTTGTTTTTTTTCTCCCACATAACTCACGCAGATATTAATATATACAACAAAATTTAATAGAACGAAACCTAATTGCATTTTTATAAATGTTGAATAATTTGCTTTCAAATTTCTATTAAAATGCATTTAATAGTCTCATATTCTTATAAGCGAAAGTTCTGCTATACATTTAACAGTCCTTTTTTATGTTGTAATTATTTAAGGAAGTACAGATAGTTTCACGCATATATATAATTGTATGTGTGTATGTATGCATAATTGTTGTTATATATTGGGTGTGATGATTGTTTTTCAGTATTTACTGTTTGCATGTGTATTTTCAAATATTTGGACCGGAGTGTTCTTATTTGTACATAGTGTATTATATGTTTTCTCATGTACCAAATTACCAATTGGCTGGGAATAAAGCATTACTTCAAAGTTTTTCCACGTGACGATTTTGGGATGTGCAATTGGCCAAGGAGATACGACATTATAGCACGGAGAAATTTTGCAGACATGGACTACAACAAAATTGCACAGCATTTAGGGCACGTACACATGGCCAGCAAGAAAATATCAGGTATGCCCCATGTGACTTACTTGACCAATGAAATAAATAATACCGGAAAATATCAGACGAAGGCAGCGCGCTGATATTTTATCGCCAATTGGTGATATGTGTTCACCTTGATAGGTGGCCAGCGGTATCCGTTAACTAATCTCGCGGGGATATGATCGTAACAATTCAAGCACTCGAGTTATGATCCATCAATAGTATCGTCTGTTTCAACATACTACGTATTTCCATGTTTATATTGGTTGTCTGAACCGCTGATGTATTATATATATACATGTATATACGTATGTGCAGAGACGTGGCGACAGGGTGGGCGGGGGGGGTCTCACCCCACCCCCAACTTTGGTCAAAATTTTCAACAGTTGGAAATTTCATACCTGCCAAAACATTAGTTGGAAATTTCACACCAACAATAGGTTGAAAATGTTCTTGTAGTTTGATTTTCAAAAAAATTCTTGGGGGAAATTAATTGTTTTTGGACCAATATTTGCATATTTTTCTATTTTTGGTAAAAAAAAATATGGTTTGAAATGGTTATCAGTTGGAAACTTTCCAACCTCAGGGGAGTGACAGGTTGGAAATTTCCAACACTTGGAAAGCTTGTGTACAAAACCGCTAGTTAATTTAAGAAAACAATATTGTCATACATTTGGTCAACATTATCATTGGAATTGTCATCAGTTGTAAATTTTCCAACCTAAGTGGGGTGTCAGGTTTGAAATTTCCAACTCTAGGAATGCTTGAGGATAGTCTAGATGGTAGGATTTTGTTATTTTCTTGTTAAGATTACAAAATTTTCGCACACCGGGCCGAACCATGGTCTAATATTAGCCATAAGAGCACTGAGGTGCAAGGGGGTGCAAATGGAATTATGGAAAACTTGTGTTTGGTCTGATTCTGATTCAAGGGGGTGCAGTTGGAATTTCCCAAGGTGGACACCCCCAACGGAAACCCTCTAGCCACGTCCCTGTGTGTATGGGGATGCTTTATATTTGGTACCTCACATGCCTTGATTTAGTTGTTTTACTTTAATTTGGACTGTATGTACGTTTCGAATAAGACATTGTTGGCGGCCCCTCGCCCTTCTCGCATGTGGGATGTGGCACAGGGCCGAACACACCAACGTCTGTTTAGATGTCGTTTCGTGTGTTCACGAAGAACACACATCCCTACTCCAACGACGAGGGCGCGTTCCTTTCTCGTTAAAATAGGTGGAATTTTAAATTTTCCATAACACTTTATAACTCTATGAATATTCGATATGGACTATAGGTTGTTTGTCCGCAGTAATTCACTTCAACAAGCACGACTAACGCTAGTCACATTGAGCTCAATCAACGCCATATAACCCGTCGCTTTCTCACGGGCGTAATCTTTGCAGCAAGAAAATATCAGAGTACCATTGTACCTGATATTTTCTTGCAGATATTTTCTTGCAGCTTCATGTGTACGCGCCCTTATCGTGGACTGTAGGGCGAATACACGGTTCATGGGCATCAAACGAAAGAAAATGTAGCGGCGATTCCAACGATACCAATATCTCATTTTCCCGCCAAAATGGACTTACGACATTATAGTTCTCAGGCAACGCAGAGTAGAGCCATGACTTAACTTGAAATATATTTTATTTGCATAATATACAAAACGGATTGGGGCACACGTTTTTGCAATGTATGAAGTCCCTTTCCCAACACCATATTACAACACACATGAAGTCAAGATGACGATACAAACGTATTTACATTGTGATACGTTTTGAGGTTAGTAATATGTTGTGCCTTATCGGGCTAGATCGAGGTTGACGCTTGGCTGAGGAAATTTGTATTTAAAGAATGTCCCTACATAATGGATGTTTGGTACGATTGGCGCGAGTGCTAATATAATTAGCTATTATTAGTATTTGTATTTTGGAGGTAAAAAGTAATGATACATTTGTATTCGAGTTTGGTTACTGTTATGCTCTGGAAGGCAATACAGAAAACTAATCAGAACGAAATGTTTGAATGTGAGGGTTGTCCATATGTGAAGTGAGTGGCACGTGACATATTGTAATTCCGTAAGAAATTTTAAGTGGATTCGAAAGTAAAACAAATATAATCATATAGGGATCGAAACGCTCAGTCGCTGCAATATATTGCTGCGTAATGAGAAATAATTTCATATTTTTTTGGGACGAGACATGGTGTATTCCACACATGAGTTCTGCAGTATCGCTTATTGTTAGATTTTCACGGGTTAGTTTCTAGAACAATTCTGAACGCTCTCTTTGGTACAATGGGCACATAGAAATAGTGATAGGCGTCCTCATATCGGTTTCCACAGGTACATGCGAGGCTATCAGCATTGTAATTGTTGAACATATCAGATCGGAGTTCACTACATAAGTTACGTATGAGACAATGATAAATGTTGTATTTTCTGCGTCCAGCGTAGAAATGCTGAGGGGGGGGGGTGGAAATTTGAATACTCATTTGCTAAAAGCGAAATTATCGTCTTTGACACTCGTAAACGCTCAAACGCTCCAGCGAGAGAACATAAATGGTTTCTCGGACTGAACACTCTGAATGAAGTCAAAGACGTTATTCACCTTGGTATCCCTCAAAATAATCGGTCTGATAGATCTCGAAATATTGACAGAGCATGTGAAATGCTAAGAAGGACATTCTTCGGTGCATGCCGATCGCCAATCACCAAATTCCTGACTCCTTCGTCTGCTCTTGAAATTTTGAAATGTGTAGTAATCCCCAAGGCATTATATCGATGTGAAATGTGGTATGGCCTGACAAATACACAAGTTCTGCAACTTGAGAGAGTCTATCGTATGTGTATAAAACATATTCAATGTCTGCCTACTAGAACAAGTACAGAACTTTCACTGTCATTACTTGGTTTAACACCACTGCATGTCGAAGTAGACCGGAAAAAACTTTTATTCTTGGGAACACTAATAAATATTCCAAACACTCATCGCGATGCTCTAAGAGTGTTTCTGTTCAATGTTCAGGGCCACCTCCTCTATAAACGGCCCCTCTCTGGCTTTGCGAAGGAAATATTCACACACCTGCACGCATATGATCTCATCGATTACCTCACAAATTTTATTGATTCTGGGTTCTTTCCATCACAGAAACAATGGAAAGAAATTGTAAAAGAGAAGATCAACAACTTCGCATATCAAGCACCATGGTGTGATTTGACAAATGAATCACTGAATTTCTTTAGGATGGTTAAATCCTATCCTATGTCGATCTGGAGAGGCTGGCTACTATGCAGGGAACACCCAAAGTACAAATCTAAAGCTCTCTATATGGCAAACATCATCTCCAGAACGACATATGACAACAACGCACTATGCAAGCACTGTGGGTGCCAATACTCTGACCTCATGTCACACATGTACCTCCATTGCTTCTCTCCGCACATACAGGAACTCAGAAATGAATTCTGGTATAAAATCATAAACATATTCGGAATTCCAGCATTTTCATTCCTGGATTTACTCTCGCCGGTAGGATTCCTCACTTATGCATGTGGATGTGGAAGTCATCCTACTCTGGAACTCATGTGTGATGAGAAACGCTTATTTATTCATTGTCTCATATTTGTGTGTGTCCTTTGCTCCATCTGACCAATGCAAAAGGTCAACCAACCTCATATAAGTGAAATTGATTTAGTTTGAATGTCACTGTTGTATTCATAAACATGTATATACCTGTACACATATCTCTCCTTCAAGGAGGCAATAAAACATCTCTCTCTCTCTCTCTCTCTCTCTCTCTCTCTCTCTCTCTCTCTCGCTCTCTTGGTTACTGTTATGCTCTGGAAGGCAATACAGAAAACTAATCAGAACGAAATGTTTGAATGTGAGGGTTGTCCATATGTGAAGTGAGTGGCACGTGACATATTGTAATTCCGTAAGAAATTTTAAGTGGATTCGAAAGTAAAACAAATATAATCATATAGGGATCGAAACGCTCAGTCGCTGCAATATATTGCTGCGTAATGAGAAATAATTTCATATTTTTTTGGGACGAGACATGGTGTATTCCACACATGAGTTCTGCAGTATCGCTTATTGTTAGATTTTCACGGGTTAGTTTCTAGAACAATTATGAACGCTCTCTTTGGTACAATGGGCACATAGAAATAGTGATAGGCGTCCTCATATCGGTTTCCACGGGTACATGCGAGGCTATCAGCATTGTAATTGTTGAACATATCAGATCGGAGTTCACTACATAAGTTACGTATGAGACAATGATAAATGTTGTATTTTCTGCGTCCAGCGTAGAAATGCTGAGGGGGGGGGGGGGGGTGAGCCTGGAATCTATCTGGTTCAAGTTGGTTTTAAAGGTAGAAAATTCGTCAGCGTCGGGGTAGAGCCATATAAAACCATGGTTTATATGGCTTTATCAGAATAATTTTACACGGATATGAGCGATAACACGATTTAACAATAGCACATTTCTCAGCTGAGGTGTTTTCTATCTCTTTCTGAGAATAAAATCATATTTTGCTCGTTAATCACATGAAAACAATTGTACCCTGTGTCATACTCAAAAGTTAACATAATGCTACTACCGTGGTAACTTTACCATAATATCGAAGTAAATTACCCTGGTATAATTACTCTAGTAGAATTTCACATACATACTCACATCCCGGTAAAATACCTTGGTGAAATACATGAGTGGGAACATTTTACTAGAGTAAAATACATTTGGTGGGTCTATATGTGTGCGTATAATATGATGACCATTCACTAGATGGATTTTACAAGATTAAACATACCTGGCTCCAATCACCCTGGTAGAATACCACACAATGCAAGAGTGTTTTACCATGGTTTACCAGAGTGTTTTTATCATGGTTTACCAGAGTGTGTATTTTATAAGGATACTTCGAGTTGACGTTCTTTCTAAAGAGCCAAACTCCATACAGGGTTTACCTCCCCTGATGAATCGGTAAGACCGCTGCTACCGGCGATATTTTACCCACATATTAAGATATATACTAAACGAACAGAGCAACATGATGCCCCTGTTAAGCACACAAAATATCGAACAAAATTTGTAAAAAAAATTGAACCTTAAGTTTGAAAAGTCTCACTAAAACTGAAGAACTATATTTCGAAACGGTGTGATTCGGTTCTCCAATTATTTTATCAGCACAAAAGTCTAAACGCACATGTAGGACATTGTCACAACTCGCGCCAAGTCAAACACAATCTTAAGTTATAATTTGCTGCTATTTTGATGAGTAGCTTGCGAAAATCGTCAACAAAACTACCGTTCTGATTTTCCATTCTGTCATTATGTTTTATAGTGCGGGAATTGTTCTAAAAGCACACAGAAAATTTGCCTTTGGAGCGATCGGGTTTCGCCATTTTTGCTGGAAAATCCCATGCTAAATATAGAAACACAGACCAGTACCCAGCCGGTGACAGAAAGGAAGTATGACTGATGCGCTCTGGTAGAGGTTGCTAAAGAGCGATGGCGTACGTAACGTCAACAATCCACTCGGGTGGTATACAGATAATTACATGTTTTCCATGAGACTTAAATCACAATAAAGATATTTATAGTATGAATGGTAGTCACAGTCATGTAATAAACATATTCGATACAAGGGTGTGGAATAAATACAGAACATAACTGTCATCATAATATAGAATCTTTTTTCCAACTAGTTGCGGATGGCGCATAGTCCTTGTGTCGTCCGCACTCATTCGATAAAAGATTCTCGGTTAAGGGTCAGATGCACGTTTTGCCAAAATTTCCTAGTATTTCAAAGTTGATTTTCGCAAAATCTGTCATTATTATAACATAAAAATATTTAATATTTCACTGTTTTCTGGTAACAAGAACTTCAGTAAAATATGTTTTATTCAAAAGTGCATATCATATATCCATGATATCATATCTGAACATCATGAGAGGAGACTTCATTATTTTTGATTCGTGAAATTGAATAGATTATTTTCATTCAGAAAGGCAACTACCCATAAATAATTTTCTATGTTTAAGAATGTCATGTCATTCCTGACAAATTGGGATGAGGTGAGTTCTGGGTCATGGGTTCATATGTTAAAGCTGGACACAATATCGATTAACACTGTGTCCTAAATCCAGTTGATTGCTCACTACTTGTATGGACCACACTGCATATCAACATTTGTTTTTATTGGGCTGGAACATTTGTGCCTGTATTATTCTTCATTATAATATATGGGTATGATGAAAATGAAGCATCCTTTCATAGAGCCAAGACACTACGCTATTTGGTGATAGGAGCGTTACGTGAACTTACTAACTATTCTTGCAGTTCTTGGTACCCAAAGGGACAACATAGAAAATAATGTATTTAACCTCTCAAATGCATTAAAATCCATTGTTTTTGTTGTCTCTTAATAACTGCTCAGATTCTCTATACAATGATAATGAGGATATGTGAAAGTAAATATTTTTCGCTCGATAGATCCAGAGAAATTCTATGTTGAAATATCTGGCCATATTTGGCTGGATTTGTTGAAAAGGTGCGTCTCCACCTTCAGATGCGCATTGGGTTGTGACGGGGGTATTTCGCGCACGTTTTCTTATACCCCACTGTCAAGGGTGACGGGGGACATGGAGATTTTAACGTGGCGTTGTAACCAATCATATTGCTCGTTAAACCATGCCATGATGTTTCCATTAAGGTAACCAACGAAATTGGACTAAATGAAAATAATAGGCCTAAATGGCATTCGAATTCTTCGGAAGTTGTGAAGTAGCCATTTTATTTTCATCTCATTGGTCCATTGCCGATTTCGCACTTTAGCAATATCCTCACTGATGCTATACCGGGAGTTACGTGACAATTTCTCCAAAATCAATACCCGCGATCTTAGAAAAATCACTGATGGTAGTGATGGATATAGATATATTCACCTGCGCCTAAGGTGCCTGCGTTGCGCTGGTGGTTGCTATTAAATATGCTTGTCCACACACCCGGTTGTAACTAGCCTGATTGGCTACAACGTCACGTGCAAATCACAATGTCCCCGTCACCCTTGACAGCGGGGTTTAAGAACACGTGCGTGAAATATCGGGGTGTATATATGAGTACGTGAAACATCGGGTATATGAATGACCGTTGAACCGGCATGAACCCATGAGAGGTTAGCGACCCGAATAGCTCGAAATCCATGGGAGGTTAGCGACCTTGATAGCTCGAAATCCGTGGGAGGTTAGCGACCCTGATAGCTCGAAATCCATGGGAGGTTAGCTATCCTGATAGCTCGAAAACCATGGGAGGTTAGCGACCCTGATAGCTCGAAATCCATGGGAGGTTAGCGACCCTGATAGCTCGAAATCCATGGGAGGTTAGCGACCCTGATAGCTCGAAATCCATGGGAGGTTAGCTACCCTGATAGCTCGAAATCCATGGGAGGTTAGCGACCCTGATAGCTCGAAATCCATGGGAGGTTAGCTACCCTGATAGCTCAAAATCCATGGGAGGTTAGCGACCCTGATAGCTCGAAATCCATGGGAGGTTAGCGATGCTAATAGCGCTTGGGATGAAGATACCGCAACCGCGATGCGATAAAAATCGTGCTCTGCGAGCTTCGGTCTGTACAAAGCAACACACTGCCTCTGGGGAAGTGGACCCCTGCAATATCGATATTAAAAATTACATAATTCATAGGTGGTATATCTACGCTATACAACTGTTTCCCTATGTGTCTATCCATGCACCTTGTGAATTATTTAGCAAATAGCTTTTCCGAATTATACCAGAGTAAAGTACGTTTGTCTTCATACATGCATCATTTGTTATCTCTATCGCGGATCCGCAAATAAAAAAAATGAAAATCTACCAAATCAACATCAGCCATGCATGACCAACAGGAGTCCACAAAAGCGAATGAAACAATACAATGAAATTGCACAGGCCAATCTATAATAAATAACTCTTGTTTCGATTAAGGTTAAGCTATAACGGAAAAGTTTGAAAACGAATTCTATAACGCGCGTAAAAATGTCTTCAAACGTTTAGGTTATAACTGATAACCATAACCGAAACAAGAGTTATTTCTTATAATTTAAAGACATATTATGCACTTGTTCGGGTGCGTGAAACTGATAAGTTAGTATTCAGGCGCTATATGACAACTGAGGAATGTAACATTCTACTAACATCGCCGAAAATTTGAAGCAAATCGACCGTACCACTCCATCGAAAACATCATTTGAACAACGGCAAACTGTAAATATTTACTACTTGACTTGATTCGGGACGCATCTATCCTCGTTAGTATAGCATTGCGACTCATTAAAGATCTTCTATTCATAATATTCCGTCTTTAAAGATACCATTTAAAGATACCCTGTCATAAAACCACAACATGTACGATTTATATACCATAAATTAATTAGATCAGAACCACGGGTCCATTAATATGAGGCTTAATCCACGAACCCATTAATGTGAGGTTTAATCCACGGGGCCCATTAATATGAGGCTTAATCCACGGGCCTATTAATGTGAGGTTTAATCCACGGGGCCATTAATATGATGTCTAAACCACGGGCCCATTAATATGAGGTTTAATCCACTGGTCCATTAATATGCGGTTTAATTCACGAACCCATTAATGTGAGGTTTAATCCACGGGCCCATTAATGTGAGGTTTAATCCACGGGCCCATTAATATGAGGTTTAATCCACGGGTCCATTAATATGCGGTTTAATTCACGGGCCCATTAATATGAGGTTTAAACCACGGGCACATTAATATGAGGTTTAATCCACGGGCCCATTAATATGAGGTTTAATCCACGAGCCCATTAATATGAGGTTTAAACAAGCGAGCCCATTAATATGAGGTTTAATCCACGAACCCATTTAATTCGGTGGCCATATATTGACTTCAAAAAGAGGAAGTTTGATCACGTTCAGAATTTGTGTCAGCCAAGCAAAAGTTCCAATGATCACAAAGAGCGTTCATACGTGTGTTACCCAAATCCGGTAGATAGTAAAGAGCGTTTTCAATTATAAGTATATACGTCAATTCCTGATAATTAATTAATTATATAATTAATAATGAATTAATAATTAATCATAACCTGCCAATTCGCGGAAAACAATCGGCTGTCTCTCTATCTCTCACGCGGTTTAAATTTAAAGGTACATGCAGTGTTGCTCAAGAAATCTTAAAGGTGCATGTAGGGCTGCTCCGGAACAATGTTAAATGTGGATGCAGCGCTGCTTCGGACCAATGTTAAAGGTGCATGTATGGCTGCTCCGGACCAATGTTAAATGTGCATGCAGTGCTGATCCGGACCAATGTTAAAGGTGCATGCAGGGCTGTTTCGGACCAATGTTAAAGGTGCATGCAGCGCTGATCCGGACCAATGTTAAAGGTGCATGCAGCGCTGATCCGGATCAATGTTAAAGGTGCATGCAGCGCTGCTTCGGACCAATGTTAAAGGTGCATGCAGGGCTGCTCCGGACCAATGTTAAAGGTGAATGCTGGGCTGCTTCGGACCAACGTTAAAGGTACATACAGGGCCGCTCCAGTCCAATGTTAAGGTGCATGCAGATCTGCTCCGGATCAGTGTTTGTGAAACTGTTTTACGAATTATTTGACGTCAATCGGACCGTGGATATTTAACGTTCTAGTGCTACGACTGATCTCCATGGTAACAGGATTTCTACCTTTTTCTTACCACTTTTGATAAGTACAACAAGGATTATCAGATCGGACATATAATTGGCTTCAAAATTATGTATACAAATACCTTCTGTACGGATGTGCATTAAATAAAAAAAATGCGGTCCCTGCCGCTCTCCTCAACGCTATCCTTGATCATTTAACTATTTCTATACTAAATGGGTTCTCCCAGTCAGTTAAAAAGTGTACGTAGGAATGGTCCATTGTTGATTTGCAGGGATGTATAGGTAATATAAACAGACGTCAGGTACATACAAGTACAGCAGGAGTCCTATTAGTTGAGGGAAATGTTTAGATAATAAGTGAGAAAACCTCCTATTATTGGGCCCATGGGTCTGGTCTAATTATGTTCTGGTATATATAAAACTTATTATCTGAACAGTTCCTATGGGATAGCGTTCTACTCGTCAATTATGCTTTGGTATATAAAGGGTTAATCATAAACTGTCAATTCACGAAATACTGGTACAAAAGTTGCAAACAGAGCTGCTCCGGACCAATGTTAAAGGTGCACACTGCACACCGGGCTGCTCCAGACCAATGATAAAGGAACAAACAAGGCTGCTCCGGACCAATGATAAAGGTACAGACAAGGCTGCTCCGGACCAATGTTAAAGGTACACACTGCACACATAGCTGTTCCGGACCAATATTGAAGGTGTACACAAGGCTTCTCTTGACCAATGTTAAAGGTGCACGTAGGGCCGCTTCGGGCCAATGTTAAAGGTGCACGTAGGGCCGCTTCGGACCAATGTTAAAGGTACAAACAAGACTCTTCCGGACCAATGTTAAAGGTGCACACCGCACACAGGGCTGTTTCGGACCAGAGTATACACAGGGGTTCTCTGGACAAAAGTTAAAGGTCCACACAGGGCTGCTCCGGACAAATTTTAAAGGTACAAAAAAGTTTGTTCCGAACCAATATTACAGGTGTACGCATGGCTGCTCCGGACCAATGTTAAAATCATGTGCAGGGCTGCTGCGGACCATTGTTAAAGGTGCACGCACGACTGATTCGGACCAATGTTAAAGGTTCATACAGGGCTGCTCCGGAACAATGTTAAGGGTTCATGCAGGGCTGCTCCGGACCAATGTTAATGGTGCACGCACGACTGATTCGGACCAATGTTAAAGGTTCATGCAGGGCTGCTCCGGAACAATGTTAAGGGTTCATGCAGGGCTGCTCCGGACCAATGTTAATGGTGCACGCACGACTGATTCGGACCAATGTTAAAGTTTCATGCAGGGCTGCTCCGGAACAAAGTTAAGGGTTCATGCAGGGCTGCTCCGGACCAATGTTAAAGGTGCACGCACGACTGATTCGGACCAATGTTAATGGTGCACGCACGACTGATTCGGACCAATGTTAAAGTTTCATGCAGGGCTGCTCCGGAACAATGTTAAGGGTTCATGCAGGGCTGCTCCGGACCAATGTTAATGGTGCCCGCACGACTGATTCGGACCAATGTTAAAGGTTCATGCAGGGCTGATTCGGACCAATGTTAAAGGTTCACGCAGAGCTGCTCCGGAACAATGTTAAAGGTTCACGCAGGGCTGCTCCGGACCATTGATAAAGGTGCACGCACGACTGATTCGACCAATGTTAAAGATTCATGCAGGGCTGCTCGGAACACTGTTGTGCACGCCGTCCTGATCCGGACCAATGTTACATGTGCACGTATACATGGCTGTTCCGGACCAATTCTAAATGTGCACGCAGGCTTGCTCCGGACCAAAGTTTGTGAAGCCTGTACTACTTCTATTTTAGATTCCAGTGTATAAAATGCCACGTTAGGAACGAGAAGTCCCATGTGAAATATACTGAATTTTCTATCTATTCAGTTCAGATTTATTCGATTATTTGGAGGGACACCGATAAATATTCTGTTCTTTATTCGATAAAAAGGCCATATCGTTCTAGTTCGTGTGTCGCATTTGGTTTTCAGCTGATTTTATCATCTTTAGCTTCACAAACTTCATGAATATTACATAACAGTCTTTACTCATGTATAAGAGAAACAAGAACGATATTAAATTTGATTTTGTGTTGTATTATAACTGGAGGATCGGATTCCTGGATGCAGCTTTAACTGCGTGAACTTAAATAACTTTACTCACGTATACATCTGAAACCACTTACATCACTGAGTGCCCCACGAGCTTTAAACGATCGAGTCTTCTGAAAATTCTCCGCTTTGAAATAGACATTTCCCCAACCAAATTATCCACTGTCGAGCGTGTGAATATGCCTTGTCACTGAGTCGTGTCCATATTGGATCCATCCAGCCCATATATGGAACTTTGACCTGTAGCACTTAAAATGGAATAGGGCTGGATGGATCCAATATGGACGCGACTAGCTCAATGACAATGCGTATAGGAATCAGGAAGCTAAAGATGTTCCAGAGTCGCGGGGAGCGAGTGCACCGTTAGAGGTGAAGGTAACTGAAGAATGGCCTTCACCTGATACACGTTATTAAATGATGAAATCTTGTTCATTTGATTTGTACATCATATCTAAATAATTTAAACTGGTGAATTAATGGGGGAATGGATTTTTGTGATTGGGAAATTTACCTAGCTGCTGTAGTTCTGGGTTTTCCCAGATAAAATTTGGCTGTGGGGTAGCCCTGTCGTACACTTGGGAATTTATTTTTAAAAGTAAACACATGACCTATGATTTTTCAGGCATTTTCGTGATCAACTGTTGTCAATCTAGCTTGGTAAACATCACTGGAGTGGCCTGCAGGTTCAGTGAATTTGGCCGAAACGTTAACACTGTCGTCTATATGGGAAACCATTCGGTGCAGTGATTCCTATGTCGCGGAGTGCAGTGAACATGACGCCCAATAAGGTCGTATGAACGTTTCACATCTTCATATATCACACTCCATAGTAATAATATAGCGTAAGGTTGTGGCGTTCCAGTAAACCTAATATTGTTGCTACCACCTATACTGTGTCCACAGCGGTGGTTGCCTAACTGTTCTTTTTGCTACATTGTAAATTTGAAACCCTGGATTATGGGCGCTGTCAAAATTTTAATGCTATGACAAGAGTTATTTATAACCGCATAAATTATATTTCCATATTACCACATTTTTTTTACCACATATTTGTTATTATGGGAATTACCGCAAACATTTTTGGGAACTACCGCCTCAATTCCCGACCTTCATTGATTACCACAGTTTGCTGTCGGGGTTAGCAGCCAATCAAACATAAATCCCATAACCCGGTGGTCCTTATTTTCATGTGCGATGGTAAACTTCTGTCATCTTACACTTCATGAATATGACGAACTTTACTCAGGCATAAACATGGAATTACTCACAGCACTGACGCTGAATAGGTCACTCTCACCGGTTTTCTGTGATAAAGTTACCCAGGTTCCTGAAATTGTGATAAAGTTACCCAGGTTGGAGAAGAATGTGATAAAGTTACCGAGGTTAACAATAGTTCATGTTTAGCAACAAATTATTGATTTTTGAGATCAAAATGACGAACTACAGTACTAATATTTCCCTCTGTCACTTTTAAATCGAGTTGATATTGTGAGATTTGCTTAACCTGGGTAACTTTATCACAATTCTCACCAACCTGGGTAACTTTATCACAAAATTAGGAACCTGGGTAACTTTATCACAGAAACCCGGTGAGAGTGACCTATTCAGCAGCACTGACAGCTCCACGAGCTTTAAACGATCCAGTTTTCTAGAAATGCTCGCTTTGAAAATCCCCCCAACAAATTATCCACAGTCCAGCTTGTGAACACCTGAGTACTCTGAACTTTGAGGTCGTGAGAGCCTATCACATCTTCGAATCCTATATATATATATATATATATATGTATAGCACTAAGGCTGTGGAGTGTATAGTACTAAGTATACGAAGTGTATATAGTACTACGGCTGTGTCGTGCAAGAAAACCTAACACTTCACATCAATATTCTGCCACAACTGAGGCCTCTTTTTGGTAGAGCTAATTCGGGTGGAATAAATATTGAGAACTTTAGTGGTAACATTAAACAAATAACATAGTCTTATATACAGTAAGTGCAGGTGTGTGAATTAACGGCGTGACACCCGATTAACCATGTTGTATTGAAACATACCGATCAACACTGTAGAATTAATATTAACAGAAACGCCAGTTAATTAATTCAAAGAAAATTTCGATAGCCGAACGGACATACCGACAGACAAGCTGATGCCAGTATACACCACATAACTTCGTAACGGTGGTATAATTAGATGTTGTATGTTATTGTAAATGAAGGACCATAACCCTGGATACGTCTTACACTAGCTTCATGAATATGACGAATTTTACTCAGGTATAAATCTGAAATTAATCACAGCACTGAGAGCTCCACGAACTTTAAACGATCCAGTTTTCTGAAAATTCTCCGCTTTGAAAAAGACATTTTTCCCCACCAAATTATCCACAGTCGAGCTTGTGAACACCGGGGTGCAGTGAACATAGCGCTTAATGAGGTCGTGATAGCGTTTCACGTCTTCGAATCCTATAGGTAGTTCACACTCCATAGTATACTTATATAACGTAATAGTGTGGCGTGCAAGTAAACCTAACACATCACATCAATATTCTGCCACAACTGACGCCTCTACAAATTGGCAATCATATAGGTCGTGCACACTCCATAGTACTTATATAAGGTAATAGTGCATGTGGTAAACCTTGGATTATGCGAGCGGTCAAAATTTTAATGTTATGCAAAATAGAGACGTACTTAACAGTACTTTACATAACAATATCCTGTAACCGATCCATGAAAAGAGTTATTTATAACCGCATACATTATATTTACATATTACCACACACATGTATTTGTTATTATCATCATCATCATCATCATCATCATCATCATCGGAACAAGTCATTTGACTTTTAGTTCCGGTACAATTGAATAAATTAATGGTTTTGCATAATATGCATATTAGTGTGAGTATATCATTTGACGTATTCGTAATCATACTTCAAGTGATAGAAGTAAGCGTCTATGTTAGTCTTAAATTCATCCAGAGATTTTAGTTGAACGATATGGTCTGGTAGACTATTCCAAGACGAAACCACACGCTGCGTGAAGAAGAATTTTCATACATTCTTGTTGAACTTTTGTCTATATAATTTCCTGCTATTTCCTCTTGTTGTTATGTATGGAGACATTTGAAAAAGGCAACTGGTGTCCAAATTGTAATGTCCATTTAACATCTTATATGACTCAATTAAATCTCCCCCGAATCTTCGATATTTAACTGACATCAACTTGAGTTTAATTAGTCTCTCTCGATACTCTAGTTTTCTGAATTGGGGAACCATTTTAGTTGCTCTCCGTTGCACTTGTTCTAGTGCAATGCATTAGTATTGCAGGTGTGGATCCCATGCCGTATTGCAGTACTCTATTATTGGTCGAATCATGCTGAAATAGATTGCCCGAAATGTTTCTGGGTCGAGTGTTGTAAATGTTCTCCTTAATAATACCAAGGGTCTTATACGCTCGGTTGCATATTTGATTTATGTGGATATCAAATTTAAGTGTATCATCAACATTCACTCCTAGGTCTTTTTCGCACGTGCTTACTATGATTGGTGGATTCAATGGCGTGTCTGTCATGAAGTACTCTATTTTTGGGTTGTTATGTCCGAAGTGTATGACATGGATTTTTGCTGAGTTGTATCGAAGTTGCCAGTCTAGGGACCATTTGCTAACTACGTTTATGTCCGTCTGCACATTGTTGTGGTGGGGATTCCGATAACGTTTGTGTCATCTGCGAATATTTCGCAAAGTCCTTTTACACATTCTGGCAGATCATTAATGAAATTTATAAAAAAAAGTATAGGTCCTAAGACACTCCCCTGAGGCACGCCACTCGTTACTGGTGTCCAGTCCGAACATTCAGAATTTACGCGTACCCCCTGCTCTCGGTTACTAAGGAATTGTTTTATCCATCCTAGGATGTTGTTGGTGATACCATACGATCCAAGCTTTCGCAAAAGTCTCTCGTGAGGAACAGAATCAAACGCCTTTTTAAAGTCTAGGTATACTACATCAACTGGTTCATTTTTGTCCAGTGCTGATGTGATGTGTGATAAGTATTCTATGAGTTGTGTCTTACACGATCTTCCTCTCCTAAATCCGTGCTGACACTTGGTAAGTAAATTGTTTTGTTCCATATAGCTCATCACTACGTTGCTAACAAAATGTTCGAGAACTTTACATAAGATGCAAGTGAGACTCACTGGTCGGTAATTTCCGGGATCGTCTTTTCTGCCCTTTTTAAATATACACGTAACGGTTGCCTTTTGCCATATAGTCGGTACCTTTCCTTCTGTGATTGATCTATTGAACAAGATGCATTATGGGATTTCCCGCAAAACTTCTGAAACATTTTTGGGAACTACCACGTTAACTCCTGACCTTCATTGATTATGCGATGGTCAACTTCTGTCATCTTACACTTCATGAATATGACGAACTTTACTCAGGTATAAACATGAAATTACTCACAGCACTGAGCGCTCCACGAACTTTAAACGATCTATATTTCTGGAAATGCTCCTCTTTAAAAAAAAAGACATTTCCCCCCACCAAATTATCCACACTAGAGCTTGTGAACACCGGAGTACAGTGACTTTGAGGTCGTGAGAACGTTTCACATCTTCGAATCCTGCAGACATATATATCTATGGAGGCTATAGCGTGTGTAGTATACTAAGGCTGTGGTGTGTGTATAGTACTAATAAAGGCTGTGTCGTGCGAGTAAATATAACACTTCACATCAATTTTCTGCCACAACTCTTTTGGTAGAGCTAATTTTGGGTGGAATCAATATTGAGAACTTCAGTGAAATTAACATTAAACAAATAACATGGTGTTATATACATAAAGTGCATGTGTGTGAATTAACGGCGTGACACCCGATTAACCACCCGCTTAACCGTTTTGTATTGAAACATATCCGATCAACATTGTAGCATTAACAGTTTGAGAAATAAGTACTTTGAGAAGTTGCATATGAAACGCCAGTTAATTAATTCAAAGAAAATTTCGACAGGCGAACGGACATACTGACAGACAAGCTGATGCCAATATACACCCCATAACTTCGTTACGGTGGTATAATTATATGTTGTCTGTTATTGTGAATGAAGGACCATAACCCTGGATGCATCTTACACTTCATGAAGATGACGAACTTTACTCAGGTATAAATCTGAAACTACTCACAACACTGAGCGCTCCACGAACTTTAAAAGGTCCAGTTTTCTGACAATTCTCCGCTTTGAAAACGACATTTCCCCCCACCAAATGATCCACAGTCGAGCTTGTGAACACCGTGGTGCAGTGAACATGGCGCTTAATGAGGTCGTAATAGCTTTCGCGTCTTCGAATCCTATAGGTAGTGCACACTCCATAGTACTTATATAAGGTAATAGTGCATGTGGTGGCAAGTAAACCTTGGATTATGGGTCAAAAATTTAATGCTATGCAAAATAGAGATGTACTTAAAGGTACTCAATCCGATAAAACTCCTCTCAATTACTATTTCAATGGCTTCGGGGGTCAAAAATATTTGATTCGAGTCGAGGAAGTCACCCATCAATGCTCAGATTTGTTAGATATCGATTTTAGAAATCTATTATTTTTCATTATCGGGAATTCTTTCTGGCCCAGAAGACAGTCAAAATTTCGTTATTATTACCACTTGATTATAGAGTTATCCATCCTTGTCTGTTTGAATAGAGTTTTGGCGTAAAATCTCGAGCAGGTTACCAAATTGACGGCAGTTATTAGTACTCATCTCGAGCAATTAACAAATTTCAAAAATCAATATCTAATAACTCTGAGCTTTGTTTGATGGGTTCCTCGACTCGAATCAAATATTTTTTAGTAATATAGGACCCTCTGATCGGATTGTTGTTGTTGGAATCTGTTGAGATGGGGACCCTCTTTACGGATTGAGTACCTTTAACAGTACTTTACATAACAATATCCTGTAACCGATCCATGAAAAGAGTTATTTATAACCGCATACATTATATTTACATATTACCACACACATGTATTTGTTATTATGGGATTTCCATTTACTTTACATAACAATACCCTGTAATCGATCCATGAAAAGAGTTAATTATAACCGGATAAATTATATTTATATTATTACCACATGTATTTGTTATTGCGGGATTTCCCGCAAAACTTCTGAAACATTTTTGGGAACTACCACCTTAATTCCCGACCTTCATTGATTACCACATTTTGCTGTCGGAGTTCGCAGCCAATCAAACATAAATCCCATAACCCGGTGGTCATTATTTCCATGTGCGATGGCCAACTTCTGTCATCTTACACGTCATGAATATAGCGTACTTTAATCAGGTATAAACATGAAACTACTACGCACTGAGAGCTCCGCGAGCTTTAAACGATCCAATTTTCTGGAAAATTAATGCTCCTCTTCGAAGAAAAAAACATTGTTAATCCCACCAAATTATCCACACTAGAGCTTGGTCACAGTGGACACCGGAGTACAGTGAACTTTGAGGTCGTGAGCACGTTTCACATCTTCGAATCCTATAGATAGATCTATGGAGGCAATATCGTGTATAGTACTAAAGTTGTGTCGTGCGACTAAACATAACACTTCATATCAATATTCTGCCACAGCTCTTTTGGTAGAGCTAATTTCGGGTGGAATAAATATTGAGAACTTCAGTGGAATTAACATTAAACAAATAACATGATCTTATATACAGAAAATGCGGTTGTGTGAATTAACGGCGTGACACCCGATTAACCACCCGATTAACTGTATTGTATTGAAACATATCCGATCAACACTGTAGCAGTTTGACAAATAAGTAAGTTGAGAAGTTGCACATGAAACGCCAGTTAATTAATTCAAAGAAAATTTCGACAGGCGGACGGACATACTGACAGACAAGCTGATGCCAGTATACACCCCATAACTTCGTTACGGTGGTATAATTATATGTTGTCTGTTATTGTGAATGAAGGACCATAACCCTGGATACATCTTACACTGCATGAATATGACGAACTTTACTCAGGTATAAATCTGAAATTACTCACAGCACTGAGAGCTCCACGAACTTTAAACGATCCAGTTTTCTGAAAATTCTCCGCTTTGAAAAAGACATTTTTCCCCACCAAATTATCCACGGTCGAGCTTGTGAACACCGGGGTGCAGTGAACATAGCGCTTAATGAGGTCGTGAGAACGTTTCACGTCTTCGAATCCTATAGGTAGTTCACACTCCATAGTATACTTATATAACGTAATAGTGTGGCGTGCAAGTAAACCTAACACATCACATCAATATTCTGCCACAACTGACGCCTCTACAAATTGGCAATTCGAAATGCCATCTCGAATGCTATCAAGACCAAGCAGCGTATAAGTCTATCAGGCAATGGAACGATTAGATTGATCACTTGGCGTGTTGGCATTCATACATTGTGGAATATTTTAAAATACGTGTTCAACGTCCGTGAAAATAATCGACTTAATTCTAAAGGCGCTTTCGGGTCGGATCGACAGACAACCAGCCTTCCTACTTAAATTTGGCAACGGTTCTATAACTATACATAATATGTTTTGACTAATAATGGAAATCGCTGCGTTGCCTTTCGAGTTCAGTTGTCCTTATCCGCAAGTCAAGATATCGCGTGTCTTCTAACATTGAAACATATATAAACTAGAATGCACTCAGAGAGATGCCAACGTGCGCAAAAATGAAATAAACAATAATTTAAAAAATAATTTCACTGTATTTTACTTAATTTATTTAATTTAATTTAATGTTAGCAAAAAAAGACAATTACCATTTCTCATTTCATCACAGATAAAAGGCAAATTACTATATTAATCATTTAAGTTATTAAAACCAATTTCATGTTGCCGAAAGGATGAGACTACATTTTTTTCAGCGGCATATTTTGATTTTGATTTTCCAATAGTCAAAGTTGACCAAAGGAGCAATTATAAGAAATAATTAATACTATTTGTGTAAATATTGATAGCAGCCAATATGCAACAATAAATATCAATAATTAATCAATAATTAATCAATAACGATCATTTTATGTAATAATAAACTCTTCAAACGGTGTTTGTGTCAACAAATGCGTTTTGTTTTATGTTACGTCATTCGTCGTATTTGACCCGGAACTCGGCTGAAGGTTAGGCTATTCAGCCTATTGCGTCGAATTACGAAATCGCGTTTTGAATGTCTCTCTTTTCCCGCACGATAAAAAGAGGTCTTCGCACGAACCAAAAATGATAAAACTTCCCAATTATAAGTAAAAAATACCCAAATGAAGGAGTCTATGTAGGTCCCGAAGGAGTCTATAGACTCTTTGATGTAGAGTTCTGATGGAGAAAATGTAGGTCGTTCTATTTTTGTCATAACTCTGACGTATTTTGACCTGGGAGAGAAAATCGAAATCGAGGCTCACTACGAGCATGCCAGTTTTAAATATAGAAACAGGGAATCCTGACAAATGGCGATATCGTCGACAAACAAATAATCGAAAACAACACATAAAATAAACATGGCAAAAACGCGGCACAGTAAAAATGTCAGAACGCCACGAGGTTTTACGTCGTTTTTGGTGACGTCATGGAGTGTGACACCAACCTACGAATCTGTCTGATCGCCATACTGTTGCGCGAGCGCACGTAATGACAAAACGGTGACGTCATTGTTATGATCCGAGGCATTTTGGAGAATAAAAAATCGAATCATGGACGTGGCGACATGGTCACTTTAGGTAAAAATGTTCAACAGTTGTAAATTACATACCTGACACATTAGTCAGTTGCAAATTTTACACCACAAATTGTACTTATTGTTTGATTTCACAACCAGTAATTAGTGAGAAATTGGGGAATTGCTGTTTTAGACCAATAGTAGCATAGTCAAAATTTTGATCTGAAATAGTCGCCAGTTAGAAATTTTAGAAAATTTCAATTTGTTTTACCCAACTTTGTCGAAATTTGGAAAACTGTTGACAGCTTATTGGTGCCACCTTAGCATATGTATGTTCAAGGGCCATCCTGCTGTAGTCTTTATCTGATCCAAATTCGGTAAAAACCTCGAAAATGGGAACATTACATTTTAACCCCAAATTAAATTTATGAACAAAATATTTGGCAACTGTTTAGTGCCATCTGAGTTGTATGTTCCTGGGCCACCTTAACGTGCATGGTCTTTATCTGATCGAAATCCGACCAAAACCGCGAAGATTGGAAGCTTCTATTTTCAATCCAAATGTTGAGAGAGAAATGGTAATTTTTTGGCGTTATCTTAATTGTACATGTATTACATTCATGAACACATGTCTGCAAGAAGATCGGCACGCAACGAGTATTTTGTAGATGAGGTCCCGGCTTCTTGTAGACACGATCCGGGTTTTGTGGACACACTCCGTGTGGTTTCTTTTCAAGATGTAAACAAACACAAGTGAAGGTGACAATTCAATTCAATTCAGTTTATTCTGGTCGTCACTAATAGACATTACCGATGTATCTACGTAAATACATTATATGGTTATCACAGTTATACATGTATGTGTATGACATAAAAATAAGAATGGGGTGGTAAATATTCGTTAGCTACACTGTTTCAGTTCGACAGGCTGGTGGTGGTAATCATCAGGGGGACCTAAATATTCAAGGACCTTCTTATTAAATACTGACATTTTGGGAGTTAAATAGAGTGGCTAGTTTATAACGAACCAAAAGCCGGACGCTTTGGGTCGTGTATAGACTATATCTGATTTTGTGACGTCACCAATTATTATCTAATACGACACTGCTCTTTTGAATTTTCGCGAGCACTTTCAATGGCCGGCGTTCCGAAATGAGGGGAGTTACTATCGGAATTATGCACAGTGAAGTTCATTCGTAGCCGCGGTTTACATTTTAGTGAGAACATAAGTATAACAGTGTAAAAATGGTCCAGGAGATGAGGGACCCTGTAGGCTGATAAATTAAATAAGTCGCTCTTCAAAAGCTTTCGGCCTTAGGCCTTCCTCAGTTGATATTATTCAGACAAAATCACATGATGGCATTCAGATAAACATACAAATAATAATGGCGGATATTACACAACGACGTTAAAGGTCTTTCGTCGGAGAACGTCAAACACCAAGCAACGATATCGCAGCATCGACATCCAGAAGTTGGCGCCATTTCCTCTAGCGTTGAAACCGTGGCCAGTCCGGGTTTTCAACTTAGCTATCCAATGGTCTTCACGTATCAGTCTGAGATGTTTATTCCCATTGACCTTTTCTAAAACCGATACCCTTATGTTGTCAATGGAATGTCCCGGTTGATTAAAATGTCCATAGGCTGGCTTATCATCGTGAAGTCTAATGTCCCTCAGATGTTCCAGAATCCTTTCCGACAATTGTCTCTCTGTCTCGCCAACGTACACAGCGGATCCACATATCAAACAGCTTAAACAATATATCACATTTCTGGTTTTACATTACTATTTCTACATACTTTATATTCCGCATTCCGTGTCGTATTTTTAACTTCATCCAAACTCATAATTATGCAAGTGGCACACGAATCCGTACATAACTGTGATGGCATCGACACAGATCTACTCGTTTTACGATGAACCAGAATATCTCCCAAATTACTGTCTCTTCTGTATGATATTAAAGGCGGCTCGGCAAAAACCTCCCGCATCCGGTCTGATTCATATAGAATATCCATATGCTTCCTGGTTATCTGTCCTAAGCCCGGGGGAGTACTGTTATATGTCACAACAAGAGGCACCCTTCTATTTTTGGACACATTTGCTGTTTTCCGGCGTTCTAACAATTGCTTCCTGTCTAATCTCTCGACCTTTCTGAGCTGTTTCTCGATGAATCGCGCACTGTATCCCCTCCGCCTCAGCTGCGTTTTCAATTCACGGCGATGTCGCAAATAATCTGCCTGTTTTTCACAAATTCTCCTTATGCGAATACCTAGATCATACACCACCGATCTCTTTATGTGAGCGGGGTGGCCAGAAGCTCTGTCTAGATACAGCATCTTATCTGTCGGTTTTCTATACAAATCCGTATACAATTTCCCATTCGACAAATGCACCATTGTATCCAGAAATTCAATTTTATCATCTGCATATCGAAGTTCAACTTTAATCTTGGGATGTATTGAATTAGCGTGGGCAATGAACTTTTCCAGTTGTTCGATACCATGAGTCCACACACCGAATCCGTCATCTATATACCTTTTGTAGAATGTCGGCACCTGATCTCAATAATTCTGGCTGGGCTGGAGACAATACTGGAATCGAAATCGAAATTCGTGATACAAGCAAACGTTATTATATCGCGTTTAAATCATCCTAATATTACATAGTACATACGTGAATCTGATCATCCTTAGATATCCTTCTATTTTCATGAATTGACAAGAAACACATACTTATGAACAAAGCAGAAGATACATTCAGGTTATCGCAAATTCGGTCGATGGTGAAAGCTAAATGATGACGTTGTTCCTCGAGTTTCGTTGAAATCGACATGACATTTTATGAATGAAATGAACATGGTGAAATCGACAAGCTTCTTCGTATAGTACACATCTCAATCGGATTGCGCACATATCGTCAATAATATAATGATTAATTTCAGTAAAATACTCCCCTTTAAACAACAACCAACAGTCTTGACTTTTGAATACTTTCAGTTTTTTGTTGGTAGTTTATATTCTATAATAATTTGTACAAAAGGAACAGCTTTTATAAGTTTTTTATTTAGGTTTTAAGTCTGAGTCGGTGATCTCGTAGTCTGTTTGCATTGTGAATCTGTTATTTCTCACATGCCTTGATGTGTGATATGATTCTATGCTATAGAACCCACTCTGTCGCTGAACCCTTGTGCATGTCTTGAGTGTAATATAATTATCATAATCACACCACGATATAAGGCCTAAGTTACTATTATTTGATGGGAATACGGATCTATGAAGTTATTTTATAGGATAAAAAGACTCAGATATATCCCAGCGTATGCGTGTGTTTAGCTGTGGTTCGTTAATTACGCTAGCGTATGGTCATATTAAGTGTTGGATCTCTGGTACTAGTAGGGTTTCAGACATTTCATTCTAAGTTCGCTAAGTTCCCCACACTTCAGTACCATGTGGTATTCATAATTCATCGCCGATTTCAGAATACAGAGTGCATATTCTGTCGGAATAATCCGTATCTGTCCAAGCACCGAGTTCTAGAGAGAGTTTGTGGTTTCTTATGCGGAAATCTAAAATATTGTTAACTGTTCTGTTATCATCAAGGGATATGTAATTCTATCGTTAACAATTTGGCTTTATAATCCGGTAAAATGCGAATTTGCTTGATTTCGATATTGTTGACCACCATTCTTGTATGTATATGTCACGTAGTTTACCGGTAGGTGTGCGATTGAAGCTTTTCAAGCTTAGTATATACGTGTTGGATGGTCCAGACACTCATAGGCTTGTTGCCATTCATCGGAAAAAAAATTCTTAGCTGTACAATCATTCATCCGTGAGACAAAACTATATTCTATTGACTAAGTCTAGCAAATACATATACAAGCCAGCAAATGACTCAATCAAAGACGACTTTCAAGTAATTCATATATAAACACAAGACTGACTCGGTGTGGGAAACGACCGGTGATGTAATTAAAGTCTGAATGCACTGCTGAATGTGGTATAATCACCTTGAACTTTTAACAATGTAAACGATTCTATTCGGGTGTTTCATTCTGCACACAATCATGTGTATGCTAAAGGAAGGATGCAGAATAATGCTTCAAAATATCACAAGTTGATTTTGGCATTTCATTGGGGAAATACAACTATGTGCATATAATACCGTTATCTTCTTGTTCATGCGCTTGTAAAATTTTAGAACGATTCTTCTATTTCCAGATAGATGGATGCCTAACCGTACAGATGACGTTATTGTCCGGCTAATTTAGATAGCTTACTACCACAGCGTTGTGTTACTTCCTATTCGGACGTTTATGGGAAGAAAATGTTACAATTGTGATAACTATGCTGTGCTGTCGTGCTATAGTCGGGGTGATAGCGCATTCGAGCCAAAAAATACATCACTTGGCGCCAAACCCGTCCGCACCCGGCCACACCCCAGGGTCCGAGCGAGATGGGGCATGCACTATCTTGTATATAATTGACCCGTATGTACCAAAGTTCCAATCCCCAAGTCGATATCTCGAAAGGAAACGGCACTGTTAACCCCTAATAATTTGTGGCCGGTTCCGTAAAGTACGCAAAATCTAAAATGCCGCCGACCGCACCTTCCCTGACTGCCTGACCACGGAAATGGATATCATGTCATGCAGAGAACACCCCTCTGCATCTATGTGCGATCGTGCAAGTCGCTAGCTGTAGCGGAAGTGAATAAATTAACCCATACACTACTACCGAATTCGCTATGAATGTACGCAAAAACGCTGAAAATAACACCCGCCGACCGCACCTCCATCAAGGTCTGGGCGAGACGGGGCATGCATTGTCGTGCATAATAGACCTGTACAGAAATGCCCAAAGTAATTGACCACTTAACCACAGCAGAATTATGGGTAATTTTTCAGGATTTAGTCCAAATATGGCTTGTTGCCATTCATCGGAAAGCTCTCGGCGAGAGCTTTCCTATGAATTAGTTTAAACATATTGATTTGTCTAATTTCAATAACACATATAGGAAATGATACATACATTTTTATAAACAATGGGATTGGAGGACAAGTGCTGACTCACTTATGAGTACCTCCTCTCCCATTTGCTATTACACTGAAAAATAAATCAAGAATAATGGCATTGCAACATGACTACCAAAGGCAAGTTGAACTTATATACATGTACATTAATCTGAAATAATATCATCTTTGTGAATTCAATACTATTATATATGGACAAAAAAGTATATGTACAATTAATATAGCATAGCACTCGTATACCACACATAGCGCGGATACACTTACGCGTTTGTGCCACAATAGGTGTATTAATTCAGATTAATTAGCCAAAAGTTAGTTACTGTATAAGTTATGTTACTGCAAACCCTTAGGTGTATATACTCTGTCCTACTAAAACCCGATCGCACCCGACCGCACCGTCACGAGGGGTCCAATCGAGATGGTTCGGGCACTATCGTGCAGAATAGCCATGCATTACCAAAGTTCCAATCCCCAAGTCGATATATCAAGCGGAAACGGCACGGTTAATCCCTAACTTGCGGCCGATTCCCCCAAGTAAGCAATATAAAAAAGGCACCGACCTCACCTCTCCTAGCTGTCTGACCACGGAAAAAGACATCATATCATGCAGCGAATACCCATCTGCATCCATGGCCGAGCGGGCAAGTTGCTAACTATATCGGAAGTGAATATATTGACCCATATATACGCTGCGGGCGAATTCGCTATTCATGTACAGAATATAACATCCGCGATCGCACCGCCACCAGGGGACCGCGCGAGATGGGCATGCATTATCGTGCAGAATAGACCTGTATGTACCAAAGTTCCAATCGGCCAGTCGATATCTCAAGCCGAAACGATTCTGTTAACCCCTAACTTGCGGCCGGTTCCGACATTCAGGTACGCAAAATAAAAAAGGCACCGACCGCACCTCGCCTATAGGTGTGTGGCCACGGAAAGGGACATCATATCGTGCAGCAAATACCCCTCTACATCCATGGCTGATCGGGCAAGTTACTAGCTATACCAGAAGTGAATATATTTACCCATTCGCGGCGGTCGAATTCGCTATTTATTACGCAAAAACACATAAAATAACACCCGCCGACCGTACCGCCACTGGGGGATCGACCGAGATTGGGCATGTACTATCGTGCAGAATAGACATATATATGTACCAAAGTTCCAATCCCCTCTGTCGATATCTCAAGCGGAAACGGCACTATTAACCTCTGGCTTGCTGCCGGTTCCGCCAGGTACGCAAATTAAAAAAAAAGGCACCGACCGCACCTCCCCTAACTGTCAGACCACGGAAAGAGATATTATATCATACAGCGAATACCCATCTGCATACAGCATGGGCGATCGGGCAAGTTGCTAACTAAGGTGGAAGTGAATATATTAATACATATGCCCGGTCGAATTCGCTATGCATGTACGCAAAATCACAGAGAAACACCCACCGACCGTACCACCCCCAGGGGTAAGATCGAGATGGTTCATGGATAATATCGTGCAGCATAGACCTGTATGTACCAAAGTTCCACTCCCCAAGTCGATTTCTCAAGTGGAAATGGCATTCAATCACTATAAAACGTGATCAGTACATGCATGGCATGGTTATATATAATAATAATTAATATATCAATACAACTATTAACAACGTTTGATATATTCATCAAGTTCTTGGTTTATTTTTATTTCTGTATGCTAATATTTTCGTGTAATATTTGAGAGGGTGGGGTCCATGGGGGTGGTCAAGTGTCCGGATGCAAATTTCAGTGTTCAACATAGGAAAATTGCCCTACGCCCTGATGTTGTGTTTGTCGTGGTGAAGTATTCACTCGTGCATGATCACGAAATGCCTCACTCGAGTTCTGTAGCCCGACTTTTAACCCATCTTATACGCTGACAACGAATATTTAGTGTATATGAGTCGGGCTTCCATATACTGACGAAGAGTGGATTCACGTCCTGCTATATCATCACCAACAATAGGCAATTTACATTACATGTAGGTGAGGTTTTGTTTTACTTTGATCGGATACATTTTCACGAAATAAAATTCGTTCATTTACTGACTGTGTTTTTTTTTCATCACCGAACACATGGTATTATGATATTGTGACATTTCTCACAATTTGTATATCGTATTTTCAGTGGGCAAATTATTTCAATGAACAAACTTATCCCCTATAAACCAGACTTTCCCAATACATGTCGAAGTATAATCCCGTGTACAATGGGCAGATCATTAATAACAAACACCATTGTCAAAATATCCGCATGGTTTAATGTTGCGACATTAATTACAGTCCTATTCAATTCTACCGTGTATATACTTTCGCTAATCACGCAAATCGAGTTCAATCATGCCTCTAGCATTGTGTGTAACTTGGAATCTCTCAAATACACATGGACAAAAAGCTAGAATAATTTTCTATAGAGAGAATTCGAATTTGGTAGTTGTTGCTGTCTGACACGTTTATCTGTCGGGCTGCATGCTATGCTGTCCGGTGGGGTCTTCATTTATAGATACTGATATACGATTGTTATGCTGTCCGGTGGGGTCTCCATTTATAGATACTGATATGCGATTGTTATGCTGTCCGGTGGGGTCTTCATTTATAGATACTGATATACGATTGTTATGCTGTCCGGTGGGGTCTCCATTTATAGATACTGATATGCGATTGTTATGCTGTCCGGTGGGGTCTTCATTTATAGATACTGATATACGATTGTTATGCTGTCCGATGGGGTCTCCATTTATAGATACTGATACTCGATTGCTATGCTGTCCGGCGGGGTCTCCATTTATAGATACTGATATGCTATGCTGTCGGCGGGGTCTCCATTTATAGATACTGATATACGATTGTTATGGTGTCCGGCGGGGTCCCCATTTATAGATACTGATATACGATTGTTATGCTGTCCGGTGGGGTCTTCATTTATAGATACTGATATACGATTGCTATGCTGTCCGGTGGGGTCTTCATTTATAGATACTGATATACGATTGTTATGCTGTCCGGCGGGGTCTTCATTTATAGATACTGATATACGATTGTTATGCTGTCCGGCGGGGTCTTCATTTATAGATACTGATATACGATTGTTATGCTGGACGGATGGTATATGTATATATATAAATTGTTGGCAATTTTAATAATTTTTTCTTGTATTCTTTAACAATTTTATAATTTCACCCATACAGAGCCCCAGACAAACATGAGCAGACGACACTCTTCTATATGCTTCTATATATGTGTGGGGCTCCCTGCAGGGTAATGGGTGTTTTTTTTATTTTATGTCCTAAAAATTGTAAGAAACATTTATTTAAAAAAATGATAAAAAATTGTTAGGCCAATGCATTCTCTTATATATGCGAGGCGACCTATGGTCGACTCGCATATATAAGAGAATGCATTGGCACAGGGTAAAAAAATCCCGACTTACGACTGGATTTGATATGGCGGGTCACATATATATTGTTGCTGCTGTTAAATCTGTTGATCCATGTGCTCATTAAAACAACTAATTCCCCGACTCTGATCTGTCTTTTTTAGAATCTACAAACCGGAAATCAGCTCTACTACAGTATCAAGCATGGCTGTTAGAATGAATCTTGAAATTTATTCTTGGCATATCTATATCTAATGGCATGTTTATGTGGCCAACCCTATTTGAAGTTGATACAACACTTTGAACCAGTCAGTGAAATTTTCATACGCAAACAGAGGCATTAATAAATTATTTTGTATATTGACAAAATCGACAAATTATAATGCCTGAGAAGAAGGCGTATACGAGATCAAAAACATCAAGCCTGCAAATAGCGTGCATGTCATTTGCATAATGAGGTCCCCAGAGGGTGAATTTAGTGATGCTATCCCGCACAGCGGGCTAGCATCACCAAATTCACCCTCTGGAGACCTCATTATGCTTAGGCCTCATCTTCTGGGAAGTATATATGGTATCAAATTAACATTGTTTTTAGTTACGTTTTCCCATCTGGGAAGTTTCTATATCCCCTGATTTGCAGAAGGTAAAATCCATAATCGAGGCGCCCAATGGGTTATCATCACCAACTTCAACTGGGGAACTTCTATCTGATCCTAGATCTACCATAGCAGTTGAGGCCCTAAGCAGAATGAGGTCCCCAGATGGTGAATTTAGTGATGCTAGCCCGCTATGCGGGATAGCGTCACTAAATTCACCCTCTGGGGACAGAGCTCATTCTGCTAATGACAGACACGCTATTTGCAGGCTTGAAAACATAGAAACACACTTTATGTTCAGATCAGTTTGAAGTTACCACATTCAAGCAGGCTCCACTGTGATAAGAACGCATATTTGCTCGCGTGATACATGTGTCCCTAAACAACATTGATATTTCGCGACCTGAGTTCCAATCTGACCTAAGTACCGTTGTGGTACGAAACGTCCGTTGGGGTACCGTTGGAACCGGAATTAAATTCTCTACATGATGGTCATAACACCGAAGCTATATCTCGAACAATAACGCCGTAAATCACGGTTATTTATTGTCCGAAGTACGTGAAAGTGAGTTGTGTTGAGAACTGATTTGTTATATCTGCGTCCATGCACATTGGGGACCGGAACCATTGTAGTCTGGCTGTCGGAGCTGAAATATAGGACGTACCCGGAAAAAATTCTTAACAAGCTAAATTTGGTATCGTTGGAAAGAGGAGACATTCGTGTATAACATATCCAAAATCCGCTAAAATCCGCTTTGGGGAAAATTTTCTACAGCGCCCAGAATAGGGGAGGGGTCTGACGTAATTTATAAAGGTAATTGTGACCACGGGACTCTGTATATGCGCAAAGTGATAACGCTGACAATTATGCCGACCTAAGCTAAGTGTTGTGTCCAGGAAACATAAATTGCATGAATCCGGTACGTTTTTCCTCCACTAGGCATTTTTAACAGTTTCACAAATGTTACAACTGTTTAGTTAGAGTATAAACCTTATTATCGGCAGAATCTAGACACCCCTTACAATAAGTGAGAACCGCCCTGTTAGATATCTAAAAGATGGCCATCTGCTGGCAGTAATTAACCCTCATACAACTGTTTTCGCAATGAAATATTTCGATATCCGGGTATATATAGTGCTCAATAGAACTTCTCTTAGTTCTCTACCACATGACAGGAGTTTTTGTTGTGTGATAAGATAGAACCACAGCCAACCGAAAAACAATAGTCTGCAAAACGGGACGATCCCGAGTCATCACTTCGATTACCTTTATTCCCTTTCAAACTATTTCTAATCGACACTAATCGTTTCACTTCAGTGAGACTATATAAAGAGACGATGTGACGTGTTAATTTCAGGTTGATATATCGGGTTTTATTTAATAGACGGGAAAATTGTCGTCTTTTTCATCGACCACAAGACGCTGGCTGAACTCCAAGCGTGAAATAAAGAACCGATTGTCCTTGTGTCTCGTTCGGTGCATCTTCTATGTCCATGCCTTAATTAAGAACGAATTAAGCCACAATTGTTTGTTTTAATATTTAATAATGTTCGATATGGGTTTTTAATGGTGTGCATGGTGCCAGTTCAGTCCCAAATGACATGCATCAAAAGGTACGTTATCCGTAACATGTTCTCCCGGTGCAGTGTGCATAGTAGCCAATAAACATTGCTGAAACACTAAGAACGAATGAACTCAATATAGATCTAGATTGGTTGTATATACCGACCTCAACTCTTGGTTGCTTCATGGAATGCTAGAACTTTCAGCAACTAGTTATAGTGTGGTATATACGATTGACACTTAAATATAAGGATCGCCTTCGCGATGGGTGTTGCTGTTTTAAAATGTGGCATCGGTTAAAACCGCCATAAACAGAAAGAATATAAATTTATAGACATATTTTGTAAAATAATAAATATCGCATAAATAGCATGTTATTGCCAAGACCGTACTGTTTGTTAATAAACAAATTCCATATTATGATACAGTAGAGTGAGTAAAGTGTGCTATACGCAAAACACTCAACACAGACGAGTCCCCACTAAGTTTACTTTAACATGGTTAAAATTGACACTATATTGTTTACAACACACCGCTATGGCACTCGCTAATACTCAAGATTTCTGTGTTGAATTAAATGCTCGGTTCACTGTGTTTTGCGGGTTTTATCGCATTCATATTATCATTATACTATACTTTTAGTATATTCTTGATCAAATTCATAATTCATAAATATTGTTCCAGATATGTGTCTCTTTGTCCATCTTTAGACATGCCCGTTACTTCGTAAAAGTGACTTTTGGCGAAACTGCGGAATATTTAAGTCATTTTAAGAGTTATTGTTCATTTAACATGGTTAAAACTGTTCTAGATCGCTGTTAAAGTAAGGATAACCGATCTCAAACTACAAATATGATATCTTGTTAGCGCTGGCACAGGCTAACTTATATTATGGACTTGTTCCGTTGCGTATAACCTGATAAGTCAGTATGCAGGCGCTATGCCAACTGGGAAATGTTGCATCGCCGAAAATCTCAAGCAAATCAACCGTACCGTATTAACCACGCTCAATTGTAATTATTTACTTCTCGATTCGGGACGCAACTCTCCGCGATAAACTGACGAAACCGGTTTCACATTCGAGAATATCTGCATTTAATTAATATATAAGAATGACGGTATGTGTCGTAAATTTGGATGAAAAATATATTTTCAAAAATAACAACTTTGAGCAAGATGAAATCGACAGTGCGGAATGATTGTAAAACAGTTTCACAAATCTACCAAGAAGAATTGACTTCGATTAGAACCGACGAAACCGACCCAATGTTGACCAACAAAGTACCAACATTTTATAGTTTGAAATCGTCGTTATACCGTTCCGTGCCGAACAAGACGCAACATGCACGAGATTCTTCGGTCTTCTGAAGCAAAACTCTGCTTCAGACTTTCAGCGACACAATGACTTCATCGACTACGAAACTGCTGCTCAGAATGCCATACGATTGACTTTCTTCTTGACAGACATCATCAAGGGTGCTTCTTCCACTACGACCAGAGTGTAATGAAATATGCGACGAAGGATGTAGAAATTCGAGGACAACGACGCAATCGAGAAACCATTAATCAGAAGAGCCATCGCGTTGCCATTTCTGCCGGTTGACAAATTGACAATATCAGCGATGCTTGGTTCATCACACTCGAAGGGCAGGAAGTATCTCTCACCAACGACCAACAAGTCGACCCTAGGGTAACGCAGTTTACAGACTATATGACAACCATGTGTTTGTACCTCATGTCTTTGTTTGATCTATTAGCATGTATATTTTATCCATAAATAATAAACATTCATAAATCCAACACAAACGAAACGAGCATACCCGCGCGTTGTTGTCTATAGATACCGTTGCCATCGGTTTCAGCGTGCATCAAATCTGAATGTAGCACGGTAAAATTGTTACGGAGCAGTGTTCCGAATAACGCAATGAACAAACCCAGCGATTTGCGCACGGTGACAACGGCAAAATGAAAGTCTCGATTCGTGTCATGAAAATGACTAATTAATTAGTTTTTATACATTTTTTTGTAAATTCCTTGCTAGATTGAATTACAATGGAGATAAACGTACCCTGTGTCGTTGTACATTCTGGGATTCGAGCATGAAAACAGTTACTCGCCGGCAAGCCAACAGGGTACGTTTATCTCCTAACTGTTATATGTTCATATATGTTCTGGTCATCTTCAAATTATATGGTTGTTTGCGGTAGGAGTACTCGTTAGTCGTATATCAGTTGCACGTGAAGTGTTCATAGCAATAGTGCACAATGATCGATATCAGCAAATCGCCGACATCGCACAGCGATGTCTCCGCGCCACGAGTCAATGCAAGCATGTTTCTTGACTGACTCCACCAATTGCTCATCGTCGGGTAACTAATGCACGGATTACAATTTTAACCATATACCTGCTTAAATAACATGAAATCAGTCAATGAAAGCACGCCACCACCTTGCAGTGAACACACGGCGCTTCACCCAGACATAGTCCAATAATTATAATACCATCAACTGTCCGTGACATCAATCAGTCCAAGCATGGGTATGTTCGCCGCAATATGAGGATCCCATCGATAGTTCTCTACGAAGTCACGTTCCCATCAACCGGTCACGGGAGCACATGTACCACATAACAGCAGTAGGCACACCGAAAGGGCGCGGGCCGCCACTATGGAGAGGCCAAAACGGTTCACAACATTAATCAATGTGAAACAGGTATTTCACGACTTTCAATGGGCGATCACCCGCTCCCCACAATACATTATCAACATTGGTACCCAAACAACATACAAAGGCGACCTGAATATTACGCTTTCAGGACCCGGTAATCTGAACGGAAATGAACATCATACTTGTATAGTATGAACTGTCGAAACAACAATGATTCTCTCGCAACGAAGAAACGATATGAGAAATATTTCAGATAACACACCTGATTGATCTGGACAAAAACAGTAAATTTGAAGACGGATTCTTACTCCAGCTTAGTTAGTAGATGCGCATACCACATAATAATGTTTACATGCATATCCAATCGTGAGGCATACGCCAGCTACCAGACATATGCGTCTACATTGCAAGCACGTTTGGCCAAACTGGACCAACGCCTGTGCTCTTGGAACAAGCTGCCATAAGTTGTCCATGTTCATATTGCCATTGATTCACACAAGGGTGCCCGTAACATGGCAGATTGAGTGAGTGAACACTTCTTATTGACCTTTTGGCCACCTGTCGTTATTAGGAACGTGCATGGATTGCGCTATGGTAACCATATAGCTGTTCATGCTATTGTTGGATGTCAGGTGGCTGTATATGAATTGCTGTGCATACTATTAGTCATGGATGTTAACATTGACATGTAAATAGGAACAAGTCATTTTGGGGTCATTCGGTCAAAAATAACATGGCTGCTAGCAGCAGCCATCTTGGATTTCAAAATTCAATCCATTAGCATGGGCTACAGGCTATACTGTTTGTCTGATCATCATGAAATTTGTCATTTATGTTAATATTGACATATAGATGTGTTTTAAGCCAAACTCATTGCATAACAGTCAAAAAGACTTGCAGGAAAATTATTTTTGAGTTGCGGAAACAATTATTTGTTGGTCCTATCGACCACCCACCCACCCCGGCATACGTGCCCGGAAAAACTTTTTTCCACCCCCCCCACCCCTGGTAGCAACAGAATATTTCTTATCACTGGACATGGATTGATTTAATTGTGACATGTAGGTGATCTTCACAATAATTTTGACAATTGTCTTCCACGAATTTTGATCGGGGAAGTCGCTGAGGATTAGAAAATTCTCTACATGATCCAAAAGTAAGGGAAGACTCAGAAATGAATCCGGACAATGTACGATGGAACAGACGGTAAAGGTGTGCTTTGAAAATGAGTTCAAGTGGAGTTTGGTGTTCAAGATGTGTTAGACGAGCGCGAAAAGCTTCAAGAAATATTCAAATCTAATGATAAACAACTGAGCAGAGCTCTGAGTAAATATTTAATTGAAGCCGAAATATTACGACAATAACACTGTAATCACTCAGCACAAATATTCTAGTCATATATTTTATTTGCATGTTTATGTAAATATTTTTTTGTTTTTTTTCTTTCTTTGCCATATCCTGTATCCGTATAGCGATTGCGCAATAAAGTATCTATCTATCTATCTATCTATGCGCTTCGGCAATTTCTGCGCGTATTTCAGGCACGTGCGCAGAGAACGTTCTATCGCATTGGCGGTTGACTGAGTTTGCAGTGCCATATAGTGCCTTTGGTAAAACAACTGTTCGCAGCAGATGGCCCATAGCCAGAGGAGTAGCATATTTGAGAGAATCCTTGCCAATCTTAGAGAAAAACGTTTTTCGAAGTTTTGTTGCCACACCAGAAGAGTGTGATGAACTGCTGGACAATTTGTCTTTAAGCAAACCAAGGTGAATGCGACCCTTGTCTTATTTTAGTGTTTCAGATACGAGCAGCCAGTTTCTATATTGACGATCATGTACCTGCCTGGTTCATTGAAGACGACAATATTGCTTTTTGTACAGGAAAATCCGAATCTCCACCGAACGCTGTAGTCATAGCATATATTTATCAGATTGTCCAGCCTTGTTTGGTAAGAGCGAGAATGCTATATCATCGGCAGTCGTTGGTGCGGCAAAATGGAAGAAACTGACAATGAGACAGAACTGCGACTTGTTCAGGTCGATCAACAGGTCGTTGGTGTAGACACGGTAGCAAAAGGGTGAGAACAGACTCCCTTGCATTGTTACTTGGCCGATGCTAAACTCTTCGGAGACATTACCGTCATATAAAAATGACGCTGGATATGTCCTCGTGCATGTTAGACAATAGTTTGACGATTGTTTTTAGAAACCTAATTACTTGAACTTATACAATTCAATTCAATTCAATTATTTAATTTCTCATTTCCAATGCAATGGCATTTTGAGATTTACAAAATATTGCGCTGGTCCCCCACTCCAGAAATGAATGGGTTTCCAGCGCTAATTCATAAAGCATGCGTCAATATGGCAATCCGAAATACATAAATAATTTAAATATACATATAGCAAAGCTCTGTGAAAACAAATGTATACATTAGTACAACAATGGAAATGGATATAATAAAACAAGGGTCGTGTTTTATCGATAAGGGTGCCGATAAATTAAACGTGTACCTGTTTATTCTGGGTGCTATGTTTATATAAATAGACTATATGTGAACCTTAAAAAAGGATTTATGCGAGTAAACTGGTAAGCTTATACAGGTAATCGATATATTTTGGTGTATGGGGGACGGTATGTTCTTATACGTGTATGCCGTGTTATTCATGTAAATATTTCATCGTTTAAAATTTCATTTTTTTTAAATGAGCACATGACAGAAGTAAGTACTTCATATACTGGCTAGAGTGTACAATTTGTGGATATTTTAGCCTAAATATATATTAAACTTGTATATTAATAGTTCAAACTTTGGAACGAGTATGATAATTATGTAATTGTATGTCACACAACAATAGGATACCTGAGTACCGATAACGAAGTTGCTTTGGATCAGTATCGGTACTGACATTTATAAATTGTGTCAAGAACATTACACATTCCTCGCATGACTTGTATCTTGTGGTTGTCAAAGAGTTGTGCCATTTTAAATGTGTTCGGATGACTCCAGTAATATTTCGCAATATACTTAAAAGTGCGTCTGTATACGCTTCGCATTCCAATAGAGCGTGATATTCATCTCCGATGATGTTTTTGTTGCACGAAGTGCATGTTCTTTCATGTGTAGGGAGACCAGCCCAGTTACCAGTTTCAATGGGTAATCGGTGATTTCTAGTACGAAATTTGAGCATTAAAATTGCTTCTGATGTTCTTAGTTTCGCCAAATATGGTTCTTGTCGGAAATAAGGTTTGATGTCGACATAGAATTTATATTTATCAGACGATTGAATGGTAGTGAACCATTCATGGATATAGTTGTCGTTTAACTGTTCCGTGATGGCATGACTGAACAAGTTTAGTGAACCCACACAATGCGAATCCCATATACCGTTTAGACCAATCTCATTCAAAATAGTTGACACATGGTTGATCCATGACGACTTGTTGTTCATAATTTTGTCCCGCGGGCCAAATCTACTGCAAAATGTCCAGTAAAGTAAGTAGTTGATCTTATCCCGGCTGCCACTAATGAGTTTGGCCCAATAATTCAAGATCCGTTGTTTGATTCTGGTCGTAACTGGGTACATTCCTATCTCGCCATAAATTAGTACATTCGGTGTTGATTTTTTCAATTTGAAGATATATTTTAGGAACCAAAGTTCAAGACGCTGTATAATGGCGTTATTCCCAAAACCCCAGACCTCTGATCCATACAGCAGTCCTTGGTGCCACACATCGAATACGTTATTGGAATCGAGGAAAGCAGCGAACACACGAGAGTTATGGTCTTTCGCATACGATACCGCTTCTTGTACAATAAATGATGTCATGTTACACCACAATCCTTTTTGAAAACCGCACTGTGAACGTTTTTGCTAGCAAGGATTCGATGAAGAAGGATTGTCTCAATCAGTTTGTAAATTACAGGTAAAAGTGTGATATCCCTGTAACTGTTTGGTGATATTGGCGGCTTTTTGTGTGTCCTTTGTAGAGAGGAACAATCATACCGAGTTTTATCTTAGGAGGAATCCACTCTAGCTTAAGGATAGCATCAAACAGGATACGGAGACAATGAATTAGACCATCGGAATTATTGTTAAGATGTTCGCCAACTATTAAGTAATGCCCGGGTGCTTTATTCGGCTTCAGGTTTCTAATTGCGTCCGTAATTTCCGTTATGGATACGGGATTGCACTGTGGGCACTCGCTATACTATCATCAACTGAGAGAATGACCTCTTTACCTCATTGCACACTTTACGATCAAATTGTGGAAGACGATGCTTATCTGGTGAGTACATTTCACAAAAATAGGAACGCCAACCAGATAAGATCAGTTTCTGGTCACGCGGAGTGTTTCCTTGAAATTCCATCTCAGAACCGAGTTTTTTCGCAGGAGTAGATTTTACTTTTTAGGAAGTTCCAGAATTTAGTCTGGTTGACATTGGCCCGTCGCTAAAGTTCATAGCACTGATTCAATTGAAATATGCGTAAAGCTGAGCGGTGTGCTCGGCAGAATGCCCTTTTGGCGTTCCGGTAGTCGTCAAAACAGGATGACTCACGTCTAGGTCGACCCGCATTCACCTACAGTTTGTGCAGATGTTTAAGTTCACGTTTAAGACCACTCAGATCAGAGTTCCAATACTTATGATCCACTCCTGAGGCTCAATGAAAAATCTCCATATCATACAACATATGAACAGGGAATCGGCCCAGATACATCATATACCCCATTAATCATAAGATAGCATTATAAAACACACATATTTATATGAAAGCTCTCATACACATGTACGGGTACACCCCCTGGATGATATCCATATTTTTATTGGTAAATACTCTCTTCTGTGTATTCCCCATATTTTATATGTATTTTATATGTATGTATTTATGTTATTTTGTAATTGCAAATGAACACTCATAAATGTCACATTAGACGATGAGTTTACAACAATAAATTGAATTGAATTGAATATGGCTTTAAACGAGAGCGGTACCTTATCACGGAGACTGTAGCATGAGAAGCCGCGAGAAGAGAACTCACGATGTCTGAGCTGAGTACAAATTGGCAATTGAGTCTTTTATGATAGTGTGATATTTCTCACTATTTGCATGTCGTATTTTCAGTGGGTAAATTATTTCATTGAACAAATGTATCCGCTATAAACTATACTTTCCCAATATATATCCAAGTATAATCGCGTGTACAATGGGCAGATCATTAATAACAAACACCATTGTCAAATATATCGGCATGGTTTAATATTGCGGCATTAATTACAGTCCTATTCAATTTTACAGTGTATATACTTTCGCTAATCCCGCAAAATCGAATTCGATCATGCCTGTAGCATTGTTTGTAACTTGGAAACGCACAAACACACATGTATAAAAAGCTACGGTAATTTTAGATAGAAAAAAAAGGAATTCGTATTTTGTTGTTTCTGTCGGACACGTTTACCCGTCGGGCTGCATGCTATGCGGTCCGGCGGGGTCTTTATATATATATTATTGATGCTGTTAAATCTGTTGATTCATGTACAAATTAAAATGACTAATTCCCCGATTCTGATCTGTCTTCTTGAAAATCTACAACCCTGAAATCAGCTCTACTATTCTCTAGTCTTTCGAATCAATGTCACTTCTGTGTGGACACAGCATATCAAAGAACTGTTTATATAATACAATGTCTGCTCGTTCCCATGCGTAAAGTTTCTATGACTATGATTATTTATTCATAACTCATTCACATAATATATATTTTATCTATACCGTGTAATATTATAACATGCAATGAGCTATCAGGGACAGCATAACCAAGAGCGTAAAATTTGTCTAGCTGCCGTCCCCGTTGAAAAGTAATATAACTATAAATGTAATAATAATTTGATTTTAGCTAGGTTTTGTCTTGTTGACTCTAAGCATTGGTATATAAACGTCTGTTTCTATAAATAATAGTAGAATTAGTTGGACGTTCACATCTCAGTTTGTGATGTGATATATAAAGTACAAACATGTGGAATATGAACATGTGGATGAGGCCAGCGGAGAAGCATGATAATTGTTTATCCAATGGGTCGAATAAGGCAATCGAATATAATACATTCCTGGGTTTCCTGCGATGAGGAGATGATAACTGAATAAATGAATAAATGAATTTGATAACTTTCGTGAAACCAATCATGCACAAGGAGATTTGAATGCTGAGTATAGATATCATTGAATTTCAAAATGTCCATAGTTTTAAATAGCGGATCTGTGTGACTATTATATTTTTTATTTATTTATGCGCATTGATTTTTTCTGAAGTTTGAATAGTTTGAATACTTTTATTCGAATTTCCCCATATATATGTATAGCAAGTGACTGTTTACTATTGGAATCCGGCGTAATTTATGCCGCGTAAACAAGTCTATTTCTTCAGGAAACAAAATGGAACATGTCACGGGTTGGTGATTGGAAGTATTCGTGGCGTCATTGTTCAATATATTACATTTGGAGACCATATGCGTGAGACATTTATGTATAAGGATGTGGTCAATGAGTGAAGTTCTGTTAACAGTGTAATATGGGAAATATGAGTAATCGTTTCCAGAACATATGCTCAGAGTCATCAGTGACATTTACCCGGTCTGTTCCAAGAATAACGAAGAAAGACCCTTGAAAATATATATCTTGCTTTTGTTAGACCCACTCTTGAATATGCATCACCAGTATGGGATAACATACCAAAATATATGAGCGATGAGCATGGAATAGTTTATCGAATTCAATAAAATCGTCAAACACACTCGAAGAATTTAAGCGTAAACTAAACATTGACCGTGCGAAAATTGCAAATTTTTATCTTCAGTGTTATTCCAGGAAAGCCCAAATATATCATACTCGTATCAGATTAGGTTGCAGCAACCTGAACCGTGACCTTGTTATTAATCACTTGAAAGAATCACCACTGTGTCAATGCGGTAGTTTTGAAACTGAATCAGCTTACCATTTCTTCTTTCAATGCCCTCTTTACGCCAGAATTAGATCCGAACTTCTAAGTAACTTACCAGTAAGTATGATAACAACCGATGTTCTATTGTACGGATCTCACGAACTTCCAAACAAATTAAATTCCGAAATATTCTTGGCGCTACAGAAGTTTATTTTAGATAGTGGCCGTTTCTCATAATCACTTAAGGTGACGCGGCTAGATTCCATTCCATTTGCATGAACCGCTTTTTCTCCTCCGTGGTCGTGACGCATTCGTGCAAGAGATTTCCCCACTGAACGGATGATTTTTTTTGTTATTTTGTATCGAATGTATGTTGTGTCAAACCTCTCTCTCTCTCTCTCTCTCTCTCTCTCTCTCTCTCTCTCTCTCTCTCTCTCTCTCTCTCTCTCTCTCTCTCTCTCTCTCTCTCTCTCTTGCACACTCTCTCTCCCCTCTCTCTCTCATTCTCTTTCATTCCCTTTCTCATCCTTAACTTCCGTATTACAATGTTATACCGTATCTCAATCCTAAATAATATTCCAATCAATCAATACTATATATCCCGTCTGCTTTACCCCAAGTGATATTTTTGTCACTTGAGGTAACATTTATTCCACGAGGCGAGGACTTTAAAAAAACATTTTGCTTGTTGTCCAATCCTCTTCATAAATCTATATATTCTACATGTATATTATGTTTATGTCAAATGTTTGATTTTTTAAAATAAATATTGTTTACACCAAGAATAACGTGAACATGTCCATACCGCACCTTGTGAATACAACATATCAATTATGTTCTCTAGCGTCTCTAAATACTCACCCCGTGGTTCAAGTTCGGGAAATATACCTGTATGACTGAAATCAAACACTTTGAGTTCAGGCGGAGCTGAATGCCGACAAGTCGATTATCGCCCGTTTCCAATTTAACCCTTTACCCAACAAACCGGCCAAAACCGGCCAAATAAAGCTTCAACAGCCTAAAATATCTTCGGTCTGTCTCAATAGAACCATACAAATATGGATATCATTGGAACCGGCTCCTTGACCACATTGTGATAGTTACAGTTATGCCATGTGCCAATGCATTCTCTTATATATGCGAGTCGACCATAGGTCGCCTCGCATATATAAGAGAATGCATTGGCCTAAAACAAATCTTTTTTAACACTTTTTACCATTTTTTCTTACATTCTTTAACAATTTTATAATTTTTAATGTGTTAAGCCAATGCATTCTCTTATATATGCGAGGCGACCTATGGTCGACTCGCATATATAAGAGAATGCATTGGCACAGGGCCCTTCTGTTGGGTAAAGGGTTAACACAATTTACAGAAATATCATCGCGAACGAGAATAACAACACCATCTTTTATATATTTTCCGCCATTTGACGTTGTGATTGTTCTAGGATGATTAAGGGGTAACAATTTGGGGTTTTTTGATTTGCGAATTCGGCATATTTCGAGGTGTGTAGTTCATAAACTTATTAGCCAGTTGAACGTTCCCGTTTGCATTGTTGAAATATGTTTAACTATATGTGATAGAATGACCATACCTCACGTACACCAATATACGTCTCGTTGTACCATCCATGCAGAAAAAAAAACGTTTCTGAAATATAGTTAGCCAGGTTTTTTCTCAGATAAACCGTTATCTCTCACTCAAAATTTCTGACCCGATTATGGCCAATTTGATGAATATTCATATAACAGTCCCATGATAACGGCCCCAGCAGCATGTTTGGAACCTGATTCAGTTATTGTACCATAATTACTTATACATATAAAATAGAGGGCAATCATGCTCGCTGTTAAAATTGACTAACTCGATTCATCTGAAATGAGAAAGTGACTATGTGATACATGTATAGCAAATAACAGCAGTTTCTAAAATACTTGTGAACGGTGTTTTGTCTCCATTTATAAATGAGCTTTCCAATCGGGAAACACCATTCGTTTTCGGCTCTTATCAAAAGACGTCTCTTGTGACATAGACCTAAAATATGGTCAAGATCGGTGGTATGGGAGTGAGGAATTATAAGAAACCGCATACGTCTATCCGAATCATACGCGCACGATTGTGTGTATTAATTGTAATTAGTCGGACAAGTTCCCATTGAAAATACATTGAGTGATCGCTGTTTTTTGTAAACATGACACTAGGTACACATATTTCAGCTGAATCCTCCAAGAAACTTTAGGTTCGATAACATTGTCACGGTGTCATTTGGAAAATAACTGTATCTGTGTAAAATAAGGGGTATTCCCAATTCGACCATAATGATAACAAACTACTGAAGCAATCGAGCCAGGCCATCGACGATCATCGTTTTTGTTCGAAGGAAACAATAACCAGGCATGTACATAAACGTCTGATCACTTCCCCCCACCTATACTCTATCATATAATTATACGCAATGCTGTGCAGCGGTCCAGGAACATCTCAAATACCTTTTTAGGAAAAAACATAAAAACCTGTTATCCGAACATTCGCATGGACACAGCGTCTAGTGTCGGAAATACACTCTCAATGAAAATTTTACCCAAACAATGTTCTTAATCTTCAATTTCTGTTTAAACGACGTCTGTAGTTTTATATGACCTCACCATGTCTTCACCATAAAACTATATACGATAGAGTTCTTTCCCATCGATTGCCTTTTGACACCGGGTCAGGTTGACTTCGAACAACGTTTATTTGTTTAGAATATATACGTTTATTAGAACACAATTGATTTCGAAGATATATTCTTGGGTTTGAAGTATTCGTTATAAAATCGAAAAAAAAATTATTTAAAGGTACGGATAGCCTTCGTTACAGGTTATAATTTAGTAATAACAGTTACCAAATTATGAAAATGTTCTCAAATATATAATTATAGTATAATGACATTATGAATGCGATATTAGTCACAAAACACACTTTTTGTTTAGATACAGAACGTAAATAGTGAGCGATAAGCAAAACACACAACACCGTAGCGAATTTTGTCGGAGAGTGATTCACATTGACCCATTCAACATCGAAATCTTGAGATTTGAGCTTAACAATCGCTTTACCGGTATTTTGTAAACACTTGGTGGCATTTCTAACCAAAGTTCATTGGTGGGATCTCCCCGGTGTTGTTTTGCTTATAACATACTCGTTAAGTACTGTTTGTTTACATAGCATGTCGTATGTTTACATAACACAAAATACTAACATGTCAATAACATGCAATTTTATGCGATAATTATATTGGTATAAGATAGAAATGTGTCTATAATATAATATTCTTTTTGTTAACGGCGGTTTAAATGGATGAGGCCATTTTAACAGAAATGCACACCACCAACGCTTGCCGTATCATTAAACTGTGTCTATTAATGTGGAAGTGTTAACTAACACCTGCATCAGCATCTGTATATAATACACCAGATAGCTCAACCATGAACCAAGTTCCAGAAGCAAAGCTCCCACACAGAGGCCGTTCACAAATGACTATATATATATATATATATATATATATATATATATATATGTGTGTGTATGTATGTGAGGGTGTATGCGTATGTGTGTGAGGGTTGATATGTAAGTGCGTATGTATGTGTATGTATGTGCGTATGTATGTGTATGTATGTGTATATATGTATATATATACATATATATATATATGTATATATGTATGTATGTGTGTATGTATATAACGTTGCTGACGTTGCTTATCTCATAAACTATTATGTGTTATCTCTTTCAGATATCCTTTGTAAATATGTTATACATGTATGTAATATTTTTGTTAATCTTCGATTTCGGAGGATAATTAAAGAATATATATATATGTTAAGTTAAAACCTGGTTAAGACATATTATGTACTTGTTTGGGTGTGTGTAACTGATAAGTTAATATCCAGGCACAATGCCAACTGGATGAATGTAGCATACTAGCATTCTACTAAAATCGCCGAAAATCTGAAGCAAATCAACCGTACCACTCCATAGAAAACATCGTCTGCACTACGCTTAATTGTAAATATTTACTACTCGATTCTATTTCACCATCGAGAGTCAATGCATTGAATTAATATATAAGAATGACAGTGCGTGTTGTCAATTTGGATATAATATTTGTAAAAATTACTACTTTGAACAAGAGTATTCTATATTTATATTTGATCACCCTACCGGAGTGTTTCACATTTCTTTAAGTTTTCGTGGAAAGATTCCATCCTCGGAAATAACCTCTTCCATAAATATAAACTATATCTGCCGGACTGTTTCAATCACGTGATTGATCAAGTGCATACTACCGGGAAGCACGTCTGTTGACTGATCGACTCGGCTTTTAAGGGTACTCAATCCGATCAGAGGGTCCCCATATCATCAAGATACAACAACAACAACAACAACAACAACATTTCTTCAAAAAACGCCTTAGTTATCTGTATCGATTAAATGCAACAAAATAATGCTAACCACTGTCAACTATGGTATCAAATTTCCCAAAACGTGTTATTTATCAACATTTTGTTCAACTAAATATGGCCGTATTATCACTTGAGCATCCACTTGTTTTTAGAGTTATCCATCTTCATCCGTAGTTTTGAACAAGAACATCCTTTTGACGGCGTGTTTCTGGCCAAAAACAATTAAAATAACAGAGTTCAAAAATCGATATCTGATCACTCTGAGCTTTGATGGGAAGGTACCTCGATTCGAATAAACTATTCTTTACTCCCGAAACCAAAGAAATAGTAGTTTAGGGAAGTTTAATCGGATTGATTACCTTTAAGTGAGCGATTTTGCTCTGCGTCACTTACAATTATTTAATTCTGCTGGGTAATTAATTCAAAGTTTATTGGGATATTGGCTCACAACAGTAAAAGAAAACCGTGCTATCTCGAGCTGGGACCGTCTCCTAGTGTGACGTAGATGATTGAGGAACAAGTATTAACATAGAAATATATTCCCTGCCAGACAGATTTCTACACAAATTCAAGAAGCATAACTCTATATTAATTTAAAAACTAATTGTAACCAGGATGCTTTCAATCTCTACCAGAACGCACCAGTCATGCTTCCTTTCTGACTCTGTAACCGGCTGGGTACTAGTCCGTGTTTCTATATTTAGCATGGGATTTTCCAGCAAAAATGACGAAACCAAATCGCTCCAAAGTCTGTGTGCTTTGAGAACAATTCCCACACTAAAACACAATGACAGAATGAAAAATCCGAGCGGTAGTTTTGTTGACGATTTTCGCAAGCTACTCGTCAACATTGCAGCAAATTATAACTCTTGTGTTTGACTTGCTGTTCGAGTTGTGACAACGTCGTACACGTGCGTTTATACTTTTGTGTTGATAAAATAATCGGAGAACCGAATCACACCGTTTCGAAATTTAGTTCTTCAATTTTAGTGGGGCTTTTTTATACAAATTTTGTTCAATATTTTGTGTGCTTAGCAAGGGCAGCATGTTGCTCTGTTAGCTTTGTATATATTTTAATATCACCGAAGTCCACCAAATGTGGGTGAAACGCCGCCGGTAGCAGCGGTCTTACCAAGTCACCAAGGGAGGTAAAACCCTGCATGGAGTTTGGGATGCTTTGTGCTTGTGGGTGCTGTATTTCCCGGTTGCGTTAACCTTGAATATCACTGGTAATTTTGGAAATAGGACGTCAGTTTAGACCTGATGCCCTCACATGCGGTCCATGCATGATCATGCATGCAGCATGAATACGCATTCACGACAAACACATTTAATCAGTGATTCGATGTCTGAAAGCACATAAACACCCATTTAGTGCATCGGAATTTGCGGCGCCAGTAATTGGAGATGAATATGATAAAAATTAAAGCTTTTCTGCTCGCTAGGCGTCACTCGAGGCGTCCTTGTTGGATGAATAGAGGATCTCTAATGAGTCGCAATTATAAACGATAATTACTAACGAGTGCACTAAACTAGAATCGAGCCGAGCTTTAGCGAATTAGGTGGACGAGGTTAATAAATTTCGTACATAATTGCGTTTTTGTTATACCCATTATATATGAGCAGGGGATGCTCGTATCCCGGTCCCACAGTAGAGGCACCCCTGTCTTGGACTCCGGTAGTGGAAACTTCACTAATGGTGTCCAGAGTAGTCTACATTGCGGCAGTTTACAAATGCCAGGACAAGAGTTACAAAAGCATAGAATATAAGTCTAGACTACCTTGGATTAACCGATCTTTATCATATTCCCGTGTAAAAAGCAACTGGTAAATTAAACGCTCTTTATTAAAGGCGTGGCATATACGCCCGAAACTAATAAACAAGGTGTCATAACTCATGTAAAAAATTGTCGGGCGGATTCCAAACTCGAACTTGACCCGTACCCTGCACCAGTAAAATTCCAGACCAAATTCCAGTCAATCCAGTTTGGACCCACCAAGGTACTCATATCACATGGGGATGAAAATGGGAGGAAATCCCAACGAAAAGGGGGCCATAATATATAGTGGAAGTTGACCGGCGGTCTCCGAATACGAAACCGACCTGCACTGTGTTAGAAAACACAAATACTAAATTACATTCTATCCAGTTAATAGTATCTAAAGTTATCACTCATAAACCAAAAGTGAGTGGATGGACGGACAGACCGACATACGGTCGGACAGATCAATAACATAATGCGCATGTTTTATTAGGAAACTTGGGTATAAGCTATAATACCATATTGATTATTTTATATTTAAGCATATGCATGTTGCTCGGGGAGTTGGGCTCCCCGATAACATGTATACATCCACTGGTATTCAAACAATACACATCCATGTATTTGTATGCGTGTTAGGGCAGACTGGAGTTCCAGATAACAATAGTAACAATCATGCTTAATACATACTTTGCATGTAAACCGCCGAATAAATGCTTTTTGAATGAATGTGTTTGATTACACCCCTGGTCAAGTGGTCCTGCTAATGTGCTATGATACGGTTGGGTCCTGCTGAATTGATATGATGCTGTTAGGGCAAAATGATGCTGTTAACAAAAAGTACCGTTATATTTTTTTTATTTGTCTTTTTCGCAGTGTTCCAATAATCTGAACATATACAAGAAAAGCCATTATGCGTATCAAATATTAAAAAACATATTTATTGCGAAACATTTTTAATACCGGTTGTATTAGTTGTTGAGAATCGACTATATTCGAGATGGTTATTCACGTCGGTTTAGAAGCACCAGTGCAGGCATTATTATATATATTTTAAAATAAATATGTTCTTGAATGTTTCATACACACACTTGTTATTTCTCAAATCGCTCTTGTTAGCAAAACACCATGAAAATGACACATTCGAATCAATAACGGTACTTTATCGTAACGACATCAGTTTGCCTTACCAGCATCATAGCAATTCAGAAGGGCCACTCGACAAGGGGTGGATTAAGGACCTAGCTATCAGACAACAAACATTTGTACACATTGCGTTGTTGAAATCCGCACACAATCGTCGCAAGGTTATTTTGTTTATCTGTTCATCGGGGGTATCGTTGTTTGTATGATGATGGTAGCCCAAATAACATATATATTATTGAAACGTGCCACTTGAAGAATTAAGAACCGTTTTCATGCAATATTATATGTAGAAAGACCCAAGACAATAATATAAGTGTATATGAGGGATGTAAACAATGGAACATAAACTACAAAACATTTAATTTTGTATAGAGATATACATATATAACACACAATGTAACGATCTTTATCAATGGGTTTCTTTTATATTTTATATACATCATATGCTGTATTCTGTACACAGTATAATAGGTTACAGATGTTGTACAATATCGTGATTTAGCCTAATGTTTGATTGTCAGCGTAGCTTGATAACATGGAGGAAACATACAATTTAATAATTTGGAAAAGGTTTACTACGATCATGCCGAAAATGATAATTAAAATGTTGGGAATCGAAAAAATAATAACCAGCTTGGGTCACCAGGAGAGCATCTCTGGAATAAACGAACTTCACATAGAGAACATTTCTTTATGGTTTCGGTTCTATATGAATGACGAACAGAGGATAAATAGAGGAATTCTAATGAGTCGCAAATATAAACGAAAATTACTAACCGAGTGCATTAAACTGGAATTGAATTAGTAAATGTCGTATATAATTGCGACGAATTTGAGATCAATGTTATCACATAATCATATTTTAGCAAGGAAAAACCATGTCGATATGGCTGTGTTAAACAAATTAATGTGTATTTCCTTATCAAAACCAAAGAGGAAGTAAAGACACCTTCAAGAAACAATATAGTTCAATTATAAACGTGCCTTTTGACAAAATTGTTCAATTAACCTTATCACCCATGTTGATCTCTTAGTCAACACTAAATAATCCAACACAAATTGAATGTCATAATTCTAACATTGGCCCAAATAGGGTAGGACATCTTTTATCCAACAAAAAGTTAAAAGTTATTAAACGTTCCCATGGAACTATCCGATTCATTTTACCCAACACGATTGGGAGTATAGAAGTACTTCGTGAAGTTAGCTGCTTACAGTTTGTAAATAGTGTGTGATAAGCAAAGCACTCATCATCGTGGATACCACGCAAAGCACACTGTTGATTATCAGGATTCAAGGCAAACAGGGCTCGTGCTGCTACTTGGCAAATTTGCCGATGGCAAAAGTAATTCACATTTGGCAAAAACTATTTTCATCAGGCAAACATTTTGGCAAGTCACTTTTAATTCCTCAAGAAAGATGAAAACTATTTGTGAATCAATACCATTCTTATGAAGAAACTCTTAAAACATAATTATATTACTGGTGTTGTATAAGGTTTAGGAAAAGTTAACACCTCTATTAAGATGCAGTTAATCTCATAACATTTAGTATCGATGGTTGGAGGGATTACTCGGATTTCGTGTGCTGGTGGTGTTTACATAACTAATAATCATGTGATGTGCTCTTCTGATGAAGCAACCCTTCTACCATTGTATTGTTTGGTGATTGGTTTATTGTTGTATGAAGAACCACAATAGAAATGCGAATATAATTAATTATTAACTGGTTCTCTATCGATTTCAAAAGTCGTTCAAACCGCGAGTGTCGAAACATAGGACTTTGCAGAAAATGATACTATCAGGGATAGCATTCGGAAATGCTAAAATAATTTTGGCAAACAATAATTTCGTTTCTAGAGACTAACCAGGGTCCATGGCGATTACCGATGATACATGATGTGTCATGGTAATTAATATAGCGATATGTTTGCATAAACTGCCACCACCATGTCGGTTAAAGAATAGCACTCAGTAATACTCGCTACTCAATATGTCGGTGTAGAGTGGACTCCCAGAGTTTGGAGTTTGGGTTTGGGAAGATCCCACCGGGAAGATTTGAAAGGGCTGTAAGCCCTCTCCTACAACCCACGGTCGAGTGATATAGTGCCGCTGACGAGCGTTTGTTGAGTTTGGTTGTGAGTGTTTTCTAGTCATTTGATGCTTGCTTGTGGAGTATGGGTTACATGCCACCCTAGCATAAAGCAAAGCCCCCCCCCCCATTCAAAAAGCGGACCAGCGAGAAGACTTACCTTGATTGTAATACGAGTTCTGTTTGTTTAACTTAGTTGATATCTTTTTATTTAGTGGTTTGTTGTGAACTAGTGTCCATGTTAGTGCATGCATGAACTCCGTTGCCTTAGTCTGTTGTATTCAGGGCTTATACTACGGGCTCAACTCTAGGAAGGGTGTGCAATGCCGGTCGGTTGACTTAAGGTCGGTCGGAGCCCCCCAACTCACGATGGTGAAATGCCCCCCTTACACTCCTGTGTGAGTCTCAGAACCCGTTGACCTGATTGTGTTGTGATGCCCAGATGAGGACGCAGCTGAGGCCAGACTGTTGGTGGTATGTCTCTGAATGTTGGTTGGGTACCGAGTGTTATCGCTAGTAGTTATGTCTTCATGTACGCACGGGTGTGGTTGAAAGCATGTTTAAATTTGTGTATGTGATTGTAAGTCAGTTTGAGGGAGATTATTATTGATAGCTTATACTGCGGCCACACAGGCAAACAACAAACAATGTGTAAAGGCAAGCTCCGTTATTACTTGCGCCCACCCGTACAAATTGTATTTGGTGTGTGGGATAATTTTATAAGTTTTTTTTTTATAAGGTTAGCAGGTTAGTCATTGATTGTTTGAAAGAGACTGCCACCACCATGTTGGTAAAGAATAGCACTCAGTAATACTCGCTACTCAATATGTCGGTGTAGAGTGGACTGCCACCATCATGTTGGTAAAGAATAGCACTCAGTAATACTCGCTACTCAATATGTCGGTGTAGAGTGGACTGCCACCACCATGTTGGTAAAGAATAGCTCTCATTAATACTCGCTACTCAATATGTCAGTGCAGAGTGGACTGCCACCACCATGTTGGTTAAAGAATAGCTCTCATTAAATACTCGCTACGCAATATGTCAGTGTAGAGTGGACTGCCACCACCATGTTGGTTAAAGAATAGCTCTCATTAATACTCGCTACTCAATATGTCGGTGTAGAGTGGATAACCGTGAATCACTCTCCCAAAAAAATCGCTACCGTGTTGAGTGTTTTGCTGATCGCAAACTTGTTACGTACTGTATGTAATCGAACACACAATGGTGTATGCATAGTTAGATATTCTGAAAATCTTATTCAGACTAAAACATTTGAACTTACTACACGAATAGCGATGTTTGTTGGCAAATCACTGTAACAGTTCTGTTTACCTAACATTGGGTTTAACGTGCAACATTTCGTCACGACTATAAATCCAGAACCAACTTCGTTGGAAAATTCGCAACAGCAGAAATGTCAAGTTTCTCAGTTGGATATATACCCACGTCCATAAGCTAATTTTGAACGATATCCATGCTCCATGGAACAGTTGCATCTGTATTGACGTTCAGTTGCCCATTTGGGTCTATAGCCATGTTCAGTTGCGCAGCGGAATATATAGTCAATCCTCCTATAGTTACACAGTTGATTCCAAACCTAAGTTTACTTGCTCACTTGGATGTATAGCCACGTCTATTAGCTCAGCTGAAGCGATACACATGCCTTGGTTATCTACAGCTACATATAGGTTCCTATCTACATCACCATCAATTGAAATGTTCCCTTGTTCCGCCAGATATATATCCTGATTTGCGTTATCAATATCGGCGGGATCCTGGTTTGCGTTATCAATATCGGCGGGATCCTGATTTGCGTAATCAATATCGGCGGGATCCTGGTTTGCGTTATCAATATCGGCGGGATCCTGATTTTCGTTAACAATATCGGCGGGATCCTGGTTTGCGTTATCAATATCTGCGGGATCCTGGATTGCGTAATCAATATACACATGATCCTGGTTTGCGTTACCGATATTTACTGGATCCTGGTGTATTTGGTCAATGAGATCCTCATTTGTTTTCAAATGTCGTAATTCGTCGCGTCTGTTTAATACATGTGCCATCGCAGCTAAGAGGTTTTGCCAGAAGATGTCCTCCATTCCCTCTTCTTTAGGGTACAACAATCTTACTTTCTCATTATAATAATGTCCCAGTACACCTTTCAGATCACGCCTCTTCATCTTATGCAAATATAAAGGTATGAGCGGCTTCTTCTCGGCCCACGTGAGGGACGTTTCTAAATTGGCCCAATTGCTGTTTGTGAAGTTTTCACTGATGATAACTAAGGTACAGCAACATGAACGGACAGCTCTCACAATTTCCTCAATGATGTCGCCGGGAATTCTGAAATGTTTGTCGTTGATGTAGAGCACGTCACTTTCAGTCCGCATAAGCCTCTGTAGGACAGGGTTAATCTTATTGAACAGCGTCAGCGCGAAATCCTTATCCTTCGCACAATACGCCACGAACACACGGTCATCACACTTGTAGGTATTCTTCCTATAACGCCAGAAACGAAACCAAACATAAATTCGGAGACATTGTAATCGTTTCCAGTAACCAATTGCAGCGCAGGTAATTGACACAATGGCGATTCCGAAGCATGGGACACCCACCTTCAGCCACAAAGTGTAGCACAACAACGCGATATCCTGTTCCTCTACACTCACCAGAAACTTTTGTTCCGAGTCCATGACACATTGATAGGTTTCAAAGGCTAACATTGCCCCTCTGATATCCCGTAACTGTTTTATGAAGTCCGCGTCACGACAAGAACATCTGAAACCATTTTTGCGCAGATCCATGAAATCGAGTCTTCCAGATTTAAGAACAGCACTAAGGGATTGGAACGCATGTTCTCCGATGACTTTCATTGTATTACCAATCAAATTTATCAACTTCAGTGTCGTTAACATCTTCAGATTTAGATTGAATTCATTCAGTTTGTTGTACGAAAGATCAATTTCGCGTAATTCTGGATTCTTAAGAAACATATTTTTTGGTAGGTTCGATAACTGATTATATGATAGATCCACGACTTCCAGATTGATTGAAAACGAAAATAGTTCTCGTAGAGGGAATTTGGGATTCGTGCCGATCTTGTTAGTTCCTATCCTGACAACTTTCAAGTCGAACAGACCCTTGAATATTGTTGGTATGAAGTATGTGATGTTGTTATCTCTCACGTCAAACTCACGAAGATTGAGAAACAATTTGTCCAATTCTAAGTCACATTTTTCCATGTATGTACCTCTCAAGGACAAAGTGGATAATGAGTTGTTGCTATCCCAAGGGCAAGGATATTTTGTGTAGCAGCGCTCTAGAATGTTTGTATTTTCTACCCGTATCTCTGTAAGATTTATAGGGAAATAATGATCGTGTTTGTAGCATAGGATAGTTGATCTGCTACATTTTTCATCAAAATCTGATTTCAAAAGAGTGGCTGGAGCGGAAGATGGCTTCACAACCCACCTCCTTATTGCGGGAAACAGAATGAAATAATGATTCAATTTAAGACTAACATCCCCATAGCCGGCGATAATCGTTCCCTCCGTACGAATTTCTTGAAGGTTTTCGAAACTCAAATGATTATTGAAAAAATGCAAAAAGTCTTCCTTGTTGAATAAAACGTTTCCGTTTGATGATAAATCCACTATCTCCAGCTTGATGTCTATCCAAGAACGCAGGAATTTAGCGCTTATTATTTTTGTTGACAATGTTGACCAATGGTTGATCCTGGTCAAGTTCAAATACCTCAAACTAGTGTTCTTGGCGTTGTCTAAAATTACCGCAACATCATCGAATGTCAGAAAATAACTGTTACTCACGTTCAGTGATTCCAATTTCGTCAAATATTTGAAACAACTCAAATCACAATAGAGGGGATTAACGTTAGAGACTGTTATACGCTCTAAGTTAACACAGTTTCGAAATGTCGTCTGTGTTATCAAATTACCAGAGCTGAATAATCCAATAGACTTCACAGAATTCCAAGAAGAGTGATTGAAGAAACCGTCGATTGTTTTAGGAGGGTGTTCGTGTGTGTATGTAAGAAAGATATCCACAATCTCCACCACACCAGGTACCTCCATGACGTAAGTTGGTTTAGCATCATGGCATCTAACGGTTAATGTCTCGGAAAAGTGAACACATATGCATGCGTCTGGACAACGTATCCCCTGCTTCACAGATAGCGCCAACACAACAACACAAGGTAACAGCACTGCGGCTGATGCTGAGTTCGGCTCTAATCTCATCACTGTCCCAGTACTTTCACCAAAAACGCTTGAATATTTGTTGCGATAAAGTTTTCTGGTTTCAATGTACAACTCTCAAAAGACTCTGATAATTTGGGTATTGCCTAACCCAAAGTTATAGTTGACAACAAGGTAATGTACCAAAGCGTGTACCTTATATATATCCTGGTGTGAGCGTCGGCCAACTTGCTTTTTCAGTCGCGACGAAGTGAAATTAAGTGTTCCTGTGTGTGGTACTACGTTAGTTAATATAACTTTTCCCATGATTAAAATAGGTCGACGAATACATGAACCACACCATGCTTCAAATTGAATAATTATAAATATTTAATTGCGTTCTTTCTGATGTGATCGATTATATGGCACGTCATCACGTCATGTGTGTGTATGTGTGAATATCCTTTATAGAATCGAAAACGGCTGATGTATTCAGGCTGGTAAAATCCATGCATAGCGTTGCACATATTTGTACATCGTGCGATATCCATGTAGAAAATGGTAATATGGTACAAATGTGGCTATTTATAGAGGATTACATCATTTTATTACAAATCTATATTTTGAAACAGTTTTAAGTGCTACATGTACAATTGCAGATGTCACACGTTTGGATAATTCAGTTGTTGAAACGGGCTTCGAAAGCAGTTTCATGAACATTCTGTTGTTTGGAAATGCTGCCGGGGAGATATAAAGCATCTTTAACTCAGGCAGCATATACGTATGTAGTTCCCATCAGAGTTCATGCGTATACTCACATTAGTTTGAAATGAGACAAGACTACCTCACTGGAAATGTAGAAGTAAGGTATAGTAGTAATAGCATAGGCACTAACAATAATTTTGTGTGACTATAGTGTCGATGTACAAGTTCGTGAAAGTTCTGTTGACTATGCCGATGATTTGAGAAGCTTGTAGGAAGACTAATCTGGCCGTGTCAAATTGAGCTATAGCGATGGGATTTCTCGCAGGACAACACATTTCGGGTTTTCGTGGGGTGTGTATTCGCTGGGTGTCTTATAGTTGCAGTATGTAACTATTATGACCGCGTTAACTGCTTTCGATGTTTAGGTATGAACAATGGCTGGGCCATGTACTCTTGGCGGGAACACAATGCCTCCGATTTTTTATCCGAATTTAGATGCTTTCTGGTGTGGTGAATGAGAAACCTGCAGAAATAAACCGTAGTTTTTTGTAATAATTTGAAGGATTAGTTGTTTTAACGGAATTCTGAGGCGGTGCATTCATGTAACCAAATATAATTTATATTATAATTTATATTTATGGCTAATAATATGATCTTGAGGGAGTTACCATTTCTGATTATGGTTTTCTTGTGTATAATGTGTATGAATCTACAAAGGTTGCGCATAATACTTGGCTTTCTGTTTGAGAGAAGAATGGACAGTTTCCGACGATTGGGATACTTCCAATAGGCATGTTTTGTGTATAATGTCCATTCTTGGGATAGAAAGGGACACTCAAGAATAAAGTGATACTCGTCACCGACAATATTTGTCTCACATAAAGTGCACGTTCGAAAGAGAGTAGACGGGCGCGAAGCGCCCGGGATGGTCGAAAAGATCGAGTGATCTTCTCCTTCACCCCACGGTTTGTTGTTATTGGAGATATTGTACATAGAAAATCGTTATGTCTGAACAAGGCAAAGGTTGAGTTGAATTGAATTGAATGTTGTGCGAGGGAGGGCCCACGAGCTTTAATATGGGGTATGGTGGTGGAGTCCCGAGGTGTCCCTTTAATGATTTTGTTGTTGCTGAGCGAGTCATATGGTGCGCTGGAATGAAGAACGGGGCCCGTGTTGTAATGATAAAGTTTGTTAGTTTTGTTAGTTGTTTAAAAGTATGCATATGTATAAACTCAAGCAAACGCAAGCAGGAAGACAAGGGACCAGACGGATGCGGCACGTGCAGAGCGAGAGCGAGACATAGGGAGAATTGCATGTAGATTGGGCCCAGCAATTGCACTTAGAGTTTGCGTAGCTGTCGCATGTTGTTGCATTTACCTCCCCCATATTGCATGGGCGTAGGTGAACGCGTGTTTTGACAATTTCATATAGTGTTAATTAAGATTTGTATTTATTCGCTGAAATAAATCTGAAAGACAATGAACAAGACATGATATACTCTCTATATATATGTATGACTATTGTATTGCACTGAAAGAGATTTTTTATACCAATAGCATGTTTGAACACTGTTGTATTGAATGGCATGTGATGTTGAGCAGAAGAGTAGAAGGGCGGGAACACCCGAGATGATCGATGTGATATAGAGAGAGAGAGAGGTGAGGAGATTGGAGTTTGGCGAGTTACCCGGAAGTGTTGATGCATTTTTCTATCCCACCCTTCTTCCCCATATCATGCACGGGCGTAGGTGAAAGCATATTTTTAACAATCATATACAGTATTCAATCAGATTTTTATTCGCTGAAGTAATTTTGAACGATAATGAACAGGACATGATATACATCTATATATATAATTATTGTACAGTGAACATATTTTGTTTGGTTTATATGATTTTTTGGTTATATGATTTTTATTAGGTAAAATGATGTATGTACAAATTGATAATTACAATGTGTTCTTGGTGGGCCGTTCCTGGCCTCCTGAAGAAAGTCGCAGAGCAGTAAGCGGCCGAACATATGTAGGTATATGTCCGGCCTTAACTCGATGAGAGCTTTGATGACCACTTATAGGTCTGAAGTTTCCTTGCACCCCACCCCAAGCTTAGTGCTGGGTCGGTTTTTATGCCGGGTCCCGCTCGATAGGTGTTGTCGGGTGACTGGAATGTGTTAGACACGAGCGCTAGTTTCTGTAAATGTTACAAGATAGGCAGTTAGTTAGTTGGTTTGGAGGAGATAATTATTCGATGGCTTATACTACGGTCACCAAAAGGGTATCTACACCGCCCGAGGACATTCATCAGCGCCCAAGGAACCATCTAGGGCCGGAGCCTGCTAACCTATGTTTTAATTTTGGTGTATAGTCGCGTTTGGTCGATTGTTTTCGGTATGTCCAGTTTTGTTAGTAGTTTGAGATAGCTTGCCTTGGTTTGTGATATTTATTTGAGGGCTTGCAATACTGCAGAGAGGGCGTGGCCAATTCACTGTGATATCCTGTCGATGAGCAGTACGTCTCATCGAGCCCTTTAAAAACATAATTCATAATTATCTAATACAAGCTTCACAATTTGCAGACGACTTGGGCATATGGACACTAGCAAAAGGAAATAAATTAATTGAACAACTCACAGAACTTGAAAAATGGTGTTCCAAATGGAGAATAAAACTAAATGCAAATAAAACACAGTTGGTAGTATTTACTGAACTTGTATTTATTGAATATATGCATATTATTACATTGACTAACACCAAAATCAAAACATAGGTTAGCGGGCGCAAGCCCTAGATGACTCCTTGGGCGCTGATGAATGTCATCGGGCGGTGTAGATACGCTTGTCGTGGCCGTAGTATAAGTCATCGAATAATTATCTCCTACAAACCTAACTAACACTCATTGTATACCGGCATTCGCCAAAAATTGATAACATGTACACCATTATATATTGACTAACACCAAAATCAAAAACATAGGATATCGGGCTCACGCCCTAGATGGCTCCTTGGGCGCTGATGGATGTCCTCGGGCGGCAATATACGCTTGTCGTGCCGTAGTATAAGCCGTCGAACAATTATCTCCTCCAAAATCAACTAACACTACTAAATTGACAACACTTCCTTTACAGAAATTGTGTATATATATTCAATATTTTTACAAAATATATTAAAAACAACCCAAAAAAAAAAATCACAAAAACCAAAAAAATATTCACTATATATATATATACATCCACATATACCATTGTCTACCATCGTACATATTTTTTCAACCAATAAACTACAACAAGAACATGAAGATGATTTCACTTACGCCCGCGCCCTGGGAACCCATTCAAACTGGGGAAGACGCAATCATTTCTATAACAGGCACTGCCCGCCACCAATATAATTACAAATTCACTTTCAGAAGCTAGCGCTCATGTCATACACATTCCACTCACCTAACAACACCAACCAAGCGGGATCCGGCTTGAAAACCGACCCAGCACTAGCTTGGGGTGGGGTGCAGGAACTACAGACCCATAAGTGGTCATAGCTCTCAACGAGTTAGGAACGACATATACCAAAATATGTTCGTCCCGCTTGCCGCTCTGACATTTCTTCGGGAGCAGGACGGCTCACGGCTCAAGAACACACTGACATGAACTAAATGCATACATAATTTTAACAAAATAAAGAAATTACCAAAAAAAAAATATAAAACCAAAAAATCTATTGAATGTAATCATGTAATCATATATATCTCTGTACAAAACCATTCACATCGTCAACAATTAAAGTCTATCTTGTACATAATCTTCAGATTTACTTCACTTACCGGAACCCAAATAACTCTGCACATAAAATTGTCAGAGTCTTCACCTACGCCCGTGCTATGGAATGTAGGGCGGCCCATCCAGAAACAACGAAATAAACAAAACATACTGTCTCTGCGCATTTGGCTATAGCAGAATAGAGGTATGATGGCGCATTGAATCACATTGAATCACACGCTCTGCCTTGCGGTTGTTTTTTTTAAACAAATAACAAACTAACACTATTTTATTTTAAAATTATAACACGGGCCCCGCTCCTTTTTCAGCGCACCAGATGACACGCTCTGCTCAACCATATATTAAAGGGACCCACCGGGTCACCCCTCACACCCCATATTAAAGCTCGTTAAAGCTCGTGGGCTCTTCCCCAAATAATCCATCCATTCAATTCAATCAAAGAGATAACATTAATTCAATTGTGTCCGCTTTTGCCGTGTTCAGACATGACTATTTTCTGTGTGCCATATCTCCAACAACAACAAACCGTGGGGTGAAGGAGAAGATCACTCGATCTTTTCGACCATCCCGGGCGCTTCGCGCCCATCTACTCACTCTCTCTCTCTGATGGGGCTCTGGCTCGAGAGTGGAGCGAGGCGGACAGAATTGCTTTGTCCGTATTAGTTCCTATCGGTCAGCCGTTTAGCACGGGTGAGTTGTGTGGCCGCGCCTTCGGGTGCAGCTGCCCTCGTGCTTAACGCCAGTGAGACGGTTTTGGATTAGGCTTATGGATTTAATCCCTGAAGCTGTTATGGCCGCAGTGCAAACGTGTCGGATAGTGGACATTGCTAACTGGACTCTCCAGTCTAGCAGGGGCTACCTGACCCTTTGCCTGGGGCCTATACTATAGAATTACAATTGCCGTGTTTCTCCACGTGGACAAACTGTCGAATACTATGGATACGATAATTTACAAGTGTGTGCGACTCCCCGTCATTTACAAGAACAGACCAAATCCAGTACTATGGATCTTCGTTTTCTACGCGTGGAGGCGAACGCTTGTTAATGGATAAAGGGAACTTACTCTAATATTATACATAAATGGATATAGCAATGCCTATATATATTTGAGTCATTTGACGAGTGGTTTAGTGGATGTATAAAGTCAATGTTATGATAGGCAATGGGGAACACGAAAACTACTTGCGTGCACCATAATCCCAATGGCACAAGCATCGCGAAAATACACGAACGATTACAACATTTTACGCTGAACACGAGTACAAAATATCGTAAGCGAAAACTCTCTTTATAAGAGATAGATGTTTTATTGACCAACATCATAGAAGACAATATATAGCTGTTCATGACTTTCCTTGTATTTACATGGTTCATGGTCAAATATATTTAACGATGTATGTACGAACACAAAGGGATAGAGACGGATAGAGTGATCACAAATAAACCCCATCGACAGAAAAACCTACACATGGTGATTATAGTGTCAGATTGAGCAGGGAAATTTTAACTGGTTGTCGTATACGTACGATTTCGATACAATGTACAATGTAATTGAAAACAAACTGAATTGCCGGAGATAATAGACCGATAAAAATATTTCCAAGTTAAAAGGGTGAAAATATATATTTCAAGTATATTTTCCAAAGGGTCGGTGTAACTTTTTGTTTAAAGGGGTACTGTACGCCACATGTTGTTGTTGGTTTCTATAGTCTCCGAGTCGGAGAATAAGGTAACAATTTTTCCATTATTTGAAAGTCTGTTGAGTACGAAGTCATGTTACGGATGACAAATTTACCGGAATGCAAAAATACAAATTGTCGTTGTCGAGTAATTTTTGTAAAGTTTTCAACCAAATGAATCAAATAAAAGTTATATTATATGCATACTAGTCCCATATAATCATTTAAGTTATTGTATCGTCGCTAGTCAGTGAGTGGCTTGAGTGTTCTCCCCGTATCATCATAATATTTTAAGCAATCGTGTGTGCGATCGGTTTAAAAATCCAGTATCCCTCAATTTCTATTTTTGATTACGGTAATTCGTAATTTAATTGACGCCATTTTATGGCTCCAGTCATAAATTCAATTTATATCAAATTATTAACTTTTAAATTATTAAATTTTAAGATAGCCTATTAACCTGAGCGTTTACAGAATACACCTTCGACTCAAATTACTTATGTTTCTATATATTATCGATATTAGATCGTTGTTGTCACCGGAAATTTAATGAAAATGGCGTACAGTACCCCTTTAAGTAGAAACTTAGATTTAACAACCAAAATTACACTGAATGTAGGAAAACATCATACTAGTAGTATAAATTATAATTTGCAGTTACATTAGCTGGAAAATTTAGTCATTGTAATGATTATAACCTATTCTCCAGTCTTAATTTTTAAATTCAGTGCCATTTTCTACCATGGAATCGCGGTAACATTCACGTATAAGGTCTCCGCTGCCCGAGTACACCTCGATCCCTGAACCAGAAAACTATATTTGCACCCCATTCGGTTGAAATTCTGCAATGGTTACTCAACATTTCCAACTGTTAGAAATCCCCAAACCAACAATTCCAACCGATCGAAACTTCTGAACTAATTGCCATTTAACCCATAAATCAATCATCACTAACTTTGGGACGAAGATTATTGTGATGCGCCAACACCCATTGAACGTCCCTGCGTGAGACATTCCCAATTGTTGAGTATTTTGATGAGAATCGCCCCCGTCACAACATAATTTATCATGTGTGCAAACCCTTATTTATCAAAGCCAATTTGTCTATGTTTATGAACCCCATCTCAAAATATATCTATCTACGCCCATGCGTAATTTGAACCCATCATCTCAATATGACTACGATTTTATTGACCCGGTGAAACTTCGCACGTCGAGAAAGGGTTAATGCACGAGTGCGCAATACACAAAGCGATAATCCGACATATCGACATTCGCACGCGTTTCATTGCGGTGACAACCACTAATTCAGCCTCGTATACTTGTAATGTTAACACCGTGTTCTACCCGATTTGTGTTATGTCTGTACTATGGAACTCCCTAAGTTGGTAATTTATCAGCCCGTCAAGCGAGTTCTTGTTTTTCCCCAAGTTAGACAAATCGAGTACTATAGAATAACAAAAAGATGCAGCTTTGGGACACTCCAAACACCACAAAAACCGAGCAGCATGCTGCTGAAATGAATCCCAGTTACAGAATGGCTCTCCCAGAACATTATATGAGTCAGTTCACAACGATGTATGGTGTGAAAAAGGGTAATCGCCTATTGTTAAATTCCAATATCCAATGCAAGGAATTTACAAGAACACAATTGCTCGAGTACTATAGAACACAAGTCTAGCTTTACAAGACTGGGAAATTACCGACTAACGCTGTCCACGTGGAGAAACACGGAAATTGTAATTCTATAGTATAGGCCCCTGGAGTTCCGGCCGGAAGATGCTGGTTTCCCCGAGATCTAAAGACCGGGACATCAACGCCAAATCTACCCGCTGTACCATGAAGTCGAAGACGGGGCCTACGAAGAAAAAGACTCCTTATAGGCGGAGAAGAGACGCCGCCAGACTGGCGAAGTGGGAGAAGAGGATGGGGTGACCGTTGATCTGCCGGTCATCCCTCCCCGTGTGGTCCAGCCGTCCAGTGTCGCAGCCGGCAGGTCGGAGTTGTCTGAGAGACGACCCGACCTGCATGGAGACCGACATCGTTTCAGCTAGCAGGGACTCCGTTGATCTGCCGGAGGTCCCTGCTGTCGTCATCGAGGCGAGCGGAGGAAGGGACGCGGACACCACCCCCGATGTTCCTGCCGCCAGCTTCGAGGTGGAGTTTACCACCTCGGACACCGGAATTCCATCTCATTCCGGTTTCCCCCATTTCCACCTCCAGCAACGACAACACCAACAACAACAGTAGTGGCAGGCTTACCAACTTCGATCCGGTTACCGGCTTAGACATGAATTGTCCAATCATCCTGAAAAGTCTGAGATTGATTAGAGAGTCAGGGGAAAGACATGAAAGATTGTGATAGTTACAGTTATACCCTGTGCCAATGCATTCTCTTATATATGCGAGTCGACCATAGGTCGCCTCGCATATATAAGAGAATGCATTGGCCTAAAAAAAATCTTTTTTTAACACTTTTTACCATTTTTCTTACATTCTTTAACAATTTTATAATTTTTAATGTGTTAAGCCAATGCATTCTCTTATATATGCGAGGCGACCTATGGTCGACTCGCATATATAAGAGAATGCATTGGCACAGGGCCCTTCTGTTGGGTCCAACATCAGCAACATCTACAGCAACATAGAACAAAAAAGAAGGCCAAGAAAACCCCCAAAAAAATAGATCATTTCCATTTCACCTTCACCACTTCATGTTTATGTAAAACCATATCATGTACTCATTAAAATTCAACAGTGGGTTGTAGGGGAGGGGCTACGCCCCTTCCAAATCCTCCCTGGGTCCCAAGCCCAAAACCCCTCATACGCGACCTGATGGGGCGCTGAAACGTGCTTACGATTACTGGAACAGGTTTATCTGAAATGTGCTTTTGTTAGTTCGCGTATAGCCTGATCGACCTCGCGTAAAAAGAGATTTAGCGTTTGCTGAGGAGTAGTTTCCTCAGATTAAGTTCGGTTATGAGACTGGAATCACTAATTCTGGCTAATGCTGGGTCAGCGAGTTCTTGGAGCCTCTGTTTTATGTATGGGATGTCCGCAGTTAAATGTAGGGCCCGAATGGGGGTTTGGCGAATTTCGGAAAGGGCTTTTCTAAGCGCTGCATTTTGTACCCGCTGCATTTTAAGTAAGTTCGTTTGATTGCAGTTTGCAGTGATAATTGCCCCATATTCCATGACTGGGCGAATGAATTGTTTGTATAATTTAATTAGGGTGGTTGGGTCGACCCCCCCCCCACCCTGTACCCCGTAGCCTCGTTAGGAGTGCGGTTCTTTGTAAAAATTTCGTCGATATGTTCTGTATATGTTTGTTGAGTGTGAAGTGTTCGTCTAATGTGAATCCTAATAGAGTTGCTACTTTGTTTTGTTTTATTGGTTCGTTAAATAGAGTAAGTTTAGGTTTTGAGCTGTATGTTAGGTTTCCAAAAACCACAAATTGTGTTTTACTTGCATTTAGTTTAATTCTCCATTTGGAGCACCATTTCTTAAGTTCTGTAAGTTGTTTCTGTAGTCTAAGTTCAATTAATTTATTTCCTTTTGCTAGTGTCCTATTCCGATGTCGTCTGCGAATTGTGATGCTTGTACACTGTGTGTAGGATCTATGGGAATGTCGTTTATTAAAAATAGTAGAGGGCTTAAGACTGACCCGTGGGGGGGTACCAGCTTTAAGATTTACTATTTCGGAGATTTCATCATTTATCTTTACTGCGATGTTTCTGTGCGTTAAGAACGATGCGAGAAGTCTTAACTATTTTTTGTGGTAGTTCTGTGCGTGTTCTGAGTTTGTATCTTAAGTCCGTTGTGCCATACCGAGTCGAAAGCTTTTTCTACATCGAGAAATATGGCCCCAGTTTCCCAGCCCTTGCTTATTGCCATTCAAATATCTTCTGTTAATCGATATACGTGTTCTATACCCTCTTTTCCACTTCTATAAGCCCGTTGATATTTGTTGAAAAAATTAATGCTCTCTAAGTGAGTCTTTATACGGGTGCTAATGATCCTTTCAAAAAGTTTACCAGTGCATTTCAATAAACTGATGGGCCTATAGTTGGTTGGAATTGTATGGTCCTTGCCGGGTTTAGGAATCATTGTCCCGATTTCAGTCTTCCGTGTTTTGGGTTAGTAACCCAGTCTCAGGCATTTATTATATAGGTTAGTAAGACGAATAAATAGCTCGTTCGGCGCTTGTCTAATTACGCCGTACGTGATAGCGTCGTCGCCGGGTGCTTTGTTAGGTTTTCCCCGGTGCACGTTCTCTCCGATAACGGCGTTTTATTCCAACGCCCAACTTCGATTGGTAAAACGTGATTGGCTGTTCTAAATCGAGCTAGAGTAACTATATTAGTATCTGATCCATGAAAAATATATGATTCTTCACAAAAAACATATTTGAAAGATTTATAAGTATTGCCTTTACAAGATGATCTCATTGATGAATGCCAGTTCTGAGGAGCGTTATTAGATAAGTCCCGTTCACTTCTTATGTCTTAAAGGGGCACTAATAATAATTTTTATTTTATTTATATTTTGGCTAACGGCGACCAAACTGTTGGACTATCGGAGCTGAACATTTGTACATATGGGTAATTTTACCTTGTGAATCTTAGTAGATATATAGGTCCCGTTGACCTGAGATGTCATAAAAGGCACTACTAATTAATTTAACTAAATAATTAACTATATACCCAAAATGGTTGCAATCTGGTCGGTGATTGAAACACGGGGATACATTCGCCCGTAGAGTGGCATTATATAGATGCCGTTGAGCTCAAGACGATTATACATGCCCAAGCCACACAAGCTTAAATTTTTATACATGCAGACACAACATTCAGAAACTCCCAAGTTAAACACGGTCTGCGACTCTGGTAAAAATTAATTCTTGAAACCTGTAGTGGGTATCCCCCCCCCCCCCCCCGAGCTGCGCTCTCATACCAAAGCACAACTCAATCCGATGATCCTTGCCCAAGTTACAATCTGAAATGTTCCAATTCATACACAAAATTCACAAATTGCCACGTTAAACAAGGGCCGTAACTCTGGTAAAAATGAATGGACGAAACCCGTAGTTTGTGGGTACCTCCCCCCCCCCCCCTCAACGAAATCCGATAACTAACACCCGAGTTACAAGGTGATTGGCCACAAAATTAAAAAATTTCCAAATCACGCAAGGGCCGTATCTCTGGAAACATTTAATGGACGAAACCCGTAGTATGTGTGTTTCCTCAACATTGTATTCACCATGTCAAAGGACAACGAAGTCCGATAATTAACACCGGAGTTACAAGATGAAATGTTCGGCGGACAGGCGGACAGGCGGACGGACGGAACTGTCGGCTATATGCCCGAACCTCCTGCGGTTGTCGGCTGCATACTAATTTTAAACACTAAGAATAAAATTGCAAGATAAAAATTTAAATATTGAATTGAAATTAAAATACTAAATTAAGAATTGGAATATTAAATTTGAATTATGGCCCTTTTTGCTCTCCATATTCTATAAAGTGGTGAATAGCCCCGACTAGATGACCAAATATCGCCCAGTCGCTGTTTTAATTATACTGTTTCACCTGCAATCTGTTAAAATAACCTTCAGACAACAAGTCATGATGTCTACGCACCATGAGGTACATGTATAATAATATGAGTCGAACGCGCTCAGCAGTGGACCATCCACATGAATCAGCTGACCGTCAGCAACTACTAGCGACTCAATAGTTAGAAGTTTGCATTTTTTGTTCAATATAAACCTCACCGATGTATTTATATTGATCAGTGTATACTCATGGTTATTTTCTTTTCTTTTTTGTCACAATGAATACAAAAAATGGGAAATTTAGTAAAATACAATTTTCGGGATCTACCAATCACTCACAATGTCAGGAGAAATAACATTCCTGATATATTTACATCTGTAAAATCATGAGGTCTTGTTTATTATTTGTGTTTTTCTTCTATGTAATTCTTTAAACCCATGTACACATGGCGTAAGAACAAACAATTATTAATAGAAATGAATAAAAGACAATATATCCAGTATGCATCGTTTATTAATAAGACAAAGACTAGACCCACTAAAATCACATAAATTTGTATATGACAAAAAAAATAAGAAATGACAGCCGTTCGCGGTGGGTTATGCAGCCCTCGCCTTTTGAGGAGGGCAATTGTTCAGCTCCACTCGGCTCTCCTACAAAATCAAAATAAGGAGGGCGTAATTGCTACCCTTGGTAACCTGCTTTGGGTCCCTTATTAACGATTTCTATAATACTCACTGACGAGTAGTTCCTATAGGAAATGTTCAGATAATAAGTTGTTAGTTAAAATTATTATCTGAACATTTCTCACCTTTGAATATGAATCGTTTTGCTCGTTTAACACCTTTTCGCATGCCCGTCGTCTGCTTTTATTACCTTAACACCCCTTTAAATGAATAATTCACCGTTCCAACGTACATTGTTATAACTAAATGGGAGAATCCATTTAGTATAGAAAGGGGTCAACATGTCATTAGGTTACATTTTTGCCTTCATGGTGAATTAATATATGCCTCTATTGAGACTACACCATAGTGAATATTTGATCAAATAAAAAAACAGGCTTATATAACTCGAAATTCATGAGTGTTTTACTAATCAACTTTAAGAGTTATTTAAATTGTTTTTTATCAGCCCTTGATATAAGCCAGCAACAGTTAAAGTGGTGGTTTGTCCTCACGGTGGCAACTTGTGAAACCCTGTGCCAATGCTTTCTCTGCGAGTCGCCCATAGGGCCAGGACTGGCGAATCGCATATAAGAGAATGCATTAGCCTAACAATATTTACCTTAACCTTGTAAGCCAGTGCTTTCTCTTAGACATGCGAGGCTCCCTATGGGAGACTCGCTTATATAAGAGAATGCACTGTCACAGTTAATATTTGTCAAATTATATGTATTTTATTCATGTTTGCAACTGCCCATTTAGGTGTATTTTGCATTAAATCTTATCTTATCTTATATGCCGTAGAAAATCGTCTTCATTGATATGTTCCAATGGATTATTTGATTTATTTCAGTCTCTAAAACCCCTTAAGCACACATAACGTGCGATTTCCTCGAGTTCCTGTTGTGCATATTCTAACATAAAAAGTCCATCTATTTCAGATTTAGTTCAAACATAAAATCTGACCCAACAAGTCATAATAAAACATATAATCCCATTACCAACTTAACATCACCAATCAAACAAGATTACTCTTTCAAACAGGGGGGGTCTGAAAAAAAATTCATATATAGGGCCGAGGTGGGTGGGTGGTCCAGAGGCCGAAAAAATCGTGCTTGTAAATTTTTGCCAAAATGTTTTTTTTTTTCAAACAATTTACAAGTACTGACCATGTAATGTTGTTTGTAAGCATGTTAGTACCATGCTTGTTGGTATAGGGCTATATAGGCAGCTATAGTGACTCTTTAGCCTAAGATTTAGCAACATTCTGGATTTCACAGGATCCCGGCCCACTTCACGGTGGACCACCGTAAAAAATCATTCTGGTCTATCACCATACCAAACCACATCAAAATTCGACAACCGACACTTAACTTATATTGCAAAAACTTTACGGACTAAATTTCATAAAGTCGAGCAGGGCCCATAACTCTGGTAGGCATTGATGGTCACAACCCGTTATATTATGCATATTCGTTCCCCATGTCTGGTCCGTCACCATGGCATAGAGCTGTCCTACTAAACAACGAACACAAACGAACACAAACGAACATAAACGAACACAGGTCCAAAAAGCGGAATAGAAGGGTGAAATTTGGTTTGTGGGTGCGTGTGGGTCCACTCTATGTGAATGTGGTGTTATTTCCAACTTTGATCACTTATTTTTTGAGTTATTAGCATTATTTGAATACAAAACTACTAAACAACGAACACAAACGAACATAAGATTAGAGGTTTGGAGCTATGTCTCGCGCACAGTATCACAGATGTGCAATTAACAAGGAGACAGATATATAGCATTTCAAGATCTACAATTATATGACAGTTTTTAATTAGTTTTGCCCGTGGTCAGCATCTGGATTTTCTGGGGAAGATCTACATATGGTTATCAGTATATTCCTTCACTGCATTGTTCACTTGTTTTTGCTGTCCAGCATTAGCACCCGATTTTTGCATCACATAATCTTTGAAATGTGCATCGTTTTTTCCCTCAGCTAGGTAAGTTCCCACAACTTGGTAGGCCTGAAAATAAATATAATTCTCAAATATAAAACAAATATGTATGGGTCGATGTCTTTCTAAATGAAAATAATTATGAAATTTCTTGAATTTCATTATCGTCAGCAAGCCTTGAAATAGTGTGTCTGTCATTTGCAGAATGAGGTCCCCAGAGGGTGAATTTAGTGATGCTACTACGCATAGCGGGCTAGCATCACCAAATTCACCCTCTGGGAACCTCATTCTGCTGAGGTGTAAGCAGAATGAGGTCCCCAGAGGGTGAATTTGGTGATGCTAGCCCGCTATGCGGGGTAGCATCACTAAATTCACCCTCTGGGGACCTCATTCGGCAAATGACAGGCACACAACTTCAAGGCTTGATCGTCAGATATGATCGCGTGGATATATAAACTACACTCGTAGAAAAGATTTTCTTGTTACAAAGTGTACAAAATGGACTATAATTTCCAGCTGATTTGATGGCTATTAAACTTGAAGCAGTATTTACCTCAATGGAATTGCCATTCGATCCTTTTACTATTTCAGAACATGCACTTTTTATAGCAGTTTTTCGTTTCCACTCAATTTGTGTATTGGCCGAGAAAGCTGTTCAGAAAATTTTCCTTCTAAAACTATCATGAAAGTCATCATGTTGACATTCATATTGTTATATTTACACACTAAGTGTTGTCATCACTAAATCCAGCATTTTGATTGGTCGGCGCCCATGTGGCTAGTTGCAGTTATTTCTCGGTGAATGCGCAACGCCTCATAACACCAAGCTAATAACACCATCGATACGTCATTATGTTTGTAAAGACGAACGTGTAATGCTTTGGGCGCATTTTGACTCGCGCAGGATTGACTTAATACATCATCGGGTTTCAACATGAAGAGAAATTGTTCCTATTAACCTTTGCCAAGGGTGCTATTGGGTATTTTGGGCTGATCTTGTCACGATACACTTTTCTATTTAAATATATTTACAAAAGTGGCTTTTTCGCTAAATGTATATAAATATAAGGATTAACTGTCATGTGGACTATTTTTATGGAGATGTAACGGTGAGGTAAGTGGACATAACTTGTATGTAAAACCCTTCGGGTTTTACACAAGTTATGTCCACTTACCTCACCGTTACATCTCCATAAAACAGTCCACATGACAGTTAATCCTTATATATAATCTCATTGTTGTGGTCTTCGGATAGTATAGATTCCTTCACGAGGTGTACCATCTTAACACTTAAGTAGTTTTATGTGTATGTTGTGTATGTCCATCTATAGTATTATTATTGTGAATATGTAAACATGACAAATACTCACTTTGGTAATCCCATGATTCTCGAATCTCTTTGTCGATACCGGACCAACTCCTGGAATTTTGCTCACTGATTTATTCCCGATGGGTTCACCTTGAAAATTTCGATTCTTCTGTGTTGTATTTGTAGAAGACATTTTTTGCAGTTTTCTGGAAACAAGATATGCATAATTTGTAACATATTTAATGTTATTCTAAATTTAACTATAGATACAATTTAGAAATATATCTTCTAAGAAACATCATTTAAAAGAAATATGTTCAACACCAAATTGTTCTGTTATGTGTTTTATTAATAATTTAATTATGGTTAAAAGGTGCCTACAAAAGGAGTTTGTTGAAAGTTTTTGTTGTTGTGGAAAGTAATTGTTGTTGCTGTTGTTGCAAGTTGTTGTTGTTGTTGAAAGTTGTTGTTGTTGTTGTTTTTGTTGAAAGCTGTTGTTAACAGTTTTTGTCGTTGTTGTTTTTGTTGTTGAAAGTTGTTGTTGTTGTTGTTGTTGTTGAAAGTTGCTGTAAGTTGTTATTGTAAGTTGTTGTTTAACATATTTTATTGCTCATATGCATAGTAATTGGATTGGGGGACAAGTGCTCGAGGCACTTAATCTTCCCTCCTCTCCAAACATAAAGTAACATAACATATGGTGACAAACGAAAATAACATAAGCATACAAAATAATTAGTTGATTTGTTTTATAAAGTAGCAGAAATAAAATAACTAAACTATTAATGGAACCGCCAGATAGATAGATTGAGAATACGAGAGATGATGAGACAGTATATGAAAGAGAAGGGGGTAGTAGACAGATGGAGAGAGTAGGGAGAAGAAGACCATTACATCTATCCTCGTTTCGCATGATTGCTGAAATATGCCATCGACTTGGTAATAGGAGGGAATTATGTTTGTTTGTGTATGTATACTTAGTCGAATCTTCCTGAGGTACGTATGAAATCTTGAGCTCTCATGTATATATTAGCATTTTCGTCATCCCTTACTCGTATTTAAATTCGCGCAGTATTATTTTTCGCGCACCCATCGGTGCGCGAATTTAAAACTGAGCGAAAAATAGTACGACTCCCAAGTTTAATCTAAACCACATTCCATAGGTAATAAAAGATGGCTATGTTGCGGAGTTTACATATATGAACTGTTGAATAGACAATTACGCCTATACATGTATGCATATGTTTATATTCGACCAACCGCTATCAAGACCATTGCTCACAATGCCAAGCGACAAATCATGGAAACATGGACATTGTTGAATTTGTATAAGAAATACTAATATTCCAGGTCGCACAAAATGATGATGCTGCATGTGTGTAGTTACTAGTCTATTGTCTACACGACGTAAATCCGCCGCGATGGTGCTTATAATATACATATACACTATCTCCAGCAATGACTAAGAACTCTAACGAAATTATTGCGAAATATTTTTTGTCAGTTTTGAATTCGCGCAGCTAGTTGCGCGAATTTAAAGTGCGCGAATTCAAATCTGAGCGAAAAATAGTACTGCGTGAATTTAAATACGAGTAAGGTATGGTAAGTCAGGATTGCCAAAAAGCAATGTGAAAACTGAAACAGTTTCATACTTTGACAGGGCTTCGGCTAGTTTTATCCTAGCTTGCTGATATAGCGGACATACAACAAAGTAATGAAAGGCATCTTCTGTGGCGTATCCACAGTCACAAGTTGGGGTTGGGGAGAAATATTTGGTTATGATGCATATCACTGCGCAATTCACTAAATCCACAGCGAATTCGACGGTGTAATATATTAAGTTTCCTGTTCCCATAATAAAAATATCCAGGTGGCTTATAAACATTAGGTTTTATACTATCTCTAAAGGCTGGTAATGGCTTTGAGCGAATATCATCGTTTATTTTATTCCAATCATCGACACATCGAGGAAAGAAGGTAGCCTTAAATGTCGATGTGAATCCCCCCAATGTGACCAAATCCCTCTTGTTCCTAACATCATGATCTGTTATTTCTTCAATTCGAGGGGGAATTGTATCATATGAGAAATTTGTTTTTTATCGTTCTAGATCTTGTGGGAAAAGCACATTCTTCTCACGTATCTTCTGTCCGAAAGTAAATCCCAACCCAGTTCAAACAAAAGTTTATCTTTCGATGTTGACCTGGTGCAGCCTGTTTCAATCATAGCCGCATCAAATTGCACATCATCAAGTTTATCTAAGATGTATTTTGGTGCCCCAAACCACACTGGACTTGCATATTCGAGCAATGGTCGGATATGAGTTAGATACATGATTTCAAGGGTGTGTCTATTTAGTGTAAATTTTAATTTCCTCATCTGGGATAGCCTACCATATGCTTTTTTACAAACCGAGTCGGTACGGATGTCCCATGAGTAGTTGTCATGAAATTAAAGACCTAAATGTCTATGTGACTTAGAAAAATCAAGAGTATCATTACCAAAGATCAGTGATGGCTTCGATGGACTTTTGGAGTGAGCATAGAACATTGTTTCAGTCTTACCAGGGGGGGGGTCAGGAAAAGATTTCCGGACACTATGCGCTTTTTTATTTTTTCCGCCCACTGGGTACCCACCACCCCCCTATTTTAATTTGTTTCCGATTCTGGGATAGGGACCCACCCCCTTCAAACTGCTTCAAATGACTATTTTACTTAGTTGTCCTGATCTTATCTGATCTATGTTCCATAGCATGATTATAGAAGCATTCCTACTTATGGCTGTAAAGTTTCAAAGCAATTCTTCTATAAATGTGGGCTGTAGGTTGTGCTGATGGATTCACATTTGAAATCCAAGATGGCTGCTGGTGGCCATGTTTGTTTTTGAACAAATTTCGGGGGAAAAGGGAGGCTCCCTTTCTTGAGGTCACCCTGAAGATCCATATGAAGTTTGGTGACGACTGGATGAGAAATGTGAACTGTAAGATGTGCTAAAGGATTTAGTCATACAAAGAGTAAAATCCAAGATGGCCGCTGGCAGCCATGTTTTTTTTTTACAGAATTCAGGAAAAAATGGTAGGCACCCATCGAGAGGTCACACCGAGGATTCACATACAGTTTGGTGATGATCGGATGAGGGATAAGCAATGTAGGGTGTGCTAAAGGATTTAGTGATGCAAAGAGTAAAATCCAAGATGGCTGCCAGTGGCCATATTTTTCATCAAATCATTCAAGTTACAGCTCCCATTTAGAGGTGATGCTAGACACATATACCGAATATCATTGATATCGGTCAAAATTTGTTTTAACACTTTTGTTTTATTTTATTATAGTTTTTTTAATAGTCTATTTCTAGTTGAAGAGTTCAGTGAAGAGTTTAAATTTATTTGAAGAATCTATTATTGTGTTATGTTTTCATTTATATCAGGTTGAATTAATGATTTTTAATGGGACTATTTAAATCTGAGCCTTTCCATGTTAATGTGCAGTGATGAAAACATTTAGCTAACTGACCTTTTTATTACCCATTGGTGTTATCCCGCATTATTAACTTATGGTGAACTTAAACCCCCCATACCAAGAGTTAAGTGCATACCTAATACATAATAGAAACATTCTTAAAACCTTTTGTCCCATTATTTTGAAGAAAAATGACTCTAGGAAAAAATTTACAGGGCCAGGGAAAAATGTGTAAGCCGGGCTGCTGAACCACCCACCCACACCCCGCTTAGTGTTCGGAAAAAAATTTGCAGACCCCCCCCCCCGGTCTTACTACTATTAAAGGTCACTAACCATTTCTTTGGCCAATCATCAATCCTACTTAAGTCATTCGTTACATTTTCAATATTATATATTTCTTTATCACTAAAGGTCAAACAGGTATCATCTGCAAATAATATTGTAGCTGATGATATACCATCTGCGATATCATTTATGTATATAAGAAACATAATGGGTCCGAGGACAGATACGTGAGGCACCCCAGATTCAACAAATTTATACGAACAGTTAGAAGATCCCACTCTTGTCCTTGTTGGCGTTGGTGAATATAGCTTCTAAACCACTCATGTAAGTTTCCAACTATACCATAGCGTTCCAATTTAAAAAGAAGACCTTTGTATCAAACTTTATCAAATGCCTTTAATATATCACAAAAGATACCACATGTGGTAAGACCTTTATCGAAGATAGGGTAATATCATGTACTAGTTCAATGAGTTGAGATTCTGTGCTATGATTAGGTAGGAACCCCGACTGGTATCCGTAAATAAGGTTATTATTGTTCAAATTGGAATATACTTCTTTAAATACTATTTTCTCCAGTTTTACTGAGACAACATAAAAGTGATACTGCTCTATAATTGCTCACTTCATATGGGCTACCTTTCTTTAAAATTGGTATTACATCAGCCTTCTTCCGTGGGTCAGGAAATCGACCGGATTTTAGTGACATATTAATAATTTTACAAAGAGGTTTACATATGCCAGAACTCGTCGCTTTGATAATCCTATTTGTAATTCCATCATGTCCACATGCTTTATTAGTTGGCAATTTTTTCAAGATTGCGATGACCTCATCCTCGTTGGTGGTTAATGATCCTATGTAATTTGATGTTTTTGGTTGAAAAAGAGGCACAGAGTGTCCAGAGTCGTCAAAAAAACTGTTTTGAAAAAATACTTTATTTATTATATCGGCCTTTTTCTCATCACTCTCTGTAATAGTTCCGTTGTATTCTAAGTTTGGTATGCCCCGAACTGGTATGCCCCGAACTGTCGTGAAATTGTTGAGTAGTTGCTTAGTGACCTTCCAAAAAATGTTGTGATTATGATTTAATGTCAAAGTTGTGTCAATTGATTTCATGAAGGCACGTTTCGCTGTTTTTTTCATATTGTTGACCTTATTTCTGGCAGTTTTTAATCTGGCCCAAGCATGGGGTGTTTTTTGTTTGAGAGCTTTTGCTCTCAATCGATCTCGAATCCTACAGTGTCTCTAAGCTAGCTATTAAACCATGGTTTGTCATTATTTCTTACAGTTATGTTGTGGTTTGGAATAGATGATCTAGCGATGAGCATGAACTTTGATGTAAATATTTCGACTGCCTCGTTAATATCAGTCGCCTCCCCAAGTAAATGATCCCAATCCAGTTGAAGTAATTCCCGATTCATTCTATTGAATCAGCTTTGTTGTAATTCCAAACTTGGTGCTTATCATTTGAATTTGGTCTACGTTTTAAAGTTATTTCTGCTAAGGTACTAAGATGATCAGAAACACCAAGATCATGGGTTGACCAATTAGCCACACTCACAGTATCACCAACTATAATTGTGTCTATCGGGGTCGCAGTTGTTCTAGTTACTCTAGTTGGTTCTTCTATAACGTTCCTTAGTGAATAGTTGCTCATTAATTGCTTAAGGGTGCCATTTTAGAAGGTTACAATTGAGGTCGCCAACTATAATTACTAAAGATGGATTCATATCTAATGCTTTTTCAATGTTTCATCCAAACAGTTCCAGAAACCATCACTACTCTCTCGCTGCGATCTTTATGCCACGCAAAGGACAATTTTTTCCTTGACTCCTACCTCAAACCATAGTATATCATCATCTGAATTAAAGTCGCGTAATTGCTTATGATACATATTTCTTTCGAAGTATACGCATATGCCTTCCCCGTGGCTGCTAAAATCGTGCCTTACCGGTGAAAAGAAGTTGGGTATTAATACTTTATCATTTGGAAAATTAATGTCTAAACGTGTCTCACTAAACTAAAACAGACAATATCATGATCCTCAACATCTTCTATAATGGAATCTAGTTTATTCCTAATACTTCTAATGTTATAATGAAATATGGACACCGTGGATATTTCAGACTGGTACGAATTAGGTCATGGGTTCGGTTTCACATTCCCAGACATTAAAGTGAGTAGAATAATCAACCGTATAGCCATGAAATGCAAAAAGTCTGGTTTGTGATTTGTGGCATTAAGTCGTTGAAAACTCGCTCCAAATTGTACATTGAACAGTCCCACTGCCTGCCTGTACTGACTAATATCTACGCTCATAATTACATAATAGTACAATCAGGAGGCAAGGAACTGTACAATACACAACTATCGAAGGAATTATTTCAACAATCATATCAATAAAGTGATACACACACAAATAGTCAGAAGAAGAAAGAAGCAGTTCGGTGAAAAATCATATACAAATATGTAATCTGGCATGTTCCTACTTAGAACTATCTCCCAAAACTGGGGGACAAGAATATAACGAGAAAGCACAAAAACAAATCCCATTTTGTTCTTATTCATACAATTTCTTTTACAAATTTAAATTCATCTTATAGTGACAGGCTTTACATTTCTATTATTATTTAGCTCCCTTGATTGAGTATAAAATAGTTTAGGGAAGAGAAACATCATCTTTGCCTGCATGAATAGACATCACGATATATTTTCAGATCATAAACTTCATTTTATTTTTATGGGGATGGAGACCCAGGATCAATATGTCTTCATGGAACCTGGATTTGAGTACTTATAAAGCTATGGACAACACATACATTTTACTCACTGAACACGATTAGCTGATTGGGAACAAGATTAATATAAATATTATAATTATATTAGAGTTGATTGCTCACCAGAGCAAGAATTGGTCGCATTGAATTTCTGATCATAGAAAAATAGACCTGGATAGGAACAAACAGCAGGCTAAGAGTTGGGCAAGGGTAGATGACTCAACATTTCAAACATATCAAGAATCAGTTACAGGACAAGTATTATCTAATAGATTAAAGTTAATATTGGACTTTATAACTCAATTACTTTACATCTTTAGTAATACGTAAACATATTTTTCACGACTAATTTAATTGTCACTAAATGTGATAAATTGAATAAATTGTAATAAATTCAACATTATATTCAATTTTGAAATTAGGGCCTTTATGGGTGGGTTGTGCCCAGCTTTGTTAAGCCAATCGTCTGTCTCAGAAGCAGGTTTATATCAAGGGTACAGTACAATACTGATATCATTGATGAATTTCCTAACAATGTCATCAAATAACTTTGAAATAGGCGTATTTCTTAATATGTAATGTATAATGTAGTAATAGTCTGGTCGATAAACTCAAATTTTAGGGTCAACCAAGAAAAAATTCGTACTAGTTGGTTTTTATACCATTCTGAAGAGGAAGCTCTTCTCTATAACATATCCAAAATCCGCTAAAATCTGTTTTGAGCAATTTTTGTAATTCAAAATGGCGTCCAAGATGGCTGCCATTTTCCTATAAGTCAGCTTGATGCAATTATAGTGACAACATCTTGTCATATCTATACACATGTATACATTTTTGTGAAGCTAAGACATACCGCCACCTGTATGTGCCAAAATTGGAACTCCCCGTCCAATATGGCCGTCAAAATGGCGACAGGAAGTGGATTGTTTACGTTTTTTACTAATATCTTTAGGATAAGTTTCTGTGGTTTGGAACTGGTTGAGAATTGTGACTTTATTTTGTATTAACATGTTTACTGACCATTGGAGCAATGAAATATGCTGTTCGTGTGATCCGCACCCCTTCCGATCACCCAAAAATTTGATTTTACAAAACGCGGTATAACATTTCACAAAAGATACCCATTGGGGTTCTAGTCATATTTCATCAAGAAGTGGAAAAAAATGTGCAATGTAAGTGATGCATTCTATATCTTATTGATACTCGAACTCAATGGTACCACAATTGTCACTTTGGCTCAAAATGGCTGTCAAAATGGCCGCCAAAATATGGAAAATGGTCATTATTATCCCAGCGTGCCATGCAACCGCTTACAAGTTGTGGTGATGCACACAATTGACTATTCTGTCTTATAAACATTAAATACCAACATTTCTTATGCACCTGAATTAATTTTTACTATTTACTATTCTGAAATTACCAGAATTATGGGATTTTTGTATCACAAACAGCATCAAACTCGGCATAAAATCACTTTTCATGTTTGGACCATTTTTTTTCAGGTAAAATGTAACGGAACTATCTTTGGTATCAAAGGTTCTTTTTATTTTGATATGCCTTATATGTGTCATAGTGTGGTGTTTTAGACAATATTACTCAAGATGACTTGCAAAATGGCAACCAAATTTGGTAAAATGTTTATATTCCGACCATTATTCTCTGCTGTTCCGAAATGCTAGCAAATTGTAACTCACTTGGTTATTAAACATGCTACTTAATCAACTGACAACTAAATATTATATTCTTGTTGTCCCAGCACCTTATGCATCACGAAAAATTCATTTTAAGGGATGCAGTATGGATTTTGCCGAACACCTCTTTTGTGATTCTGTCCATGTTTTTTAACGGAAACTGACAGAACATTGAAACTGAACTGAAAGGGATCACATTATGTGGCTACTCTGGCCCATTATCATCAAAATTTATTAACTTATAAATTATTGTCAGGAAAACCGTTTTCTTCACATTGCATATAAAACGCAATTAATGTGCAGAACACTCTGATATTACCTCTATCGATTAACATATCCATGAATTAGTGTGGAAAGCGATAGTCACCCAAATGTGCACCACTACAAATCACACATGAGCATGCAGTCATTCCATATATACATGGACACCACATAAATGGACATGTGCCACTCGCTGTATAGACATAAACCTCACCCATTACCATACAGCCACACTCGGGTTTACCCATACACCAATGCATGGCCCTAAAGCCGTGAATAACCATGCAGACACACCAGGTATACTCCTACACCTCACACGGCCTGTGTACACATTCACTACATACATGAACACAAAATAACCTATTGTATACCTCACCATAGACCATACAGTCACTCCATGTATATTTATTTGCCATATGCATAGATATATAGCATTAAGATATACATATACACCCCGCAGATGACGATACAGTCACTTCTGGTATATCTGTTCGCTTCATCCATGATCATACATCACTTCTTGTATACCAATTTGCCTCACCAGTGGTCATAGTCTCACTCCCTGTATATATATATACATATTTGCGACACCGTGGCCATATAGCCACTCAAGATATACATATACACCCAACCCAAAACCATAAGAGTCACTCCAGGTATATACATATAGACCTCACCAATGGCCTTACAGCCCTTCTAGATATAGCAATGTCCCGTACCGCGCACACGGTCATTCAAACACTCCAGGCTTGGATATACACCTGATCCATGAAAATTCAGCCTCTCGCTGTATACGCATAAACCACATTCGTGATCATAGTCACTCCTTGTATATCAATTCACCCCACCATTAATTTTGCCATACTGTCAATCCCTATATATGTATTGGCCGTGCCATGGCAATATAGTCACTCATGATATACATATACACCTCACCCATGACCACAGCGTCAATCCAGGTGTATATATATATACCGCATCAATGGCCATACAGCCCTTCTAGATATACCAATATCCCGCACGCACGGCCATTCGTACACTTCAGACTTGCATATACAGTTGAACCGTGACAATTCAGCCACTCGCTGTATACTTATACACCGTCTCCATGAGCATTCAACTATTCACTGTATGCTTGTACACACCAACAATGACAATACAATAGGCCATATACACATATACATCCTACCCATCACCATGAGGTAACTCTCTATATAAACTAGCCGCTAATGGCCATCAAAGCGTACTCCAAGTATGCATATACACTTCAACAATGACCGTGCAGTCATTCCATGTACACATATACACATTGCCCATAACCATACAACCACACCCTATTTATACATACACACATCCATTACCATACATCCAACAAATGCATACATATACACCCACCCATGACAATACAGCCACCCAATGTACACCTGTACAGCCCACCCCTGACCACACAGTCACTCCATATATACATACAGGACAGTGTAGCTGCTCTCGTTATGCCCATACACCACTTCAATGACCAGACAGCCACTCACTGTAAACATTTTCACCTCACACATCACCATACAGCTACTCCTTATATACCTATACATCTTACCATGGACACCCCATCCATGACCATATAGTCACACATTGTATAACTATTCACATCATTCATGAATACAATAACTCCATGTATACCTACTCACCTCGCCTATGACCATACAGTCAACAGACATAAACACTGTATTAAGTTGATTAATGTTGATGCTAATGGGCCAGAATAGCCACATAATATGATCCATCTGAGTTCCGATTCAACGTTCTGCCCATTTCCACAACAAGGAAGTTTTTGGAAAAATCCATATTGCATTCCTAAAAATGAACTTGTCATGCCTCGTAGGGTACAGGGACAACCAGAATAGAACATTTAGTTGATCAAGTAGCATGTGAGTCACAATTGATTATGTATACATATACACCACGTATATACACATATGTATATAATAATGTTTACCAAATTTGGTTGCCATTTTGGAAGCCATCTTGAGTAATTTTGTCTAAAACACCTCAGTGTGACACATGTAACACATATCAAAACAATAAACATCTTTGATACCAAACATAGTTCCATTTTACTTATAAAAAATGGCTCAAACCTTAAAAGCGATTTTTTGCCGATTTTGATATCAGGTTTGTGACAGAAAATTTCGAATAATTCTGGTGATTTCAGTGGTTAAAATGGTAACAAATACCAAAGGTGCATCAGAAATGTTAGTAGTCAAGCTATATAAGACAGAATAGTCAATTGTGTGCATCACCACAACTTGTAAGCGGTTGCATGGCACGCTGGGATAATAATTACCATTTTCCATATTTTGGCGCCATTTTGACAGCCATTTTGAGCCAAAGTGACAATTGTGGTACCATGAGTTCGAGTATCAATAAGATATAGAATGCATCACTTACATTGCAGAGTTCTTCCCACGTCTTGATGAAATATGACTAGAATCCCAATGGGAATCTTTTGTGAAATGTTATACCGCGTTTTGTAAAATCTTATTATTGAGGGATCGGAAGGGGTGTGGATCACACGGACAACACATTTCATTGCTCCAATGGTCAGTTAACATGTTGAATACAAAATAAAGTCACAATTCTCAACCAGTTCCAAACCACAGAAACTTATCTTAAAGATGTTAGTAAAAAACTGTAAAATTCCACTTCCGGTCGCCATTTTGACGGCCATCTTGGACTGGGAGTTCCAATTTTGGCACATAAAGCTGGCGTTATGTCTTAGCTTCACAAAAAATGTATACATATGACAAGATGTTGTGACTATAATTGCATCAAGCTGACTTTTAGGAAAATGGCAGCCATCTTGGACGCCATCTTGAATTACAAAAAATGCTCAAAGCGGATTTTAGCGGATTTTGGATATGTTATAGAGGATATATTCCTCTTCAAAATGGTATCGACCAGACTATATGTGAAACTTACACGCTGTAGTTGTGCAAAAAGATATTGACAACTGTTGCGGACTGTTACTCAACATAGGGGTATTCTTGTGAAGTTGTAGTCCAGGATATATTGGTCGACCTCTGCACCCCCCCCCCCAGGACTCAACTTCACCACACTAATTTTCTTTCTTAAAGGGGTGCTGTACGCCAATTTCAATAAATTCCCGGTAACAATTGCGATCTAATATCAATATTATATTTTTAAATAACGTATTTGAGTCGACGATGTCTACTGAAAACGTTCCGGTTAAAGACACGTGAGGCCTTAGTTGTCGAAAATATTCATATTTGTTCCAATCACCGTAAACAGAAAAAACATACATAAAACGCATACAGTTCCGTTCATATATACCATGACCATCGCGTAAACAGCATGTTATCATAAAGACCTACTATATTTTACCTAAGCACGGGCCTGATTGTGTTACAGAAGACAGCACAATGCTACTGGCTAATCACACACAAATGGCATAAACGCTCTTTATTAGTTCCATATCAGGAATTCACCCACAAAGAACGCTCTTTATGTTTACCATCATAATATAAACAAACACCAGAAAAGTAACTTTTTATGCTTTTGTTTACATAACAATGGTCAACCATATGGCAATAACATACTGTTTATGCGATATGTCTTATTTGTATACGGACAAAGTCTGTCTACATTTTGATGTTCTTTCTGTTTGTGGCGGTTTTTGACGGTTGGAAATATTTTCACAGGATACCCACCGCCAAGGCCAACCGTACCTTTAACAGCCTATCATAAAAGTCAAATTGAATTATTTAATATAAATGCATTTATGGCTGGAGTCATAAAATGGCGAATTATGCCATTACGAGTTACCGTTCTTGAAATCTCACATGTTGTGTGTCTTTTATCGACGCAGTTTACGACGAACATTATTGAGTTGCGAACAAAACATGTTACACGCAAAAGGAAGTCTCGCAATAACCAATTTGGAAAAAAAGAGAAGAAACAAGATTCATAAAGCGTCAAGTATTTTTATAGGGGGTGAGATTGTTCGACGGAAGAGATTGCAGGCATCAATTGAACTTCCGGTTCATCCTGCAACCTGCGTCTTCTCCGGTGAAGGTCAAAAACATGGCGCGTAGTTTGAAATCGTAATATTTTTATTTCCAAGATCAATATTTTCGTCGCTAAATTAGGTTTATACGAAACTCATATAACACGAACACAATCTAACTTGAAAGTTTGTCAATGGGAGTAAATAAAAAAATTGCCTATCTCTGTGTACAGTACCCCTTTAATGTCTCCTCTAAATTTTTTCGGCTAACACAGGGGGGGGGGGCCGAATTTTTTTACGAGACATGAGGTGGGTGGGGTGGGTGGGTACCCGAGGCCGGAAACAGTTTTTGACCACCTTTTTTGCATTTTTTTTCATTGACATATTTTCAACTGTTTTAAACATATTTGTTGATATGTTGTGGCTTGTTGCAATATGAGAAGCACTAATACATTCAATATTGTTATAATTACCCACATAAGTTGATATAAAATGGAAAAATAGTGAATATTGTGGGGGTGGGTCCCAAAATTTTCATTGATTTTTTTTGCGCGCAAATTTTTGTTGTTGTGTCTGTTTCAGCTTGCTTGGCAGTTTTTATATTGAAAATTGTCTAGTTCATGGTGTAGATCAATAAAAAAAATACTTCAGAAGGCTCTAGGGTAGGGTGAAGTTAATGCAGTCTGACAATATCAGCTAACAACTCATGACAGAATATTACAATAATTCTTATACTTCATGACAGTCTCTTTACTCATAGTTAGTTGATGCATGAGTGTAATGTATGAACTAAATATTTGTATCAGTGTTTGTATACTAAATTGATTTTTAAATATACTTTTGTCAAATAATTATTTGAATTGTCAAATTATTTGTTTCAGTGTTGTTGACAACCATCAATAAGTAAATAAGTAGACATGAAATAACGTTTTAATAACATTTATTGAAAGAAACAAAAATATAACCTTCCTTGGATAGTCTTCTGAAAAGTATGAAAATATTATTTAAATAGATGTGAATAGGGGCCAGGACACATTACAGTTTTGTTCACATTGTAATTATTATATCCCATAATTACCTGCATATACTAGTATGTAAATGACACTTAATGTCTAATTCAGGCTAATTTGAAAATTATCAAAGAAGGAAAATTAATTTACTTAAAATTATTGTATATTTATAAGATGATGTGCATGCAAGGTGGTCTAGTTTGAAGGCACACATAAAGGTCATGTACAGAATGTGTGTGAATTTCTTATTGCACATGAACTCCATCCAGTACATAACCGAAGTTCAGTTCTGGTTGTCCAAATTAATCTCAGTAATATACATCCGTGTATATGGATTTGGCACTAAATTGACCATCAACGTTCAAACTCAAAGGGTTAAGCATTATTTAGGCCTAGTTCTAAGTCGTAATGCAAGGTCGGGTCGGTGGTCATGCAGGCATACATAAAAGTTAATTCGTACACTGGTTCATATGCACATTTTCCTTTTTGGTATTACTATAGGCTCTAGGCCTACTACATGTAGTTGATGCTGGTTGATGTCTGAAAAAAAGATAAATTAAATTTTGTGTAATTTTTTATTCTACTATAGGCCCCAACACTGACCCTAGTTATTTTTTGTTGTCATTCCAGGGGATTCAACATATTTTTCACCTACTCACACCAGCTGTACTCACACAGATGAATAGGCTGGGTTATAAATTTACCAATATAATCACATAATATTCTACCTTTGTTGATTGCTTAGAGTTCAATTTTGCACCTGTTTGTTAACAGGAAGTAACATTTAATTTGGTCTTTCAAAGAAGGGACCAATACAGAGCGGTTGGTCGTTTTTACAGAGGGGACCAACATAAAGCTTTGTTGTTTTGGGGTGGGTGTCTAAAATTTTATGAAAATAAAAAGGCAAGAAAGGGTGGGTGGGTGTAAAAAAATGGAAATGTAAAAAAAAGACCCCCACGTCTCGCAACTTTTTTACGCCCCCCCCCCCCCCCGGTTAACAAGAAAAAAAAAGTGGCCGCAGAGACTCCAGACAAGATGGCGTCGATCATGGCCGCCATTTTTTGTATATGCACCAGGTCTCTTTGACCGCCGTTATTGTAAAGATGATGTCACATACGGTCTTGTTTTCCGTTCGATTCGTTATGGTAATATACAACCCTTACAAATTAGCCAAATATCCGACTCAAAAACCCAATATGGCGGCCAAGGTGGCCGCCGAAATGTGAACATATGCTATTTTCCGGACATTTCACCATCTTTCGTTTGTCTCTGTGGAAAATATTGGCACCTTGACACGATTTTATACATTTATCGCATAGAAGAGTCATTTGCGAAGACAATGGAACCATAATATACATTTCTTGCTGGATATTTTTGTCCGATATCACGTTTTCCCAAATGTCGGTATAATCCCGTCAAAGCCAAAATGGCGCCCATAATGGCGGACAGATTTTGAAAAATCACCGAAAATCCCTCATATTCACATAATTGGGCATTATTGTCGAGACAACTCGACCCATGCTTACAGTTGAGTTGGAAATACTGTGAAATAATTACCTTACATCCCATGCAAGAAATTGGTTTCCAAATCTAAGATGGCGGCCAAAATGGCGACCGATATTTGAAAACAAGCCTACATTGCTTTACTTTCTTATGATGGGCGTTATTGTTTCGCGAATTCTACCCACCATTACATGTTGATATGGAATATTGATATGAAGTTTCAAACAATTAATTTTCTGGTGTCTAGCATAAGATTTTAAATACTTGCTAAATATGGGATTTGTGCGTCATCTTGAACTAGAAAGGCATATGGTCGATAAGTATACAAGCTTACAGAAGGTCATCTCTATGTATGTCTTTCTCATACCCCATGGGGATAACGACATGTACACCCGGCGAACTTCCCAGTTAACTAGTCACTTCTCAATAGATGGTTCAACTCACAAACTTAGCGAACGTATTGGCTTACGTGGACAACTTCGGTCGTGTTTCGAAGGTTGCTAGCTGTCTCATTCCCTTGGACATATACCTATATGATAAGGAGAAGACTATAATTTACCACTACCCACACTTCTTGACCATGATCCTAAGCAAACTGTGTGACGTCCCACAGTCGTCTCGTCGAATAGCTCCCAGCAGAGAAGAACAATACTCGCGGTGATAGTTTGTGGACAGTGGGAATGAAATGGACCACGGTATACACCCCTACACCGGGTGCATGTTTCAGATCTAGAATGGCATGCATGTTGGTGTTTTTGATGTGGTAAGAATGTATTTCCACATCAGTTTCAAGGCCGTTCTGAATCAACTTGACCAGACGTATAATTTTGTCTGGATAATACTATCCTAGTCTCCCCAGAACAGTCGGATGGGCTAAAGGATAATGTCTTTATAGAATGAAGGTATGCGTTGTTGTTATCCTCTCTCAAGGTTGGTGTCAGTATGTGGGCGGTATTATTCAAGAAAATGTCAGCAACTGTGGTGCATTTATTTCACTGTGTTTAAAGAACAATTTGTAGTCTCGACGGCAATGGATATGCACGTTGGTGAACGTGACCTTTATGATCATATGGCTTTATATTATATAACTTATTATATATACTAGAATATAGTAGTTAATATGTCTCAAGCAGGACAATGGTCGGAATGTTGATGTTACCAAGAAATCACTTTGTGTACCCAACGTAGGTTAAAGTGAATGAAAGATCTCATCAAAGTAACATTCCTCTGGATATTCTTCGCATTGGAACATTTTACACTTGTGTTGATGGCGTTGTACTTTCTTGAACCATACCGACCACCACCCAGCGTGAGTATGACATATCAACCAACTATCAAAGCCATCGTCTTTAAGACTGCATCCCAGTCTTGGTGTGGCTTATATAGTGGTAGCCAATGGCACACGCCTAGTCCAGTTGATTAAGAACGGCTTCCGAACGGATGGGAAGATACAATCTTGGCATACCGGGGGGTGGGGGGGGGGGGGGTCGGAAAAAATTTCCAGGCACGTATGATCATTTCAATTTGTTCCGGTCTCGGACCACCCACCCACCCAATTTCTTCCGTTTCCGGCATTTTTTTCCAGGCAATTTTGGACACCCACCCTTTTTTTCTCCGTTTGAGGATTTTTTTCCGGTCAGTTTTGGACACCCACCCCCTAAATAGTTTATTGCGCGAGATTTAATAGAACAGTGCATAATGAAGATAACGATACTATTTGAATTTATCATATAAGTGTCATTAATCAAGAAATATGTCAACATAATCACATTTCTAGGGATAGGCAGAGTGCCAAAGTTTTTATTAACATTCATTTTCATAATATATAGTCACATGATCTAGTCACATAATCACATTTGAGTATTCTACAGACTACATGGTACAACACATTTCAGATTATTTGATATTTTGATATTTGCTATGTGATATATTGCTTGAACCAAATTGTTTATCAAAACATGTGGAAATATAACTGTTCATCCCAGTTTGAAGAATAATGCTGAGGAAACATTTTATAGCGTGTAATGGCAGGCTGGTAGCCACTGCCTGAAGTAATAGGCTTCGTAATAATTGGGAATAACATATGGATGGATAGCCCAATCTCACTTCTTTTTTGCTCACGATATCAGTGACGATAAAATCTTTGTTACTGTGATTAACATTACAAGCTGATCCACATTAACTTGGAAAACAATTTGAAATTGTTCAAGCTGGCCCGGCTGGCCTTCAATTTATATGTTAAGATTTTATGTTTTACGTTGTCAAAAGTCTATTTTATTCCATTATTTATTATATCTTTATTTCCATGTCACATATGGTCAAGTGTGCTTTCATTTTATTGCTTATTTTCAGCTGAGTTCTGCATAGTTATTCTTATTTTGTTGTATCAGTAGATGGAATCCGGATTAAATTTTATTTTTCCAATAGCGCAGTTTCTTGTTCTATCAAGTTGAATTTGGGTTATTGTTGGCCATTGTGCAACTGATCCAACTTCTGATAACCTCTATATATAGTATAGCATTGCTATTAACAATATATGACCTGTTTCTGTTCAAAACACATCAAAATAAGACTCAATAGCAGAAATGGAAGAAAAAAATTGGCACATGGAAAAAACTGCTTTTCGGACCCGAGAGACACCCACCCCATCATACATAATTTTTTTCCGACCCCCCCCCCCCCCCCTGAATGAATTGTGAATTTACACAGAATTGTATGGGGCGCCGTTCCTCTATTTATCCCCTATTTACATATATCTCATTTGGAGATATCTGCAATTCATTAAGAGATATCTCCAATTATTATGAAGATATCTCCAATGCTAAGGAGATATCTCCATATTAAAATGGAGATATCTCTAAATCACTAGCAGATATCTCTTAATTCATTCGGAGATATCTCTAAATCACTAGGAGATATCTCCAAATCTACACGATTTACAGACATTTCTTAATTCATTAGAAGATATCTCTAAATCACTAGCAGATATATGTTAATTCATTAGAAGATATCTCTAAATCACTAGCAGATATTCACGAGGAGATATTCACGAGGAGATATATCTAAATAGGCATGATTTAGAGATATCTCTTAAATCAGCTAACAGATATCTCTAAATCATTTTGAGATATCTGCCAATTCACGTGAAGATATCTCTAAATCAGTTTGAGATATCTGCTAATTCACGTGAAGATATCTCTAAATCATTTTGAGATATCTGCTAATTCACGTGAAGATATCTCTTAGTCATTTGGTGATATCTGTTAATGCTGTCGAATTGGAGATATTTCTTCGTGATCGAGAAGATATCTCTTATTCAGTTTCTGGTCAGAGAACATAAAGAATTTCTCCCCAGCAAATGTGTTTTTTTTTTTCAGCCATTATTTGTTGAGAGAATATTTTATATGTTCATTTCGTTATGACAGCAGGGATAACACACGATATTTTGGAGCATGTACAACAGAACCTGTTAAATGGACAAAAGGGGGGAAATGGCTGAAAACTGAAATAAGTGTTCAGCTAGGCCCCTAAAACCTTAACATGGGCACGTTAAAAAAAAAACAAATCAACCGGTACCATGAAATTCCTCATCGAAAAAAGTACCATAGAAACCATTCTCAATATAAAGTGAACACCATTTTCATAAAAAACGCGTTTCTGAGACCGACTATTAATGCCCAGTAAAACCAAAGTTACTGGACATAACGTCCCAAAAATAAGATTTTAATCGAATTTATAAATCGGTATCCTAATATAAAAACTCCTATATTAGGATACCGATTAATAAATTTGATTAAAACCGTAATATATTAGGATACCGATTTTATAAATTTGATTAAAACCGTATTTTCAGGACTTTATGTCCAGTAAGACTTTATGTCTCCGATAACCTAGGCCCTGATGGCCTGTATACACCAACTCTGATACTCCAGCCATTTTGTCGATAAAAATGTGACTTTCACTTTCACTTTCGTTTCATGTTTTCCCAGACAGACAGATCCTACTCTTTTTAATATATATATATAAGTAAATAATCTGGGCACGTGTATTGAGGGATCCTTCATTTTAAGTCTGTTCCAGTGAAAACGGCCGAATTGGAGATATCTCTCGGTGATCGAGGAGATATCTCTTAATTCAGCAGTGTTAAGAGATATCTCCAAATGACTGTATAAGAGATATCTTCTCGGGAATTAAGAATATATCTAAATCACTAGCAGATATCTGTTAATTGATTTACAAGACATCTCTAAATCATGCCACTTAGAGATATCTCCTCGTGAATCATTATCAAATGTGACCCGCCATATCAAATCCAGTCGGAAGTCGGGATTTTTTTACCCTGTGCCAATGCATTCTCTTATATATGCGAGTCGACCATAGGTCGCCTCGCATATATAAGAGAATGCATTGGCCTAACAATTTTTTACAATTTTAATAATTTGTTCTTGTATTCTTTAACAATTTTATAATTTCACCCATACAGAGCCCCAGACAAACATGAGCAGACGACACTCTTCTATGTGCTTCTATATATGTGTGGGGCTCCCTGCAGGGTAATGGATGTTTTTTTATTTTATGTCCTAAAAATTGTAAGAAACATTTATTTAAAAAACATGATAAAAAATTGTTAAGCCAATGCATTCTCTTATATATGCGAGGCGACCTATGGTCGACTCGCATATATAAGAGAATGCATTGGCACAGGGTAAAAAAAATCCCGACTTCCGACTGGATTTGATATGGCGGGTCACAAATAGAATAGATATGACATCGCTGTCATCTAATAAACAATAAAACATCTTATATTTATTTATAATGATGATGACAGACGATCGACTGTGGTGCGTCTAATCGGATAGAAAGTCAACATACTCACATTTGTAGCAAATGATTTGTGAATTTAAACAGAATTGGAGATATGTGACCAGCTTTATAGTTTCGCCGTTTATAAGAATGAACTCGTGTCGGTGAAATGCGTGTTAACAATAGAATATCCTGGTGCGACTTCAGTTCATGGATGATGCACGGGTTATTCCCGTTGACCCGACAGCGACCAGTTACACAATTAATAAGTCGCAGTTATAGTTCATATCAAATTAAGAGTATGTTTCGTTCCCACTTGCCCGGCAGTGTTGAGTACCGTCGCGGGGTTGTCTTAGTCGCAACCTTTCACCTATCGTGGTTATATATATATACAAACTCAGGATTATACGCAGGCGGTATCACCCCATACAGTTGTTTCAGTATATACAAGTCCATCGTCCTCCCTAAGGCTCTGTACGGTAGTGAACTGCTCTGGAATATATCTAATGTTTCTCACGCATACACGGAGAGAGCACATAGATTTTGCCTAAAACATATTCAAGGATTCCCACAACAAACCAGAACTTGCATCGTACAGGGGCTTCTGGGGTGCGGTGGGCTTGAATCATATATTGATAAAAGGAAATTAAGCTTACTAGCAACATTATGTAGACTAAATACAAATAAGACCGCTAAATCCGTGTTCCTCGTGCGGCTTCATATTCATATTCTTGGAATTTCTCACCCACAATCCTTTATGGCAGATATTTCTACAATTCTAAAGAGGTATAAAGAGTACCTAGAACGCTATACGCTCGAAAGCACGTTTCCCACCAAATCATACTGGAAGAATATCGTAAAAACTGAGATTAACACTATAAATGCACTTGCGTGGAGAAAGAGTATTGAATCAAATAGTGATCTGGCACAATATGGACTTACACAAACCAAACTCAATTCCTCGTTACTGTGGCAAACATGCAGGCTTTATCCAGATGAAAAATTAACATTTCTTATGAATTGTTTAATGCACAAAGCCACCATTTAAGGTGGAACACACACGAACATATATACACTATATACATAAGATATTTCAACAAGCATTTTGGCATCATACTACATATGGATTATATAAGTAATAAATTCATTTTTAAAATCACGAGTCTATCTGTCGATCGACTCACACCAATAGTGATATATATACATACATATACATACATATACATATACATAGCTATATATACATATACACATATATATATACATAGACATATACATACATATATACATATATGAGTAATTACATATAGATGTAACTACATATATGAGTAATTACATATAGATGTAAATGCTGTCAATGCCAGATCATCAGTATAGTTGTAAGTTATTATCTCAATTTTCTGAAGGCTAATTTTGGAAATATACTCACCCTCTTCAGGAGCGATATATTAGCTATAGATATCAAACCATAAAACTTTTCTCGCGTTGGAGATAGCCAATAGTATTTTGGAATGAACTGTTCACGGATATCTCTAAATTCGTCGCATATCAGTAGGAGATGATACTCGTCCCCTATCCCGTTACCGCACTGTTCACAGGTATTACAAGGTATACTGTTTCGCCACCGCCTTTTTTCAACGGGGAGTCGGTGGTTGGCTGTTCTAAATTTCACCATATAAGGGATCAGATGATCTGGCAACTGAAGCAAATACCGGCTAATACAGGGGCTGGTTTTAATATTTCTGTAAAAAGTTGCTCTTGACGAATCAGATAATTCTAAGTCGATAAAAAGTTTAGCCCAATGCTGCTCTATAAGAAACGTCTTAATATTGCGAATGTCCTGTTTAGATAAAGCAGACTGTGACTCCCATATAGAACGTAGATCAAGTTCATTCAGGGTGTTTGTCACAAAGTTAAGCCATTTTGACTTGCGTGTTAACTTGGGATCGTTGGCGTGTAATTGCTTTACAATAAGATATATGTTCTTAGCCAGTTCTGATCCATCGCTAGATACAATTTTTGACCAATAAGTTAACACTCTGCACTTTATTTCCACTAAAATGGGATGTCTACCAAGTTCTCCGTACACCATATAATTAGGTGTACTAGATTTCATGCCTAGTAATATTTTACAAAATTTCATATGTAGAGCCTCGAGGGTGTGGATTCTCTCAAAACACCATATTTCGCTACCATATAAAATTATTGGCATGATCATAGTATCAAATAAATTCAACATCATATCAATTGGCAGATGTAGTTTACGGACCTTATTGAATAGACTGAACATAGCCTTTGATGAAACATTTAGCGTTTTCTTCAAGGAATTGCAGAATCTGCCGTTATAAAAGAAATTAACACCTAAGTAGTTAAACTCTTTGACTATTTCTAGTTCACCTCCATTATAAGTAAAAACTGGCAAACGTTTGTGCATTTTGTTGCAGAAAATGAGAACTTTCGTTTTTCTTGTATTTACCTGGAGTCTCCAGGAATCAGCGTAATCTGCAAATGCCAGGAGGGCACGTTGCATAGTTTCCTCCGTGTCGGTTAAAATAACAGTGTCGTCCGCATAAAACAGACATAGTAATTTTATGTATGTGCCTATATGATCGAAGAATAATTCGTCTAGATAGTTCAGATTACTAATTGCACAATCATCCATAAAATTAGTCAGATCGTTTATGTATAAAGAAAATAGAAAAGGTGACATGATTTCACCTTGGAAAAGTCCAATAGAGCACGTAAAAAAATCAGATTGGGAATCATTTCCCTTAACACATACTTTTATTTTATTATACATATCTCTTATTAATTTAAGAATTTTTCCGTTGATATTACATTTTATCATTTTCAACCACAAGGCATCTCGCCAAATTGTGTCGAATGCCTTCTTAAAGTCTATGAAGGTACAGAAAAGCTTACGACCACTCAATAAATATATATCAATTATGCTGTGTAACACAAATATGTTGTCAATTGTTGAATGCTCTTTTCTGAAGCCGGTTTGAAATTTACTAATAAGTTCTTGGTCTTCTGAGAAGGAAACAAGTCTAGCATTGAGAATGGAGGTGAAAACCTTAGCCAAGCAGCTAAGGAGTGTTATACCACGATAAGATTCTGGGCTATATGGGTCACCGGATTTCTTATAAATCGGTTGTATGATGCCGATGGCCCAATCACATGGGAAGTTTCCAGTGTCCAGGATTAGGTTGAAGTAAGCTCGATAAATGGGCATCATAATATCACATGAAACCCTTATATACTCATTGTTTACTTTATCAATGCCTGTTGCTTTACCCCCTTTTAACTGCAATATTACTTTTTTAATTTCATCCTCCGTTATCGCGTCGGTTATATATGAGCAGTCTGCTATATCAAAATCGGAGTCGATGAAATTCTCCAATTTATCAGAACTATCCTCACATATATTTTGCTCCTTAAAATATTCAAAGAATGTTTCCAGTTTAACTTTATTGTGCGTGCGTGTACATTTTTTGTCACTGAGATCGTCAAGTTTCTTCCAAAAACTTTTGGATGATATTTCGTTTAATTTCCTCAATTCTGATACATATTCAACTTGTTTTGTTTTGATTTTGCTATCCATAATTTTCCTGTACTTTATACCGGCGTCCTTAAAGGGGTACTGTACCCAAGATGTTGTTGTTGGTTTCTATAATCCCCGAGTCGGAGAATAATGTAACAACTTTTCCATTTTTTTAAAGTTTGTTGAGTACGAAGTATTGTTACGGATGGCAAATTTACCGGAATGCAAAAATACAAATTGTCGTTGTCGAGTAATTTTTGTAAAGTTTTCAACCAAATGAATCAAATAAACATTATATTATATGGTTAGTAGTCCCATATACTCATTTAAGTTAGTGTACCGTCACTAGTCAATGAATGGCTTGGGTTTTCTCCCCGTATAAGCATAATGTTTCAAACGATCGTGTGTGCAATTGTTTTCCTAATCCGGTATCCCTCAATTATAATTTGATTACGTTTTGTACACGGAAATTCGAATTTTAAGAGACGCCATTTTATGGCTGGAGCCATAAAATCAATTTATATTAAATTATTAACTTTTAAATTATTAAATTTTAAGATAGCCTATTAACCTGAGCGTTTACAGAATACATCTTCGACTCAAATTACTTATATTTCTATATAGTATCGATAATAGATCGTTGTTATCACCGGGAATTTATTGAAAATGGCGTACAGTACCCCTTTAAGCGACAGCTTATTTTCAGCCGATCGGTTTCGATTGTAAGCTAACTTAATGCGATGAAAATCTTTTCTAGCAAATCGACAATCGCTGTCAAACCAAGACCTCTTATTTGATGAATTGCCTTTATTTTTACGTCGTTGTCGGCTAGTTCCCAGTGTCGCCTTAGCTGCGTTTAGAATACAGGTAGTTATATCCCTGCCTAAGTTATCAATATCGCTACTGGTTGTGTCTGTCCGTTCTCGGTTTAATGTTGTTATAATGTGATTCATTTCATCGCTATCGAAAAAGCAAGATAAGTTAGCTCCCGCTACTGGGTCCCAACTCTTGATACGTTCATTTACTTTGTTATGCGTTGTCTTTTGAGTGACATTTTCTGGTGATTGACTTTCAACAATTGGGAACTGTAACTCTAAATGTAATCCATGGTGTATATCACTGAACAAGGGAGAAAAATCATTTACTCGGAAGTTCTTTATCAAAGGAATAATACCTGTACTCCCGACCATGTAATCGATAACACTACGGTCGCTCGATGTCAACATACCACTAGATTTGTCATCACCGAACCTTCCGTTGATAATAAAGAGACTTGATTCTCCACATAGATGGATAAGCTTATATCCATAGCTGTCCACTCTACCTTTATCTAGAGATACCCGCTTCGGGGAAATAAAATCAGATGGAACATCCATGTCTTCACATATAAAATCATAAAGATATTCATTATCTGTCCCAACAAATATGTGATGCATCTCAGTTAACACAGAGTTATTAACCTCGTTCACATTACCTGTTCTAGAATTAAAATCCCCTGCTAACAGAAGTGGTTCATTTTCAAGACGAATATCTTTTATATCACTTTGGATATCTAATGTCCAACCATCGTTAGAATATCTGGTCCCAGATGGTGGGATATGTACTGCCCCAATTAGTATACTTTCACATGATGACTCAGCGGGGCCCCGAAGCCTTATCCATACTAGTCCGGGAGCTAATAGGGGTACCCTTGCACCCCCCCTGGGACTTAACTTCACCCCATTTATTTTGTTCCTTATTATGTCCTTCAACTTTTAAGCAATGTTAACAAGAAAAAAAAGTGGCCGTGTAGACTCCAGACAAGATGGCGTCCATCATGGCCGCCGTTTTTCAGACCAGACCCTAGGTCAGTTTTATGCAAATTATAACGGGAAAATCTTGTAAAATGTATACAAATGTATATATTTTCGTGAAGCTAAGACATAATGACACTTTTTTGGGCCAAAATTGAAACTCATCATCCAAGATGGCCGCCAAAATGGCCGCCGGAAGTTGAAAATATGACATTTTTTCACAAATATCTTCTAGATCAATTCATGCTGTTTGGAACTGGTTGAGTAATATGACTTTATTTAGTGTTGTGTATATTAACTGATCATTGGAGCAATTAAATGTGCAACTAATGGGGTCCTAGCCCCTTCTAATCCCTCAAAAATTCGATTTTACAGAACGCGGTACAAAATTTTACAAAAAATCACAATTGGGATTCTAGTCATATTTCAAAAAGAAATGAAAAGAACACTGTAATGTAAGTGAGGCATATCATTACCTATGAATATTCCAACTCTCTGGAACCAAAAATCTTACCTTGGCTGAAAATGGCTGCGAAAATGGCCGCCAAAATATGGAAAATGGTAAATATTGCCCCAGGGTGTCCTGCAATCGCTTACAAGTTGTGGTTGATGTATCCAATTGGCTAATCTGTATTCTATACATTGCATACTAACATCTCTGATGCACCATGGATCATTTTTACTATTGTCACCACTGACATCACCATAGATATGGGATTTTTCTCTCACAAACTTGACATAAATATCGGCAAAAATTCACTTTTCAGGGTTCGACCATTTGTTCAAGTAAAATGCAACTATCTTTGGTATCAAAGGTGTTTATTGTTTTGGTCTATCTTAAGTGTGTCACACGGTGGTGTTTAAAGACTAAAATGCTCAAGATGGCTTCCAAAATGGCAACCAAATTTGTAAAAAGTTAAAAGTTAACATATCCGGAACATTATTCTCTGCGTTATCCGAAAAAGATAGCAAATTGTGACTCACTATGTTATTTTACGTATTAGTTAATTAACTGACAAATACGTTCTATTATATTTGTCCCAGTTCCGTATGGGGCATGACAAATTCATTTTAAAGTTGCAGTATGGAATTTTGCGGAGAACCTCTTTTGTGATTCTGGCAATATTATTTAAAGGAAATGGGCAGAACTTTGAGACGGAACTGAGATGAACCATCATGATATGTGGGTATTCAGGCCCACTATGATACAAATTTATCAACTGGATACAGGGTGGAAGCCAAGATGGCAGCCACGGAGTTACTCTATGGTCATAGATGAGGATAATAGGTATACAGGGAGTTATTGTATGGTCACGAATGATGTGTGGGTATATAGGGAGTCCCCTGTTGGTGACGGTGGGACTTTTATTTATATATGTCGTGGATGTGTTATCATTGGTGGTGTATGGGGAGTAGATGTATGATCATGGATGGCGTGTATATAACTTATGAGTGGCAAGTATGGAACTTATGAGTGGTCGTATGTGCGGGTATTGGTATATCTGGAAGGGCTCACAATTGGTATTGTGCATATGTATACCTGGATGGACTCTATGGTCATGTGTATGGCGAATAGATATACATGTAGTGGCTGTATGGTCCATGGTGAGGTGAATATGTATAAAATGAGTGACTGTATGGTCGTGAATGTAGTGAATATGTACACATAGAGTGACTTTTTGGTCATGTGTCGGGTGTAGGTGTATACCTGGTATTCATGCATGGTGACTCGTGACTGTATCGTCATTTGTGGTATGTACGGGTATAACCAAGTATGGTTGCATGATCAGGTGTACGTGTATAAAGTGGGTTACTATGTTGGCATTTGTGTGGTGTTTATGTACATATTGAGTGACTTGGGTAATGGGTGGGTTGTACATGTGTATCTTGGGTGGCTATCGCTTTCCACAATAACTCAAGGGTATGTTAATCAATAGAGAGGTCATGTCAGAGAGTTCTCCATCTTGATGATGTCTATGTAGATGGGGACGTTAAGCTGTATACATGTATACATGTACACCTGACCCATGACCACGGGTGACCATACAGCCATGCGTCACAATGCTGCGACACCGGGTATACTCCTAAACATGACCCATAACCATATAGTCACTCCTTGTATACCCATTCATCTCACCATTGGCCATAAGGTCACCCCCTGTATACCTATTCTCCAAACGCATGGTCAAATAGACAATCAATATCTATATCAACACCATAAAGTCATTCCGGTATACATATGCACCTCACCAATGGCCATATAGCCACTCGCTTCATACACATACCCCCACCCATGTCACCTGGTATACTCCTTCACCTGACCTATGGCCGTATAGTCACCCCGTGTGTACCTATTCAAAACATTCATACATGATCATGGCCTATCCTTGTATACATATTCACCTCAACATTACATTTGTGACCATACAGTTACTACTTGTACACCTACATGTACTCATCTCACCATTAACAATACAGTCACTACTTGTATACCTATTCGACACACATAGTCATATAACCACTCGATATACATAATCAGCCCACCCTAGACTATAGATTCACTCCAGGTATACATGTAAACCTCACTAATGGCCATTCATCCCTTCCAGATATACAAAAAAAACGCACACATGACCACTCAAACACTCCATACTTGCATATACACCTCACACATGACAATTCAGCAATTCACTGCATAATCATACACGCCATCCATGATAATACAGCTAAGCCTTATACACCCACAAATGATAATACATCCACGAGATATATACATATACATCCCACCATTACCACACGGACACTCCCTATATACCCACACCCTCGATAATGTCCACCCAGCTTACTCCATGTATTCATATTCAATCATGACCGTACAGTCATTCCATGTATACCTGTACACATTACCCGTAACCATAAAATCACTCCCTATTTATCCACACACCCCATCCATGATCATACAGACAACACATGCACATACCACCCATGAACTTACAGTCACTCCATATATACATAATCAACACATAGATGACCATGTAGCTATATCCATACACCACACCAATGACCATACAGGTACACCGGTTGCACCCGTACTGAATATACACAATCATACACCATAGAGTCACTCCATGCATACCGATTGACCTCACACCTGACCATGACCTCTCCCTGTATACATAGATGCATCTTACCATGGACAACCCACTCATAACCATATAGTCACTCATTGTATACCTACTCACATCAGTCATGACATACAATAACTCCATGTATACCTATTCACCTCACATATGATCATAGAGTAACTCCCTGGCTATGATCTTTGCATCCACACTGTATCCTGTTGATATTTTATAATAATGGACCAGAATAGCCAAAGATTATGGTCCATCTCAGTTCTGTATCAAAGTTCTGCCCATTTCCTTTCAATAAATGTGGCAAAAATCACAAAAGAGGTTCTCGGCAAAATTGCATACTTTAAAATGAATTTGTCATGCCCCATACGGAACTGAGACAACCAGAATAGAACATGTAGTTGTCAGTTAATTAACTAACATGTATAATAACCAAGTGAGTCACAATATGCTACCTTTTCGGATAACGCAGAGAATGTTCGGGATATATGTAAAAAATTAACATTCTACAAATTTGGTTGCCATTTTGGAAACCACCTTGAGCAATTTAGTCTATAAACACCGTAGTGAGACACATTTAAGATAGATCAAAACAATAAACACCTTTCAATCCAAAGATAGTTATATTTTACCTGAAAAAATGGTCCAAACCTGAAAAGTGAATGTTTGCCAATATTTATGTCAAGTTTTTGAGAGAAAAGTCCAATATGTTTGACGATGTCAGGGGTGACAATAGTAAGAATTAACCATAGTGCATCAGACATGTTAGTATTCGATGTATAGAATGCAGAATAGCCAATTGTATACACCAACAACAACTTGTAAGCGATTGCAGGACACGCTGGTGTAATATTTACCATTTTCCATATTTTGGCGGCCATATTGGCAGCCATTTTGAGCCAAAGTAAGAATTTTGGCTCCAGTGATTTGGAATATTAATAGTTAATGATATGCCTCACTTACATTACAAAGTTCTGTTCATTTCATGTTGAAATATGACTAGAATCCCAATTGTGATTTTTTGTGAAATTTTATACCGCATTCTGTAAAATCGAATTTTTGAGGGATCGGAAGGGGTTAGGACCCCAATAATTGTATATTTCGTTGATCCAATGATCAGTTAATATATAAAACACAAAATAAAGTTGCATTACTCAACCAGTTCCAAACAGCATGAATTGATCTAGTAGATATTTGTGAAAAAATGTTATATTTTCAACTTCCGGTGGCCATTTTGGCGGCCATCTTGGATGGTGAGTTTCAATTTTGGCCCAAAAAAGTGTCATTATGTCTCAGCTTCACGAAAATATATACATTTGTATACATTTTACAAGATCTTCCGCTATAATTTGCATAAAACTGACTTAGGGTCTGGTCTGAAAAACGGCGGCCATGATGGACGCCATCTTGTCTGGAGTCTACACGGCCACTTTTTTTTCTTGTTAACATTGCTTAAAAGTTGAAGGACATAATAAGGAACAAAATGAGTGAGGTGAAGTTAAGTCCCAGGGGGGGTGCAAGGGTACCCCTATTAGCTCCCGGACTATACAACCTTATTGGAATTAGACTGCAAGGGTATAATACTTCCAGATAATTCTTTCCTCGCACAGATTGTCAGGCCTCCGCATCTAACCCCATCACCAGATTTCTTACCCTTTCGAACGATTACGTCGACGTTGGGGACATATATGTTATCTTCCATAAATGCCTTGGTTTCACTTAAACATATAACGTCGTAATCATTTAACATATCTGAAAACTCGCGATATTGCAGTCTTCGCTCAAGACCACATACGTTAAGGGCCAATATACGTATATATTTGATGGCATCAATTGTAGAGGATATTTGGTCATATGGAATACATGTACTGCTACCGGATGCATTTGGTATAATGACGTTTGCACGCTTTGCGTCCATGAGGTCACCCATTTCAAAATATGGGGACACAACGTTGTCTGGAGTGAAAACATTCATAAGGTTTCCATTGCGGTTTTGAGTGCGTATACCAGAAGAACATTCAATGTTTACTAATTTAGTCTGACACTTGCAACAGCAGTATTGTGTGACCTCTTGAGCGCGACAACGCAAACAAGAATCACAATGTATATCGCTACACATACATCTATCGAGGCATACACATGAACGCCGCTTTGATATAGTGGGGTTTATAAGTTCAAAACTTGACTTTGAATATGATTGTGGGGTGGCAGTTTGATCTGAAAATATATATACATATCAATCATCATTAGGGAACGAGTCGTCGTTCCGCCTACGTTTTCGGTCGTTCTCACATAGTTCAACCATTTTATTTGCCAGGCGCCCTTTGCCGTCAGGGCCTAGGTGCACTCCACTGGAATCAGATTTGGAAAACAGTGATTTTACCACACGACCTTCCTGAATGAAAAGCCTTGAATTGTCAACGAATCGTACTCCTGCCATTTCGTTGGTCAGTAGTTCCATGATGAACTTGTTCAAGCTGGCGGTATTGTCATTGTGAGCTTGAATGTGATTGCCTTGTCCCTTTCGAGGCGGGACGCTACATACATTTATGGTAGCATTCGGAAACGTAGGGCACAGTTTTGGAAGAATAGAGGCAAACTTGGCCTTGACATTATCAATGTTCCCTCTTGAGTCACTCACATTGTTAGTTCCCAAATGAATGGTAACAGATTTCAAAGAATCGGGGTTAACTGGACTTGATTTGTCATCTTTAGCTACCTGCAATAGTCGCGGGAAGTCCTCAATCTTAGCTCCAGACTCAAAAACTACCTTTATATTAGGCTTGTTCAGTGGTAGATGTCGCAGGTTACTGGCTCCGATAATTAGAGTGTCCACGGGGACTTTGTCGTTTTGGTCGCTATCGGTACTGAGTTTACCTCTGTCCGAAACGCTCGCTGCGCTCATCGGTCCCGTTATGTCACCGCTGTCTTGCTCGGGCATGAGTCCAAACAATGACAAGTCCTCATAACTGCCAAAATTGTTTTCACTCATAACTCTTTTCGGGCAATTAAGATCAGACGATTTATGTCCAGGATTGCGACAGACTTTACACACCAGGTCATTTTTGCACTGGTTAGCGGCATGCGAATTGTCAAAACATCTCGTGCACGGGGGATTTGAGTAACGATCACGCGCATTGTTGGCTCGACAGTTAATCGTAGGAAAATGAACCTCGTCACAATATCTGCATTTACTCTTGGTTTTGTCAGAGTAAACTCGTACTGTAAAATCACACACCTTGATACTATGTGGGACCTCTTTGCATTGTTCGATGAGTATTGTTCGTGAACCTGTGTCTATACTGGTGCCTCTAATCTTACCTCGTTTCATGGTGTCGCGCAATACATTCCCATAACTCACAAGCTGATCGGCGATCGCGTTGTCGTCTATTTCAACGGGGGCGTCTATAACAGTGACTAGTGTTCCCTTTCGTCCGATCTCATGTAACCGAATCCGACGACCTCCGATCAGAATATTGTTATTCAATAGGCTCTGTTTTGCTGAATCAGTCTGAACAGTTATGAAACACTCATTCTGAGTTATTTGAATTGCTGAAATGTCATCTCGATCCAGAAGAGAATCACATCCTCGCAAAACGGAATCATGAGACAGGCGTTGTCCTTCATATTTTTCAAATGTAACGGTCAGTTTTCTGGGTAGCGTCGACATTTTGCTTTCATACATACATTAAAATCACATAAATGTTCCACAGAATACTATATTCCAATAGTCCTTAGTGGTAACTGAACAGTTCATGCAGTTGTTTCGTCAACCATAAGCCATTTTGGTGCATTTATTCGATACTTTTTGTTGGATAATTAGAGAGCGAAAAATGTAACGACCATATTCAAACTCGCGCATGCGCATAAATATGATTGCTAGACTTCTCGCTCACACCGCATATAAAGATAACGGGCGTTGTCTACTATGTAATACGCGATATCAATGCATTATAGAACATACCATAATAAACTGCACTTTCATATCGAATACAAGGAATAATATTTGGTACGATATCATTAACACTTTCGGAATAGATGCTTTTTTGTATATGGACGAGTTGACAGGGGCAAAGCAGTTATCCATATTTCTGGGGAATATACCATCTTCTTTAGTAAAAATGGGAAATTGTTCATTACCATTTGCCGTACACTTTTTCGCCAAATCAAGTCTCAATCTATGGTATTGCTTGGCCTTGTTAAGAAATTGATTGACAATTACATCTTATTAAACATGAGCAATATATAATAAATATAGCTTCCAAGTGACTAATCGACAAGGCATATTGAAATACTTTTAAATATGTTTATATGTTAAATAGTGTGGATGCGTGTGCGACAGAGACTCGAGAGTGAGTGCGAGAGAGAGAGAGAGAGCAAAAGAAAGAGGGAGAGATATCACCGAGATAGAGATAGAGAGAGAGAGAGGGAGGGAGAGAGAGAGAGAGAGAGATCGAATGAGAAGGGAGAAACTGAGAGAGAGGGTGCATATGTTGGTATGGGTGGACTTGTGTACGTGTGCCTAAATGCATAATACACGAATGAGTAGCGACTGTATGTTATTCCATTCCTTGTGATGTAACTTTGTTTTGTATAAACTTGTACTTGTATATATGTTGACATATTTGTGTCCATGTTTCTGTGTGTATATGTTCTGTATTCAATAACTCTTCACATATGGAGGACAATTAAAGATATATATTTACAAGTCGCAGTTATAGTCCATATCAAATTAAGAGTATGTTTCGTTCCCACTTGCCCTGCAGTGTTGAGTACCGTCGCGGGGTTGTCTCAGTCGCAACCTTTCACCTATCGTGGTTGTATATATACAAACTCACGACTCAACATTGATATGTTATCACTGAGTTTGTTCACTATGAACTGTAGTCAGTAACCGTCATGATATATAACATAATAGAGACAGGCCCTGCTATCATGGCCAAAGTACCAGATACCCCACAAACCACGTTGAAGGGTCGAATCGTAAGCTACAGCTTTTCATCTCTGGTTCTCATCCAAACATCTACAATATGATAGACATATATATTGTATGATGACGATTTATTTTGTGTATGTTATGTGAACAAGTTGTTACGTCATGTTGCTCTGATCTATTAATTAAAAGGTGTGAAATTGAGATTATCGTATTGGCTACAATTTTGTCGGGTGACTGGGAATTCTACACCAAACTAAGATATAAACTATAGTCGGCATCTCTATGATGTTCCCGATTATGACACCTTTACCCGAAACAATGAGTGTATTTGAGCAAAACGCTGTAGTTGGCTGTAGCCGTGGTCGGCTGTGGCTTATAAGACATGCGCAGTAGAAAGCTACAGCGGGCAGGGTTGGCATCAAACTAGATATTTTATATCTATGATATATTTATTGTTTGGTGAATAATTAAACTTATTTCGTAAAAATATATATAATTATATCTTGTTTGCATATGCCGATTTAAAGAACGAGATATAATCGCATATCATACTCTTTTAAATATCAGATTTATGGAGGCATGGACTTAGTACGAGTGTTAATTGCTTCAAATGTGCTTGCATCAGCGAGCGAGACCATTGGTGAATTGATATAGCAACATAATGCCAACATTATGCCGGCATCATGACTATTATCCATCAGCCACATTCAAAATTCGGAGTAGCGGTACAATAGTTAGTGGCCACCAGCTGTGGCCGGCTACAGCTTTCTGTAGCTTTCTACTGCCCATGCCTAGCCGGCTACGGCTACAGCTTTTTTGCTCAAATACACTCAGTAGTTGCCGGTGAACGGGAAGACCCGGAGGGACAGGTTGCTCTGTATCCGGCTATACAAACACTGATGTAATGTATGAAAATACATTATGCATGATAAAAAGGATCAACATAATAGATAAGTTATTACTCTCGTACTCCCACCGTCTCCTGAATATATATATACGTCTATTAGAACACAATTGATTTCGGAATGACTGTTGAAAATAGACATGACTTTTATGTTTACGTTGGTAAATACTCGGGTTTGAAGAATTCGTTATAAAATCGAAAATCATTTTTTAAAGACACGGGTAGCCTTCGCTATAGGTTATAATTTATAAATAACAGTTACCAAATTATGAAAATGTTCTCAAATATATAATTATAGTTTAGTATAGTGATGTTATGAATGCGATATTATCCACAAAACACACTTTTTGTGAGTCGAGCGTTTGTTTAGATACAGAACGTAAATAGTGAGCGATAAGCAAAACACTCAACACCGTAGCGAATTTTGTCTGAGAGTGAATCACGGTGACACATTCAACATCGAAATCTGGAGATTTGAGCTTAGCAATCGCTATACCGGTATTTTGTAAAAACTTTCTAACCAAAGTTCATTGGTGGGATCTCCCCAGTGTTGTTTGTCTTGTAGCATATACGGTTTGTTTACATAACATGTCGTTTGTAACATAACACCGAATACTAACATAATAACATGCAATTTACGCGATATTTATGATTGGTATATGAAAAAAATGTGCCCATTATATAAGTTTAAATGGATGTGCCGATGACTATCGTAACAGCAATGCCCACCGCCAACGCTTACCGTATCTTCAAACTGTGTCTATTAATTTGGAAGTGTTAATTAACACCTGCGTGGGCATCTATATATAATACATCACTAGATAGCTCAACCATGAACCAAGTTCCGGCATCTATATATAATACATTTTTATATAAGAAAGTTCATAGGTTCACAGTTCAGATCACGTGAGTATCTTGTTAAGCAGTCTGACATTTTCAAGTTACCATACATGCCGCAGAATCTTGATGAATATGTTGAGGACACAGTCGCATTTTGTCGTTTCTTCATCTCCTCAACATCGAAGTTATGGAAAATGTGGGTACACTAACAACTTGAAATTTTGAGACGTAATCCATAGCAGATGATTGCTAGCAGTGTAATTTATACTTAAGCTTAGATTCTGCACCCATAATTTCGGGTCGATTTTAATATGACATGTTCATACGTGTGTGTAATATGATGTCTCATATTATATTCTCATATTAAGAACATAGTATCAATATAAGTGTTCGTGTATACGAGAATGTTTATATTAACTTAGTATATTGAGTTCTTATTCATATTTGCCTGCGTGGATTTAGGTGAGATTTTGAACACCAACATGGGTCTGCCTGTGTATCAGATAGTCATGTGTAAATGTTCAAAATATTCCATCGATTTCGCTAACAGTATCATCATCATCATCATCATCATCATCTTCAACATCATCTTCACCATCATCATCATCATCACCACCATTATCATCAGCATCGTCGCCATCATCATCATCATCATCATCATCATCCTCATCCTCATCCTCATAATCATCGTCATCATCGTCGTCATCATCGTCCTCCTCATCATCATAATCATCATCATCATCATCATCACCATCATCGTCTTCATCGTCGTCATAATGTAACATTTAGGATTTTGTGATTTTTTCTTTTCATTTATGTATTATCTGGTGGTGGGATTGTTGATTGTGTTGATTATATATAAGATATAATTATATATGTAACTCTTCAGTTATGGAGGAAAATAAAGATATATATATATACATGCCGCAGCTATTCTATATATATAGTAACAATTCTCCAACCACTTACACAAACACCCATCAGTTATGCATCCGAAAGTTCTGATTGTGAGTATGAAGTTCCTGGTAATCTCAGTCATAGACTCATAATACACAACACCGTGCTTACTTACATTTCCCCCGGTTATCTCGGTAATAATACACTACAATGTGCATACTTACATTTCCCCAGGTTATCTCAGTAATAATACACTACACTGTGCTTACTTACATTTCACCAGGTTAACTCAGTCATAATACACTACAATGTGCATACTTACATTTCCCCAGGTTATCTCAGTAAAAATACACAACACTGTGCTTACTTACATTTCACCAGGTTAACTCAGTCATAATACACTACACTGTGCATACTTACATTTCCCCAGGTTATCTCAGTAATAATACACAACACTGTGCTTACTTACATTTCACCAGGTTAACTCAGTCATAATACACTACACTGTGCATACTTACATTTCCCCAGGTTATCTCAGTAATAATACACAACACTGTGCTTACTTACATTTCACCAGGTTAACTCAGTAATAATACACAACACTGTGCTTACTTACATTTCACCAGGTTAACTCAGTCATAATACACTACACTGTGCATACTTACATTTCCCCAGGTTATCTCAGTCATAATACACTACACTGTACATACTTATATTTCCACAGGTTATCTCAGTAATAATGTGCATACAATGTGCATACTTACATTTCCCCAGGTTATCTCAGTAATAATACGCTCACGGCACTGTGCTTACGTACATCCCACAAGTTATTGATAAAGGGATAACAAGCTGCCATACATCCATAATTATAGAGTAATTTTTTTTATTCAATTTACTTTATTACTGAACTTGAAGGCATTTTATGTACTTAATTATTTCAGAGAATAAAACTCCCAAATAAAAACATATTGATTAGATTTTGAAAAACAATCGTGGAAATATGATAAGCATTATAAGTATGGCAGACACAGACAGTCTGACACTTTTTTCCGCTGAAGAAATGCAGCATTTAGATAATATTACCGAAAATTCCGATCGTACCATTTCAGAAAAGACGACCCGGAACTACGCAGAATTGTAAATATTTACTTCTTAACTCGGGACGAATGATATCGTCTTAAAAGATGCAGTATCCGAATTAACGCTCGCAAATTACTACTTCCTTGGCTTCGGGGGTAAAACATATTTGATTCGAGTCGAGGAACCCACACATCAAAGCTCAGAGTGATGAGATATCGATTTTTTAAATATATTACTTTTTACCACCAATAATTTTTGGTGGCCCAGTAAAAGTTGGTGAGAAGACGGTCTGGGACCAAATTGCGGATGAAGATGGATAACTCTAAAATCAAATGGCAGTTTTTGTGTTAGATATTAAATTTTTGACAAACCGGCAAAATTTCGTTGAACAATTGATAAATAACAGGTTTGTGCAATTATATACTACAGTTGACGGTGGTTAGCATTATTTTTGGGTAATTAATCGATTCTGATAATTGAAGCGGCATTTCAAAAAAAATTGTTGTTGTTGGAATCTGATGACATGGGGACAATCGAATCGGATTGATTTGATAAACGGGAACCGTTCAATACATGTATAATTATATGCCCCGAAGCTCAGTTTTATAGGGTACGTTCATACACTGGCAATTTGTGGTAGAACACGATATGGTGCCTGAATATGAATGGAAACAAGCACACAAAGTGCATCTGTGCCACAGCTAAGTATACGTGCGAAGTAAAATCTCTGTAGTTCCACCTGTAGCGATGCTACCGGAATTTGCCTGTAAATAGCATGCAATAATCTCGCAAAAATAAAATATACAGGTATTGGACGGCAAATTCCAGTAACGCCGTTGCAAGTGGAACTACATGTACATACATTTTACTTCTCATTACTTTCACTTTGGTAAGGATGCATGTTATGTGCATGTTTCCGTTCATATTCTGGCCCCATTTGGGTTTCTATGACGAAATGTCAGCAAAAACATACCGTGCAAACTTGCCAGCGTATGAGAGTACATGGGCATGAAATCTATACTAATAAACTCAATGTTGTTTGTTTGTTCGTATGGTTGTTTGTTTGTCCGCGTATAGGCGACCAAACGGCTGGACCATCGGAGCTGAAAATTAGCATAAAGGCGTAATTTGACCAGAAGGGCGTTATTAGATAGGTCCCGTTCACCTCAGATGTCTTAAAAGGGCACTAATAATTATTATATATATATATATTTTGGCTAGATGCGACCAAACGGTTGGACCATCGGAGCTGAAAGTTTGTACATATGGGTAATTTTACCCTGTGAATATTATTAGATAGCTCCCGTTGACCTCATATGTTATAAAATGGCACTACTAAATAATTTAACTAAATAATTAACTATATACCAATCTGGTCGGTGAAAATTGAAACACGGGGATACATTGACCCGTAGAGTGTCACGAGATAGATGCCGTTGACCTGTGTCACCTGATCAGGGGATTGTCATGGGATAGGCGCCTTTGACATTATATGACTTAAAGGGGGCTAATAAATTATATCATCAATGCAGAGCGTTTATTATAATCCCATGCATGTGGGGGAAATTGTAAACACAAAAGTAAAATGACTCGGCGAACGTCGTGTGATAGGTGCTGTTGATCTCAAATGACTTAAAGAGGCACTAATGATTAGCAATAAAGAGCGTTTATTATCAACTTAAAACATAGATGTAATTTTATCCGGAGAGTCATGCAACAGGTTCTGTTTACCGCAGATGACTAATAATTATTTTTAATGCCTTGAAGGGCCACTATTAAATTATGCATTCTTCACCCGAGCAACGCCGGGTACCCCTGCCAGTACTAAATATTTGTATGGATGGAAATGTTTTTTATTTTCTAAAAACAAGAAGCGGGTATCCTTTCCACCTAAACTTGGCTATCAACACACCACATCACAACCAAATTCGATTATACATGCCCAAGTTACAGGCTTAAATTTTAATACAGACACAACATTCAAAATCTCCCAAGTCATACACGGTCTGCAACTCTGGTAAAAATTAATGCTTGAAAACTGTAGTCGGTATCCTTTCCCCGAGCTGTGCTCTCATACCAAAGCACAACTCAATCCGATGATCCTTGCCCAAGTGACAAGCTGAAATGTTCTTTCGCACACAAAATTCACAAATTGCCACGTTAAACAAGGGCGTAACTCTGGTAAAATGAATGGACGAAACCCGTAGCATGCGGCTATCCCCCCTCAACAAAATCCGATAACTAACAACCGAGTTACAATGTGATATGTTCGTATGGCCACAAAATAAAAATAATTCCCAGTCAAAAATGGTCGTAACTCTGGTTAAAATGAATGGACGAAACCCGTAGTATGTGGGTACCTATACCCCCCCCCCCAAACGAAATCCGATAACTAACAACCGAGTTACAAAGTGATATGTTCGTATGGCCACAAAATTCTAAAATTTCAAAAATGGTGGTAACTCTGGTTAATAATAATAATAATAATATTTGTATAGCGCTTATCCCCAATAAGCGGGCCCTAAGCGCTTAAAATGAATGAACGAAACCCGTAGTCTGTGGGTACCCCCCCCCCCCCCAACTGAATCCGATAATTAACATCTGAGTTACAAGGTGATATGCACGTACGATAATTAACACCCGAGTTACAAGCTGAAATTACGTTCGACGTAAAGGTGGACGGACGGAGCTCTCGGCTATATATACCCGAACCTCCTATGGTGGTCGGGTGAATAATAATTTTAAACACTATAAGAATAAAATTGCAAGTTCAAAATTAAACTATTGAATTGAAATTAAAATATTAAATTAAGAATTGGAATATTAAATTAGAATTATGGCCCCTTTTTGCTCTCCATATTCTATAAAGGTGTGATTAGCCCCAACTATATGACCAAATGTCGTCCAGTCGCTGTTTTAATTATACATTCAGACAACAAGTCATGATGCTCACGGTTTTTTTTTGTCATAATAAATTTTTTAAATGGGAAATTTATTAAGTACTACAATTGTCGGGATATACCAATCACTCACAATGTCAGGAGAAATAACATTCCTGATATATTTACATCTGTAAAATCATGAGCTCTTGTTGATTATTTGTGTTTTTCTTATATGTAATTCTTTAAACCCATGTACACATGGCGTAATAATAAACAATTATTAATAGAAATGAATAAAGGACAATATATTCAGTATGCATTGTTTATTAATAAGAGGAAGACACAGACCCATTAAAATCACATAAATTTGTATATGACAACAAAAATAAGCCATTCGCGGTGGGTTATGCAGCCCTCGCCTTTTGAGGAGGGCAATTGTTCCGCTCCACTCGGCTCTCCTACGAAGTCAAATTAAGGAGAGCGGTAATTGCTACGCTGGGTAACCTACATTGAGTTCCATTATTACCTATTTCTATAATACTCACCGACGAGTAGTTCCCATAGGAAATGTTCAGATAATAAGTCGTTAGTTAAAATTATTATCTGAACATTTCTCACCTTTGAATATGAATCGTTTTGCTCGTTTAACACATTTTCGCATGACCGTCGTCTGCTTTTATAACCTTAACACCCCTTTAAATGAATAATTCACCGTTCCAACGTACATTGTTATAACTGAATGGGAGAATCCATTTAGTATAGAAAGGGGTAAACATGTTATTAGGTTATATTTTGGCCCTCATGGTCAATTAATATATGCCTCTATCAGTCTATTGAGACTACATCGTGGTAAATATTTGCTCAAATAAAAAAAGGCTTATAGAACTCGAAATTGATTAATGTTTTACTAATCAATTTAAGAGTTATATAAATGATTTTCTATCATCCCTGGAGATAAGCCAACTACAGTGAAAGTGGTGTTTAGTCCTCACGGTGGCAATTTGTGAAAATACTTGGCCAATGCCTTCTCTTATATCTGCGAGTAGCATATAAGAGAATGCATTGGCGTAACAATATTTACCTTGACCGTGTAAGCCATGTGAGACTCGCATATATAAGAGAATGCACTGGCACAGGAAATTTAATGCTGCACCCGTCATAAAAGGGAAAATAGCCGAGGCGATATATAAAATGTAATGTTTAAAGACATATGATGTATTTGTTCGGGTGGGTGAAACCGATAAGTTATTATTCAGGCGCTATGACAATTGGAGGAATGTAATATTCTACTAACATCGCGAAAATTTGAAGCTAATCGACCGTACCACTCCATAGAAAGCATCGCCAGAACTGAGCTCAATTGTAAATAGTTTCTACACGATTCGGGACGCATCTGTCGGCGATAAACTATTGCAAACGATTTCGACACCAAGAGTCACTGCATTTAATCAATATATAAGAATGACGGTGTGTGTTGTCAATTTGGATCTACTATTTGTTAAAATTACTACTTTGAACAAGAATATTCTCCACTTCTATGTGATCACCATACCAGAGTGTTCCACATCACTTTAACCCACAGGGAACCTCACACAGATGGAAGCATGCACTACGGGGTGTCGTCTCTGCAGTTTATGTGGGTCGCTATAGGTTAAAGGTTGCATTTTTAGGCAATTCGTTGTAGAGGGCTGTTGTGTCGCTGCGGCCCTAAATGTGACCATCCGTGAAAACATGGACCTGCAATGTTCAAGCACACCCGACAGTGTCTCCATGCACTAAAAGTACGTACACCAAACCCCTTGTCGCCACGTCCCTACAAGGGTAATTCTACATTAAAATCAACTTCCATATAAGGAATTGACAGACATCCGCGCTGCTGTGGCCACTAAAATAACCCCTAGACACCATATTGACGGTCAGAGCTAGTCCGGATACGGGCTGGTTTGATGCGATTCGGTATGATTACTATCTATTCGATAGTAATCATACCAAATCGCATCAAACCAGCCCAAATATATTGACAGGTGTCCATTCCCGGTATGACTAAGCAACAAAACTAATTTGACATGTATGTTTTAGGCTAACTTTACTCATTTTGTTCAACCGAAACCTCCATAAGCTTTTGGCTGGCACACTAACAATCACATTTCACAAGACTAATATCACCTTTGGGTAAAATAATTAATATATATTCGCGGTCAGATGTTCGAATAAAGCCCGTTCATATATATGCATGGGCATATGCGAGATATACACAAGGAAAACACAATCCACAGTTTGTATCGATACGCCTTGCCCTGTGTATTTTGATTATGCATTTTTTTGACGATCCGAATTTCTAACTGCACCCCTTGAATCTGCACCTTCCACAGACCTGGATGGTAGCCTATTGTAAATGGATCAGCAGTTTTGTGGCAACTAGCCAGAGTAGGGGAAGAATATGGTTCGGCACAGTATGAGAAATGTTTTCTGTCTGAACCTGAACATTACAAAATCGTAACATCTAGTTGTATTATCTAACATCAGGCAAATTCGCACCACGAAATGTTTTTCTTAAAATAATTATCAGCATTTGACTGGCTACTGGTCATGGCCCAGAAGAAAATTAGAAAAAAATGAATCTAACATGACACCCACTGCAAATTTCCATGCACACAATGATCTAGGCTTTAGTTACATCAAGACAAGTTTATTTATTTCAGTTTTACATTTCTCGAAGCTTCTTTCCGAATGGTGTCGGGAAATATTTGTTTGCACCCCACCGTCCCATATGCAACATGCCATGGCTTAACGTCATCTCCACAAAGGCTCATATGAGGTCCCAGTAACATAAATATGGTGTTCTGCTCTTATAAATTCTTATAATACGTTTTAAACTGTTACAAATATCAAATAAGGGCACAAAAGGTCTTTAATAAAAAAAATTGCACGAGGTTGTTAAAAACGCGTTTTTTTAACCCATCGGAACGGCATACCTTCTTGCAAATTTTCTATTAGCCCCCCCCCCCCCCCCCCCCCCAGAACACACCACTGCAAATTCCCCACTAAAAATTGTTGGAAAATCAAACTACAAGAACAAAGTCAACCTATCGTTGTGGTGAAATTTCTAACTGATGTCGTGTCAGGTCAGTTCTGGTTAAGACACAGACTCCACAGCTATGCAAGTGAGTCTGGGGTAATTTGTGGGGTATCTATTACCACCAGCAAGAGTTAGCTCTGTGTGGCTAAAAATAATTTCTGCATTGAAATCATGCAGTGTGAAAGTGTGACAGAAATGGTTAAGCGATAATTTTAGCAATGTGACGAATATACCACTGTAAAGACATTCCAACAATCGCCTGATAGGATACATCGCTTTCCCGATGATGGTGTGATTGGGTGAGACTGACGTAATTATGCTGGTGGAAATAAAAATCCCCCCATTTACCCCAGACTCACTTGCATAGCTGTGGAGTCTGCGTTTTAACCAGAACTGGTGTCAGGTATGACATGTCCAACTATTGAAAAATTTGCAGTCGCATATAGAGTATATATATGCCGTAGGAAATCGTCTTCATTGATATTTTCCAATGGATTATTTCGGTCTCTAAAAACCCTTAAGCACACATTACGTGCGATTTCCTCGCATTCCTATTGTGCATATTCTAACATAAAAAGTCCATCTATTTCAGACTTATTTCAAACATAAAATCTGACCCAACAAGTCATAATAAAACATATAACCCCATTACCAACCTAACATCACCAATCGAACAAGATTACTCTTCCAAACAGTAACACCAGGCAACATGTTACTGTCAACTATAGGCACACACACCATGGCTATATACACGGTCAAAGGCACGCAGTTTATTTTGTACGGTTATTTCTCGCATATACCCATGGATGTATATATAAACAGGCTGCGGGCATCCGGCCGCAGATTTTTATGTCTGGCAGTAAACATCTAAATATAGCTATTGTCAGTGGCTATTTCCTCACGATATTATTTTAGACTTGCCTGCTTAGCACACATAAAGTAAGAATAATAGCATTTCAAGATCTGCAATTATATGAGAGTGTTAATTAGTTTTGCCCGTGGTCTTCCAAGTGACAGCATCTGGATTGTCTGGGGAAGATCTACATATGGTTATCAGTATATTCCTTCATTGCATTGTGCACTTGTTTCTGCTGTCCAGCATTAGCACCCGATTTTTGCATAACATAACCTTTGAATTTTGCTTCATTTTTCTTCTGAACAAGATATGTTCCCACAACTTGGGAAGCCTGAAAATAAATATAATTCTCACATATAAAAAGAATATTTATGGGTCGATGTCTTTCTAAATGAAAATAATTATGAAATTTCTTGAATATCATGATCGTCAGATATAATAGCGTGGATATATTAACTGCACTCGTAGAAAAGATTTTCTTCTCACAAAGTGTATAAAATGGGCTATAATTTCCAGCTGATTTGATGGCTATTAAACTTGAAGAAGTATTGAACTCAATTAAATTGCCATTCCATCATTTTACTATTACTTTTAATAGCAGTTTTTCATTTCCACTCAATTTGTGTATTTGCTGAGAAAGCTGTTCAGAAAATTTCCCTTTTAAAACTATTATTAAAGTCGTCATTTTGACATTTGTATTGTTATATAATATGCTTGATGTGGTCTTCGGATAATATAGATTCTTTCATGGGGTGTATTAGCTTAACACTTAAGTAGTTTTCTGTGTAGGTTGTGTATGTCCATCTATAGTATTATTATTGTGAATATGTAAACATGACAAATACTCACTTTGGTAATCCCACGATTCTCGAATCTCTTTGTCGTTACCGGACCAACTCCTGGAATTTTGTTCACTGATTTATTCCCGATGGGTTCACTTTGAAAAATTCTATTCTTCTTTGTTGTATTTTTAGAAGACATTTTTGCAATTTTCTGGAAAAAAATATCCATAATTTGATATTTGATGTTATTCAAAATTTAACTATAGATACAATTTCTGTGTTCCCAAAACTTCATTTATTATTCATTAAATAATTACTGATATCTCTAAATATCTCCGGATAGGACCAGACGGACGTTTTTCATAAATACAGGCAAAAATTGCAAGATATTTTCAACGAATAATTTTTCTGGATCTATCTGGCGAAAAATTTTGAATATCACATATCTTCATTGTATATAGAATCTGAACAGGTTTTAAGAGAGGACCAAAACAATTAAATTTGGTCTTTAATTTTGATTAACGTACAGTATGTACTCTCTAGACCCCTGTTTATTTAGACATCGCGCAAAAATCGTTCAAAACCCTGTTAGCATGCACCACAACAAGCAAGTACATTCCATAAATTTGAACATAATCTTCTTTTGGTTAAAGATGGGGTATCTCTTCGCTGAACGTTCTGAGTGCGTGTGTGTGGGGGGAGGTAATATATTCATTTTGAGTTAGAGAGACCATTCAACAGGAGCTTCTGTCCAATTATTTTCGATGAATCAGGACAGAAAATGTGGTATTTTTTTGTTGACTTTTTAATCCAACATTTTTGTTTAGAAATATATCTTCTAAGAAGCATCATTTAAGTGAAATATGTTCAACACCAAATTGTTCTGTTGTGTGTTTTATTAATGATGGTTAAAACGTGAAATATGTTCAACACCAATTGTTCTGTTGTGTGTTTTATTAATGATGGTTAAAACGTGCCTATAAAAGGAGTTTGTTGAAAGTTGTTCTTGTTGAAAGTTATTGTTGTTGCTGTTGTTGAAAGTTGTTGAAAGTTGTTGTTGTTGAAAGTTGTTCTTATTGTTGTTGTTGTTGTGGTGGTTGAAAGTTGTTGTTGAAAGCTGTTGTTGTTGAAAGTTTTTGTTGTTTTTGTTGAAAGGTTGTTATTGTTGTTGTTGTTGTTGTTGAACGTTGTTGTTGTTGAAAGTTGTTGTTGTTAAAAGTATGTTTCGTTTGACACCAAAACGATCCCTCCATGCGCGTGAGATATCATTCGAGAAACGGTCGGTTCCACGCTATTCCAAATCATTTTCAGCCGTTTGTCACCTTGTTTTATGTTCCATCCCATTCAACACGTAACATTATCACGCCATGTTCAATCCAACTACTATACCCGAGATGCCGCGAAAAGATATGATATCCGATGTGACGTTATCCATAACTCCATAGGTCGCGGTAAATTCCGATTCCAATTCCTACAAAACATTACTTCCACATGGAGATGTAAGAAATGTACACATATAACCTAACAATATATTGCTGCAAAAATGTTATCCTGTTCTCTCGGACTGATTAACAATGGATGATTGAGTTTGTTCAGAATTACGTTCGCTCTGAGGCGTTCACGCGGTTTTCTCTAGGAAAACAATATAAAGAATGTATTGGAGTATTGAACCGATGTATTACATTCATGCACGGAAGTTGTTAGATGGTCTCCGTCGGGGGTTAGATGGTCTCCGTCGGGGGTTAGATGGTCTCCGTCGGGGGATATATGGTCCTCGTCTGGGGTTAGATGGTCTTCGTCTGGGATTAGATGGTCTCCGTCGGGGGGAGGTAGATGGTATCCATGGGGGTTATATGGTCTCCGTCGGGTGTTAGATGGTCTCCGTCAGGGGCTAGATGGTCTCCGTCGGGGGTAGATGGTATCCGTGGGGGTTAGATGGTCTCCGTCGGGGGTTAGATGGTCTCCGTCGGAGGTTAGATGGTCTCCGTCGGGGGGGGGGGTAGATGGTATCCGTGGGTGTTATATGGTCTCCGTCGGGGGTTAGGTGGTCTCCGTCGGGAGTTTGATGGTCTCCGTCGGGTGTTAGATGGTCTCCGTCGGGTGTTAGATGGTCTCCGTCAGGGTTAGATGGTCTCCGTCGGAGGTTAGATGGTCTCCGTCGGGTGTATAGATGGTATCCGTCGGGGGGTAGATGGTATCAGTGGGGGTTAGATGGTCTCCGTCGGGGTTAGATGGTCTCCGTTGGTGTTAGATGGTCTCCGTCGGGGGTAGATGGTATCCGTCGGGTGTTAGATGGTCTGCTGTCGGGGGGTAGATGGTATCCGTCGGGTGTTAGATGGTATCCGTCGTGGGGTTGATGGTATCCGTGGGAGGTTAGATGGTATCCATGGGAGGTTAGATGGTCTCCGTGTGAGGTTAGATGGTCTCCGTCGGGGGTTAGATGGTCTCCGTCGGGGGTTAGATGGTCTCCGTGTGAGGTTAGATGGTCTCCGTCGGGGGTTAGATGGTCTCCGTCGGGGGTTAGATGGTCTCCGTGTGGGGTTATATGGTCTCCGTGGGAGGTTATTCTAAGTGCCGAGTGCCGAATATCGAATATCCAACGTCGAACTAACTTCACGCGAATCTCGAATGAATATCTGAATATCCAATGAATATCGAACGTGAAATAAAATTTCGGCAAAAAATAAAAGTGGAAAATTTGTGAGTTGGAGAGCACGAATTAGGTCTAGAGAAGTCTCCTGGTGCAATCAATTTTTTTTTCTCTCGATATGTTAACCGAAATTTCAACATATCCTCGCGCAAATAAGCACATACTCGACCTATAAATGTGAACTTGGTACCTAATGTTATTATTTGATTCTGAGATAAGGAGATAATGGCTCATACCCGCACACTAAATCTCGAGTAGCTAAATTTGGGTGGTTAGAATATTCCAACGACTTTTATAGCATTATAAGCTACTTAAATATGCTATTTTTGCTACTGGACGAGTAGGTAAGCGATGGAACGGGGATAGTTGAGCGATGTCTATTCGTGATTGGTTCTATAACTGCACGTGACAACCTATTCAAATGGCGGCTTCCCAGTCGAGTCGAGAAAAGGCACAAGTACTGTTTCTGTCAATCCAGCTAGACTAAAATTTGAAAGGCGTAAAATGTATAACTTCTGTGTGACAAGTCATGGTTATTTATAACCTTAGGTACATGCAGGACATCCGGTAACGAATTTACCAATTATTGATACGACATTTAGACGTCACCAAATTCCCAATTGAATCTCCAGGCTGGTGCACATAGTTTATTTTTGAAATTTGAATCTGTGACAAGGAGAGGTAATATTTGCGCTCATGTCGCTTTTGTTTCTATATTGACGTATATCTATATGTTCTGTGTTCACATTGTACTGGTAACTGTAATCATATAAACATAATTCCACTAGTTGTAAAAAAAATCCGCGACAATAGGTGAAATCAGCTATATAGGGCCTACTGATTCCAGTCTGTATAATATTTATGTCCCAATGTTTCCCAAAATCATGCCAAATGGCCTCACCAGGCCAGATAGCATCCCTATGTTGATCCAATGTAAAGACTAAAGTAAACGGTTGTCTCAAATTTTGTTTCAACGTTGAATTTGAAATAACGTTGGCGATTGGTCCAGTTTGCTCGTTGAAGTGAACATAGAAATATTAGAATATACATTTGAGACAACATTGAAAAACTAACTTTGAACATTGGAATAATATTGGGAAGCTAACGTTGAATATTTTGACATTCGCTCAACGTTAAAATAATATTGGAATAAAAAAAAGTATTTTTTTTGTTATGTTCGCTCGATATGATCAACAACATTGAATTGAAAATGGGATAATTTTGGAAAACTAATGTTGAATATTGGGACGATCACTCGATTTTGAAATAGCATTGGAATCCTAATGTTGATTTTGTTTTATGTTCGCTCAGCGTTGAAATAACGCTGGAAGCCTAATGTTTAATTTCTGGACATTAATTTAGCGTTGAATCGACGTTGGGATTACGTTTGAAAGCTAATGTTCACTTTTGTCAAGTTTTGTGATGTTCGATCAACATTGAAATAATGTTAGAAATCTAACAGTTTAAATTTGGACAATCGTTCAACAATGAATCAATGTTGAAGTAAAGTTGGAAACCTAATGTTGAATATCGAGATGTTATCTAATGTTGAATTAAAGGTACTCAATCCGATTCGACGGTCCCCATATCATCAGATTCCAACAACAACACCATTTTTTTAAATGCCATTTCAGTTATCAGAAAAGATTAATTGCCCAAAACAATGCTTTAGAACCACAGTCAACTATAAAATTGCCCAAAACCTGTTATTTATCAAAGTTTTTTTCAACAAAATTTTATTGGTTGTCAAATATCTGACACAAAAGGCCACTCGATTTGAGAGTTATCGATCTTCATCCGCTATCTTGTCAGATAAGTTCTTCTCGCCGACAGTTTACTGGGACACCTATAATTAAAATATTTAAAATATCGATATCTGATTACTCCTACTGTACCTTGATGGGTGGGTTCCTCGACTCAAGATAAATATTTTGTACCCCCGAAGCCAATGATATTGTAATTCGCGAGCGTTAATTCGGATTGAGTACGTTTAATGTGGGAAACCTAACACTGAATGTTGATACATGCTGTACGTTGAATCTAAGTTGAAATATCAATTATCATGCCCTGGCCGAGACGTTGCATGCAATTTTTTTATATGCACGATTTACTTTGCATTATACACAAAACTATCCATTGTAATTGTTATAAACCACTATCTGGTAGTTTGATGAAACTTTTAATTTCCGAATCGATTCCTTTATTTAGGAACCGCCGGCGGTCCATCGTACATTCCTACTTTTATATTGTTTGTATATATTAAAGTTACATCTATTAAGTGGATAATAAATGCTCTTTATTGCTGATTAGTAGTGCATCTTTAAATAATTTGATGTCCACAGCATCAATCACATGATATTAACCATGCATTATTTTACTTTTGTGCAATTTTCCCCACTTCTTCTGAACTGATAAAAAACGCTCTTTATTTGTCACATTATTTTTTTTGCCCACCCCCACTTCATTTGAGGGGCAAAGGCGCTTTTCCTACATATTTTCTAATGTGATAAGGAACGCTCTTTATTGCGTCCTTAAGACGTCAACAGCATCGATGAAATGACACTGCCGCAGTGTGATATATTTGTCAATAATTTGATGCCCACAGCACCTATCCCATGACATTAACCATGCATTATTTTACATTTGTGCAATTTTCCCCACAAATCTTTTGAACTGATAAGAAGCGATCTTTATTGGTTATATAATTTTTGGAAATCCCCCACCCTTAGTCATCTGGGGGTCAAAGGCATTGTTACCCGCAATTTTTCTACATATTTTCTAATGTGACAAGGAACGCTCTTTATTGCTCATTTTGCTTCTTTAAGAGTGATTTCAACAGAATCTACGAAATGACACTCCATTTCAGTTTATTGCTGTTTTTGAAATTTGACGACCCAGATTGCAACCCTTTTGGGTACATTATCAATTATTTAGATAAAATAAGTTTCAGTGTCTGATGTCTGATAATATTCCCTTGGTCAAATTTTCACGAAATTTACATTGTTTTTTTTTTGTGTAGGCTAATGTACTTATTCCTGATAAGAGGACTTGTGTTGCAATTTATTTTAAGCTAAAGCACAAATGCTCTGAACACATATATATTTGTTTATTTTGAATAAATATTGAAATTATTTTCTCCATTGTCATATTATGTGGTCCACATGTCATTAATATCTTTAGAGGCAATATTATCCACTAAAAGTTGATTAAATAGCTACTTTGAGTGATTAGATTGGACCCCTTTGAATACCTATTAAAATAGCTAGAACAACCACTCGAGGTAGAATAATTTCCCACCAATAGTAGTTATCAGATTAACTACCCACAGGTAGCAAAAATTCCAACCACTCGCAGGTAGTAAATTTAAATACTGGGTAGTTCGTATTCATCCCACTACCTAAAGTAGTTAAAAATTAGCATACCGTTGGGTAGTTAAAATAGCCCAATAGGTAGTTATTTCAACTACTGAAGGTAGTTATTTTAACTACCAAAGGTATTTAATTTTTTAACTACCCACCAGGTAGTAAAATTAACCTCCCAAGGTAGCGGGATGAATACGAACTACCAAAAGTAGTAAAAATTAACTACTTTTGGGGTTAATTTAGCAACTTTTTATTTAGTGTGCGCTGTTTCGTTTTATGTTGCGGGCCACAGTTAAATACATGTTAAAGAGCGCACACCTGAAAAGTCGTGAGTTGGGTTAATTGTGTCATTGTCCGCATAATCTGCTTAGAAACGTCTCATTATATATGAGTTGATAATATGACTAAAACGCTCTCATTTTCAGCACTCAAAATGAGGCAATTCTAAGAAGATTATCTACCTAAAACAAGTTCTATTATAAGCAGATGATGTTCGTGTTTTCGAGAGAACAGGCTGGAAATGTTCAGTACAGCTATGATATTCGATACTTTGCATTTGCAGTTGGCATATGGGAGTGACAAAAATTATCAAATTTCAGCTCAATCGGCCAGTTAATATAGCCTGCGCTCTCTATTCAGCTATGGTCTGCAAAACAGGAAAAGCGCGGAATTTCGGACGAAGTTTCATTGGGAGAGCACGAATTGGACTCATGGCGCACACCTCATGCATAAAACGAATTTTTTAATATCGAATATCGAATGTCCAACGTCAAACTAACTTCACGCGAATATCGAATGAATATCGATCGTCCAACGTCGAACTAACTTCACACACCTGTTAAATTGACAAAAGGGGGAAAGGGCTGAAACCTGAAATTAGGGTTCAGGCCCCCAAAACCCTAACTTAGGCACTTTAAAAAAAATCGACCAGGACCATAAAATTCCTCATCGAAAGGTACCCAAGAAACCATTCTCAAAATAAAGTGAACACAATTTCCATAAAAAGCGCGTTTCTTAGACCGACTATTAATGCTCAGTAAAACCAAAGTTACTGGACATAACGTCCCAAAACTAAGGATTTAATAAGATATCAATATAAAAATTCTTTATATATATATATATTATTTTTGGGACTTTATGCCCAGTAACTGTGATTCGGCGTCTCCGATAACCTAGGCCCTGATGGCCTGTAGTGCACTGGACAACAACATCCAACCATTTTGTCGATAGAAAGGTGACTTTCACTTTCACTTTCGTTTCATGTTTTCCCCTTTTTCGAAATGGCACAGAATCTATTATATATTTTGGAAGATCTGTTTGTGTGTCTGTGTGTCTGTGTGTGTGTGTGTGTATGTGTGAGGGTGTGTGTGTGTACGTGGGGGGTTGAAGCGTTACACGAGTCTCTATATATGCTCTGGTAAGTACTTTCCATTGTCATTTCCCAGCTGTTTTTAATTTTTCGCACAGAAGTGAAACGAACGCTCTTTATTTATAACATATCAGTAATATATGACTAACACGGAACGCTCCGTGTAAATAGCTGATTTTTGGTTGGGACCCAAACATCGTGTTCAATCTTGTATTTGTTATGACTTCAATGGATCTTTCTGTGACATTTATTTATCGACCTATTTCGATACGGGGAAAAATCCACAAGAGAATATTATTAGGTGTATTTTGGAGTGCAAACCGACAAGTGGATTTAAGGTACTGGTTGGAAAATACCGAATTAAGGGGAGGTTGTTCGAATATAGTTACTTAGCATTTGGCAAACTCCATGCATAAATCAATCTCCTACATAACAGGGCGGCAGACACCGTAGCGAGGGGACTGAACTCTGGTTTGCAGCTTGAGCATTTTATTCAACGAAAGGGGGTGGTGCAATCGTAAATTCCTATTCTGGTAGTACACGTACACGGTACACCCCCAACAGCTATAAGCATAATAGCCCATTAGGGTATACAACTGAAAGTGGAACGGTGTCCACTGTCGTAGGCTGAACTTAATTACCCATGGAAATCCATGACAGGGACGTGGCTAGATGGGTTTCAGCGTTGGGGAGGGGTGCATCCACCTTGGAATTTTCAACTGCACCCCCCCCCTTTGGGGTTTGATTTCCCCAAAAGTTACTGGCCCCTCACAGCCTGGATGTTAGCATTATTCTAAATGGATCAGTATAGTATTGTTGCCACAGCCAGAAGAGGAACGGAATACGCTGAGAACATTTTGAGATCCGAACCTGAAAATAGCAAACTCCTAACATCTAGACTGGCCTCAAGAATTCCAACACGAGACCCCCCCCCCCCCCCCCCCCCCACCCTAAGGTTGTAAAATTTCCAACTGATGCCATTTCAGTCAATTTTGTTTTACCAAAAGTAGGACAATGTGCAAATGATGTTCCAAAAACAATTAACAATTGTTGGAAAATCAAACTACGAGAACAATCTCAACCTATAATATTGTTGGTGTGACCGTGCGAAAGTTCCAATTAATGTTGTGTCATGTATGAAATATCCAACTGTTGACAATTTTGAACAAAGTTGTGGTGTGGTGTGGACGTGAGACACCCGTACAACACCACTGTCGCCATGTCCCTATAAATCCATGCATTATCACACATGGATCGTGAAATTTAGATAGTAATTAGAATGACATTTTCTTCCTCATATATACAGTCGGATGCCATCACACGAAACTGACATAAATTTATTTGTTTTCGTTTCTGAGAATTGAAGGGTTAAACTTCAAATTCAAACTTTAAGTTGGTTGTGGAGGAAAGGAATCCGACGACGCACGCTTATCGTTGAAATTCCAAGTTATTCGGCATGATATTCTCAACTAAAGTACTTACCGGTACTTCGTCGGGTCCCTATAGCTGGTTATTGTGTTCCGTGGTGCATTATCCAAATAATAATCCATTAAACCGAGAAGCTCACTCAGAACACACATGCAAGTTCAGTCAATAAACCAAAGCGTTATTTGAAAAAGAAACACGCGACCAGTTAAGAATGACGTAAAAATGACGCTACGACGTAATCGACCGATTTATCCACACTATGACCAACGTTGGGCCATCGTTGGTCCAACGTCGACATCTAACGCACCTACTAACCTCACATATCGCCTAGTGCGTTACGTTTCCAACGTCGGGCCAACGTTAAACCAACGTTGCCCCAACGTTGGTTGTCCAACGTCGGGCCAACGTAGCCATGTTTGAAACGCGCAAAATCTGACGCATGTCGACGTTGCGCCATCGTTGTACCAACCACAAAAGCGGACGTTGTGCCAACGTAATTATTCCAACGCAAGTCGACGTTGGGCCATCGTCGTACCAACCACAAAAGCTGACGTTGGGCCAACGTAATTATTCCAACGCAAGTCGACGTCGGGCCATCGTGGTACCAACCACAAAAGCCGACGTTGGGCCAACGTAATTATTCCATGCAACGTTGGCCCAATTAACGTACGTGTGCTATCTGGGTAGTCACCATCATTCCAGTCGATTAGTTCAGGACCAGGATGATGAACCAACCATATCAGGCCATGCTGGACGTCCCAGAAAACCCAATCGACCCAGTAAAGAATCCAATCAACTAATCATGACCTCCAAATTCAAAAAAAATAAAAAAATAAAAAAATAAAAAACAACAAAAAAACAAAAACAAAAAATTCAAATCAAATTCAAATCAATGATTTTATCACAAACCCTAAACATGAAGAGAAATTATCGCCAGTCGTTGCCAAAATAAATTAGTCATAATCATCAGCCTGTTGATGGTGGACTGAAATCGGAAGAAGAAGAAGAAGAGGATAATAAGCCAGCCAAAAACAGACATTGCGCGATCTTGTACAGGTACGCAATATTTCAAGTACATTTTGTTTTATTATTTATGGAATTTTTATCACTCGAGAAGAATGTTGAAATTTATCTATATAAAACAATCCTTATGACAGTATTGTTTCTGCAATAGATTATTTATCAAATTATTCAACATTGTATAGGATATTCTTCAAATAATATATCAATTTTACGTAAGCAACCGATTGTGTATCTGTATCTTCCCTATTTTCGTTAGTAATAATAGCAGGTTAGGACGAAATGGCATTCACTGAGATTCAGTGTAGGGATCGACGAAGCTTCGAGATTCGATTCGATTTCGAATCTTATGTTCCGATTCGATTCGATTCGAAAGCGGTCGTGTGATTCGGTATATTTCGAATCATTGTATGACAGTCCTTTATCGCCTGCAGTATCTTTAAAAATTTTCATTATATCCCCAATACGTAACCTGAATCTCCTTCCGCGACCATCTGCGACCTCCGTGGTCTAACATGTATATATAGGTTGCCCAATAACCCACTGCACATTGGCTTCCCAGTTCCAGTGGTGGTTACTAGTACTCGCGGACGCGGACAGTCGGCGGGTTACTCATACAACAACATATAGGTCCGTGATCGGTGATGGGTCACGTCACGTTTTCAGCACGGTTGGACCAAAATGAGAGCAGAGCGCACAATGTTTATTCCACACATAATACCAGAAATGTCGAGATCTAGCCCGGCCCCAGCTGCCAAAAGCGAGGCAAGTACGTTAAAGGTACATGAGCGAGTTAAACCACCAATCGTATGCGCCAATCCCAAGTCAGAATGCGCAATTCTGATATCGCGCATCGCATGCTGCCATGCATGCGACCCGGGCGAGGCGTACATGCGCAGAATCGTTTCCGATTACAATGACTCGCACCAGACTCAATTGCAAACGGAAACTATTCTGCGCATGTATGCCTCGCATAGACTAGTGGCAGAGTTACTGTGTAAACAAAACAACTATGAACTGACGTGCCATTCTCAAATTAAACTAAATGTTGATCATACCACGTCATAAAACTGTAGAATGAACCTCCATCGTAACTTCGTAAGCTTCGCGTTATCTCACAGACGTTATAAAATCGTCTGACATTTGCCCTCATTTTTCTCATACATCCCACCGCAAATCTTCTAAAGTGTCGGCAAAAGATTCGAATCGAGATTCGATTCGATTTCAAATCATCATCATGATTCAATTCGAGATTCGATTCGATGTTGAAATTGTTGATTCGTCGGTCCCTAATTCAGTGATTCACTCATTGTCGCTCAGGTGATCGTAATTATCGTAACGTTTTGTACATAAATACTGTGTGCATTTATGTATAGAGAAATGTACACCCTTGTTGGTTCAATGCAGCCAATAACCTCCTGAAAAGCCTGAATGATATATCCCCATGAAGTACAGGTAGACATTGTGGAATTAAAATTGAATTATGCCAGCCATTTCTTTGTTGGAATTTTGGAAAGGACCCGGGAGGATTTGAAAGGGCAATCTGCCCTTTCCTACAACCCACTTTAGATGAATTTGGGAGTATGAGATGGTAACATTATGCCAGCAGCGACAAATCAGTTGAATATATACCAGTTGTATTTTTACAAACATGTTTTCACAGCAAATCAAACTCAGTGTCTGTTTATACAATGATAATACACGCGCGTGTTTACACAACGGTAGGATTACCGATCAGGCATGAACATGATACAATAAATGTTTTCTCAAGCCAGAACATCACCAAAATGCTCACAGCTATACATGTACCTTGTGATAAGACAATCATAATTAATTGACAAATTAGAATTCTTAAATGAGTTTAGAAAAGTAAAACATAATTAAAATTGCATATTTTAATTGAGGTCCATATGAGCCGGGGCCCGTAAGAGCCAGGGTCCGTATCAGCCAGTGGTCCGTATCAGACAAATTAGAATTCTTAAATGAGTTTAGAAAAGTAAAACATAATTAAAAATGCATATTTTAATTGAGGTCCATATGAGCCAGGGTCCGTAAGAGCCCAGGGTCCGTATCAGCCGCATACCAATAAAATTATTACCACAATCAACAATTGCTTTCAAATCACACCAAATTTTATCTTAATTGACCAATTCTACCTGCTGTCAGTTCAAAATAAAGCTAATCCACGTTACTTCATGATTGGGAAATGATCAGACAGAAAAGGTGTACATAATTGCAAAGAGATGAATATTTTTCAATCTAGTTAGTATTTTTTCTTAACCTATATATGACAATACATACCAAATAAGGAATATTACTATGAGTCATGTTGTAAGTTGTTGGCACACCATATTAGAGGTTTTACAACCGACGTATAAAGCGCGCGAATCTAAATAAGGAAATGGTGCAATATCGTGACTGCTTATAAACAATCCACTGCACTTTTTGCGAGAAACTAAACAACAGTCGACCTGTATTTTCTCAGACACAAAGCGTATTTTGTGAATAATATCACATTCCTATCATCTTAGTATATTGTTGAGGAAATTATTAGAATTTGATAATGTTAATTCTAAATTATAACCTACAAGGAAGGCTGCACGTCCTTTTAATGAATGAAGTATAATATGAACAAAGTTTAATGAACGAAGTAAAATACGAACAAAGTTTGATATGAACGAATGGTTGACAATTAATTTAAGTTGACGATAGGGCTGCTGTGGTAGATCATCGTCTGCACTGAGGTGGTCTCTTTTTCTTTGCATACACATTGGAACATTTCTTCCTTTCATACATGATTGTGCAAATAGAACCCAGCAGGCTCTCGGATTAACATGTAGTCTTCCCAGAACTTGCGTATCTTCCTGGCCTGTATGTTGTACCTAGATCTTGACTCGTTGTTAAGATCTGCCGATGTAATTCTAGTACCTGTAGTTACTGTCTGAGCCTCTTTCTGTAGAAAGGAACCATGGTATAGAAATCTAAGCTGATACCCATCCTATTCATCTGCTGATGCCAGTGAGATGATTCCCGATCACTAAGTGTTGTGTTTTTTAATTAGTCATCACTTATCTCAAGTGCAGTTAAGTTGTCAAAAACATTGTGTCATTCTTCTTTACTGCAGTCCACACATTGACATAATTAATGAATAAACACATGTTTTATTGGTCAAAAACTTTAATAATATATCATCAAAGAACATGCAGAGAACATAATTACTGTTAAAAATTTCAGGACAACCCACCCGTATTTATAGGGACAAACTGCCCCGAAAACAGCAGAAGGGCAGGTTGACTCAGGGGCGGGTACGGTAGTACCATTCCCTTAAAGTGTTCAGCACTGTTCAGGTCCGTCACTTTCTCCAATTGCTGTATGTATGCCAATCGCCGTATACAGTAATGCTCTAATTAATCGACCTCTTAACCAAAGCAGAATTATGGGTAACTTTTCAGGATTTAGTCGGAAATATGGCTTGTTGCCATTCATCAGAAAGCTCTCAGGGAGAGCTTTCCGATGAATGGCAACAAGCCATATTTCCGACTAAATCCTGAAAAGTTACCCATAATTCTGCTTTGGTTAAGAGGTCGATTAATTAGAGCATTACTGTATATATACTTCTATCAGCCTATAAAATTATAGATGCTTCACATATCACCACAGATTTATGGGATATTTGCAAGAACGACGAAAGTCTGCAAAACGTCATCTAGTTCTAGACTCAGTGCGCACATATATAGTTGTAATTATACGCAAAGCACATCAGGAAAAGTCGTGTATTCGGCGAAGCCAATTTATTTTACTTGAAAGTAATTTATATAAGTTAAATGGGAAGTCAGTAACCGAGAGGTAGCATACTGGTCTCTCGTACTAACAGACCGGGGATCGAAACATGGTCAGGGTATTCTGACAAAAATCAGGACTCGGTCAGATTCCAAGTTTGTCAGGCTGAAAAGTCTCATTCGAGATCACTGAATAAAGGACAGATTGCAAAATGCCGACTCCCCATTACAACACTTGTCCAGGTATGTTGTCATGGATGTAGTACGCTGTCTGATCGGGTGCAGCCATTAATGGCTGATCCATCATGCACATGCATAAAGAACACTACTGGAGTCACCACAGGGTTATAAAGTTACTCAGGCGTGGTAGCACCTGGACCAGTGTGTCTATAACCAGAATTGGTTCCTGCACTGAAAATCTACAGATACAGAACAGTATGTGGTAACAAGCCTTGAAATAGTGTGCCTGTCATTTGCAGAATGAGGTCCCCAGAGGGAGAATTTAGTGATGCTACCCCGCATAGCGGGTTAGCATCACCAATTCACCCTCTGGGAACCTCAGTCTGCTGAGTTGTAAGCAGAATGAGGTCCCCAGATGGTGAATTTGGTGATGCTAGCCCGATATGCGGGATAGCATCACTAAATTCACCCTCTGTGGACCTCATTCTGCAAATGACAGGCACACTATTTCAAGGCTTGTGTGGTAAAACGTGATTAGACAGGTCTATATCTTATTAATTTAAAGATGGATTTATATCTCTTTAAATAACAAATTTTAGATAGTTTCATGGGTATGAAATAATTAGTATGAGTTGGAAATCCCTGCCCAGAACGATTCCATCAATTAATATTGATTTTATTTTTATATTATTTTATTCAATTTTTATATTAAAATGGGACTCTTCTTTGTTCTATAAATAGAACTTTTAGATAGAGGCCTCCACCATGGTGCTCCAAACAAATGCGAGCCGCAAAATGTCTTTGATTGATTGTAACTAGTGTAATATTAAGTGTGAATCAAATAGATAAGACCCAGATTGTATGATATGCTTATTTTCAAAGATTAACATTTTGAAAATACCAGAAAAAAATGCAAATAAAAAAGACAGTCGTGAATATCAGGGACCTTTATTGAATGGCACAGATTTATTTTATACTTAATAGATGCCAAATAAAATCAATATTAATTGATAGACGCATTTCCGGACAGGGGTCTTTGATTCATATTTATTATTTCATACCCAGGAAACTATATAGATAATGTTGTGGAAGAGATAAAACTATCTTTAAAGAATTAGAAGACTACAGTAATGCCCTAAATAATCGACTCCTTAACCACAGCAGATTTAAAAGTTACCCATAATTCTGCTGTGGTTAAGGAGTCGATTATTTAGGGCATTACTGTAACTTCACACCATATTCCAATGAACAACCATAGATGTAGACAACAGTAAAGGACAGAGTCTGACAGACTGATCGTTGATTGGTCTCATACTTACATCACCCGAGTTTTTGGTTATGCACATGAGATATAAAAATGGCATTGCTGAGTACAAAATATACCCCCACTTTTATAGAGCGTGTTTCTCACTATCGTAACTTTGGAAATCACTTTGCGAACCTTGCGCAATATATACCACTAGCCGATGAGCCCGACGTTGTCCGGGCTATTCAAAAACCAAATTTCAAGTCGATAGCTCTACCCGTTTCCGAGATCTGGTCTGCGCATGCGCGAAGCTGGCGTCGCACGGGCTCTGCGACCCGATAAAATTCGTATCCGGGGCAAGATACATTCACATAGCAAATTTCAAGTCGATAGCTCCACCCGTTTCCGAGATCTCGTCTGCGCATGCGCGAAGCGGGCGCCGCACGGGCTCGGCGACCCGATAAAATTCGTATCCGGGCAAGATACATTCACATACCAAATTTCAAGTCGATAGCTCCACCCGTTTCCGAGATCTCGTCTACGCATGCGCGAAGCTGGCGTCGCACGGGCTCGGCGACCCGATAAAATTCGCATCCGGGGCAAGATACATTCACATAGCAAATTTCAAGTCGATAGCTCCACCTGTTTCCGAGATCTCGTCTGCGCATGCGCGAAGCGGGCGCCGCACGGGCTCGCCAATAAGACAACGTCCACCGCCTGGTCAAACTACACACACGTACCAAGTTTCGTCCCGATCGGTCGAGAATCGTAGATTTGTATCAATGACAAACAAACATACATACATACAGACAGACAAACAGAGGTCTTCAAAATATATATGAGACTAGCCGATGAGCCCGACGTTGTCCGGGCTATTCAAAAATCAAATTTCAAGTCGATAGCTCTACCCAGCCCGACTATTTCAAGTCGATAGCTCTACCCGTTTCCGAGATCTGGTCTGCGCATGCGCGAAGCTGGCGTCGCACGGGCTCGGCGACCCGATAAAATTCGTATTCTGGGCAAGATACATTCACATACCAAATTTCAAGTCGATAGCTCCACCCGTTTCCGAGATCTCGTTTGCGCATGCGCTAATCTGGCATCGCACGGGCTCGGCGACCCGATAAAATTCGTATCCGGGGCAAGATACATTCACATACCAAATTTCAAGTCGATAGCTCCACCCGTTTCCGAGATCTCGTCTGCGCATGCGCGAAGCTGGCGTCGCACGGGTTCGGCGACCCGATAAAATTCGTATCCGGGGCAAGATACATTCACATACCAAATTTCAAGTCGATAGCTCCACCCGTTTCCGAGATCTCGTCTGCGCATGCGCGAAGCGGGCTCGCCAATACGACAACGTCCACCGCCTGGTCAAACTACACACACGTACCTAGTTTCGTCCCGATCAGTCGAGAATCGTAGATTTGTATAAATGACAAACATACAGGCAAACATACAGACAGACAGAGGTCTTCAAAATATATATGAGATAATAGATTTCACACTAAATACTTTACACTAAATACACTAAATTTTTTTTAGGCCCATAGAGGTACATGTATACATGTATACGCCAATTGACATATATACAGCGATTGGGGGAAGTGCTGGACCTGGTGTTAGGTAGCTTCATATGTCGCTGACTCGCTGGTGCAACTTACACTTTGTGCTTTGTCCTCTACTGTGCTGTACACAGCTGCTTAAACGTGACTAGTGTAATTGTCATAGTGTTTTGTACATAAATGCACAAATGTTGATCATTTTACAGGTCTGGGAAATGTGAAAATTCAGATACAAAATCTGAAATCACTGTGCTAGCTGAATTCAACTATATATTTTATACTCTCCATCCGACAAGTTTTATGCAAGAGTCGAGTACGATTGTAAAGTTTGGAAACTTTATCAGTAATGGGTAAATTTTTTTGTATAATGTATATCTTTTCTTGAGTTTGAAGACTCTTTTTCGTGAAAAAAACATTCAGATCTCCCATGATGCAGGGCTCAAAATGTTCTGAAATTTCTACTTGTCACAGGGGACATAGTAGTTTAATAGTAGTTAGTTAGTTAGCTGTCTGTTCAGTTTACAGGTAGATGTATCACATTATTTTTGCAAAACCAATCAAATGAAAATGGTCAGGATAGGGGCGGGCGGGTCACCAGAAAACAGTCAATGTTTTTGGTCTAAGCGGAAATGAAAGTTACCATTTGTGCTTAAGCGCAAATAGTTTGCCATATTTAGGTGAACCCCCCTCATATCAATGGGTTGAGCCATTCAGTCATGTGGTGATGGGAATATATAATTGGCCAATTATTCTACTGAGCCTGGATATTTTTTGTTGAAGTGAGTTCTGGGAGTCGAACCTACGCCAGAAATGTCCAGCTTCAGCTACATGTACATTAATGCCCTAAATAATCGACTCCTTAACCACAGCTGAATTATGGATAATTTTTCAGGATTTAGTCAGAAATATGGCTTGTTGCCATTCATCGGAAAGCTCTCACTGAGAGCTTTCTGATGGATGGCAACAGGCCATATTTCCGACTAAATCCTGAAAAGTTTCCCATAATTCTGCTGTGGTTAAGGAGTTGATTATTTAGGGCATTACTATACATGTAGCTCTCAGTCTAAGAATTCACTTCTACAAAATATTCAGGAGTGCATGTAAATTTGAGGGCTTACTTAATCATAAGGGGTGTAAGTACCCCACTGGACAAAACAAGTGTCCATTGGCACCGTGGTGTATTTGCCGTTCGGCTGCGGTGTCAGAGTTTGTAACTGCAGTTGAGCACTGCGGCCGAACGGCAAGTACACTGCGGCTAAACGGCAAGTTCACTGCGACCGAAAGGCAACTACCCTCGCGATCGAATGGCATGTACACCGTGGTTAGATTTCTGGTTTGTATTGTCTTTTTTCAGTTTGATGAAAGTACACAGTGGCAACTACACCATGCCAAATGGCAATTATACCGCGGCCCAACTGTAGTTAGCCGGTGGAGCCACGGTGTAGTTGAATTTCGGCCACGGTGGCAACGTTAACCGCATCGCAGTTAAGTGGACACTTGTTTTGTCCAGTAGGGTACCCTAAAAAAAAAGGCTGGACGAAACAAATGAAAATTACTACTTAGCCTTTAATGGTGTACAATCTCATTAATAAATGCATTAACCCTTTGAGTGCCAGGGGCCGATCTCATCGACCCTAATTTACGGTCTGTAAAATCGGCCCTAAAAAAATAATAAAAAATACATGTGTTTTGTTTTTTTTAGATTGTTTTGGGTTGAATTTTTTTTGGGTATGTTTAAGCATGCTATAGCAAATTTAAAGACAAACTGGGTAAAACCTATGGGGCATGTTATAACTCAAAAATATCACCAAGTATTCATGGTAATAATATTGATGCCCATGAAAAACGTAAGATTCCCTGGCACTAAACCTACAAAATAAGTCTGTTAAAGAATATAAGAAAAAATTGTAAAAAATAATAACAAATGATGAAAAATTGTTAGGCCAATGCATTCTCTTATATATGTGAGGCGACCTATGGTCGACTCGCATATATAAGAGAATGCATTGGCACAGGGTATATGGGTTGATACAAAAATCGGACCTGGCATTGAAAGGGTTAAACAAATTTAGTCAGGCCAATAGGCCTACATGTACATCTTAATAAATATTTCTACATATTTATTTTTGCAGAACTCGAAGCAATCATCCAGTGATTAATGAACACAATGATTTGAATGACGATGATGCTGACAGTTATTAAGTCTCTGTTGAAGTATAACAATAAAATCATAGCTCTGCAGTCAGTGAAGTGTTTGGCGTACCCTTCTTCATGCTGTGTGAGGAGTCAATGCCAAAAATTTCATGGAAGTGCACATATTTCGACTACAGATTCTTCGGTGGGTAATGCACAAAACAAAAACTCATTACATAACCAACTTAACCAAGAGCAAAATAAAGAGACTCTGACCGAGAAAAAGTACTTCTACAACACACTGAGACAAGTAGGAAAATATGAGAAGTATTTCCACCAGCCTGCTGAGGGGGTTGTTTGTTCTGTTGATTCAGAATTGAGTCATAAACTCACTCAAATCTCCGAAAATTTAACAAACAAGTTATTACTTGAAATATTATCTCAACTCCCTCTGATCGCACCTGTAGTTTTTCATTTTTTATTCAAGGAACTGGATACTTTCTGCGATAACCTGTTTGATTATCTTTCTGTTTTGGATGATGATGAATTCATTAAGAGCATGCAGGTTATATGTTTTCAGAATTTCGAAAATTCTCCTTTTTCCCACTCCAACAGTCTTCAGTTGAAAATCATGATAGCATATTTTCGTCAGTTGTGCCAAAGGGTATCATGCCTCAACATAGTTCAGCTTTTGAAAAGTGCGGAATTTTTCAACAAACTCAACAGTCCAAAAACTGACACGAATCCTGTGATGCAGCAGTTAATTGTGATGATTTTCGAAAAAGGTGTACCGTCAGTCGATGAGGCGGTGATCCTGATGCTGCATGCCATGATAGCAAGGGCGTTTCCAAAGGATAACAGACACTTGGATGTCATACGTAGTTTGCTAATTAAACACTGTGGAGACTTTTCATCAACGGAGGTTGCTGTCGTCTGTCTTGGTTTATACAAGAACTACTGTTTGTCACCGAACCACAAGCTGAGTTTGTGCTTATCTAAACACTTGTTGGAAGAAACAAGCAAATCGGCTCTTCATAGTTATGATCTTACAACGCTGTTTAAGACGCTTAAAATCACCAGCAGTAAAATTCGAATGGAAAACAAGGTTGAATTTTTTAACACAATGAGTAATGTTGCCGATCATCTGCCTTCAATGAAGAACCAGTCATGGCGTTGTGCAACTCATGCTGTACAGTTTTATCACAAAATGGGCTACGCTACTGATGAAATTATTGATGCTATGAGTCAGAAAGTTTCCGAGTTAGATTTTCACAGAGCCCGACACAAGGATATGGCTCGTTGTATGTACTGCCTTGAGGATTGGAACGTGAATTTTAATGAGTCTGTGTGCAGTTCGGTTATTAGTAGTTTTCTGTGTGTTCTTGAGAAGGAGGAGAGGAATATAAGGGTCGCTCTGAACAGCCTGCTCACCATGGCGATAGCACTTTCCTTCTCCGGAATGTATTCTCATAAACTTCTTCAAATGATATTCTCTAAGGAAGTCGAAAAGTTCTTACGTGGTAAGTCAAAATCAAAGAAGCAGGTCATACTCTTAGGTGCCTGATCATGATGGTCTAATAATAGTGATGGGTTAGTATTTGGGTTGAAATTAATAATAGTGATGGCAATTTTGCTCTATGTCTCAATGCCAAATAATAGTGATCGTTGGAAATTTTCTCCAAAATTAATAATTGTGCTGACACTATTATTAAGCACCTGAAAGTATTCAAATCTGGGTTTTGTTTTTGATGAATTTTGTAGTTATACTTGCTTTCCTTATTTCATTGATTATTCTGGTATCATACCATCACAGGGGCCTGTTACGCGCTCCGCTGTCCGCCCCCCTTTTTGCACTGCCCATATACGCCGCCCTCTATACGCGCCTTCTTCGCGTTAATGGAACATTATATAATGGCGCGTATAGAGGGCGGCGTATATGGGCAGTGCAAAAAGGGGGGCGGACAGCGGAGCGCGTTACAGGCCCCTGTGCATACCATTAACCCTGTTTGTACTACAGTCTGTCGACCTGTGCACCATTGATGATGGCTTTGAATATCACATTATTTTTGAAGGGTATGTTTTTAGTTTGAAGTAAACAGGGTTGGCTGATTTAAATCAATGATTTTTTTCAAAAAAATCATTGATTTAAATCAAAAATTTTGAAATGATTGCAAAAAGTCAAGAACTTGCAATATCTAACAAGGTTTTTGTAAACTATAACATGATTATGATTAAACAATATACAACATTGGATAATAGATATCAAATTGTGCAGTAATTGTCAACCCTATAGAAACTACAGGCATGCTGCATGGTACCGTGATTACTGCTCCAGCAATGGCCTGTTCAGCTTAACATTGTTAGTATTATTTGAAACTACAATCAGATTCAGCATTAAACTATTGAATTTCCTTTCCTTTTCTGATTGCTGTACATGTAATTGGCAACCGAGTAATTCTACCATATACTCTGCCAACTACCGGTACTCTAGTTGTCTAATGTCTATACTTGATATATGGTGTGATTATGCCCTCAAGTCATTGAGGAGCAAACGCGATTGATAATATATTCAGTTTTCAGCTAAAATTTACTAAATTTATGAGTAAATCTTTAAGCACAGGTCTACCTATCCAGATATGACAACATTGGAACTCATATGGACCTAAGTGTATGCATTATTAAAGTACATGATCACTATATCAGTACTGCCATGATATTTGTGTTTGATAGGTATACACAAAAATAATAAATAATAATAGAATTCGGATTAATCCAGTCTTGGATATAATAAGCAACACCTTTTAGAATCTTCATGTATCAAAGACATTGCACAATTGCATATTTTCATAACAATTAGGAAAAAAATCAAAAAAATCGATTTAAATCAAATAAATCTGATTTAAATCAAATAAATCGATTTTTTTGATTTATTTAAACAAAATCAAAAAAATCACCAACCCTGGAAGTAAATGTGATGTGGAACACTGAGGTGTTTAGAATAGAATAGCAAGTAATCTCCCTAAAATTTCCATAAATTTGGTATCAAAATAGGTAGAAAACAGCATATTATTTGTTATAAATGAATTACACGCAGTGACTACTGTTGGTGGAATCATTGTCAAGCCTTGAAATAGGGTGTCTGTCATTTGCAGAATGAGGTCCACAGAGGGTGAATTTAGTAGCGGGGTTTGTACTACATGGACTTTAATAAAAGTATACATTGGTATGGTTCATTTTTCATCTGATGGTTGATCAAGAAATATTAGCAGACGACAGAAAATAGAAGTGAAGAGGGATTCCAATTCACTGTTTGGAAATGTTCGGATAATGAATTCAACAAATGGCTTATGACCGTTTGTTGAACTTATTATCTGAACAATTCCAAACAGTGAATTGGAATCCCTCTTCTGAACAATTCTAAAAGAGCGCTACTCTTGAATGAGTATTTAGTAAAGAAATGGGTTACCTGTAACATTGGTTAAGTCCATTACCCAACAGAACGGCCCTGTGCCAATGCATTCTCTAATATATGCGAGTCGACCATAGGTCGCCTCGCATATATAAGAGAATGCATTGGCTTTAACACAAATTAAAAATGATAAAATTGTCAAAGAATGTAGAAAAATATTATAAAAATTGTTAAAAAATGTAAGAACAAATTATAAAATTGTTAAAGAATGTAAGAAAAAATGGTAAAAAGCGTTAAAAAAAGAATTGTTTTAGGCCAATGCATTCTCTTATATATGCGAGGCGACCTATGTTCGACTCGCATATATAAGAGAATGCATTGGCACAGGGCATAACTGTAACCATCACAATGTGGTCAATGAACTGGTTCCAATGATATCCATATTTGTATGGTGTTATTGAGACAGACGGTCACAGACCCAAGATATTTTACGCTGTTGAAGCTTTATTTGGGCGTTTTGTTGGGTAAAGGGTTAAGTCCATTAAGACTCGAGTTATGGTCCTTTTCAACTGTGAATTTACTCGCTATTTTGATTTCCAGACTTCAGTTAGAAAAATTTTGTATATCTGATTTTCTGTAGAAATTTTGCACAGTAGAACATTTTTCGAGACCTCCACCCACGTTGAGAGTGCAAACATGTCATTACACACACACTAACATGTATTATGTTATACTTATAAATCCCATTGCATTCTTCGATTACTCATGATTTCTTGATAATGTTGGAAACAAAGTTTTTTTGAATATGATTCAAATATAAGTAGTTCATATTATTATTTCAGAGGTCGATGTCTCAAAATTTCTTGTGTGAAACAAATTTCTTGTTAACCATTTCATGACGGGAGTTTCCTGAATTTTTGCGAACACCCTGTGCCAATGCATTCTCTTATATATTCGAGTTGACCACAGGTCGCCTCACATATATAAGAGAATGCATTGGCCCAACAAATTTTATATTGTTTACTAAACATTTAAAGAAAAAATGATAAAATATTGTTAAAGAATGTAAGAAATAATGATAAAGAATGTAAGAAAAAATGATAAAAAATAATAAAATGTTAAAGAATGTAAAAAAAAATGATAAAATTGTTAACGAATATAAGAAAAAATGATAAAAATTGTTATAGAATGTAAGAAAAAAATGATACAAATTGTTAAAGAATGTAAGAAATAATTATAAAAAAATTTAAAAATCTGTTAAAGAATGTAAGGAAAAATTTATAAAAAATGATGAAAAATTGTTAGGCCTATGCTTTCTCTTATATCAGTATGTGCAGAGGCGGACTGGCCGATCGGGAGACCGGGAAATTTCCCGATGGGCCGGAGGCCGGAAAAATTCTGATTCCACGTGATTTTATATCAAGCGATAATCCGAGGGTTTTATTGACGGTTGGGGGGGGGGCAGTGGCGGACTGGCCGATCGGGAGGCCGGTAAAATTCCGGACGTGCATGGGCCGCCACATGTGTTGTTTAACCAGCTAATCGTAATTTTGTCATTAAATGAACTTGTCAGCATCATATAACACCGCGTAAAGACCCCGTTAATCTCGAGATTTTAACGGTAACTCCCAGCTGTAAATCCCAAAAATATTCTCACGCACCCCTCCCGGACCCCCCCCCCCCAATTGAAATTTACAACAAAATAGGAACGCTTCAGTTGATGCCAGTCTAGATGCTAGGATTCGCGATTTTCTTGTATAGTTTTCAAAAATTTCTCACCCGAGCCGAACAACCATGAACAGCCGGGTGTGTCCTGGTCTCTTGTCCGTAGCCGTATGCATTTGTCTGGAGTTAGACCGCTAGATGTTAGAATTTATGCAACTTTTCAGGTAAAAATATTTGAATGGTCTCATACCGGAAATATATAGAACCATGGTTTATGAATATATAGGATATTAGGCCAGAGGTGCAAATGGAATTATGCAAAAACATGTATTTGGTCTGCATCTGATTCAAGGGGAGGGGGGGGGGGGGAAATGGAATTATGCAAAAATATGTATTTGGTCTGATTCTGATTCAAGGGGGGTGGGGGGGGGGTGCAGTTGGAATTTCCCAAGGTGGACTGTGGACACCCCCGAACAGATGGGCCGGTATTATATTAATTTCCCGGGCCGTTTTTTTGGCCCAGTCCGCCTCTGAGTATGTGCGATGCGACCTATTGTCGACTCGCATATATAAGAGAATGCATTGGCGCAGGGTCTTTAATGTCTTTAACTCCCATCATTAAGTGTTAATTTTGTCCAAGATTACAGCACTTTTTCATTCTCTTTTTTCAGGGAATCCTTCTGAGTACCAGTTCATCAGCAGTAACTTTCTAAATCATATGGCGTGCAGCGTTACTATAGAAGCCCCTCATCTATGTGAAGATCAGATTGATGACGAGTTTTTACAATGGGTTTTTGAGGTATAATAAATTATGATATACATGTATATGTTCTTTGTGTATCAAAAAAAAAATTCTGACTGGTGATTACTGGTAATCCATGCCATTCCATGGTGTGTTATGGTGCTTCATGGTTGTATATACAGTAATGCCCTAAGCAATCGACTCCTTAACTACAGCAGAATTATGGGTAACTTTTCAGGATTTAGTCGGAAATATGGCTTGTTGCCATTCATCAGAAAGCTCTCGGTGAGAGTTTCCGATGAATGGCAACAAGCCATATTTCCGACTAAATCATGAAAAGTTACCCATAATTCTGCTGTGATTAAGGAGTTGATTACTTAGGACATTACTGTAGTCTTCTAATTCTTTAAAGATAGTTTATCTCTTCCACAACATTATCTATATAGTTTCCTGGGTATGAAATAATAAATACATTTTAACTGTAGTGAGCTTTGGATAAAAGTGCCACCATCATGTTAATTACATCACAGCACTCACTAATCCTCGCCACTAAATCTCTCAGTTTTGAGTGGATCACCTTGAATCACTCTCCGAAAATAAATTGCCACAGTGTTGGGTGTTTTGCTTATCACATACTATTTACATACTGTATCACTCCAATATAGATGACCTACTGACATTACTGGAGATGACCTACTCAGGCTACCGACTTGTACTGTAGATGCCCTACTGACATAACTGTAGATGCCCTACTGACATAACTGTAGATGACCTATTGAAATGAACTGTAGATGACCTACTGAAATGAACTATAGATAACCTACTGAAATGAACTGTAGATGACCTACTGAAATGAACTGTAGATGACCTACTGAAATGAACTAGATGACCTACTGAAATGAAATGTAGATGACCTACTGAAATGAACTAGATGACCTACTGAAATGAAATGTAGATGACCTACTGAAATGAGCTGTAGATAACCTACTGAAATTAACTGTAGATAACCTACTAAAATGAAATGTAGATGACCTAATGAAATGAACTGTAGATGACCTAATGAAATTAACTGTAGATAACCTACTAAAATGAAATGTAGATGCCCTACTGAAATGAACTGTAGATGGCCTACTGAAATGAACTGTAGATGACCTACTGAAATGAAATGTAGAGGACCTACTGAAATGAACTGTAGATGACCTACTGAAATGAACTGTAGATGGCCTACTGAAATGAAATGTAGAGGACCTACTGAAATGAACTGTAGATGACCTACTGAAATGAACTGTAGATGACCTACTGAAATGAACTGTAGATGACCTACTGAAATGAACTGTAGATGACCTACTGAAATGAACTGTAGATGACCTACTGAAATGAACTGTAGATGACCTACTGAAATGAACTGTAGATGACCTACTGAAATGAAATGTAGAGGACCTACTGAAATGAACTGTAGATGGCCTACTGAAATGAAATGTAGAGGACCTACTGAAATGAACTGTAGATGACCTACTGAAATGAACTGTAGATGACCTACTGAAATGAACTGTAGATGACCTACTGAAATGAACTGTAGATGACCTACTGAAATGAACTGTAGATGACCTACTGAAATGAACTGTAGATGACCTACTGAAATGAACTGTAGATGACCTACTGAAATGAACTGTAGATGACCTACTGAAATGAACTGTAGATGACCTACTGAAATGAACTGTAGATGACCTACTGAAATGAAATGTAGAGGACCTACTGAAATGAACTGTAGATGGCCTACTGAAATGAACTGTAGATGACCTACTGAAATGAAATGTAGAGGACCTACTGAAATGAACTGTAGATGACCTACTGAAATGAACTGTAGATGCCCTACTGAAATGAAATGTAGATGACCTACTGAAATGAACTGTAGATGGCCTACTGAAATGAAATGTAGAGGACCTACTGAAATGAACTGTAGATGACCTACTGAAATGAACTGTAGATGCCCTACTGAAATGAAATGTAGATGACCTACTGAAATGAACTGTAGATAACCTACTGAAATGAACTGTAGATAACCTACTGAAATGAACTGTAGATGACCTACTGAAATGAACTGTAGATAACCTACTGAAATGAACTGTAGATAACCTACTGAAATGAACTGTAGATGACCTACTGAAATGAACTGTAGAGGACCTACTGAAATGAACTGTAGATGACCTACTGAAATGAAATGTAGAGGACCTACTGAAATGAACTGTAGATGACCTACTGAAATGAAGTGTAGATGACCTACTGAAATGAAGTGTAGATGACCTACTGAAATGAAGTGTAGATGACCTACTGAAATGAACTATAGATGACCTACTGACTTTTACTGTAGATGAATTACTGACATGAAATGTAGATGACCTGCTGACATTAGTGTCCTGCGAAGCTTCGAAGATTCGATTCAATGTGGACATCGGCGACCAAATTCAGAATTGATACCGAATCGGCTCTCCGATTCCTAATTATTTTCAAATTGGCCCATTCTTTCATGTTTATGGGGACAAACAAACTAAATTTATTATTTATGGAGCTCAGTTGACAGGGCATTTGCCGCATTGAACCATGTTTTATCATCAGTGCCATGTGTGGTGTAATTTAGAGTTTATACTAGTTACATTTACGTCCAATCGCAGTCTGTCACCCTTGTGAGGATGTCATTACCCGATCTAACACTTCTAACACTGGTGGTTCTTGGACAATGTTGGGGTAAAATATAGTATATATAAGTGACTATAATCACTGTATACATGTCAAAAGTCAAGACATCTACAGCCTATATACTTTTATATATAGTTAGTGTTAGCAATAGTTTCTTCTAATCGTTATAAACATGCATTCATACATATGTTAACTTGCCAAGTGTGTTTTGTGTCATAATTATGGTAGTTGCATATTAATACTTTTTAATTCCTCAATACTGTTAATATCCAATGTTCCACCTGTATATTTAACATATGATGGTCCCTCGCATAAATGCATTCCTTTGGAAAAGAAATCCGGGTAATGCCATGAACACATGGTGATTATATAGAGTTATATCCCATCAAACAGAATGCATTATTACAAGTAGCCTATGCGGTACTGGTGTGGCGGTCATACACATTGATATGCATGCCATTTTTGATGATACAGCATCAGTCATGGAATCCAGTCATAGTCATTGACAACTATCAAATAAATTAATGAACACTATTAGATATAATATACACAAAACATTTGTCTTTGAACTCTGTCTTGTACTTTGTTTCATATTTGAAGAAAGGTCTCAGCTTTTATGACAAATAAGTGAATTATCATTCGAAGGATAGCCGATGGTCAGCTATGATTTATTCTCTGTCCAGTGCTTGTCCTGATTCTATTTGGATTTGATGTCGATGTCGACATCGAACATTCGATTCGATTCGAGATTCGATTCGATTCGAGATTCGATTCTGTCGCAAAATTTCCGATTCGCAGGGCCCTAACTGATATGTACTACAGATGAGAAAAATTATAATATCACCCTGCAGGTTAGTTAATTATACCCCCTTTTTTAAAAGGGGGGGGGTATACTGTTTTGCATCTGTCCGTGAGTGTGTCGAGCCGTCCATCCGATATCTGATCAGGTCATAACTTGAACAGTAGTGCTCAGGTCTCCATGAAATTTGGTATAGATATTTACTACTATGAGGACATTCAATAGAGTATTCAATCGTTTTGTTCAGGGTTTTTATACCCCCAAGAAAATGGGGGGTATACTGGATTGACTGCGTCTGTCCGCACACTTTCTCCCTCCGTGTGTCCGTCTGTCCGTCCGTCCGTCCGACCTCATAATTCGAACAACTATGAACCGATTTCAATAATTTTTTGTATGCAATCTCCTTAGGACTGCCTCTCCGCATGATGCTAATTGCGGTTCGGTCAGACTTTTTTATTTTAAGTTACGCCTCATTTTCGACTTATTTTGACTTAGAAAATTCGGTCTGACTTAATAACTTTAACAAATATGAACCGATTTCAATAATTTTTGTATACATGCTTCTCACAATACCCTCTCTACATGATGCGGCTAGGGATTGGCTCCGACTGTTTTTCATAATATTACACTTCATTTTCGACTTATTTTGACTTAATAACTTTAACAAATATGAACCAATTTGAATAATTTTTTCTGTACAAGCTTCTTGTTACACCATATCAATATTATTAGTCCGAATTTTTCTTTAAAGTTAAAAATATTTTTTGTTGGGTTTATGGATAATGCGGGTTGAATTTGCCACGGTGGGGGTATGCTAGCACTCGAGTTGTTCTAGTGTTATTCATCTTTGTTTATCTGAAAATGCTGATTTTGGGTCTGTCTGCCTGACTATCTCAGTCATAGGTTACAGGTATGCTCACACTATAGCTAGGCATTATGCCACATGGGGGTTGGCACCGGACAACAATCTCTTGTTAGCTCAACTTGACAAAGTCAAGTTTGAGCTATTGTCATGGGTTGGAGTCCGTCATCTGTCTGTGCGTTCGTCTATCAACAATTTACATACAGGTCATATCTGTCATCTGATTGTCCTCATACTTCTGATCGTCCTCAAACTTCATTTGGATGTTCGGGGTGACCTCTAGATGGGAGCCATCAATTGTTTTCCGAAATTCTTTATAAAAAAATGGTCGCCAGCAGCCATCTTGGATTTCAAATTTGATTTCATCGGCACACACTACAGCCCGCATTTATTGGAAAATTGTTTTGCAAATTTACAAGCATGTTTAGGATTGCCTCTAAATGGTAGCTATCAAATTTGAACAATTGTCGATGAAAAACATGGCCCGGCAGCCATCTTGGATTTTACTCTTTGCATGACTAAATCATTTGCCGTGCCCTACAACCAACATTTTTATATTTGAATCATCCCAAACTTAATAAGAATTTTTAGGGTGACCTGCAGATGGGAGCTTACTAATATTTCCAAACCTCATTTAAAAACATGGCTGGTAGCAGCCATCTTGAACTTTAATCTTTGCATGACTGAATCCTTTGGCATGCCCTACATCGAATGTTATTCATCAGATTGTTCCCAAAGCTTGACCGCTAATATTACTTACACTTTCTGCATTCCTTATAACTTCTTTGACTCTAATGTATGACATTGTTATGCATTATCCCTTCTCCAAGTTGAGCTACAGTGTCATTGACCCTTTCATGATTTCTGATATTCTATTCAAGGAAGACAGACTTGATGTGATGAAAAGAAGTTCCCTTGTTACAAATCACGACCGGATGCTGGCACAGATATCAAACAATCTAAATTCACTCCTGGGAGAAGAGGTCCACCACAGCAAATACCTGCTGCCCCATTATCATCAAAAAGGTCTGTAATCAGGACTCAATAAAATACCTGCTGCCCCATTATCATCAAAAAGGTGTGTAATCAGGACTCAATAAAATACCTACTGAGCCATTATCATCAAAAAGGTCTGTAATCAGGACTCAATAAAATACCTGCTGCCCCATTATCATCAAAAAGGTGTGTAATCAGGACTCAATAAAATACCAACTGCCCCATTATCATCAAAAAGGTCTGTAATCAGGACTCAATAAAATACATGCTGCCCCATTATCATCAAAAAGGTCTAATCAGGAATCAATAAAATACCTGCTGCCCCATTATCATCAAAAAGGTCTGTAATCAGGACTCAATAAAATACATGCTGCCCCATTATCATCAAAAAGGTCTGTAATCAGGACTCAATATATGGTCAAGTCTGAGTTTATTGTGCCTGTCAATTGTAGATTGAGGTCCCCAGAGGTTGAATTTAGTGATGCTATCCAGCATAGCGGTCTAGCATAACAAATTCACCCTCTTGGGACCTGATTCTGCATGGCCTTATCTGCTATGGTAGACATAGACTCAGATTGAAGTTCCCAAATTGTGAATATTGTTATGTACTCCCATTGGGAACATTGATGATGCAATGTGTCATCTGCCAATTTGGGGATGTAGAAAAAGAAAATAGAATCTATGTGAAGAAGTTTCTATAGGAATTTGATGATAAAGAAACTTCAGAAAGATGAGGCCTAAGCAGAATGAGGTCCCCAGAGGGTAAATTTGGTGATGCTAGCCCACTATATCTGAAACCCCCCATTTACTATAGATGCAATTTTAAATTACCATAAAATTATTGTCAACAGGGACCATTGTTCTCAAAGGGACAAATAATATCCAACAGAAACTCCGCATCGCACATCGACAAAGATAGCGACTCCGGGAAAGCTTGCAGGGACAAATACGTCACAAACATGGCGGCGTTGAGATTGGCAGGTCACTTAATACAAGCAAATTACTTATACCAGCCTCAATGAAAAATTTACAGAACAGTCTTTTTTCTGACTGTTTAACCCTTTGAGTGCCACGGGCCGATCTCATCTGCCCTAATTTACGGTGTGTAAAGTCGGCCCTAAAAAAAAAAAAATAATAACCTTAGGGGCATGTTATAACTCAAAACTATCACCAAGTATTCATAGTAATAATTTTGATGCCCATAAAAAACATAAGATTCCCTGGCACTAAACCTACTAAATATACCTGTTAAAGAATATAAGAAAAAATTATTAACATTTTAAAAAATTGTAAAAAATAATAACAAAAGATGAAAAATTGTTAGGCCAATGCATTCTCTTATATATGCGAGGCGACCTATGGTCGACTCGCATATATAAGAGAATGCATTGGCACAGGGTATATGGGTTGAAACAAAAATCGGACCTGGCACTCAAAGGGTTAACCATGGTTGATTAATTGTTTGATTAAGTTGAAAGAAGGTATTACCGTTTTGTGAAAACTAATGAAAATTACATACATGTGTAACTTTTGACATATCACTGACACTGCTCACGCTAGGTTGATATATTTGTTGATCGGGTTTCCCTTTGCATTGTCTGTAAGGCAGCACACGTAACATTCAGCGATGTTTTATCACTGTATAGTTCACATCACATAATTTAAAAACCCACTTGCTAAATTTTTGCCAAATAAAAATATTTTTGCCATTGGCAAATTTGGCAAGTGGCAGCATGAACCCTGCTGCTAAAACCACAACTTGAGCGGCAATTTCCATATATGTTCTATGACTGTAAATTAGGGAATTAGTGTTGTTGGCAAAATATTGTACTTGTAACCATAGTAACCTGTTGTATTATGAGCAGACTGACTGAGACACATCTCAGGATTTTTTCAGATATAGAGATTCATGTTGACTGCGATGGTGAACTATCTTGGTATTTTTTCAGATAAGAGATTCATATTGACTGTGATGGTGAACTATCTTGGTATTTTTTCAGATATAGAGATTCATGTTGACAGTGATGGTGAACTATCTTGGGATTTTTTCAGATATAGACATTCATGTTGACTGTGATGGTGAACTATCTTGGTATTTTTTCAGATATAGAGATTCATGTTGACTGTGATGGTGAACTATCTTGGGATTTTTTCAGATATAGAGATTCATGTTGACTGCGATGGTGAACTATCTTGGTATTTTTTCAGATATAGACATTCATGTTGACTGTGATGGTGAACTATCTTGGGATTTTTTCAGATACAGAGATTCATGTTGACTGTGATGGTGAACTATTGTGGTATTTTTTCAGATATAGAGATTCATGTTGACTGTGATGGTGAACTATCGTGGTATTTTTTCAGATATAGAGATTCATGTTGACAGTGATCGTGAACTTGTTCCTGTAGAAGATTGGGATCTTGATGACAGGAGGTATTAAAGATTCTTTATATGTTCTGATAGGTATTAAAGATGGTCTATCTCTTCCTAAAAATGTTTTATAGATAAAATATAGATATGAGTCTAAGACACCTGCCCGGAAATACTTCTATCAATTAAGATTGTTTTTACATCGATATTTTCTTATATTATGCAATAATCAAGTGGGACATTTTTTCATTACTATTTTTAGATAGAGTTATCCCTCATGCTACGCTCCTTCTTTGTTTACATTAAATTTGTTTTCCATCCTGCCCATGTTTCAATTTGGCACCGTGTGGGTATTCCAGCACCCAAAGTGAAACTTCTTGTCTCTTCTTGGCATATCACTATCACAGCTAAACAGTGTCATGTTGTAAATATAACAACATGTTCTATCCCAGTTCAATGGAATACATTTCTTCCTAGTAACCCCTTCATGGTGGGAGCTACGCAGGTGCAGCATTAAAGATTCTGTGCCTTCGCATATATAAGAGTTTGCACTGGCTTACAAGGTCAAGGTAAACATTGTTAGGCCAATGTAAGCTCTTATATACATTTATTTGAGGCTGCAATGGGAGACTCGCATATATAAGATTGATTGATTGATTGGGGTTTATTGTCGCTTTAGCTACTAAGGCCATATCACGACATTGCCAGTTTTAGTGGTGGAGGAAATCCGCACACTTGCGACTAATCTAACAGTGATTTCAATGGCTGATAAACTCGTCAACCATGTGCGGCAAACCACCGGCGATCGGCGAGTAACTGGCAACTCCACCAGATAACGATTTCGAGTTACAAAGTCCACAATGGAAACATGTGGATTTGAACCCTTATCGCCAGCGCATATATAAGAGAATGCATTGGGACATACATGTAGTTTTCGCAAAATTTCAGGAAGCTCCAGTCATGGAAGGGGTATATACTCTCCTGTTGACTGGTCTCTCTGACTTAAAATTATAATATGCTCCTGAATCTATATAGAAAACTCAGGGAAGAGATAGACCATCTTTAACCCTTTCATGACTGGAGCTTCCTGAATTGTTTGAAAACCCTGCACCAGTGCATTCTCTTATATATGCAAGTCTCCCAAATGGCGCCTTGCATTGGCCTAACAATATTTAACTTGATCTCGTAAGCGAGTGCATTCTTTTGTATATGGGAGGCTCCCTATGGGAGACTCGCATATATAACAGAATGCACTGGCACAGGGTCTTCAATGCTGCACCAGTGCAGCTCCCATCATGACAGGGTTAAAATGATACTATACCATCAATATAGCAGAGCAGCCCTGTTAACCCTTTACCCAACAGAAGGGCCTTGTGCCAATGCATTCTCTTATATATGCGAGTCGACCATAGGTCGCCTCGCATATATAAGAGAATGCATTGGCTTAACACATTAAAAATTATAAAATTGTTAAAGAATATAAGAAAAAATAGTAAAAAGTGTTAAAAAAAGATTTTTTTTAGGCCAATGCATTCTCTTATATATGCGAGGCGACCTATGGTCGACTCGCATATATAAGAGAATGCATTGGCACAGGGCATAACTGTAACTATCACAATGTGGTCAAGGAGCCGGTTCCAATGATATCCATATTTACGTGCGCTCGCGCAACAGTATGGCGATCAGACAGATTCGTAGGTTGGTGTCACCCTACTCCGTTTCACTCCATGACGTCACCAAAAATGACGTAAAACCTCGTGGCGTTCTGACATTTTTACTGTGCCGCGTTTTTGCTATGTTTATTTTATGTGTTGTTTTCGATTATCTGTTTGTCGCCGATATCGCCATTTGTCGGGATTCCCTGTTTCTATATTTAAAACTGGCATGCTCGTAGTGAGCCTCGATTTTGATTTTTTCTCCCAGGTCAAAATACGTCAGAGTTATGACAAAAATAGATCGACCTACATTTTCTCCATCAGAACTCTACATCAAAGAGTCTATAGACTCCTTCGGGACCTACATAGACTCCTTCATTTGGGTATTTTTACTTATAATTGGGAAATTTGATCATTTTTGGTTCGTGCGAAGACCTCTTTTTATCGTGCGGGGAAAGAGAGACATTCAAAACGCGATTTCGTAATTCGACGCAATAGGCTGAATAGCCTAACCTTCAGCCGAGTTCCGGGTCAAATACGACGAATGACGTAACACAAAACAAAACGCATTTGTTGACACAAACACCGTTTGAAGAGTTTATTATTACATAAAATGATCGTTATTGATTAATTATTGATTAATTATTGATATTTATTTTTTAAATTATTGTTTATTACATTTTTGCGCACGTTGGCATCTCTCTGAGTGCATTCTAGTTGTATGGTTTTATTGAGACAGACCCAAGATATTTTAGGCTGTTGAAGCTTTATTTGGCCGGTTTGTTGGGTAAAGGGTTAATTAATGATCCGATTCGATGGTCCCCGTATCATCTAGTTACAACAACAATGGAATTTCACCAAAAGCATTTAGTTATCAAAATTAGTTTATTACCAATAAATACTTACAACAACACCAATCACAATATCATATTTGGCGAATCGGTAAATACCATCAGAACAGGGGAGCAGCCCTGCCTTGAAATAGTGTGTCTGTCATTTGCAGAATGAGGTCCCCAGAGGGTGAATTTAGTTCTGCTATCCCTGCTGTGCGAGCTAGAATCACTAAATTCACCCTCTGGTGACCTCATTCTGCTTAGGCTTTATCTTCTGGGAAATATCTATAGTCTCAAATTAACATTGTTTTCAGTTACTTTTTCCCTTCTGTTCAGTTTCTATATCCCCTAATTTGCAGCAGATAAAATGCATAATTGAGGTTACCAATTGGTGAACATCACCAACTGGGAAACTTAGCATAGCAGTTGAGGCGGCATGAGGCCTCAGCAGAAAGAGGGTAAATTTGGTGATGCTAGCCGCCATGCGGTATAGCGTCACTAAAGTCACCCCCCCTGGGGACCTCATTCTACAAATGACAGACACACTATTCGCCGGCTTGGGAGCAGCCCTGTTAATTAGTATGGACTTTCAGCAAAATCCGAAGCCAAAGGAATCCTATTGGCCATTTTTATATGCCCATTTGAAGAAAACATGGTTGTATTATGTTATGAGTCTGTCTGTCCATCCATCGTAACGCCTGGCCGTCCATACGTCCATTAGCTTTTTTGATTTCCCACCGATAACTCCATTTTGAATTATTTGATAAGAACCAAAGTTAGTTTGTGTGTTTTCAGCCAAAAATACAGGCCAAGTTTCGATATAGGCTCCGTCCAATTATTTTTACATGAGTTACAGCATTTTTTCAACCCGATTTTGTAACATTTTCGTTTCTGACCGATAACTCCAGTTTGCATTATTTAATCAGATCCAAAGTTTGATATGTGTGTTTCTCAGCCAGTTATACAAGCCAAGTACAAATATGGGTTCTGTCAAATTTCCCCTATCAAATAACATTTTGGTTTCTGGCCGATTGTTTGATCAGGACTAAAGTTGGTATGTGTGTTTCACAGCTAACATTACAGTTGAAGTTTGAATATGGCTTTGTCAAATGATTTTTACATGATTCATGGCCCTTTTCCAACTTTGAAGTCACCTGATTTAATAGCAATGCTACATGTAAAGAAACAGGTGTATTTATTCACGCCCCCGCGATGCTCTTGTTTATCTGTAGCACATATTACACAATGCCAATTTTTTTTTAAAGTTTAACATTATTGTTGAAGTCATTGTATTGTTGCTTTGTAGCAAGTATGCGAGCCACATGGGGGGTTTAAGCTCCAAAATACAGCTAATAATATTCACTTTTTAATTTTAAGTTTTATTTTATTTACCCAATATACTACCTTTCTACGTACATTATATGTCACAGAAAGATGCATTGAAGTCATAAAAACACGTTGTATATATGATTTCAGGATTTATTGTAAATTTCAGCTGGGCTTTCTTCTTTTCTATATGTGTCAGCAGAGTTAACTCTGCTGTCACTATAGGAAATATGTTTTGCCTGTCTGGAATTTGGCTCCAGATTTTTCTTAACCCTTTCTCAAGGCCTGAAAATTTGAGACAAACGACCATTCAGTTCGCCTGGAGGTTACCTAAACTGACGCAAACAAAAAACAGGTCATCCAAAGTTTTCTGTAGTCTCTCAATCACTGATTCTCAACTTAATTATTTCTCAATCAAGTCCAAGCCTTGAAATAGGGTGTCTGTCATTTTCAGAATGAGGTCCCCAGAGGGTGAATTTAGTGATGCTACCCCGCATAGCGTGCTAGCATCACCAAATTCACCCTCTGGGGACCTCATTCTACTTACAACTCAGCAGAATGAGGTTCCCAGAGGGTGAATTTGGTGATGCTAGCCCGCTATGCGGGGTAGCATCACTAAATTCACCCTCTGGAGACCTCATTCTGCAAATGACAGACACCCTATTTCCAGGCTTGATCAAGTCTCAAAATGGACATTTTGAATTATTATTTCAATCAGTTACTCATTGCTTGGTAATAATACCAGTAGTAGTGCTATAACAGTTTGTGTAACCCTTCTTGTAACCTATGGGTTAACCAAGGCACAAACTAGGTGAACGAAAAATAGGTTACACTAAATTATTAAATTTGCAGACCTGCTTTCTATTTATTATCTGAACATTTTCCACCAATGAATATGAATACTTAGCACTTGTATTATCTTTTCATCCAACTGTTGTCTGCTAATTTATCCTGAACACCCCTCCAAATGAATAATAAACCATTCCAATATATTCTTTTATAACTGACGGGAGAATCCATCTAGTATAGAAAGGGTTAATGCATGGCTTCCCTGAGAGCATGCCACTAGACGTATTTAGGCCCAAAAAAGGGGTTTTGGTTCTCAGGCCCCGCCACATTGAATAAAAAAAGGGCCTCATCAGGCCTTTTTATTGCGATGCCTGATGTTATGACAAAAAAAATAAAATTTAATTTACAAAAATGTCCATAGGTCGCCTCGCATATATAAGAGAATGCATTGGCTTAACAATTTTTTGCAATTTTAATAATTTTTTCTTGTATTTTTTAACAATTTTATAATTTCACCCATACAGAGCCCCAGACAAACATGAGCAGACAACACTCTTCTGTATGCTTCTATATATGTGTGGGGCTCCCTGCAGGGTAATGGATGTTTTTTATTTTATGTCCTAAAAATTGTAAGAAACATTTATTTTTTTAAAATGATAAAAAATTGTTAGGCCAATGCATTCTCTTATATATGCGAGGCGACCTATGGTCGACTCGCATATATAAGAGAATGCATTGGCACAGGGTAAAAAAATCCCGACTTACGACTGGATTTGATATGGCGGGTCACATATCCCTATCATCCCTATGTATATTTTTTGCAGGCTAGCCGTGGTATTGTTTGACCAGGACAATTTCTACACATTAAAGAAGAACAGTGGTGAAGTATCAAAGCATTTGAAAGGTTATTATGGAACGAAGCTTCGACAGCTCTGTAAACTAGGATATACTGTGATGCCCGTAAGTAGCTAAAGCCTAATAATATTCGCTTATGAATTTTTCCGGGTCAAGAAATAGATTGATAAATACCTGAACTACCTTTCACATAAAGATGCATTGAAGTTATAAAAATACACCTTCGAACAAAAAAGTTGAACCCCAAGAAAATACAGTGCAATTTATATTCTTTGAAATTCTAAAAATCACTGAAACAGAAAAATGTGTGACTGTCTGGTGATGGTATATTGCATTTTCTTAACATGGAACTATTTAAAAACCTTTTTTTAAAACCTTAAAAAATTTGTTCGGAAATCTTCCGCCTAGGTATGTTTTGAGATGCCTCTTACCAAATTATATATATAGAAAATTTTGGATTTCAAATTTCATCTTGGATTTCAAATTTGAATCTATCTGCACACCCTAATTAATCTGCATTAATTTTATTTGGGGAATTCTTCTAAAAATTTACAGGCATGTTTAGGATCACCTCTAGATGGTAGCATTCGAAGTTTTAACGATTTTCCATTTAAAACATAGCTGCTAGCAGCCATCTTGGATTTTACTCTTTGCATGACTAAATCCTTTGGCACACGCTACAGCCCACATTCCTCATCCGATAATCACCAAACTTCATATGGATCTTTGGTGTAACCTCTCGATGGGAGCCAAAATGTTAAAAAACATGGCCACCAGCAGCCATCTTGGATTTTACTCTTTGCATGACTAAATCCTTAGGCCCACCGCACCCTACAGCCCACATCCTACATCCGATTTATAGGGAATGGATGACCACCAGTCAGGAAGGGATGAACATAAAAATTGTATAGAACAAAATTTAGCTCTCTGAAATTATGACACTGACTGAGACAAATTAACAATAATATGAACATTTTGTCTTTCCTCACAATATGTAACTTATCTTATGTTTCAGCTGCCCGTTCAGGTAGACGCGGAGAACTATATATATATATATGGTTTTCCGCATCTCTTCGATTGGGCTGCTGTGACTCAACTCAAATGTTGAAAAAATATATTTATATACACTTTATGTAAATGTTTGAACAAATTGTAAAAAAAAAGGTGAATAAATTATACAAAAATAAGGATGACCACCAGATGGAAGTCATCAAAATTTCAAGGAAAAACGTGGCCCTGACAGCCATCTTGGATTTTAGTCTTTGCATGACTAAACCTTTGGCATACCCTACAGCTCACATCATACATCCGATCATCTAACTGTATATGGAATGGATCTTCAGGATGACCACCAGATGGAAGTCATCAACTTTTTCCAAATTTCAAGGAAAAACATGGCCCTGACAGCCATCTTGGGTTTTACTTTTTGCATAACTAAATCTCTGGCACACCCTACAGGCCACATCCCTCATCCGATCGTCACCAAATTTTCTATAGATTTTCAGGGTGACCTCTAGATGGGAGCCACCAATATTCCGATATTCGTTAAAAAACATGGTCACCAGCAGCCGTCTTATATTTCACATTCAAATCCATTGGCACATACTGCAACCCACATTTATTGGATAAATGTTTTTTTTTAATTTACAGGCATGTTTATGATCACTTCTAGATGGGCGCTATCAAATGTGAAGATTTTCAATGAAAAACATGGCTGCCGGCAGCCATCTTGGATTTTACTCTTTGCATGACTAAATCCTTTGGCACACCCTACAGCCCACATCCTACATCCGATCGTCATCTAACTTTATATGGAATGGATTTTCAGGATGAACACCAGATGGAAGTCCTCAAATTTTTCCAAATTTCAAGGAAAAACGTGGCCTTGACAGCCATCTTGGATTTAACTTTTTGCATGACTAAATCCTTCGGCACATCCTACAGGCCACATCCCTCATCTGATCATCACCAAATTTTGTATCGATTTTCAGGGTGACATCTAGATGGGAGCTACCGATATTCGTTAAAAAACATGGCCACCAGCAGCCATCTTGTATTTCACATTTTAATCCATTGGCACATTCTGCAGCCCACATTTATGGGAGAAATGTTTTGAAAATTTGCAGGCATGTTTATGATCACTTCTAGATGGGAGCTATCAAATATGAATGATTTTCAATGAAAAACATGGCTACAGGCTGCCATCTTGGACTTTACTCTTTGCGTGACTAAATACTTCAACACGCTCGACAGCCAACATTTTTAATCCAATCGATCCCAAACTTCATATGGCTCTTCAGTTAAACCTCTGGACTATTATTTAAACTTTCCAACTTCCTTATCGCTGCATTGACTGTAATGTATGATATTATCCCTCTTCCAAGTGGAGCTACAGTGTAATTGACACTTTCATTTCAAGATTTGCTGTTCATTTCAGGTAATAGCTACTGAATATAGTGAAAGTGACAACAGAGTTGGCTACTTAAGAAAATTGCTGAACGATGCCAGCATATCTCCACTCGAATCTACAAAATGGTATGAGGAGTGATGTAGACTTTCGTTGGACTCAATTTAGTTCCCTTGATTTCCATCATGCATATGGATATGAGGGATCCTCGAGGGATGGTCATGTTTTAATGCAGCACCTAGTGCCCACTCAGGTACCTTACTCAAATTTAAATTCGTGCTATGCTATTTTTTGCATGCCCCCATATGGGCTAATTTAAAACTGAGTGAAAATTAGTATGACCAGAAAAAATTTGCGAATTCAGGAAAAAAAATAAGTAGAAGAATTTATGGGTATTGAGTATGTATTATTGAACTATGAAATATCTGATGACTTCTGAACCCAGAATCTATTTACTTGGTCAATGTGGTTACTTTTAACTTTTGTCCTACTCATGCGATGAAGAATAGTATAGATAACCATCATTATTCATCACAAGCATATGAATAACTGTTATCGTTTGCTCGTTGTATGGTCTTTATATGATAACTACATTCAGGAATGATTAAGAACAGAAACTGGCATCGAATACAAAGTTCTTGTGGAAATACTTTTGTCAGTTTTAAATTTGCGCGAATTTAAATACGAGTAAGGTAGTTGTTTTCAGATCCAGTTTTGGGCACATTGCATTTTGGATTCTCAAAATGAAACATGGTGTGCCACACTGAGATATCGTTACACCATTATCAAGGCTATTTAACATGGTGTGCCACACTGAGATATTGTTACACCATTATCAAGGCTATTTAACCTAAAACTAGATTTTTACATGTTTAAGATTCAGGAGCCAGGTTTGGGCCTCAGCCATAGCAAAACTTCATGTCATGTCTTACTATGGCTATTTTTACAATGATTTAAAGGCGGACTGTACACTAAATCTGGCCATTTTTGGGACCAACTCATTTTATACTCAACAGAATATATGCAACCGATGAATGAATTTCAGCCATGGATTGAGTGCAAAACTCATTTACCATATGAACGATACATGGTAATTATAACGAAAATGAATTTATGACTCCAGCCATAAATTCATTTTCATTATAATTTTCCATGTTGTTTGCATAATTCATAGACACCTGTGTGTATTTTGCACTCATCCATGGCTCAAATTCATTCATTTGTTGCATATATTCTGTTGAGTATAGGACCCATTTAAGATTTTTGTTTTTCTTCATAAAAATCTGACTCTTAATAATAAATATTTATTGAAATATTTATTAAAATACCTATCTTCCAACTTTCCCATATTGCTAGATAGATTTATTCCATGCCCATTAGGTAAAGGCCAAATTTATTTAATGTATTTACAACAATCATGCAAATATGATATTCAGTTAATTGGATATCGCTTAAGTGCATATTTTGGGTATTTGCCTAAAATTTACCTGCATCAAACCATTTCCTTCTAAAAATGACTATTTTTACCAGTTTGTTTGCAGAGAGATCTTGGGGTTTATTGCATACTAAAATCGTTGAAGGTACAACACAACAATCTGACACAATGAGGATGAATTGGTCATTTTGTAATGTCAATGTGTTTGTTAAAATACATTTTTCGAATTAAAGCTCCTTAATTACTATTTCTTTGGCTTCGGGGATAAACAAATATTTCATTCGAGTCGAGGAACCCACCGGTCAAAGCTCAGAGTTATCATATATTAATTTTTTAAATATATTATTTTTCACCACCTGGAATATTTGGTGGCCTAGAAAATATTTGATGAGCCGACCGACATACTCTCGATACCAAATTGTGTTGAACAAAATGTTTATATATAAACACGTTTTGGAATTTTTTTTACTAGAGTAGGCAGTTAGCATAATTTTTTGGTAATTAACAAGCCTTGAAATAGTGTGTGTCATTTGCAGAATGAGGTCCCCAGAGGGTGAATTTAGTGATGCTACCCCGCATAGCGGGCTAGCATCACCAAATTCACCCTCTGGGAACCTCATTCTGCTGAGGTGTAAGCAGAATGAGGTCCCCAGAGGTGAAATTGGTGATGCTAGCCCGCTATGCGGGGTAGCATTACTAAATTCACCCTCTGGGGACCTCATTCTGCAAATGACAGACACACAATTTCAAGGCTTGGTAATTAATCAATTCTGATAACTAAAGCATCCTTTGAAGAAATGCTGTTGTTGTTGGAATCTGATGATATGAGGACCATCAAATCAGATAATGAACCTTTAATCAGCATGTTTTATATATGTTTCTTTTTATGATGCTCATGTTCACAGAAATTATGATTATTACGTGTAATCAGTTTTACCCACCGCAATTACAGAGTGGAACAAATTGCCCGATAGTGCAAAAAGTTGCAATATGCTGGAAGCCTTTAATAAGGAACTCTACTGAAACCTGAATCGCCCACCTTTTTATTGTTATCATAGTAAATGTTGCAAATCATGTATCCTCCATATCCATTTAAGACTAAATTGTAGCAACCTAAATCATGATCTGACATACAATTATGTCAAAACTTCCCCATTTTGCCTGTGTGGTGAACTTGAAACATGATATCATTGATTGTACATTCTACCAAGAGCAAAGAAAAATACTCTTTGAATCTCTCCAAAACGTTATTCTTTCAGAGAACACAGCTGCAGGGATCACGCGAACTCACCCTCCGTGAAAACAAACAAATTATCGAAGGAGCGCAAACATACATCATAAGTGCAAAAAGATTCCCATGATAAAATAATATGTTGTGACTATACTACCTCCGATCCAACATTCAAATATAACCGTCTACACCGACAAGACTCATTTATGGAATGTTTATATATTTTAAGGCAGTTTCCCCCCCCCCCCCCTTACATGGCATCTGATGCAGGCATACTAATTTAAGCAGTCACACAACTCTGTCACTTCCCTCTCTTTTCCCACTATCTCTCTCTCTTACTCGCTCTCTCCTCACCCTCCGATGAATAGTGTGCATTATTATATCAACTATGCTCCTTTAATAACTTCTCTCCCCTTTTTCTCTTCCTCGTTCTCTCCTCTCACCCTCCCTCTCCTGCCATCTTTCTTGACACTATCAATACATGAATCTCTCTTCTACATTATATTTCCAGTCCTTCCCGTCCAATCCTCCCTCTCCACTTAATGGAGAGGGTGGGCAACAAAAGGGGAGCCAACTTAAAATAAGCCCCTGGTCATATTGTTTAATCCCCCTTTCCATTCATTCCATTTATGTATACACGCACTATTAGTATCATGGTGGGGAATCACGTGGTTTCGAGTTGATGAGTATCACATATTATTCAAAATGGCTGAGGTGATCGAAAATGTGGTCAGAAACAAGGAAAAAGGTAACTAAACTAAGATAATACATATTACCTTGTATTTTGTCAGCTACGAGCAAATGCTACATTATTTTTCAAACAAGCTGATACCCCATGTGTGTCCAAATTCACATTTGTTTGCTCTAACAAATTTGACCAAAGTTGTCAGTCGAAGGATTCTCCTAGAACTATGGCCTGGTGTGTTCCACACACCTCCAACTGGCAACTTGGTCATAATGTTATAGAAAACCACAGAGTATTTCCGAACAAATAAAATAAATTAGCTTATGCTCATAACAGTCAAAATGCTATGGTTTTGTCAGTTCCTCATATATTATGTTTTGTGTGTGTTTGCACTAGCCTCAGCCATTTTGTATGTGTGGTACTCACCAACCTCGAAACCATGTGATACTTACTTATGTTTTATTTGATATTATTTACCTACATGTGTGCTAATAGGATTGAAAAATAAATATGTTTACACCAAACCTTGATTGACATGGAAAATTTCAACTTGTTCTACTGCCGGCATTTTCTATCAAAGCTGCTCTACTAATAGTTTGGAGGAGACGATTCGCAGGCAGCAGGCATTTTAAAGATGTGATAGCGCATAACTGGAACAAATATCAACTGGATTTTGTTTATATTCGGTATATGCAACTTGTTCAACAATGTCTTGACTGAGTTTGAAAACCGGCCAGGTCTGCCTACTTTAGGCGGCTTTATGGCCCTTAATTAGTTAAATTTTGTTAATTTTATTTGCGATAATTTGAATAAATACCAACTGATTTTGTTGATATTCAGTTTATGTGACTTGCTCAACAGTGTCTTGATCGAGTTCGAAAACCGACCAGATACGCCTAATTTGGGGGGGGGAGTTATGGCCCATAATGAGTTCATTTTCGATAACTTGAAAAAAAATCAACTTATTTTGTTGATACTTGGTATATTTTTGTATTTGAGACACAGTGCCGACTGGCAAACAAAACACTTCCCCTGTTGATTTAATAAAACACTTCCCCTGTTGATTTAATAAAACACTTCCCCTGTTGATTTAATAAAACACTTCCCCTGTTGATTTAATAAAACACTTCCCCTGTTGATTTAATAAAACACTTCCCCTGTTGATTTAATAAAACACTTCCCCTGTTGATTTAATAAAACATTTCCCCTGTTGATTTAATAAAACATTTCCCCTGTTGATTTAATAAAACATTTCCCCTGTTGATTTCTGTTGATTTCTCAAAGATATTGATGGTTTCAATGTACTTTGGAGTTATTTCTCGGTGAAAGTAACCATCTTCGCGATCGTTCACCCATCAATAAAAATGACAACTTCACCTTATAGCCGAGCAACTGACAAACTGATTAACCCCCGACAGTAAACACATCAAATTAAGCTTCCTTCTGGTGCCGTATTGGATGCCATCTTGATTATCATCACAGCATAACATGTTCATTTCACAGTGAATCACATAAAATGACTGCCTGACAGTATAAACAATCAGTTTCCTGCGTGTTGCATGCTATTTCATTGGATTTTCAGCGATTTGTATATAAACATCTAAAAAAAAGTATGTCCCTCCTCCTAACATGGTAAATGCAGTACATTATGGGAGTCAACATAATCACATTTTGATGTGTTAACTGCGTGATCAGTGGCTGAAACCAGCCTTATTGCTGCGGGGGATTTACTTGAACTTGACCAGTTGTTAATCTGTAGGAATTTAGGAGCATGATTTTGAACTACTCCCATATCTGGTCCACTACATTCACTCGAAATGACACCCTGCCCCTTATGGCTGACCAAAAAAATGTTGCCATAGATTTGTTGAAGGCAATCAACCCTACAAATCCGGTCACTCGAAGGATAGGTATTTCATCGAAAATGACAAGAAAACTCGGCCACTTTAAAGAAACTAGCTTTGCGAAAGATAATTTCAAAATGGCTTCACGTAGCCAGTTTCTTGACAGTGAGTTTTCTCATGGCAGTCGGTGAAAAAACTCTACAAGTGACAAGCGTTACGGAGGTGTTTACATAAAACACACCTGTGGCGAGAAGCCTTGCTTGGTCCGCCATTACGCGACAGATCCTTTTGAGTGTATGCAGTGGACCAAATATGGGAGTGGTTCAATATCATGCCCCTAAGTTCCCACAGAGTGGCAACTGGTCAAGATCAAGAAAATCACAAGCAGTAATAAGGCCGGGGACACTTAACCCTTTCAGTGCCAGGGGCCGATCTCATCGGCCCTAATTTATGGTCTGTAAAATCGGCCCTAAAAAAATAAAAAAATAAACATTTTTATTTTTTTTTCAATTTTTTAAAAATTATTAAAATTGTAAAAAATTGTAAAAAATAATAACAAATGATGAAAAATTGTTAGGCCAATGCATTCTCTTATATATGCGAGGCGACCTATGGTCGACTCGCATATATAAGAGAATGCATTGGCACAGGGTATATGGGTTGATACAAAAATCGTACCTGGCACTCAAAGGGTTAAGAAACACTTATCACCCAGTTATCCAATCAACATGCAATTCTATTGAGTGTCAAAGTTGAAAGTGTGATTTGTGAAAACGGAGAATTTTCCAATCAGGCGACATTGAGAAGTTTAGAAAATCGTCGGATAATTGTACTGCAATTACCATGTTCCCAATTTGTTCAGAATTTCAACGCGATCGGTTGAATAACATAGGAGCTACAATGTATTATATCGGGGGGACTTACTTTTTTTTAGGTGTTTATAATGTGAGACAGGTATTTCACCTTGCATACATTTCCAGCTGCCAATAGAACATTTTGGTATGAATGCCATTTGGTCGATATACAGTAACTAATTAGACATGGATTTAACAAACTGCAGTTTATTTATTTTTTGTTATATCTGGCTATATGGAAAATAAAAATAACAAAACTTTTAGTGTGTTTTTTTAATTAAATAATTGTTTTTAATGTTTACATGTTAAATTCATTCAAGATAATTATTGACATACATATAACAAGTAATTTAGGCGGTAAATCAATCATGCTCGACAACAGGCATTTTTCTCTCATGAAAAGAGTCGGCGTTGGGGGCGGGGGTGTAGGGAAAGTTCTGGTTTCATTGATAAACAATCCCAGCAGTGCCATACATCAAGATAAAGGGTTCTTGAGGAAATTTTCAATGCAATTGAATGGTGACATTAGTCAAATAAACTGCGGTTGAATAGAATTTTTTTTCACAAAATTAATGAACTTTTGACAAAAAATGCTTGGCTTGTTTTCAATGCAGCACTCAATATAATTTATTTCATCATATTATGTTTGGGCAATTCATAATTGACAGATTTAGCTTCTGGTTATTTAAAAATTTCATGACAATGTATTTTCAACCAGTTTTTCGGCAATATGTTGCCATGTCAAAGATTTTTTGTACAATGCCATTTTCATGTGCCCAATGTGATACTATAGAATATAAAACATGTATAAGTTATTAGAATCTTTGACCCCTCACAAATATGAGATCATATAAAACAATTAACATCTGAACATAACAAATAACAGTATATAGTGAACATGTGTATAAAATTCATTAGGATAATGCTAAAACATGAAATACATGTAACAATTAATTAAAGGTTTAAATAAAAATGAAGTGAAAGACTGACATACATGTAGGTTCCCTTGGTTCTTATTAACTATTATATTCGACATGAATGGCCTTGGTTTTAGGTTATAATTTAAAAATAAAAGTTACCAAATTAAGAATTTCCTCAATAATATATATGATAGTATGAATGCGATATTATCCACGAAATATACAGCAAGTAAAGAGTGGGCGATAAGCAAAACCCTCAACACCATTGCAAATTGTTTGAGAGATTGATTCATGCATGGTGACCAATTCCAACACCGAAATCTTGAGTGGAGAGGATTAGCAAGCGCTAATTCAGTATATTGTAAACAATATGGTGCCAATTTTAACCAAAGTTCACTAAGTGGTCTCTCCCTGTGTTGAGTGTTTTGCGTATCGCACACTCTTTACGTACTGTATTGTATCATAAAATGGCTTATTATTGTTTACTAACAAGGTGTACGATCTTGACAATAAACATGCTATTTATGCGACATTTATTGTTGGTATAAGAAACAAAATTTGAAGCCGCTCTACTATATAGGTCGTAGGTCGAGTTTTTACTCGACTAAAAAACTCAATCAAAAATAAAATGCTCTCAGACACCCAAAACACTTGGATCAATAAGTAACAATGTTTTATTGTATCCTTAGCTTTGTAACTCTCTGTGTGTATGGAGTATATAATACAATTTTATTGTAATATCAGTCTATTAGCAGAAAATTATAGGCCACTTTAATTATATAATTAGTTGAGACAAGGTAAACTCTATATGTAGGTTAATAAATATAAAAATCAATATTCTAAAAAAATAACAATTAAAAAATGTAACATTCAAAATCAATATTTCTTGAAAGACTTAAAAGAATACCAATCAAATCATTTGGCACTATAAATATCACTCTAATTAAAATATGAGATAAAAAATTTGATGGACAATAACAATACATCTGTTTCTTTTAAAGGGGTACTGTACACTAAATCCGGCCATTTATGGGACCATCTCCTTTTATACTCAACATAATATTTGAGCCATGGATGAGTGCAAAATACACTCATTTACCATATAAACGATACAAACAACATGGTAATTATAATGAAAATGAATAAATGTCTGGAGTCATAAATCCATTTTCATTATAATTACCATGTTGTTTGTGTCGTTCATTGAGCACGTGAGTGTATTTTGCACTAATCAATGGCTCAAATTCATTCATTTGTTGCAAATATTCTGTTGAGTATAAAAGAAGATGGTCCCAAAAGTGGCCGGATTTAGCGTAAAGTACCCCTTTAAATTAGCATATAAAAACTGCAATATTGTGTGTAAATGTTTTTTGAAAGAAGAAAAATTGATCAAAAACTTTAAAGGGACCTAAGGCACTCAGAGTAGGTAAATTATGTGAACAAATATATAAAAGTCTGTAAAAACATCACCTTTAAGAAGCACATTGAGAAATAGATCAATTTTATTCTTATATATTCATTGATAGTTCTCCAATTACGAAATTTCACATGTTGAAACCATTGTTATGTAAACAAAATTTTACAGTGATTTGTCCACAAACGTCTCTTATTGTATTGTAAGTTCAAATATTTTAGTCTGAATATGATTTTCAATATATTTTTCAATATTTACCATCAAGTTTTGATTTAACTTTGTTATCTTATTGGACTAACTGGACTCTTGTTTGTAATTCCACTATAACAGTAATGTTTTTGAATGGTTTTGAAATATGACATATCATTATTGGAGAGTTATTAATAAAGAAAATAAGAACTGAGAGCTTTCCGATGAATGGCAACAAGCCATATTTCTAACTAAATCCTTAAAAATTACCCATAATTCTGCTGCACATGGTTAAGGAGTCGATTATTTATGGCATTACTGTATTTGTTTTTTGCTTTTTATTTATTAAACTACATGTATGTATTTGGTGTTGTACCAGACCAATCGGAATCATCGGTACTTTCCGTCGTTTTCTCTGAATGTCTCTGAAATAGGTAAGCCGATTCGACGAGGGTGACGATTGGTACCAGACTGATAAACAAAGCTTCATTATTAAATGTCACTTTCCACACCCATAATATGTTCTTTGACAAATCAAGAGTAAAAATATAAAAACCTGCATGCTATGTGATTTTGTAGGTGAAAAATAAATATAATAAAAGGTTGCTGACCAAAAATCACAATATATTATTAGCCACAGGTACATGTACATGGATCTAATATCACAATATATTATTAGCCACAATTCATGGATCTAATATCATAATATATTATTAGCTACAATTCATGGATCTAATATAACAATATATTATTAACCACAGATCTAATATCACAATATATTATTAGCCACAATTCATGAATTTAATATCATAATATATCATTAGCCACAGGTACAATGATCTAATATCACAATATATTTAGGTGCACGGATGTCATTGCCAAGTACTGCGGAACTCTTTCAGAAACACCTGAGTTTGTATTGCATTAAATCAAAGCAAGCAACTGCATCTTCATGACTGTCATGGCCTCCAACTGAAATGAGAAAAGGAGAGTATTATGGGCAGCAGGTCTGAGAATAAGTGGCCTGTCAGTTGCAGAATGAGGTCCCCAAAGGGTGAATTTAGTGACGATATCCTGCATAGAGGGCTAGCATTACTAAATTTACCCTCTGGGACCTCATTCAGCTCAGGCCTCATTCTTCTCTGGAAAGCTTCTCTATTATCAAATGGCTATAGAAACTTCTTCACATAGATTCTATTTATTTTTTATTTTAGTTTCTCTATATCCCCAAATTGGCAGACGACATATTGCATAATCGAGATTCCCAATGGGTGTACATCACAATGTTCACCATTTGGGAACTTCAATCTCAGACCTAAGTCTCCCATAGCAGATGAGGCCATGCAGAATGAAGCCCCCAGAGGGTGAATTCAGTGATGCTAGCCCGCTATGCGGGATAGCACCACTAAATTCACCCTCTGGGGACCTCAATCGGCAAATGACAGGCACACTAAACTCAGGCTTGATGGGCAGCCATTTGGTAAAAAAAAATACGTCAAATGAAAATCAATGGTGTCAAAACAATCAGTATGTAAATTCCAAATCAATAGACGTCATTTCAAAATTAATGGCCCATGTTTTTTTTGGTTTTTTAACGAATATTTCAAACCTAATTATTTACTGACATAAAATTAACGTTATAGATATCCAAGACAATCAATGGGAAAGAAATTTATCGTTACAATAGACGAAACACATTTAAAAAATGTCACATAACTTTCAATAGACGTCTATAAAGGTCGGTATATATAGGGTCGCTATGTGTGAAGTAATGCACAAAAATGATAACACAATTTAACAGACGTCAACAAAATTAAAGGACTTTGGAGAGACTTTTTGTGATGTCGTCCCCAGGCTATTTTATTAATATAAATCAAATAATAAGATTGAGATCCTGTCTATGGGATGCCTTTTTAGCTCAACTTACTTTTGTAAGTTTGAGCTATTGCCATGGCTTGGCGTCCGTCGTCTGTGTGTCCGTGTGTCCGTCAACAATTTCCTTTGGCGCGGGCTACAGGTCGTACCTTTGGTCTGATCTTTATGAAATTTTGCATGAATGTTGACATTGACATGTAGATGGGAACGAGTCATTTTGGGGGCATTCGGCCAAAAAACATGGCCACTGGTGGCCATCTTGGATTTCAAAATTCAATCCATTGGCGCGGGCTACAGGTCGTACTGTTCGTTTGATCATAATGAAATTTGTCATGGATGTTAATATTGACACGTAGATGGGAACGAGTCATTTTTGGGTCGTTCGGCCAAAAAACATGGCCGTCAGCAGCCATCTTGGATTTTACTCTTTGCATGACTAAATCATTTGGCGCAGGCTACAGGTCGTAGTTTTGATCGGAACTTCATGAAATTTGTCATGGATGTTAACAATGACATGTAGAAGGGAACGAGTGATTTTGGGGTTGTTTGGCCAAAAAACATGGCCGCCAGCAGCCATCTTGGATTTTACTCTTTGCATGACTAAATCCTTTGGCGCGGGTTACAGGTCGTACCTTTGGTCTGATCTTTATGAAATTTGTCATGAATATTGATATTGACATGTATATGGGAACGAGTCATTTTGGGGTCATACGGCCAATAAACATGGCCGCTGGCAGCCATCTTGGATTTTACTCTTTGCATGACTAAATCCTTTGGCGCAGGCTACAGGTCGTAGTTTTGATCAGAACTTCATGAAATTTGTCATGGATGTTAACAATGACATGTAGATGGGAACGAGTGATTTTGGGGTTGTTCGGCCAAAAAACATGGCCGCCAGCAGCCATCATGGATTTTACTCTTTGCATGACTAAATCCTTTGGCGCGGGTTACAGGTCGTACCTATGGTCTGACCTTTATGAAATTTGTCATTGATATTGACATGTATATGGGAACGAGTCATTTTGGGGTCATACGGCCAAAAAACATGGCCGCTGGCAGCCATCTTGGATTTAAAAATTCAATCCATTGGCTACAGGTCGTACTGTTTGTCTGATCATCATGATATTTATCATGGATGTTAATATTAACATGTAGATGGGAACGAGTCGTTTGGCTAAAAAACATGTCCGCCAGCAGCCATATTTGATTTTACTCTTTGCATGAATAAATCCTTTGGTGCGGGCTACAGGTCGTAGCTTTGGTCGGAACTTCATGAAATTTGTCATGTATGTTAACAATGACATGTAGATGGGAAACGAGTCATTTTGGGGTCGTTCAGCCGAAAAACATAGCCGCCAGCAGCCATCTTGGATTTTACTCTTTGCATGACTAAATCCATTGGCACAGGCTACAGGTCATACCTTTGATCAGATCATTATGAGATTTGTAAAGGCTGTAGATGGGAACAAGTCATTTTGGGGTAATTCGGAAAAAAAACATGGCTGCCGGTGGCCATTTTAGAATTTACTCTTTGCATCAATAAATCCTTTGGCACACCATAATCACCACATCCCTGATCCGATCAATATGAAACCTGTTATGAATGTTGATATTGACATGTACATCTAGTCTTACTTAGACATTTCAATTAGCACTTTTCCTATTCCTCCATTTACTGTCGACCATTAAATTATTCCCCTACCTAAGTTAAGCTACAGTGTCATTGACACTTTCATTCATATTTTATTAGATAATTGCACTGACATGTAAGCGTAAGTGAATTACGCTAAAGCATAACACATGCTTTACCTAGAGGGTCTTTTATTGGCAGATGTCCAACTTCAAATATTTCAACTGAACCCTTCTTCCCATTGAACCAGACCAATTTTCCAAATGTGGAAAACTGTGGAAATTTCATTAGCACCTATATACACCCACCCCACCTTGGGTTAGAATTTCCATTGCAACATTTGAGTCATCAAAAATATGATTGAAAGTATGAAAAGCTTTGACGTTTTGCCAAAATAACCCCACACTTTACACAAGATATTAGTTGCTAAAATCATACTGTCAGAACAATTTCACCTTATTTTCAAGTTTTAAATTTCCAACCGATTTCCAACTTGGCATCAAATTTTGATATAGCTGTGGAGGTGAGACACTAGTTTGTCTACTTACTTTTATTCTGGATGCTTCTGCTCAGATGTTTAGATGCTAGGTATTTCAGAGGACTCCTAAGTGGCAGGCCACGGTTATGAGGGAATACAACTGTTGTATCTATCACTTTGTTATGGAGCAGCTGAAAAAAAACAATGAAATGAAAAAGTATCTGCTATTTATTATGGCCATTTTAAAAGCTAGACGTACAGTAATGCCTTAAATAATTGACTCCTTAACCACAGAAGAATTATGGGTAACTTTTCAGGATTTAGTCGGAAATATGGCTTGTTGCCATTCATTGGAAAGCTCTCACTGAGAGACAGAGCTTTCCTATGAATGGCAACTAGCCATATTTCCGACAAAATCCTGAAAAGTTACCCATAATTCTGCTGTGCTTAAGGAGTCGATTATTTAGGGCATGATTTTTGCTCTCAGTCCAATCCAGTCTAGTAATAACTAGACCAAGGTTTCCTTACAGTCAACTTGAAAGTAATGAAAATTAGGTCTAGTTTTAATAAGACTGAGTCCAATCATTCTTCTGTCTTGATGTTCCTATAATGTACTTCCATCCATTCATGTTTTCGTTTCTGGGTGCAAACGTTAGTTAAATTGAGCTAAATTGAATGAAATTTGGTATGTATTTCAGTACCACAACACACAGTTCAAGTTTGATTTTGGGTGTGACAGCACATTTTTACCAACGTTGTGTTGTGTCCATTTGTTGAAATTTGGGCCCAATTTTCGTTTTTAGTAGTTGGTATATACATTTGGTATATACGTAGGTTCACTATCACATAATAAAGGGTTCACTATCGCATAATAAAGGTCAAGTTCGATTTTAGGTTCTGTCCGCCAAATTTTCCTTGATTCCCCCCCCCCCCCCCCCGACACATTCAGTTAATGTTTACTGAATAAAATGAAATTATCAATGCAGGCCAAAGATCATAAAATACAGGTCAACTGTTGGGTCAAGTTCGATTATACATGTAGGTTCCGTCGGGTCATTGTTACCAGAGTTGCGGCCCTTCTTTGACTGTTGATAATTCCAGTTAGGATTGCTTGATCACCACCAAATTTAGTTGTGGCTGAACCGGCTCAAAATACAAGCTGTGATTGAGCGAGGGATTTTTCCGATGTTTCTCATCAGACAGACAAGGGCCCTTTTTAGCTCACCTGAGACGAAGTCTCCGGTGGAGCTATAGTCATCACTCCTCGTCCGTCCGTCCGTCCGTCCGTCCGTCAACAATCATCTTCTTCTCCAGTATCATAAGGCCAAATGAGTTCATATTTGGTGTGGATGTTCCCTGCTTGACTCAGACTCAGGTTTGTTAAAATAAGGTCACTGAGTCAAATAGTTGCGAAGCTAGGGCCATAACTCTATCCCGCCATAGTAATTCTTAAAACAACTTCTTTTCAAGAACAATCAGGCCTATTTAGCTTATATTTGGTATGGAAGGTCCTTGAGTGACTGGGGGTCAGATTTGTTCAAATGGGGTCACTGGGTCAAATAGGGGCAGAATCAGGGACATAACTCTATTCTCCCTAGTAATTATTAGAATGACTTCTTCTCCAGAATCATCAGGCCGATTTAGCTAATATTTTGTATGGTGGGTCCTTGTGTGACTGGGGTTCAGATTTGTTCGAATGGGGTCAGTGTGTCAAATAGGGGCCGTGTCAGGAACACAACTTTAAAAAAAAAAAATTTAATTTTTTTTTTTAATATTGATAAATTTAAATCCTTGCTCAATTCAAAAAACAAATCACAATTCAAAATGAACCAATACAAAAATATTTTTTTCATTTTAACCCCTGATTTTTTGTATTTTTTTAGACACAAAACACCCCATTCCACCCCTTTCCCTCCTCACCCCTCTACACCCCTGTCCCCACTACCACCCCCCCCCCCCAATCTGCGCAGCCCTGCACCCACTGCAGTCAAGACAAAATTAATTAGAAAAACTGACACCTTGTAACATCCATAAAGTATGGTATTAGCCCCAGACAGAAAGAGTTAATAACAGTCATCAATTCAGATGTTATCTAGCTGGCTGACAGCTAGGTGTAAACAGTCATGCTCTGTGTGTATCATTAACATATCATATCAAAACAAAATGCTGTATGTCTGACATTTGCAGAATGAGGTCCCCAGAGGGTGAATTTAGTGATGCTACTCTGCACAGAAGGCTAGCACCACCAAATACACTCTCCAGGGACCTCATTCTGCTTAGGCCTCATCTTCAGGGAAGTATACAGGTCTTAAATTGACATTTCTACTTACTTTTTCCCTTCTGTTCAGTTTCTATATTCCCTAATTTGCTGTCAGAAGATAAAATTGATAACTGAAGTGCCCAATGGGTGCACATCACCAATTAACTGGACAACTTCAATCTGTTCCTATGTCTCCCATGGCAGTTGAGGCCTAAGCATAATGAGGTCCACAGAGGGTGAATTTGGTGATGCTAGCCCACCTTACAGGATTGCAGCACTAAATTCACCCTTTAGTGACCTCATTCTGCAAAAGTCAGACACTATATTCAGGCTTGGCTGTTCCACTATTATATTCTTAACCACCACCTATCCAGTTGTACTCATTATACCCTGATTTGCAAAGAAAACTTGGGGGGGGGGGGGTTATATTGGATTGAATTTGTCTATCAATTTTGTTCTTCTCCACATACATATTAAAGACCGAAATGGTTTATATATTTTGACTCACATTCAGATTTGTTCAAATGAGTTCATCAGGTCATATAGGTGAGAAGCCAGGGCCATAACTCTTTCCCTCCATAGTAATTCTTCAGAAACCATCAGGCCTATTTAGCTTTTGGTATGGAGGGTCCTTTGGTGAGTGGGGTTCAGATTTGTACACGTGAGGTCATTTTTAGGAAACTTTTGAGGAAAATCAGTTTTCTTCAACTCTTAAAATCTACCGTTTGAAATTTCTAGATGAATAGATCTCATAGATGGGGATTCACATTTGTTCAAATAAGGGCAGAGATAAGAGATTTAACTCTCAACCACCCACCCTACCTGTATGTATGCTGTTTGATACTGGTATAATAATATATAGATTCCTATTGATTTCTAAGCTGCCTGGGTGGAGGCAATGAGGCTGTAGATTTGATTTTTCAACCAGTAACAGTCCACATTTTCCTACTTCGGGTTAAACTGTTCGACCGAAATCGCCACAAATGTTAACAGGTCTATTTTGCTGATATTTAGTATGAAGGGTTCTTTGGTGTCTGGTATTGAAATTTATTCAGATGTGGTCACCAGGTTAAATAGGGTGGGACCAGGGACATAACTGTATGTCTCTATAGTCATTCTTAAATTGTCTTCTCAAGAGAGGTTGGACTATTTAGCTTACATATAGTATGGATGATCCTTTAGTGACTGATATTCAGATTTGTTAACATCAGGTCAACCTGTTAAGAAATGACGGGGGGCTATGGGGAGTTAACAATTTTGTGTTTAAAAAATCATTGAAATACCAAATTCATTAAAACTTCTTCCTTGGAACTACCTAACTGATTAATCTGACATACATGTATGGTGTTTTGGGTCCATGGATAAATGGGCTTCAAACATGTCTAAATGGTTTTATAAAAAGGTGCTTGTGAGATTGTAAATTTCCAAAAATTGAGAAAGTTTGAGATGTCGGTTGTGAAATTCCAACCCAAGACTTGGGAGTCTGGAGCCCGGTCGGGAGGGGACTTGTTGAGCTGGAGGAGGGGGGATGATCAGTAGTGAACAGTGGGCAATTTCATGGTGGATATTCACCTTGAAATTACCCACTGTACACTACTGAAGCCTCTCTAGCCACATGTCGTGTTTAGATCTACTTTTTTCAAAGTGCTTATGAAAAGTTCTGACTATTGTGGTCTCCAGAGTCCCAGTCTCATCAGTCTTTGCAGTCTGGTGAGCGACCCCACAGTCTTTGACTGTCTTGTTTATTTAGATATTTAAATTTTATTGGTTGTCGGCTGATAAATCCAACTGATACAGAATCTTTATGAAATTCAATTTGAAACAAGCCAACGGGCATATTATGCCACACCTGATTGTAACGGGCATATTATGCCACACCTGATTGTGCTTTTGTTATTCATTAAATCACGATAAAGGCGCATTGGTGTGGAGCTTTTTAGAATATGTCTGCAAGAAAATATTAGGAACAAAGATAACCTGAAATGCTATTGCTGCAAAGATTAAATTCGCGAGAGAATGTTCAGTTCAGATCACAAGCGGGTGATTGACGTTATTTATAATGTGGGGTTTGCTTTGTTTTCTCTGTGCAGACAATCGGTCAAGGTTATAATGGACGAGTATTGGACATTCCGATCTATAACCTTATATACTAGTTCTGAATGTCCAGTCATGATTCCACTAACTGAGTTACATGCTACCCTTTCTTTACCAAATGGATCCCCCAAAGTATACACTGGAATGGTCTATTCATTTGGAGGGATGCTTAGGATATATGAGCAGCATAATGAGCTGATGACCCATCATGACCGCCAGACAAAATGATAACACATATGCAGAAGTATTCATATCATTGGTGGGAAATGATTAGATAATAAGTTCAACAAACGTTTGTTGAACTTATTATCTGAACATATTCTAAGGGAACTACTCGCAAATGAGTACTTAATATAGCAAGGGTTATACACAATTTTAAAATATACAAGGAGGAATTACTTTTAGAGATGAAAATTAGGACATGGCGCATGCTTGGATAGCAAATATAGGCCTTTTCAACTCTGCTTAAAACCAAACGACAATGTGTTTAGACATATCATAAAATATTAGCTTTGCACTGTTTACATTACATTTGTATATTTTATATGTAATATATACTGTCGACACACTTAACCTGTATTTTTTGCATATAATATTTCTTGACATTGTGCATATCTTGTGACAACATCAAATACATCAAGTAGATTATAACTGCATCAACAGTGTGTTGAGAAGTTAGGTGGTTTTATGCACCAAATAGTCATTCTGGCAAATATTTTTGGCAAAAGAAAGTTTTAGACCAGCGCCAAATCTGATGTACAGTGATCAGACAACCTCATAAGAAATGGATTTGGGCAGCGAGTTGATGCAATAGAAGATAACATTTATGGGCATAACCCGACTACATGAAGGTTATGTGTATACTTTGCTTGATAGGTTATATAACAGATACCGATAACCACCAATCAGGTTGAAGACCTATCATCCAGTGGCGATGAAATATCACGGCAAAGCATCGTCGGATATTTTCTCATACATGTTTGTCATTTCTATTGGTCAACTAAGTCACGTGGCACATTCCTGACATTTTCTTGCGGCTCCATGTGAATGCGCCTTAACTGATAACAATGATGATATATACAATGTTCAAATTGAGCTTGACGCATGGCTCAATATTCTTGATAATATCGAATAATTAGTTTAATAAAAGATAAAAAAAAAAATCATCTAAAAAGGTCCCATTTTAATTTACAGATCTCAATAAAATCGTATAGACTATAGTTGTTTGGAATATGGTCAGTTGGGATACCAGAAACAAAGGTGTTTTATGCCTAAACAAACCTTTAGTGATATCATATCATTTTCCATACCGTGACCGATCACTATGGTCTTATCAGTAATGAGCTTGAGTAATTCAGTCTGTACATCATGTAGCGTGGTGGTGACATCTTTGAAATCCTCAGCTGTTAATCCAGTAAATCTAGATGCAATAAGAATGTGTGTTACACGGAATGACTGTGAAGAAGTATATATGTAGTGGCAGCTAATCGCATAACATTATTTTGAAGATCATGGCATCTATAATATTCTATATATATATAAAGAAAAGAGGAAAGGATCTGTCTATCTGTCTGTCTGTCCAGGTAGGCACCTGCACGGCCATGCAGAAAAGCCAATGTCCACCCTCGCTGCTTGCACGACTATAATTTGAGGTGGCAAACCACCACGGACCTTTAACTTCAGGGTTATATGCACATGCAAACTATATTAATAGAGTCAGGACCCGGAACCTACGTCACTGTAATCTCTCTATCTCCCTCTTCAGATGGTCGGACAGCTGCTATCTGCAACTCATACAGTGGATGAGCTACATATATATTTGTTGCAGGTCTGGAGTTATTGTACTTACAGGTGAAAGGGATTATGTGCATTTTACGAACATCCATAAAATGGTTGAGGTGTGTTTGCAAGCCTTGAAATAGTGTGTCTGTCATTTGCAGAATGAGGTCCCCAGAGGTTGAATTTAGTGATGCTACCCCAAATTCACCCTCTGGGGACCTCATTCTGCTTACACCTCCGCAGAATGAGGTTCCCAGAGGGTGAATTTGGTGATGCTATGCTGGGTAGCATCACTAAATTCACCCTCTCGGGACCTCATTCTACAAATGACAGACACACTATTTCAAGGCTTGTGTGTTTGATGTTCAAAATAGGGGCACAATCAATACACATTTTCCTTGTAAATAAATATAAGAATTATAAATAACTGTTTTTAACGGTTACTGATTTTTTTATTTTGATTGTGAATTTCCACAGCTAATGTACTAGTTTATCCCGTCAGACAAACCGTAACATTTATCTATATTTTAACCCTTTACTCAACAAAACGGCCAAAAACGCCCAAATAAAGCTTCCGGCCAAAAACGCCCAAATAAAGCTTCAACAGCCTAAATATCTTGGGTCTGTCTCAATAAAACCATACAAATATGGATATCATTGGAACCGGTTCATTGACCACATTGTGATGGTTACAGTTATGCCCTGTGCCAATGCATTCTCTTATATATGCGAGGCGACCTATATAAGAGAATGTATTGGCCTAAAAATAAAAATAAATTAACACTTTATACCCTTTTTTCTTACATTCTTTAACAATTTTCTAATTTTTTCTTACATTTTTTAACAATTTTTATAATATTTTTCTACATCCTTTTGACAATTTTATCATTTTTAATATGTGTTAAGCCAATGCATTCTCTTATATATGCGAGGCGACCTATGGTCGACTCGCATATATAAGAGAATGCATTGGCACAGGGTCGTTCTGTTGGGTAAAGGGTTAAACAAATTTAAAATCATAACAGCTTTGGGTTAGAGACTTTTTGATGACGTAGGTTCCTGGCCCTGAGAGTGCCAACTGACCTTGTATTGTAGTCAATAACTGAAGTTTCTGGTACAACCAACGATTCATATACAGATTTCCCATCTGATCCTATCACAGAAATTCTGGCTAGCTCATATCCTTTTGTGGTATAAACCTGTAGATATGATAATAAAACAAATGAGTCAGATATTATTCCCACTTTATCATTTGTTCAGAAATCAGAAATGCTATCAGAGATGTGGTGACATGGGATATTGTCTCACCACCCCCCCCCCCACTTTAGCTAATAGTTTCCAGTTGGAACTGTCATGCCCGACACAGCATTAGTTGGAAATTTAAGAGCAAATGTAGCTTGAATTTGTCCTGGTACTTAGATATTCCAACAAGTATTTAGTGTGAAATAAAAAAAATTCAGACCAAACGTCAAATATTTTTCTAATTTTAATAATAGTTTTTGACTCAGATGGCAATCAGTTAAATTTCAAACCATAGGGGGTCTTGAAAATTTCTAACAGTTGGAATTGTTTTTTGAGGTTCTAGTTGGAAATTTCCAATCACAGAATTCAACTACCTTCCACCAACAGAGACCCTCTAGCTACGATCCTGAAAGCTGTTAATACCTTTATTTATTTAATGACGATTTTTGTTCTCCATATCAAATAACTCATATGAACCAGTGAATCAGTGTATTTATAAATAATCATTTTGAGGAATTACAATAATGCTATTATCGCTCCATAAGATCTTCTTCTTTTTTTTTTAATAAACACTTGGTTATATTGCGGATTCTTTACTCTAAATGTTGGGACTGTCGGTCGAAATAAAAATAGAATTGCATGTCGAGACATCAAAACTGTTTCAGTACAAGGCTTCAGTTGGTTTTGTAGCATGAAACATGAAACAATTGTTTTTTTAGTCCAAATATTTAAATTTTGTCTAAGATCAAAATGTGCCGCCGCCCCTGCACAACAGGGCCACTTTATTTTTTGTCCCCCGACGTTTCCGTCGGAGGACTATAGAAATGACCCTCGTCCGTCCGTGCGTCCGTGCGTCCGTGCGTCCGTCACGTCCGTGCGTCCGTGCATCCGAGATTGGGTACCTTCATGGTGTAATCAACTCCTCCTACAGTTTTAAACGTAGAGATTTGAAACTCTGGAATATTGTTCCTAACATGTTGGTGATTTGCAACATCTATAAAGCTAATCAAAAATATAATTTTTTCCATATTTTTGGGGGGGTTTTCGACTTAGAAAATTTGGAACATTTTTGCCTTTTGGATGAGATTGGGTACCTTCATGGTGTAATCAACTCCTCCTACAGTTTTAAATGTAGAGATTTGAAACTCTGGGATATTGTTCCTAACATGTTGGTGATTTGCAACATCTATATAGCTAATCAAAAATATCATTTTTTCCATATTTTTGGGGGGTTTTCGACTTAGAAAATTTTGAACATTTTTGCCTTTTGGATGAGATTGGGTACCTTCATGGTGTAATCAACTCCTCCTACAGTTTTAAATGTAGAGATTTGAAACTCTGGGATATTGTTCCTAACATGTTGGTGATTTGCAACATCTATATAGCTAATACAAAAATATCATTTTTTTCGTGTTTGCATGCATTTGTTCATCGGGTTGTTTTGTCCAAGAAATTTTGCGGTGGTTTGCAACATCTATATACTGTATAACATTGTTGCAAATAGTATCCTACAAACAAATCCAATCATGAAGTTTACCACTCGAGTCGGGGGACATGTGGTCTGCGACCTTTTATTTACTTTATTTTCTTGCTAACATCCGAAAAAAATTAGAGGCGACATTAAGGAAGAAAATTGGTGATGTGAAATTGATCCCTGGGGGTGCAAATGTCGACCAATATCTCCTGGACTATATTTAGTATAGTATAAAATATGTTGAGTTTGAGTTTCCCACACCTGTATATCTAATATAGTGTACAGTATGACGAGTTTGAGTTTCCCCGCCTGTATGTCTAATAAATTGTTTAATGATGTCTAATGAAGTGTAAAATAGGATGAGTTTGAGTTTCCCCACCTGTATATCCATAATGTAGTGTAAAATAGGATGAGTTTGAGCTTCCCCACTACACCTGTATGTCTAATGTAGTGTAAAAAATGTTGAGTTTGAGTTTCCCCGCCTGTATGTCTAATGTAGTGTAGAATAAGTTGAGTTTCCAAACCTGTATGTCTAATAGTGTTACATAGGTTGAGTTTGAGTTTTCCAACCTGTATGTCTAATGTAGTGTAAAATACGTTGTGTTTGAGACGTTGAGATTCCCCATCTGTATGTGTAATGTTGTTTAAAATAAGTTGAGATTTGGGGGAGGCCAAATTCACATTTTATAATAGATTATTCATTACGCTTAATCATAATTTAGTTATGCCTTAGCATAATGCATTTATGATTAAGTGTAATGCATTTACGCTTAAACATAATGTTATTAAGCTTAAGCGTAATTCATTTATGATTAAGCGTAATTGCCTCACTCACAAATATTTTTTGTCTTTAGCATAAACAAATGAATAGTTTTTGGTGTGACATCACTAACCATTTCACAATCCAAGGCAAAGACTCCGTAGTCACCATCGGGGTGCTCATGGCACGATTGTGTCTTCACGTACCCCGCCAGATCTGTGTATGTATTATGCTGGTGAACATGGCACTGCAATGGTAGAAGTTTGACAATAATCACATGAATATATCCTATAGTTATATATCAGTTGTATGCTTTATTATCTGATCCATCAATACAGGATACTGTACTGAGAAAGAGCAATAATTGAAAATGGTAGAATAGAAATAGGTCTACAACTCGTCCCCAGTTTATAACGAAATTTACAAAACGGGTCTAGTAAATTACGTCTGGGCAGAACCTTTGGTGAGGCCCACACTTAATTTACTGGAGGAGTTTTGTAAATTGACGAGTTGTAGATTCTATTTATTACTGGATCCAAAACCTCCATAAAACATACTTAAATCAATAAACGTGACGTGAACTAACAGCGGCTTCTGTAAGAACTGTGGTGACACTTCACGTAACAACTTTTGAATGCGTAGTTTGCACGCATAAAGAAATACTTCCAGATAAATAAGACTCTTTGACGTATTTAGTGGCATAAATTTAATGATATGTTCAAATAATAATCAGCAATAACCACAAACATTGATTTAGCATACGGAATATAAATGGACGACGTTTGCACAGCAATAATACATTTGGGTACACCTGTCACTCTTTCCTGTTGTACAATGGCGGTTGTATATCATTATTATAGGATGGTTTTAATGAATGGTATAAGGGTCGCATCATGTATCACACTCATCGTCATCATAATCGTCAATGTCGTTGTCAACATAGTGATCATCATCCTTTTTGTCATTGTCAATTTAGTCATCGTAGCCATCGTCGTCATCATCAATATAATTAGTCAGCATCATCGTCGTCCTCGTGTACATCGCCGTTGGGGTTTACAGGTTACTACGTTTTCAGATTTTTGCCGTTTTGGACCCGGAACCACTAGTCTATGCACTAAAGAGACATTGTGAGTAAACAGACACGATCGAGTAAAAAGCAATTATATGTGGACTGTCCCCATGGCAGTCATTAATCGGCATCTGTGCCAAGTTTTTTAAAAATTACCCCAAAATGTAGAAATACAAGCTCAGACAAAATTCTGCACTTCGGACGGACCTCATAATCACAGGTGCACAGATTCCCATGGTAATAAATATATGTGCCAAACTTAACACAATTGACCAAAATTTGTGGGAATAAAAGTTCGGACGATGTTGTGTCTATTGACGTCTACGGACAGACATGCAGACGGCTCGACAGACGAACGAACGACGAGTGGTCAATCCGGACGTCGACACTATGTGACAAGGACCAGTCTAGCTAATGTGCGAAGTTCGGCAACAAAATGTTACTGTCGATACGATTTTATTAGCTAAAGTTATCATGAATATTATGATGTTGAAGCTATATAATACAGAATATGGTAATACATAAAATACGTGACGCATGCGCGAGTTGTGGGAGGGGTGGGAGTAGCTATGAAATTTCAGTGGGAATTGTGGCGTGGTGTTATGGTGGTTCTAATGAGGTTTCCTTTAGCAGAATTGGCGAAATCTAGAGTAAAGCCGCATGAAAATTACTAGGGGTGGGTGTTGTATCATAGGGGTGGGGTGAGGGATTGTGGTTCCAATGAAGTTTCATTTTGAAATCAGGGGCAAAATCTAGAGTGGTACCACATGAGGAGTGGTGTATCCATAGGGAGGGGTTGGGGTATATAGTATGTCCATATTGTAGGATTGTTCAGCTTGGCCCATAGTTAAGCCCCAGGGTGTTCCTGGCAAAATTTGAGGGCATGCTGATTAATCTGACATGGTAGGAAGGGGCCTCGGTATTCAGATATTAACTCTTTAATTCCCCCAACACCCCCTGTAAACACATGCTATCAATATCAAACTTCAATATTGGCCAGCCAATATGAATTATGTAGCTTACATGCACCATTTGGAGGTTTACACAATGTCATGTTACTAGTATTGCCAAGATAATTAATTAGGCTGACAGCCTCCACTGCATACTGGTAGATACCTCAGAGTAATACAATGTTTCTATTATTCCAATGCATTTTGCATTCGTTCTATAACTTAGACCTAGTGTATTTTTTGTTTGTTCATAGGGTATGGTTGAATGAATTTTAGGGGCCATGGATTCCATCTCGAGAACAGGAATTAATCAATTTCGATGTATGCAAAAATCTACTGTAGAGCATTTAGGGTTCTTGCCAGTTTAATATGTCGCGGGTTCTAAACAGGATGCAACAAACGGGTCAGATAGCACTAAATAAATTAAGTACTTCATAAATATGTTTCTCCAGTCCAAGATGGCAGATATTGACATACCAGGTCAATGATGTGCATTATTGCCACGAACCATAGTTTCAAATTTGATCATATTGTCATGGTTGATTGAATTTTAGGGGCCACCGAGCGCTTAGAAGATTAATATTGAAGGTTAAAACTAGGTCCCAGAAATTCAAATAATTTGAGAATTTGTGTCAGTATGTACATTTGTCTATATGTGTACTTCTTTATTACATAATGTTCAGTATACTCTATAATTAAACATCAACACTTTAGATTATGATTCCGATCATTGTTATTTATTATCAACAAGGGATGGGTTAAACATCTGCCGATCGTGATCGGCCTCTCGTTATTTAAATATCATTTGAAAGCCTTTGTCCCGTTGTTTTCAAGTGGCAACAAGTTCGCCAAATTGTATAGTCACTTCATCTTTGTTCAATCCGGTTTTCAGCAATCGAGCCAGTAAAGCTGTAAAGATTATATATTTCTATGTGGATATATATTAAAGATAGACTGTACGCCAATTTCAATACATTTCCGATAATAACAACCATATAATATCGATAACATATGGGAACTTAATTAATTTTAGTGGAATATGTCTTCTATAAACGTTCAGGTTAACAGGTTATCTTAAAATCAAAATTTAATATGGATCCAGTCATAAACTAAGCTACGAATTTCCATGTACAAGACGTAATCAAATTAATTAACGAATAGTGGATTGGGAAAAGCGTGGTACACATATTGTGTAAAACATGTTTATACGGTGCGTGAACTGAAGCCACCCACTGACTATACTATAACATTAATAAGTATCTGAGACTATTATGCATATAATTTAACATTTGTTTGAAACTTTTTCTGAAAACTGTACAAAAATATCTCGATGTCGAGCGTTCTATGTTTGCATTCCGGCTTATCTTCCGTCTGTAACATTACTTCGTACTAAGCAGACAGTCAAATATTGGAAAATATTGTTGCCATATTCTACGAAGTAGAGAATATATAAACCAACAACAATATTTGTGTACAGTACCCTTTTAAAATATGCTATACCTCTGACTTCAAAAGAATACAATTGTGACTGAAATTCACTGAATGAATATAAATAGTATATGATGTGATTGCTTTACTTACGTAATTTCTATCGCACGGAGTTGAGTTGGAATAACCCGAGCAACATGTGTATTGTGTAGGCACAAAAACACCCCCTACTGAAATGATACAAACATGTGTATGGTGTAGGCACAAAAACACCCCTCACTGAAATGATACAACATGTGTATTGTATAGGCACAAAAAAACACTTTCCACTGAAATGATACAAACATGTGTTTTGTATAGGCACAAAAACACTCCTCACTGAAATGATACAAACATGTGTATATTGTCGGCACAAAAACACCCCTAACTGAAATGATACAAACATGTGTATATTGTCGGCACAAAAACACCCTCACTGAAATGATACAAACATGTGTATATTGTCGGCACAAAAACACTCCTCACTGAAATGATACAAACATGTGTATATTGTCGGCACAAAAACACCCCTCACTGAAATGATACAAACATGTGTATTGTATAGGCACAAAAAAACACTTTCCACTGAAATGATACAAACATGTGTTTTGTATAGGCACAAAAACACTCCTCACTGAAATGACACAAACATGTGTATATTGTCGGCACAAAAACACCCTCACTGAAATGATACAAACATGTGTATTGTATAGGCACAAAAAAACACTTTCCACTGAAATGATACAAACATGTGTTTTGTATAGGCACAAAAACACTCCTCACTGAAATGATACAAACATGTGTATATTGTCGGCACAAAAACACCCCTAACTGAAATGATACAGGGAAGATCAAATTTTACAAAGTATTTTCACATCTTATAAATTTATTGCTAACGGATCCAAAACTCAGGAGACAGAATATATGGACGTCACAAAGAACAACCGTTGTTCAGAAGTTCTATTGTATGACTCGTTGTGTATATAGTCGAAGCAGATTATTAGTTATTTTAACCCTTTACCCAACAAAACGACCAAAACCGGCCAAATAAAGCTTCAACAGCCTAAAATATCTTCGGTCTGTCTCAATAGAACCATACAAATATGGATATCATTGGAACCGGCTCCTTGACCACATTGTGATAGTTACAGTTATGCCATGTGCCAATGCATTCTCTTATATATGCGAGTCGACCATATGTCGCCTCGCATATATAAGAGAATGCATTGGCCTAAAAAAAAATTTTTTTTAACACTTTATACCATTTTTTCTTACATTCTTTAACAATTTTATAATTTTTAATGTGTTAAGCCAATGTATTCTCTTATATATGCGAGGCGACCTATGGTCGACTCGCATATATAAGAGAATGCATTGGCACAGGGCCGTTCTGTTGGGTAAAGGGTTAAAAAGAAATGGATGGATAAAACCTGTTGGATGTGGACATGCTCTAAAACATGGGTATTTTAAAAATAATGGAAACGTGAGCACTGTGCTGAGATCAAAAGTCGGCACGGGTGCATTTTTCACTTTAAGGCCCATAACTCTTCAAACTGTGAAGAAGTAAAATAATTTTTCTGCCACTTAGACATATATAGTCTAGCTCGAAAATATTGTCGACTGATGGAACGTTGCCTGAACATACCTTGTTTTTTCTTGGGGCACTTGCCCCAGTGAAACTTGCATTCTTCTGTTGTCTCATACGTGCCATCGGACTGCACCGCGAACGTGTTTCTACAACGACGACAAACTCTCTGGTGATCTGAAAAAGCGCGAATACAGGCTGGGGGGTAGTAAAATAAATGCAGGAAGAAATGCCGGTTTTTTATCTGTCAACTTTGTGGCCCCCCCCCCCCCCCTCAACCCTGCAAACCAAATGTGTTACACTCGATTGTTAGACACACACACCCCATGCAAATTTCGCTAACTTGTGTGTTAATCCAAATTCGCCCCTTAATTATTGAGCTTATAGACATGCATGCAGAACGATTTTCCTCAGTCTATGTGGCCATTTGACTGCAAAACATGAATATACATTCAAATATGATTACAAACATATTATCAAGCTTTCGGTAGATCATTGTGTCGGATCCAAATAGCCCCATAATCTCTATATACACCATATACAGGTTCTGTTTAGTCTGTCAACCAGTTGATCGTCAAGTTCAACTGAATCAACTCATGTCAGTTTGTATATTCCGGTGGAGACACTTTGTAGGAACTGTCACGAAGTCATACTGTTGCCGGTTTTGTGATGGTTCAGGAATGATTTCTTTTGTTTATTTGGAACCGTATCATGAGGTCATAATCAATCAAAATTATAGATATTTTGAATACATTAAACTCTCCTGAATGAATGGAGGCTTTAGAAGTGCCGTTTTACCGAAAGCTGAACTTTAGATCACAATTAACTCGGAAATAGCAAGAGCGTAATTATCAACATGTACTCACTGAAAATCAAGCCATGTTTACATAATTCCTATGTTTTTGGAGGCAATCTGAAGACAAAACACTGAGTATAAAGTATATATACCTGTGTTATTCTTCAGTAAAATATCTGTGAAAATATCCCGATAGGAGTTGATAATTTCATGAATTTGGAGCATTGGCCTCATAATCACAACTTGTGTGTTACGGTTCTATGTCAAGCCAATCGCGGTTGATAGTTCTATGCAAGAAATTTATTCGAACGAGTCCTGCACTTTGGGCCGAATACAGTCTATGGTATCAAACATTCTAATCCCGATTATGACAAATCAAAAAACAATTAAGTGTTTAATATATCTTATATCTTGAGTACAAGTTGAAGATGGCATACAAGTTTATTGGTCGAAAAAAAAACTTTATTGTATTGTGCAAACACCGATCGTTTATTCATGTCCAGGTTCATGATTGTATAATAAAAAGTCAACGATTTGAGTTTCGATCATTGCTGAAGCATTTGACTATAAACACCAGAAAATGTTCATATCGAGCCAGGGTGGCCCATGCAGACTGACTGCCGAGTAGATAAGTAATTGTCAAACAAGACAATTGACACGCGACAACAGATCATTTATCATCAAGTTATTGCAGGCACAATATTGAAATTATTCAAGTAATGGGTTAATAGCGGCACTTATGTGTGGCCGCGGCCCTCGTCCGTGCGTGTGTGGGTTCTCAAGTTAACCCATTCCAATGTTCTGGTTACTAAAATCACCACGGCGCCACAGGGACGGTCCGGGCTCGTTCGCTTCATTCGCGACAAACATATTGGCGATGTCGGCATTTCGAGCGTTAACTGCCTGCCGTGGCTTTGGTGGGAGATTCGCACTTGTTTCTTTGTGAATGTAATAGACTGTAGTTCCGCTATACATATACGTGTGGAGTTCATAGCGGTACGATGGCGACATGGGGGTCCCGTGTGCAAGTCATGTCCTTGTAGACACCATATTGAAATTCTGTCAAGTTATGGGGTTAATATCGGCACTTCTGCGTGGTCGCGACCCCAACCGTGCGCGTGTGGGTTCTAACATATACAACATGGGGCCGGTCTGAGCTGATCGGATCCGAGCTGCTCCGTACTGGTCCCGGCGGTTTTTAGTCACACCAGTAATTAGCACCCTGTCAATATATTTATATTATTACGCCACCGTAGTGTGGTGTTTCTAGCTTTTGGTTTTTTGATATCGCATGGTCGATCGATAATTCACTGGGTGATTGTACATTCGGCAAACCTCGTCAGATTCCGTCACCGTTTCATCGTACCGATAATTACGAGAGTACAACTAAGATTGGCACATGTGTTTACGTCACCGGTGTAATTGTGGGGACATGCTTCTATTATGAAGGTTTGCTATCCCGAAGGTCCGCTATTCCGAAGGTTCTCTATTCCGAAGGTTTTTGTTATTTTTAGGTTAATTCTATATTTTAAAGTATTGAGACTAATTTGAGAGGGTTCATTTTCACAAAGATTCTTTATATGGAGTGTGCGCTCACATCCGAACTGATCATGCGCGCACACCGATACAGATACAGGAGGAAATAACTTAACTTAGAACATTAAATGTGATTTTGTTTTGTTTTCGCTGGTTTTCTTGAGATTTTATGTCATTACGTGGGCCCATACCTTTGAATTCTTGGCATATACTATGAATGTTGTGGTATATATGGACCCTCCCGCATTGGGACATGACATAGGTTCAGTTGACTTAAGTGGTGTTCTGTGTGTGCTCCAATTTGGAGTTCAATATTTTAAGGGCCAAGTTTAGAATTTTATGGGTCCATACCTTTGAACTCTGGGCATATAATATGAATATTGGGGGGCATGTCTCTATTCCGAAGGTTCACTATCCCGAAGGTCCACTATTCCGAAATTTCTCTGAATGTTCGCTATTCCGAAGGTTCACCAATCCGAAGGTTCGTTATTCCGAAGGTTCTGTGTTCCAAAGATTTTTTTTATTTTAAGGTTAATTCTATATTCTAAAGTAACGAGAGCGTTCATTATCACGAAGATTCTTTTTATGAAGGAAATAACGTAAAACATTAAATGTGATTTTGTTTTGTTTTCGAGGGTTTTCTTGAGTTTAATGTCATTACGTATGACCTTATTTCTCATTACATATTCACGCCAAGGAGCCCACACAATTGCTATGTTACGATGCGATTTAATGTGATTATGTGTGACCTAATATCTCAATAATCTGAGGCAAGAGTACGCCTGCTAAAGGCGAATTATAACAGTTGGGGGTATAACGCTCAATAAATACTGGAGGCTATAACAAACTGCGCAGTAGAATATCGCTGAATGGACGAGTATGAGATGAGCCTAAATGCAATTGTGACTTTGTTTAAAGGCCCACTTAATTTTCGAGTCATTAATTTTTTATAGTATATACGGTTTTAATAACAATTTATGCCATAAAATTTGAATAAACTACTATAATTCATCACCATTTGAAAGGCAGAATACTTCTATCTCCTAGTTTGAAACACCTTCAAAATACCGCGTCGTATATCTAGCAATTAGCAACCAACATGTCCTCCTCGGCTTTCCATAGAATTCAACGTAATTTGATACTTATGGGTATTTGTATCCGGGAAGTGTTTTGAACGGGTCAAATCGTGACCCCGACCTGACCTTGACCATTAAAACTGTCAATGCAAGGTCAATTTTGGTAAAACGGACAAATTTCGGCGAAATTTGATACCTAGGGATACTTTGGTCCGAGGAGAGTTTTGAACGGGTCAAATCGTGACCTCGGCCTGACCTTGACCTTCAATATGGCCAATCAAAGGTCAACTCGGATAAAACGGATAGATTTCGACGAAATTTGATACCTATGGGTACTTTTGTCGGGGGGGGGGGTGTTTTGGACGGGTCAAATCATGACTCTGACCTTACCTTGACCTTCAAAATTGTTAATTAAAGGTCAAGTTGGGTAAAACGGACGGATTTCGACGAAATTTGATACCTATGATACCTATGGGTAGTTTTCTACGGGTGGGGGTGTTTTGGACTGGACAAATCATGACCCTGACCTGACCTTGACTTTCGAAATAGTCAATTGAAGGTCAAATCGCACCTTTCACCGGAAAGCAGATGGGAAACAGCCCGGGTGAAGTCGGGCCTATCAGCTTGTGTAATAAAGAAGACAGTTTGATGAAAGTAATGTATGCCACGAGAAACGGGAAAACTTGAAATATGGAAGTACGCAAATTTCCCGCATAAAATTTGAAAGCTAGTTTATAGAATAATTGTATTATTATTTATATTTATGGCTAATAATACGATCTTGGTGGCGTTACCATTTCTGACTATGGTTTTCTTGTTTATATTATGCGATTCGGGGCTGGTTGAATACGATGCCATATGATAACAAAGAAAAGCAATGGTAATTTCGGGCTAACATCTACTCGATCGTGTTGGTAAACCGCGAGACCCCTGGAGGCGAAATATTTTGACACAGTGTAAACGAACTGTTTCAATATAAATATCACACTTTGGGCGAAATAATCATAAGACTCATTAAATTATCGCCAACCTTGAAGTCTCCCTCGCTGGTCTGAACCCCCATCGTAGTACGTATACAAAAGGGCGTGGCCGTCGTTGTTGGGATCAGCTATCGGGTAACCGTTGCTCTTCAGTTGTCCTTCGGTCAGAAGATGACGAGTCAGACGTGTGTAGAAATCAGCACCTGCAGGGATTATGGGAATATGTATGATCATGCCATGAATATCAACTATAGCTACGCCCGTATAGAGAAAATATTGGACCAGTACAAAACCTGGGAACCTTTTGATGTTCTGACCCGTTCTGACAGGGAACTTTATAATATTGAATAAGGCAGGGAATATATTTCTGTGTTAATACTTCTTCCTCAATAATCTACTTCACAGTATGAGGTGGTCCCAGCTCGAGATTACATGTTTGTTTGTGTGACTTTTGTGAGCTGATATCGCAATAAACATGGAATTAGTTGCTCTGGAAAAGTTCCATGATGGTACGCGAGACAAAGAAAAATTGCTCACAAAGCAACTTGCCTGTCATAACATAAAAAATTCCCATGTTTGTACTGGTAGAATATGATCGCTATATACGGGCGCATTATTTAGCTAAAAGTAGAGATTCATGGCATGATCTATTTGATACTGTATGCATGATATCAGCATGTATGACCATCTCGATAAGAAATAGGAATATGATCCTGCATACTACGAAATGATTTATCGAACAAATAACAAATTTAGCGAACAAATACAATATGCTAGCAAAAATCATCGGATTAAACTTTTCATCCAACTGCATGTCTATCTTGGGAACAAGTGAATTAAAAGTCTATTAAATTATGTCATATATTATTTAAGTTAATATACCAGCACCATAGCAAATGAGCAGAACCACTTAACCATGCATGGGTGAAAATTACCTACCGCCCCGTGCGAGGGGGTGAAACAAGTGTATAGACCATTATCGAGACCGGTTCTGATTTCGACCAATTTGAATCAATGGCTGGATGGCCGCCCCAAATATCCCTTATAAACACCGACACCTGACACCCCCACCCCGGGGTACCACTCGGATGAGATGAAAATGTTGTATGGGTCATTTTCGAGAAGGTTCGTATCTCTCCCAATTTGACCCCATGGTTAGGTGGTCAGACGTGGGGGTGTTTCTGTGGGGTATTTGGGGCGGACCACCTATACACATTGGGTGAAATAAGTTACAAAAACCATTGGGGGTTTTGGTCGGAACTCCGTGAAATGTATGATATTTTATCCTACTTTTTTATTTCTAAATGCGAAAGTAATGATTTTTTATTTAGTTTTTTTTGGTTCGTTTGTGTTTTGTTTTTTTTTGTATTAGCGTGTATGCTGTTTAATTCAATTTGGTGAACACCACAAGGAGCACCCATGTCGGGCGCTACCAAGTACAATTATAAGCACATACCTTGAAAATGTCTGTTCGCCATGTCTTGAGATCCTCCAAGCTGTGGTTTATGGGATATATATACCTATAACAGAAATGACGGGCTCATGACGACCAAAGAAATACAAATCTGAACATGAAATTTGTATTTGCGAGTAGACAGAGTGGATATTTATGGCATGATCGGGGGGTCACATTGTCAAAAGCTCATACTACGCGCGTGCATTATCGTGTATCAATATTTATGACCCCGTCGTCGAATGACAACTGAGCAAGGGGACGCTAGAGTGATTTTGACAGTGGTGAACGATGTCAAATTCACAGTTATAGCCCCCCCCCCCCCCCAATTCCCTTATACAACGGTTAACTCCACATCTAACTCCATTAACTATATTTACTGTTTAGAGCACAATCCCATTGTTGCAATCGTTCCCTGATTTTTGGTAAAGTACACCAATTCCCAAGGCTGGCGAAGGAATAGTTCAATGATTATCCCATTGTTAGGCACCCGCAACTCATAACAAACAAATCGCACGGGCGCTTCAAAGTGGGAACAGTCCGTGTTGTTTCGGACATATCTATTCACATTCAGTTCATGCTAATCACGTTTTTGGACGTAGCTCGTCGGCTATTGTGTCCAATCGCGGCCAGCGCACGGCACATTTCCAGTTTATGGCATTATTTGTGATCAATTGTGCTCTAAGTCGGTCAGACCACGCGAATTGTTCTTTACCAGAATAAATCTCGTCTCCGACTCGATTGATTCTGGTAAAGAACAATTATTGTGCTCTAACCATTACTTAATAGGACAAAACTTTCTTTCAACTGGGGATGATTCAATCTTTGGTGGAAATCTTTTTTCAAAGACTGAGTTAAAAACATATATTCAAGCAAATTGCTGGCTGATCAACAGAAGCACATAAGAAATGGTAATGGTTCCTTCCCTCCCCAACATAAAAAGTTTGCAGCAATTGGTTGATATGTGCAAGATTTACTGCGATCGCTATAGTTACGTCAACTGTTTCTGTTTATTTCATCACCCACACATGTGTCCTGATCGCAAGAAATTCCCTTACCAGAATGAGTCGTCCTTTCGGTCCAGTGCGAGGGAACGACACCGGCGAACCGAGGTAAAAGTGACAGTTATGTGACCCGCCATATCAAATCCAGTCGTAAGTCGGGATTTATTTTTACCCAGTGCCAATGCATTCTCTTATATATATGCGAGTCGACCATAGGTCGCCTCGCATATATAAGAGAATGCATTGGCCTAACAATTTTTTACAATTTTAATAATTTGTTCTTGTATTCTTTAACAATTTTACCCATACAGAGCCCCAGACAAACATGAGCAGACGACACTCTTCTATATGCTTCTATATATGTGTGGGGCTCCCTGCAGGGTAATGGATGTTTTTTATTTTATGTCCTAAAAATTGTAAGAAACATTTATTTAAAAAAAATGATAAAAAATTGTTAGGCCAATGCATTCTCTTATATATGCGAGGCGACTATAAATCCCGACTTACGACTGGATTTGATATGGCGGGTCACATATTTGAATGTTTTACCCTTATTTCACCCAAACCTTGGGTGTTTATTTCACACCTGTTTCTGGGATAACCTGTGTGTCGACTGAGAACCTGTGTGTCAATTGAGGAGAACACACGGAGGATTTGTGTAAATGTTAGCCCAAACGACATTTCGAAGTAACGACGGCTTTGTTGTTTATTTCGAGGAATAATACCGCATCATATGAATTCAGCCCAAATATATTGACAGGTGTCAAGGGTCTAACTCTATCTGAGCAATAAAAAACTAATATAATAAATACCGAGTATATTTAATTTAACGCCAATGGGTCGTTTATGTGCGTTTAAGAGTGTATTTATGCCTAAAGCAAAGTGAAATAACGATCTTAAAATGAATTGGCCGGTATATTTTATTAGTTATCAGGGTTACCAGGGTCGTAGTATCATAAATTACAATATATCTTATTTTTATGCTAAAAGATAATTGCGTGGTTATCTGTTGTAGCTTGATCGGTATCGATCGGTATTGAGGTTAACACAAATCCCATATATGGAAATTCCAAATATGGAAAGTGCCTTGCGCATGCGCAAAACAGATACAATGGTGTTACTAAAAACGAAGCAATAAACGATTGATAACAACAAACACCGACGCAGTTAAATAACGACATTACATGGCCGTGTATTTCGTCTTTGAGAGTGTGTTGATGTTTAAATCATGTGATTAACTACTTAAAAATTATTTCGACTACATATTTCGATAATTATCAGGTCCGCAGTTCGATCATGAAAATATTTCTGACTTTTATGTTAAGATTATTGCTTGGTATTTCACACATTTTGTCCGAGTCGAGCCGGGGCCGGAGTACACTTTTTAGTGACCATCAATCTATAGCTTCCGTTTTTCACACGAACCAAAGAAATATTGTCAACTGGTTCCACGTTTATTCTCGCTTATACCGTGTTTATATCAGTTTTATCCTATTTGTTGTTGTGTACTGCATTACTTTGATCAAGTCTGCGCTTGTGTTATTCTCACAAAAGGTAATGCGTGTTTACATTTCACAATTCCGTCTGGTGACAGTGGTGTACAGTACCTGAGTACAGGAATTCGACGGAATTCCACATGTCCGAGCACCATTGATTCCTTAAATACGAGACTATTTAATCGAATGAGGTCAAATATTCGCATATAACATGACTCATATGTTATTCTGCACAATTCTGGCGAGTGCCGACTTTCATTTCGTATTACTTTCGTTTTTATCGAAATATAACCGTTTTCTATGGAGATTCCCATGTAAATTTTTTCAACCAAAAAAATTCATAGTTTTGCCAATTTCAAGCTAGTTTAATACTTTATAGCATGGTCAGGTCATAATCTGGCCTATCGAGTGATGGTAAACGTTCCTTCAGTGTGCACAACAAATATTTGGTCCCAACGAAGCAGGCTAAGTGTCGGCGCACACGATCACGGTTGTCCCCGGTTTACCCGGCTGCGGTGTAAATCGGGGACAACCGGGATTGTGTGCGCCGACACTTTGGGCCGGTTTTTGTCGGATCCGATTTAACCGGACCGATCAAACTGAGTTTGATTTCATCCGGAAAAAACGGCTCGTGACGATGGCAACGCGCGTGTTTTGCTTGTCACATGACCAAAACATCATTCAAAATGTCGGAATAGTTAGCAGCGACCGCTATTCGAAAATTATGTCAAGAATTCTGATCCATCGACAAGTAACAACTGCTGGTAGACCTATGGGCGGAAAATAGGTGCCCGTATATAGTAATCGCAACAAGAAGGCGGTAGCTGTGGAAAGGTAGTTTACGCCAATGTACGGCAGTATTCACAGTGTTGCCCGTGACCTCAAATTCAATATATTATTATTAATATTATATATTCATTCAGTTTATTATTAATAAATATTATAGTCTTTAGAAATACATATTAATATAAATCACCATGACTAGCTATAGTAAATGTCTAGATCGGCTGACCACACCAGTTGGCTATTTACTACAGTGAGCGTAGGCATAGCATGCATATGACCGGAGTGAAAATCGGACTCGTGTGCGCTGAACCCCCCGATTTTATCGGGCCCGATTTACACCGCAGCCGGGTAAACCGGGGACAACCGTGATCGTGTGCGCCGACACTAAAATACTGAAATTTGTCAATTTTACTTTGAGTGTGAAGAAAATATTCATTTAAACTTCCAAAATTGGTTGAAATATGCTCAACAACATTCAGTTGAATGGTGACATTATTTATAGTCACCGACTAACTTCCACGATGAATCAAATTTGTTTTTATTGGTGACAATTATGTCGCGACTCATAAAAATGTAAATTTTCTGAAGAAAAAAATATTATTGTTTCGCCAATTTCAAGCTAGTATTAAGCATGGTCAGGGCATAATTACTCTATCGAGTGATGGTAGACGTTCCTTGAGTGTGCATAACAAATTTTGTTCCCAACGAAGCAGGCTAAAAATCCTGAAATTTGTCAATTTTACTTTGCGTGTGAAGAAAATAGTCATTTAAACTTCCAAAGTTGGTTGAAATATGCTCAACTTGTCTTGTCTTCGTAAATCCCTGCGTTTATTTGTCGCAGCACCTCTGATTTGGTTGAGTCAGAGTAATTTTGATTTCTTTGATTCGTATTCTCTATATACACTGCTATAAAAGAACTGGAATAATGAAATGGGAAACTTCTACTGACATCTGGTAAGGATTGAGGAGCGGATGCTATGGAGCCTCCCAATATATTGTCTGCTCCACATCTCAATAGAATTCAACAACATTCAGTTGAATGGTGACATTATTTATAGTCACCGACTAACTTCCACAATAAATCAAATTTGTTTTTATTGGTGACAATTATGTCACGAGTCATAAAAATGTAAATTTTCTGAAGAAAAAAAATTCATTGTTTTGCCAATTTCAAGCTAGTTTATAGCGAATAGGGAACCACGGTACAATTTATGCCATTTAGGCACACTTCAGAGTGAAATCTGGGCTTATATTTCGGCGAGAATCCAAATCTAGATTCTCGCAAATTACCCTGGATTCTCGTGAAAAAGTATATATGGATTCTCGCAAAATCAGATGAAATATATACCCTGGAAATATAGCAAATCGTTTAATGCTTTAGAATTTTTGTTTTCGGAGATTTATATATATGTTTAAAGACATATTATGGACTTTTTCGGGAGCGAGAAATTGATAAGTTAGTGCTCAGGCACTTTTCCAACGTGGGGAATGTTATCATTCTACTAACATAACTGAAAATTTCCAAAAAAATCTACCACACCACTTCATATAGAACATCGTCTGAACTACTCCAAATTGTAAATATTTACATCTCGATTCGGGGCGCAACTATCGGCTGTAATTAAACAAAAATCATTTCGCCATCGAGAGTCATTGCATTTAACTAATATATAAGAATGACATTGTGTAACATCCATTTGGATTAATATTCGTAACAAATAACTACTTTGAGAAAGATTATTCTTAATTCCTATTTATTTGATCACTCTGCCCGGTGTCTGCCGGAGTGTTTCACATCACTTTAATCAAGGAAGACTGTTAAGAAAAACTGCATTTCAAGACCACCAAACAACTTTTACTCTAGTAGCTGACGGTGGTTTTGTATGCACTTTTATGTCCAGAGCAAAACTCTTCACGAATCCACTAATTGAAGGTACACGAACAATATTTGGTTGGTGACACATTTCCCATTGAGGGCGAAATGGGTCAAATGGCCACGCCCCTTTTTGCGCGAAGTACTATCACCCACCGTGACTATATCTCCAGAACCGTTGGCCAAAGGGGGTCGTGTGACCACTCAAAATGTGCGGAATGGCCACATTATGGGGGGTCAGTAATACATTTTCATATACAAAAGTCAATGGATTTTAAGATAATTGCCAAAAACAAAAACAAATCCATTTTAAGGGCCCAATTTTGGGGTTCAGCACTTTTATCTCAATTTTATTGATCTATATCCATCGGTGCCACATACAGGTATAATTTCTGTACCATTATCGGATGGGATTGACCTCCAAGGAGCTCTTGACCCTGAAAATCCACATTATGGGGGGTCAGTAATACATTTTCATATCCAAAAGTCAATGGTTTTTAAGATAATTGCCAAAAACCGATTTCAGCATGTTACGCACCACAAGTATACAATACCACCAAGCCACAGCATATGTATGACACTTTTTAAAGAACTATCCGAATTCTCTGATCGACTTAAGACCACAATTGACCACACACAATGGGATTAGCTGGAAATTGCTGCTGCCTTGGAAACTGGTGTGCTTTACCAAAAATCAGGTAACAATTGTGCTCTAATCAACAGAAATGTACAGATTGAACAAAACAGGTTTTCAAAATTTGTTATCAACATTTAACAGCTGATCTGATTTAAGTGACCAAGATATGAAACATGCTAAACACTTTTACTAAATGGAATGACCATGTTTGCTTCATGCAGCAGCCACATGTTGCGATCCTAAAATGGGTATTGATTGCACATGGGCATAGTAAAAACATGTTGTAATCAGATGGGAGATGACCATATATACCAGTATATATTTCAGAAGTAATCAATTCTTACAAAAGGACACCTCATCTCACAAAAAGTTTTAGGAAATGATGGAATGATCACTATTCAATCAATAGTAGAATGAGCCTTTGTCAGTCCCACATTAGTTTTGATTGGCCATGATAGTTGCATCACTTGCAGGTTGGAGAAGATGAGAGTCTATAATTTCACTAACATAATTCTTCATAATAGCTAATAGCCCTCATAACTCACCATTTTAAAGATATTTTCATTTTCAATACCACCCCAGGTTAAGTGGTCCTGCTAATTTTATATTATGCTGATGGGTACTGCTGGATTGATATGTTTGTAGGTCAAAGCAATTCTGTCAAGTACCATCATTTTACCTAAAGTTGGTTATTTTTGCATTGTTTGGCTAACCCGAACAATTTGTTCAAAAGTCAGTGTCTGTATGCAACATTCAAGAACATATATACTTCAAAATTTTATTGTGTACGCTGATGTTTGGTAAACAACAGGAATAGTCATCTCAATTATGGCCAGTTTGTAAAAACCAGCACCCATTATTAAAATATTTCACAATATACATGTTTTTTAATGTTTTCTACACATTGTGGCTTATCCTCGATTCGTTCAGATCGCTTTGCTCTACCTGAATATCATACCAAATGTATTAGCATCACCACTAAACTTGGGATGAATACTGCCAAATGAATATATTGTGATAAGGGCAGTGGAAAAATAATGGTTGAGTCTTTTCTAAATATAATTCTAGTAAAACCTACACAATACCGTCTTGGTCTGATAAGACTCAGAGTCATGTTTATTTAGGAGTATAGACATGAAGTCCACCAGTTTCATGAAAATTAAATGGGCTCTGCACTAGTAACATCTGGACTCCTGGGATCCATTAATATTGACAAATGCAACACAAATGAAAAATACATAGTAACTTTCCTCAAACATAGATTATAACCTGACCATCATTGTGTTTGAATCAGTGTACATATGTATATGTAGGCATGGCCATAGCATGTTTTTTGAAATACTGCAGAGTGCAGACCATAAATTTCACTAGAATATACATGTAGTTACTGCATGTACATCACACACATAAGGCGACTGACACACATAAACGTACCTGCAGGGTTCACAATATTGACATGTAAAGTATATATATATATCTCCTGTGCCTATAACATCAAACCAAACGGTTTACAGTACTTTTACTGACATTTTTGGAGTGGCACATATACATACATAAAAAATAAAAGTCAATTTAAAGGGACGAAATGAAAAATAAATTTGTGCAACTATAATGGAGATCTATATTGCATTACAACATCCACAAATCTACAAAATCTACAACATCCACAAATCTACAAAATCTACAAAAACATCTGACTATCATAGACATTGGTAATGTGATCATTTTTCCTTGATAAGTTGAAACATGAGGGAGGATTGCATAGCATGGCTACATGCAGAATGTAGATTTGTATGTATTTATATCTGCATATCAACTGATGCTTGTATTTTTCTTCTAACTCACTCCAGGCTAGCCATTATTTGTTCTAGAATAATGTACATGTTAGGGAAATTGTAGAACCTTTATACAAAATGGTGATGCAGCCAATCAAAATTGATGTGGGACTGATAAAGACACAACCTGCTCGACTACTGAATCATACTGATTGATCAAATTGTAGTAACTCAACATTTACTAAACCTACTTGTGGGCTGAGTATAATTCAATTCAACATTAGAATACCATAAAAACACCCTGTTCTCCCATAAGTTTAAAGAAAATAACACATTGAACTCATTTACAAGTATATTGCTAATGTGATATATGTCATTCCATTTATAACCATTTTGGCAGCCATCTCACATCAAAGGCCATGAAATCTAGATAACAAAAGATGAACTACATTCAAATTATATCACCAGGTAACCTTTTTGTAGGAGTTTTAGGTTACTGATCAAATACCGTATAATTGATGATTTCCTCAACATCTTTGTTATTGGGAAAATGTCTGTTTTTCATTCTACGACCAATATATTCCATCCAAAAACCTTATTGTCAGGGTCAAGAGCTCCTTGGAGGTCAATCTCATCCAATAATGGTACAGAAATTATACCTATGTGTGGCACCGATGGATATAGATCAATAAAATTTGAATTGGGGGCTCAGCTTTGAGATAAAAGTGCTGAACCCCAAAATTGGGCCCTTAAAATGGATTTTATTTGGTTTTTGACAATTATCTTAAAAACCATTGACTTTTGGATATGAAAATGTATTGCTGACCCCCATAATGTGGCCATTCTGCACATTTTGAGTGGTCACACGACCCCCTATGTCCAACGGTTCTGGAGATATAGTCACGGCGGGTGGTAGTACTTCGCGCAAAAAGGGGCGTGGCCATTTGACCCATTTCGCCCTCAATGGGAAATGTGTCACCAACCAAATATTGTTCGTGTACCTTCAATTAGTGGACTCGTGAAGAGTTTTGCTCTGGACATAAAAGTGCATACAAAACGCCCTCAGCTACTAGAGTATTTCCTTTTTAGGGCCACCACATCTTCCAAAGATGTACTTCTTCCATTTTGCTATCAAAGACCGAAAAATGTCGTTAAACTAGAGATCCAAATACCCCACTAAGGGCCCCTCTATCTTGAGATATTAAAGACCGAAAAATGTCGTTAAACTATAAAGACCGAAAAATGTCGTTAAACTAGAGATCCAAATACCCCACTAAGGGCCCCTCTATCTTGAGATATTAAAGACCGAAAAATGTCGTTAAACTATAAAGACCGAAAAATGTCGTTAAACTAGAGATCCAATACCCCCTATATCTTGAGATATTATAAAGACCGAAAAATGTCATTAAACTATTAATTGTTGTTGCTGTTGTTTATTAGGGGTTATCGTCATTCTAGCCGCTAGGCCACACACGACGTTGTCAATTTTACGGGTGGAGGAAAGACCACGCAGAGGCTCAATTTCACCGGGAAGTTGTTCCACTGCATGTAGAAACCACCGACCCCCGGAAAGCAATTGACAAACTTGCCCAGATACATGATTCCGGTCACCCTCCCTATGGTGGGGTTCGAACCAGCTTCGTCAGCGCTGGACGGCCTGGGACGACGTAATCCACCTGGCACTCTACCGACTGGACCACCGGGGGCCCCCATTAAACTGTTAAAGACCGAAAATGTCGTTAAATTGCAAAGACCGAAAAATGTTGTTAAACTAGAGATCCAAACATCCCCACCCCTATTTTTAGCTCAACTTTACTTTGTAAAGTTTGAGCTATTGCCATGGCTTTGTCATCCGTCGTCCGTGTGTACGTAAGTCGTCAACAATGCAGGCTACAGGTCGTACCTTTGGTCGGATCATTATGAAATTTGTCATAGCTGTTGACATCAACATTTAGACCAGAATAATTAATTTTGGGATCATTCGGAAAAAATACATGGCTGCAGTGGCCATCTTGGATTTCAAAATTCAATCCATTAGCACGGGCTACAGGCCGTACTGTTTGTCTGATCATCATGAAATTTGTCAAGAATGTTAATAATGACATGTAGATGGGAACGAGGCATTTTGGGGTCATTCGGCCAAAAAACATGGCCGCCAGCAGCCATCTTGGATTTTACTCTTTGTATGACTAAATCCTTTAGCACAGGCTACAGGTCGTACCTTTAGTCTGATTATCATACAATTTTTCATGGCTGTTGAAATTGGAATGTAGATGGGAACGAGTCATTTTGAGGTCATTCAGACAAAAAACATGGCCGCCAGTGGCCATCTTGAATTTCAAAATTCAATCCATTAGCACGGGCCACAGGTCGTACTGTTCGTCTGATCATCATGAAATTTGTCATGGATGATAGTATTGACATGTAGATGGGAACGAGTCATTTTGGGGTCATTCGGCAAAAAAACATGGCCGCCAGCAGCCATTTTGGATTTTACTCTTTGTATGACTAAAACCTTTAGCACGGGCTACAGGTCGTACCTTTAGTCTGATCATAATGAAATTTGTCATGGCTGTTGAAATTGGAATGTAGGTGGGAAAGAGTTATTTTGGGGTCATTAGGACAAAAAACATGGCCGCCAGTGGCCATCTTTAATTTCAAAATTTAATCCATTAGCACGGGCCACAGGTCGTACTATTCGCCTGATCATCATGAAATTTGTCATGGATGTTAATATTGACATATAGATTTTGGGGTCATTCGGCCAAAAAACATGGCCGCCAGCAGCCACCTTGGATTTTACTCTTTGTATGACTAAATTCTTTAGCACGGGCTACAGGTCGTACTTTCAGTCTGATCATCATAACATTTGTCAAGAATGTTAATAATGACATGTAGATAGGAACGAGTCATTTTGGGGTCATTCGGCCAAAAAACATGGCCGCCAGCAGCCATTTTTAATGTTACTCTTTGTATGACTAAATCTTTGCACGGGCTACAGGTCGTACCTTTAGTCTGATCATCATAAAATTTGTCATGGCTGTTGAAATTGGAATGTAGATGGGAACGAGTCATTTTGGGGTTATTCGGACAAAAAACATGGCTGCCAGTGGCCATCTTGGATTTAAAAATTTAATCCATTAGCACGGGCCACAGGTCGTACTATTTGTCTGATCATCATGAAATTTGTCATGGATGATAATATTGACATGTAGATGGGAATGAGTCATTTTGGGGTCATTCGGCCAAAAAACATGGCCGCCAGCAGCCATTTTTAATGTTACTCTTTGTATGACTAAATCTTTGCACGGGCTACAGGTCGTACCTTTAGTCTGATCATCATAAAATTTGTCATGGCTGTTGAAATTGGAATGTAGATGGGAACGAGTCATTTTGGGGTTATTCGGACAAAAAACATGGCTGCCAGTGGCCATCTTGGATTTAAAAATTTAATCCATTAGCACGGGCCACAGGTCGTACTATTTGTCTGATCATCATGAAATTTGTCATGAATGATAATATTGACATGTAGATGGGAATGAGTAATTTTGGGGTCATTCGGCCAAAAATCATGGCCGCCAGCAGCCATCTTGGATTTTACTCTTTGTATGACTAAATACTTTAGCACGGACTGCAGGTTGTACCTTTAGCCTGATCATCATAAAATTTGTCAAGAATGTTAATAATGACATGTAGATGGGAACCAGTCATTTTGGGGTCATTCGGACAATAAACATGGCCGCCAGCAGCCATCTTGGATTTTACTCTTTGTATGACTAAATCCTTTAGCACAGGCTACAGGCCGTACCTTCAGTCTGATCATCATAACATTTGTCATGGCTGTTGAAATTGGACTGCAGATGGGAACGAGTCATTTTGGGGTCATTCGGACAAAAAACATGGCCGCCAGTGGCCATCTTGGATTTTACTCTTTGTATGACTAAATCCTTTAGCACGGGCTACAGGTCGTACCTTTAGTCTGATCATCATGAAAGTTTTCATGGCTGTTGAAATTGGAATGTAGATGGGAACGAGTCATTTTCGGGTCATTCGGACAAATAACATGGCCGCCAGTGGCCATCTTGGATTTAAAAATTTAATCCATTAGCACGGGCCACATGTCGTACTGTTTGTCTGATCATCATGAAATTTGTCATGGATGATAATATTGACATGTAGATGGGAATGAGTAATTTTTCGGGTTATTCGGCCAAAAAATATGGCCGCCAGCAGCCATCTTGGATTTTACTCTTTGTATGACTAAATTCTTTAGCACGGGCTACATGTCGTACTTTTAGTCTGATCATCATAAAATTTGTCAAGAATGTTAATAATGACATGTAGATGGGAACGAATCATTTTGGGGTCATTCGGCCAAAAAACATGGCCACCAGCAGCCATCTTGGATTTTACTCTTTGTATGACTAAATCCTTTAGCACGGGCTACAGGTCGTACCTTTAGTCTGATCATCATGAAATTTTTCATGGCTGTTGAAATTGGAATGTAGATGAGAATGAGTCATTTTGGGGACATTCCGACAAAAAACATGGCTGCCAGCGGCCATCTTGGATTTCAAAATTCAATTCTAAATCTTTCCATCCATTGCTCATCACACAAATTTAACTTCTTCTCAAAGTTGAGCTACAGTGTAATTGACACTTTCATTTGAGACATTAAAGAACGAAATATGTCGTTACACCATTAATGATCATTTATACATAATTTGTGTTTATGAAAGTCTGGCACAGAGCAGTTTGTTTCTAGTACATATTCATTGGAACGTAAACAATTATTCTCTGACAGAAATCATGTTAATATCGCCTTTCGTTACTGGTTTCCTCGATTCACATATCTCTCACTGCTTAATACTCATAATTAAAACAAATGTTCTGTGTTTTGTGTCACTTCTTAATATCATTCTGTATTCTGCTATTGAAAAGAAAACAGTTGTAGTATACCTTAAAGGTATCAAGGCCTTGGTGGGTATCCTGTGAACATATTTCCACCTGTCAAAAACCGTTACAAACGAAATAATATTAAAATATAGACAGACTTTGTTAATATACAAATGAGAAATATCTCATAAACAGTATGTTATAGTCGTAAATTTGCCGACTATTATGTAAACAAAGCATAAAAAGTTACTTTCCTGGTGTTTCTTTATAGTATGATGGTAAACATAAAGAGCGTTCTTTGTTGCTCAATTCCTTATTTGGAAATAATAAAGAGCGTTTATACAATTTGTGTGTGATTAGCCAGTAGCATTATGCTGCCTTCTATAACACAATCAGACTCTTGTTTAGGTAAAATTTAGTAGGTCTTTATGTAAGCATGATGTTTAAGGGATAGTGATCGTATATTTGAACCAAAATGTATGCGTTTTAATATTTATCTGTTTACGGTGTTTGGAACAAATATTTTTCGACAACTAAACCCTCTCGTCCCTTTAATATAATTAATATAACATCCCTCATCCAATAATCTCCAAATTGCATATCTAATTTCAATCCTAGTTACACGTCACACCGCCCCTCATCATTTGCCAATTGTACACCCTTTTTTGCTGCTTCTGCTGCAACTGCTCAATTTCTTTAAAAATTATTGAAAAAATGGCCCTCCCGCCCCCGACATTTACCTCTGATTTAGTTTTTTCGATCATCGGTCCACACCAAAATTGAGCACACGTCCCTATATAATATACCTATTTAAACCGTGTATACACGGTGGTGTAATAGAACAACCGTTAATTTAACCGTAACCGTAGCATATTTCCACGTATACGTATACGTTTTCACGACAAATCCCCGCTGATCTGTTATTAATGAACCAAATAATTAACTTGTCAACACACTCTGGCCCGCCAATGCTACAGTGTATAAACGTAACGGGGCAAATATGCATATTATATTGACAGCTAACGAGAACATTCATCACCAACAATCTGCTCACCCCTTTCAGTCGATACGATAGAAACTAAACGATTTGTTACTTCTAATTACCCGTACTTAATTACACTACTTGCGTGTTAATAAAGTACGATCCCCCCCCCCCCCCCCCCATCACAACTAAAGGTGAAACATGGGATTTAGAACATTAATATTCACTCTTACACAATTCCACATTCAAGGTGTGTCTTGTGTAATCGTATGTCAGTTGTAACGTTGTGAAACCGCAACCGAACTGAATTATTCTATTGCTAAATAGTTCATGGGTGACCTGATGCATGCATCTTAGTTTTCTTGTCATTTCGGCCAATTTGGCCGGTTACTTCATGTGAGTTTTTCATCTGACGTGTGTGTCAGATGTCAGATGTGGAGGATTTATGTAAATGTTAGCCCAAACTACATTTCCAAGTAACGATGGTTTTGTTGTTTATTTTGAGGAATAATACCGCGTCAGATGAATTCAGCCCAAATATGTTAACAGTTGTCGTGTAAAACATTCGGCAGTAAGTTAGCGTTATTTAGTATTTGTGGATGTCCTTTAACATGGGGAAAATAGACTACTGCGCTTGAACGAGCATGTGAATTGTCGTTTTTAATGTATAGCAACTTTATAATCAATAACAGAGGCATTCTCTGTCAAATAAGGTCGCTCTATTGACGATACCAATTGGGGAACTTTGTAAATTAAATTACGCGTAAACTTAACCTGCTGCAAATAGAAAAGGTGTCGGAATCGGCGTACTCGCCCCATGGCTAACTCGCCCAATCGGCGCGTGCCAACTCGGAATAAAAGGCCAACTCGGAATAAAAGATGCATACGGGGTGTTATATGGCGTTTGGTCCGTTGTTTCTCAATGAATATTATTGAAATTTGGTGTATATGTCCGGGCTGGGACATGGAATACAACAACGTTTGAATTGTTTTTAAATTTACAAATTTGTTGATTTTATTCATTTTGTTTTCGTTCTGAAACACACTATAAAGTGTATATAATATAATAACGAACACGAGACATACATAATTTATGAACTGTTAACAAAAGATATCAAATTCAATACATGACAAAGATGACTCAGTGGAGTTTATAAAGTGAACATAAAAACATTGAGGTAAGAATCTTTTTAAGGAATTCAACTTTATTTAATGATAATAAACACATAAATTAAAATAACAAACATGAGACATACATGATTTATAAACTGTTAACAAAAGATATCAAACTCAATACATGACAAAGATGACTCAGTGAAGTTTATAAAGTGAACATAAAAATATTAAGGTAAAAATCTTTTTAAGCATTACTAAACCGTTTAGCACAGTCCACTTCACTCATCCGATCATCACTAAACTTCATATTTATCTTGATATTGATCTATCAGATGAGAGCTGTCAAATATTTTTTTAATTTTATAGGAAAAAATGGTCGCCAGCGGCCATATTGCATTTACGTTATATGTTATCGCGTCATGTCGATATCTAGTATTACTTAGAAATTTCACCTTTCCAGATTCATAATTGCTCCATTGACTGTAACAGATGGAATTATTCCCCTCTTCGGATAGAGTGTCACTGAAACTTTATTTTGTCAGACTGTCTGTATAGTCACTGATTATATATGGCAATAATCTGTAATAAGATGTAGCACTATTTTATTTTATATTTACATGAAGTGCTGTTTTTATACAACAATTCTAATCCCCCCTAGATCATCATGTGATCGACCATACATCGCGCGAGGACCTGGTTGAATTAAGGGGGGGGGGGGGGTTTATGGATAACTTCTGTCCTCAAGCTAGATTATACTTATGACATTTAATGGCATGTTTCTAACATGGAGGGTTAGATATGCGTGAGACACCACCACTCTTAAATTCACACCAAGTTATCAGCTGTCATATTCGGATATTAGAACCCATAGCCATGATATATGGTTTATTTTGTGTATACTAGTAATATTGTTATTTTCAGTACCTTTATATACCAGTACTGTGTATAACAATGCATATACATTAATCCATGTATACATGTATATTGATTCAACGGATTCAGTGGTTTTGTCCATCAGTCTATCAAATTTGCGGGGAAAACATGGCCACAAGCAGTACACCCTGTTAAATTTCGAATTTGAATCAATTGGCGCACCCTGCAGCCAGCTTTTATTGGAGAACTTTTTCTCATGTGGATAGTTTAGGTCACCGCTAGATGTGAGCCATGTTTTGTTCTCAAGCTGTCCTTGTGAAGACATCACTGCCAGCGGTGATCTTGAATTTTACTATTTTTATGGCTAAATAATTTGGTTGATCCTACAGACGACACCCCTTGTCCGATCGTCACCAGATTCCACAATGATCTTCTGGATAACCAGGGGGAGAGTAATCTAATTTTCCCGAATTTCGTTAAAAAACATTACCACAGGCAGCAATTTGGTATCTTACTGTTTGATCCTCTTTTGCGTGACTGAATTGTTTAGCAACTGTACAGTCATATCCCTCATCTGATAGTCACCACACTTTATATTGATCTTCGGGCTGACAACTAGATGGGAGCTATCGAATGCTTTGAATTTTTTTGGAAAACATTGTCGCCAGCAGTCATCTTCTATTTTGGTTTTTATATACATGTATATCTCTTCATTCGGATAGCCAGTATTACGTAGGTACTTCAACTTTCCGCATTCCTGTCATCATTTGAAATATAAAAATTTACCTGATACCATGCACCCTTCAAAATTTGTTTCGTCGTATCTATTTTAATGACCCGTATGGTAATATTGATACAGATATATTTGTCAAACATTTCTTTGTACAATATACAGGTATTTAGTTTGTAACTAAATCTAGAAATATATAATAGTAGCTGGTGGACCCTACTTCGTCCGGGATGTTCCCCTCTGATTTTCGGAGAATTGCGCGATTTAACCTTGAATTGACCATTTTAAAGGTGAACGTCATGTCGGGTCACGATTTGACCCGCCCAAAACACTCCCCGGACAAAAGTCACGACAAAAGTACCCGTCGAAATCCGCCCGGCTTTACCCGATTTGACCTTGAATTGACAATTTTGAATGTCAAGATCAGGTCAGGGTCATAATTTGACCCACCCGAAACACTCCTGGGACAAAAGTAACAGTAGGTATTATATTTCGTTGAAATACTTCGTTTTACCAGATTTGACCTTGAATTGATCTTTTTGAATGTCAAAGTCAGGTCGGGATCAAGATTTGACCCGTCCAAATAGTCCAGAAACATGCCTACATCAGCACGTTCGAGAACATGGCCCCACGTGAAATTGGACCCGTCAATATTGCTCCCGGGATCGAAGTAGTCCTACACACAAATTTTTAATCGGATCGGTCAAGGTCCAGAAACTTGCCTATGAGCGAGGTCAAGTTGACACGTTAAATACCAAATCCGAGTCGGATCAGTCGAGCAGTGTTAGAGTCTATAACACATACACACATGCATTCATGCATACACACATACATACAGACAGGTGTTCCAAAATGTATAATCGATAGCTACAACAATTCTATGGTAGATAGTTCACGGCCGACCTGATGCATGCATCTTAGTTTTCTTGTTGCAGGTGGCGAGGCAAATCATTTGTTGACGAAGAACTCTTATGTACTCGTCAACAAATGATTTGCATCGATCGCCACGCACCTGCAATGTTAAGGGTACAACCTTCAAATATTTCAGCATTTAAATCAAACACATGGTTTCATACTCCAACAGATGTACTGGAATGTTCAAATGCTGTACCAATAACATTGAAATGCTGCACCAATAACATTGAAATTAAATAGATATTGCGAAGCAAATTATTTGTTGTGAAGCTGTGAAGCTGTGAAGTCCTTTTTATGTGGATAAGCCTACAGTAATTACCACTGAGAGAGCTTTCCGATGAATGGCAACAAGCCATATTTCCGACTAAATCCTGAAAAATTACCCATAATTCTGCTGTGGATAAGGAGTCGATTATTTAGGGCATTACTGCACGTGTTTCTACTCACAGTCTGGAGCTTATTGATCTTTGTCAGGAAGCTGTTCATTGCTAGAACGTTTTGACAATACCTGGCATACATAGTTTAGCTGAAGGGGTCACTCTCACACAAAAAGTGCTGAAGGGTGCACAGGGTTTGCAAATGTACTGAAGGGTACACAGGTTTTGTGATCGGCACAAACACCGTTACTTAACTGTGTTACTGAAAGTCTAGCGCTCATTAGCAGTTTGTTTTCAGTTCATTTTAATGTTCATTGGTACGTAAACAATTATTCTATAACAGAAATCATGGCAGATACGAAAACTAAACGTCATTTTGGTGCGAGTGACCCCTTCAGCCATAATTTATAGGTGTATCGTATATCACGATTCGTGCCATCGGGTCATACATATTAAGTTCTCGAAACGTACTTGTATGGTGTTGGGGGGGGGGGGGGGTTGAAGACAATGAAATCTTTAAAAAACGCCACATTGCTACGTCGTGAAAATGTTTTGGGGGCGTGGTGACAAAACATTAAAGAGACTGTCTCACCCATGTATAGCAGTAAATTCACATTCATTATGATTTGTATAATGGTATCGTATATCACGTTTTAGTTATTGTATTATCTTGGCGAAAGATCTCTCATTACTTGACAAGTTTACCCATACTGGTATGGATATCATGGTACCTGTAAAAATATTTTGCGCCACGGTAATATAATAACTAAAAAGTGATAGTGATACACGATACATTCACAAAACATAATGAATGTCAATGTACTGAAACCGTATAAGAGAGTGCCTTTCGTGTTTTGTCACCACGCCCCCAAAACGTGTTATCGACGTAGCAATGTAGCGTTTTTGAAGGTCCCATTGTCTTCAAAATGCCCCTGCCCCCCCCCCCCCCCCCCCCCCACCAACACCATACAAAAGTCTCGAGAACGTATAACTGTTTGAGTCTGGGACACATATTCAAGACGTATCAATATGACACGTCTTGAGCACGTCTTACGCATGCCCCGTACAACGCTCCAACACGTTCTAACGGCGCAGCCATGCAGTGTTTTGAAGGTTTTATTACAGTCTTCAGAACGTCCCCAATACCATGCACGCACGTTTCCAAAACGTAGCACGTCTTAGCCATTATTGTCCCCAACGCCGTACACAAACGTTTTCACGACGTTACCATGAAGTGGGTCGATAACCTCTCGTTAATGTTCCCCTCACCCTATATATGTATCACAATCAATGTCTCCATGCAGTCGTCTCCCCCCAACAAAACCTATAATTATGCAGAGAACTCCGTTCGAGGGATCACTTTATAAGTATATTAGCTGAAACAGGCTCACTTCGGGAGCCTTTATTCACCATTGGAGAGGCCTGTGGTCCCATTGTGAGCTTCACTCACATTGTGTTCGATTAACAATTTTTTTTTTTTTTAATATTTAATTGAGACTCCTTGCTCAATTTACACAATTTTTAGTCGAGTTATTTTCCAAAACTCGACTTATAGTTTGATGACGGACGGACGGTGGGTGGGCGGGCGGGCGGGCGGGCGGCGGGCGGGCGACGAATTTTGGTGTGTGAGTACATATCCATGCACGTAAGCTGCAAACAAAAAATCGGGTTCGTCCGCACATTTATTACAGAGTTATGGCCCTTTGAATTTTCAGCTCGTTAGCGCGATAACTTCAACAAACGTTATCCGATTTGATTGAAATTTGGTATATAGGTGTCTCCCAAGAATATCTCGGATGAGTTCGAAAACCGGCCTGGTCCGATAAAATTTGATAGAGTTATGGCCCTTAATTAGTCATTTTTCACGTATTTTCAGCTCGTTAGCGCGATAACTTCAACAAACGTTATCCGATTTGATTGAAATTTGGTATATAGGTGTCTCCCAAGAATATCTCGGATGAGTTCGAAAACCGGCCTGGTCCGATAAAATTTGATAGAGTTATGGCCTTAATTAGTCATTTTTCACGAATTTTCAGCTCGTTAGCGCGATAACTTCAACAAACGTTATCCGATTTGATTGAAATTTGGTATATAGGTGTCTCCCAAGAATATCTCGGACGAGTTCGAAAACCGGCCAGGTCCGATAAAATTTGATAGAGTTATGGCCCTTAATTAGTCATTTTTCACGAATTTTCAGCTTGTTATCGCGATAACTTCAACAAACGTTATCCGATTTGATTGAAATTTGGTATATAGGTGTCTTCCAAGAATGTCTCGGACGAGTTCGAAAACCGGCCTGGTCCAATAAAATTTGATAGAGTTATGGCCCTTAATTAGTCATTTTTTTCACAAATTTTCAGCTCGTTAGCGCGATAATTTAACAAACATCATCCTATTTGATTGAAATTTTGATATATATGTGTCTCCCAAGAATACCTCGGACGAGTTAGAAAACCGGCCCGGTCCGATAAAATTTGATAGAGTTATGGTCCTTAAGTAGTAATTTTGTACGAATGTTGAGCTCGTTAGCGCGATAACTTCAACAAACGTCATCCGATTCAACTAAAATTTGGTATATAAGTGTCTTCCAATAATATCCTGGACGAGTTCGAAAACCAGCCTGGCCCAATAAAATTTGATAGAGTTATGGCCCTTAATTAGTCATTTTTCGTGAATTTTTAGCTCGTTAGCGCGATAACTTCAACAAACGTCCTCCGATTTGTTTAAAATTTGGAATAGACATACTTGCCAAGAATATTTCGGACGAGTTCAAAAACCAGCCTGGCCCGATAAAATTTGATGGAGTTATGGCCCTTAATTAGTCATTTTTCGATTTTACCTATTAATTAGTCTACCGATACTGATGCACACCAATTGGCGGTAGCCACCGGCGGTAAGCCACCGAAAACGAGACACAGCATCTCTGATGCCACCTCTTGTTTTTTAATTAAACTAAATTCTGCTTAAATCAAATTTTTTTTAAAACTAACACCGTTATATATAACCGCCGGGGTATACTCCGAGTTACCACAACAAAATGTATGAAATCGGTCCAGGCGTTTGAGAGGAAAACCGCGAACAGACAGACAGACTGACAGATAGGCAGATCCTACACTTTTTTATAAATATCGATTAACACGTTTATTGCAATCTTGTTCTGAAATCCTCCCCTATGTCAATACAGATCTTATTGACACAAGTTTGTTTACGACTCTACATTGCTAAATAGCGACGACGATTCGCTAAAATTAAAAAGTATTTTCCATTTCTTTTAATATATTTCAGAGAAATACATAGCGTTATTCCACTACAGTTATATATAGTAATGCTCGAGGGGTCAGGTTACTAAGTTTTCAGATTTTGGCTGCTTTCAACCAGGAACCAGTCTTTTCAACAAGAGACATTTAGTGCGAGCAAATAAACAGACACGTGAGTCGCAAAAACAATGATAGACGACACCTAGATAGCAAATTTCATTCAATAAACAGTTAGTTATATCAACTTTTGAGACGAAAATCCTTCATTAATATGTACTTTTATATATACTTCAATGAAATAGAAATGAAGATTGTTGTCGAATTCACGCGATAGACTAGGAGCCTGTAACGCGCTCCGCTGCCCGCCCCCTTTACACTGCCCCTATACGCCAAAACTATATACGCGCCTGCTTTACGCTAATGGTACCATATATAGGTCCTATATATGGTACCGTTAACGTAAAGCATGCGCGTATACGGTTTTGGCGTATAGGGGTAAAGGGGGCGGGCAGCGGAGCGCGTTACAGGCCCCCGGAGTCCGGGTATTTAGTCGAGGCCTCCGTCCGTCCATACGAACATATTACCTTGTATCTTGATTAATTAATACCAGAACATTTCTTACTTAAAATTAGTCAAAATACCAAAAGTACCGATATACAAGTCATATATATATTTATCATATGACTCAATCATTATTTACGTTGGAAACTATGTCATAAATCAATTTCATTTCAATTACTAATTCATATCACCTTCCGATAATTTGATTGGTTTGTTGACAAAAAAGTGTGTTCTGATTGGCTGAATGGCAGCCGGGGGGCCGAGCCGCATCTCTGACTAAATGCAGGTCAAATTCGTGCGCGTCAAATACACGAATCAACGCGATGCCGAAATTCTCGCAATTATAATCTTGAAATATATAGTTTTGGACATTGTTATACGATAAATAGAATATGTAATTCGTATTTATCTAATAAACATACGATATAATGTCACAAACTGAGAACAGAATAGCGCACTATATCTTCGCGTGCATATTATTTCTGCTAGTTCACCAGGTGTAATTGGGCTTCCGGTGCAATGAAGTGACGTCACATTAACCTTTTGCTGCCGATGTCATATAGCTATTTAGTGATTTGTGTGCGTTTTGGACATCATAATCAATTTATAGGTGTCATATGATAAATAGAATATGTAATTCGTGTTTCTCTCATATGATATTTATGAAACTCGTCACGAATTTTCAGTTTTCTCTCGCCGGAGGCTCGAGAAAACTGAAAATTCTTAGACTCGTTTCATAAATATCATATGAGAGAAACACTCATTTCATATCCTCTATATATGTATGTAGTGTTAGTGTGACGACTGATGTTTTGTCACGAACTTTGACTCGACCGGACAGACTTTGCGATTCTCATGTGATAGGTATATTCGGTAGACCATGTATGTACCAAATTTCATAACATTATATCGAATGTTATTACATGCAGTTATCGTCCGGACAACACACTTTTAGACGGACGTACTAGCGATCGAAAGACGAATAAACGGACAGACGGATATCACTCATTCTCAGTTTTCCTGAACATTGTTCGTTTGTTTTTCGGGCGACAAACTCAACATGATATTTTGCATATGTGTAAATTTTAAATAAATCATATAATAGTTTGTTGAAGGAACTACAAATTATAATATATTACTTACTGGCTGGAAATGTTCAAGAAATAAGACTTTAACAATTCGGCTATCACTCAACGACTATCTCTGTGGTCTCGGCTGTGGTATCGACTATATATACTATTAATTAAAAGTGAAAGTTAAAGTCTCCAATAAATATATGTATTTCGATTTGGTGTCGCAATCATTCCTGGAAAACCCAATAGCGCTATATGTGTTTAATATCTTTGTTTAATATTTGTTTAATAGCTATTCTTGTGAAGATAATTACACTCTTGACAAGCCGATTACACAAAATGAAATGTTGAATGCAATACATTATCTGAATAGTGGGTGCAGTCACGGCATTGATAATGTACGGAACGAATACATTAAGTGCACTATAGATCATATGTTGTCGATATGTACACTCATATAAATATTTGTAAACTGGTTTTTCATTGTGGTTCTTCAGCTTGTCCCGCATTTGTAACCAGAGTAGAGAACCGTTTGGTTCTTGATAGATATAGTACCAGTTGGCTGTAGACCAGTTTATTTTATTTTATTTTATTTTTTAAAATAATTTTTATTGAGATCAAAAATGGATATATTTGGATACAAGTTATTACAATAATTATAATATATAGTAGTTATGAATATAACAACTGAAAAATAAGTCATTTGCATTAACATATTTCTATGAAGTGAAAATTTAGTATATCTATATATGAGATATAGATATGTACATCTAGTTCGCAGTTATATATGGGCTATGGGTCTAACATTTTAGAGGTGAGAACCAATTGAACGAGTTGGAACCATCATTGAACCATGCAATTTATTATTCTCTTGCATGGTTCCCCATGATGAACCAATTTGTGAATCAGTAGGTTCTTAACACGACTGTTGGTTACTTGTGTGGAACCTATTTGGCAACAAATTCTCCGCTCGTAGCCAGATACTAGAACCGATGGTTCTAAATTTTTACCCGTAGTTGTAACCAGTATGTTCTGAACACGATTGTTAGTACCAAATGACGAAACCAATTTGTAAACCAATTCTGAACACTGTTTGGTTTCTCCCTTCAGAACCAAATGATTATTCCTGTAGAACCAAATGAAATACCAAATGAGTATTTATTGAAACTCCCTGAATAGCAAACGTTATGTATATGAGAAAAGTGGACCAATTATTGCTTGAATACAGATATATTAACAATCAAATAGTTCAAACCTTAAAGGGGTACTGTACGCCATTTTCATTAAATTTCCGGTGACAACAACGATCTAATATCGATAATATATAGAAACATAAGTAATTTGAGTCGAAGATGTATTCTGTAAACGCTCAGGTTAATAGGCTATCTTAAAATTTAATAATTTAAAAGTTAATAATTTGATATAAATTGAATTTATGACTGGAGCCATAAAATGGCGTCAATTAAATTACGAATTACCGTAATCAAAAATAGTAATTGAGGGATACTGGATTTTTAAACCGATCGCACACACGATTGCTTAAAATATTATGATGATACGGGGAGAACACTCAAGCCACTCACTGACTAGCGACGATACAATAACTTAAATGATTATATGGGACTAGTATGCATATAATATAACTTTTATTTGATTCATTTGGTTGAAAACTTTACAAAAATTACTCGACAACGACAATTTGTATTTTTGCATTCCGGTAAATTTGTCATCCGTAACATGACTTCGTACTCAACAGACTTTCAAATAATGGAAAAATTGTTACCTTATTCTCCGACTCGGAGACTATAGAAACCAACAACAACATGTGGCGTACAGTACCCCTTTAATTGAATATAATATAAGGAAAGTCGAAAGTCGAATAATTGGTCGGAGAGGTATATATCTGATTAGAGTTATCTCTCTTTGGAGTAACAGTAAAGCTATATTTGCATGAGAATATGCTATTTTTTACCAGACTGAAATTTCGGGGTTTTCTTGTCAACAGACTGAACAGTACAAGTTATACTGTAACAACATTTCTGGTAAAACATCATAATCTAAGTCAGAAAATATTAAGTGCCTGGAAAAACCTCCACCAACTCTGGCAGACCAGATTCTGCCAGTACTTGTAACACGCTACCACTGTGGGGAATCACGTGGTTTCGAGGTTGGTGAGTACCACGCATTCAAAATGTGCATGGCACAAAAACATCTTATACGAGGAGCTGACACAAAACCTAGCAGTTTGACTGTTACGAGCATATGTTAGTTTATTTTCGAAACAAGTCGATACCTTATTTGTTCGGAAATGCCTAGTGGTTTTCTATAACATTCTGTCCAAAGTTGCCAGTCGGAGGTGCGTGGAATACGCCAGTCCATACATCGTGGAGAATCCTTCGACTGACAACTTTGGTCAGAATTTTAGACCAAACAAATCTGAATTTTGACATAGATGAGTATAATTATATCAACTTGTTTGAAAAATAGTATAGCATCTGCTCGTAGCTGTCAAAACAATATGTAATATGTCATATCTTAGTTTATTACCTTTTTATACGCCCTTTTGAAAAAAGGCCGTATTATAGTATTGGTCTGTCCGTCCGTCCGTCCGTCCGTCCGTCCGTCCGGGCGGGCGTCCGTCCGTCCGTTAACCTGTTGTCCGGATGATAACTTTAGTTAGAGTGAACCAAATTTAATAAAATTTGGTATGTGGGTTTATTAGCCGAAAAGTAAGTTCAAGTTCGAATTTGGGTTCCGCCCGCCAATTTTCACCGGAGTTATGCCCCTTATTTGACGTTTTTTGACTTAGAAAATCCTTTAAATTTGTTGTCCGGATGATAACTTTAGTATAGTTTATTGGAATGAATCCAAATTTGGTATATTACTTTCTCCCACCAAAACACAGGTCAAGTTCGAACTTGGGTTCTGTCCGACCATTTTTGGCAGAGTTATGCCCCTTTTTCGACTCAGAAAATTCAGTTTTTCTTATGTTTTTTGGTTTCCTGATGATAACTCGATTTTGGAATGTTTATACGCAAAACCCGTTTTTATGTGGATTACATATATCGAAATACAGCTCAAGTCCGAATTTCGTTTTAATCCGATAATTTTTGCAAGAGTTATGGCCCCTTTTTTGACGAAATTTGACTTAGAAAATCCCTGAAATTTGTTGTCCGGATTATAACATTAGTTAGAGTGAACCGATTTCAATCAAATTTGGTATGTGGGTTTATTAGGAGAAAAGACAGCTCAAGTTCGAATTTGGGTTCCGTCCGCCAATTTTCACCGGAGTTATGCCCCTTATTTGACGTAATTTGACTTAGAAAATCCCTGAAATTTGTTGTCCGGATGATAACTTTACTAGAGCTTATCGGATTCAATGATAATTTGGTATATTACTTTCTCCCACCAAACACAGGTCAAGTTCAAATTTGAGTTCCGTCCGCCAATTTTTACCAGAGTTATGCCCCTTTTTTACCAGTTTCCGCCGACCCAAGAGAGGGCGTATATTGCACGCCCAGCGTAGCTCTTGTTTCCCTCGTTTCTGATCGCGTTTTAGATCGCCTCGGCCATTTTGAATGCGCGATACTCATCAACTCGACCACGTGATTCCGCACCGTGACTGTCTTCACTCCATATATAGTGAACAAATTTAAAAAAATGATGATTCAGATGAACGTTTGCCGCTTCGTTGAACATACAAAATGGTACTCTAGAACAACGTGTCGCGGTTCGTTGCGCAATCTCGTACCGATTTTTTTGTTCTTGGTGGCCTGTAAAACCAAATCATTTGGTACTCGAACCAAATATCCTTCATTTTTGGTTACAAGTCGGTTACAAATCGGTTCTAAAGCCAAAACTTGTCATGGAGAACCAATTGATTCCAAATAGTATTTAGAGTGTACTGATTTGTTCAATGTTATCTTTAATTCGTGATGCTTACCAGCATGTTGGTTAACTAGACTAGTAGCGCCAGTGTATATGAATAAATGTGACCACGCATTGCCTGAAAACTATAGACCTATTGCTATACTTAGTTGTCTTGGCAAGTTATTCACGCGCATCATAAATGCACGGCTGACTGATTTTGCAGAATCGACTAATCTCATTACTGCAAACCAATCTGGATTCAGAAAGAATTTATCAACGATTGACCATATCTTATGCTTGGGTTTTCTCATAAACATCTACCGCAGAACAAATCGGAAATTATGTTTGCGCATTCATTGATTTTAAACAGGCTTTTGGCATGTTGGACTTTAGAAAAAGCTAATCACGGCTGGAATAAATAGGCAATGCTTCAGATTTATAAGGAGTATGTACATGTACAATCAAGTCAATTCCAGATAAAACATTGGAAACAACATATCTGAACGTGTAGGAATTGCTCTGGTGTTTACAGGGCGAGAATGTATCATCTTTTCTTTTTTCCCTATATATCTGACCGATATCGATAATTTTCTCACCGCGAATTTGGTCCCAACTCCTAAAACTTGTAGAAAATGATATTTTCGATCAGATTTAAATATATTTAAAAATATTGGTTTTGCTATAATTATGCAGATGGTACAGTAGTTTTCACTGAATCTGCGAATGATATGCGGATTGCAATGAAACGATATTCGGAATATTGCTCATTTTAGAAACTAAATATAAACGTACAGAAAACGAAAATGGTGATATTTGGATGTGATAAATCACCAAGACCGCGAATTTTTCTGAACGATTAACTTCTGCAAGTCGTATCACAATTTAAATATTTAGGTATATAATTCTCAAGAAATTGTTCCTACAGTATAGTGAAAAATTGTTTGATATCGAAAGCCAATCATCAATGTTTGGGGTTTTACACAAAGCAAGACAATTTGGGATTGACTATTTCGATTAGAGAGATATCTTTATTACCTCCAAGTATAGGAGAGATAGATATACATGACATAATTACAGTTGGATTAATATGGGCTCCCCTGGTAAGTGTGGTGGGCCGTTATGTATACAAATATGGAGAGGTGTTGGATACCACGAGAGTGAAGCATATATGCATTTGAATGTTCACTACAGCTTTTGTTTCCAGAAATTCTGATTTGTCCAACTGTCCCCAGTTTACATTGGAATTTATAAACTGGGGACCAGTTATAGATTCTATTTATTACATGATCCAAAACCTCGGCAAAACATACTTAAGGAACTATTTACATTGCTGTAGATCTGTATACAGTTCTACTCGCATACTAGTGTAAACGGGTTGATATAGAAATGCACGCAGAAAGAAAACCCTATTCGTTCGTGTGAGCAAAAATCATGTCTGTTATAAGTCGCGGTCAACACCGAGGTATTGCGACAGGCAAATCTGATTTGATTAATTGTTACTCGGGCTTGGTGAATGTTTACACTTAATCTTTCTTTGTCATTTCAACCCATGTATTTCACAATGTGTAAACGAGAACCTGTGTACTGGTAGATAAAGTAGCCCTATATCTATTTGTATACGTGTATGTATATACATCATGTACACTGTTGTTTATTGTGTATTCATATGTGATTTGTTCTCATGCGCATTTCATTCTTCTTCGAACCATTATCAACTGGTGGAAGAATATGCTGCTTTGGTCTACTGATAGTTGATTTCTTTTTTGTCTGGCCTAAACTGACACGACTCATAGTGAATTGTCAATTACCAGAGTACCGATGAGCGCGCGTTCATTATCAGTAATCATGTTCTGATTACAACAATCTGCGACACGTGACTTCACACAGATCCGTATAAAGATCTACAGCAATGTAAATATACCCTAAATCAACAAATGGGACGCGAAACTAACATCGGCTTCTATAAGGCATGCGATGACGTTTCAATTAACTATGCTTTGTTTGCCCGCGTAAAGAAATAGTCCCAGATAAAATAAAGACTCTTTGACGTATTTAATAGCGTATATTTAATGACATAACTTTTCAAACTCTTCATTCATTATAGTTTGTTCGAAAGATATTGGAAGCCATATAGTATTTTGAAACGTAGAGTGCGGAATGTAAACAGACGACAAACCGGAAGTTAAGGGTCACCTGGCAGTATTTCCTGTTATAAACTGACGATTAATATCACAATTTATAGAGTGGGTTTATTGAATGGAATAAGGGTAGGATAATGTAATAAATAAGTTAACACAATTAAAAAATATAAACCCATAAGTGACGCTAGTTATTCTCTCAAGCGAGAAATTACCTGAAGTTTCATGTTAAAGGTACTCAATCCGATTCGATTCGATGGTTCCCATGTCATCAGATTCCAACAAAAACAACATCAATTTTGTAAAATGACGCCTCAGTCATCAGAATCGATTAAGTGCTTAAAAATAATGCTAAATTGCCCACAACGTGTTAATTATCAACATTTTGTTCAACGAAATTTGGCCGGTTTGTCAATTATCTAACACCCAAAACCACTTGATTTTAGAATTATCCATCATCATTTGCAATTTGTTCCGAGACCGTTGGTTTGACGAATATTTGCCAGGCCACCAAAAATTACATATCTCGGGAAATAGCAATTTTCAAAAATCGATATCTGATCACTCTGAGCTTTAATGGGTGGGTTCCTCGACTCGAATCAAATATTGTTTACCCCGAAGTAAAAGAACTAGTAATTTGGGAGCGTTAATTCGGATTATGCATCTTGATATCATATAAACAGCAGACCTGGCCGTCAAGAATTGCTGAATTAAAATAATTCAAGGAATCTAACAACTATCAACATGTGATTGGGGATTTTATTTGCTAACATCTTGATAGCTGCTACTGATGTACACCACATCTACAACTTAACCCTTTATATACTAAATGGATCCTTCTCCCACTCGGTTACAAAGTGTACATCGGAATGGTCTATTATTGATTTGGAAGGATGTACATGTAATTTAAGCAGAAAATAGATCAATTAAAAACAGAAAGAGTCCTATTTATTGAGGGAAATATTTCGATAATAAGTTCAACAAACGTTTGTTTGGTAAATTCATTATCTGAACATTTCCTATGAGATAACTACTCCTCAATGATGCTTTAGTATAGGAATGGTTAAACTTATTATCTGAACATATCCTATGAGATAACTACTCCTCAATGATGCTTTAGTATAGGAATGGTTAAACTTATTATCTGAACATATCCTGTGAGATAACTACTCCTCAATGATGCTTTGGTATAGAAAGATCATTTTCCGTCAGTGCAAAAACTGGGAACTTTTTGTTGTACTGACCCGTTCTGACAAGGAACTTTGCATAATTGAACAAACAAAGTAGGGAATATATTTCTTTGTTAATATTTGTTCCGCAATATTCTACTTCACTTAACAGTAGGGGTGAGCCCAGCTCGATGTTGCATGCTCTCTTTTTTTGGTGACTTTTGATCCGATGTCGCAATAAACATTGAATTAATTACCCATGAGAAATTCCACCATTGTAAGCGATGAAAAGCAAAATCGCTTACAAAGTGCAACTTCGACGTTGGGACGTTCACATACAGTGCACTACATTATTAACCCTTTACCCAACAGAACGGCCCTGTGCCAATGCATTCTCTTATATATGCGAGTCGACCATAGGTCGCCTCGCATATATAAGAGAATGCATTGGCTTAACACATTAAAAATTATAAAATTGTTAAAGATTGTAAGAAAAAATGGTAAATGCATTCTCTTATATATGCGAGGCGACCTATGGTCGACTCGCATATATAAGAGAATGCATTGGCACAGTGTATAACTGTAACTATCACAATGTGGTCAAGGAGCCGGTTCCAATGATATCCATATTTGTATGGTTCTATTGAGACAGACCGAAGATATTTTAGGCTGTTGAAGCTTTATTTGGCCGGTTTTGGCCGGTTTGTTGGGTAAAGGGTTAAGGAACAGGCATTAATGAAGAAATATATGACCTGAACTGTGTGTTCAATGTTATAAACTTCCCTGTCATAACATCAAACAGTTCCAGTGTGGTGTACGGGTGGAGTATTATCTATACGGGCGTATAGCAGGAGTAGAGATTCGTGGCATGATCGAAAACTGGTTATTCTCATAATTTTCATATTCAAATTGGCATGCAGAACATAACGCGATACTTATATATGGATCATAATAATCCAAGGACCCCAACAGCAACAACGTTTTTAAATGTACTCAATCCGATCAGACGGTCCCCATACATCAAGATACATCAACAACATTTCTTCAAAATACGCTTTAGTTATCAGAATCGATTAATTGCAACAAAACAATGCTAACCACTGTCAACTATGGTATCAAATTTCCCAAAACGTGTTAATTATCAACATTTTGTTCAACGAAATATAGCCGTATTATCACTTGAGTATTCACGAAATTTGGCCATATTACCACTTATTTTTAAGAGATATCCATCTCCATCCGCAATTTTGACCGAGACCATCCTTTTGACGGCGTGTTTCTGGGCCACAAACAATTGAAATAACAAACTTCAAAAGTCGATATCTGATCACTCTGAGCTTTGATGGGTAGGTTCCTCTACTCGAATCAATATTTTTTACCCCCGAAGCCAAAGAAATAGTAGTTTAGGGGTGTTTAATCGGATTGAGTTCCTTTAAAATGCCGCTCCAGTTATCAGAATCGATTAATCACCCACAAATAATGCTAACCAGTCAACTATAGTATAAAATTGCCCAAAACCCGTTATTTATCAACATTTTGTTCAACGAAATTTTGCCCGTTTGTCAAATATCGGACACCAACAAAAAGCCAATTGATTTTAGAGTTATCCATCTTCATCCGCAATTTGGCCCGACCGTCTTTTCGTCGACTTCTTACTGGGCCACTTAAAAATTATCGGTGGTGAAAAATAATAGATTTCAAAAATCGATATTTGATCACTCTGAACTTTGATGGGTGGGTTCCTCGACGCGAATATTTTTGACCCCCCGAAGCCAAGGAAATAGTAATTTGCGAGCGTTAATATTCGGATTATGCATCTTTAATGAATATTAAAACTAAATACTATACAACAATTTAATAACTGTAACATTCAATATCATCATTTCTTGACAGACTTAACAAATATAAATCAAATTGAACTAAATTATGAGATAAAAAATATGATAGACAATAACATACATCTGTTTCCTTTAAAGGGGCGTATAAAAACTACAACATTGTTTGTAAACGTTATTATTATATTTATTATTGATAGTTATCCAAATTCCACGCCTTGAAACCATCGTTATGTGAACAAAACTGTTACAGTGTGATCTGTCAACAAACATCGTTAATCTCGTAGTAAGTTCAAATATTTTAGTCTGAATATGATTTTTGATTAAATTTTGCTATCTTATTGAGCTTTTGTCAGTAATTCCACTGTAACAGTAATGTTTACATAACGACGGTTTTGATGTACGAAATCTCACTATTGGAGAGTTACAGTAATGCTCTAAATAATCGACTCCTTAACCACAGCAGAATTATGGGTAACTTTTCAGGATTTTGTCGGAAATATGGCTTGTTGCCATTCATCGGAAAGCTCTCACTGAGAGCTTTCCGATGAACGGCAACAAGCCATATTTCCGACTAAATCCTGAAAAATTACCCATAATTCTTCTGTGGTAAAGGAGTCGATTATTTAGGGCATTACTGTATTAACAATGAAAATATGAACAAAGTCAATCTATTTTTTCATGTACTGGGTTGGTGCAAGCCTTGAAATAGTGTGCCTGTCATTTGCAGAATGAGGTCCCCAGACGGTGAATTTAGTGATACTACCCCGCATAGCGGGCTAGCATCACCAAATTCACCCTCTGGGAACCTCATTCTGCTGAGTTGTAAGCATAATGAGGTCCCCAGAGGGTGAATTTGGTTATGCTAGCCCGCTATGCGGGTAGCATCACTAAATTCACCCTCTGGGAACCTCATTCTGCTGAGTTGTAAGCATAATGAGGTCCCCAGAGGGTGAATTTGGTTATGCTAGCCCGCTATGCGGGTAGCATCACTAAATTCACCCTCTGGGGACCTCATTATGCAAATGACAGACACACTATCTCAAGGCTTGGGTGGGTGTTAGTTGTTTTACAAAAATCTATTTTATTTTGTATGAACCATCTTCGAGACCGTTCTCTTAAATTCCAACCCCCCCCCCAAGCTAGTAAGGCCAAATAAAATTAATGTTGTTTCTCAGACACCTGCTTCCTCATAACAATATATATATGTGTGCGTTTTGTGACCCTCTGAAAATAAAATATATGAAATTATGAATACCGCTCAACAATGGATGAACTAATCAAGCATGAGTTTAGTGTGTCTGTCATTTGCTGAATGAGGTCCCCAGATGGTGAATTTAGTGACGCTATCCCACATAGCCGGCTAGCATCATCAAATTCACCCTCTGGGGACCTCATTATGCATGGCCTCACCTGCTATGGGAGAAATAGACTCAGATTGAAGTTCCCAAAATGGTGAATATTGTGATATACACCCATTGGGGAAACTCGATTATGCAATGTGTCATCTGCCAATTTTTGGATATAGAGAAATTATACTAAAAAAGAAATAGAATCTCAAGAAGTTTCAATAGAAATTTGATAATAAAGAAACTTTCCAGAGAAAATGACGCCTAATCAGAATGAGGTCCCCCGGAGGGTGATTTTGGCTATGATAGCCCGCTATGCGGATAGCGTTACTAAATTCACCCTCTGGGGACCTCATTCAGCAAATGACAGGCACACTAAACTCAGGCTTGAAACTAATGACCAAACATTTAGCTGGAGACTTTTAAACTTGTATTTGATATATCCCTTTGTTATTTCTAAATAATATTAATGTTTTCTGTTTAGTTTGTTTAGACTATGTAGTTGGTTTCATTCACACTTCATCACGAGATGTAATCACACCCAACAATATTTTATTTGACTAATCGAGAGTAAACGTATAAAAAAACTGCCTGCTTGGAAATGTTGGTAGGTAAAAAAAATATATAAAAAAATCTGCCTACCTGCCCAGTTTGAAATGAAAAGGGTCATATAAATAGATAATCAACTTTGTATCGCCCAATGTCTTGCTTTGGGGACATTCCTTCAATCAAAATATATTGAAAATATCGTTATCATCTTTCTGCAAAGACGTGATACAAACGCTCTTTACCGTTGCTATATCAGGAAATACTACATAGGAACGCTCTTTTTGTTCCATGTACAAATGGTTATGGGCTAAAAAAGAGGCTTATGTTCAAGGTTGTCGTGAACATTTGAGTGGGCACTTTGAGTCCGCAGATATTCTGCATATTGGCGGAATATATATTTTCGCCCCTATTTTATAATTCAGTTCATGAATAAAATTGTATATTGATGGGGGAATAAGTAATCGAAGATCCGAACATTAAAGATAACCTATCCGAGTTTATGCCAAATTATTCAGAATTTCCTAAGCCAATTGTTCGATTACTGGACAAAAGCAATATGAATAAAAGGTCGCAGAACCCACGTCCCTCGAAACGATGTGGCTTTTTTTGGGACGTTGGTTTTTTGAAGAACAAAGAAGTAAAATTCTGTCAAACAGTTGACAATGAGTTGCTCAAGTCATCCGGACAACCCAAACATTAAGATTTATAAGTCGAAAAAGGGGCAAAATTCTGTCAAAAATCATCGGACCATGACCATGACCAATGTGGAACTTGTACTGCGTCTTCTTAACGGTGAACCACTTACCAAATATCAACAAATTCTGTTGAATATTGCTAAAGTTATCCGAATAACGCAAAACTGCGATTTATAAGGTTAAAAGGGGGCATAACGCCATAAAAAAAAATCTCAAAATAGAGCCACGTACGAAATATCAAGTAATTATGTTGCATATTGATCCAGTTATGATCCTGACAAAACAAAAACTGATTTCTAAGTTTTAAAAAAGCAGCATAACTCTTATAAAAACAATTATCAGACCATGACCAAAATCGAGCCTGGCCTGCGTCTTCTCAAATATAAACCACGTACCAATATAAACCACGTACCAATATAAACCACGTACCAATATAAACCACGTACCAATATTAACCACGTACCAATATAAACCACGTACCAATATTAACCACGTACCAATATTAACCACGTACCAATATAAACCACGTACCAATATTAACCACGTACCAATATTAACCACGTACCAATATAAACCACGTACCAATATTAACCACGTACCAATATTAACCACGTACCAATATAAACCACGTACCAATATTAACCACGTACCAATATAAACCACGTACCAATATAAACCACGTACCAATATTAACCACGTACCAATATAAACCACGTACCAATATTAACCACGTACCAATATTAACCACGTACCAATATAAACCACGTACCAATATTAAGTAATTCTGTTGAATAATGCTAACGTTGACATCCGGACAACTCAAAAACTGATTTTTAGGTTTAAAAATGTGCATATCTCCGTCAAAATCATCGGACCATGACCCAAATCGAACTTGGCCTGCGTCTTCTCAAATGAGAATCAAGTACAAAATATAAAGAAATTATGTTCATTATTGCCCAAGTCATCCGGAAATCCCAAAACTGATTTCTAAGTACAAAAAGGATATCTCCGTCAATTTTCATCGGACCGTAGCCAAAAGACCTCAATAACGGGATGGATATTTTTCATACCAGGATCCGTTTCGATCGGATTATTTGAACTGTAGTTAAACTGTTAAAGGTACTCAATCCGATCAGACGCTCCTAAATTAATATTTCTTTGGCTTCGGGGGTAAAAAAAATATTTGATTCGAGTCGATATCCACTTGATTTTAGAGTTATCCATCTTACAACCGCAATTTGTCCGTTTTTAGCACGTGGTCCTCGAAAAGATTGGGCCACAAACAATAGAAACAGCACTTTTCAAACATCAATATCTAATCAATCTGAGCTTTGATGGGTGGGTTCCTCGACTCGAATCAAATATTTTTTACCCCCGAAGCCAAAGAAATAGTAATTTAGGAGCGTCTGATCGGATTGAGTACCTTTAACGTCCGGACACAGAATGAGCTGGACACAATGACACTCCAACTGCCACACGGACGGACTCGCGCGGCTATTGCTTTAGTCCTCCACAAATATGGGGGACTAAAATACTTGAAATCACAACCATTTGTATCACACGTGGAGGCATCGCTAAAATCCACACATTCACCCATAAGTAATACGTTGAAAACGGTCACAAGTGTTCATACTTGAGGATGCTCTTTATTGTCTGTCGCTTTTGGGTTGCACGGATGCAACGCTCTTTATAAGCGGCAATCATTGGAATTTCAAATTTCGAAACTTGTTAAAACTTCCTCTTTTGAAATTCGATATATGAATGGACACCACAACCTCCTACTATTGCTCGAGGGGTCAGGTTACGTTTTCAGATTTTTGAAGATTTCGACAAGGAACCAGTCTATTCAACAAGAGATATTGAGTAGCGCCAATAAACAGACACAAATGGAATGACAGACGAGAGTCAGATAGTAACTTTCATTCAATAAGCAGTTGCATCAGCTTTGAGACGAAAATCTTTCATTAACATGTACTTTTACTTCCATGAACTAGAAATTTAGACAGATATTGTCGAATTTCGCGCGATAGACTGGTCCTTGTATTTGTTCACCGACAAGTTGAAAACGTAGTAACCTAACCCTTTCTGCCCCACTAATGGCTCACAGGTGTGATCCAATTATTTTCTGGAATATAAAACGTACATATTTTACAGAGTTTTGTCGTGTCCATTAAGTGTGCATTTAACAATTATAACATAAACTACAATTAACATTCAAAACACTGAAGTATTACTGAAAACATTCCGAAATTTCTACTTGATATTGGGGACATGTAGAATATCTCCTTCCTGTCACAATAGCAATTTGCCTGTGTATATGAGAGATGATAACATCTTATGAGGAGTGAAAAGAGTATACAACTTTTCATAACCATATTGTGGATGGATTTTGGGGTTTAAAAATTACAGTGTATCATCAAAAAACAGTCAATTCCTTCCATAAACTTTTAGTGATTATGGTGGGTCTAGATAGCGTAAATAAATCCCAGCAAATAGATCTACTAGTAACAAACTCAGACTAAGATAGGTCAAAAACTAACATAAGTGGATAAGATTAAGCTCATGTGACAGGTATCATTTTAGAATCTACTACTTGTCATCCATATACAATTACCTGTCAGTGACAGGTGGACATATCAGTCCCTGTATTAATAATGTCTTTACTAAATACTCGATGATTAGTTCCCTTAACCCTTTACCCAACAAACCGGCCAAAACCGGCCAAATAAAGCTTCAACAGCCTAAAATATCTTCGGTCTGTCTCAATAACACCATACAAATATGGATATCATTGGAACCGGCTCCTTGACCACATTGTGATAGTTACAGTTATGCCCTGTGCCAATGCATTCTCTTATATATGCGAGTCGACCATAGGTCGCCTCGCATATATAAGAGAATGCATTGGCCTAAAAAATATCTTTTTTTAACACTTTTTACCATTTTTTCTTACATTCTTTAACAATTTTATAATTTTTAATGTGTTAAGCCAATGCATTCTCTTATATATGCGAGGCGACCTATGGTCGACTCGCATATATAAGAGAATGCATTGGCACAGGGCCGTTTTGTTGGGTAAAGGGTTAAGAAATTCAAATAATAAGTTCAACAAAAGACGTTTTCCACCACTGAATAGGACCACTCCTGTTATATTTTCGTTTGTTTGTCGTCTGCTTATATTTCTTGAGCATCACCCAAATGGACAATAGACCATTCCGATGTATAATTTGACAAAAGCCGGGAGAATCCGTTTAGTAAAGAAAGGATTGAAGGCAAACGCAAGAACCTATAACATCACAATATATTATTAGCCACACGTTCACGAGTGTCATTGCCAAGACTGGGAATGTGGAACGCTTTTCATGATTGTCTCTCTCAGTTTGTATTGGATCAAATCAATTTCTCAGTTTGTATTGCATTAAATCAAAGCAAGCAACTGCATCTTCCTGACTGTCATGGCCTCCAACTGAAAATGCAAAAGGAAACTAGTAAAATGTCATGAATCTGTATTTATGTAGAACAGTTTTGTTGAAGACTTCATGTGGCCTGCTAAATCAAAATCTTGAAAAGGGGCAACAAGATGCTGATTATAAGCTAGTCTCTGTGTTACTGTTTACAAAAACAGTGTAGCAGAGGCGGACGAGAACTGATGCACATGAATATTTTAAGTTAGTTTGTCCCATTGTGTGGTATAGTGTTATAGTGGAATGCGAGGCAGACTAATGTCATAGGGGATGTGGATAGAGGGGCTTCTTTGGCGGATGCCAAACTTAAAATATTTCAACTGCAACATCTTCCCATTGAACTGATCCAAATTGTTAAATGTGGCAAAGCATTGGATTTCATTTGCACATATATACACACCCCTTGTGTTAGAATTTCCAATTTTCCAACTAAATACCATTTGAGTCATCAGACATGACTGAAAGTATGAAAAGTTTCAACGTTTTGCCAAAATAACACCACACTTTACACAAGAAGGTAATAGTTGCCAAAATCATACTTCAAGAACAATTTCACTTCATTTTCTAGTTTTTAATTTCCATTTGATGTTTCGGACATCAAATTTCCCACTTTGGAACATTTTGATATAGTTGTGGGGGCGAGACACTACATTATGTGTGGGGTAGACACTGGAGTATGTCTGCTTACTTTTATTCTGGATGTTTCTTCTCAGATGTGTGGATGCTAGGTATTTCAGAGAATTCTTCAATGGCAGGCCACGGTTATGAGGGAATACAACTGATGTATCTATCACTTTGCTATGGATCAGCTGAAAAAAGCAATGAAATGAAATATTATTTGCAATTCATAACGCCCCTTTTAAAAGTAGGACATATTATGATTTGTTTTCTCAGTCAATCCGTCCATCTGTCCAGTTGTTTCTACATGTACGGTCGTTTCTGGGAATAACTTTAGTTCTACTGAACTTAATGGAATGAAATTTGGTATGTACATTCACTTCCACAAAATACAGTTCAAGTTTTTACCACAGTTGTGTATCTTTGTTGAAATGTGGGCCCAATTTTCGTTTTACTTAGTTTCTTCTGTTGACTGAATGAAGTAACATTTGGTATGTAGGTTCACTATCACAAAATACAGATCAAGTTCGATTTTGGGTTTCTGCCGACAAATTGTTCTGGAGCTACGGGTCTTTTTCCACTTTGAAATTCGGGTTTTCTTGGTTACCGGATGACACCTTATGTTAATATTTACTGAATGAAATGAAATTTTAATGCAGGCTAAAATCATAATATACAGATCAAGTTAGAGTTCGGGGGCCGTCGGCTCATTTTTACCAGAGTTGTTGACCTTCTTTGTCTGTTAATAACTCCGGATGTGGTTGCTTCTGAATTGGCTCAAACTACATGCTATGCTTGAATGAGGGATTTATCCAATGTTTCTCATCAGACATACGGGCCCTTTTTTTACTTAGATATTTATATTTTTTTGGTTTCCGGCTGATAACTCCATTTGTTATTCAATCTTATGAAACGCAATTTGAATTTGACATGCATGGTTGTGCTCTTGTTATTCATTCAATCATGATACTGGCGCATCACATGACACTTTAACAATATGCCTGCAAGAAAATATCAGCTACAAAGATAACCTGAAATTTTATTGCAGCAATGATTAAACACGCGAGGGCACAAGATGATGATTGGTGTTATTCACAATGTGGGGTTCAATTTGTTTTCTATGGGCAAACAATCAGTGGGGTTATACTTTAATTATACAAGTGACTTGACAGTCGGAACTAGAAATTTTTAGTCCTGAATGTCCAGTCATGACTTACATGTAACCCATATTATTCATTTTGATGGATGTTAAGGATATATCAGCAGTCGACAGCCAGATGATATGATACTACAATTGCAGCAGATTTCATATTTGTTGGTGGGAAATGTTTAGATAATAAGTTCGTTTGTTGCACTTATTATCTGAACATGTATAATGGAACTACTCGCAACTCGCAAATAAGTAATTAGTATAGCAAGAGTTAAACACAATTTTAAAATATACAAGGAGTAATTACTTTCAGAGATAAAAATTCAGATAAATCTGGATAAATGAGAAATAAATGAACGTTTGTTCTGTACAGAAAGCAGTCCTTGGCTGACAGCAAAACCACGCCGTTTAGTTCGGTTCATGGTAGTGGTGTATTTTGTCGCTAAGCATGCTTGGATAGCAAATATAGGCCTGTATAACCCTGTTCAAACCAAATGACAACGTGTGTCGACATATTAATAAAATATTAGCTTTACACTGTTTTTGCTGTATATTTATATATATCCATTACATACTCTCGACATACTTACCTGTATTTTTTGGGAACATATATGCATATATGTTTTGACATTGTGCATAACTTGTGACAACATGCACATTTTGAATTATGAATGGCGACGTGTGGTATAAAGTAGCCATTCGGGTAATAAATAAAATAAAGTGGAAGGTAGATGGGACCGGGTAAATAGTCTACATCGAAGCATTGGAATGTCATATGATACACTGAGAAGACATCTGATTCAAGCATAATAGGACTGATAATTAATTTAGTTATATATACATGCCTGTCTTACTCGCAAACACAAGGTCGAAATAGTTAGGTAAGAAATTGAGCAATCAAAGTGTGTTACTTGCAATATGGTGGTGGGCTCCACCTTCTCAATCGAGATCCACTACCCTATACACATAAACAGTGTAGACACCCATGGCAGCCGGCTCTTATATATACCACTTATACATGACCTGTCTCGGTGGTGCAGGGGTTGCATGGGGTTATTTTTTAAAACTCCAGACATGTGTGAAATTTCACACATGTTTATATTTCCGTCCACTTTAAAAGAAACTAGAAGTTTAAATTTCCAATGTGTGTGACCGAAAAAACATCGATTCAGAACCGAAAAATTTCCAATGTTTTCGGTTCTGAACATTCAGGATCAGGTAGCTCCAACATGTCGTGAAATGCTTCGCTTTTCGTTGGTCCAAGACCTGAAAACGCCATTAGGAATACAGTAGATGTTTAATGGATATTCTGATTTAGTTGAGGTTGGACATTTTCTTTTCAGTTCATGACCACAATGGTGTAGGATTTATAAATAAAGATCCTTTATTTAATTATTTTTCATTCACCCTTTCTAGTGGGACCTACCATATTGGATGCATCTCTTCAATCCCAGGTAATGATAACTTACCTGAGTATATTTACAACTATTCGTAGATAGTGTCTCTTGGAATTGTCATCAAATCAGAGAGAACACTTGTCTGATCTTGTCTTTTCTCACTCATTTGGCTACACAGTACACACAAGATAGATTTAGGCAATAATAAATCAAATATAATTCCTTTACGACGGTTGCCCTATTCTCAAAGGGATCTTATTGTTTCAGATATATGCAATGTTATAAAACGATACTATAGAATATTGTAGTGGTGCACGGTCATCTCCAATTTGTATTATTCTTAAATATGATGGTACTCATAGGATATGTGCGCATTTTCGTTAAGCAAACACCAAAGTTCTCTAGGATGCATATCCACTTCCTCGGATAGATGAAACTTTTAGACAATTTGGCTGGAAAAAAATGATTGTGTATTCTGGATTTTGCCTCTGGTTATCCCAGACTCCAGTAGATGAGGGGGGGGGTCAAAATAAAACTACATTTAGTTGTCATAGATGTCTATTTCGCTTCAAAGTTATGCCTTTTGGACTCTCTAATGTACCTGATATGTTTGGCGCATCACCGAGAACGGTCTGTATGAGTAACTGTGGGAAAAGTGTATCTGCTACTTGGATGGTGTAAAAGTAATCGTGAAACTTTAAATAATATGTTATTGGTTTTTGAAGCCATTGAAGTGTCATCTATTTCATATGGAACTCAGTTTAATTGTGCATGTAATATTTGCTGAGGATGTAAAGTGTTCTTAACCTGGTACATTTGAATATTAAAGACAATAACGGCGAAAATCAAGTACATCAGGTAGATTATAACTGCACTGACATTCTGTTGAGATGTGTGGTTTTATGCTCCAAATAGTCAAATAGTTTGGGATATTGAAAAACCTTGAAAGAAATAATACCATAACCGCATATATGTGGTTGACTTTACAGAGATAATCAAAATTTTGGTTGGGTTGACATATTTAACTCAGACTGTATGATCACAGTTTGACTCCAGGATTGTGGATATGGTGAGATACTTTTGTGTTTCTTCGTAGTGGAGTATGTGTATCTCTAACAAACATTGCAAGATCGATGATTTTACCACGATATACATATGAAAATAAGGCATGAAAATATAGTTCACTTTTATATTTGCCAACCCATAGGTCAGCAAATTATAGTACTGTGCAAATTTTAATACGAGTAAGGTAGTTAGAATATATCACTGAAGGTGGATTATTCGATAATTTATTATTTAAATAGACGGACAGAAATTAGCAATCAGACATCGAAAACACATTCAAAAGTCGCCAACAGACCGACACAATTGACAAAACGGACATTTAAAGATGTTAGTGACCATGGTTTAAATATGACATTCAGAAAAAGGCGATATTTTGTGTAAATTTTTCTTCAGGATGGTTTTAAGTAATCTATTTGTAACATGCTGTGTTTGTAACTCAAGAAAGATTATGCCAATTTGCATGAAACCGCAAAACACATAACATTTTTGTTACAATATATCATCTTTGTCTGTTCAGTCATGCATATAGATGAAACATTTAGATTTTTTCCTCAATTTCTCCCAGTTTTACCCTCATTTAAATTTGGCAAGCCTTTGGCAACACAAAATTCATTTGGAAAGATATTTTGGCAAGAGAAAGTTTTAGTCCAGCACCAACCCTGATGTACAGTGATCAGATAACCTGAGAATAAATAGATTTGGGCAGCGAGTTGATGCAATAACATTGATAGGCATAACCCGACTATGTGAAGGTTATGGGCATACTGTGCTTGATAAATTATTTAACAGATACCGATGACCACCAATCAAAGTGAACACGTATCATCCAGTGGCGATAAAATATCTGTGCAATGCATCGGTTGGATCTTTTCTCATACATGTTATTCATTTCTATTGGCCAACTAAGTCACATAACTGATATACCTGATATTTTATTGCAGCTCCATGTGAATGCGCCTTAACTGATGTATGCTCAAAGTGAACTTGGTCCCTGACCTAGTATCAAAGCAAATACCATAAAATATGAAATTATTACTTACCTCTGATCAATATTCTTGATCACATCGAATTATTAGTTGAAAAAAGATTGAAAAAAAAACCATCTCAATAAAATGTATAGACTACGTGTTTGAAATAGGGTTGGTCAGGTTAGTGGAAACAAATGTGTTTTATGCCAAAACAAACCTTCAGCGATAATAGATCGTGTTCCAGACCATGACCGATCACTATGGTCTGATCAGTAATGAGCTTCAATAATTCAGTCTGTACATCATGTAGCTTGGTGGTCACATCTTTGAAATCCTCAGCTGATAATCCAGTAAATCTAGATGCAATGAGAATGTGTGTTAGAGGGGACTATGAATAAGGGCTGGTCAAGGACATAACATTATTTTGAAGATCATAACATTGTCAATATAAAATTGTATTATAACTCATCAATCGATTATAGAAAACAATTACAGTTAAATAGATATGGTTATCCCCACAAGGGGATTTAGACATTTTCAGAAACTTTTAGATATGTTTTTTTTTATTTAAATAAAAACTACTTTGGTTTAGAGGCTTGTTTGATGGCATAGGTTCGTGGCCATGGTTGTCAACTGACCTTGTGTTGTAGTCAATCACTGAAGTTTCTGGTACAACCAACGATTCATATACAGATTTCCCGTCTGATCCTATCACAGAAATTTTGGCCAGCTCATATCCTTTTGTGGTATAAACCTGTATAGATGATACAAAATGATTTAGATATTATTCCAACATTTATAAGTTGTCCAAACGCTATTGGAGACGTGGCAACAGTGGTGTTGTCTCACCCGCTCCTTAGCTAAACGTAGCTTGAAATTGTCCTGGTAGTTTGATAGTATGACATGTAGTTGGTGTGAAATATTTTAGACCAAACATCGAATATTTTCCTACTTCTGGTAAAAGGTTTGGACTCTAGGACAATTAGTTGACAATTTAAGCTGTTAATACATTTGTTTGTTTATCTAACGACGACTATATCTCCATGGCAATCACTCATCTGAAGTAGTGTATTATAAATAGTCATTTTGAGGGATCCCAATGCTATACAAAGACACAATTATCAACAAGTCAATTATCAATGAAATAGGATCTATCTTCTATCAAGTACCAGTTATCATCATGCAATAAACAATCTATTCTTATCTACCAATAATCAGTTTTTTTAATGACATGAGATTTGAAAGAAAAAAAGTGAAATAAAAAACTAAAATCAAAATGTTTGGGTAGGTCGGGACCGATAACCAAGTTTTATTTTCCAAAAGAGCCAGTGAATTGACACACTGCCAGGTAAGTCAGTCACAATAGCCATATCACATTGTATCACTCCCTCAAATTTTGTCAGTAGCTTCTATTTTAATGTGTGCCATAAACAGATGTATAGGTGGTATATCATCGCCTACATTGGTCGAAATGTCCAACAGTTGGAAATGTCATGCCAATTTTGCCTGTTTCAGCTAGTTATCAATAAGTCGCGATTAAAGCTATGAAATAGGATGGGTTAATGCGAAATAACATTCTGTAAAACAATTATCATCAACAAGTACATGAAAAATTAGATTGACTGTTATGTTATTTTCATTATTAATAACTCTACAATGATAAGATTGTTCATGCCAAAATGCCTAAACAATTTAAATGAGTAGTTGTTGGTGTGATATCACTAACCATTTCACAATCCAAGGCAAAGACTCCATAGTCACCATCAGGGCGCTCATGGCACGATTGTGTCTTCACGTACCCCGCCAGATCTGTATATATATTATGCTCGTGAACATGGCACTGAAATGGAAGCAGTCTGACAATAATAACATGAATATACTCTAGTTAGATCATGAGTAAGCTTTATTCTCTGATCCATCAATACCCCTCATCATCATCATCGTCATCATCGTCGTCAGCGTCATCATTATCTTCAGCGTCAATCATCATCGTCGCTGACAACATCGTAATCACCATCCATTCTGTCGTTGGGAATTTAGTAATCAATATCCTTTCTATCGTCAATTTAGTCGTCGTAGCCATCGTCAACAATACCATTATTCATCACCATTGTCGTCGTCCTCGTGCACGTCGACGCCGTCATCATCGTCCTCAGTGTCAATCATCATCATTGTCGTCGTCCACGAGTACATCGACGCCGTCATCATGGCCGTCTTTGTTGAGCTTGTTCTTGTTCTCATACAAATTGAAGACCAGAAATGGCCGCGCTATGCAGGATGGAACTCAAGTTTAAATGTAACCTGTACTGATGGCGAAGATTTCCACACAATTTCGTTTGGGATCCAGTAACGTTGGAGGGGTGAGGTTACTACATTTTCCGAATTTTGCAGTTTTTACCATGAACTAGTCTATTCAACAAGAGACATTGTGAGTGCGCGGAAATAAACAGACTCGAGAGCGCGTGCGCGGAAATAAACAGACTCGAGAGCGCAGAAACAATGCCAAACGACAGCTAAATAGCAACCTAAACAGGGCTTGAAAATGTGCTAAACGGTACACATGGTTTGTGATTTGCACTAACACCGTTACTTAAACTGTGTTTCTGAATATCTCTCTCTCTGTCTCTCTCTCTTTCTCTCTCTCTCTCTCTCTCTCTCTCTCTCTCTCTCTCTCTCTCTCTCTCTCTCTCTCTCTCTCTCTCTCTCTCTCTCTCTGTTACATATGATAGATATTAACCCTTTATATACTGATTCGCGTTCAGGTAATAGAAGCAGACGACAGACAGAAAAACAGATAATACAAGAGCATAATTACTAGTAATCATATTCATTGGTGGGAAATGTTCCGATAATATGTTCAACAAACATTTCATATACTCGTTATACTACTATTATATTATGTTATTGTTTGCTTACATAATTTCTATCGCATGGAGTTGAGTTGGAATAACCCGAGCAACATGTGTATTTTGTAGGTACCAAAACACCCCTCACTGAAATGATACAAGGAAGACAAACTTTTACAAAGCAATTGCACATCTTATAAATAATATTGCTAACAGAACCAAAACCAAAACAGATGAAACTGAATATATATGTAAGCCTACGTTACGTAGAAGGGCCTTTAAAAAAAAAATTCTATTGAATAAAGTACTCGTTGTGTCTACAGGATGCTGATATTCTGAACGTTCGTGTGTCCATGTATAGACATACAAAATATATGTAGTTACAACTGGGGTGAATTAGTTCAAACGCATTGGAATGCTTTAAAGGCACGCGAGGCCTTAATTGTCGAAAATATTCATATTTGTTCCAAACACCGTAAACAGAAAAACATCAAAAACGCATACAGTTTCGTTGATATATACCATGACCATCGCGTAAACAGCATGTTATCATAAAGACCTACCATATTTTACCTAAGCAAGAGCCTGATTGAGTTACAGATGACAGCACAATGCTACTGGCTAATCACGCACAAATGGCATAAACGCTCTTTATTAGTTTCATATCAGGAATTCACCAACAAAGAACGCTCTTTATGTTTACCATCATAATATAAACAAACACCAGAAAAGTAACTTTTTATGCTCTTGTTTACATAGCAATAGTCAAACATATGACAATAACATACTGTTTATGCGATGTTTATTATTTGTATATGGACAATTACGTCTGTCTACATTTTGATGTTCTTTCTGTTTGTGGCAGTTTTTGACGGGTGAAAATATCTTCACATGATACCCACCGCCAAGGCCAACCGTACCTTTAAGAGTTATCCCGCACAAAGGTGGCTTTTCGCTGAAGTTTATTAATTATCAAAGGAGTGAAAGGACCATATAACTTTAAAAGAAATGAATGGACAAATCCTGTTCTATGTGGACATGCCGTCACGTGGGTATATTGAAGATAATGGGAAGTTGGCAGGGATACATATTTCAGTCTAATATGAATCGTACGTGACACGTAGTGGAGCAACCACATATGATGTGCCTCAAATTTGCATTTTTTCGGCGACATAACGCTAAGAATAATTTACGTAACACCATGCAGTGGTCACGACGGAGACGACATGCCAAATTGACAAGACGTGTCGTTGATTGTAAAATCTTGTCTGGATTATCGTCATGACTTCTTCATTTTTCGATTTCATTAAGCTGACCAACGAAATTGGTCTAAATGAAATTAATAGACTTAAATCACAGGTGAATTCTTCGTAAATTGTGAAGTAGTTACTTTCATTTCTATCGCGATGCTTCACTTCCAATTCCGCGTTTTTTGCAATTTCAACATGGTTGCTAACCGGAATTCACGTGACAATTTCTCCAGAATCTATACCCGCGATCTTGAAAAATCACTGATGGATATAGAAAACAGTATATGACGGCATTCACCTGCTTTAGGTATAAGCACCCTTGTGGTTGCTATAATGCCCAAAACTCAGCAAAAAAAGTTGGTAAAACAATGTGCTTGATTACCTTTATTAGTTTTATCAATTGCTGGAAAATTACATGAACATACCTTGTTTTATCCGGGGGCACTTGCCCCAATGAAACTTGCATTCTTCTGTTGTCCTGTACGTGCCATCGGACTGCACTGTGAACGTGCTACTACAACGACGACAAACTCTCTGTTGATCTGGAAAAGCCCGGATAATACAGGTGGGGTAGTGAAATTAATGAAGTAATGTATGCCGTTATTTTGTATCTGGCAATTTTGGCGACCCACCACCCCCAAACCTGCATACACAAAAATAGGTTTTACCCGATTTTTAAATACCCACTCCCAAAGTTCCTTAACTTCTGTATTTGACACGTAATTGTGGCGCTCATACACATGGAAAAAGATTTCCTCAGACAATGTGGCTATTTTGACTGCAAGACATGGATATAAATTCAAAATATTTACAAACATATTAAGCTTTCAGTAGATCATTGTGTCGAATCCAAATACATGTATACCCACACAATTCCTACATATTTCGTGAGCCCCGTGGTCTAGTGGTATAACGTCAGGCTTGTCTTCGTTGTCAACACATCGATATGGAAATGTTGATTATTGAGTTCTCACAAAAGTGGCTTGGTCGGATCAACGACGTTTGACTGCCGATTCGTACGCAGTTCAAATCTCGCACCAAGTCGTGATCACTGAGTCTGGGCAAAGTGAGCTCATTTTTCGGATTATATACCTTCAGTTCGGTTTCTTGGGTCCTCTCTAGTACTATACAAGAGGGCGTGGCCATCGTTATTGGGATCAGCTCTCGGGTAACCGTTGCTCTTCAGTTGTTCTTCGGTCAGAAGATGACGAGTCAGACGTGTGCAGAAATCAGCACCTACAGGGATACGTATGCATGATGTATGGGAGGCCAAATTCACATTTAATACATGTAGCTATAATTATGCCTTAGTGTAATTTAGATTTCTAATACGCTTAAGAGTAATACCATTATGCTTAAGCGTGATTCCACTACGCTGAAGCGTAATGCTATTATGCTGAATCGTAATGGATTTTGAATTACGCCTAAGTGTAATTGAATTTAAATTACGATTAAGCCAATCTCGGCTAAACCAAGGTAATTTGTGCTCTTTTCGGTACCACCTTTGGTTGTAGTTCTCACAACACCTAAAATATCCAAGTCTGACATAGTGCCTGTTTGTCATTTATTATAACAGAGGTTGCACCAGTTGACTAACAAAAGTGTTAAGGCATAATGCTAGATAATGGGCTGGTTAACAGATTAATCGGGAAATGGTTAGAAATTGTGGAATTGTGTGTATCCTGTACAATGACCTAAGTTTGCATATATAAGTAAACTTGTCCTGATGTAACTAATGCCTAGATCAGTGTGTGCATGTAAGAAGAGCGATCAACTGTCTCAAACATTGATGTGACTATCAATGGGTAGAAAATATCTGTCATCAGTGCATCAAGCCAATCAGTGAATTATTTGCATATCTTTCAACTCAGATGATCTCTCACAAGACCGAACGTATCCAAGTCTGGTATAGTGCTGTCACTGCTTGTCATCATATAAACGAGTAGGATCTGTCCGGATTTTTCTCTCAGACCCCTGGACCGAGTTCAACCAAATTTGGTGTGGTGACTCGGTGTATACCCTGGTGGATGTTCTAATGGTGTTAGTATTTCAAAAAAAATTAATTAAAAAAAACAAAACAAAATAGTTTTGTTAAATTGAGCAAGAAATTTAATGTTTAAAAAAATATATTGAAACAATATATATATATCAAAATGTTTCAATGACCAAATGTGCTTGAAGCGCACAAAGGGGCCGCCGCTAAATGAAGGCTCTGTCTAAGATCAAAATGTTTGCGAAGTCCCACAAAGGGGGCCACAGGTATATCCGATGCTGAATATAGGCTCACAAAGGTAGCCTGTTTCAGCTAGTTTAGTATAATAGAAGTAAGTTGCTCCAGTAGACTAACATAAGTGGTATGGAATATGTTAGATAATGGGCTGGTTGACAGACTAATCCGGAAATAGTTAGAAATGATGATTTTTTTTTATTCTGCACAATGACCTAGGTTTACAGATGATCAGCAATTTATAAAACTTTTTTTTTCAATTAAAACAGCTTCTGAAACAGGTTAAACTGTTATTTGAACTAATTGAGATTATTCCCAGTCATATGAGTGATGTCAGTAGAGTTTTATGCGATTTTATACCAATTTTAGTGAAATTTGGGGGGTGGGTGTCGAACAATTTGGACTAAAAAAAAGTTTTTTTGCAGGTTTGGGGGTGGTGCAAATTTTTTACTACCCCCCCCCCCCCCCAATTAAGCGTATGCTATTACGCTTAAGTCTAATTCAAATTCCATCTATAAAATCACATGAAGCTGAAATTGATGCAGCCAATTCTAAATAGATACCTCAAGAGCAAATATGTTAGGCTCCTCCCAGAATATTTATCTTAGATGATACCATTATATGCAAGGTAGTAAGGTTATGAAAACCAATAATGTAATGACATTATGCCTAAAAAATTATTCTGCATGGCAACAATCATTGTATGAAGCTTTGCTTACAACTGTCCATATTGTTAGCACATAATCATTGAATTCAAAGTCTATGGAAGTATGGAATATTATATAATTTGTCTGCATCATAGTGACTTAGCAGGACCCCCCCCCCCCGCATCATAGCAACTTGGCAAGACCACATCCAGCAAATGTATTGTAAACTCGTGAATGCAGTCGTATAGATTGGTCGGAACTCTGCGAAAAGTATAATAATTTATCCTACTTTTATTCCTAAATGCGAACATGGTTTGTATCTATGTTTCAAAATTTGAAGATAATAAGCTCACTCAAGCACTAAATTATCAACCAGAAACCGGGTAAATCGACAAACCCCCAAAAAAAGAGAAAAATTTAATTTTCTAAGTAAAAAAGGGCCATGTAGCTGTTCTCCCATGCTGCTCTATCACCATACCAAATATCAGCTAAATCTGCCCAGCGGTTGCTGAACAATAATGCAAAATGTTTGTACGGGCGGACAAAATTGAATTTTCTAAGTAAAAAAAGGGCCATAACTCTGGTGAAAATGGGTGGACGAAACCCGCGGTATGCATGTAGCTGTTCCCCCATGCTGCTCTATCACCATACCAAATATCAGCTAAATCTGCCCAGCGGTTGCTGAACAATAATGCAAAATGTTTGTACGGACGGCTATATATACGCACGACAGGGTAGTTGTGAGGTGCGATCTTTTGGCTGCATGACTTGTGGGGTGCACCCCACAAGTAACGTACGGAAAATCCAATTTTAAAGAGCGAATTATATCGAATGTTAAAGGTACTCAACCCGATAAAACTCCTCTCAATTACTATTTCAATGGCTTCGGGGGTCAAAAATATTTGATTCGAGTCGAGGAAGTCACCCATCAAAGCTCAGATTTGTTAGATATCGATTTTAGAAATCTATTATTTTTCATTATCGGGAATACTATCTGGCCCAGAACTCAATCAAAATTGCGTTAAAATTACCACTTGATTTTAGAGTTATTCATCCTTGTCTGTTTGAATAGATTTGGAGTACACATCCAGAGCAGATTACGGCAGTTATTAGTACTGATCTCGAGAACATAACAAATTTGAAAAATCAATATCTAATAACTCTGAGCTTTGTTTGATGGGTTCCTCGACTCGAATCAAATATTTTTTACCCCCAAAGCCAAAGAAATAGTAATATAGGACCCTCTGATCGGATTGTTGTTGTTGGAATCTGTTGAGATGGGGACCCTCTTTACGGGTTGAGTACCTTTAATATTCAAGTTATCGCTCAGGCAAAAAAAACGTGAAAAGTTTTCGTTTGGGCAAAATAAACATTCAATTTTACATATGTGTACCGGGGGGGGGGGTCTGGAAAAAAATTGCACATATAGGGCCCAAAAAAAATTTCGAGGACCTCGAGAACCCACCACCCCATTTTTGCAAAAAAAAAAAAAATTTCCTCCAAAATTTTCGGGACACACCCCCCGTTTCTCGTGTTTTTATCAAAATTTCAGAGGTTTTTTTTAGCCGTTCTTCAATAACTGTGTTAACTGCCTTACTAATTGGTAAACACAGATCAGAAACACGAAAAATATACTGTATTTCCATGTGTTTCCTGGTGTTTTCAGTATCTAACAACAATATTAATTAAGCATTGTGCAGGTACACTATATGTCACAAATTGCCCTAGACCCCATTATCGCCTTAATATATCAAGTGTGTTGTGCCTGACAGAGAACACTGGCCAGTGTAAATAGTGGTAAACAGGTCAGGGGTTCCACAATTATATGTGCATGATCAAATATGTATACACATATGTATACACATATGTATACACATAGATATATGGTTATTATACTGCCCGATATTAGTCGGCGGGTATATAGTTGACGTCTCGAGCCGTCTGTCCGTACAAACATTTAGAATTTTAACTCAAGAGTCAGTTGTCATATTTGATGCCCTATGGCATGGTGACGGACCAGAAATGGGGGGACGAATATGCATAATATCGCGGGTTGTGACCACCAATGCCTACCAGAGTTATGGGCCATGTTCGACTTTATGAAATTTAGTCCATACAAAGTTTTTGCAATATAAGTTAAGTGTCGGTTATCAAATTTTGATGTGGTTTGGTATGGTGATAGACCAGAATGAAGAATTGAATGTCATTTCTCAATGCATCTGAATGCATCACATTATTTCAGTTCATCTATTTGTAAGTGATAACAGTATACAATTAGTATTTTAGTTTCGTCTTGTTGAGCAGTAAAGCTCCCAGATGAAGTTCGGAAATTCAATGAGAATAGCGTCACCTTCATTTGGGATTGTCTGAGCAGTAAACAGTAATGTCATTCATCATAACCAATTCAGTTTTATTTGGATAATTGTTGCAAATTAACATTACTTGCAATCATTCAAGATGAGAAATAACCAGAAGGAATGAATTTGATTACATGCCAGAACAAGACAGTATTTCAGACATTAGAAATTTATGAGATACCCTTTTCAATTTCATGTTATGCAACAATCAGGTTAATGATATCTACGAGTAGTCATCACTGAGTATTCACCATGTAGTATCCAATTTGTGATAGAGTTTTTTTGTTTTATTACTTTTATTCAGATAATACAACTGGGTAATATATTAATTTTGTTACTAAATATTTCTTCCGTTGATCATAAGTTTCCTGAACGTTAATACGGTGGTCCACTGTGAAGTGGTCCGGGATACTGTGAAATCCAGAATGTTGCTAAATCTGAGGCTAAAGAGTCACTTTAGCTGCCTATATAGCCCTATACCAACAAGCATGGTACTAACATGCTTACAAACAACATTACATGGTCAGTACTTGTAAATTGTTTGAAAAAAAGCCATTTTGGAAAAAAATTACAAGCACCATTTTTTCCGCCTCTGGGAAACCCACCCACCCCGGCCCTATATACGGATTGTTTTTGCAGACACCCCCCCCCTGTGTGTACATGCATTTTAAATATATTCTTGAAGGGACTAATACGTACCGTATTTGTAAACGAACTCTTAAAATAAAGTGCGTCTTAAATATTCATAGAAAACCCAATCAGCTTATCAATCAAGCTTTCCCGGAAAACCCAATTATAGATATAGGATTGATAAGGATATGATAAGTTTATTGACAAGTACACTAACACGAGTCCAATGTCACAACACAAATAACCATAAATATATATATGAAATAATAACTACACATTTTTTAAAGCAGCATTTAAATCGTATGATACTTTCTTAAAGGGGTACTGTACACTAAATCCGACTATTTGTGAGGCCATCTCCTATTAAACTTAACAGAATATATGCAACAGATGAATGCACCCATCCATGGTACAATTTCATTCATTTGTTGCATATATTCTGTTGAGATAATAGGAGATGGTCCCATAAATTGCCAGATCCAGTGTAGAGTACCCCTTTAAAGAAACTACAAGTTATAATATCTTACTTACTGGCTGGAAATTTTGAAGAAGAGAAAAACTGCATCAATTCAGATCAATTCGGCTAAAACTCAGTGACTACCACCGTGGTCTCGGCTGCAGTGATGTGTACTATTCATTAACAATGAAAGGCTCCAATAAAATTTGTCTCAAGTGATTTTTCCTGGAAATTCCAATTAAGCATTGCAAGCCGGAAAACCCAATTAGGTAGGGATCCATCAATGAATCGACGCTTTAACCACTCACCCAATGCGCCACTATCAATGTAACGTTACCCCCTCACCCCACGCATCGCAAACTATGTCTCCATGTATAGTCATCTTTTCCTCAGACAAATACTTTATGTAGAAAACGCATTGGGGGATGTATATCAACACGCTTACTGCAATCTTGATTTGAAATTCTCCCCCCGAGATCAATACAAATCTTTATATTTACATTAGTTTGTTTTCCATTCAAAAAAGCTAAAAATAGCGATGAGTATTTTCTATTTCTTTTATTATGTTTCTGAGAACCTCATCGCGTTATTTCACAACAGTTAGCAACAGGTCGATATCGTTGGTAATTATTATGATACCCTGGATATCTGATGGATCATGCCATGAATCTATACTATGGCTAACGCCCGTAGAGATCATAATCCACCAGTACAAAACCTGAAAACTTTTTGAAAAAGTTTATAAAATCGAAAAAATAACACAGGGAATATATTTCTTTGTTATTATCTATTTCTTAATAATGTACTTCACTGTAGGTGAAGGTCCCAACTCGAATTTTCACGATTTAAGTGACTTTGTTAGCAATTTTGCTTTGCGGTTCTTACAATTATGGATTTTTTCCGGGGTAATTAATTGAATGTTTATTTCGATATCGGCTCTCAAAGGTAACAGAAAAACGTGCAATTTTGAGTTGGGACCTTCGCATATAGTGAAGTACACTTTTAAGGAACAGATAATCATTAAGAAATATATTCCCTGTCTTATTTTTTCGACTTTATAAGGTTCCCTGTCAAAACTTCAAAAAGTTCCCAGGTTTTGTAGAGGTGTGATATGATCTCTACGGGCGTGAGCCATAGTAGAGATTCATGACATGATCTAGATATCTGCATGAGTTGTAGGTTTGTGTGATAAGTCGAGTATTCCGTCCGTCCGCCCGTCCGAACAAACAGTACATCTTGTATCTCGGTTACAATAATACTAAATATCAAGAACATTTTATACCTAACATTAGTAATAACACCAAAAGTACCTATATACAAGTATTATATATATATATATCAGTGCTGTCAGAGATTTGTGACTTCCGTCAGAAATAGTCGACCGGACTAAATGAACGATTAGTCCAGGATAATCTTACAAGTGTGCAACCCCCCCCCCCCCCAGGACCCAACTACACCCCACTAATTTTTTTCCTTAAGGCCTATTCTAACTTTTGTCCGACGTTAACACGAAATGAAAGTATCAATGACACTGTAACTCAATTTGGAAAGGGGGTATTTCATGTGTTACAGCCAATGAATCGATTAGGAATGCGGAAAGTTGAAATGTCTAAGTAATAGCAGATTATCAACATGAAGAGATATATATAAAGTAAAAATCCAAGATGGTTGATGGCGGCTATGTTATCGAATGCAATTAAAAGGATTTAGTCATGTAAAGAGTAAAATCCAAGATGGCTGCCAGTGGACATGTTTTGTGACCGAATGACCCCAAAATCACTCGTTCCCATCTACATGTCAATGTTAACAGCCATGATAAATTTCACAATGATCGGCCAAAGCTACGACTTGTAGCCAGTGCCAAAGGATTTAGTCATGCAATGAGTATAATCCAAGATGGCTGTCAGCGGCCATGTTTTATGGCCGAATGACACCAAAATGACTCGTTTCCATCTACATGTCAATATTAACATCCATACAAATTTCATGATGATCAGGCGAACAGTTCGGCCTGTAGCCCGTGCTAATTGAATTTTGAAATCCAAGATGACCGCAGGCGGCCATGTTTTTTTTGTCGAATGACCCCAAAGTGACTCGTTTCCCATATACATGTCAATGTCAACAGCCATGAGAAATTTCATAATGATCCGATCAAAGGTACGACCTGTGGCTCATGCCAAAGGAGTTAGTAATGCAAAGAGTAAAATCCAAGATGGCTGCTGGCGGATTGACCCCAAAATGACTCGTTCCCATCTACATGTCAATATTAACATACATGACAAAATTCATGATGATCAGACGAAAACTCCGGCCTGTAGCCCGTGCTAATGGATTGAATTTTGAAATCCAAGATGGCTGCTGGTGGCATTGTTTTTTTGCCGAATGACACCAAAATGACTCGTTCGCATCTACATGTCAATTTTAACAGCCATGACAAATTTCATGATGATCTGACCAAATGTACATCCTGTAGCCCAGGCAAAGGATTTAGTCATGCAAAGAGTAAAAATCCAAGATGGCTGCCGGCGGCCATGTTTTATTGCCGAATGACCCCAAGATGACTCGTTCCCATCTACATGTCAAGATTAATATCCATGACAAATTTCATGATGATGCTACCAAAGGTACGACCTGTAGCCCTTGCCAAACGATTTAGTCATACAAAGAGTAAAATCCAAGATGGCTGCCAGCGGCCATGTTTTATAGCCGATCGACCCCAAAATGACTCGTTCCCATCCACCTGTCAATATTAATATCCATGACAAATTTCATGATGATCAGATGAACAGTAGGACCTGTAGCCTGTGCTAATGGATTGCATTTTGAAATCCAAGATGGCCGCTGGCGGCCATGTTTTTTTTTCCAAATGACCCCAAAATGACTCGTTCCCATCTACATGTCAATGTCAACAGCTATGACAAATTTAATAATGTTCCGACCAAAGGTACGACCTGTATAGCCCCTGCTAAAGGACATTGTTGACGAATCACACACGCGCACACACACGGACGACGGAAACCAAGCCATGGCAATAGCTCAAACTTTACAAAGTAAAGTTGCGCTAAAAAGTAGCCGCGATCAGTTCTCCATGTGAGAATCCAGGGGTCTATGGTGGGGACAATATTACAAAAAAATCAGACAAAATGGCCTCCACCATGGCGGCCATTTTGCTTGATATGCACCAGGTCTCTTTGCTCGCCATTATAGCAAAGATCATATCAGATGCGGTCTTGTTTTCCACTCGATTCCTTTTTCTAGTATACCAGCCTTACAAATTAGCCAAAAACCCGACACAAAAACACAATGTGGCGGCCAAAATGTGAAAATTGCTAACTTTTCAACATTCCACAATCTATCGTTTGTCTCTGTGAGAAATCATGGGCATCTTGGCGTGATTTGATACATTTATCCTAGAAGAGTCATCTACACGCACAGTGATATCATAATATGCATTCCTGGTCGAATATATTTGCCCCATATCACGTTTTTTTTAAATGCCGGTATACTCGGGGGGGGGGGGGTCATTCACTTTTTCCATACAGTAGGCCGGGGTGGGTGGGTGGTTCAGCTGCGAACAAAGTCACTTTTTTCCAAGTGGTCACAGTTTTTTCCTCTTACAACATTTCTGCAATATAATTGCCTCAAAGTGTTCAGCATCATTGTTATAGTATGTATGTATGACACTTTTGTCATGGCTTAGGGGGGTAGTTAGTGTGGATATAGGCATAATGCTTCTCAGAAATCCCGGTTACAAACCAACACTCACAATTTCGTCTATTGCATCAGATCACATTGTCAAGTACCAACGCCACTGGTTCAAGATGAAAATGGACAGTTATGACACCCATGATTAAAGTAAATAAAAATGAATAAAGCTATTCATTTATATCATTAATGTTTACTCATTAGACCTGATCAGACAGCATAAGAGCTGGGACTAGTATATATGTATACTAGTCCCAGATAAGAGGCAAAAGGTTACAATACACCAAATGATTTACATAGGCCTCAGTGTTAACAAATCCCGCTGGCCTGTATTCGCAGGAAAGCGTGTGTGTCTAAAAGTACTTGTGAACGTGGTAAATCACACTGCAGCTTGACAAACGTCACACTACCCTTAAAATTGAGAAACAAATGACATCGAAAAATAAACACAAACACCTCCCATAAATTATTCGCCATTTGTGCAGCCATAACCGTTTACCATGTGGTTATATTTGATGTTTCTCGACGGGAAACACATTTGTGCATTTTTCGTGCACTTTTCATCCATGTATCATTGACCATTCAGCTGCCAGAATTGTTTTTATGCTGATCCTAGCTTGGTAGTCCCAGGGGAAATCACTCTACTAATTTGTATTTGGTGTATTGTAACCAAAACATGGAAATCTCATCATGCTAGAAAGTATTGAATGCTATTTAAAGCCACATCCAGATTTTTGTTTGATTTTTTAGTTAAATATTTTTTATTTTTTTTGACACAATTTCACATCAAAGCCATATGAATGCTGATCAATCTGTTAAAGGTACTCAATCCGATAAAACTCCTCTCAATTACTATTTCAATGGCTTCGGGGGTCAAAAATATTTGAGATTCGAGTCGAGGAAGTCACCCATCAAAGCTCAGAAATGTTAGATATCGATTTTAGAAATATATTATTTTTCATTAACGGGAATACTTTCTGGCCCAGAACTCAGTCAAAATTGCGTTATTATTACCATTTGATTTTAGAGTTATCCATCCTTGTCTGTTTGAATAGATTTTGGTGTACACATCCCGAGCAGATTACGGCAGTTGAAGGCAATTATTAGTACTCATCTCGAGTAAATAACAAATTTCAAAAATCAATATCTAATAACTCTGAGCTTTGTTTGATGGGTTCCTCGACTCGAATCAAATATTTTTTACCCCCAAAGCAAAACAAATATTAATATAGGACCCTCTGATCGGATTGTTGTTGTTGGAATCTGTTGAGATGGGGACCCTCTGTTCGGATTGAGTACCTTTAATATTCAAGTTATCGCTCAGGCAAAACAACATGAACATGCACTCATGCAGGAACATGTTTCATTTTATATCTTCCCGAAAAGTTTTCGTTTGGGCAAAATAAACATTCAATTTTACATATGTGTACATGCATTGTAAAGAAATATTACTATGTCTTAAATATATTCTTGAAGGGACTAATATGTACCATATTTGTAAACGAACTCTTAAAATAAAGTGCGTCTTAAATATTCCTAGAAAACCCAATCAGCTTATCAATCAAGCTTTCCCGGAAAACCCAATTATAGATATATATAGGATCGATAAGGATATGATAAGTTTATTGACAAGTACACTCACACGAGTCCAATGTCACAACACAAATAACCATAAATATATATATATGAAATAATAACTACACATTTTTTAAAGCAGCATTTAAATCGTATGATACTTTCTTAAAGGGGCACTGTACACTAAATCCGACTATTTGTGAGGCCATCTCCTATTAAACTTAACAGAATATATGCAACAGATGAATGCACCCATCCATGGTACAATTTCATTCATTTGTTGCATATATTCTGTTGAGATAATAGGAGATGGTCCCATAAATTGCCAGATCCAGTGTAGAGTACCCCTTTAAAGAAACTACAAGTTATAATATCTTACTTACTGGCTGGAAATTTTGAAGAAGAGAAAAACTGCATCAATTCAGATCAATTCGGCTAAAACTCAGTGACTACCACCGTGGTCTCGGCTGCGGTGATGTGTACTATTCATTAACAATGAAAGGCTCCAATAAAATTTGTCTCAAGTGATTATTCCTGGAAATTCCAATTAAGCATTGCAAGCAGGAAAACCCAATTAGGTAGGGATCCATCAATGAATCGACGCTTTAACCACTCACCCAATGCGCCACTATCAATGTAACGTTACCCCCTCACCCCACGCATCGCAAACTATGTCTCCATGTATAGTCATCTTTTCCTCAGACAAATACTTTTTGTAGAAAACTCATTGGGGGATGTATATCAACACGCTTACTGCAATCTTGATTTGAAATTCTCCCCCCGAGATCAATACAAATATTTATATTTACACTAGTTTGTTTTCCATTCAAAAAAGCTAAAAATAGCGATGAGTATTTTCTATTTCTTTTATTATGTTTCTGAGAACCTCATCGCGTTATTTCACAACAGTTAGCAACAGGTCGATATCGTTGGTAATTGTTATGATACCCTGGATATCTGATAGATCATGCCATGAATCTATACTATGGCTAACGCCCGTAGAGATCATAATCCACCAGTACAAAACCTGAAAACTTTTTGAAAAAGTTTATAAAATCGAAAAAATAACACAGGGAATATATTTCTTTGTTATTATCTATTTCTTAATAATGTACTTCACTGTAGGTGAAGGTCCCAACTCGAATTTTCACGATTTAAGTGACTTTGTTAGCAATTTTGCTTTGCGGTTCTTACAATTATGGATTTTTTCCTGGGTAATTAATTGAATGTTTATTTCGATATCGGCTCTCAAAAGTAACAGAAAAACGTGCAATTTTGAGTTGGGACCTTCGCATATAGTGAAGTACACTTTTAAGGAACAGATAATCATTAAGAAATATATTCCCTGTCTTATTTTTTCGACTTTATAAGGTTCCCTGTCAAAACTTCAAAAAGTTCCCAGGTTTTGTAGAGGTGGGATATGATCTCTACGGGCGTGAGCCATAGTAGAGATTCATGACATGATCTAGATATCTGCATGAGTCGTAGGTTTGTGTGATAAGTCGAGTATTCCGTCCGTCCGCCCGTCCGAACAAACAGTACATCTTGTATCTCGGTTACAATAATACTAAATATCAAGAACATTTTATACCTAACATTAGTAATAACACCAAAAGTACCTATATACAAGTATTATATATATATATCAGTGCTGTCAGAGATTTGTGACTTCCGTCAGAAATAGTCGACCGGACTAAATGAACGATTAGTCCAGGATAATCTTACACGTGTGCAACCCCCCCCCCCCCCCCCCAGGACCCAACTACACCCCACTAATTTTTTTCCTTAAGGCCTATTCTAACTTTTGTCCGACGTTAACACGAAATGAAAGTATCAATGACACTGTAACTCAACTTGGAAAGGGGATAATTTCATGTGTTACAGTCAATGGATCGATTAGGAATGCGGAAAGTTGAAATGTCTAAGTAATAGCAGATTATCAACATGAAGAGATATATATAAAGTAAAATCCAAGATGGTTGATGGCGGCTATGTTATCGAATGCAATTAAAAGGATTTAGTCATGTAAAGAGTAAAATCCAAGATGGCTGCCAGTGGACATGTTTTGTGACCGAATGACCCCAAACTGACTCGTTCCCATCTACATGTCAATGTTAACAGCCATGATAAATTTCACAATGATCGGCCAAAGCTACGACTTGTAGCCAGTGCCAAAGGATTTAGTCATGCAATGAGTATAATCCAAGATGGCTGTCAGCGGCCATGTTTTATGGCCGAATGACACCAAAATGACTCGTTTCCATCTACATGTCAATATTAACATCCATACAAATTTCATGATGATCAGGCGAACAGTTCGGCCTGTAGCCCGTGCTAATTGAATTTTGAAATCCAAGATGACCGCAGGCGGCCATGTTTTTTTTTGTCGAATGACACCAAAGTGACTCGTTTCCCATATACATATCAATGTCAACAGCCATGAGAAATTTCATAATGATCCGATCAAAGGTACGAGCTGTGGCTCATGGCAAAGGAGTTAGTAATGCAAAGAGTAAAATCCAAGATGGCTGCTGGCGGATTGACCCCAAAATGACTCGTTCCCATCTACATGTCAATATTAACATACATGACAAAATTCATGATGATCAGACGAAAACTCCGGCCTGTAGCCCGTGCTAACGGATTGAATTTTGACATCCAAGATGGCTGCTGGTGACCATGTTTTTTTGCCGAATAACACCAAAATGACTCGTTCGCATCTACATGTCAATTTTAACAGCCATGGCAAATTTCACGACGATCTGACCAAAGGTACATCCTGTAGCCCAGGCAAAGGATTTAGTCATGCAAAGAGTAAAAATCCAAGATGGCTGCCGGCGGCCATGTTTTATGGCCGAATGACCCCAAGATGACTCGTTCCCATCTACATGTCAAGATTAATATCTATCACAAATTTCATGATGATCCTACCAAAGGTACGACCTGTAGCCCGTGCCAAACGATTTAGTCATGCAAAGAGTAAAATCCAAGATGGCTGCCAGCGGCCATGTTTTATAGCCGATCGACCCCAAAATGACTCGTTCTCATCTACCTGTCAATATCAATATCCATGACAAATTTCATGGTGATCAGATGAACAGTAGGACCTGTAGCCTGTGCTAATGGATTGCATTTTGAAATCCAAGATGGCCGCTGGCGGCCATTTTTTTTTCTCCAAATGACCCCAAAATGACTCGTTCCCATCTGCATGTCAATGTCAACAGCTGTGACAAATTTAATAATGTTCCGACCAAAGGTACGACCTGTATAGCCCCTGCTAAAGGACATTGTTGACGAATCACACACGCGCACACACACGGACGACGGAAACCAAGCCATGGCAATAGCTCAAACTTTATAAAGTAAAGTTGCGCTAAAAAGTAGCCGCGATCAGTTCTCCATGTGAGAATCCAGGCCGGGTCTATGGTGGGGACAGTATTACAAAAAATTCAGACAAAATGGCCTCCACCATGGCGGCCATTTTGCTTGATATGCACCAGGTCTCTTTGATCGCCATTATAGCAGATCATATCAGATGCGGTCTTGTTTTCCACTCGATTCCTTTTTCTAATATACCAGCCTTACAAATTAGCCAAAAACCCGACACAAAAACACAATGTGGCGGCCAAAATGTGAAAATTGCTAACTTTTCAACATTCCACAATCTATCGTTTGTCTCTGTGAGAAATCATGGGCATCTTGGCGTGATTTGATACATTTATCCTAGAAGAGTCATCTACACGCACAGTGAGATCATAATATGCATTCCTGGTCGAATATATTTGCCCCATATCACGTTTTTTTTTTAATGCCGGTATAATCAGTGGGGGGGGGGTCATTCACTTTTTCCATACAATAGGCCGGGGTGGGTGCGAAAAAAGTAACTTTTTTCCAAGTGGTCACAGTGTTTTCCTCTTACACCATTTCTGCAATATAATTGCCTCAAAGTGTTCAGCATCATTGTTATAGTATGTATGACACTTAGGTCATGGCTTAGGGGGGTAGTTAGTGTGGATATAGGCATAATCACTGTCGGATACCCGTTTAGGTTCGGACATTCCAAGATGGCGGCGCCGAGTAAAGAAGATATACGGTAAGTGTGTATATTGTCTCCAAGCATCAATTAACGATATCTTTCGGTGATACACCTTGAAACAGTTATGTAGGAATTTGTATGCCCAACACATACGTAACACGCCTTTCGCGTGACAGGCATGTGAATTGTTGTATTTGGCGTGTCAAGTCGTCATAATTTTTCGAAATTTTATCGAGGCGGTGAAATGTTCGCTTTTTCGCATTTTTTTGGCCCTGGGATCATGGATCCGCGAATTTATGTATTGTTGTGGGTAGATTATGTTACCACACATCTTCGGAATTCAAAACCGGCGATATTTTTATTGTCTAACTCCGAAAAACGACCTTTGAAAATTTCAAAATGTTCAGGTTCGGATTCGCAATATTCCCGATGATTTTGTTCAGGTTCAGACACAATTTTCGTTCAGGTTCGGACAAATTTGGTTCAGGTTCGGACGCATCAAAAACTTTGCATAAAAATGACACGCCGAGTTACAGTCGCGTTCTTATTGCGTTTTGTGTGCTTTTGGTTATCTTCCATTCGTAAAAGAAACGATAAATGGGGAACACGAGGCATGGTTTTAGCCCACTCGTGAATAATTTGGGCGGACTTTCTTATTTTATGCGTGTGAGATGTATGCGATCACGTGATTCCACTCCACATCCACATACGATGCCAGGAAGGTCGCCGCACGCAGATAACTGTCCATAATATAAGTTACACGGCTTTTTGAGGGGGATACTGTGTGGTATGCCCCGGCAGAGGCTCGTATCCCCCGAGGCAATCCCCCCTCAACAAGCCGTGTAATGATGTATTTACCCCCAGTCTCTATTAACAATATATTCCCAGACATAAAGCGCAGAAACGAGCCACGGACAGTAACTATATTGTGTTAGACTGCTTATACGATTAATGTGATTATATAGCTGTTCCCACAATTTGCCCATAAATACTTGCTGATAGATAGACAATATATACCATGTTTTGTATCAATAATTGGATGATATATTTGGGTATTCACACGAAACGTATTCTTTTCAATATAAGCCTTATGTGTTTTGCCTCATTTCTAAATGTTGAATCCAGTTACAAGTTAACCATTTGTCACACGAATATTATGCAGGACTATTAATTAGAGCCCGAACATGTTGCGTTCTATTCAGCACTATGCGAACATAGAGAATACCTATAGTTTGCCGAATAATACCTGCAATATGCGAATCTTCACGAGCGGCGATATTTCAGGAATATATTATTCGAGAAACCATATGTGTTCTCTTTATGTTATCCTTATTGTAAGCAATTCTGCAAAACTGCAAGTATTGTTTATCGAAACAAGAATTTAGACGCCGAAGTAGCGAAACTTATGCAAACAATATCAGCTGTTCCGTTGGCAAATTAAGCATCTCTAAATTTTGGTGGAAAATTTCCATCATGCGCTTAAGAGAATAGTGCCTACCCAATGGTTAAATATTACACACAGAAACCCAAATAACTGAATACGTAATAAAACGGGATCATTTGTTTTTCTTTAGAACTTATCGCTGTAATAAACTATTTTCAGTCTTCCGCGGAATTTCGCGTAGTTCCATTGATAATACACGCGTCAATAATTGTGTACCCTTTTTTAAACAGAAGTATCTACAGTGAGATAACGTTTGAAAATTATTATCCACGCAAAGGTCCTGACGAAAGAGAGCACATCGTATGTCATTTAAAATTACAGCTATTTCATAGGGACACATATAACAAACAACGCTTGTCCCCACACCAGGTTGTAACTAACAATCTGATTGACAACAACGTCACGTTTAAATCATGCACCATGTCCCCGTAACTATTGACAGTGAGCGTATAAAAGCACGTGAAACATCGTGGTTATGAATTACCCTTGAACTAGCAGTTTCACAAATCGTGACATTGTTCTAGCGCGCTGAGCTTAATTGACGTCACCTAAAACAGGATCGATAGGTCTGCTACTGAATTATTCTTATTGGTGCTGATTGGTGTGAATTTATCTGACAACCTATAAAAAGCTCACCACATGGTAGCTATTGATGTGGGACAAAGTCGTTAGCTCCGCCAACATCGTGGGATACTAGGAGATTTAATACCCGGATGTCTCTTTTTGAAACCCCTTGGCTCCGCCTCGGGGTTCAAAATCGAGAACCAGGTATTAAATATCCACGTGTCCCCGATATTTCAGAAGATAAGTAATAATACCACTGTTGCTCATATGTAAAATGTAATAAGTCCCACTAGCTGGTTTATAGTAGACATTGCTCGAGCATATTCAACTGTGGCTTTTATCCCATTAATTCGGAGAATTTACCACCTATATTTGGAAATTTCAGCTGACATATTTAGATATAACAAATTAACAATGCATGTTCGTTAATAACACGCACAATAAGATCGCGACTGCACCTCGGCATGTCATTTATAGGTAAGGTTTTGATGCGTCCGGACCTGAACTAAAATTGTCCGAACCTGAACCAAATTTGTCCGAACCTGAACGAAAATTGTGTCTGAACCTGAACAAAATCATCGCGAATGTTGCGAATCCGAACCTGAACATTTTGAAATTTTCAAAGGTCGTTTTTCGGAGTTAGACAATAAAAATATCGCCGGTTTTGCATTCCGAAGATGTGTGGTGACCTAATCTACCCACAACAATACATAAATTTGCGGATGCATGAGCCCAGGGCCAGAAAAATACGAAAAAGCGAACATTTCGCCGCCTCGATAAAATTTCGAAAAATTATGACGACTTGACACGCCAAATACAACAATTTACATGTCTGTCACGAGAAAGCCGTGTTACGTATGTGTTGGGCATACAAATTCCTACATAACTGTTTCAAGGTGTATCACCGAAAGATGTCGTTAATTGATGCCTGAAGACAATATATACACTTACCGTTTATCTTCTTTACTCGGCGCCGCCATCTTGTAATGTCCGAACCTAAACGGGTATCCGACAGTGATAATGCTTCTCAGATAATGCATCAGATCACATTGTCAAGTACCAACGCCACTGGTTCAAGATGAAAATGGACAGTTATGACACCCATAATTAAAGTAAATAAAAATGAATAAAGCTATTCATTTATATCATTAATGTTTACTCATTAGACCTGATCAGACAGCATAAGAGGCAAAATGTTACAATACACCAAATGATTTACATAGGCCTCAGTGTTAACAATTCCCGCTGGCCTGTATTCGCAGGAAAGCTTTGACCCTGCACGAGTATTTTAAATTAAAGAACGTCCTTTTAGACACAGAAATGTGCCCAAAAGTACTTGTGAACGTGGTAAATCACACTGCAGCTTGACAAACGTCACACCACCCTTAAAATTGAGAAGAAAAAAACACAAACACCTCCCATAAATTATTCGCCATTTGCACAGCCATAACCGTTTACCATGTGGTTATATTTGATGTTTCTCGACGGGAAACACATTTGTGCATTTTTCGTGCACTTTTCATCCATGTATCATTGACAATTCAGCTGCCAGAATTTTTTTTATGCTGATCCTAGCTTGGTAGTGCCAGGGGAAATCACTCTACTAATTTGTATTTGGTGTATTGTAACCAAAACATGGAAATCTCATCATGCTAGAAAGTATTGAATGCTATTTAAAGCCACATCCTGATTTTTGTTTGATTTTATAGTTTAAATTTTTTTTTTTTTTGGACACAATTTCACATAAAAGCCATATGAATGCTGATCAATCTGTTAAACGCCATGTTGTCAGATGGTATAAGATCGTGTGGGTCCATTACTATTTAGCATAAATGTTTTGCCTAAATTTTTATTTTATATTTTCGATACAGTTGTATTTGAAGTGATTACAGACAAGCATTGGAAATATGGTAAAATGTTCATATAACTTGTTTACAAGTCATGAGTCAATTGATAAACAAAAACAAACAGGATAACAATGGGTGCTGCAGGTTTATACGATTCTTATCTGTTCTCAGACTTTATAACTGAAACAAATACCAAGCCTAAATGGTGTGAGACTACAAATTTGTAGGTAAAACGTGGGTGTGTACCCTGCATGAAATTGAAAAAAAAATTCCTTAAAATAAGGGGTGATTTGGCTGGATTTGGAGGTAAAAATGGGATGGGTACCCCACATGAAATTGGAACAAATATGTTTTCCTTCAAATAGGGGGGTGGTGGGTACCCAAGAGGCGGAAAAAAAAATCAGCCTACTGTCATGGCACTTTTTTCCGACCCCCCCCCCCCCGGTATAATCCGGACCAAGCCATAATGACGCTAATCACGTAATGTCTTATTTCGAATCAGTAGGTGTGATTATTAGGATAACTCCACCATGCATATAAGCGTAGGAGATACACGGGCTAGGATTCCTCTTATACTTGAGTTGAGTATTTACCCAAACCCAAGATGGCGGCCAAAATGGCGATCAGAAATTGAAAAATCACTGAAAATTGCTGATGTTCACATCAGTGAGCGTTATTGTCACGACATCTCCATTCATGCTTATATTTGTGAGTTTTGAACATTGAGTTGAAGTATTTTTCTTATATCTTAACCAAGAAATACTCCCCAAATCCAAGTGGCTCCTAAAATAACTAGGAAAATGAACGAAAGATCCCTCATATTCACATCAGTGGGCGTTATTGCAATACCAAACATGCCCTTGGTTTTTGTTTTAGTGTCAGTGTCTTTTGTGCCAGTGTCAGCAACATGTTTCATCTATGGATTTTTGGAGCCTCTGTCACTAGGAAATATTTTGTTCTCTAATGCTCTTCTGTGAATACAACATGGTAATTATAATGAAATGAGTTTATGACTCGAGTAATTAACTCATTTTAATTATAATTACCATGCTGTTTGCATATATTCAGTTTAGTATAAAAAGAGATGGTCCCATAAATGACCGGATTTAGAGCGTACAGTCCCCCTTTAAGTATAACTGTAAATCCATAATTGCCTGAAAATTAAGAGAAATTGGAGTCCAAAAAACATGCACGACACTGTTTTATTACAGTGACATAAACAGATACACATGACAGTGTCAACAGAAGTTGGTCATCGCACATGACAATAATGCCAATCAGGTAGAGAGAGGGACCTGTGTGTGATTGGATACGATCTCACAAAACGTGTTTATCCTTTGATCACATGACTTAAAAAATTTGTTGGAATTTCCAGGTTACTGTAAACAATTACATGCAGTAATTTATAAATGTAATTTACTATGCCTAAACTGACTTTATTCACAGACTGAATATGGAATATTATTGTACATTGTGTTTCATTGCTGTACATATCAGTTGATCGTGCAATCATGCATGTAATCCATAGTTCAATATTTAGCAATGTTCAATATAGGGTATACGCAACAATCACTGTGGATGCAGTAAAACAGATAGGGTCAGGTTACTACGAGAATCGGGCGGCTGGTTCGATTGTGTCAACTTGAAGAACCAGTATAATGCTCTAAATTTGGCAACAACTGTCTAAATTTTGGCAACAACTGTCTAAATTTCTACTTCAAGGAAGTTGAAGAATATTTGTCTGTCATTGTGTTTCTGCTACTCAATGTCTCTTTAGTTGAGACTGATTCCTGGTCCAAAACTGCAAATATGCACAATCCTTTCAGCAGTGGCAAACTGTGAACAATCATAAACATTGCTAAGGCCAAAACAAAAAGTGTTTTGGTTCTCAGGCAATTATTTTTCAAATCAATGAGGGAGGGAGGGTTTTATTTTTATTTTTTATTTTTTTCTGCGCATAGTAAGCATGGACAAAGATACCTTCCTCTGTCTAGTGATAACTAGAAATGTAGAGGGAACTGTTATGCATATAAACTCATTTAATCTTATATAAAAATGACATTTTACTACCAGTGTATGACTGGGATTACCTAACATTATATAATGCCCCTGACATTAACTACTGTTATTGTTGTCTAAAACCTGATACCTCCCCATTCTAATATGTGATCCTGAATTTAGTCCTGTGCCTTTCAATTGTATAAAGTTACAATTAGTGTAAGTTGTTCACAATGACTAATTGTAAGAAGAGCATGAGGATCAGCTAATCATTTTCTTAATTGTAGTCATCTACTTCATGTTGTAAGCCTGCAAGTCACTTTTTAACATATTACCTGTTAGAGCCTAATGCACACTAATATTCAACACATATCTACTATGGACATGTTGATGAAATCCAAAACCCAAAAAAATAAAAAATAAATAAAAACATTTTAAAAACTTTTTTTTTCCGTAAGTTTTTTTGTCATAATATCAGGCATTGCAATAAAAAGGCCTAACGCGGCCCTTTTTATTCAATGCGGCGGGGGTGAGAACCAAAACTTCTTTTTTTTTGGCCTAAACCATCATCACTAAGAGGAATTTGGAAATATATATACATCATTTTGTTATTTATTATTAATAAACTCGCCAATGACAAGATGTCACATTTTAAAACTTTTGTTATGTAAACAGTACTGTTACAGTCCCAACCATTTTATCAACAAACAGTTAAAAAAAAATCATGATTGTTTATATATTACAAAAGATCAGAATAATGAAAAATATTCAAGAAAACACAGATTTTCAAAGAAAACACAGATTTTCAACTAAAACATTTTATTGCAAATTTCAATTTGGTGACATTTGTTGATTAAATGACTGGCACTGTAACAGTAATGTTTACATAACAATGGTTTCAACATGCAAAACCTCATCACTGGAGAGCTGGGTATAAATAATAAAAATAATAATAAAATCTATCTATTTTCCATGTTCTCCTCAGTTGTGGGAGATTTACAAACCTCTTAAATTTTTCACATTTACCAACTACAAGTGCCTTATGTCTCTTTAATATTAAAGCAATCCTAAATGAAAACCAAACAAGGTGAAACTGATGATTTAATATTTTATTATTATATGGTATTTTGATGGCTGCTGTACATCACAATGAAATCTTAACAAACATTTCAACCTAAATATTCATTAGTAAACAGATGTTCACATTGTCAATTGTACTATAAAAGTTTTCAAATACGGCCATTAATTTTCATTAGAAAAACATAGAATATCAAAGAAATATTTTAGCACAGTGGACTGAAATCAATATATTATATAGATAGCAGTTGGCAAGCCTTAAAATAATGTGAATTTAGTGATGCTACCCCGCACAGCGTCTAACATCACTAAATTCACCCTCTGGGAACCTCATTCTGTTTAGACCAAATCTTCTGGGAAGTTAAGTACTTCAGTTCAGTTAAATTTGCAGAAAATAAAATGCATTACAGAGGTGACTAATAGGTGAACATCACCAACTCCAATTGGGAACTTTAATCAGATCCCAGGTCTCCCATAGCATTTGATGCCTCACCAGAATGAGGTTCCCAGAGGGTGAATTTGGTTTGATCACAACGTAGGTCTTACCTTTATGATTATCTTATGACACCTCACAGCAGTCGTAAAGTTAAGACCAAAGTTAAGACCATCTTAAGTTAAGACCTTGTTCGTGAAACGCACTTATGACTGAAGTTTGAACTTATGACCATCTTAAGTCCCAACTATGTCATAAGTTGCCTTCATGAAACAGGCCCCAGGTTACTACGTTTTCAAATTTTTTAAGATTTCGAACAGGAACCAGTCTATTGAACAAGAGATATTGAGTAGCGCCAATAAACAGACACGAGAGTCTAAAAAAAAGAATGACAGTTAAATTTCATTCACTAAGCAGTTGCATCAACTTTGAGACGAAAATCTTTCATTAAAATGTACTTTTACTTCCATGAGCTAGAAAGTCAGACAGCTGTTGTCGAATTTCGCGCGATGGACTGGACCTTGTCTTTGTTCAAAAAGTTGAAAACGTACTAACCTGACCCTTTCTGCCCCATTAATGGCTCACGAGTGTGATCCAATTAATTTCTGGAATATAAAACATACAGATTTTACAGAGTTTTGCCGTGTCCAATCCGACATGACACCTTTAAGTGGGCATTTAACAAAAGTATATCAACAACATTACACTTATAACCAAAACTATAATTAACATTCAAAAACACTGAAGTATTACTGAAAACATTCCGAAATTTCTACTTGATATTGGGGACATGTAGAATATCTCCTTCCTGTGACATTAGAAATTTGCCTGTGCATATGTGAGACGATAGCATTCATGTTTTTAAGAGTGAAATGAGTATACAACGTTTCATAACTATATTGTGGATTTTGAAGTTTAAAAATTACAGTGTATCATCCAAAAACAGTCAATTAATTCCTTCAACAAAAACCCATTAGATTATGGTGGGTCTAGATAGTGTAAATAAATCCCAGCAAATAGATATACTAATAACAAACTCAGACTAAGATATGTCAAAAACTAACATAAGTGGATAAGATTAAGCTCATGTGACAGGTATCATTTTAGAATCTACTACTTGTCATCCATATACAATTACCTGTCAGTGACAGGTGGACATATCAGTCCCTGTATTAATAATGTCTTTACTAAATACTCGATGATTAGTTCCCTTAAAACCCTTTACCCAACAAACCGGCCAAAACCGGCCAAATAAAGCTTCAACAGCCTAAAATATCTTCGGTCTGTCTCAATAGAACCATACAAATATGGATATCATTGGAACCGGCTCCTTGACCACATTGTGATAGTTACAGTTATGCCCTGTGCCAATGCATTCTCTTATATATGCGAGTCGACCATAGGTCGCCTCGCATATATAAGAGAAAGCATTGGCCTAAAAAATATCTTTTTTTAACACTTTTTACCATTTTTTCTTACATTCTTTAACAATTTTATAATTTTTAATGTGTTAAGCCAATGCATTCTCTTATATATGCGAGGCGACCTATGGTCGACTCGCATATATAAGAGAATGCATTGGCACAGGGCCGTTTTGTTGGGTAAAGGGTTAAGAAATTCAAATAATAAGTTCAACAAAAGACGGTTTCCACCACTGAATAGGACCACTCCTGTTATATTTTCGTTTGTTTGTCGTCTGCTTATATTTCTTGAGCATCACCCAAATGGACAATAGACCATTCCGATGTATACTTTGATAACTGCCGGGAGAATCCGTTTAGTAAAGAAAGGATTGAAAGCAAACGCAAGAACCTATAACATCACAATGTATTATTAGCCACACGTTCACGGGTGTCATTGCCAAGACTGGGAATGTGGGACGCTTTTCATGATTGTCTCTCTCAGTTTGTATTGGATCAAATCAAATTTCTCAGTTTGTATTGCATTAAATCAAAGCAAGCAACTGCATCTTCCTGACTGTCATGGCCTCCAACTGAAAATGCAAAAGGAAACTAGTACAAATGTCATGAATCTGTATTTATGTAGAACAGTTTTGTTGAAGACTTCATGTGGCCTGCTAAATCAAAATCTTAAAAAGGGGCCACTAGATGCTGATTATAAGCTAGTCTCTGTGTTACTGTTTACAAAAACAGTGTACCAGAGGCGGATGATGATGCACATGAATATATTAAGTTAGTTTGTCCCATTGTGTGGTATAGTCTGATACAAGGATAGGTGGAACGCGAGGCAGAGACTAATGGTATATGGGATGCGGATAGAGGGGCTTCATTGGCGGATACCAAACTTCAAATATTTCAACTGCACCCTCTGCCCATTGAACTGGAGCAAATTCTTAAACGTGGCAAAGCATTGGATTTCATTTGCACCTATATACCCACCCCCTTGGGTTAGAATTTCCAATTTTCCAACTAAATACCATTTGTATGAAAATTTTCAACTTTTTGCCAAAAGAACACCTTACTTTACTCAAGGTAATAGTTGCCAAAATCATACTTCAAGAACAATTTCACTTCATTTTCTAGTTTTTAATTTCCATTTGATGTTTCGGGCATCAAATTTCCCAGTTTGGAACATTTTGATAAAGCTGTGGGGCGAGACACAATATTATGTGTGGGTAGACACTTGAGTATGTCTACTTACTTTTATTCTGGATGCTTCTGCTCAGATGTTTAGATGCTAGGTATTTCAGAGCATTCTTCATTGGCAGGCCACGGTTATGAGGGAATACAACTGATGTATCTATCACTTTGCTATGGATCAGCTGAAAAAATGAAATGAAATTGTATTTGCTATTCATAACGCTCATTTTAAAAGCAGGACATATTATGATTGTTTTGTCTCAGTCAATCCGTCCTTCTGTCCAGCTGTTTCTGCATGTACGGTCGTTTCTGGGTGCTAACTTTATTTCTACTGAACTTAATGGAATGAAATTTAGTATGTACATTCACTTCCACAAAATACAGGTCAAGTTCCGGCAGCACATTTTACCAAAGTTGTGAATCTTTGTTAATTTTTTTACCCAATTTTCGTTTTACTTAGATTCTGTTGACTGAATGAAGTAACATTTGGTATGTAGGTTCACTATCACAAAATACAGATCAAGTTCGATGTTTTGGGTTTCTTTCCGATAATTTTTTTTTGGAATTACGGGTCTTTTTCCACTTTGAAATTCGAGTTTTCTTGGTTACCGGATGACACCTTGTATTGTGTTAATATTTACTGAATGAAATGAAATTTTGAATGCGGGCGAAAATCATAATATACAGGTCAAGTTAGATTTTGGGGTCCGTCGGCTCAATTGTACCAGAGTTGTGGACCTTCTTTGTCTGTTAATAACTCCAGATGTGGTTGATGCTGAATTGGTTCAAACTACATGCTATGCTTGAATGAGGGATTTAACCAATGTTTCTCATCAGACATACGGGCCCTTTTTTACTTAGATATTTATATTTTATTGGTTTCCGGATGATAACTCCATTTGTTATTCAATCTTCTGAAACACAGTTTGAATTTGAAATGCCTGGTTGAGCTCTTGCTATTCATTCAATCATGATACTGACGCGTCACATGACACTTTAAGAATATGTCTGCAAGAATATATCAGGTACAAAGATAACCTGAAATTTTATTGAAGCAATGATTAAACATGCGAGAGCACAAGATGATAATTGGTGTTATTCACAATGTGGGGTTCACTTTTTTTTCTCTGGGCAAACAATCAGTGGGGTTATAACGGACGAGTGACTTGACAGTCGGAACTAGAAACTTTTAGTTCTGAATGTCCAGTCATGATTCCACTAACTGACTTGCATGTAACCCATATTATTTATTTTGATGGATGTTAAGGATATATCAGCAGTCGACAGCCATATGATATGATACAATTGCAGCAGATTTCATATTTGTTGGTGGGAAATGTTTAGATAATAAGTTCGTTTGTTGCACTTATTATCTGAACATGTCTAATGGAACTTCTCACAACTCGCAAATAAGTAATTAGTATAGAAAGAGTTAAACACAATTTTAAAATATACGAGGAGTTATTACTTTCAGAGATAAAAATTCAGATAAATTTGGATAAATGAGAAATATATGAACGTTTTTTTTGTGTACAAAAAGCAGTCCTTGACTGACAGCAAAACCACGCCATTTGGTTCGGTTCATGGTAGTGGTGTATCTTGTCGTTAACTATGCTTGGATAGCAAATATAGGCCTATATATAACTCTGTTAAAAACCAAATAATAACGTGTGTCGACATATTAATAAAATATTAGCTTTGCACTGTTTGCAGTACATTTATATGTATGAAATATATTCTGTCGACACATTTACCTATATTTTTGGGAACATATATGCACATATTTTTTTGACATTGTGCATAACTGGTGACAACATTGTCAGTATGAATTATGAATGGCGACTTCTGGTATAAAGTAGCCATTCGGGTAATAAACAAAATAAAATAAAGTGGAATGCATATGGGACTGGGTAAATAATCTACATCGCAGCATTGGCGTGTCATATGATACATTGAGAAGGCATCTGATTCAAGCATACTAGGACATATACTAATTCAGTTATATATATGCCTGTCTTACTCGCAAACACAAGGTCGAAATAGTTAGGTAAGAAATTGAGCAATCAAAGTGTGTTACTTGCAATATGGTGGTGGGCTCCACCTTCTCAATCGAGATTCATATACACGTAAACAGTGTAGACACCCATGGCAGCCGGCTCTTATATCTAACACTTATACATGACATGTCTCGGTGGTGCAGGGGTTGGGGTGAAATTTCACACAGGTTTATATTTCCTTCCACTCTCAAAGAAACTAAAAGTTTAAATGGCCAATTTGTGGGGTTTTCGGGTCTGGACATGCATGATCAGGGAGCTCCGACATGTCATGAAATGCTTTGCTTTTCGTTGGCCCAAGACCTGGAAATGCCATTATGAACACAGTAGATGTTTAATGGATATTCTGATTTAGTTGAGGTTGGACATTTTCTGTTCAGTTCATGACCACAAAGGTGAAGAGCCTTTATTTAATTATTTTTCATTCACCCTTTCTAGTGCCTGAGTATATTTACAACCATTAGTAGATAGTGTCTCTTAGAATTGTCATCAAATCAGAGAGAACACTTGTCTGATCTTGTCTTGTCTCACTCATTGACTACACAGTACACACAAAATAGATTTTGGCAATAATAAATCTCATATAATTACTTTACGACGGGTTCCCTATTATCAAAGGGATCTTATTGTTTCAGATAGATACAATGTTACAAAACGACATTATAGAATCTTGCAGTGGTGCACGGTCATCTCCAATTTGTATTATTCTTAAATATGATGGTACTTTCGTCAAGCAAACACCAAAGTTCTCTAGGATGCATATCCACTTCCTCGGATAGATGAAACTTTTAGACAATTTGGTTGGAAAAAAATGATTGTGTATTCTGGATTTGGCTTCTGGTTATTGTCAGACTTCAGTAGATGAAGGGTCAAGATAAAATTACATTTAGTTGTCATAGATGTCTATTTCGGTTTCAAGTTATGCCTTTTGGACTCTCTAATGTACCTACTAAGTATGAGCGCATCGCCGAGAACGGTGTGTGTAAGTTACTGTGAGAAAAGTGTATCTGCTTCTTGGATGGTGTAATAGTAATCGTGAAACTTTAAATAATCTGTCATTGGTTTTTGAAAGATTTTGACACGATGATTTGAAATTGAAGCCATTGAAGTGTCATCTATTTCATATAGAACTCAGTTTTATCATGCATGTAATATTTGGAGAAGATGTAAAGTGTTCTTAGTCGTACCTGGAGGTACATTTGTATATTAAAGACAATAACGGCGAAAATCAAGTACATCAAGTAGATTATAACTGCACTGACATTCTGTTGAGATGTGTGGTTTTATGCTCCAAATAGTCAAATAGTTTGGGATATTGAAATAAACTTGAAAGAAATAATACCACAACCGCATATATGTGGTTGACGTTATAGGGATAATCAAAATTTGGCTGCATATATTTCAAATAGTTGGGTTGACATATTTAACTCAGACTGTATGATCACAGACTCCAGGATTGTGGATATGGTGACATACTTTTGTGTTTCTTCGTAGTGGAGTATGTGTATTTCTAACAAACATTGCAAGATCGAAGATTTTACCATGATATACATATGAAAATGAGGCATGAAAATATAGTTCACTTTTATATTTGCCAACCCATAGGTCTGCAATTTAATTTATAGTACTGCGCAAATTTTAATACAATTAAGGTAGTTAGAATATATCACTGAAGGCAGATTATTCGATACATGTGATTTACATAGACGGACAGAAATTAGCAATCAGACCTCGAAAACACATTCAAAAGTCGCCAACAGACCGACACGATTGACAAAACAGACATTCAAAGATGTTAATGACCATGGTTTAAATATGACATTCAGAAAAGGCGATATTTTGTGTAAATTTTTATTCAGGCTGGTTTAAGTAATCTATTTGTAACATGCTCTATGTTTTTAACTCAAGAAAGATTATGTCAATTTGCACGAAGCAGCAAAAAAACATAACATTTTTGTTACAGTAAATCATCTTTGTCTGTTCAGTCATGCATATAGATGAAACATCTAGAATTTTTCTTCAATTTCTCCCAGTTCTACCCTCATTTAAATTTGGCAAGGCTTTTGGTAACACAAAATTCATTTGGAAAGATATTTTGGCAAGAGAAAGTTTTAGTCCAGCACCAACCCTGATGTACAGTGATTAGTTAACCTGAGAAGAAATGGATTTGGGCAGCGAGTTGATGCAATAACATTGATAGGTATAACCCGACTACGTGAAGGTTATGACATACTATGCTTGATAAATTATTTAACAGATACCGATGACCACCAATCAAGGTAAACACGTATCATCCAGCGGTGATAAGATATCTGTGCAATGCATCGGTTGGATATTTTCTCAAAAATGTTTATCATTTATATTGGTCAACTAAGTCACATACCTGATATACCTGATATTTTATTGCAGCTCCATTTGAATGCGCCTTAGCCCTTTACCCAACAAAACGGCCAAATTTAACCGGCCAAATAAAGCTTCAACAGCCTAAAATATCTTCGGTCTGTCTCCATGGAAATTTCATAGGTCGCCTCGCATATATAAGAGAATGCATTGGCCTAAAAAAAATCTTTTTTTAACACTTTTTACCATTTTTTCTTACATTCTTTAACAATTTTATAATTTGTAATGTGTTAAGCCAATGCATTCTCTTATATATGCGAGGCGACCTATGGTCGACTCGCATATATAAGAGAATGCATTGTCACAGGGCCGTTCTGTTGGGTAAAGGGTTAACTTATAACCCTGCTGATGTATGCTCAAAGTGAACTTGGTCCCTGACCTTGGATCAAAGCAAATACCATAAAATATGAAATATTTACTTACCTCTGATCAATATTCTTGATCACATCGAATTATTAGTTGAAAAAAGATTGAAAAAAACACATCTCAATAAAATGTATAGACTACGTGTTTGAAATAGGGTCGGTCAGGTTAGTGGAAACAAATGTGTTTTATGCCAAAACAAACCTTCAGCGATAATAGATCGTGTTCCAGACCATGACCAATCACTATGGTCTGATCAGTAATGAGCTTCGATAATTCAGTCTGTACATCATGTAGCTTGGTGGTCACGTCTTTGAAATCATCAGCTGATAATCCAGTAAATCTAGATGCAATGAGAATGTGTGTTAGAGGTGAATAAGGGGCTGGTCAAGGACATAACATTATTTTGAAGATCATAGCATTGTCAATATAAAATTGTATTATAACTCATCAATCGATTATAGAAAAAAATTACAGTTAAATAGATATGGTTATCCCCACAAGGGGATTTAGATATTTTCAGAAACGTTTAGATATGTTTTAGAACAAATTTAAAATAAAAACTACTTTGGTTAGAGACTTTTTGATGACGTAGGTTCCAGGCCGTGAGAGTGTCAACTGACCTTGTATTGTAGTCAATCACTGAAGTTTCTGGAACAACCAACGATTCATATACAGATTTCCCGTCTGATCCTATCACAGAAATTCTGGCCAGCTCATATCCTTTTGTGGTATAAACCTGTATAGATGATACAAAATGATTTAGATATTATTCCAACATGTATAAGCTGTCCAAACGCTATTGGAGACGTGACAACAGTGGTGTTGTCTCATCCCGCTCCTTAGCTAAACGATTCCACGGTTGGAAATTTCATGCCTGACACAGCATTAGTTGGAAATTGCAAACCAAACGTAGCTTGCAATTATCAGGGTAGTTTGATATTGCGACCAGTAGTTAGTGTGAGTTATATTTTAGACCAAACATCGAATATTTTCCTACTTTCGGTGAAAGGTTTGGACTCTAGGACAATTAGTTGACAATTTCCAACCATAAGAGGTGTTGAACAATTCCAACAACTGGCGTACCAGTTGGATATCCCATCCTCACAGAGACCCTGAAAGCTGTTAATACATTTGTTTGTTTATCTAACGACGACTATATCTCCATGGCAAATCACTCATCTGAACTAGTGTATGATAAATAGTCATTTTGAGGGATTCCAATGCTATACAACGACACAATTATCAATAAGTGAATTATCAATGAAATAGAATCTATCTTCTATCAAGTACCAGTTATCATCATGCAATAAACAATCCTTTCTTATCTACCAATAATCAGGTTTTTGTTAAGTTTTATTTTCCAAAAGAGCCAATGAATAGATACACTGCCAGGTAAGTCAGTCACAATAGCCATATCACATTGTATCACTCCCTCAAATTTTGTCAGTAGCTTCTATTTTAATGCGTGCCATAAACAGATGTATAGGTGGTATATCATCGCCTACATTGGTCGAAATGTCCAACAGTTGGAAATGTCATGACAATTTTGCCTGTTTCAGCTAGTTATCAATAAGTCGCGATTAAAGCTATGAAATAGGATGGGTTAACCCTTTGAGTGCCAGGTCCGATTTTTGTATCAACCCATATACCCTGTGCCAATGCATTCTCTTATATATGCGAGTCGACCATAGGTCGCCTCGCATATATAAGAGAATGCATTGGCCTAACAATTTTTTATCATTTGGTATTATTTTTTACAATTATTTACAATTTTAATAATTATTGTGTATTTATTCTTTAACAATTTTATAATTTCACCCATACAGAGACCCAGACAAACATGAGCAGACCACACTCTTCTATATGCTTCCATGTATGTGTGGGGCTCCATGCAGGGTTATTCATTTTTTTTTATAAATAATTTATTCTTATATTCTTTAACAGACTTATTTTGTAGGTTTAGGGCCGATGAGATCGGCCCCTGGCACTCAAAGGGTTAATGCGAAATAACATTCTGTAAAATAATTATCATCAACAAGTACACGAAAAATTAGATTGACTGTAATGTTATTTTCATTATTAATAACTCTCCAATGATAAGATTGTTCATGCCAAAACCATTGTTATTAGCCTGAATATTTAAATAGAGTAGGTATGGAAACCATAACCACACATGTTTATTTCTTTGGCCTAAATAATTTAAATGAGTAGTCGTTGGTATGATATCACTAACCATTTCACAATCCAAGGCAAAGACTCCATAGTCACCATCCGGGCGTTCGGGACTTGACTGTGTCTTCGCGTACCCCATCAGATCTGAGTATTTATTATGCTGGTGAACATGGCACTGAAATGGAAGCAGTCTGACAATAATAACATGAATATACTCTAGTTAGATCATGCGTAAGCTTTATTCTCTGATCCATCAATACCCCTCATCATCATCGTCAGCGTCATCATCATCGTCAGCGTCAGATCATCATCGTCAGCGCCATCATCATCGTCAGCGTCATCGTCATCGTCATCATCATCGTCAGTGTCAATCAGCATCGTAGCTGACAACATCGTAATCACCATCCATTTTGTCGTTGGTAATTTAGTCGTCGTAGCCATCAATATAATTTTTCATCATCGTCATCCTCCTCGTGTACATTGACGTCATCGTCATCGATGTCATCATCATCATCGTCTTCAGCGTCAATCATCATAATTGTCGTCGTCCTCGTGTACATCGACGCCGTCATCATCATCATCAGCGTCAATCATCATAATTGTCGTCCGAATTTTGCAGTTTTTACCATGAACTAGTCTATTCAACAAGAGACATTGTGAGTGCGCGGAAATAAACAGACTCGAGAGTCGCAGAAACAATGCCAAACGACAGCTAAATAGCAACCTACACAGGGCTTGAAAATGTGCTAAAGGGTACACAGGGTTTGCACTAACACCGTTACTTAAACTGTGTTTCTGAAAGTCTGGCGCCCATTAGCAGTTTGTTTTCATCTTCATTGGAACGTAAAATAATTACTCTCTAACAGAAATCATGGCAGATACGAAAACTAAACGTCGTTTAGAACGACATTTCAAAACCTGTGTACCCTTCAGGACTGTTTTGGTGAGAGTGACCCCTTCGGTTTCACTAAGCACGTATATCAAATTTGAGCCGAAAATCCGTTATTATAAACTATGACAGTTGTCGCCTAATTTCGCGCATTAGACTGGTCCTTGTCCCAATCGAACCAGCCGTCCGATTCCTATATATAGTAACCAAACCATTTCAAGTGGCACTTTCAAAGTGGAATTCATCTTTGTTCAATCCTGTTTTCAGCAATTGAGCCAGTCAAGCTACAAAGATTAGATATTTATATACGGATATATATGTAGCGGTCGCGTTGTAAATATAGAAGGCCGGTGACATATATGCTCGTGAGGTCTAGATCTCTTGGTCATGGCCGTTATACGCTTTGTGTGATCACTGAAGTTAAGCAACGTCGAGCTCGGTTAGTCCTTATGGATGGGTGACCGGCTTGGGATTTCGGGTGCTGCCAACTTTCGGTGCTACTCCCGCACTTCTCTCTCTCGTTCTGTTACACTGGGGGCTCGCCCGCTCCTCAGAGTATGTGTCATGATGCCACCGCTCTGGGAAAGGACTCGGATGAGATTCGGTGAATCTCAAAAAGAACGGGGGAGTAGTGTAGCGGTCGCGTTGTAAATATAGAAGGCCGGTGACTTCTCTGCTCGAGAGGTCTAGATATCTTGGTCACAGCCGTTAGGCGCTTTGTGTGATCACTGAAGTTCAGCAACGTCGAGCTCGGTTAGTCCTTGGATGGGTGACCGGCTTGGGATTTCGGGTGCTACCAACTTTCGGTGGTTTAAACATATTTGATTTCCTTAATGCATATAGTATTAACATACACACAGGCAAAAGGGATGGGATGACAAGTGATGTCACTTACAGTAACATCCTCTCCCCATTGTCAAAACACTTAATATATACAAATTAAACGCTGACAATAGCAAGGAAATATGTTATAACAATATAGCTATGTACAAGTAATGACAACTAACGGTAGAAAGAAATGATGGATTGTTTCTCATGTTATGTATGAGAGAAAGAAGATTGATACAACGCACACGGGATAGAGGTACTGAAATTAAGCAAACGGTATGAATGACAGAGAAAGAAAGAGAGAGAGAGAGAGAGTGAGAGAGAGAGTGAGAGAGAGAGAGGGGGTATTGCATGTGCATGGTGTCCACAGATTTACTGGGTTCGATAAATATTTAACGTCAAGGGCGAAATATCATCAATTATGGTTAATTCGCTTTCACGTTCTTATGTTAGCTCTACACATCTCAGACGTCGAGATTGAAACATTTTGTTTCTTTAATGAACCGATGCACGTAATTAAAGATTACAGTATTCATATCGTGACTTATATATGGGTTGCCGAACAAAAGTGTCTTGACTGATATAGAGTCTATCAAATGGTTATTACGCCACCTGTGGTGTTTCTAGCTTCTGAGATTTTGATATTGCGTGGTGGACAGGGCGAATGTATTCTTGGAGATTGTTTGTACCTTACTCAATCGTACCGATAGAATCACGTAGATGCCGAAATTGTGAAGTTAACGCCACCGGTGTATAATACGTTTATGAAAATATGATAAATCGTATCGATAGAGTCAGGACAGGCTCAAATTGTAAACTTAAAGTCACCGGTGTAATAATATGTTGTTGAAAATATAAATAATTTGATAGACTGAAAATAATATATAACCCATTGGGAGCCCCTGATGTATTCTTGTTTGTACCTTACTCAATCGTACCGATAGAATCACGTAGATGCTTAAATTGTAAAGTTAACGCCACCGGTGTATAATACGATTTTGAAAATGTGTTAAATCGTATCGATAGAGTCAGGACAGGCTGAAATTGTAAACTTAAAGTCACTTGTTGTTGAAAATATAAATAATCTGATAGACTGAAAATAATGTGTAACCCATTGAGAACCCCTGGTTTAGTGAAGTGCATTGTGGGAAGTTTAATTGTGATTCACCTCCATCTTTATTTTCTGGAATTATCACCAAGATTTCTCCACTCTATTCTCTTAAAATGTACCCTGATCGGTCATATTCTTTTGATAATTCTATCTAAATACATCTTAGCTACTATTCGGATCTGCTGTCCCGGTCGAAGAAGGTTTAGTTTGACCAAAACGGCTATTGACAAAAGTTTGTTTACAAAAATTGAGCACACTCAATGACCCGTAGGCCGTACACGCTGTAAATTTTTTATCGAAAACAAATTCAATTTCTTCCATCTAAAACATAATTACGCGCTGAACTCTGTCATTTTAAGAATATAGTAGTATTATACACATACACACCAAGTTTCAGCTCAAAATTTTGAAAAAAGACAGTTTTATAGACATAAATCGATTTTAAATTTAATGGCAAATCCCATGTATGATGTTAAATTTTATCATCGAAAAAAAAAAATATTTCTCCGATCTAGGAAATAATTACGTGCTGTACCCTGTCATATTTGACTGGTTCTACCTGATAATTGTGTGACAGTACAGTCGCGTTACTTTATACGTCATCATTGGTCATTATCACTCGACAAATTTATTTTGGTCTATCGTATCAACCCCTATTTCCCCCGCGTAGCCTGACTAAGTGTCTTTATCGCTCCACTAATTTGTATCGTTTCATCGGTATGAATTCCATATCCAATTATCCACATATAACCAACCCAACCTCTAATCCCGGTCCAATTTATTTATTTCTTTCATCGGTATATAGTCATGTTACGTAATATTTTATCTCGTGATACTTGTACTTATATGTCTATGGTATTACTATAGTATACCGTATATGTATATCAATTGCTATTCCTTTCTATATAATCCTGGTGCCAACTATAGAGATAATTTCAAACCCCCACCCCAATTTTATATAATTGCTGCTTTAGTACAGTCACGATGCATTACATGGTAACATCGATCCACTAATTTATGTCAGTTCATCAACTTCATCGGTACAAACCCCTTTTTTCTCCGAGTCCATATAACCAACCCAACATCTTATAGAACTCCATAAATGACTATTCTGGCACTATATAGAGATGACTAAGATTCTGACACCCCCCCCCCCTATTTTATAGCCTTGTTGCAACAGTAGAGTTGATATGCATAATATGTCAACATTGGTCGTTATTGCTCTACAAATTTATATCGGTTCAACCCTTAGTTCCCTGTATCGCCCACCCCTCCCTCAATTTATTTTTTCATTTGTATTATAGTCTCGTCACATACACATTTTATCTTTTGTAACTTTTGCTTCAAAGCGTCGAGATCCGCTGCAGACAATACAAAACTGACAACATTTTGAAATGTAAGCAGGCTTCAAACTCATCTTATCCAAGAAAAACTCTGGTTACATAAAAAAATTGTGTATACGGTGTACGCGCATTTGTTGCGTTAAAAACCAAAAGGTCCCAAGTCAAGGTCCAAATCCCCAACACACTGATGTGAGGTTTAACTCCATCTACATACAGTAATGTCCAAAGTAATTCATCACTTAACCACAGCAAAAGTGTGTGTATTTTTTCATGATTCTAAATCCTGAAAAATTACCCATAATTATGCTGTGGTTAAAGGGTCAATTACTTTGGGCATTACTGTAACCAATATAAGGATTTGAGGTTTAATGATAACTCAATCATCATACAGTAATGTTCAAAGCAATTGACCACTTAACCACAGCAGAATAATGGGTAATTTGAGGATTGTAAATGCTGAAAAAATACATAATTCTGCTGTGGTTAAGTGGTCAATTACTTTGGGCATTACTGTAACCAATATAAGGATTTGAGGTTTAATGATAACTCAATCCTCATACAGTAATGTCCAAAGTAATTGACCACAGCAAAATTATTGGTAAATTTTCAGGATTTCAAATCCTGAAAAATTACCAATAATTCTGATGTGGTTAAGTGGTCAATTACTTTGGGTATTACTGTAACCAATACAAGGATGTGAGGTTTAATGAGAACTCCATCCATATAACTAATAATTATGTGTGAAAATCAAAACAAAATAAATTCCATGATGGCGTCCAATATGGACTGCCTAATTCTGCTCCAAAACATGTATATTCAATATATGGATGTTTATTGGGGGAAACCGATTATTTCAATGATATTTACATTAACTGTGATCCAAAACCCGACTTACGGGAGCGTGCGACTGTGTCTTAAGCATATGTGCCTATTTAATGAGCCAACAATTGGAATCCCAACATAGAAGATTGGCGTGGGTCCCTTGCGCGATCTGTCCATCGAAAACTATTTAGACATCTCAAGACACGTAAGACCCAATAAGTTAATATACAGAATAGATACATCTATTGCCTGAGTGACTAATATTTATATTTGTTACAATGAGGTCAAATAGTTGCGAAGCCAGCACCACAATTCTTTCCCTCCATAGTAAATCTTAAAACAACTTCTAAATAATTAATAATTCACCTTATATTTGGTATGAAGCGTCCTTGGTTAACTGGAGTTCAGATTTGTTAACATCACGTCACCAAGGTAATTACTTGCGAAGCCACAGCCACAACTATTTCCCTCCATGGTAATTATCAAAAGAACTTCTTAAGAACAATTGACCAGGTCAGTCGCGCAATTATTGGAAGAGCCACGGTCAATCATTTTTTTTAAACCAAATGTTACATTTAAATTATTGCTTTATTTAACCAAAACAAAAATGAGAAAATTTAACTTTTACTACTTGCTAAATTTTATCTTTTAATTATTTCATTTAAATTTTAGTATTTACAGTATACTATGTCCAAGTCTTTATAATCTGTTGAGTGACCCCACAGTCGTTTACTTTGTTAGTAATAATTTGAAGGATTACTTGTTTAAACGCAATTGTTATCAAAATATTTTATGTATTTTTTATAATTTCTATTTATATGTAATACCATAATCTTGGTGGCGTTACCATTTCTGACTATGGTTTTCTTGTCTACCTTGTGTACCTGCAAGTCACTGCATCGACACCGGAGCTGACATTGTATAACATTAGAACGCCGCTTCCCAAATGAGAAATATTTCGGTGGTTTCAGCTCAGGATTTGCGAACTTAACTGTTTTTTAAAATCCTCTAAACGAGAGTTTCTGCAATAGGGTTCTGGGGCGTTCCATTCTGCGAGACATTTTGGGGGAAAAGATGAATCCATTCGTTTTCGGTCCAACTTTCGGTGCAACTCCCGCACTTCTCTCTCTCGTTCTGTTACATATGATATATATATATTAACTCTGTATATACTGATTGGCGTTCAGGTAATAGAAGCAGACTACAGATAATACAAGAGCATAATTAATCATATCCATTGGTGGGAAATGTTCCGATAATATGTTCAACAAACATTTCACAAGGGAACTACTCGTTATACTACTATTATATGATGTTATTGTTTACTTACATAATTTCTATCGCAGGGAGTTGAGTTGGAATAACCCGAGCAACATGTGTATTGTGTAGGCACAAAAACACCCCCCACTGAAATGATACAAACATGTGTATTGTGTAGGCACAAAAACACCCCCGACTGAAATAATACAAACATATGTATTGTGTGCACACAAAAACACCCCCCCCCCCGACTGAAATGATACAAACATGTGTATTGTGTAGGTACAAAAACACCCCCGACTGAAATGATACAAACATATGTATTGTGTGCACACAAAAACACCCCCGACTGAAATGATACAAACATGTGTTTGGTGTAGGCACAAAAACACCCCGACTGAAATGATACAAACATGTGTTTGGTGTAGGCACAGAAACAACCCGACTAAAAATGATACAAACATGTGTATTATGTGCGCACAAAAACACCCTCGACTGAAATGAAAAAAAGGAAGATAAACTTTTACAAAGTATTTACTCATCTTATAAATAATATTGCCCACGGAACCAAAACTGATAAGACGGAATATATATATGTAAGTTATACCAAGAAGGGCCTCTGTTCAGAATTTCTATTTCCTAAAATACTCGTGTCTACAGGATGCTGATATTCTGAACGTACGTGTGTCGATGTATAAACGTACATAATATATGTATAGTGTCGACTGGGGATGAAATAGTTCAACGCATTGGAATGCTTTAAACGTTAATCCTTCGCAAAGGTGGCTTTTCGCTGAAGTTTATCAAGGACCATAACTTCAACAGAAATGAATGAACAAAACCTGTTGTATGTGGACATGCTGTTACTAATATGAACCAGATTACCTTCCATATGTGTGGTTCACATGTCCGTGCTTATTGGGATTAGAACCAACTTCGCAATCGCTTGACGGCTGAATGTTGTCCTCATATTCTACGAGCCTTACCAACCGATCCATCTGATGTCCCGGCTCTCCCGACATAGCGAGTTTAACATATTCAAAGACACATAAATTTAATTTATATTCATGGGAAGTTAACATGGATGCATTTTTTCAGTCTAAGGCCCATAACTCAGCAAAAAATATTTGTCACAGAAAATCTGTTGGTAAAACAATTTGCTTGATAAATTTTATCAGTATTATCAATTGCTGGAAAATTACATGAACATACCTTGTTTTTTCTGGGGGCACCTGCCCCAATGAAACTTGCATTCTTCTGTTGTCCTGTACGTGCCATCAGACTGCACTGTGAACGTGCTACTACAACGACGACAAACTCTCTGTTGATCTGGAAAGGCCCGGATAATACAGGTGGGGTAGTGACATTAATGTAGTAATGCATGCCGTTATTTTGTATCTGGCAATTTTTGTGACCCACTACCCCAAACCTGCACATAACAAATAGTTTGTATACTCGATTTTATACACCCACCCCAAAAGTTCCTTAACTTCTTTATTCACCGACTAATTATGGCGCTCATACAAATGGACAACGATTTTCTCAGACAATGTGGCCATTTTGACTGCAAGACATGGATATAAATTCAAAATTTTTGCAAACATATTAAAGGTACTCAGCTATACGCTCTTAAATTACTATTTCTTTGGTTTCTGGGGTAGAAACTATTTGATTCGAGTCGATGAGCCTACCCATCAAAGCTCAGATTGATCAAATATCGATTTTTGAAGATTGTTATTTCAATTGATTGTGGGCCAGAAGCACGATGTCAAACGGACGGTCTTGCAATAACCACCTATTGAACTCGACATTGCGTGTCTCGTCCGATATGACTTTTCACCACAACCTGGACGAGTACAAGAAAAACACATACTGCACACAAGATAGGCGACCAAACGGCAGGGCAATTGGAGCTGAAAAATGTATATATAGTAATTTGACACGGGGAGTGTTGTTAGATAGGTCCCGTTTGCCTCGGATGTCTTAAAGGTGCACTAATAATCTATTATATATTTTGGAAGATCTGTCTGTCTGTTCGCGATGGACTCGAAAGCGGCCGAGCCCATTTCGATCAAACTTGGTATGTGGGGGTACTTTCGGCCGTGGAGTGGCATGTGCCTATTTAATTTGCCCGTGCGACGTGACCTTGACCTTGAAATCGGGTCATTTCAAGGTCGAACGCCCGAGTATCACGGGATTTCGATGAAAATAAGTGTCTGGGGATACTTTCGTATGGGGAGTGTCGTAAGCCTATACATTTGCCCGTGCGACGTGACCTTGACCTTGAAATCGGGTCAATTCAAGGTCAAATCGCGAATTTTGATGGGATTTCGACGAAATTTGATACGTATGGTTACTTTTGTCCACTGAGTGTTTTGGACGGGTCGAGTCGTGACCCCGACCTGACCTTGACCTTCAAAATGATCAATTCGAGGTAAAATCGGGTAAAATCGGATGGATTTCGACGGGTACTTTTGTCTGGTACTTTTGTCCGGGCAGTGTTTTGGACGGGTCAAATCGTTAACCCACCTGACCTTGACCTTCAAAATCGACAATTCAAGGTCAAATCAATTCGCCGAAAAGCAGAGGGGAAACAGCCCGGACCAATTCAAGGTCAAATCGGGTAAAACCGGATGGATTTCGACGGGTACTTTTGTCGGGTACATTTGTCCGGGCAGTGTTTTGGACGGGTCAAATCGTGACCCCCACCTGACCTTGACCTTCAAAATGGACAATTCAAGGTCAAATCGAGCAATTCGCCGAAAAGCAGAGGGGAAACAGCCCGGACGAAGTCGGGTCCACCAGCTAGTAATTATATATATTGGCTATAGAGGCGACCAAACGGTTGGACCATCGGAGCTGAATATGTGTACATACGGGTAATTTGACTCGGGGAATCATATTAGATAAGCCCAATTGACCTCAGCTGTCTTAAAGAGCACTATTAATTAATTTAACTAAATAATTAATTATATACCCAGAATAGTTACAATCTGATATGTGAAAATTGAAACACGGTGATAAATCGATCCGCAGAGTGTCATGAAATAGATGTAATTGACCTCAGATGACTTAAAGGGGCCATAAAGAGCGTTCCTGTTTAGAAGATATGTAGGGAAATTTGTACATTTGGGTCACCTGACCAGGGGAACGTCATGGGATATATAGGCGCTATACATCTCAGATGACTTAAAAGGACTAATCAATTATATGATAAATAAAGAGCGTTTATTATAACCAGGATGATATGTGTGGAAATTGGTGCACAAAAGTAAACTGACGCGGGGAATGTCACTTGATAGGTGTTGGCCTCAAATGATTAAAAAGGCACTAATAATTAGCAATAACGTGCGTTTACTATCAACTTATAAGACAGATGTAAATTTATCTGGACAGTCATGCTATAGATGCTGTTTACACCAGATGACTTGACTAATAATAAATTATTTGAAGGGCCGAGCAACGCCTGATACCCCAGCTAGTTATGACGGGTATCCAGCTGGTTATGAATAACATATATGGTTGCCTACTTATGCCGATAATATCAGAACATCAGTTTTTGACAGCCTTTAATTGTTCCTCATATTCCTTACTCCGTGCAGTTATTTTTGTAGTCACCAATAAAATCACACACACACACACGCACGCAAGCACGCACACGCTAATATAGTCACACACACGCACGCACTTATACCCCCCCCCCCCCCCCCCCACACACACACACACTAATATAGTCACACGCGCATGCACGCATGCACTAATATTTGAGCCAGTTGAGCACTCTTTCTCCGCAATTGTCTATATAATTATGCTAAGGCTGAAGTTATAGTATAGGGACCAGGGAGAGTCAACTCTGCATAGCTATCATATAGTCATGCACGGGGTATCTGTTTCAACGAGCAATTGTTTTTCTCACTTTGTGGACACTTCTATATAGCAAGTTTTGAATGTTTTCGAATTCGCTAGTTGAATAAATAAGTCAATATTAATATAATCAACCGATAAGGAAACCTATATAATAGAGAATTAAACAACTGCAGACTGCATTGTGGGAAATAGCTCATTTTTTCGGATTAGGCCTATATACCTTCAGTTCGGTTTCTTGTGTCCTCTCTAGTACTATACAAGAGGGCGTGGCCATCATTGTTGGGATCAGCTCTCGGGTAACCGTTGCTCTTCATTTGTTCTTCGGTCAGAAGATGGCGAGTCAGACGTGTGTAGAAATCAGCACCTACAGGGATACCGGATACGTATGCATGATGTACGGGGGCCAAAGCTTAAGTGTAATTTAAATTTCCAATACGCTTAAGCGTAATGCGTTTATGCTTAATCGTGATTCCACTACGCATAAGCGTAATGGATTTGAATCACGCCTATAAGCATAATTGAATTATGCTTAACCCTTTACCCAACAGAAGGGCCCTGTGCCAATGCATTCTCTTATATATGCGAGTCGACCATAGGTCGCCTCGCATATATAAGAGAATGCATTGGCTTAACACATTAAAACTTATAAACTTAAAAAGAATGTAAGAAAAAATGGTAAAAAGTGTTAAAAACAGATTTGTTTTAAGCCAATGCATTCTCTTATATATGCGAGGCGACCTATGGTCGACTCGCATATATAAGAGAATGCATTGGCACAGGGCATAACTGTAACTATCACAATGTGGTCAAGGGGCCGGTTCCAATGATATCCATATTTGTATGGTTCTATTGAGACAGACCGAAGATATTTTAGGCTGTTGAAGCTTTATTTGGCCGGTTTTGGACGGTTTGTTGGGTAAAGGGTTAAGCGTATGCTATTACTTTAAGTCTTATTCGAATTCCATCTATAAAATCCACTGAAGCTGAAATGGATGCAGCCAATTCTAAATAAATACTTCATGAGCAAATATGTTAGGCTCCTCTCCGAATATTTATCTTAGATTATACCATTATATGCAAGGTAGTAAGGCTATGAAAACCAATAATGCTTACGCGTAATGACATTATGCTTAAGTGTAATCGCATTACTCTTAAGTGCAATGTATTTCGCTTAAGCATATAGTTAGCTATTAAATGTGAATTCGGCCCCCCATAATAATGTCATGCAGCATGCATGTATGACCATCTCGATACGAAATAGGAATATGATCCTGCACATTACGAAATTGTTTATCGATTGCATCTGAAGAATAAATAAAGACAAATTGATCGCACGCCCCCCCCCCCCCCCCCAACCCAACCGCTACAAAAACAATATGTTTTGTTCTGTTTTGTTTTGGACGGTGGCATTTTAGAAGCGAATAATCATTGAATCAGTGAATTCAAAGTCTATGGAAGTATGTCAAATATTATATAATTTATCGGCATCATATATAGTGATTCAGCAGGACCACCCGCATCATGGCAAATTGGCAGGACCACATCCAGCAAATGTATTGTAAACTCATGAATGCAGTTGTAGATTGGCCGCAACTCTGCGAAATGTATAATAATTTATCCTACTTTTATTCCTAAATGCGAACATGATTTGCATCTATGTTTCCAAATATGAAGAGAATAAGCACACCCAAGCACTAAATTATCAACCAGGAACCGAACTGACACGTGGGTCGACACAAATACAAGAAAACCATAGTCAGAAATGGTAACGCGCTCATGATCATATATTATATACCCATGTTTGTAATTATAGAATATAAAATATATTGGTTTTGCGAATGATCAACTCAGAATTCCGTTAAAATAGCAATAACAACCAACACATAATTAAAGAACCGGCGGCCGACTCGGTCGTCTCCGACCACAACCCCCAGTGGGCTGCAGAACGAAAAATGTCTATAAAAGTTGAAATATAAGACTTTCAAATTATCTTTTTCATTTCTTTCATTTCTAATTGACATAGCTTGTCACAAACCAAAAATCAACATTATTGACATAATAATGTAAATGACAATAAACGAAATTGAAATTCCCATCTACACCTTTTATCGGACTCGGCCTCCGGGTCGCAGTTCGACTTTTAAATCCGTCCCAAACATTCCCATTTCTATAAATAAAAACCTCAGCGCCCAGGCGAAACAAGAATCTTTACATTAGTATACACACGGAGCGCGAAATTATATCAACAGTGGCCTTGCTAATGTGTCGTCCCAACAATGTGCAATTGTGATTCAAGCATTGTTTGTTTTGTTTCGTTTTCGTTTGTGTGTGTTTGTTTGTTTGTATGTTTGTTTGTTTTTTGCTTTTGGTATAATTATGTTTAATACAATTCGATCAGCAGAATAAGCAGTATTCCATACATCTCGCTGGCAAATACAATTACATATATAAGCACATACCTTGAAAATTTCTGTTCGCCATGTCTTGAGATCCTCCAATCTGTGGTTTATGAGATATACCTATAGTATAAATGACGTGCTAATACAAATACAAACCTGAACATGAAATGTATATGTTGTCTAAAATTTTAAATATGACAAAAAATATTATTTGGTCAATACCATTTGTATGAGTTGAATCCACGTGTATGTTGGATACAATATTTCATACATTGGTACCCTAAGGCTTCGTTCACAGGCTATCAAATTTAATTACCAAGGAAATATTCCAGTTAATTCGTGTTATGATGTGATGGGAAGTGAACAACAAAGTGTATATATAAAATGCTGATGCACCACCGAATACAACATGAGCAGTGATATTTGTGTAATTATGTCAGTTGCGAGGGTGTAACCTCATATGTACTAAACCCTGAATACCAGTTAAATATAGAGGGGTGAATGCTGCGTACCGTGCAGTTAAAACATGGAATAGATCATTAGTGATGTTACGCTATAATATCACAGCTTTCACAAATTTTCTGAAGTAGTATCCATAACTCCAACATATCAAGAGGTATATAATTATACTGAATTACGTCATTTGGGCTGGGAACTAATTACAATTTGTGTAATTGTTTGCTGTAAAAGATGTGTACAAGCATTTTTATTGAATCCCGAATATCGTTTAAATTGGCATGTGTCATAAACTGCTATATGAATATCATTATTTGCTGATGACATAAACACTTACTTTCGTTTTTGGATCTAAAGTGTACACAGAGAGCCGAGAAATGTGTCAATTATTTAAACGGAATACGCGCCCATCCAGCTAAGTATCACAAACGTGGCCCATCTGGAGAGTTACTTCTCCTGATATCTCAAATAACATGACTTTTATAAGCAATTATTGCTATATTTTTCAAAAATAATAACATTCATCTGCACTCAAGTTCAAATATAACCTATTACATATCGATCCCTTCAGATAGCGTTAACGTGACCTTTGCCTTTACCTTCTCTGTAAATTCCTCCTATGTCAGGAGAACCGTCCTTATGGTGGACGTGACCACTTCTTCTTAAGCACAGTGTAACTTGAAATATGTCTCACGTTCTTCTGATATATATACATGTAAATATAATTAGATTGGTTGGGTAAGTGTCAAGTCGGGGTTGAGACCGTCACTAACTGCCGGGGTCCACAGGCGGAGCTTTGGGACCAGGTTTCTTTGCAGTCAGGATACGGAGTCGAGCTTGGTGAAGTTGGTAGCACAGACCTCGTGATATAGCTTCTATCTTCTGCATGCAGTCATGTGGAATATTGTATATTGAGCAGTCGAGTATTAATTTCAGTAGTTGTTGATTTTGTAGAGATGGGTTCAGACCAGCTTGGCTCAGGGTTTCTTCAATAGCGTTTATAAATCGATTTCTGACTTCATTGAGACTGTCGCATGACGTTATCAAATGGACCATGTCTTCAGGTTCTTTGCCGCATAGTTGGCAGATATCTGTGTTGGTGGAGGAAAATTTAGCTTTCTGCCGTTGGAGAATATAGGTGCCTGTAGCCATTTTCATTTTGTAGGTAGCCTTGGTAGTGGCGAATGGTTCAGACCCGCAAGCGTCCCAAATTTGATGTACGCCACGGAGCCAGGGTGGCGTCTTGAAGGTTAAGATGTGATAGAGTTGATTTTCCCATGGCTTCCTGTTTCAAAAATTTTATCCAGTGGCAATCTACTGCAGTATCCACCATGATTTTCCATAAACGTTTTGGAGGAGGTAGTGCTACTGTGTCGTGCGTTGATGGTATGTCATACATTTCAGTGAGATTGGTGACTTTAATGAACCAGCTGTTGGATTTTCCAGATTTTATTGCAAGTTGGCTGGCGGCTAGTTGACATTCGATAGATCCTTGATTCCGTACTACATTCCCATAGGTTTTCAGGGTTCTCTTGTGTACTTCTAGTGGAATAATACCCAATGTGAGTAGAGCTGCACAGTTGGCTGTTCTTGTAAGTAGGTGTTGTAGACGCTTTGCTGTCAGTACATAAAATGTTTCCAGTTGATGCATCTCCTTCTTGTTATGACGTCTAAACCATACAGTAGGCGAGGAAGAATGTAGCATCGCAGTAGATGGGCCGAGACTTTTGGATTTAGCCCGTTCATACCATGAAATCCTGCGCCTAACAGTGCATATGATGATCTTCTAGCAGAAGAGATACGTTCGTGTGCAACCGTGCTGGTGCCGTGTTTGGACGTGTTGTCACGAGTAATGCCAAGATGTGTGGCGGTGGCTGTTGTCTGGATATTATTGTCATTCGGAGTCCATGTGTGACCCAGATCTTTACGGGTAAATGGTAGGATACATGATTTGTGTTCGCTGATGAGGTAGCGCAGTCTGTTGGAGTACTCCGTCAAGATATTCAGCATGACTTGTAGTTCATTTGGGTCTTCAGAAACGAGCGTGACGTCGTTAGCAACGGTTGGCGATCCACAGAAGATAGAGCCAATATGTGAGCCGATGTTATGTTCACTTTATAGGGTTAGTAATCCATTGACAACAACCACCACTGCCCTGTTTCCATCAGACTATAATTCGTAACCATCCAGGAGCAGTCGCCTTTTCGATTGCTGTAAATATATCCACTGTTATAGACATTTCCACTGCTATGGGCTACCAATTTGAAGGGGGAAAAAGTCATTATCCCTTATAACCAATGTGTGCTATAGTATTATAACAACACGTGTTTACCCTCACAATATAAGAGATATGTTCGAAGTATGAAAAAAGTGATTTAAAACAAACAGTTTGTCTTGTAGGTAGCTAAGACAGTTTGACAGAAAATGTAAAAAAAAACAACACTGCATTATCTATAGTATGAACCCAACTAGGGTATGTGCTTAGTCTACCATCTGAAATCATGACTGTCTGCGTGAAAATAAATAAAACATTTTTTTAAAAGGAAAAATCATCATTAAACTACAAAATATCTGAAAAGATGAATCAGTATTGAGTATTTTACTATTTATGTCTGCCAGGTTATTGAAAACGTGGTTGAATAATATTTATGTTGTTTTATGTTGTTTTGGTCCTTTACCCTATAAAAAATAGTCCGAAATTATCTGACCCAGCCCAAAATTTGAACATGGAACGCGATTAATCCACGTTTTCAAAGCTGTAATGGAATATTTACTAAAAATATCTATCACCCGGACACCAAAATTATCCACAAATTCCAAGTCGAAAAGTACGTCCGAATTAGTCGACCGGACCAACTTTACGATTATCATAAGATATGTCGACCATGTACCCAATTTCATAAAATTATATCGAATGTTAATATTCAAGTTATCGCTCAGGCAAAAAAACATGAAGTTTTCGTTTGGGCAAAATAAACATTCAATTTTACATATGTGTACATGCATTGTAAAGAAATATTACCATGTCTTAAATATATTCTTGAAGGGACTAATACGTACCATATTTGTAAACGAACTCTTAAAATAAAGTGCGTCTTAAATATTCCTAGAAAACCCAATCAGCTTATCAATCAAGCTTTCCCGGAAAACCCAATTATAGATATAGGATTGATAAGGATATCATAAGTTTGTTGACAAGTACACTCACACGAGTCCAATGTCACAACACAAATAACCATAAATATATATATGAAATAATAACTACACATTTTTTAAAGCAGCATTTAAATCGTATGATACTTTCTTAAACGGGCACTGTACACTAAATCCGACTATTTATGAGGCCATCTCCTATTAAACTTAACAGAATATATGCAACAGATGAATGAATTTGAGCCACGGGTGAGTGTAAAATATACTCTCGTGTGCTCTCTGAACGATGTAAACAACATAGTAATTATAATGAAAATGAGTTTAAATTTTACATCGTCCATAAAGTAAATGAGTATATATTTTGCACCCATCCATGGTACAATTTCATTCATTTGTTGCATATATTCTGTTGAGATAATAGGAGATGGTCGCCATAAATGGCCAGATCCAGTGTACAGTACCCCTTTAAAGCAACTACAAGTTATAATATCTTACTTACTGGCTGGAAATTTTGAAGAAGAGAAAAACTGCAACAATTCGGCTATCACTCAGTGACTACCGCCGTGGTCTCGGCTGCGGTGATGTGTACTATTCATTAACAATGAAAGGCTCCAATAAAATTTGTCTCAAGTGATTATTCCTGGAAATTCCCATTCAGCATTGCAAGCCGGAAAACCCAATTAGGTAGGGATCCATCAATGAATCGACGCTTTAACCGCTCACACAAATGCGCCACTATCAATGTAACGTTACCCCCCTCACCCCACGCATCGCAAACTATGTCTCCATGTATTGTCATCTTTTCCTCAGACAAATACTTTATGTAGAAAACTCATTGGGGGATGTATATCAACACGCTTACTGCAATCTTGATTTGAAATTCTCCCCCCGAGATCAATACAAATCTTTATATTTACATTAGTTTGTTTTCCATTCAAAAAAGCTAAAAATAGCGATGACGATTTGCTAAAATTAGATGAGTATTTTCTATTTCTTTTATTATGTTTCTGAGAACCTCATCGCGTTATTTCACAACAGTTAGCAACAGGTCGATATCGTTGGTAATTGTTATGATACCCTGGATATCTGATAGATCATGCCATGAATCTATACTATGGCTAACGCCCGTAGAGATCATAATCCACCAGTACAAAACCTGAAAACTTTTTGAAAAAGTTTATAAAATCGAAAAAATAACACAGGGAATATATTTCTATGTTATTATCTATTTCTTAATAATGTACTTCACTGTAGGTGAAGGTCCCAAATTTCATGATGATCTGACCAAAGGTACATCTTGTAGCCCAGGCAAAGGATTTAGTCATGCAAAGAGTATAAATCCAAGATGGCTGCCGGCGGCCATGTTTTATGGCCGAATGACCCCAAGATGACTCGTTCCCATCTACATGTCAAGATTAATATCCATGACAAATTTCATGATGATCCTACCAAAGGTACGACCTGTAGCCCGTGCCAAACGATTTAGTCATGCAAAGAGTAAAATCCAAGATGGCTGCCAGCGGCCATGTTTTATAGCCGATCGACCCCAAAATGACTCGTTCCCATCTACCTGTCAATATTAATATCCATGACAAATTTCATGATGATCAGTAGGACCTGTAGCCTGTGCTAATGGATTGCATTTTGAAATCCAAGATGGCCGCTGGCGGCCATGTTTTTTTCCCAAATGACTCGTTCCCATCTACATGTCAATGTCAACAGCTATGACAAATTTAATAATGTTCCGACCAAAGGTACGACCTGTATAGCCCGTGCTAAAGGAAATTTTTGACGAATCACACACGCGCACACTATCTATCTATCTATTGGTACTGGTCGACCCCCATATATGGGTGTTATCACCAGGCGCAGTCAGTGCAAGTTAGTGGAGAATAGAGTGATAGGGTGACAAGTTTGTCAGTTAAAAGAATATGTACAGATAAAAGCATTTTAAAAACAAAGGTTGCTGTCAGGTTCATGGTTGTAGCTGATAAGCTCTCCTCCTGAACTGGTCAGGGTCAGAGAGCTTGATCAGATCAGGCGGGAGTTGGTTCCAGAGTATAGCAGTTGATGGGAAGAATGAATGTCTAAAATAGTTTGGCCCAGTATGAATTCGACAATAAGTGTCAGCGTTGCTATATCTGCTGTGTCTGAGTGGTTTCTGAAGGTAATCTGGGATTGTAATATCTACTTGATTATGGACTATTTTACTGAAGAGGGATAATTTTGAGATGGTTCTTCTGTCCTCAAGGGGTTTCAGTTCTAATTATGTCCTCATTTTTGACAAACTTGAGAATCTTGAATAGTCATTAAAAATCCAACGGATGGCTCGATTTTGTACTCGTTCAATTCTAGTTATGTTTTCTGAGGTATGAGGGGACCAAATTGCAGCGGCATACTCTGTAGTTTGTTTAGGTCATTTGTAATTGTTCGCAGTCTTTCGAGTTAGTTATTGTCATGTATATATAGTGCGGTGTCATCAGCAAATAAGCGTGTTTGAGCAGTTATGTGGGTTGGTAAATCATTGATGTACACCAGGAACATCAGGGGCCCCAGGATATAGCCCTGGGGTACCCCAGATGTCACTGAGACTTCAGAGGAGGCATCCCCCTCCAGGACAACAACTTGGGTTCTGTTGTTGAGAAAGGCTCTGATCCAGTTTAATGTGGTTCCACCAATGCCGTAATGTTCAAGTTTATAGAGCAATTTGCCATGGTTTACCTTGTCAACGGCTTTAATGAAATCAAGCAAGATAAGATCAGTCTGCTGTCCTGCAGCAAGGCGTCTCAAAAGATCATCAGCTAGTTGCACGAGTTGTGTTTCACATGATTTTCTTTCCCTGAAGCCATGCTGCAGATCAGAGAGGATCTTATTCTTTTTCAGATGCTTCGTGATGTTGGATGCGATGATGTGCTCAGTTAGTTTGCAGATGATACAGGTAAGGGTGATCGGTCTATAATTTGCCGGGTTTGTTTTATCACCCTTCTTGTATACAGGAACCACATTACCCTTTGTCCAGTCCTGTGGGAGGACACCTTCCTTCAAGGTCTTTTGAATAAGATTGGTAAGAAGGGGGGCAATTTCGTAACGGAGTTGTTTCAGACACACGGACGACGGAAACCAAGCCATGGCAATAGCTCAAACTTTACAAAGTAAAGTTGCGCTAAAAAGTAGCCGCGATCAGTTCTCCGTGTGAGAATCCAGGGGTCAATGGTGGGGACAGTATTACAAAAAATTCAGACAAAATGGCCTCCACCATGGCGGCCATTTTGCTTGATATGCACCAGGTCTCTTTGGTCGCCATTATAGCAAAGATCATATCAGATGCGGTCTTATTTTCCACTCGATTCCTTTTTCTAATATACCAGCCTTACAAATTAGCCAAAAACCCGACACAAAAACACAATGTGGCGGCCAAAATGTGAAAATTGCTAACTTTTCAACATTCCACAATCTATCGTTTGTCTCTGTGAGAAATCATGGGCATATTGGCGTTACGTGATTTGATACATTTATCCTAGAAGAGTCATCTACACACACAGTGAGATCATAATATGCATTCCTGGTCGAATATATTTGCCCCATATCACGGTTTTTTTTAAATGCCGGTATAATCCGGACCAAGCCATAATGACGCTAATCACGTAATGTCTTATTTCCATATCAGTAGGTGTGATTATTAGGATAACTCCACCATGCATATAAACGTAGGAGATACACGGGCTAGGATTCCCCTTATACTTGAGTTGAGTATTTACCCAAACCCAAGATGGCGGCCAAAATGGCGATCAGAAATTGAAAAATCACTGAAAATTGCTGATGTTCACATCACTGAGCGTTATTGTCACGGCATCTCCATCCATGCTTATATTTGTGAGTTTTGAACATTGAGTTGAAGTATTTTTCTTATATCTTAACCAAGAAATACTCCCCAAATCCAAGTGGCTCCTAAAATAATAGGAAAATGAACGAAAGATCCCTCATATTCACATCAGTGGGCGTTATTGCAATACTAAACATTCCCTTGGTTTTTGTTTTAGTGTCAGTGTCTTTTGCGCCAGTGTCAGCAACATGTTTCATCTATGGATTTTTGGAGTTATTGCCGTTACTGAAGTACTACATAAAGATGGCGTATATCTTCCCTGAACATTCTGTAGATTCGGGGGCATCATATAATACTTTTTGGGTCAAGGAGCCTCTGTCACTAGGAAATATTTTTTTCTCTAATGCTCTTCTGTGAATACAACATGGTAATTATAATGAAATGAGTTTATGACTCGAGTAATTAACTCATTTTAATTATAATTACCATGCTGTTTGCATATATTCAGTTTAGTATAAAAAGAGATGGTCCCATAAATGACCGGATTTAGAGAGTCCATTCCCCCTTTAAGTATAACTGTAAATCCATAATTGCCTGAAAATTAAGAGAAATTGGAGTCCAAAAAACATGCACGATACTGTTTTCTTACAGTGACATAAACAGATACACGTGTGTCGACAGAAGTTGGTCATCGCACATGACAATAATGCCAATCAGGTAGAGAGAGGGACCTGTGTGTGATTGGATACGATCTCACAAAACGTGTTTATCCTTTGATCACATGACTTAAAAAAAATTGTTGGAATTTCCAGGTTACTGTAAACAATTACATGCAGTAATTTATAAATGTAATTTATTATGCCTAAACTGACTTTATTCACAGACTGAATATGGAATATTATTGTACATTGTGTTTCATTGCTGTACATATCAGTTGATCATGCAATCATGCATGTAATCCATAGTTCAATATTTAGCAATGTTCAATATAGGGTATACGCAACAATCACTGTGGATGCAGTAAAACAGATAGGGTGAGGTTACTACGAGAATCGGGCGGCTGGTTCGATTGTGTCAACTTGAAGAACCAGTCTAATGCTCTAAATTTCGGCAACAACTGTCTAAATTTCGGCAACAACTGTCTAAATTTCGGCATTTCGGCAACAACTGTCTAAATTTCGGCAACAACTGTCTAAATTTCGGCAACAACTGTCTAAATTTCTACTTCAAGGAAGTTGAAGAATATTTGTCTGTCATTGTGTTTCTGCTACTCAATGTCTCTTTAGTTGAGACTGATTCCTGGTCCAAAACTGCAAATATGCACAATCCTTTCGGCAGTGGCAAACTGTGAAAAATCATAAACTTTGCTAAACCATCATCACTAAGAGGAATTTGGAAATATATATACATCATTTTGTTATTTATTATTAATAAACTCGCCAATGACAAGATGTCACATTTTAAAACCTTTGTTATGTAAACAGTACTGTTACAGCGCCAACCATTTTATCAACAAACAGTTAAAAATCATGAATGTTTAATAAATTACAAAAGATCAGAATAATGAAAAATATTCCAGAAAACACAGATTTTCAACTAAAACATTTTATTGCAAATTTCAATTTTGTGACATTTGTTGATTAACCCTTTGAGTGCCAGGTCGATTTTTGTATCAACCCATATACCCTGTGCCAATGCATTCTCTTATATATGCGAGTCGACCATAGGTCGCCTCGCATATATAAGAGAATGCATTGGCCTAACAATTTTTTTTTTTACAATTTTTTACAATTTTAATAATTTATTCTTATATTCTTCAACAGACGTATTTTGTAGGTTTAGGGCCGATGAGATCGGCCCCTGGCACTCAAAGGGTTAAATGACTGGTACTGTAACAGTAATGTTTACACAACAATGGTTTCAACATGCAAAATCTCATCACTGGAGAGCTGGGTATCTATATCTATATTTGCGAATGTCTGTCTGTCTGTCTGTCTGTCTGTGTTCTATAGAAATTCACAGGGGACCATCTAGATGATGCCAAAGGGGTCTACTAGGAGTAGCTTTTTACGAGAAAGATAATGGTCGGGGTTAGAATTTTCTAAAGTGACGCCGTTGTTGTCAGGGGCAGAAAAGGGGGAGGGGCAGAAAAAACAATTGTTGCCGATTGCCACCAAACTTATATATAATCATCCCCATAATATGAGGAATCTAATGGCGTGGTTTAAATATGGCAAAAGTCGCGCCGTTCGCGTCAGGGGTGACCAGAAGGAGGGGGCAGATTTTTTTTTCTGTCGCCGATTGCCACGAAACTTACATATAATCATCCCCATGATATGAAGAATCCAACGGTGTGGTTTAAATATGTCACAAGTGGCGTCGTTTGAGTCAGGGATGAACGGAAGGGGAGAGGGGCACCAAAATTGATAAAAACTAATTTTAGCGCCGATTTCCACCAAATTGATATATATTCTTCTTCATGATACAAGGAATCTAATTGTGCGATTTAACAACGCCAAATTGTTGTTTCTGGATGAGAGATTGGGAGGGGGTGGGCACTAAATTTTATAATAAGTCGCCGATTGCCACCACACTTATACAAAATCATCCCCATGGTATGAGGAGTCTAATGGTGTGGCTTTTATCTGTCAAATGTGGCCTCATTCGAGTCAGGGTTGCATTGAAATGGACTGGGGTACCAAAATTGATGCACAATATTTTTAGCGCCAAATTCCACCAAATTCATACACGTTCTTATCCATGATACGAGGAATCTAATCGTGATTTAAAGACGCCATAGTGGTGCTGTTTGGGTGAGAGATGGAGAGGGGAGGGATTGGCACCAAATTTGATAAAAAAAATTGTTTAGTCGCCGATTATCACCAAACTTATAAACAATCATCTCCATGATATCAGGATTGTAATCGTGTGGTTTAAGGATGTCACAAGTGGGGCCATTCGAGTCAGTGGTGTATAGAGATGAGAGGGACACAAAAAATTACATTTATAGTGTTTAGTGCCGATTTCCACCAGATTGATACATATTCTTCTCCGTGATACGAGGAATCCTATCGTGTGGTTCATATACACCAAATTGGTGCTCTATGGGTGAGAGATATGGGGACCTTAAATTTGATACGAATTTGTATGCTCGCCAATTTTCACCAATTTCATATATATGCATCTCTAATCTCTAATGAGTCTTAGTGTGTGCAGCTTGAGTCTGAAATAGGGACGGGAGGGTCACCAAAACTGATACAAATATTTTTAGTACCAATTACCATCAAACTCAGACACGTTCTTCTCAAATGATACAATAAATAAAATCGTGCTGTCTGTCTGTCTTTTTGTCTGTCTGTGTGCGTTCTATATATAACTTCACGCGGTACAATCGAGATGGCACCAAGGCGTTCTAAGAGGGGTAACTTTTTACAAGGAAGATAATGGTGCGGGTTAAAATTTTCTAAAATGACGCTGTTGGTGGGAGGGGAAATTAAAAAAATATGGTGAAATAGTTTTGTCGCTGATTTCCACCAAACAAATACATAATCACCTTCGCAATATGGCGTTGTTCGAGTCAGCGTTGCATCAACAATTGATTTAATAAACCAAATTCCACCAAATTCATACACGTTTTTCTCTAATAATATACCATGAATTAAATCACATTTGGTGTCGTTTGCGTCACGGATGGCGAGCGGATATGCACTATCATTGATAAGATTGCTATTCGCCGATATCCACATATAAGTTATATACAGTCACCAGGCCATCTCCATATCATTTTAAGTAGTTGGGCGTTCACATTTCACAATCCCGACATATGGTGACCCACATAAGTCACTTGAACAATTATATCTTCTTAACAGTCATATTTATATGGGAATGGCAATCAAGGAATTCACACAATGAGCTAGCAAAAGAGATAACTAGAAGAAGCATTAAACGTATATTTATCATTCTATTGAAGAGATACATATATCGTGCAAACTGAGAGACCTCGAACCGTCAGAGGATTGCATATATATAATAACAAAATTTAGTCTGTTCCATTCAATGCAGTTTCCACAAAAATTACAATTTGTCAAGAGATATGGAAGGCCTGTTCAAAAGTAGTGGTCACAGTGTGCAGTCAAACATAGTTTCTTCTGATATATAGTAGCACAAGACTTTTCAGGATCCCACCAATACTGACATCTGACAAGGGTTTTAGAACAGACTCATCTACTGACATAAACAACTCAAAATCTCGCACTGTGCCTGGCACACGTAGCTGATATATGTGCGCAGCAACATTTCGTTTAAACTAAGAATATTTAGCACCATGAACAGAGGAGCACCTGGAAATTTCTTTGAAACATCTGTATCTTTATGGAGATATGATAGCCAGGTGTCCTCGAGATCTTAGTCCAACCCACTAGATTGATTGATACATCTCAATATGTAAAACCCAATTATCATCTTTTATCGAACTAATGTGTTTATGATGTTCATGTATCATATTATAGCGTCTAATGTATACGCAGTTGTAAATAAATAAATACTTCATTATTGGTGGAACGGATTAATCGCGATAAACAGAATGACAATTGACAAGGTGAGCCACTACTTATATTCCATGACTGTAATAATCATGTTTTGTGATGCTATTTGAATATACAATTTATGAGAAAATGTATAACACTTTAAGCAAGAGCATTCTCTATTCCCAACAAATATCCACAGCATACATTAACCTGGGCAACGCCGGGTAACCCTGCTAGTTAATAATAAAAATAATAACAAAATCTATCTATTTTCCATGTTCTCCTCAGTTGTGGGGGATTTACAAACCTTAAACCTTTCACATTTACCAACTACGAGTGCGGTATGTCTCTTTAATATTAAAGTTATCCTAAATGAAAACCAAACAAGGTGAAACTGATGATTTAATATTTTATTATTATATGGTATTTTGATGGCTGCTGTACATCACAATGAAATCTTAACAAACATTTCAACCTAAATATTCATTAGTAAACAGATGTTCACATTGTCAATTGTACTATAAAAGTTTTCAAATACGGCCATTAATGTTCATTAGAAAAACATAGATATCAAAGAAATATTTTAGCACAGTGAACTGAAATCAATACATTATATAGATAGCAGTTAGCAAGCCTTGAAATAGTGTGAATTTAGTGACGCTACCCCGCACAGCGTCTAACATCACTAAATTCACCCTCTGGGAACCTCATTCTGTTTAGGCCAAATCTTCTGGGAAGTATCTATAAGTCTCAAATTTTTAGTGACTTTTTAGTTACTTCAGTTCAGTTAAATTTGCAGAAGATAAAATGCATTACAGAGGTAACTAATAGGTGAATATCACCAACTCCAATTGGGAACTTTAATCAGATCCCAGGTCTCCCATAGCATTTGATGCCTCACCAGAATGAGGTTCCCAGAGGGTGAATTTGGTGATGTAAGCCAACCGTGTGGGATAGCGTCACTAAATTCACCCTCTGGGGGACCTCATTCTGCAAATGACAGACACACTATTTCAAGGCTTTGTAGTTAAAGGGTAATATGGAAATTTACTGCTCTGCATACATTTACTGAAAATCGGACGGAAATGAACTAAATGTCTATATATTCTGAACAAAAGTAAATAATCGTTCTTTTTTAAGAAGAAATTGAAACATTCTGGGTTTTTCTGTGACGATGTAAATATATCACAGGTCTGTTTCTCTGCACCCATGGTGGTGATGGTAACATACATATCACAAGACAGTCAGAATCACAGAATCACCAGGGGCCAGGTCGGTGAAAATATGCATTAAATCATTCATTGGTCATACAGAACCCATTTAAGATAATAATTCTGTAAGTGTATTAAAGTGATTTTGTCCCAAAACAAGTAAATTTAAAGGAACCCAATGCACTCCCAGTGGGTAAATGTGCAAACAGTATATAGGTCTGTAAAACATCACCCCTAAGGGACCCAACACACTCACAGCGGGTAAATGTGCAAACAGTATATAAGTCTGTAAAACATCACCCCTAAGGGACCCAACACACTCAGAGTGGGTAAATGTGCAAAAAATAAAAAAGTCTGTAAAAATAATCGCCACTAAGAACATGGAGAAATAGATTAACGTTGTTGTTACAATCTTTATTGATAGTTCTCCAATAACAAAATTTGCGTGTTAAAACCACTGTTATATATAAAAAAAACTGTTAAAGTGATTTGTCAAGAAACATCGCTAATTGTGTAGTAAGTTCAAATATTTTATTCTGAATATAATTTTCAGAATATTTTTCAATGTTTTGCCCTTTTCCAATGTTTACTGTGAATTATTGGACTAACTGGACTTTAATCGGTAATTCCATTGTAACCGTAGCAATGTTTTCATAACAGTGGTTCGTTATTGGAGAGTTCTTACTAAAGAAAATAAGAACAAAGTCAATCTATTTTTTCATTTAGTTGATGATCGATATTTTACCGACTTTTATGTCATTTCACATGAACCTACAGTAATGCTCTAATTAATCAACTTAACCACAGCAGAATTATATGTAACTTTTCAGGATTTAGTCGGAAATATGGCTTGTTAGAGCTTTCTGATGAATGGCAACAAGCCATATTTCTGACTAAATCCTGAAAAGTTACCCATAATTCTGCTGTGGTTAAGAAGTCGATTAATTAGAGCATTACTGTACTTAGGTCACCTTAAAGACATATTGTGGACTTATTTCATTGAATGAAACCAAACCAGTTATTATCCAAACACTATCACCATTGGAAGAATGAATTATGAACTAAGATTGTCAAAAATTCCAATCACATCAACTGTACCATTTCAGAGAACACAACGGTTGAACAACTGTAAATATTTACTACTTTTTTCGGAACGCAATATTGGGTATAAACATTACAGCAATTATTGTGACAATAAAAGTCACTAAATGTAAATCATTTATAACAATGAAACTGTTTTCTGACTATTTGGATATCAAATTAATCAAAATAATATTTTGGCATGATTATTTGTTATTCCGTTCGGAACACCTCAATGGAGTGTTTCACATCACTTTAATGTTTAATCAGATTATCCCGCTTTAAAACTTTCGAGATGTTACTAGCACTGGATTATATTCAGCTTGGAGGATTACATTACAGTCTGTCTATACTCAATATATCCTCCTCCCATTCAGTTATACTAGTATATATTGCAACGATATATTAATCATTTCAGAATGGGAGCTGCGCTGGTGCAGCATTAAATAACATGTGCCAGTGTATTCTCTTATATATGCAAGTCTCCCATAGGGAGCTCACATGTATAAGAGAATGCACTGGTTTAAAAGGTATGGTAAATATTGTTAGCCAATGTATTCTCTTATATATATATATGTGAGGTTCCCTATGGGAGACTCACATATATAAGAGAATGCATTGGCACAGGTCGCAAAAACTTCAGGAAGCTCCCATCATGAAAGGGTTAATCATTTGGAGGGGTGTTCAGGTAATACAAGCAGACGACAGACAGAAGAACAGATAATAAAGAGCAGAATGGTTCATATTGAAAGGTGGGAAATGTTCAGATAATAAGTTCAACAAACAACCTATGGTCGTTAATTGAACTTATTATCTGAGCATTTCCTACAGGAACTACTTCTCAATGGGTATCCGTCTGATTAACATCCCTAAATTACTATTTCTTCAGCTTCAGGGGGGGGGGGGAATATTTTATTTGAGTCAAGGAACCCATCATACAAAGCTCAAGAGTTATTTAATTTTGAAAACTATTTATTTTATCCACCTCAAATATTTGTCAGCCTAGCAAAAATTCTACCGGAAATATACATGGACATGCGCGGACGCCATAACAAGAGTTCACACAAGGTCACAGTTCACATTGGCTTTGACAGATCGGAAATGATCGCCCAAAGCCGAAGAATTAGTAATTTGCATATTGCTTTGAATTGTTCCCCCCATTATTACTTAAAGCCACATGCCGATTTCTGCTCCCATATACACCTAATAATATTTAATTTTTAATTTTTTCGCTGCATCAGATATGTCAATAAACCACAAAATTAATACCTTTCTACACAAACATTATATGATGTTATAATAAATAGCACTTTTAATATAATGTTCGAGGTCCTAACACTTGTTACACCATTGGTATTCATTGAAGTTCCACAATCGGAAACAGAATAATGAGCAACTGCCGGAAACGTATATTGTGTTATCTTAACTGAAAACTATTTGAACTTCAAACACTGCTTTATCTTCATTTTAATCATTAAAATTAGGTAGTACCATAAAAATTATATAGTGACGACAACTCTTAGATGTTCCTCCCATGGTCTACAGGTGCAATTTTTACACAACCACTGGTTAAAAACTTTAACCAGACAAATCAAAACGATCTGAAATTTATCGAAAATTAAAGAATGTCAACAAGTTTGTTCAACTTATTTTTAGATACCTCTTACCAATTTATGTATACATAATATTGGGGTTCGAAGGAGCCATGTCTGTTTAACTTTGCACAGCACTAATATTTAGGATTAGTATCAAATTACAACTTCAACCTCTTTAGAGAGTTAACACACGAAAAATAATATATGTATATGGTAATAAATATCAGAAGAGAAATAATTTTACAATAGTCATACATTCTACACCAACATTTCTTGAAAGACATTGAAAAAAGAGGTCTCAAAAAAGTTAAGAACACAATATCACTAAACAATAATCTAACTAGAAAATATTAGATGAAGTTTTGTCCAAAAACCCTGTGTTATATTAGTGAATATCTGTTTCAAGATATTCCACATTTGGAAAAAAAGAGATATCAAAGGGACGCAAAATATATAAAAGTCTGCAAAAACATCACCACTAAGAAGAACCTGGAGAAAAAGATAAAACTTTGTTCCTATATTCATTATTGATAGTTCTCCAATAACAAAATTTAGCGTGTTGAAACCATTGTTGTGTAAACAAAACTGTTAGTGATTTATCAAAAAACATCGCAAATCGTTTAGTAATTTCAAATATTTTACTTTGAATATGAATTTCATTATATATTTTCAATGCCTTGACCTTTTCCAATGTTTACCATAAAGTTTTGATTAAACTTTGGTATCTTAATGGACTAATTGGACTTTTATTGGTAATTCCACTGTAACAGTAATGTTTACAAAACAATGGTTTTGACATGTGAAATCTCATTATTGGAGAGTTATTGATAATGAAAATAAGAACAAATTTGACCTAATTTTTCATGTATTTGTTGATGATTGATGTTTTACAGACGTGTATATTATTTCGCATGAATCCACTGCGAAGGCCTTGAGTCCCTTTAAGTTTCATTTGAGGACTCAATAATGCCGAAGGGGTCACTACTACCATGTGATGTGCGGTTGAGTACGCAGCTTAATATTTCATTTGAGGACTCAATAATGCTGAAGGGGCCACTATTATCATGTGATGTGCGGTTGAGTACCCAGCTTAATATTTCATTTGAGGACTCAATAATGCTGAATGGTTCACTATTTGTATTATCATGTGATGTGCGGTTGAGTACCCAGCTTAATATTTCATTTGAGGACTCAATAATGCTGAAGGGGCCACTATTATCATGTGATGTGCGGTTGAGTACCCAGCTTAATATTTCATGCAGTCAAGTACCTTGCTTAACATATCAGTGCAGTGGAGTGCCTCGTTTCATGAAAAACATGTATCACAGCTAAACGAGATTCCCGATATCGTCTGCTAAATAGCTTTTATTTTTCGAGAATTCCAATATCCAAAACAAAATTAAAATGGAAGCTGGTGTGACATAAAGTCTAAAGACTCACCGTATCCTTACAATTAAATCGTTCAATGGTAGGCCTATATAAAATTTCCCTTTGTATAATGTGATCCCAGTTCAAGATTTTGTAAAGCAAGGTACTCAACCGCTCTGATCCACTAAGTGAGGTACTCGACTGCATGTAATATTAAGCTGGGTACTCAACTGCGCATCGAGTGATGATAGTGACCCCTTTAGCCTCAATAACTGCCAGCTTCGGCTATCACAAAAGCAGAGGATACAGTAATGCCCTAAGTAATCAACTCCTTAAACACAGCATAATTATGGGTAACTTTTCAGGATTTAGTCGGAAATATGGCTTGTTGCTATTCATCGGAAAGCTCTCGAGTAGAGCTTTCCGATGAATGGTAACAAGCCATATTTCCGACTAAATCCTGAAAAGTTACCCATAATTCTGCTGTGTTTAAGGAGTCGATTACTGAGGGCATTACTGTACACTCAAAGACTGCAAATGATATTGTCCTCAAATCAATATGTCATCGGTCACCCAGGGTATGGCAGAGCATCGGGAGATTCATCAATTAGCTATTGAATAAATTTCAAAAATGTTACGATAAATGAAAACATTTTATGAACACACACCAAAACTTGAGATCCTTATTATTGTAGGGATAAAATCCTAATTCACAAGATGGGAGAATACAATTAACCATGTTGTTGAGTATGCTCTTCAAACAGCTATGGCCACCAAATGATTGGTCAAGCTATGCTTGCTGAATACGTTACTTGTTGTCTGCTAAATTGTGATTGATAAGAAATTGGGTTCATTTTTGACCAGCGGTCAACACTATAAAAATTATATGCATGAAGTTTATAAGTTTAGAGAAACGTAAGTAACATATGTGTCATAGTACGAATAGGGACAAAAAGAAAAAATACTTTTCACCATTCTATTGATGCCGTGCAAAGATAAACTGAAATAAAAGGTCGCCGACCACACGTCCCCCGAAAAAAGATGGTTTTCATAGGAGGTACCCATAATGTGTGACGTCACAGACACACAAATGGATGGAGGTCATTTCTATAGTTCCCCAAACAAAAATTTTGGGGGATAATTAATAAAATTCACATAAATTTTACACAGTACAGACCCCAGGCTCCAGAGGAATAATTTAATCATAAATTATCAATCCACGAATACTGTAAAACAATTGGCTGTCACACCCTTTGCCATTAAAGTAATTTCTTGATACATTGTAATATAAATTTCTTTAGTTACCCACTACGGAAATGACAGCAACATCGGATGACCACGCCTATACCGCATGCCTAAAAAAAGTACATGGAATCTGTTTGATACTTCCTACGATTTCATAATAATTCATAATCATAATTCCTTCGGGTAGGACTCTATTGACAATAACCGTACTAGTTATTAATATTCAGTGAACAAGTAACCAGACAAATCAACAAGATTGATCATTTGTCTTCAAACTTTTTGGTTATACAATGTAACTGCATTACCTTAACCATTTGAGTGCCAGGTCGATTTTTGTATCAACCCATATACCCTGTGCCAATGCATTCTCTTATATATGCGAGTCGACCATAGGTCGCCTCGCATATATAAGAGAATGCATTGGCCTAACAATTTTTTTTTTTTTTTTACAATTTTTTACAATTTTAATAATTTATTCTTATATTCTTTAACAGACTTATTTTGTAGGTTTAGGGCCGATGAGATCGGCCCCTGGCACTCAAAGGGTTAATAAAAACATGAGTTATTTCTTAAATACCTGTAACATTTTGGCAAGGCTGTTAGCAGGATTATATAGAGGTCTGAGAATACCATTTACAGGCCTCAAAATATGGTGCCAGACATATGCAGAATGAGGTCACGGTCACCAGAGAGTGAATTTAGTGATGCTACCCCGCACAGTGGGCTAGCATCACCAAATTCACCCTCTGGGGACCTCATTCAGCTAAGTCCTCACTTTCTCTGGAAAGTATCTTTATTATCAAATTAACAAGTTTTTAGTTTCTTTAGTTGGCGAAATTCACCCATTTGTCACCTCAATTATGTATTTTATCTTCTGCAAATTAGGCGATATAGAAACTTCCCAGAAGGGAAAAAATAACTAAAAAGAATGTTAATTTGAGATTTAGATACTTCCCAGAAGATGAGGCCTAAGCACAATGAGGTCCCCAGAGGGTGAATTTGGTGATGCTGGCCAGCTGTGTGGGATAGCATCACTAAATTCACCCTCTGGGGACCTCATTGCTGCAAATGACACACACACTATTTTCAGGCTTGGCTGACGACACCTAAAGTTTGAAGGTATAAGGTCGCCATTTAAACCTCGCTAATATGAAATGATCTATCACCTAGCGATTGTGAAAACATAGTAGTCATTGTGTAACGATCTTGATGAATTAAAAGGTCACGGAATTTAGACATGATGTAAGGTCAATATAAACAAAATTGCTAGATTTACATTCAAATGTTTAAGAAAATTGGGCGGGAGGGCAAATTTTATTTTTTATATTTATTCTTCCTAACATAAATGGTCATAGTGCATATTAATACAAGGCGAGTTAGATTGTCCAATTTGATCAAAACAGACTTGATTAATGGGTCATCAAAAAGGAATTTGTCAAAATAATCCAAATAAAAATATAATTGAGGAAGGGACTAAAAATAGGGTCGGGACGAGATGTTAAATCTAGCAATTATTTAAAGAAAATGGAAAGATGGGTAAAAAAAATACCCAAATAAAACACGATCATTTGAGCACTTGAACGCAGCACTAATATATTCAGAAATTTATAAAGGTCTCTCCAAGTGTGCATTATGAGTTGTGCAGGCAGGGACCAGCCTTGAGGGCTACTTGGGAGACAGGGACCAGCCCAGAAGGTGACTCGGGAAACAGGGACCAGCCTAGATGGTGACTTGGGAGACAGGGACCAGCCTAGAGGGTGACTTCAGAGACAGGGACCAGTCTAGAGGGTGACTTCGGAAACATGGAATTAGAAAAGCTGGCTACGAATGTGATCGCTGGTGAAAAAAGCTGGCTGCATTTGTGATCCATTTAAAAAGCTGGCTACGAATGTGACCGTAGGCTTGTGTCAATGATCCCATCGGCGTAATTAGTAACTATATGTATGTTCAAACATGAGCTGAATACATGATGACAAGCCTGAAAATAATGTGTCTTTCATTGCAGAATGAGGTCCACAGAGGGTAATTTAGTGATGCTAGCTGGGGACCTCATTCTGTTTATGTATCTTCTTCTGGGAAGTATCTATAGTTTTAAATTAACATTCTTTTCAGTAACTTTTTCCCTAGAAGATAAAATGCATAATTGAGTTGAATAATATGTGAAGATCACAAAATTCAACTGGGGAACTTCAATCTGATCATAGGTCTCCCATAGCAGTTGAGGCCTAAGCAGAATGAGGTCCCCAGAGGGTGCATATGGTGATGCTAGCTTATTGTGCAGGATAGGGCCACTAAATTCACCCTCTGGGGACCTCTTCTGCAAATGGCGGACAAGCTATCTCAATGCTTGTTCGTCAGAATATCATCTAGATACTTCACAGAAGATGAGGTCTAAGCAGAATGAGGTCTCCAGAGGGTGAATTTGGTGATTTCGTTGCCATGCCCTAGAAATAACAAATAGAATATAAAACTGCTCGTGTGCTTTGCTTTTCAAAAATGTTTGGCCTGAGAAAGGAGATATATTGACATTGAATGACCGTATCGCTGATTTAAAGACCTGTGTAATGTTCGACCCTCAACTTAATATATATATATATTTATTATATGATCATAAACTTTCTTCTAAAAGTCCCATACTAAATGATAAAAGGAGTTGATAAATCATGATATCTACTGGATTGTCCTATAAATGGGACAGATGGGTTAATAACAAGATCACGCGATGTCATGAGTTATTAATAGTAATTGTAATCCTGTTTATTAAAAGTACTCAATCCGATCAGAGGGTTCTATATTACTATTTCTTTGGATTTGGGGGTAAAAAATATTTGATTCGAGTCAAGAAACCCACCCATCAAAGCTCAGAGTGATTAGATATCGATTTTTTAAATCTTATAATTTTCGGATATGTAGCCCACAAGTTGGCAGAACACGTGATCAAAACGGACAAATTGCGGGTGTAAGATGGATAACTCTAAAATCAAGTGGTTATTATTGTTAATAGTAAGCACTTGATTTTAGAGTTATCCATCTTACACCCGCAATTTGTCCGTTTTGATCACCTGTTCTGCCAACTTGTGGGCTTCATATCCGAAAATTAATAGATTTCAGAAATCGATATCTAATCACTCTGAGCTTTGATGGGTGGGTTCCTCGACTCGAATCAAATATTTTTTACCCCCAAAGCCAAAGAAATAGTAATATAGGACCCTCTGATCGGATTGAGTACCTTTAAATTTTGACTTCTTGAATCACATTATTGTGCATTTGATGGATCCATGTACATATATACATGGGTCAGTTAGGTATTGTAGGCCTAACAGGCTTGATAACATTGGTGGATCATATAATAAAACACTTATTACATTGTTTCAAGGTTGACATGAGGATTTATCAACCCATGGAAGTTAATATTCACCTCGGCCTGCAGCCTCGGTGAATATTAACTTCATCGGGTTGATAAATCCTCATGTCAACCTCGAAACAATGTAATAAATGTATACTATCACATTCCCTATTATATACCATTAGAACAAGGACATTCCATGACAAAGATATATCAAAGTTATTTAGTTTATTGTCAAAATACCACGGTTTGTTTGCATATACTCTTTTCCACCTGAATGGTCATAAACCAGACAAACATATGGCTGTGGCGTTATTCTATTTCAACTCTAGATGCACACCTTTTGGGACGACCTTAATGTTAACAAAGCACTTAACAAGACTCAAGGCCTTCAAAGTGGGTTCATGAGAAATAACATAAAAGTCTGTAAAACAATTACCAACAAGAGGTACAGTGAACAAATAGATTGCTCTATTTTTATTATTAATAACTCTCCAATAATGAGATTTTACATGTCAAAACCACTGTTATGCGAACATTACTGTTACAGTGGAATTACTGATGAAAGTCTAATTAGACCAATAAGAATCCAAAGTTTTATCAAAACTTGAAGGTAAACATTGGAAAAGGTCAAAGCATTGAAAAATATTCAGAAAATTATATTTAGACATAGAGGATCTCACATGAGTTTCTATTTTATACGGAATTTATCAACCGAGTTCACTAAATTCAATTTGAGCCGAGGTTTACCGAGGCTCAAATAGAATTTAGAGGACGAGGTTGATAAATTACGTATAAAAAATAGGACGAGTGTGAGATACCTTTTATCACATGATCAAATAAACCCGAAGCAACGCGAAATATTCATCGAAAACAACAATGATAAACTACAGCGATCGCAAGTTATTTGAAGAATGCCGTGACGTCATTGCACGCGCTGATATTAAACGTGTCTATTACCGATAATTATGAAACTGCTTTTATGGCCAAATTATGTGATAATAAAATATTTGAACTTACTATATAATTAGCGACGTCTGTTGGCAAATGACTGCAACAGTTGTTTACATAACAATGGTGACAACACGCAAATATTTGTTATTGGAGAACTATCAACACCGGTAATGAATATAAGAACAATGTTGATTTGTTTCTCCATGTTCTTCTTAGTCGTGATGTTTATTCAGATTATTATATTTTTTGAAGAGAAAAATTGGCATATATGTTTTGCACAATTCCCCACTGTGAGTGCCTTGGCTCCCTTTAACACTATTAATTAGCGAAAATAAATTTTAATGAGACAGAAATTGGAACCTCGTACAAGATCTCTATGATTGGAAAAATAAAAATGATTGAAATGCAATACAAAGGCAGAATAGAGATCTAAAAATAGAATACTCAAACCCTGAGAAAATTAAATATCTCGTTTGGGTTACAAGCCAGAAACAAAAAGCACTGTGTCCTAATATCAATGCCAAAATGCAGTCAATTCTAAGTAAAAAAAAGGGCCGTAACTCATGTAAAAATCATTGGATGGAACCCATATTCGAACTTGACCTGTATCTTTATCTGTGAACAAACATAACAGCTTTGGTTCAGGTCAAATAATCCAAACAGGAGTTATAAGTCGGAAACCAAAAATGTTAATGCATGGTCAAATTCAAAGACGAAAAAGGAAAGTTTCTTTTTCTTTTTTAGTTTAGTTTCTCTATATTTCCAATATGAGCTTACAAATTATATCTGATACCCCTAATTTGAATGCCAAAATGCAAAAAGTCGAAAAAGGGCCGTAACTCATGTAAACAAAACGCAAATAATAAGATGGTTGTGAATATCAGGCACCATTATTGAATATGAACAAAATTCCAAATAAAATTAATACTAATTGATAGACGCTTTCCGTACAGGGGGCTTAGATTCATATTTATTATTTCATACCCGGGAAACTATATAGGTAATGTTGCAGAAGAGATAATTCACCTTTAACTATTTTTTTAGAAAGTTTCTTTTTCTTTTTTAGTTCAGTTTCTCTGGATCTCCAATATGAGCTTACAAAAAATATCTGATATACCCCTAATTTCAATGCCAAAAGCAGTCAAATTCTAAGTCGAAAAAGGGCCGTAACTTATGTAAAATAACAGAACCCATATTCAAACTTGTCCTGTATTTTTAGCTAGGAAATACACATACCAACTTTGGTTCAGATAAAATAATCCAATCTGGAGTTATCGATCGGAAAACAAAAATGTCAACAGACAGACGGATGGATGGACAGACTGATTACATAATACAACCTTTTTTCAAAAGAGCGTACAAAAAAAGTAGGGTCCGTAGGTAGGTCTTAAATTATATTTTGTTTAATTATGTTTTTTATTTTGACATATTCTTATGGCTTCAATGTCTTCCTCAAGATATATCTTAGATTGATTTAGATTTTCATTTTATAAACTGAATTGAATTTCATATTGATTATTTGTTGCTGAAACACGCATTCTAATTGGTCGAGAGTTGCTAACTTAAGTTTTTGATTCACCAGCATCAGCCACTGATTAAAAAATTTTGAATGGAGCACCCTGCCATGACAACGAGTGTAAATTATGTTACAACGCAGCTGGGAGTTGCGCAATTGAGTCAACCACTCACAGATGTTTTAATACTATAGCGTGCTGATGACAGGAAGTTGGTCGGGCGCTGTTCCGAGCAAACCCATGGAACGTACCCCGAGTTTTTGATAAGCGATAAAGGATATCTCACTTCATGTCAATACTTTTACTACAACTTATCTACCCATCAAAGCTCTGAGTGATCAGATATAGATTTTTGAAGTTTGTTATTTCAATTGTTTGTGGACCAGAAACACACCGTCAAATGAATGGTCTCTGCGGATGAAGATGGATAACTCTAAAAACAAGTGGTAATACGGCCAAATTTCGTGACTACTCAAGTGATAATACGGCCATATTTCGTTGAACAAAATGTTGATAAATAACACGTTTTGGGAAATTTGATACCATAGTTGACAGTGGTTAGCATTATTTTGTTGCAATTAATCGATTCTGATAACAAAAGCGTATTTTGTTGTTGTTGTTGTTGTATCTTGATGATCAGATTGAGTACCTAACCCTTTGAGTGCCAGGTCGATTTTTGTATCAACCCATATACCCTGTGCCAATGCATTCTCTTATATATGCGAGTCGACCATAGGTCGCCTCGCATATATAAGAGAATGCATTGGCCTAACAATTTATTATTTATTTTTTTTACAATTTTAATAATTTATTCTTATATTCTTTAACTGAGTTATTTTGTAGGTTTAGGGCCGATGAGATTGGCCCCTGGCACTCAAAGGGTTAAATCTTTTTCGTGGCTTGAATTACAATGGAGATAAACGTTCGCTGTTTCGATGAATCCCCGAATATCCTACTCAACAGAGTACATTTTTTTTTTTGTGGAAAATTTTCAGAAAATCTTGAAAAACACTTTATGGTTGGGTGATTAACCCTTTCAGTGCCAGGGGCCGATCTCATCGGCCCTAATTTACAGTCTGTAAAATCGGCCCTAAAAAATTAAAAAAAAAATTTAAAAAAAATGTCTGTTAAAGAATATAAGAAAAAATGATTAAAATTGTAAAAAATTGTAAAAAATAATAAGAAATGATGAAAAATTGTTAGGCCAATGCATTCTCTTATATATGCGAGGCGACCTATAGTCGACTCGCATATATAAGAGAATGCATTGGCACAGGGTATATGGGTTGATAAAAAAATAGGACTTGGCACTCAAAGGGTTAATATATGGTAGGTAGAGAAACCCAAACCACCACTACTATTTTCTTTGGCACATAAAAGTTCTGACAATGAACGCTCAACTCAAACCTGAGAAGAATACAGGTGTATATATTTCAATCTAAATTTACTCAGATTTCAATATTAAATTCATGATAATAAGTACTTTATTCTATATTCCAATTTCGGCACCAAGCACCAAGTGTTCCATATCACTCTTTTGATGCCAAATGCGCATTTATTGTGAATTACCCGGTAGCGCATAATTAAGAGCAATTCCCAGCTAATTCCAATATCATAGCACTGGAACGTCCTGTTGTGGTGCCAGGTGGCATCAAAAGAGTTTATGGATGAAGGTAAATTACTTCTGTAATATTCCAAGCAATATATAGATTTGGTCCTATATAGTTTAGTGTGCCTGTCAATTGCAGAATGAGGTCCCTAGAGGGTGAATTTAGTGACACTATCCTGCATAGCGGGCTAGAATCACTAAACTCACCCTCTGGGGATCTCATTCTGCTTAGGCCTCATATTCTCTTGAAAGTTTCTTTATTATCAAATTTTTTATAGAAACTTCTTCACATAGATTCTATTTATTTTTTAGTTTAGTTTCTCTATATCCCCAAATTACCAGACCACACATTACATAATCAAGGTTCCCAATGGGTGTACATCACAATATTCACCATTTGGGAACTTCAATCTGAGTCTATGTCTCCCATAGCAGATGAGGCCATGCAGAATCAGGTTCCCAGAGGGCAAATTTAGTGATGCTAGCCCGCTAAGTTCACCCTCTGGGGACCTCATTCTGCAAATGTCAGGCACACTAAACTCAGGCTTGCTTTGCTGTCTTGTAACTATCTTCAAGAAAAATATATCTCATTCACGACATGATAGCCTCACGTGAGTATATAAATATATCTCATTCACGACAATGATAGCCTCACGTGGGAGTGTATAAATATATCTCATTCACGACCATGATAGCCCCATGTGGGAGTGTATAAATATATCTCATTCACGACAATGATAGCCTCATGAGTGAGTGTATAAGACAGTGCTAAGTACTCCGATGTTCTTTCAGGAATATCTCCTTCATTTTGTATTGCATCAAGTCAAAACATGCAACTGCATCTTCCTGGCTGTCATGGCCTCCAACTGTAATGCGAAAAGAAAGCGTAATGAAACATCATGAATCGACATGAAGAATTTGCTGATTTATTAAGCATGAATCGACATGAATGAAAAATTTGCTGACTTATCACGAATTAACATGAATGAAGAATTTGCTAACTTATTTAGCATGAATCGACATGAATGAAAAATTTACTAACTTATCACGAATTAACATGAATAAAGAATTTGCTGACTTATTTAGCATGAATCGACATGAATGAAAAATTTGCTAACTTATCACGAATTAACATGAATGAAGAATTTGCTGACTTATTTAGCATGAATTAACATGAATTAAGAATTTGCTGACTTATTTAGCATGAATTAACATGAATGAAGAATTAGCTGACTTATTTAGCATGAATTAACATGAATGAAGAATTTGCTGACTTATTTAGCATGAATTAACATGAATGAAAAATTTGCTGACTTATTTAGCATGAATTAACATGAATGAAGAATTTGCTGACTTATTTAGCATGAATTAATATGAATGAAGAATTTGCCGACTTATTTAGCATGAATTAACATGAATGAAGAATTTGCTGACTTATTTAGCATGAATTAACATGAATGAAAAATTTGCTGACTTATTTAGCATGAATTAACATGAATGAAGAATTTGCTGACTTATTTAGCATGAATTAACATGAATGAAGAATTTGCTGACTTATTTAGCATGAATTAACATGAATGAAGAATTTGCTGACTTATTTAGCATGAATCGACATGAATGAAGAATTTGCTGACTTATTTAGCATGAATCGACATGAATGAAGAATTTGCTGACTTATTTAGCATGAATCGACATGAATGAAGAATTTGCTGACTTATTTAGCATGAATCGACATGAATGAAGAATTTGCTGACTTATTTAGCATGATTCTGTACTCTTATTATCTGTCGTCTTATTATTGTTCCTGAAAAAAACCCTCCAGATCAATAATAGACCATTCCAATGTATACCTTCATAACTGAATGGGAGAATCCATTCAGTATAGATAATGTTAATGGATAAAACGTAATAAATAAGCCAGCTGAAAGGCTAGTGATGTTACCTACATTCCAATTTCAACGCATTAATGCAATGGACCAGGCCTCAAATAATGAGGTCCCCGAGATGGTGAATTTAGTTACGCTACCCCGTACAGTGGACAAGCATCACTAAATTCACCCTCTGGGGACCTCATTCTGCTTAGGTCTCATCTTCTCTGGAAAGTATCATTATTATCAATTTTTTTTAGTTTCTTTAGAAAGTATGTTTTTACTTTTTAGTTTAGTTTCTCTATATCTCCAAATTGGCAGACGACACAATGCATAATCGAGGTGCCCAATTGGTGAACATAAAATATGTGCATAATCGAGGTGCCCAATGGGTGAACATCAAATATGTGTCAGATGAGGCCATGCAGAATGAAGTCCCCAGAGGATGAATTTGCTCTGGCCCTCTGTGCTGTGTAGCGTCACTAAATTCACCCTCTGGGGACCTCATTCTGCAAATGTCTAGCACTATGTCCATATTTTGAGGCCTCAATGGACAAAACAGATTCACAAAAACGCTCCTTTAACCCTTTACCCAACAAACCGGCCAAAACCGGCCAAATAAAGCTTCAACAGCCTAAAATATCTTCGGTCTGTCTCAATAGAACCATACAAATATGGATATCATTGGAACCGGCTCATTGACCACATTGTGATGGTTACAGTTATGCCCTGTGCCAATGCATTCTCTTATATATGCGAGTCGACCATAGGTCGCCTCGCATATATAAGAGAATGCATTGGCTTAAAAAAAAATCTTTTTTTACCATTTTTTCTTACATTCTTTAACAATTTTATAATTTTTAATGTGTTAAGCTAATGCATTCTCTTATATATGCGAGGCAACCTATGGTCGACTCGCATATATAAGAGAATGCATTGGCACAGGGCCCTTCTGTTGGGTAAAGGGTTAAAATGGCACAAAGAAATGAAGCAGCATGTCCACTTACTGTCATCCTGAATAATCTTCTTCAGGTATTCAGATGCGAGGGTCTTCAGCGCTCTCTTCATGGGCGGACCAAGTTTATGAGGGAACACAACTGAAGTATCCACCACTGTGTTATGGACCATCTGAAATGGAAGTGTCAAGGCCACTGTAGCTCAGCTTGTAGAGGGAATAATGTCAAACATTACAGTCAATGGAGCGACAAGGAATGCGGAAAGTTTAAATATTTAAGTAATACTAGAGGTCAACCCGAAGAACCATATGAAGTTTGGGATCAATTGGATGAAAAATATTGCTCCCATCTGGAAGTGTTCATGAACATGCCTGTATATTTTTGTAACATTTCTTAAATAAATGTCGGCTGCAGGGTCAATGAATGTAAAGACTGATAAGACTGGGACTCTGAAGACTACAACAATTAGTACTTGTTAACACATTCACTGCTGATTCCCATTCAATTAAATGCAAAAAGTACGAGATACCCCGTAGTTGGTAGCGAACATGTTAAAATCACTTAAAACAATTAGTTCTAAACAGGTGACATAGCTCGAGGTTCCCGTTGAGCAGGGGTCTTCATCTTGAAATTTCAAAAAATCATGGGCTGCAGAGTTTAATTTAAAATCCAAGATGGTTGGTTGCGACCATGTTTTTCATTGAAAATCGTTCAATTTCAATAGATCCTATCTAGTGCTGATTGTAAACATGCCTGTAAATTATCAAAACCATTGTTGAAAAAATGTGGGCCTCAGGGTGTGCAGATAGATTTAAATGTAAAATCCAAGATGGCCTCTGGCGGCCATGTTTTTTTTAATGAAATTTGGAAATGAAAGTGTCAATGACACTGGACACTGTAGCTCAACTTGGAAAGGGAATAATTTAATGTGTTACTGTCGATGGAGTGATTAGGAATGTGGAAAGTTGAATGTCTAATACAAGTTTATCAACATGAAAATATATATATATACATGTATATAAAAGTAAAATCTAAGATGGTTGCTGGCGGCTATGTTTTCCAACAATTCAAAAACATTTGATAGCTTTAGTCATGCAAAGAGTAGAATCCAAAATGGCCGCTGGCAGCCATGTTTTAATGCCGAATAACCCAAAAATGACTCGTTCCCATCTACATGTCAATTTCAACAGCCATGACAAATTTTATGATGATCAGACTAAAGGTACGACATGTAGCCCGTGCTAAAGGATTTAGTCATACAAAGAGTAAAATCTAAGATGGCTGCCAGTGGCCATGTTTTTTGGCCGAATGACCCCAAAATTACTCGTTCCCATCTACAAGTCAATATTAACACCCACGACAAATGTCATGATGATCAGATGAACAGTACGACCTGTAGCCCGTGCTAATGGATTGAATTTTGAAATCCAAGATGGCTGCTGGTGGCCATGTTTTTTTAATAAATGACCCCAAAATGACTCGTTCCCATCTACATTCCAATTTCAACAGCCATGATGATCAGACTAAAGGTACCACCTGTAGCCCGTGCTAAAGGATTTAGTCATACAAAGAGTAAAATCCAAGATGGCTGCTGGCGGCCATGTTTTTTGGCCGAATGGCCTCAAAATGACTCGTTCCTATTTAGATGTCATTGTTAACATCGATGACAAATTTTATGATGATCAGACTAAAGGTACGACCTGTAGCCCGTGCTAAAGAATTTAGTCATACAAAGAGTAAAATCCAAAATGGCTGCTTGCGACCATGTTTTTTGGCCGAATGACCCCAAAATCTATATGTCAATATTAACATCCATGACAAATTTCATGATGATCAGGCGAAGAGTACGACCTGTGGCCCGTGCTAATGGATTAAATTTTGAAATTAAAGATGGCCACTGGCGGCCATGTTTTTTGTCCTAATGACCCCAAAATAACTCGTTCCCATCTACATTCCAATTTCAACAGCCATGACAAATTTCATTATGATCAGACTAAAGGTACGACCTGTAGCCCGTGCTAAAGGATTTAGTCATACAAAGAGTAAAATCCAAAATGGCTGCCGGTGGCCATGTTTTTTGGCCGAACAACCCCAAAATTACTCGTTCCCATCTACATCTCAATATTAATATCCATGACAAATTTCATGATGATCAGACGAACAGTACGACCTGTAGCCCGTGCTAATGGATTGAATATTGAAATCCAAGATGGCCACTGGCGGCCATGTTTTTTTCCCGAATGAACCCAAAATGACTCGTTCCCGTCTAGATGTCAATGTCAACAGCTATGACAAATTTAATGATGATCAGACTAAAGGTACGGCCTGTAGCCCGTGCTAAAGAATTTAGTCATGCAAAGAGTAAATCTAAGATGGCTGCCGGCGGCCATGTTTTTTGGCCGAATGACCCCAAAATTACTCGTTCCCATCTACATGTCAATGTTAACATTCATGACAAATTTCATGATGAACAGACCAAAGGTACGACCTGTAGCCCGTGCTAATGGATTGAATTTTGAAATCCAAGATGGCCGCTGGTGGCCATGTTGTTTATCCGAATGACCCCAAAATGACTCGTTCCCATCTACATTCCAATTTCAACAGCCATGACAAATTTCATGATGATCAGACTAAAGGTACGACCTGTAGCCCGTGCTAAAGGATTTAGTCATACAAACAGTAAAATCCAAAATGGCTGCTGGCGGCCATGTTTATTGGCCGAATGGCCCCAAAATGACTCGTTCCTATCTACATGTCATTGTTAACATCCATGACATATTTTATGATGATCCTACCAAAGGTACGACCTGTAGGCCGCGCCAAAGAATTTAGTCATGCAAAGAGTAAATCTAAGATGGCTGCTGGCGGCCATGTTTTTTGGCCGAATGACCCCAAAATTACTCGTTCCCATCTACATGTCAATATTAACATCCATGACAAATTTTATGATGATCAGACGAACAGTACGAACTGTAGCCCGTGCTAATGGATTGAATATTGAAATCCAAGATGGCCACTGGCGGCCATGTTTTTTTCCCGAATGAACCCAAAATAACTAGTCAACAGCTATGACAAATTTCATAATGATCCGACCAAAAGTACGACATGTAGCCCGTGCTAAAGGAAATTGTTGACGCATCACACACGCACACACACACACACAGACGGACGACAAAACCATGGCAATAGCTCAAACTTTACAAAGTAAAGTTGAGCTAAAAATGGTAACCTACCATCTAGAGGTCACCCTGAAGTTCCATGTTTTTAATCTAAAATAGTTAAAATTTGAAGTTCGATCAGGAATGTATGGCTGGTAAAGAGTTTGTATCACTGTCCACCAATTTGTTATGGTTTCAAATTGGGTCAATTCTGTGTATGCCTAAGTGATCGCTTACTGCGTCTTTAAACGTTAAGCATGTGTGAGTCTATTGGCATGGCTGATTTTGAATTGACTTATGAAGCTTGTCGTAGGGATCAAGCTTCACACTACATTCCGATCTTGCGATGTATCATACCTTACCCCCCAACCCCCATCCAAACGAAAACTATCTAGAAATTGCTCTACAGAATGGATGTGTTGTAACATTATATTTTAAAGAAATTGATTATCATTTATCAAATCATCTGCGAATGATGTACATCTCACACAATACATTCTTTGTCATCGTTTCATAAATAATTTATGTTCGGTCGAGTCCCATGAGTTAAATAATAAACAAACCTTGAGAGTTATGAGATCACTTTCGAGACTGTGGCCTATGACTATCGTTTTATCAGTAATGAGGTTCAATAATACAGCCTGTACACCATGTATCGTCGTGGTAACACCTTCTAAATGCTCCTCTTTTATTCCACTAAACCTGTATACAATAAAAACAAATGTTGTCAATCTGTCAATGATGACACATGTTAGATGTAAGCACCATCGGGGAGCAGCGAAGAGTGGTAAGGCTTTTGATTTTAACCTTTTCTATACTAAATATTTGGACGGACGGCTTGACAGATGGACAGATGGAGGATTGGACGCATGTAATCCTTCAGTCGTAGAGGTATAAATAATAACTTGGTTAGCAGACCGGACAGAGAAAATTGTTTCCTCAAGAGGTCAATAAAATATTTTGAGTAGAGAGGATATATGTGGGTAGGTAGGATGATACTAGGATCAGAGTCTTGAACACATCTTGCAACATGTGGTTATGAATATACACATAAAAATAATATGTTATGTGTATATGTGTAATGAGCAGGCCTCAGCTCACAAGGCGACTCGGGCGAGATTGTCGCCTTACTGTCGCTGACTTCGCCCTATTGTCGCTCTAAGGCGAAATCGAAGTCGCCTTCAATTTTAGGGGGAATGTTTTTTTGTTTTTTTCTTAATTTTTTTTCTAGTTTTTTTTCCGGACATGTCTGGACATGTCCGTATATAGATGAATTGTGGCGGCCATCCCAAAAAGAAACAGACGATGCAGAGCCAAAGACCCAAGTGTTTAAAATAAAAAAATCAAATATGACCTATTGTTTTGTGTTGTTATTCCGTCGCCTTTGTTCCCTTTGCGGTAATGAATGTTAATCACGAATGTTTTGACACGCTGAAAACACGATGAGATGTTCGCATCTGTGTTGTTACTGACCATCGTGAGTGTCACAAATAAATGTTTTAATTAACTTAAAAGACCGCCGTCCCGCTTTTCAGATATAAAACAATTACGACATTATCAGAGTATGTACCAGGCGCTTCGGAAGTTCGTTTCGGTAACGCGTCGGACTTTTTGAAGAGACCGCGTCGGACTTTTTGAAGAGACCGACTTCCGTAAATAAAATAATGTCAAGTTTATTGCTTTAATCGGATTATACCAGTGATGTTGGCATTAATTAAGGGGGGCCATTAATTAATAAAAGCTTTTGCAACTCCTTTGTTTGTTAGTCCTTATTGTTTATTTTAGCGGACACCCACATTACAGCCGTGACCAAATTAAACTTAAAAAGTTACATGCATCATGAATCACGATTCAGACTGTACAAACGTATCTTCCAAACTGCAGTCTAGGAAATAATACTACTTTCATTTAGTTAAAAAAGTAACTATTACTGTAACTTGATAATTGTCTTGCTTAAATGATAGCTACACAAAACATTTCCAAATTTTTTAAATGTATAATAACAATTAAAATTTTTTTTAGTTTTATTTGTTATTTTATCTTTTTAAATTTTTTATTGTCAGATGTTATAAAATAAAGCGATATTTGAAAATTGTCAATTTTTGGTAGTCTCCCCACCCTGAAGTCTCCCTAAATTTCCTGAAGTCTCCCTAAATTTCCTGGAGGGAGAATTCAAGTCTCCCTGTTCTGGACCCCTAGGCTGAGGCCTGGTAATGAGAATACTAATTATTTTGCAAACTCTACAAAATAGACTGGTATAAACAGACCTTGTATTGTAGTCAATCACCGCCCTTTCTGGTTGAACAAGCGTTTCATAAATAGGTTTGCCGTCTGCTCCTATCACAGTAATTCTGGCCAGTTCCATGCCTTTCGTTGTATAAACCTGTATAATGAAACACAGGAGTCAAATATCTTTGGATTTTATTCATTTTAGGCCAAAAAAATAAAGGGTTTTGGTTCTCAGGCTCCGCCACATTGAACTAAAAGGGCCACTGTCAGGCATTTTTATTTTGATGCCTGATGTCAATGACACTGTAGCTCAACTTGGATTGGGGAGGGGGGGGGGGTAATTTCATGTGTTCAATGGAGTGATTAGGAATGCGGAAAGTTGAAATTCTAAGTAATATTAGATGACAACATGAAGAGATATTTTTACATGTAAAGTGAAATCCAAGATGGCTGCTGGCTGCCATGTTTTTTCCAATGAAATTAAAAAAAAAATTGTTGGCCGAATGAGGGATGTGGTCTGTAGGGTGTGCCAAAGGATTTAGTCATGCAAAGAGAAAAAATCCAAGATGGCTGCTGGCAGCCATGTATTTAATCTAAAATAGTTAAAATTTGAGAGCTCCCATCTAAGTGGTCCTAAACATGCCTGTAAATTTTCAAAACATTCTCCTATAAATGCAGGCTGCAGAGTGTGCCAATGGATTAAAATTTGAAATAAAAGATGGCTGCTGGCGGCAATGATTTTTAACGAATTTCTGTTGAAAATGTCAAACCGAAGATCCATATGAAATTTGGTGATCAGATGAGGAAAGTGGCCTGTAGGGTTTGCTGAAGGATTTAGTCATACAAAGAGTAAATTCCAAGACGGCTGCTGGCAGCCATGTTTTTAAAGAGGGATGTGGGGTGTGCCAAAGGATTTAGTCATGCAAAGAGTAAATCCAAGATGGCTGCTGGCAGCCATTTCTTTTCATTGAAAATTTTTCAAATTTGAGAGCTCCCATCCAGAGGTGATTCAAAACATGCCTGTAAATTTTCAAAACAATTCTCCAATAAATGCGGTCTGCAGAGCGTGCGGGCACGATGGATTCAAATATAGAATATGTAGATGACTACATTTGAAAAAATGATTAGCTGATTCTCATTCTTTTGCAGACAATTAGCACAAAGGCACTGGATGAAATTCAGGATCACATATTAGAATGGAGAGGTGTCAATTTATTGACAACAATAACAGTATATCGTGAATAGTCAGGGGCATTATATAATTTTAGGTAAAATCCCTGTCATATACATATGGTAGTACAATGTCATTTTTATATAAGATAAAATAAGTTTATGTGCATAATATCATAATATTGATGTACAGAGATTTGTTTGAGAGTGAGACAAATGTTAAGATTATAGTTTTAATATATTTTTTTTAAAGATCTGGAACACTATGCTGGGGTGATTAGAATAGAAAGCAAGTCATCTTATGCAAAGTAAATATTTTCATAAAAGCCATATCCATATAATTTAAACACATATTATGGACTTGTCTGGGTGTGTGAAATTGACAAGTTAGTAGTCAGGCGTTATGCCAACCTGGGGAATGTAGCATTCTACTAACATCGCCGAAAATTTCAAATAAATTGACCATACCACTCCATAGAAAACATCATCTGAACTACACTCAATTGTAAATATTTACATCTCGATTCGGGACACAACTATTTGCGATAAACTAATTCAAATTATTTCGCCATCGAGAGTCATTGCATTTAATTAATATATAAGGATGATGGTGTGTGTTGTCAATTTGAATATATTTGTAAAAATATCTTCTTTGAGCAAGGTTATTCTCAATTTGATTTGATCACCCTATCAGAGTCTTTCACTTGACTTTGATCATAAGCTGTCAATCTACGGAGTACTTGACTTTGTCAAGTTGAGCTAAAGATAACGCTGATGGTAAAAATAGTGAACTAAATATTTGTATTTTTGTGCTGTTTAGGCGTGTTCTCTGAAATGGTACAGTCGATGTGGTTAGAATTTTCGACAGGGTTTGCGCTGCTGCTTGCCAAATTTGCCAATGGCAAAAATAATTCACATTTGGCAAAAAATATTTTCATTTGGCAAAAGTTTTGGCAAGTCACTTTTTAATTCCTCAAGAAATTTGAAAAATATAGGTCAATCAATACCATTCATTTCAGGAAACTCTTGTGACATAATTATATTAGTGGTGTTTTATAATGTTTAGGAAAAGTTAACACTTCTATTAAATTGCAGTTAATCTCATAGCAGTAGTACCGATGGTTGGAGGGATTACTAGTATTTAGTATGGTGGTGGTGGTGGTGGTGCTTACAGAGATAATCTCCTGTGATGTGGCCTTCTGATGAAGCAATCCTTCTACCATTGTATTGTTCGGTGATTGGCTCATTGTTGTATGATAAACCACAATAGAGATGTGCGTATAAATAATTATCAACTAACCACTTTTCTATCGATATCAAAAGTCGTTCAAACCGCGAGTGTCGAAACAGACTTAAGGTTGCAGAAAATTATACTATCAGGGAGAGCATATGGCAAATGGTAAAATAATTTGACAAAAAATATTTCCATTTTGCAAATTATTTGGCAAAATTAAATTTTCGTCCAGCGCGGACCCTGATTTTCGACAATCTTCATTGATTGCTGCATTCTTCTAGTGAGATGTGGGTACTAACTTTTCAGTTTTATTCAATGAAATCTACACTTTTCTGGGCTTGTGCAATGCAACCAGTTTTCTGTCTAAAATGTTTTCAATGAATTTATGATAATAGAAACAGATCCTTCAAAATTTGTCAAAAGTGTACTGGATTATGTGATAACTATTTTAAAGTTAGACTAACCATTTCACAATCCAGTGCACAGACCCCGTAGTCTCCATCTAGCTGCGGAGAACATGGCAGCGTCCTCATGTACCCAGTTAGATCGTCATACTTATTATGCTCATGAACGTGCCTCTGAAACGGAACAAATTGAATCGTAAATAATAGGCCTCCTCCAGTAAGAAACAGCGTTATTGATTGGTCAGAAAGCAACGCAACTTATCCCATGTTTACGCCTAGAGCCATCAACATAAAGGAAACCAAGACAACCATTTAACGCCTCTCGCTGGCCTGCTTTTTTCATGATATCATTTATGTTGAACAACGTTATGGAGAGCGATAAGACATTTTCTGTTGATCATTTTTCGGAATAAATGTCAAATTGCTATGAATGACCAGGACTGTCGGCAGAACATATATGTTATTGTGGTGGATTGATGGCAACATGGTGTGACATTGACGGCTTGGAGCATATGTTCAACTGTGACTCGATAGAACATAAATTCCAAGCCGTCAATGTCACACCATGTTGTTCTTATTTTCATTATAAATAAAAGGTTGGCCGACCACAGCGTCCCCCGACAATGTGGCAAGTCGATGCCGCTTTGTTAAAGAAATTAAAAAAAATGTTGAAATGTTCTAAGTCGAAAGGGTTAATAATTCCGTAAAAAAAATTAAAAAATTCTGTCATCTATATACATGTTGCACATCTCCAATATGTGGGTAACAATAGTCTGAAGTTTCAAATATCTACGATCAAAACTGTAGGAGGAGTTGATTACACCATGAAGGTACCCTCATTCAGAAAATTATTCTTCAAAGTCGAAAGGCCCATAACTCTGAGAAAAATCATCGGATCAAACTCAAATTCGAACTTGACCTGTATTTTGATATCATTGACTCACAAAAAAAAAAGAATTTTCAATTGAACAGTCAAAACTTGAGTTATCATCCGGAAAACAAAGAAAAAAATTGAATTTTCTAAGTCGAAAAAAGTCCATAACTCTAGAAAAATCATCGGATCAAACTCAAATTCGAACTCAACCTGTATCTTGATATGACTGATCCACGGTATTTGCAATTAAACGATCCAAACTTGAGATATCATCCGGAAACCAAAAAAAAAGAGCTCTTTCCATCAATGTATCACATTATTATAATCAATAAATTTGAAAAATGATCAAGGAAATATGGGTTGATACAAAAATCGGACTTGGCACTGAAAGGGTTAATTAATCAAAACTTGAGGGTAAACATTGGAAAGGTTCAAAGTATTGAAAAATATTCTGAAAGTCATCTTCAGACAAATTATTTGAACTTGAACTTGAGCATTATTTTATTTTTAGGTAGTTATGCTCAAAACATACAGGAAACGTTTACACAACTTTTTTTTTCACAATGACCGTAAATACTATAGTAGAGTATGTGATCATGGTATAGAAAGGATTAAAACTATTGTTGAAAAACATGGTGGGAACCAAGCCTTGAAATAGCGTGTCTGTCATTTGCAGAATGAGGTCCCCAGAGGGTGAATTTAGTGATGCTGCCCCGCATAGTGGGCTAGCATCACCAAATTCACCCTCTGGGAACCTCATTCTGCAAATGACAGACACACTATTTCAAGGCTTGGGTGGGATCTTTTTCACTCACAGAACTTATTTGGCATGGTGTGGAGTTGATATCGCCGGAACAGCATGTGTACGTGGACTCCAAAACACCTGCCACTGAAATGATAAAAGAAAGATTGAATGACTCATTAAAATGACTAAATTAAATTAACCAGATAATTGTCTAGTGTCACTCAAAGGTAATTTCTCTGTCAGGTTTGGAACCAAGCCTTGAAATAGCGTGTCTGTCATTTGCAGAATGAGGTCCCCAGAGGGTGAATTTAGTGATGCTACCCCGCATAGCGGGCTAGCATCACCAAATTCACCCTCTGGGGTCCTCATTCTGCTTACACCTCAGCAGAATGAGGTTCCCAGAGGGTGAATTTGGTGATGCTAGCCCACTATGTGGGGTAGCATCACTAAATTCACCCTCTGGGGACCTCATTCTGCAAATGACAGACACCCTATTTCAAGGCTTGTTTGGAACCAATCCTGAAGCATTTAACCCTTTCATGATGACAGCTTGAGGTTCATGACGGGAGCTGCACTGCTGCATAATTAATGATCCTGTGTCAGTGCATTCTCTTATATATGTGAGTCTCCCATAGGGAACCTCACTTATATGATAGAATGTGCTGGATTACAAGGTCAAAGTAAACATTGTTAGGCCAATGTATTCTCTTATATATGTGAGGTTCCCTATGGGAGACTCGCATATATAAGAAAATTTGGAAAAATGATCAAGGAAATATGGGTTGATACAAAAATCGGACTTGGCACTGAAAGGGTTAATGTCCTGTTTGGTTACACTTTCTTCAAGAATAAGATTTAAGTTTTATTCAGTTTGTAAAACGCCTGGATTGGAAATAGTGTCTATGACATTTGCAGAATGAGGTCCCAAGAGGGTGAATTTAGTGACGCTATCCCACACTAAATTCACCCTCTGGGGACCTCATCTTACCTCGTTTCTTCCAGCACTTTCCCCAATGATACTCGCATTCCTCTACGTTCTGGTACGTGCCGTTAGGATACACTGTGAACCTTTTACCACAACGGCTGCAAACTTTCTCATGATCTGAAAAATTAACATCTTCCATGAGTCTTGCTACAAAAGACATCATGGGGGTAGGAAAATGTGCAGTTATGGGGAAAAGTCATACTGTTAATGGCTTTGATTTCGTCGGCCTCAATTATCGTGGTTTCTTATAAAAAGGCTATTTCGTGGGGACATGAATTCGTGGATCACATATCCACATCAACAGGTCCTATTTTTTTACCCTGTGCCAATGCATTCTCTTATATATGCGAGTCGACCATTGGCCTAACAATTTTTTATCATTTTTTTTAAATAAATGTTTCTTACAATTTTTAGGACATAAAATAAAAAACATCCATTACCCTGCAGGGAGCCCCACACATATATAGAAGCATAACGAAGAGTTTTGTCTGCTCATGTTTGTCTGGGGCTCTGTATGGGTAAAATTATAAAATTGTTAAAGAATACAAGAAAAAATTATTAAAATTGTAAAAAATTGTTAGGCCAATGCATTCTCTTATATATGCGAGGCGACCTATGGTCGACTCGCATATATAAGAGAATGCATTGGCCCAGGGTAAAAAAAATCCCGACTTACGACTGGATTTGATATGGTTATGACATCTTTGAGTAGACATCATTGATAAATCGGACCCCTAGGTATTCCGGCACAGAAAGGGCAATACATAATCTGTGCACTAACAGCTACCAGCTTCATTTCACATGCTGGTGAGGTAGTTATGTGAACATTATTTATACAAACTATTATAGCACGGACCAGATGATGTTGTATATTAACAGTTGAATAGGCCACTGAGAAATTAAATTAATTACTTTCATCTTCCATGTTATTTTGTCAACCCATTTTACGACATGCCGAAAACAAACTTTATGCCCAATCTTTGTTTTCATCTTGTATATCGAGATTTACTTTACCAACTCTTCTGATTCATTTATTTTGTTGGATGTTGATATCGTGGTTGTGTCAAACCACAAAATCAACATATAATATACAAATTAAAATGAGATTACAGTAGTTAAAATGTATTCAAGAGTTGAAAAACCATAATGATGCATCTGAATATGAATTCACACCAAAAACAATTTTGGTTTCAGTCTGAATTAACACATGAGAACATGAATATTCATGTGTGTTACTACCTACATTTTGAAGAAATTAAAATGAAAATGAAAAGATTCATTGCATGTTTTAACATTTTTTTGATTCTCTGGATTATATCTACGTAATCAGCCTATTTCATGACACCTATCTTCCTTCAATGCCCTGTTACGGCAAAAATATATAGACAGAACACAACGCGTATATTAATAAAGAATCTTTTATCGATTGGGTTGTGGATGGTGCAAGGGTATATAAAAGCAGAGCTTGAGTGAAATGTGACTATGTGACATCCAAAACTATTTCGATAACAAATTCTAGATTTAATGCAAGTAGTGTTCTGTATTTATTCCACACCCTTGTCAGATAAGTTTATTCCATGACTGTGACCATCATTGATACTATACCAATCTGCAAGGCTCAAAATAATAAGTTTTTTACTGCCTGTCAAAATGGATGGTGTTGGTCATTTCAAAATGGTGCCTGTCAAATTTTCAGATGTACTGTATGAGACAGAATTTAAACTTCCAATTGACTTAATAATGCAAACATTTTAGTGAGTGTTCAATCGCAACCTGGGTAAAACCCATGTTATTTTTTTTTCAAAACTTCAAAAACTTTACATCAATTAATAAATACACATGCAAATCACTCTGAATAGATCTGAAATTAAAAAAGGACTATTTTTTACTTTCAATGTCCTATTTGGCAAGTAGTGGCTCCTTGGACGTACCCAAACAGATTAAAGATTGTTAAAAATAATTTCATTGGACAAAATGTCCGACAGACACAGAAGTGCACTGGATATAAGCTATTTTTTTGTCGGACAATGACCATGACCGGCCACTTATTTTGAGCCTTGCCTATCTGTATCATGATTTAACTCTGATGAAAAAGTGGTAAATATCTTTGCATCACCAGGAGTGGACCATTGACGTTATGTAAGTCATCGCTCTTGACAACAATGTCAACATGACATATTTCTGGCTTGTATTCCACTTGTGGTATGTACCAATATGTATTCAATGGCTCGGATTACGTTGATTACATGAGCCTCGCATCAACAGGTGTGGAATAAAAAGTGAGACTGAATATTTGTCACAACCTTGCACTCTATATAGAATGCCAGTTAGACAATCACATGAAAAACATGGCTGCCGGCAGCCATATTAGATTTTACTCTTTGCATCACTAAATCCTTTGCCACACCCTACAGGCCACATCCATCATCTGATTGTCACCAAACTTATTATGGATCCTCGGGGTGACCTCTAGATTGGAGCTTACCATTTTTTCTGAAATCTGTTAAAAACTAGAGGTGTGACTGTCCCAATGGGACTACGGATACCCCCCTGTTTTTAAAATACTAAGATGTTTCACATGTCAGTAAACATTTAGTTAAAATAATAAAATAACAGTTCCCATTGCAGGTGTACAACCATAACCCTAATCTTATACCTATTGACCGAAAAATGTAGGAATAAAAGCTTGGACAAAATTATGTATGTTGCGAAAAAATTTCTAAGTCGAAAAAGGGGAATAACTCCACACGAAAAATGTCGGACAGACGTCATAATCGCAGGTGCACAGGTTCCCATGGTACTAAATATCAGTGCCAAGATTAAAAAACATTGACTGAAAAATGTAGGAATAAAAGCTCGGACAAAATTATGCATGTTGCAAAAAAAAATTCTAAGTCGAAAAAGAGGGATAACTCCACCAAAAAATGTCCGACAGACGTCATAATCGCAGGTGCACAAGTTCCCATGGTACTAAATATCTGTGCCACGTTTTAAACAAATTGACCGAAAAATGTAGGAATAAAAGCTCGGACAAAAGTATACATGTTGCGAAATATTTCTAAGTCGAAAAAGGGGGGATAACTCCACCAAAAAAAGTCGGACAAACGTCATAATCGCAGGTGCACAGGTTCCCATGGTGGTTGATGTCTGTGCCAAGTTTCACGGAAATTGATCCAAAAACGACTGAGAAAAACTCCGGACAAATTTGTGTCCACGGACGGACGACGGACGAGCTGACTCCAGTATACCCCCCCTAACTTCGTTGAGGGGGGTATAAAAACATGGCTGCCAGCAGCCATCTTGGATTTTACTCATTGTATGACTATATCCTTTAGCACACCATACAGGTCACATCTCTCATCCGATCATCACCAAACTTCATAAGGATCTTTGGGGTGACCTCTAGATAGGAGCTTACCATTTTTTCCCCAAATTCTGTTATGTATGAAAACTTGTTTCGCATATGTTTGGTGAAAATAAAGCTGCATTTCCTTTACGGTTTGCATCCCAAAAGTCAGCAATATATCATTTGTAAAGTAGCCATGGTAAATGATCGCAGCAATCGAAATGATAGGAAAGACTATTAGCACAAATTTGTTGTTGAAAGGTTTTAGCTGGTAATTTAGAATAAATATCACCACATTCTCAGTTGACTCATGGTGAATGGGCTTTGACGTAACTGACCAAACATTAACCCTTTACCCAACAAACCGGCCAAAACCGGCCAAATAAAGCTTCAACAGCCTAAAATATCTTGGGTCTGTCTCAATAGAACCATACACATATGGATATCATTGGAACCGGCTCCTTGATCACATTGTGATAGTTACAGTTATGCCCTGTGCCAATGCATTCTCTTATATATGCGAGTCGACCATAGGTCGCCTCGCATATATAAGAGAATGCATTGGCCTAAACAAAAATCTTTTTTTAACACTTTTTACCATTTTTTCTTACATTCTTTAACAATTTTATAATTTTTAATGTGTTAAGCCAATGCATTCTCTTATATATGCGAGGCGACCTATGGTCGACTCGCATATATAAGAGAATGCATTGGCACAGGGCCCTTCTGTTGGGTAAAGGGTTAAACCTTTCTATACTAAGTAATCGTTGACGAGTAGTTCCATTACGAAATTTTCAGATAATAGGTTCAACAAACGTCCATAGGTCATTTGATGAACTATTATTTGAACATATCCTCCGATAAACAGGACTCCACTTGTATTATCTAACGTCTGCTTATTATACCTGTACTTCCCTCCAAATCAATAATAGACCATTCCAATGTACACTTTTTTAAATTGGTGGGAGAATTCATTTAGTATAGAAAGGGTTAATAACCTCAGATTTGACTCAACTTCATTATTTCATTTTATACCCTCATTATTTCATTTTATACCAATGGTTGACAAGCCTTGAAATAGTGTGTCTGTCATTTGCAGAATTAGGTCCCCAGAGGGTGAATTTAGTGATGCTACCCCGCTATGGTAGCATCACCAAATTCACCCTCTGGGGACCTCATTCTGCTTACACCTCAGCAGAATGAGGTTCCCAGAGGGTGAATTTGGTGATGCTAGCCCGCTATGCGGGGTAGCATCACTAAATTCACCCTCTGGGGACCTCATTCTGCAAATGACAGACACACTATTTCAAGGCTTGATTACATATTAGTTAGAATGGATATCTAGTGTCAATAAACTCACTTTTCAGCTTAGCTTCAGTTAGCTTTTTGTATTCTTCTCGATACAGCACGGCATGTCCATAATTATCTGAATCAGACCGAGGGTAACCATTCTCCTTCAGTAGCTCCTCAGTCAACAGATAAGGAGAGAGACGCTTGTAAAGATCAACACCTACATGAATACAACAATACATAGGCTATCAAAACTACATGTATGTTCACGGGCCTACAGGAATACAACAATACATACCGTAGGCTATCAAAACTACCAGTCCTTCGTGTATTTTGAACTATTTTCGCCATAATGGAAAAGCTCAACACCAAAAGAGCACATACAACTACGCTAAAACAAACGGGGTCTATAACCGGGGATTAGGAACATTTCGGAAACGAAAATACGCTGAATGATAACGTCTCAGCCGCTATATTTCATCAGCCACGAACGTCGCAACTGAGCCGGCTTAGCCAGCAAACCAGCCACGAAATTGGTTGAGCCAGCCGCAAAAACTAGTTGTCGTGGCTTCGGGGTCTGCCCTAAAGGAATACAACAATACATAGGCTATCAAAACTACATGTATGTATCCGGTCATGAAATGTACAGATCATGTTCTATAGCAAAATAACTTCAATATCAATACTAACGAAAGTGTCAATGACACTGTAGCTCAACTTGGGGAGACGTTAGTAAATTTATGCTGACCAGTCAATAGAATGATGAAGAAGTAAAGTAAAAAAGTTTCAGTAAATAGATTGTATTGTGTAATGAATTAATAATCCAATAAATTGGGGCTGCCGATGGATTCAAATGTGAAATTCAAGATGGCTCCAAGCGGCCATGTTTTTTAACAAATTTCGGAAAAATTGGGACAGCTTCCATCTAGAGGTCACGCAAAAGAACCATCTAGATGTCACCCCAAAGAACAATATAAAATTTGATAGCTCTCATCTGGAGGTGATCCTAATCATGCCTGTAAATTTACAAAACTTTTCTTCGATATATGCAGGCTGCATGGTGTGCCGATGGATTCAAATTTGAAATCCAAAATGGCTGGTGGTGGCCATGTTTTTAAACAAATTTAAGAAATAATCGATGGCTCTCATCTAGAGGTCATCCCGAAGATCCAGTTTGGTGATGATCGGATGAGATATGTGACCTGTAGGGTGTGCCGAAGGATTTAGTCATGCAAAGTAAAATCCAAGATGGCTGCTGGCGACCATGTTTTTTAATGAATTTCGGAAATAATTGATGGCTCCCATCAGGAGGTCACCTCTCATATCAAGATTGGTGGCAATCAGATGAGAGATGTGGTCTGTAGGGTGTGCCAAAGGATTTAGTCATGCAAAGAGTAAAATGCAAGATGGCTGCAGACGGCCATGTTTTTCATCGAAAATCACTAAAATTTTATGGCTGCCATCTAGAGATGATCCTAAACATGTCTGTAAATTTTCAAAACATTTCTCCAATAAATGCAGGCTGGAAGGTGCGCCGATGGATTCAAATTTGAAATCCAAAATGGCTGCTGGTGGCTATGTTTTTTAACAAATTTGGTAAAAATTGATGGCTCCCATTTAGAGGTCATCCCAAAGATCCATATAAAGTTTGGTGATGATTGGATGAGCGATGCGGTCTGTAGGTTCAGCCAAAGGAAACTGTTGATAGACACACGGACGACAACCCATGACAATAGCTCATGCTTGACTTCATCGAGTTGAGCCAAAAATGACCTGGGGAGGATTCCATTCATTTGCCGCACATGGTCGACGAGTTTATCAGCCATTGAAATCACTGTTAGATTATCCGTAAGTGTGCGGATTTCCTCCACCATTAAAACTGGCAATGTCGTGATATGGCCTTAGAGGCTAAAGCGACATAAAAAACCCCAATCAATCAATCAATCATTACAATGGGTAATGAAATTTGAATGGACAATGAATGGAATGATCGGGAGTAAATACTCTGGGCTATACTCTCTACATCTACAGGCGAGGTGGTGTAACTGCATGTGTATTGTTTGCCCCAATATTATATGATATGAGTGATGTTCATGATACTTACCTGTCACTATAGGCTGTCAACATCGATAAGTATAATGAAAAATATGCATGTTTTAATAAATTAATGATGACAAACAGCTGCTGTGAAATGGGCAGATCATCGATGTCTAAAAAAATACTTTGATAATCCTGTGTGGGTTTTAGATCGTTCTATATAGTGTAGGTGTCGACTAGTCAACTAAGAGCCATCGACTACGAAATACTCTAGTTGTTTCAACACTAACAGGAACTTAACAACATATAGGCTATCATAAATAGAGGTGAGTTTGTACCAATGGGACTAAGGATACCGTCGCAGTGAAGGGCGACATTAAGGGTAGCAATATCAATATATCTGTGCCAAGTTTAACCCTTTGAGTGCCAGGTCGATTTTTGTATCAACCCATATACCCTGTGCCAATGCATTCTCTTATATATGCGAGTCGACCATAGGTCGCCTCGCATATATAAGAGAATGCATTGGCCTAACATTTTTAGTTTTTTGTTTTTGTTTTTTACAATTTTAATAATTTATTCTTATATTCTTTAACAGACTTATTTTATAGGTTTAGGGCCGATGAGATCGGCCCCTGGCACTCAAAGGGTTTAATACAAAAGATCTGACAAAATTATGCATGTTGTGAAAAAGTTGAAAAAGGGGATAACTCCACTAAAAAGTTTGACGGACCTCATAATCACAGATGCACAGGTTCCCATGGCACTTAATATCATGCAAAGTTTTTAAAAAATTGAATAAAAATGAAGGAATACAAGATCGGACAAAATTGCATCCACGGACAGATGGACAGACGGACAAGCTGATACCTCTATACCACCCCCATAGCATCTGTATTTCTTGTGGTGACAACACTTAATAAAATTTGGAGACTTAACAAACTGATATGGACGCTATCATCCAACAACCTTTTGGATGGACACATACATGGATACAAGGAGAAAATAAAATAGTTTTTGCTTCAATGTAATACATAGAATAAGCAAAACAATCATTCCACTGACAGCCAAATGAAATCATATCCACAGACCTTGAAAATTTTCAATATCTTTAATGGTTTGGTGGGGTCTGTTACCAGATCTGTGTAACGTGTAACTTGTCTTCATGGCCTGAGTTCCATCGAGTATTGCTTCGTGGGATACCTTCCCATGAGAATGAGAGGGTTTGCTGCCTGAGACTTCATTGCGAATTCGCTTTATTGCATTTACAGCTACATTGAGGTATACAGATTTATTACCGCTCCTGTCATAAACCTTCTGCTCCTCTTTAAGACCCTGAAAACATAGTCAGACCATTGAGCTACAGTAATGCTCTAATTAATCGACTCCTTAACCACAGCAGAATTATGTGTAACTTTTAAGGATTTAGTCGGAAATATGGCTTGTTGCCATTCATCGGAAAGCTCTTGGTGAGAGCTTTCCAATGAATGGCAACAAGCCATATTTCCGACTAAATCCTGAAAAGTTACCCATAATTCTGCTGTGGTTAAGAAGTCAATTAATTAGAACATTACTGTACATCACCTAATAAATTAGCAGATGATCATACTATAAATTTGATTCTCATGTCGCTCCCATTACAAAATCAATTTGGGTATTTGAATCAAATTTCCGATTTTTGGGTAAAAACAACTTTGGCCAAATGAAATTTTTTGTTTTTGGCCATTTTCAAAAATAATTGGCCATTGGCCAATTTGACCTATGACAGTGTGAACCCTAAGTCTCGACGCAGGCCTGAAAGTAATTTTTATGAAATGAAAATCATTTTTGCCACTTTAATTTAGATGTGATGAATGTATACATACATGTATATAGTCACTAGCCTGTGGAGCTCATTTTGCAAATGACAGGCGCACTAAACTCAGACTTGGTGTGCATGTCTGAAACTCTGTCCCGATTGTGGCGTGTTTAAAAATATATGACCCTTATGTCCAATTGCACCCAAATTTTGACAATGTTCGGATGCAAAATTGCAGGCCGATCGATTAAAGAGGGCCTGAGATATAGCACGCTTTCTAAGGGTCAAAAAGCAATATTTTACCTGAAATCATAGCATGGTATACTACGATAAATTTAGAGTTACGCCGCTTCGATCGGGTGGACAAAATTAATTGACTGCATCGATAGCAATGCCATCATTGAAATCCATCATATTTAATGGGCAATCCACTAGTGACTTATAATATTTAATGAAAAACAGGCTTACAAGCTCGCAGGCGATCTCTTCATCCAGGTATTTCTTTACCAGTTCATCAATGAGTAGATTGAGGTAGCGTTGTCTCACATTGATCGCTATTTTACTCCCATACTCGGAAGGGATAGTTGGTCTCTTGAACTTTCCCTAAAATATAAGTAATCGATACATTCATTAACCCTGAGGTTCATGATGGGAGCTGCGCTGGTGCAGCATTAAAGATCCTGTGCCAGTGCATTCTCTTATATACCTTCCTGAAATTAGTTATCTAACAAACAATGGTCAAATAAATAAGAAAATCACCATTTTATTGTTGCAGTTTGAAATTGAAGGGTTTGGATATTCTCAAATTCCGAATTCGGTTTTTCCCAGGTTGTAATTGAATGTTTCAATCAGAGTACACCCATAAATGTCATTGTCAATATTCATAAATCAAATCAACCATAATCAAAGTGCGGACAATGCAAGTGCAATGTCAAGCTTGACATACATGTATACCGCCGACACTGGGCTATTTTCCAAGTCCAACAAGGCCAATAACTCTGACAAATATCTATGGATAAAACCCACTACATGTTACATGTAGGCCAAATTAAAAAAGACTCGTGTTTCTGGTGACGGTAGGTGACCACCCGCCCTATTCCGGCGCCCGCGACCATTTTCATTTTATTGATTTTGCAGAATTAGGATGCTTCCCATTTTATTTTACGTGTAAACCGATTCATTTCCATATTAAACGCACACATCGCCTGTATTGTTAAACCGGAAATTATACCACACTTCAATTAGGTCACAGCCGAATCAAACTTATTTTTTCATGTTTTATTCAATAAAACAATAAATTACACTATATTCTAATAAAATGTACTTAGTTTTATTATTTTACAGTAATTAAAAACAAGGAAAAGCAGTCTGTATAAAATGAAAAAATAAAATAAAATGAAAAGCCACCCCCCCCCCCCCCAGTTTTTCTTGCATGTTAAGACTGACTATTGATCCTGGAGATAGTCGAGATACAATGCAAAATGTCTATAATACTGACTGAAAATTTTGAAGTCCAACAAGGGCTATAACTCTGGTAAGAATAAATGGAACAAGAGATTGCACCGGCAGTGCTGGCTTACCTTCTCAGTGGAAAATTCGAACCGACAAAGTATGGATGAGATATCAGCTTTGATGGGAAAAAACTTTTTCATATAAACAAAGATAAATAACTGTAGAAGGGAAAATATGAACAAATTGATTGATAACTCAATTGATTGCCAACATAATAGTGAACATCCATACCAAATTTCATTGATATCTGTCAACCGGTGGTGGAGATACGGACAACAATTCCAAATCTACAAAGAACTAGTAGAATCTACTAGAACAGAAAACCGGAAAAAAAAAATCGATTGAACACTCAATAAAACGATTAAACACTCAATTGATTGCCCTCATAGTAGTGAACATCCATACCAAATTTCATTGAGATTCGTCAAACAGTGGTGGAGATATCTGCTCAGACGGACAAAAATAAATATTTCCAGATAAACAAAGATGAATAACTCTAGAACGTAAAATCCAGAAAAAACGACTGAACACTCCATTGAATGCCCTCAAAGTAGTGAACATCTACTGCAAATTTCAGTGTAATTCGTCAACCGATGGTGGAGATATCTGCTTGGACAGACAAAAAAACCAACATTCCAGATAAACAAAGATGAATAACTCTAAAATGGAAAATGCAGAAAAATTTATTGAACAATCCGTTGAATGCCCTCATAGTAGTGAACATCCATACAGATCCGACAACTGGTATTTGAGATATCTCTCGGACGGATGGAAAAACAGGGATAGATATCCGGATGGACGGATGGATAAGGTCAATCCAGAATTCCCCCCATTCTCTTCTAGAGTGGGGGTATAATAATTCAGTAGTAAGTGGGTATCTTTTCACCCCAAGCTAGCTATCACCATACTGAAGCAAAAGCAAATTTGATGATCCACACCCGAGATAAGATGAAATGTTCATACGGACACATAATTGGGAAAATTTTGAAGTTCAAGAATGGCCATAACTCAGGTAAGAATTGATGGACGTTGGTATTCTTTCTCCCAAGCTGGGGTATCACCATACCAAAGGACAACGAAATCCGTTTATGATATGTTCATACAGATGGACAGTGAGACGGACAGACTGACAGTGATCTTGACTACAGTGTACATGTACATGTATATGCATCTAACCTTCTCAGGCTAAGTTTTTGACATTCACATTTTTTAAGTCTGACATATCACTGGTAAAAACTTACAGGTGACATTGTATGGAGACTTACAGGTGACATCGTATGGGGACTTAAGGTGACATCGTATGGGCACTTACAGGTGACATTGTATGGGCACTTACACATGACGTCACATCGTATGGGGACTTACATGTGACATCGTATGGGCACTTACAGGTGACATTGTATGGGCACTTACAGGTGACATCGTATGGGTACTTACAGGTGACATCGTATGGGTACTTACAGGTGACATCGTATGGGCACTTACAGGTGACATCGTATGGGGACTTACAGGTGACATCATATGGGCACTTACAGGTGACATTGTATGGGGACTTACACGTGACGTCACATCGTATGGGGACTTACAGGTGACATTGTATGGGGACTTACAGGTGACATCGTATGGGCACTTACAGGTGACATTGTATGGGCACTTACAGGTGACATCGTATGGGGGTACTTACAGGTGACATCGTATGGGTACTTATAGGTGACATCGTATGGGGACTTACAGGTGACATCATATGGGCACTTACAGGTGACATCGTATGGGCACTTCGCTTCTCCGTCTTTGACGCAGTTTTCACTCTAGTTTTCTCAGATGTCTTCTTTTTGTCTACTTTTGGAACATGAGCTTTCCTAACTTTTAGATGAGCCTTAAGTGGTTCTTTCTGAAAGGACACAGAAATTTTTTTTTTGGTTGATAAAGGTACATGTATGTGACAGATTTAAACTCAAATTATACCGCATGTGTGCACAGACAGCAGTGCACATGTGTTTGCCACAATGCCAGCATTGTTCAACACCATTGACTGACCATTTATAAATAAATTAAAATTACCAAAAAGAAGTTTCTCTTCAACTGGATGCGTGATTGACAGGTGTTCATTGTGTGATTGACAGGTGTTCACTGCGTGATTGACAGGTGTTCATTACAAAGACATAATTGTTGATAGCAAGGAATGTATTAGTTTTATGGAAATACAATGGTGAAAACAAGATGTTTTTGGGTATGCTTAAGCACGCTATAGCGAATTTAAAAACAAACTGGATAAAACCTTAGGGGCATGTTATAACTCAAAACTATCACCAAGTATTCATAGTAATAATTTTGATGCCCATGAAAAACGTAAGATTCCCTGGCACTAAACCTACAAAATATGTCTGCTAAAGAATATAAGAAAAAATTATTAAAATTGTAAAAAATAATAACAAATGATGAAAAATTGTTAGGCCAATGCATTCTCTTATATATGCGAGGCGACCTATGGTCGACTCGCATATATAAGAGAATGCATTGGCACAGGGTATATGGGTTACTGTGATTTAATTATAAGAAATAACTCTTGTTTAGTTTAAGATTATGGATTATAACCGAAAAGTGTGGTTACAAATTTTTTGCAACATGCTATGTGCATTATATAATTTGTCTTCATACTTTTTGGTTATAACCGCATAACCTTAATCGAAAGAGTTATTTCTTAAAGTGATTTGAAACAATGTCATGACTCACAACGAATAAACTTTCTCCATTCAGGTATTTCAATAAATTTTTTATCAAAATTGCCATCACACAGCGCCATTCTTTCGTATAAATTAAATAAAGTGACTCTCGTTGACGAAATCATTCTCCTTTGTTTATTCTATGGTGATTTGATCTGGACGAATGAAGGACAGTTTGTTAAAATTTAGTTCAGAAGTTGTGTTTTACAAAATTCCATAGCCGATGTTGTTGAATATTTTGATAGCAATAGTTAATTGTGAATTCTTCATATGAGTGTAGTGGAATGAGTCGTAAAAATATCAGTTTGATGTAATGAAATAAGCACATAATATATCTTTTTATCCACCGCTCACTACCTGTATTGCCTAAATAAAGCCTGCCTAATAAACGTTACGTTTATTATGTCAAAGTAGCTTTATTGGGTCAACGTAGCTTTATTAGGTTAGTACTACTTTAATGACGTAATTGTATATGCAAATTGCACAGGTAACTAGGGACTTCAACTGACCTGAATGACGTCATTGTGATTTTGGGACCTTTTTATCGGCCATAATTCACCGCAATTGATACAAAATTCGTAATCAGATATGTGTTTTCACTCTAAAACATTTATAAACCATTAGCTATAGGCCAGCTTTAAATAACTATTAAAATAACCCAACGAACTATTTCGCTCTAAGCTGCACTCCGGTTTTTCAACATCATGAATGCTAATTAGTTTGCTTGACCTAATAAATGTAAGGGCGTCATCGGAGTAACGAATGTAAAACTGAGGAAAATGACAGATTTACCACACAAAAGGCATGTTTTGAGCGATGGATAAATAAAATATGTAGCTAGTGCCATCGCTAAAACTGTTTACGTCCGCTCGGGAGATTTGGCCTCTATTGGACTCGGCAGAGCCTCGCCCAATAGATGCTCAAATCCCCCTCACGGACATAAACAGTTTAAGCGACGACACTATCTACATATTCTATATAAAGGTATGTCAAAGATTTAACCCTCTCCATACTAATCATGATGTATATGTACATCCGTAAAAGTCTTGATAAAGTTATAAGATGACAGGAATTGAATGACAACACCTTTATAGACTCATTAGTGTATAAGGCACATAATATTTCGGCCTTCTGTGCTTTATCAAGTTCTTTATCAAGTACATCATCAACTTCGGTATATAAGATGACAGGAATTGAATGACAACACCTTTATAGACTCATTAGTGTATAAGGCACATAATATTTCGGCCTTCTGTGCTTTATCAAGTTCTTTATCAAGTACATCATCAACTTCGGTATATAAGATGACAGGAATTAAATGATAACACCTTTATAGACTCATTAGTGTATAATGCACACAAGCTTCAAGTGATATGACAATCGATGAAACACGTTGGTGAGTAGTTATTCCATAAGTTGTTTGTTGAACTTATTATCTGAACATTTCCCTCCAATAAATACTGTACTTGTATTAACTGTTGTCTGCTTATTTCTCCTAATGAATAATAGACCATTCCAATGTATACTTTTATAGCTGAGTGGGAGAATTTATTTAGCATACAAAGGGGTTAAACTGCAAATTATATCTAGTAATACAATCCTGAATTCCTGGGATTCAAGATATGTTGATAATTAAGTTAAATCCTTTTCCTATGAATTCTTTGCCTAAAAAAACTGAATGAAGTGACAGTAATTACCGCTTCTGAAAGAAAAAAACGTAACTTTTTCCACCCAACGACAGTTCAAACCGAACTCAAAATTAACACTTAACAGCCAATTATAAGAAACAATACACATTATTTTGGACTATTTATCAACAAGTTTAGAATGTATTGATACAACCACACCCAAATAGTGTGTCTGACATTTGCAGAATGAGGTCCCCCAGAGGGTGAATGGACAAAACCTGTTTTTTTTTCTATGGGTAGTTATCAGTTAGGAAATATTAAGACAATAAGTTCAATAAACGACCACGTCATCTGAACATTTCAATAAACGACCACGTCATCTGAACATTTAATAAACGACCACTACATCTGAACATTTCCCTCAAGGACTCCTTCTTTACTTGTATTATCTGTTGTCTGCTTATATCACCCGAACATCCCTCCAAATGAATAATAAACCATTCCAATTCAAAAGTTTATAACAGAATGTTATATCCATTTAGTATAGAAAGTGTTTAACTAACCAGTTTTGGTGATTTCTCAGTCCTGAATTTAGCCGCCGCTCGCTCAGCCTCTCGCTCTGCCTCCGCTGCTGCCTTCTTAACCACCAACTCCTTCGCATCTCTCTCCATCTCAGCAAATCGGTTATGCATAACCTCAGAAGCTGTCAGTCTTCTGTTGGATGGGGCACTCGATCTCTTCAACTACAAGTGAAAACATCACATTAGCTTATACTGTACATGTACTGTAAAAAGATTATTCGCTAACAAAGAGAAGGACATTTTGTGCCCCTGATAAAATTTTCACCACATTCACATGCTGTGCAGTTCTGTCTATGTATTACATGTACCGTAGGTGTATAACATCAATTTACCAATCACATTCAGATTACGAGTGACTATGAACGGCGACTCATGTACTAACCTCTTTTTATACCGCCCAGCACTAATGTCAGACAGATAAAATACTCACATAAGCAAGACCTCGGTCAGCTACTCTTAGTTTCCAATCAATGTTACATGAACCCGTAGTCTGTCAGACAGATAAAATACTCACATAAGCAAGACCTCAGTCAGCTACTCTTAGTTTCCGATCAATATTACATGTACGTGTACCTGTAGTCTGTAAGACAGATAAAATACTCACATAATCGAGACCTCTGTTAGCTACTCTTTATTAGGAATCGATGTAAGACCGATAAAATACTCACATAATCGCGACCTCTGTGAGGTACTCTTTGTTTGGGATTGATGTAAGACAGATAAAATACTCACATAATCGCGACCTCTGTTAGCTACTCTTTGTTTGGGATCGATGTAAGACAGATAAAATACTCACATAATCGAGACCTCTGTGAGCTACTCTTGTTGATGTGGAAGGTTCAGGAGGTGGCGCCTCATCTTTTAATTTCTGTGAACAGAGCAGGAAGATTAAAGGGACTTAAGGTCTATGTATTGGGTTCATGCAAAATAATATAAAAGCTATAAAAAACTACCGGTATGTTCAACAATTACACAAAAAAATAGATTGATTTTTTTTGTTCATATTTTAATTATTAATAACTTTCTAATAACGGTCATTCGCGTGACACAACCCATGGAATTATGGATAAAAGCTCCATTTGTAAATTTAGTCCAATAAGATACCACAGTTTAATCAAAATGTGATGGAAAACATTGAAAAAGATCAAAGCATTGATAAACATTCTGAAAATTATATTCAAACCAAAATGTTTGAACTTACTACACGATTAGTGATGTTTGTTGACAAATCACTAGAACAGTTTTATTAATATGACAATGGTTTCAACACACAAATTTTTTTTATTGGAGAAGTATCAATAATGAATATACAGGTAAGAACTAAGTTTATCTGTTTCTCCATGTTCTTCTACCGGGTAAGTGCTGATGTTTTTATAGAATTTTAATTGTTTTTAGCATATTTACCCACTGTGAGTGCCTTGGGTCCCAATACAGTTTTTAGCATTAATCCATCTACATGTATACCAGGGTTTCCTCTACAGGGGCAGCGGGTTCCTTTTATGATCCATTTCCCTTTACCCAAAGTACCCCTTTGACATATTCTGATTATTCTCCAATACCAATCAACAGATTAACCCTTTACCCAACAAACCGGCCAATACCGGCCAAATAAAGCTTCAACAGCCTAAAATATCTTCGGTCTGTCTCAATAGAACCATACAAATATGGATATCATTGGAACCGGCTCCTTGACCACATTGTGATAGTTACAGTTATACCCTGTGCCAATGCATTCTCTTATATATGCGAGTCGACCATAGGTCGCCTCGCATATATAAGAGAATGCATTGGCCTAAAAAAAATCTTTTTTTAACACTTTTTCCTATTTTTTCTTACATTCTTTAACAATTTTATAATTTTTAATGTGTTAAACCAATGCATTCTCTTATATATGCGAGGCGACCTATGGTCGACTCGCATATATAAGAGAATGCATTGGCACAGGGCCCTTCTGTTGGGTAAAGGGTTAATGTCTATAAACATGTGTATGGTATCTGCCACTAAATAAAAGGGAGTAATAAATTATAATTTTATTTCCCTGCTATTGCTGATCAGGAAAAAAATACTTTTCGGGGCTACCGTACATACATTGACAATTATTTTTGCCTTATTCTGAAAGCTATCAAAGCAGACATTGCTAAAAGCCATCTGGTTCATTCTGCCTGGTTACATTGCAATTACGTTCTCAACTAACACACTGTTGTGACTGGTTCTGATTAATAATTTTGTAGATGAGGTCCAGATGTTAGCCACCGAATGATGATCAGGAATATTTCATGGTATGACATGTTGTAATGAATGTTGAAAGGTTGGACTGTCAAAATAAATTGCGAATTTTAACAATTTCCTATATAGTGCAGCGGCCAAATTGAAAAAGAGCTCCAGTTTTCGAGATACCCCTACCCACGGTAGAACAAGTTGAAACCAACTTTTTTGAAGGAGAAATGTATACTGTTGACGAAATAACGGAATTGGTGGTGGCTATTGTCAAATTGACGATAAAGATTTTCCTGCCATTTGGAGCTAAAACATTTATTTTTTGCTGAAAAATCGCTCTTTTTCACAAAAATATTATATTTCAAACATTATCGTTCAAATGAGTACATGTACTGCTATAATGCCAAAATATTTAATCCATATGGTGTAGCAGTTATCTGACAAGCATACATGTACATGTATGTAGAAAGAAGATAACAGAAATTTAGAACGGTTTGCGAAATAACGGATTTTAGCTACCCCTCCCCCAAACACATTTTTGGTCGAAATATTACATATTTTTGTTAAAAACTTTACCAAATTTCCAAATTGATCATAATGGGAACCAACATAACTCGTTTGCTGAAAATTGAGCCCGGGGACATAACTTAAGTGATTAAAGACGTGTTCGGGCTTCCAGATCCCAAATTACAACAACAACAACAAACCACATTTTATTTACTATTACCACAGTAAGTGTTGCATATATCACAAGTACTCAATTCTCACTTAAGATTGAAATGCAGTAGTTTGAGCCATGACCTAGTGAGTAATCACATTAAAACGTCCCCTCTCTGTCATTGTGGCAACACAGAAACAGCACCTCATTACTTGGAATGTCCTGAATACAATGGTCCTAGAACTGAACTTCTATACGCCATACCGAATGTTATTTAATCAGAATTACTCTTCTGTGAGGAACACAGGAACTCAGTCATCGTGAAAACATTAAAATATTTGACGCAGTTCAAACATTTATCTCGAAAACAAAGCGATTACCATAACACTGTCATTTGTGGAAACTTTGTGAAAAGCATTGAAACACTGCTGAGCGCGAAATTTACCCTGGGCACCAGATCATCTGTCATCTCACGGCGACGTACGGTGACATATCAATGGCGTAAGCAACAATATTTGGATATCATTGTATCTAATCAGATCCAACGAAATTATATGTATATCAGTGTATCCAATCAGCTCCAATTGGATTACAGCCTCACTTTCTCCATACAGTCTCTGTCTCTCTCCCATATAAATTGTTTACCTCCTGATAGAACTAAATCCTATGTCCACAGCCTCAGTAAAAACTGAGAATATATCCCTCGAGTTGGTGGTGTTTTCATGACTTAAAATAGCGAATGTGTCACATACAGTTAAAATTGCATTTTTGTTATCCGCCAGCCGCTTTCTGTAAAGTGCCACATGCTGTCGGAAACCAAATGCAGCCTTATATAAGGCCAAAATAAAAAAGACCTGTGTTTCTGGTGACCCGCCCGCCCCTATTCTGTCGCCCCCGACCATTTTCATTTTATTGATTTTGCTAAATTTAGTACGCATCAGATTTAATTTTCCATGTAAACTGATTCATTTCTGTGTAAAATGGACACATCGCGTGTACTGTTAAACCGGAAATTATACCAAACTTCAATTAGTTCACAGCCAAATCAAACTTTTTTTTTTCATTTTCATGTTTTATTCAATAAAACAATAAATTACACTTATAAGTTATATTCTAATATTATGTACTTAGTTCTATTATTTTATAGTACATTAAAAACAAGGAGAAGCAGTCTGGGGGTATTCATATTTATTTTGAGCAAAGTTGAAAATAAAATGAAAAAATAAAATAAAATGAAAAGCCACCCGCCCGCCTCTATTTTTTTCTTGCATGTCACCAGAAACAAAGGAATATTTTGTTTTGGCCTAATACCCATTCCGCCACAACATATGTTGATATTATAATAATGTAGATGAAAGTAATCATTATGGTAATCGCTTTGCTTAATCCCTGGTGTAGCTCTAAGCGCTTACATAATTACCCAGCTGTTTTTATGAGTAATGCCGAGTCATGTGCCTGCTGCCATTTTACAGGCGCTTCACTAGAGCAGCTTATGGATACCCAACAACCAGGTACCTATTTCTCATCTAGGTACGAAGACGCGAGCACAAGGGTGACAACCTGGTGCGAGATTTGAAACGGCGTGTGGCTATATATAGCACATACACCGCTTAATCCGGCCAAGCCACTGTTGCGGAGACGATAGTCCACCGACAGGGCGCGAACTCACGCCGGTGCATTGACACCATTACAAGTCCGACATTCTAACCGCTTCCACACCACTGGGCCACAATTGAGAGCATAGTCCCTTCAGTACATGATGTGTTCAAGACTTCAAATAGGGTAGGGTACATTAAGCGCAATCATTGCGCTTAAGCGCAATTAATTGCGCTGTACATAAAACAGTGAACATTTGCCAGCCGCTTGTTGTGAAGTGGCACACGGTCGAGACTTTCGGGAACCAACACATGTGTATATCCTGTTAAAAATTAACCTTTGGTCAAACCCTCGGTCAATAATCTTATCATTTCAGCATGTGGCGTAGTCAAGACTTCAAATAAAGCAGGGAGTCCTCAAAATTGTGCCTTTCTTATTTTCCAGCCACTCTTCGTTAAATGCTCATGCTCTCTGAGCCCAATCAATCTATATAAACTGTGTCTCCATTGTCCTTATTCTCTCCATTGTCCATACACTCAGTCAGTGAGGATATCGTTCCAGTTCGTGTTGTATTCTAGTCTTAAAATTGGGTGAGGGTAATAAAAACAGTTAAAATCACATTATTTATTTTTCTGTCGCTTTTCAAGTGTAAAAGTGTCCCTGACTGTTGGGTAACAACCCACCTATAACAATTGTGTATTTCCTGATAGAATAGCCATGAGAGCACATCCATTCAGTTCGTGATGGTTTCAATGGTTTACATGGGGTAGGGTCCCTTAAAATTCGCCTTTATCGTTTGCAATGTTTTGTATAAGGTGCCACGGTGTTCTCGCGAATTGCATCTTTTCTGACAGAACAGCCATTCGGCCACAATCTTGGATGATATTGATAGCATATGCCTTCAGCTAGTGGTGTGTTCAAGACTTCAAATAGGTATTGGAGTCCCATAAGAGAGAGAAAATTAGCCCTTTTCGTTTGCCGACCGCTTGTTGTAAAGTAAGTGCCAGAGGCTTTCGCCTTTCGGGAACCATTTCATCCATAACAGATTCGTATTTCCGGATAATACTATCATTTGTCCACACCCAGTTAATATTAACTTCAAGTGGGATAGTGGGGTCCCAAAACATAGAAAATTCGCCTTTCGTGTTTGCCAGCCGATTAATTGCCGTAAATTGCTCCAGGATTTCGGACACCAAACCACCCATATCAATTGATAATTCCGTGATCGCACTATACCTTTCGTTCACACACTCAGCTAAGTATGAGAGCATTTACAGGTAACTTCAGTTCATGCTGTGTTCAAGATATTAAATGGGTTAAGGGGTCCACCCAAAATAGTTAGTATTCACCTGTTTAATTTGTCAACCGCTTTTTGTAAAGTGACCAGACATTCAAGAACCAACCCATCCATAGAAGATGTGAATTTCTTGATATAGCGTCCATATCTCTACACACTCAGTTAATACTGGGAGCATATTCTTTCAGTTCACATGGTGTGTTCAAGACTTCAAATTGAGGTAGTGTGGCCTCAAAACAAAGAAAATTCACATTTCATATTTGCCAGCCGCCTTTTGTAAAATCCATTTCGTTCACACACTCAGTTATAGTGAGCGCATACCGCTATACTTAAAGTAATTGACCACCAGCAACGTGGTGTCACCCCGTTAATACTGCGGTACTATACCGCGGTATCCTCCAATACCGCGGTACTGACACCGCTTGTTAACGTATGTGGGAGTAAATACCTCCCCTCAAAGTGTTCCATGAAAATCACAATTAATGCGGTGCCCGCTAAAAGACCGCGGTATCATCGCCCAATACCGTAATTCCACTGCCATGACCGCCTCGATACAGCTACCGTTTATTACCGGTATCACCGTGGTCATGACCGGGGTATCACCCCGTTTTTCTGGTCAATTACTTTGAGAATAGCGGTATGTACATACATGTAGCTTCAGTTCAGTGCTCAAGAATTATGGGTTATGGGTATACAAAACAGTGAGAAATCGCCTTTCTCGTTTGCTATAGCCACCTTTTGTAAAGTGTCCCAGACATTCGGAAATCAACCCATCCATTAAAGATGTGTATTTCCTGAATAACCTACCATTTTTCCACACCCTCAGTTAATATTGAGAGCATATCCGTTCAATTTGTGGTGTGTTTAAGACTTTAAATGGTGTAGGGTGCTCGAAGAAAATTCAATTATCAGTGACACAGACACAAGCCACCCATACAAATTATGTACTCTCTGATATCATTACCTTCCAGTCATACTCTGTTATAGAGAGCACATACATGTAGCTTCATTTCGAATTGTGTTCAAGATGTGAAATCGGGTAGAGTGTTCTCGAAAAATAGAAAATTCGCTTTTCATATTTGCCACGCAGCCGCGCTTTGTAAAGTGCCACACTATTTCGGGAAGCAACCCATCCATAAACATTGTGTACATCCTTATATAACTATCCGTTGTACACACCCTCAGTTAATAATGAGATCATATTCTTTCAGTTCGCGGTGTGTTCAAGACTTCTAATAGTGTAGGGGGCCTCAAAACATAGAACATATTTGAACTAATGGTTGCCACCTTGGTAATTTATAATATATAGAATACAATATCCATTGTTTCTATATTTTGGTAGATTTAGAGGGACTCTAACAATCTCTATGGCAGCAACAATGATTTTGTTCTGTATATGTTAGGCTACATGTATATTATGTGTCGTTGAGAACATTATACTTTAGTTATACAAAGTCGCTATACATGTATATTAATATAAAATTACATGCATGTTATAAATAACATGTGTTGTTGTTTTAATTGGGGGTTTGGAAGCATGAGGACATCTTTAACCATGATCGCGATGTCTACAGATCAGGTATTTTTCACATGAATCATGATTTGATGCCCATTAGAATCATTTATTCATTCATTAAGTATGTGGTGTTATCATATACAGTATGTAATATGTATTTTTTGTACCAAAACGTGTATCCAAATCCAATATCTGGAAACCGTTCACAATTTCTGTCAAATTCTTTCTACTTGTGATGTTCAGATAATTACTGAGCCATATGAATTATTTAGTTGGTCAAGTGTTGTTTATAACAGATATTTTGGTACTATAAAATCAAAATCAATGCATGCAGAAAATTTACCTGTTATCAATAAAATATGTTGTTGTTGTAACTGGGGTCTGGAAGCCTCAACACATCTGTAATCAATTAGGCGGTATCTCGGGACAAAACTTTCAGTACAAGATTCATATTGGGTCCCGTTAATATCAATTAGAAAATGTTTGTAAATTGTTATCATAAATATGAATTTTTCCCGACTAAAAACGTGTTTGGGGGAGGGGTAGCTAAATTCCAGTATCTCACAAACCGTTCAAATTTTCTGTTAACTTCTTTCTTCATATGGTTGTCAGATAACTACTTCACCATATGTACTAAATATTTGGGCATTATTGCAATATCCGTTTGAAAGATGTTTGAAAAATAATATTTTTGTGAAAAAGAGCGATATTTCAGCAAAAAATAAATGTTTCGGCTCCAAGTGGCATGAAAATCTAAATTAACCAACACTTTTTGCATATCAGCTAGAGATATGGTATGATGTAGTAATTTTAACACCAACAATGTGGGCAAATAATCGTTGATTTATGGAAAAAGTCAGTTATCGTTCATCGTCGATTTGACAATAGCCACCACCAATTCCGTTATTTTTCACTATCATTTTCGTCAACAGTATATATTTCTCCTTCAAAAAAATTTGGTTTCAAATTGTTCTACCGTGGGTAGGGGTACCCGACCACTATTGGCATTTGGCCGCTGCACTACTACCATTGATGGTGGAAGTATGAAAGGTTGTCAGTACAATTACAGGTATTTTACATGCAAATTTAACTTGATGTTTTGTCGCACAGTTTATGGTACGTAGAGTATCAATGTTTATATACAGTGCCAAATGACAACATCCTTACATTAACCTTTCAAATAGTCAAAAATTTAACACAATAATATGATTCCTTGACTTTATCTACCGGTACATGTACTTACCGTACATGTATATTACTACATGTACCATTTATATTCAGAAATTGGCTTAAATTATTGACTGATTTACCAAATACTATTACATGTACACTATAGATATTCGCAATTTGTTGATGGATTGATAGGCTACCATTCCCCTAACCCCTAGCAGAAACCATGGTACTAGTAGTACTTGCCTTTTGGACTAAAATAGGATGACAAATACATGAAATATCTTTGTAACCACTCGTACCTGTAAATGTATGCCTCAAAAAGACTTAAATTATGTTACTGGTACATGTACAAGAAACAAAACATGTTTCAGTGCTACATGTACATATGTGTATTGTTGGAAAATCTCCTGGAAAAGTCGCTATAATATCTCTCTTTCCAGATTATATAATTTCACTAATGACCCTTAGACAGTTTAGACTGGCAACTTGCCATATGGTATCTTCTTCCATGTATATGAACCACGAACCAATTTGTACAAGTTTCTTCAATAAAATCAAATCAGCTGTTGATTAACCCTTTGTTGACGGGAGATGTGCTGGTGCAGCATTAAAGATCTTGTGCCAGTCCATTCATTCTCTTATACATGTATATGCAAGTCTCCTATTGGGATCCTCTGATATATATATACGAGAATTCACTGGCTTACAAGGAAAAAGGTAAATACTGTTAGGCCAATGCATTCTCTTATATACCGGTATGCGAGGCTCCCTATGGGAGACTCAAATATATAAGAGAATGCATTGGCACAGGGTTTTCGCAATAAAAATAGGAAGCTCCAGTCATGGAAGGGTTAAAGCAGCAAGATGTACATAGAATACATGCTACTGCACATTAACCCTTTCAGTGCCAAGTCCGATTTTTGTATCAACCCATATTTCCTTGGATCATTTTTCAAATTTATTGATTATAATACATTGATGGAAAGAGCTCTTAGAGCTCTTTCCATCAATGTATCACATTATTATAATCAATAAATTTGAAAAATGATCCAAGGAAATATGGGTTGATATAAAAATCGGACTTGGCACTGAAAGGGTTAACCCTTTACCCAACAAAACAGCCAAAACCAGCCAAATAAAGCTTCAACAGCCTAAAATATCTTCGGTCTGTCTCAATAGAACCATACAAATATGGATATCATTGGAACCGGCTCCTTGACCACATTGTGATAGTTACAGTTATGCCCTGTGCCAATGTATTCTCTTATATATGCGAGTCGACCATAGGTCGCCTCGCATATATAAGAGAATGCATTGGCCTAAAAAAAATCTTTTTTTAACACTTTTTACCATTTTTTCTTACATTCTTTAACAATTTTATAATTTTTAATGTGTTAAGCCAATGCATTCTCTTATATATGCGAGGCGACCTATGGTCGACTCGCATATATAAGAGAATGCATTGGCACAGGGCCCGCCCTTCTGTTGGGTAAAGGGTTAAGTGGTGAGCAAAAGCAAATCAACTTACCCTTCTTTCAGCCTTATCTGAAGTTGATGGTTTTTGGCTCTCTTCTTGGAAAATCCGCAAGCATTCATCATAAGTGTCTTCAGGAACATAGTCATCATCATCAAGAAACTTATCATAATACATATCATCTATCTTGTCTGAGTGATCGCTAGACAGTTCACTTAGAGAATCAACGCCATCTTCCTCACTCTCCACTTCACTTTCTTTAGCAGCTTTTTCTGTATCACTGTCCATTCCAAATAAATCCACATTTATACTAACTAACTTTTCTTTGCTCAATGAATTAGTCCGATGCCGTTTCCGAGATTTCTCTTCCTCTGGGCTTTGCTTATGCTTCTTTTTTGGTGACAAAGAATGAGTCTTTGCTTTAGAATGATCATGAGAACTGGATGAAGAATGTTTTGAGTCAAATGTCTCTGGTGGGCTCAAAGCATTGCTCTTTCCAGAAGAACAATTTTTTATTGAACTTGACCCTTTGTGATTATCTTTGGATGATGACAACAATGATTTACCACTCTGATGACGATCTTTGGATGACGACAATGATGATTTACCACTCTGATGATGATCTTTAGATGACGATGATGATGATTTACCACTGAGATGACGATCTTTAGAAGAATGTTTATCATGTGAAGAAGAACTTGAAAGTTTATGTTGAGATGATTGGTCCCTATGTTTTTCATTCGACGATGAATGTTTATGATCGCTACTAGTACTCCTCGAAGAATTTTCTTTAGATGAACGATGTTTGTCAGACAAAGATTTTAATTCAGGTTTTGTGTTATGGTGTCTGTGAACAGATGCAGACGTCTTATCACTAATACTCCTATCCTTACTAGAATGTTTATGAGCACTGCCAGAGTGATCTTTCTTTTCCACGTCTTCCTTACGGGAGGTTCCAGAACTGAAGTCTTTTCTGCTAGAAGAATCATTTTGGTCTTTAACTTTATGTTTCTCCCTCTCCTTGTATTTATCAGATGAATGTTTTGATGAATGCTTAACATCGGTTGAAGACCGGTGAGATTGTTGTTCAGATTTTATAGATTTTTTCACATGAGATATAATATCCAGGGATTGTTTCGAGCGATCATCTGGGGACAGGCTGCCTGATGCAGAAGAGTTTTTAGAAGACTTATTTTCCTTTGTAAAACTTTTCTTTTCATTACTCCTTTTAGAATCGCGTTTCACAGATTCACTTCCACAGGAATATGCTGAAGTAACTGATTCAAATGATTCTTTTGTGTCCTTTTTGAAGAAAATATCAGGCAATTCTTTGGAATCTAATGCATACAATGGAAGAATAAATGTTTTCTTCGAGATAGAAGTCTGGGATAGGGTTTTGATTGCAGCCTTAACGTTTTCATGCTCAGGCACTGCATGATCGTCGTGAGAGGTGCCAACATTGGATACAATTTCATCACCATCATTATTTTCTTCATCATCACTGAATTTTCCAACAGAGTCAGCATCATTCAAATTGGCATCGTCAATTTTGCCATCTTCTTGAGAACCCTCTTCAGCTTGGAATATCTGTGTTTCTGGAACTTCCAATCTCGCTTGCTTTGAACAGCTGCCAACGGAGTCAGTACTCTTCCGTTTCTCTCCAGCACAGGGTACTGGTAAGTCCGCTGAAAAGTTGTTTACAGGATCATACTCATGTTCAGAGCATGATGAATTAAGGTTTCCCACATCATACTTTGATGAAGCTTTGTACTTTAATTTCTCAAGTTCAGCTTTTGGCGTTGGCTTGTAGCTATAATTAACCTTTTTGCTTGGTGAATATTTCAGATGTTTACTCTTACTGCTAGTAACTTTCAGTGACCCAGCAGGCGCTTTTTCTGGACTTTTGATCGTTAATAAGAGTTTTTCCTTTTCAATATTCAAAGTTTCCTCAAGCTCAGCAAGTTTGCTTCCCAAAACCGATTTTGGTAATGTTGAAAGATCTTTTTTTGGCAAAACACTTGTTGAGCTAGAACCCTCAGTACTCTGAGTCCTAAGTAGTTGGTTTACCACGTATGAAGAATTTACTTTTGGCACAACCTTCTCAGCACTATCCACACTCAACGTTCTACTCAAAGATTTTCCTGAAAAAGTTAAAAGTGATATTAGGTTCTTAGTAACCTTCATAACACATGGTATTAACAAAGCATAGAACAGATACATGTAAAATAAATACTACATGTATGTGCCAAATATTAGCCACTAAAAACAACATGATTTAGAATAAAATAAAGTAAACTTTTTCATCCATTCGTCTCTCTGGAAGGGGAACCAAACATCAAATACCCGGTAATTCATAACATCAACCAAGTTTGCATGAAGTGAATATATGATTGGCAATTTGACATTGCTTAATGTATAGTCCCACCCATAAATCGGCTGTGCGACGAAATGGGTCAGTTGCATGATTCTGATTGGTCGCTGATCCATATGAGTGACATCGTTTCAATTACCGCCAAAATATAGGCTACATGGTTACTGTTACTAAGCACCACAAGCCATCTCAATCTCGCTACATATCCATTACTAAAATGGCTTCTGATGAGAATAAACCGCGCGTTGCAAGTTCAATTTAAATGTGTTTTAAAACGCCATGTAATAATATACATGTACTTGTAGCTTCTTTCCAAGATTCATAATTTTCAAGATGCCTACATGTAAGTGTGCGTAATCATGAAAAAGTGACTGTCATTAGATATAAACAACAAGAGCACGCCGTCGGGGCGTGGCATAATACGCCCATTTCTGGAGTAGTGTGGGGCAAGGTTTAATTCATTTGTTTGAAACCTTTGACTTAAGACGAAATAATAACAAAAATTAAATATAAGTAAAATGAAAGTGTCAATGACACTGTAGCTCAACTTAGGTAGGGGAATAATTTAATGGTTGACAGTAAATGGAGGAATATGAAAGGTGCTAATTGAAATGTCTAACCTGCGGCAAAGGATTTAGTGATGCAAAGAGTAAAATACAAGATGGCTGCTGGCGGCCATGTTTTTTGGCCAATTGACCCCAAAAGGACTCGTTCCCATCTACATGTACGTGTCATTGTTAACATCCATGACAAATTTTATGAAGATCTGACCAAAGCTACGACCTACAAACTTCATGATGATCAGACGAACAGTACGACCTGTAGACCGCGCCAATGGATTGAATTTTGAAATCCAAAATGGCCCGCACGAAAGGATTTAGTCATGCAAAGAGTAAAATCCAAGATGGCTGCTGGCGGCCATGTTTTTGGACAGAATGACCCCAAAACGACTCGTTCCCATCTACATGTCATTGTTATCATCCATGACAAATTTCATGACCATCTGACCACAGCTACGACCTGTAGCCCGCACCAAAGGATTTAGTCATGCAAAGAGTAAAATCCAAGATACAAAAGTAAGTTGAGCTAAAAAGGGGCATAACTCAGTCAAAATAAATTTTTAAATCATGCAGACAAAACCCATATTTGAAATTGATCTGTATTTTGGGGTGGTAAACTAATATACCAAATTTGGTTCAGTTCACTTGATTCAATCTAAAGTTATCATTTGGAAACCGCAAATCAAGTAAAATCTACATGTAAGTCGAAAAAGAGGCATAATTCAGTCAAAATCATGCGGACGAAACCCATATTCGAACGTGATCTTTTTTTTGGGGTAGTAAACTAATATACCAAATTTGGTTCAGTTCACTTGATTCAATCTAAAGTTATCATCCGGAAACCGCAAATCAGGTAAAATATAAGTCAAATAAAAGGTCGGTCGACCTCATGTCCGCCTCTAAGCGTTGGCTTGATATGACCGTTGTTTGCGCATAAAAACCTGTCTTTGGTGCTAGTAAACCTACATACCAAATTTAATTTCATTCAGTACACATTTACTAAAGTTATCATCCTGAAACCTCAAATTGGCAAAAATTCTAAGTCAAAAAGGGACATAACTCTGGTGAAAATTGGCGGGCGGAACCCGAATTCGAACTTGACCTGTGGGAGAAAGACACATACCAAATTTGGTTTAAATCTGATTAACTCTACTAAAGTTATCATCCGGACACCAACTTTTGGGGTTTTATATGTCGGGTCGGCGGACAAAAAAAGGCCATAACTCTCGCAAAAATTATCGGATTAAACCGAAATTCGAACTTGAGCTGTATTTTGAAATAAGTAATCTACAAAAAAACGGGTTTTGCATATAAACAATCCAAAATCAAGTTATCATCTGGAAATTAAAAAAAACAGAAGAAAAACTGAATTTTCTGAAAAACTGAATTTTCTATGTCGAAAAAGGGACATAACTCTGCCAAAAATGGTCGGGCAGAACCCAAGTTCGAACTTGACCTGTGTTCTGCTGGGAGAAAGTAATATACCAAATTTGGTTTGAATACGATTAACTCTACTAAAGTTATCATCCCGAAACCAACTTTCAGGGGTTTTCTAAGTCAAAAAAGGGACATACATGTAACTCTGGTGAAAATTGGCGGCCGGAACCAGAATTCAAACTAGACCTGTCTTTTCTGCTAGTAAACCCACATACCAAATTTAATTTAATTTGGTTCACTCTAACTAAAGTTATCATCCGGAAACCTCGGACGCACGGACAGACGTGCTGATTATAATAAATGTAGTCCTCCGAACACGTTGGGTCGGCGGACAAAAAATTACAAAGAGTGATTGCAATTGCAGCCAGTTATTTATATGGATCACGTTATCATTGCTAAGTACTTGGAAATCTTATATTGGGCTGACTTAATGTGTTGCATGGGCTAGTCTCATATTTTTGGCAGATTTTGTGAAAATAAATAAGAATTCACTAAGCTTTTTTATGGGAATAAATCATCAAAAATCAACATCAATATAAGAAATGAATGTAGCATGAGTTATTGGGAGATAAGGCACCGTGGTCATTGGGGTACATTTACTGAGAACTGCTTCACGGATCACACAATGTGCACTAACAACCACAGTGCCGTATCCTCAAATAACACACACACACAGAGGCATTACATTTCAGAATTTTTTGGTTGAAAATTACCCAGTTTCTGAAAATTGTGATAAAGGTATCCGGGTCTGCCCAGGTTGGGAAAAAATTTGACAAAGGTACCCATGTTCATCGAATCTGAAATAAAATGAGATTTAAATGCTGGAAATTTGTTTGGTTTTAAGCAGTTATTTTCAGTTTTAAATTGTTTAAACTGCTCTAAATTGAAAGGATGTTCTCCTGATGAAGTATATCAACTAATTTATCCTTTGATATATTGTACTGCAGATGAACCTGGGTACCTTTATCACAACTGTCCGAACCTGGGTAACTTTATCACAAAAAAATAGTTTGAGTTACAATTCAGCTTGAATTTACCCTGGGAGTGGGACATATTTTATAATTTTGATGGTTGAACCAAATGGCAACAAAGAGTGATGACATTGACAACTGATTTGACTCGGATATGTCTGAAATTAGCGATGACACAAGTTTTTGAAAAAAATCAAGTGGCGATCAAATTTTCAATGTTTTTCAAAGCCAGAGACATCTACCATCATATAGAAAGCTAAAAAAAAAAATCCTATGAATATTTTTTTTTTTCCAATTTTTTTTAATTCGGACTTTGGAAAAAAAAGTCTGTCAAACTCATTATGTCACCCAGAAGTTGCCAAATAATGTCTGTAGACACTGCTAATTTGCTTTCCACTCATAATTCAGTGTAGTAATATCTCTCCTACGTTAGTCTGTTGGTCGTGGTGGTGTATTAAGGGACAAAAAGCTTGTAACATCAATTGTCTATTTTCAGTTAGGATATGTGAAGATTGTATGTTATATATTTGGTTTCTAGCAATAACACTAATAAATGTAGAATAATTGGTTGAAAACTTGTATATGCCTGAGAAATAATCAGCACATTTGATTAAATTTAACCCGGAGGTTGATTGACATGAGACAACAACGAAGACAATCAACAGTTATACAAGTAACAGATCTTGGGCAAGACCAAGGGTTAATTTTTATTACAGAATACAAAACTATCCTGTAATGCAAATTCATGTGCCCAAGCATCAAGACTACAATAAATAAAATTGGCGTCGGATGAATACATATAAGGTGATCTTGAGAAGTTGAGTTGTACAGTACCGGTATTATAGAAGGACATGATAGACTCCAGTTATTATCGCATAACCATTTTTACATGATGTACTAAATGGAAGTTCCCACTCAGTTATAAAAGTGCATTGGAATGGTCTATAATCATTTGGTGGGTTTTCAGGAAAAAATAAGCAGACGACAGATGCAAGTATAACACAAATAAAAGTACATTTTAGTGAAATGTTCAGATAATAAGTTCAACAATTACAACCTATCATTAGATTTGTTGAACTTGAATAATATTTGAGCATTCCCTTATGGGTCACTACTCATCACTGAGTATTTGCTAGAATAGTTTTAAGAAAATACCACATACTTTCTTTTCATAAATGAAAATTGACTAACTTTTGAGTTAGATGTGTTATTTGTTTTGATAAAAAAGGTACTACTCCTGCCGATCAATCAACATTTAATTTGATGTTGATATCGGTATATGTGCAACATGTAGCAAGTGGTGTTGGGGGGGGGGGGGGGGGGGGGGGGGGTCCTGGTAACTACTCACACATGGTACAGTTAACCTAAATAAACTTGATGTGTATGTTGTACCTAAATCATGGAATACATGTAGTACCTCAATCTTGGGCTTTCTTTGACCCGCAGATTTACATGAACATGCTCAAACAATGTAAACAGGAAGTTGTCTAGCCTAAAATGTTGTTCACAATATATTATTAATGAATTGATTTCATAATATCAACACAACAATCAATTATTTTCTTCAAATTCTTGTTGTTCTCTTGTGTGAGGCAAATGTTAATGTCTTTGGGAGGGATATGAGCAGAATGTCAACAGCATTGATTTTTGAAGGACATCGGCATTAACTAAGTCATAACACGATTACAATACCTACAAAAATAAAGTTATGTACTCCATAGCGAATTGGATTGCATGGCATGAAAGTTATTGAATATTTGTTCATTTTTTTTTATGCACGAAAATAGGCTATCTATTCAGATGATTATTACATACAAAAATTTTTTAACTTGGAATTTGGCCATGTCTATGATTAATATCAATGTTCGTTGTGCACTGTTACTTATTATTCCCTCAACATTTTAATTATTTAATGTCTAAATGGTTATATACATAATCAAATCATTATTTGGTATGGTCATTCGTCAAAATGACAGCCACCACAACACTATTAAATTAAACTAAATTTGTTTCAATATATTATCTTTGACAAAATTGCACCTCAAACTTAATTACAATTGTCTGGTTCACATCCCGGTGTGTGGCTTGTTCAAAGCTTTATTTAATACTTTTTTTTATTCTCTTTAAATCGCTACAAAAATTACAAGTTTGTTCAGTGACAGGTCTGACCAGACTTCTGTTGTCACCAACACGTGTAGGCCTACTATATGTACTAGCATTGTTGTTTCCTGAGAATTTGGGCAGAACTTCCGATGGAGACACTTGCCAGATCCTTAACACCACCCGTATCCAATCACATTAAAAAATTGGGAAGAACTTCCCCTAGAGGCGCAAGCCAGATCATTATAATCAATCAAATTGATAATTTAGGCAGTTAATGCACATTGAAGAATACTACTGTGGCTAGAGAACTTAATTCATAGTCATGCTGGCAGAACTTTTCATACTATGCCCTCCATACCATTGCCACACAATGTAAATAACATTGATTCTTGTAGGGTAGTGGTATTTACTAAGTCAAAACACAATGAAAATGCTAGCCAAAAAAAAATAAAAAAAATATGCATTCCATAGCCAATTGGATTACCAATAACATGGCACGTGAGTTACTGGACGTTACAAATGATTCCTTTAACATTGAAACAAACTTCAGCACAAAATTTACTCGACGGGGAAGTCGTGTGAGATTGCCCAGAAAAGTAAGTAGTCTATCCAATAATTTATTGAATTTATATCACTTTTGAGCTCTGCAAAAAGACACGTTTTCCTCATTCACAGATTGAGAAACCGGAAATGGCCGGAACACTGTCGTCGCTACTGAAATGACAATTTGACATAAATCGTTTCTGGTAAAAATGGCATGTACAGGTAATTGCGCGGAAATATCCGCAAGACGAGAACATAACTGCTATTTATGAGATATATTTATTGGCATGAAAATAACATGACCAATTTAGGCAATTACAGTGAAGTCTGAAGAACGGAAGACAACAAGTTGAACAACAAAGAGACAACAAAAACTGAAATACATTATGATTATTTTTTCGATGCTATAAGGTTCCATTAAAAAAGTTCCAATGTTTATGAACTGGAGGAATATGATATCTAAATGAGTAGACACTTGCCATAGTAGAAATTTAGTGGAACTGTTTGCAAGAATCATGATCTATTTTTTATTGCACAACTTCGCGCAAGTCTTACCTGGGCCAATTGATTCGTCTCGGATATGTCTGAAATGACAATTTGGTCGATCACATAAACCGTTTTGGTAAAAATGGCATGTAATTGCGCGAAAATATCCGCAAGACGAGAACATAACTGCTATTTATGAGATATTTATTGGCATAAAAATAACATGACCAATGGAGGCGGCCATTTTTATTTATAATCTCTAACCTCTATGGAATTAAAATACCAGATTCTTCACACATCGAATGCATAAAAAATATAATTAATTTCTATTATAATATCTATCCTATAGATATTATTTTGGTACATATAATTATACAGATCATTAAATACCAGCAAAAACTTAAACTAACAAATTGGGGTTAGAGATTTAACATGACGAAAGGCGATGTGCGGTTTGTGAAAATATTTGATCGATGAAACAAAGCGCCACAAGTTAGATTTTACAGAAACCAAAATAATATTCCGGGTGGGTCAAAGTGAGTACTGAGCTGTAGTGTAATACTTCATTCAGAGTTTCCAGCTAATTTGTGCTTGTGGGTCCATGGGCCGTGAAGATTTTCAAGGAGCTATACTTTTACTTTCTCTCTCGTCTCAGTCTCACTTTTTTTTACTTGAAATTCCAGGAAATTCTTCCCTTTTTTGTTTATGCCGCTGCATGAATTTCCATAAGTATGTCGAGCTGGAGTGACTCTGTTAGTGTTACTGAGAGGTGCATATGGTTTTTGGATTGAGGACGTACTTTCTATTGGTTGTTTTTTTACTGGTGTGACTTAGTCCAACAAATTAGACGATTCGGATTAAGGCCTATTTTAATATTTGGACATTTATGTGGCCTTAATCCCTCATCGTCCAACCATGGGCGTGAAAAATTTGAACTCTACGAAGCCACATTTTTTATGTGGCAAGGGCATGCCCCTTTAACTTACACTGTTCGCGTCCAATGACACAAATAAAACCATAAATAAAAAACACATACCTGTTGTTGGAATGTTTAGTATCATGACTGAACTAACTAGAATATTTTTTGTCACTATTAATCCATTAAAATTTGATCAGAATACACACGTCAGAAATATCAACATCGTCTGCGTGAAGATTACGCGCCGTTTTGAGATTACGCGCCGTTTTGAGATTACGCGCATGCGTAAAGGATCAGAAATCATGGAATTTTTTAAGGCCACACCTAACTTATTTCGCAGTTTCATTGTTCCAGACCACGCAGGAGCAGGCTGATTTTTATAGACATTATGGGATATTTTTATATATCCTTATAATTTTTCGGAGTGAATGATTTTTGTTCACATCTACACACCTTCTCAAAAGTAATGGCCCTCCCGACCGCGTTACGACCGCGTTGGAGTAACGTTACGACCGCGTTACTCCAACGCGGTCGTAACGTTACTCCAACGCGGTCGTAACGTTACTCCAACGCGGTCGAGGTAACCGTCAATGCAACATAATGCGGTCGGCATGACTGTCAACGCAACGAACGCGGTCGCGATAACTGTCAACGCAACAAACGAGGTCGAGAGAATAGCTTATCAACTGTAATAATAATTATTGAATAACATTACAAACAAGAATATTCACCACAGGGAATTCAAACTTTCAGACATGAGCTCATTTTATTAAAAAAAATTAAAGAGAGAAAATGAACGACGGCCACCAATGTTAGTTTCATACAATTTTCTGATCGGAAACGGATCGATTGTAATCAATCGAGACGATAACATTTGGTTCACAAAGGAACGTTGCCAATATAATACAATGTTTTTGGCTTGGGTAATGCATGATGTATTGGTGATAATGTTTTACATTTACATTAAAAAAAAACATGTGCATGTAATAAATAAATGCAGATCATATTGATCGCGCTGCGCGAATTAATAGAGATGCAATTGACATTTCTATCAAACAAAACATTTGAGTTCACGTCGCAATGTACATGTATTCTTTGAATATTTAATATTCAGCGTCACCTAATACAGGTCGGTAACCTGTACGCCAAGGGTCCGATGTCATTTGAAATCTTCGTGATGGTACACTAAAACACACATGTACATGCACGTGGGTAATCAATGCAAATAATTTAAAATATTAATTATCCATGTGTTGTGCAATTCCTATGAAATTAACAAACAGCGCTCTGATTTGGTAACCAATGATTTGTCATTTTCACTGACAGACTTCGGATCAAACGCCTGCCGCGAATGATTGACAGCGGTGTCAATGAACTCAAACACAATTGGGGGCGTGTCTTCGGTAAATCGCCCGTGTCAGGAACTGACCTGGGCCTAAAGTTGAAATTGATACCCCGTGACTCAAACAGAATTCTCGATTGAACACACTGTGCTGTAATAACTTCGTCGGTTTTGGTTGGCTAGTGGGCAGCGTGCATCACAATTACCACTCGATGAGGTCGTGTTATTTCCATGATGATGAAATAATGAAATCGTATTCAAACGGCTTCGAAGAGTTCTTCATGTACGTTTCAGTAATTGTCCGCTATTGTATATAAAGACAATCATATGATAAATATTAACTTTCTTTTTACCGTAGTATACTACATGTAGTATATAAGTTTAATAATTCAGTTAAATTCTGTTTTTCTTACCAGAATTAAATCACTATAATTCAATTATTTATTTGTCTTCATCAAATATTTGAAAACATATATACATTTGAAGATCCAAGCGCTGTCCCACGCAATCGATAACAAATTAGACAAATTTGTATTTTTTCTAGCATCTCGGGTTGAAATAAATCTTTAATATACATGTACATGTAGTCACCATCACAGAAATCGCGAAAACACACAAAAATGTCCACCGTTTTACCATCGATCTATATTTACATACAATTATGGTTTTACATTGAAAACTAGTACAAACTATCATAATTTAAACGCTCTTTATTACATACCACGTTTCGGTGGAAATATGGACGCTTTTTATAAGAAGCGATAATTTGAATTTTTGCAAGACTGACAACAAGTGAAAGCCGATATCTGGTTATAAAAACCTCATATGTAAATTATAGAAACCTTTACATGTAGTTCATGAGTGGCAAAAACGGCACACATTCTGCAACATAACCACCGCAAGATAAACGTGCAATGATATCTTATGCACACACGGGTACTGGGACATTTTTTTTTATCATTTTATTATGACATTAATTAAAAATTAATATAATAAAATAAAAAGTTCCCATCCCCCTGTGCATTTTATCTTTTGCACACATTTATTTACATTATTCTCCGAAATTCGTTATCATTTCTGCTGACAAGTATATCATGAAATATCAGCAATTCAAATCATAAGTCTACACATAATGGCTTACCTATTTCATTTCAAACGTCGATGCTGGACAAAATATATACGGTAATTCAATGTCCCGCTAAAAAAAACACACCACCACTACCAGATAACTTTTCTGTAACTCCACCCACATTTGAAAATTGATCTTCTAATTGGTCAGATTCACACCCTGAACGGAGACTGACATACTGCTGCGGAGAAACGACAAACATCATGCTTACACTGCGCGTTTTAAATCTATTATAGTTGACGAAGTTAACCGACTACGAAACCAGAATGATAGTTAATAGTAGTTTATTTACTGTTGATAAGCCTATTAGATATATTCTTTGTTCCGTTTGCAACGACATGTACATACATTCATGTACATGTATGTTTACTCTCCAGCAGCCAGCATTTCTATAGCGGACATATACAGTAGGGCATTACTTTCGTGCGTAGTGTTTTACTCCATATATATTGCGAAACACGACCGCTCCATGCGATACACTATTACAATGACAGAACCTGTATACAATGTATACATGTATGACAAACAAAGTCTAACACGAGTCAAAAGCTGCAAATAAACTGCCTTTTTTGGAACGAATGCGTAGATATGTGATTTTCGGTGAGTGGTGAAATTACACTAAATTAATCATACATGTAGGTCATCGTAAATAAATCAAAAAAAATTGAACAGTATAAAACCAAATAACGTGACTCATCGTCTGTTTACTTTTCGGCGTGGTGATTGTAATCTCCAACGTGTGTGCGTTGATCCTTAACGCAACGCGTTTAATGTAAACGCGGTCTGCTAGAGACATCAACGCAGTCTGCGTTAAACTACAACGCGGTCCGTTGATTTCCAACGCGGTCGTAACGTATCACCAACGCGTTATCAACGCAAAGACCGCGTTGCGTTGGCGTTACGACCGCGTTACAACCACGTTGATGACCACGTTAAAAGGGCCACTTATTTTGAGAAGGTCTGTATATATTAAGTATATTTGTAATAAGCGCTAGATAAAAACGCTAACTGGCTGTCAAGCCACATACAGTACAAAGACGCAAGGAAAGCTATAGTGGATGGGTGTCAAGTAGGCCTTCAGCTTCAACAATTGGAAAGTTTATGCCTAACATGTTGAATTTGTTTTGATATGCGAGTATTACTGTGGTCATATATTTAATGTGAAATTTGTAGTGATAAATCGAGATATATATAGCATCGTCGTCGAAATTGCTAGAAGTTTCATAGCAGACGTCTAAATGCAATTTTGGGCGCAATTTGTTACCGGATGGGAATATATTCGCTGCCACGTGGTCTTGTATTTTATACATATAAAAACGAGCTTCGCTTTGATAATTGAGAATGATTATTTGATTCTTTACGAGGCCGATCGTGCGACAAAATGTCCTGCGATTTTCCACCGCACATGCTACGATTTTACCTATATATAGCCTACAATATAGGCTTAACCGGTGCCCGATATTTGTCGTACGATATATATCGCATCGTACGCGTGTGCGGCGCGCTAAGGCATGTTTAGGTTTTCCGTATAAATAATAATATTATATGTAGGCCGGTCTATTGCCAATTGTGTAATTTCCAATTTAACACAGTCAGTCAACTATTTTCGGTACGGTAGCGTATGTACAGGTACATACTTAAATTTATCTACAAGTTTTACAATATACGTTTAAACACGTACACATATATAATCCGGCTTTTGGTGACAATTTGGTCATAGTTTTCGACTTGTGAACATTTCATGGGGCAGGTGGTCGTTGAATTCATCGATTACAACTGATTTTCTTACACGAAAATCCACAGGAATACGAATATAATCCACATAAGTGACTAATAATAATAACTATTACCCATACATATCATACTCTCGTCGAATCTTGACATACCGGAAAGCTTGAAAGACCAAGCATCCGGTTAACCGGTTAATCAATTTGAATTTCAAAACTAATAAAATAATTTCCATATCCCTTCAAATATTGTTTACTTAAGAAAAGGCATCTTTATTTTTGGTACAAAAATATCAATGGTATAATTTTGATAAGAACACTTCTATGATGAAAATGTCAACAAAACCGGACGAACAGACCCTTATTATTGTTATTTATCAAACAAACAACATTTGGCGCTAATGTGCTATCTATAAATGCCAACAATTTGACCCAGTTAATATTTCCATATCTGCACGGCATATATTGATTTTCACGAGTAATCAATTTGTGTGGCTTTTATTTTAGAAGCGTGACGTCATCATTATCGTCTGTATTTGAAAATGGTGATATGTTTTCGACTCCGAGATTAAACTAACCAATCTGTAATTCTGACAACTTTTATATCATAATCTATGTTTGAACACAAAGAATACTATCTCCGCTACAGGTAAGACTCGTGTATTTGTAGAAAATTTCAGATAGAATGGTATTTTGAAGGGGTTATATCGGTGGTCACTGGTGTTGACCTGCTTCAAAATTTGTGCAATCTTGATTTTCAGCTGTTTTATTAGACTAGAAGGAGTAATACAATCGTAAATGTCCAAATATTAAAATATGTATTAATCTGAATAGTCTAATTTGTTGGACTAGGTGTGACTGTGATGATTTGCCCTAGGTCCCCATTTGCGGAGGTCCGACGAATTCGTGGAGTCCCTTAAAATGGGCTAAAGTATTGACTTTAAACTTTAAAGGCATGAAACGCGTGTATATGTCAATTGAGACGTATTTTAAATGAATTATGACACTATCATCATATATATAGTGTAGGCTTGCCACGATTATTTGATTATTTGACTAACCTTTGACAGGTGCGGTAGTCGACGGTTATTTACTTTCGTCGACTAATCGCTCAAGGGGGGGGGGGGGGGGGGGGGGTGTGGGTATGGTTGTGTATGTAAGCAGTATTATGCAAAAATGTGGCTTCGTTTGTCTTTTATGTCGCAGCCGACGTTTGGCGGTCATCTTCAAAGAATTCGGTGGGCGAACATGTTCTCACAGTCATGGTGGGCCAGCGGCTTCCTTTGATACCATGTTAGGGCCTTGTCATTGTTTATAAATTTTGTTTAACTGTGAATTTATGGATCAGTAATTAGCAATCATCATAGCCAAAATGGACGATGTCCAACGGACTGCATCTATGTTTCATTTTTCAAATTTCATACTGTAATACGGTCACTATTATTCACAAAGTTCGCGGGACATAGAATGTTCAAATTTACTCTTGAGACAGTTAATCAGTAACAAGTTTGTGTCATCACTTGCTACATACATTACATTCTCCAATGTGGTAACGTATATAAACTATTAATTTGTAATTAACAAGCAGCGTGCACACACCGAAGCCCGCGAAATAAACTAAGTGCTCGATATACCGGTATGTCAGGTGACATATTATTTTACTGGCCAAACATTTTTGCCCAAATTGAAAACAAATATTAGCCAAATTAAATCCTCATTTTCTGGGCGGTTCACAATTGATGGCCGAAATATTTGTTTAAAACTTTATTTGTTACTCAGAATAAAATCATAATTAAATCAATACAAAAACAACTTTAAATATAAAAACATTTATCTTACAATATAGCTATATTTCATCAAATACACGCGAAAACGCCTAGGCGGTTTCCGATCTTGTATCCTGGATGGCAACAAGGATATCTTCGATGGCAACAGCTGGTGCACGTGCGTTTCGACAACTGGCTTGTTTTCAAAACAAAACGTCTAAATAACCAACTAAAAGTCGTAAAATAATATACTCGTGTGCTACGAATGTAAAATAATCAATAATTAGTTCAATAAAGTTGACAAAATGTGGAGACAGGGCCCAAAAAGCTAAAAATAACCACCCAAAAATGTTTGGAAATCGAAAAAGTAACGAAGTTTACACATTGTTTACAGCGCGCACGAATACGGACTATTTTGACAATTTCTATTTTAGGGAAGTAGGGAATTCCCCGTAATTCAGTACGGTCTTGATCAAAAGCTACTGAACGCATTTTTATTCGATAAAATACAGAAGGGAAAATCAAATTAATTTTATCTTATGTTAAGGATATAAAACAGAATACTTACGAAAAGTCCGTGATTTATTGCATTTCCTCTAAATGGGTTATTTTAGTGCGAGTCGGAACTCGATTGTCGAAGTGTCGGAAAGTTCAAAATTCACTAAAACTCTGAATGGACAGTCATCTCCGGCAATGCCTCTCGCCAACACTATCACTATCCAAGGAGATTGCACCATAAAATAATACAATTATCCTGTTAAAAGTGACAATTATGTCGAACATATGAAACGAAAATATCGTCGCCTCTTCATTGAATCGGATTCCAGCCAAAGTGAATTTGAATAGTGACGTGAATTTCTCAGAATTTGACTTATCACAACGTCGCGTGCTGAGAATTGTGTACGTTGTGTGTTGCGCGTAATAAAATAGTTCCTGTTTTAAATTGAGTTTTATTGCATTTTTATGGGACGAATTGTAAGATAAATTGGTTATCATCACCCTGTGTGTTTCCGAGATCCGTATTCAAGTCTCGCTGCCTTCTCTGGGCTGTCTATCGACTCGTCCTACGGACTCGTCGATAGACTGCCCAGAGAAGGCAGCTCGACTTGAATACGGATCTCAGAAACACACATGGTGGTGATAACCTATATGTATTATACAAATATATAGGTATGCGCTACTAAGTAGGTTGCTACCGCTAACTAATAAAGTAATGAGCTGTGTTAGTTGTCATCGCTATTTTCGCCGACATAAAACAAATGTTGCATATTATTGTAGGCCTTTAAAAATTGAATATTTGCTTAACCGGGGAAAAAATATTTCCTTACCCTTTTTTGTTTGCTTAACCCATTTTATTTCCTTACCCTTTTTTGTTTGCTTAACCCATGTTTCAGAAATTCCTGTCAATATTGTGATACAGATTAATTAAAGGGGTACTGTACCCCAATTTCAATAAATTCCTGGTGACAATAACGATCTAATATCAATATTATATTTTAAAATAACTAATTTGAGTCGACGATGTATACTGAAAACGTTCCGGTTAACAGGCTATCACAAAAGTTAAATTGAATTATTTAATATAAATTCATTTATGGCTGGAGTCATAAAATGGGGAATTATGCCAGTACGAGTTACCGTTCTTGAAATAGTATCTGTTGCGTGTCTTTTGTCGACGGCCGTTCGCGAACATTATTGAGTTGCAAACAAAACATGTTACCTGCAAAAGGAAGGCCCGTTATAACCGATTCGGAAAAAGGAGAAAGAAACAAGAGTCATAAAGCGTCAAGTATTTTTATAGGGAGTGAGATTGTTCGATGGAAGAGATTGAAGGCATCAATCGAAACTGTGAGCAATGAACTTCCGGTTCTTCTTGCGACCTGCGTCTTCTCAGGTGAAGGTCAAACCATGGCGCGTAGTTTGAAATCATAATATTTTTGTTTTCAAGATCAATATTTTCTTCGCTAAATTAGGTTTATACGAAACTCATATAAACACGAACACAATCTAACTTGAAAGTTATTTCAATGGGAGTGAATAAAAAAAATGGCCTATGGTATTTCTGTGTACAGTACCCCTTTAAGTCATTGTGACTACAATTGCATGTGTTACCAGTAACCTGGTTAATTAAGATACTTCCCTCAGCTTTGATGCCAGGTGTTTTGATAATGAATGATGCGAGATTCACAAAGAATTGGTCACACTGACAGGATTCCCTTCCTAACTGTGTGTGTTATAACTACCTTGTACTAGTATATAAAGACTGATTCAAAACCAAACATAATTTTCTAAACAAATAACAGTGAACACATTGAAATGACAACCAATTATCAGTCTTTTAGTTTACATATAGTTTCTCTGTCACAACACTTTACAGTGACACTGAGTTAAACAGTGATGTAGAGAGCTTAGAGCTTTCTGATGAATGGCAACAAGCCATATTTCCGACTAAATCCTGAAAATCCTGAAAAATTACCAATAATTCTGATGTGGTTAAGGAGTCGATTATTTAGGGCATTACTGTATTTCATTATAGCAGTCAGTCATTTGTTTTCGATTTCTTAGCCACAGTAGGCCTACTGTCACTAATGTCCCTTTACAAATATGCAACTGAAGACCTTCTACTATATTTCATTAATATAAATGTTTTAATTCAACCTCACCTTCACCACGTGCATAATAACAGTTTTATTTGTACTTCGCGTACATCCACACAGTTCCGCTCACTGTCTCGAGGTGCCCCTTCTATTTACATTGGTTCCACGCACATGCAAGTCTTGCGTCATGCCTAGAGACGTGCTTGACAACAATTTGATTTAGAGGTTTGAACCAAGTGCAAGTTTTATTAAAAGTACAATTGTTTTAAAACTATTTTTATGGTTAACCACCCATCTTTAATTTAGCCCTTCCGTGACTGGAGCTTCCTGAAATTTTTCGAAAACCCTGTGCCAATGCATTCTAGGGAGCCTCGCATATACATGTATAAGAGAATACTTTGGCCTTACAATATTGACCTTGTAAGCCAGTGCATTCTCATATATATGCAAGGCTCCCTATGGGAGACTTGCATACCCGGTATATAAGAGAATGCGGCACCATATATTTAATGCTGAACCAGTGCAGCTTCCATCATGAAATGCTTAAGATTAACAAAAAAACGCTCATTAGTCTAGATGCTATCCATCAATCAATTTCACCTTTTGCTCATAAATTTGTTCTTCCAAGTCACTCGTTGAGAACTTTCAACACAGTATTTGCTGAGGACAACACTGATAATTTGTATATATTTTCAGATCATGGCTCATCCTAGTAACAATGAAATTGAAGCAAACATAAGGAATATTCTTCGAGGTCCTTCAACTCATCACACATCCTCACCACAGCCTATCAAAGTTGACAATCATTCCAGAGATGTTCGTAACTCAAACTATGTCCAAATGGGGCACAGACATGAGGAATATAGACAACCGAGAAGACATGATTACCAGCCATATAACAGTCCCAATAGAGGCCGCGACCATGGTTATGGTCATGGCTACGAAATGAGTAGAAATGAGTACTATCAGAGCTCGAGTCCCAGTGGATATGGTTCAGAACATCACATGGATAGTAGCCCTCGTGATAATAACAGGTATGACAGGAATGCTCGACCTACAGGTCATGGAGCACATAGAGTCCAGCCACTAATGGACGTTCCAGTTGCTAAAGGTGGACAGATGGGTTATGGCAAAAACAGGTCAGTGCAATCTCTATTTGATGACGCAAAGAACAGTCAGTCGCCACATAAAAGAAACCAGCCTGCCTTAGCTGTCAGTGTGAACAGGGATGGCAACCAAGAAAGGAAAGTGTCGCAGTCAGTTGACACGGGTCGAGTATCTGACGACAGGCGGAGGGCATCTCAGAACACAGCGAATTATCCGAGTGATGGTGGTCAAAGTAGAAGAGACAGGCAAAGGAATAGAGATGAAGGTAAGCATGGTTTAAAGGCAGCTGGTATTGCTGTTAAAATACTCACATCCGTTAAAACCAACATAGACAGAAAGAATATTAAAATATAGACATACCGTATTTTGTTCTAAAACCAATCATAAATATTGCACAAATAGTATGTTATTGTCAAGTTGTTATGTTTGTTACCGTATGTAAACAAAAGTAAAAAATGTTACATAACCTGGCATTTGTTTACATAACACAGCATACAAACATGACAATAACACACTATTTACGCGATATTTATGAATGCCATAAGACATGCCTTTAGATTTAATAGGCGGCTAATATGGGGACATTTTGGGGGACCGAGGTGATGGGTTTGAGTGAGGGGGGGGGGGGGGGGGGGTACCCCCTTGTGACTATTGGGGGTACAGGGTTTTCCCCGGGGAGAATTTGTTTTTAAAGTAAACCTAAAATGGGGGCTGTCTGGTTGTTCTGAAGCATATGAAAGGTGAAAGAAGTGAACCAATGGCCCCAATATCATTTCCTGTCCCTTATATTTTCAAGTTTTGTACGTCACAATTTATTGAATATTGGTATTATATTGGATCATTTGACATCAACAAAGCCATTTTATAGATGTATGGTGCTTGAAAGTTCACCAAGCAGTTCACCAACACACTGATCATGGGTATTTCCAATTAAAATTTAATTTAATCTTTAACTACATGTACCCGGTATATGTGAACCTGAAAAAAAAAAGTTAGAAAGTTGATTTGTTGTGGTCAAATGAAGCAATATACACACACAAACAGGTCATACAAAGGGTGATTTTGCAGTGACATTTTGTCAAATGTGCCCTCTAATTTGGGGACATTTCTATAATTTGGGGACATCGGTAAACGCTGTGAGTTGTGGGGAATATTAAGGCCTGCATAAGAACAACATACCCGGTATGTCTATATTCAGGCTTTCCGCCAGGGGGATTTTAATGAGTCTGTGTTTGAGAAACATATAACTCGATGAGAAGACTATGGTTCATCTTGTCGGGCGAATTTTTTTTGATTTGTTACTGAAAAGTAGCCATTTCCTTGCATCTGAGATAATCACAAAGCAATCCAAAACTAAGTATGTTACGCAAGTTGATCATTTCCATGGGTGCATTAATTGTGTTGATGGTATCCAGATCATTAATCATGTAATTACGCACTTAAGACTGCTGTCTGAGTGAAGACTAAATAAATGAACAAGCTACGAGTTAGTGTTTACAAATTTATAACTTACAATAATAATCCGACAGGTATACTTGTACTAAAAAGCATCTATGCATTGACAATAAATAATACCTAGCAAGGATTTTTGAATTAAGTATTTCCTAGAATTTCAAGTAGCTTCCGTGAAAATGAAACTGAAAGGATATATTCTGTCAATCGTAAAATTATTTGAGCGCTGTGATTAGAGATGGGTGGTATTGAAATTTCAAGCTCGGTATCGGTAAATTTTCGTCGATTTACCGCGGTATCGGACTATCGGTACGGTAATCGGTATTGTTATTAAATTACAAAACCAGAGCAGAGATTCCCGGTAAATTGCGGTAATTCAAGTTTTTAACTGAACATTAGAGATGTATATATGCCCACGGATTTACTACATTCGTGACAACAACTAAATGAGGCAACACAATGACCTACACAATTATTCAATTAAGTGATATTCACACATCTCTTTGATGAATTACACGCACGCCGTCGCACCGCTTTTGAAAAGAATAAGAGATTGCATCATTGCATGGCTACAATATCTACATGTATACGTGTCAATTTCGTCACATTTTCGCGAGTGACTAGAATTGTGAGTAGTAATGACAGTGATCACAATTCACAAATCCCAATCAATAGCCGCAACGCCGAAATAAATCTCAGAATTTAATCAATTGATGGATCTGTTCTATTTTTAGAAAGTGAAAGTAGATTCTGATTCACTGTATAAATGAAATCGGACCTTATTTCTGTTTATGCCGCTTGCATTGTCGGTGTCTTTCAAGTCACCAAAGCCACATGCTATACAGACTGCCACCACCTGAGTATTACACAGTGAGTCAGTGTGGCATTGACAACGTTACAATGTAGCAATACATTACAGCACAGCTTCTTTGATACACTGTGTTGTGTGTATCTATTCTAACAACTGCATTGATTGTTAGGCCTGTAACTAGGTCGGCCATCTGTGAGTGTTTATTCCTTTTGCTCGCTCAAGGCCTCTCAAACTGATAACAGGTCACCGACACGGTCAGCTGAGTTCTTATCAAGTGGATGCTTTTTTACCAGTCGGGTTCTTTGTGATGGTCGGATGGATTTGTATAATTCTGAGATTAATTTTAATTAAAGAACCGAATCAAAACTGTTTACTGAGAAACTTTACTCAATACGAAGACACACAAGTTGGCAACACATGAATAATTTCAGTACCGAAAATTCGTTATTTTTATTTTTTGATTCTGTACGGTAAATTGGTATTACGTTGATACCGATACCGCACGGTAAATACCGAGTACCGCCCACCTCTAGCTGTGATGTCATACCGCAGAGTTTATCTACAGGGGATATTTATAGCGGCGTAATGTGAATGGTACCGTAGCGAAATCTTTCAAACGAAATTGGAATGCGTAGCTTGTTCAATAGTCTGCATTAGTCCAACAGCTACAGTGATGACTGCTGCTGTATAACAGAGTTTTAGCCAACGTGTTATAAAATATAATTTTGAGTTTTGGCAGGAAATGTGAACACGTGCGTCATTGTAAAATCGTAAAATCAAAATGAATTGCAAAATATGAACTCCGCAGAGGGATCCATTAATTATATAGTACCATAGTACTAGAGCTGAAACGGTTGACCCATTCTTCTAACCGGTTAACCATCGGGGTTAACCGGATTTCAACCGGTTAACCGCTAAATTTCTAGCGGACTTCTCTCACACTAATTATGTCGACATTATGCCATGCTCCAGGGACAAACCTAGGTGTGAAGTAGTAGCTGAAATAAAGACCTTATTCACGGCATTTAACGATATTCAAAAACACGCATTCATTGTTCTTTGCTGGCTCTCGTGATGGGGAATGAGCAAGTGAAATTTGTGAATGGCAGGAGAGATCGCTTATTTGCCGTGATCAGCATATGTTTGGGCATTTGTAAAACGAGTAAAATAGTATGGGTATTGGTAAAACGAGTAACAAAACTATATATTAAAGATCTGTAATATATCACTATCATCATTGGTATATCCTCCAATGCATTATATATACAGACAAGAAAGTAATAACTAGAGAAAAAAAAGGAAGGTCATGCAGTTAGGTCAGACTCGCAGTCCTATTCCGTATTCGAGCTATTCGTCGGTATCATGATAGCGGACACTAGTGTTGGGAGGTTATATAATTTACGTTTCGGTTTCGGTTTTAGTATGCAATCACTTAACATATAGCAATTACTGCCAAATTGAGTGTTAATTAGTCCCACAGGCACAACCAGTTACAGAGTAGCATGGAGCATCAATTTCCTTGATAAAAGGGAAGATTATTGAAGAAGTGTTGGGTTGCTTCAACTACGATGTCTGTTTGGTCACTCAATTGAATTGATCATATTAAATCACAACAGCTGATCTCAATCTTCAAACTTTGTCGACTTACATAGTTTTTATAAACCCCACTGTAAAACAGTTTTATATATAGTATGTCGTGGTGTGGTTCCAATTTGAATCCATGTTGCTTTCGTGCAGTATGCCACACAACGCCACTTTTACGTTGTCACTTCCTTGTGTGCATTCAGGCTTGATACACAGTGACTGCACACGTGCTTTTGTCGGAAGAAAACTTCAAAGGGTCGGAATTGATTGAAGGTCGCCGACACTTCCAGACAGTTCGAGAATTGCTACTAAGTACCTGATACTACCGCGTGTACCAATTAATGCTTGCATTGCACTCTACTATCGGTGACACAGGATTTAGTATTAGTTTTGCATCATTTAACCTAATATTTTGAGGATTATTCACGTTCACATTCAACTGACAACGGGATGCGGTTACGTCCGGTTCATTTTTTTCTAACCGGTTACGTCGCTAACCGGTTAACCGTCTAACCGTTTCAGCTCTACATAGTACGGGATCTCAGAGCATCAGTAGTTTCATCCACGGATATCCTGAGCACAAAAATCTCCTGACTCAGCAGTTTGACATTCTTTGATCAAATTATGTAATCGTACCATAGCAAGGGATCTCCGAGTGTGAGTAGTTTTTCCATGGAAATCCCGTATCCGTACTCAGCACTCTGACATTCTTTGATGTCACCGTGACATTATTACGCTGTGTATAACTCGCTTTTTCAATGCACACCAACCATCACGTTGTAGTTTTGATGCTTTTATTTCAAAGGGTTATACCTGTACCGGTAATACACTGTGCGCAATTGACCCGCTTTTTCACCAATATTCTGTTTAACTCCCGTTGCAGCTGGATTATTTACGGCATATTGCTATTGACTTTTGGTACATGTATGAATCAAACAGATCATCTGCGAGAAGATTGGGGCCATCCTACAGACGCTGAGCCGTACTAACGGAAACCCTGCTATATTTTAATATTCTTAACAGGGCTTTGTAAACAGGAAAATATCATATTTTGAATGATTGCTCTATTCTACTTTTCATTCAAGTCTGAATTTAATGTGTCTGTCATTAGCAGAAGCATCACCAAATTAACCCTCTGGGAACCTCATTCTGCTTAGGCCTCAACTGCTGTGGGAGACCTACTATAGGATCAGATTGAAGTTCCCAAATTGAAGTTGGTGATGTTCACCCATTAGTTACCTCGATTATGCATTTTATCTTCTGCAAATTAGGGATATAGAAACAGGGCTGGATTCACCTGGATTCTGGGATGTATCAAAACAATGTTAGATTGAGACCATAGATCTATACATCCCAGAAGATGAGTCCTACGCATAATGAGGTTCCCAGAGGGTGAATTTGGTGATCCTAGCCTGCTGTGCGGGATAGCATCACTAAATTCACCCTCTGGGGACCTCATTCTGCAAATGACAGGCACACTAAATTCAGGCTAGTTTTCATTCCTTCAAAGTTATTGCAGTTTGCGGTTATTTTGAGATACTTATTTACTATTGAGCAGGATTCAAATTTTTTTTAAATTGCCAAATAAAGTAACGTTTCGCAAACTTTTTTGCCAAAAGTTTCAAGCCTACATGTATGCCAGTAATTACTTCTCAGAAATCACCAGATCTCACTTAATACACATGTACTGGTACTTGTAGTTAATCAGTACCTTTCAACCCTTTTGTTTGGATAATTATCCATGATGATTACATGTAGGTGCTATTACGGCATACTTTCTTAATTGACAGTACCTTACTTTATAGTTTTGGGGATTGCATTTTATTCTCTTGTTTTGCGTATTTTTTTATAGTTCTTTTTCCTATTGTTTTATAGTTTGGGTTTTCTTAAAGGATTACACTGGTGAAGTTTTTCTCAGTCATTATCGATGCCCGTTAATCTACTGAGCACGTTGTCAAAAAGATTTTTGTGATAAGCCCTTCCATAACTGAAGTTATGCTGGTTCATGTGATTGAATATTCCATTGTGGATAATGCAGTCTGAATGGTTAATCTTCCTTTGTGTGACATCATATGAGGGAATCTGGGATTAGTAGTAGCCCGGATTACTAGTGACACACAGTATATTTTTTCAATTTGGCCAAAGTTTCTGAAAAGTTGCCAAAAAAATAAATAAATGGCCAAAAAATTGAACCCTGACATTAAGTGCTCTGTGTTCTATATATTATATATATTGTTTTCTAGTATGCTGATTCTGAGTGTTCTCGTTTAGGTTGCTACAGATGTGGGGAGGAAGGCCACATGTCAAGAGAGTGCCCTCATCTACACTCAAAATGTGAGTGAGCCTTTGATGTGATATGAATTAAATATGTTTAGATAGTGTACATGTACCGGTAGCTCTTATTGGTGTATAATATATTAACGGTATGTATTTAATGAAACAAAAAGTATGTAAGTCACTTTAAATTTTGTAACTGATCTACATTTGCTATTTGTATATAGTGATCACCATCATTATAAGAAGTGCACTTACGATTTTGAGCGCAAGAAAAATTCAGCAAACTGCATGAACACTGCCAAATCCAAAGTGATAAATAATCAAGTAGTTAGATACCGCTATTCTCAAAGTAATTGACCAGAAAAACGGGGTGATACCCCGGTCATGACCGCGGTGATACTGGTAATAAGCGGTAGCGGTATCGAGACGGTCATGGCGGTGGAGTTACGGTATTGGGCGATAATGATACCACGGTCTTTTAGCGGGCACCGCATTAATTTTGTTGAATACCGCAGTGATTTTCATGGAACTCTTTAAGGGGAGGTATTTACTCACATATACTTGTTCGCGTTAACAAGCGGTATCAGTACCGCGGTATTGGAGGATACCGCGGTATAGTACCGCCATATTAACGGGGTGACACCACGTTATTGGTGGTCAATTACTTTAAGTATAGCGATACATGTAGATGTGTTTTTTATTTCTGAAGAATCATATCGCGATACATTTTAACAGATGTAGTATCGCAATCAGCTTATTCCCATATTTTGAAATATTTGTCGACTACTACTACTACTACTGCTATATACATGTACCGGTATACAGTTCCTTAGTGGCTGTGAGTATTAAATCTAGCATTCATCACTATAGTGTCCAACTAAACAGTATAAATTGTTTCAGTGTGACTATATAAGCTTAGGCATAGAATGGTATACATGTATGCTATTAGAAATTACAACTGGAATTATCATTATACCAGGCAACCATTCATCACTGCAGGTTTAAATTTCAATAATTTTTAAGTCTTCAGTAAATCGCGATACGCATATCGTATCCTCGATCATAGCAAAAATTGCGATATCTATCTTATCATAGCAACATACCGTATCATAGCAGGGGTTTATTGTTACTAGCAGTCCATAGATCGTTCCTGTCAGACGATCTCCAGTGATTTCCAGAACAATTTGCAGTTACCGGTATAGGTTTTTGAGACCACATGGGTCAGAGTACATGGTTATCATAAAAAGGGGAAGCAATATTAACTATTTCAATCGGGAAATTAGTTTGTGCAGCATTAAAGATCCTGTTCCAGTGAATTCTCTTATATATGCTTTCATATTTAACAGAATTCACTGGCTTACAAGGTCAACGTAAATATTGTTAGGCCATTATATTCTCTTATTCCCCATGGGAGACTTCCATAATTATGCATTGCCACAGGGTTTTTGCAAAATTTTAGGAAGCTCCAATCATGGAAGGGTTAAGTGAATGTATATAACTATATATACTATGAATTATTGATGCCTTCTTTACTGTTATACAGGTTGTATGAAGTGTGGCGTTACTATGAATTATTGATGCCTTCTTTTACTGTTATACAGGTTGTATGAAGTGTGGTGTTACTATGAATTATGTATGCCTTCTTTACTGTTATACAGGTTGTATGAAGTGTGGCATTACTATGAATTATACATACCTTCTTTTACTGCTATACAGGTTGTATGAAGTGTGGTGAGGAGGGACACATTCTAAGAGACTGCCCAGACACCCTATCTAAGAAAGGTATGCAACCTAATGCCGGGTTCATATCACACCTGGATATAGTGAGTCTGACATTTGCAGAATGAGGTCCCCAGAAGGTGAACTCAGTGACGTATCCCACACAGTGGGCTAACATCACCAAATTCACCCTCTGTGAACCTCATTCTGCTTAGGCCTCCACTGCCATGGGAGACCTACTTTGGATCACATTGAAGTTCCCCAGTTGAAGTTTGTGATGTTCACCTATTAGTCATCTTGATTATGCAATTTATCTTAGGAGATATAGAAACTGAACAGAAAGGAAAAAGTAACTAAAACAATGTTAATTTGAGACTATAGATACTTCCCAGAAGATGAGGCCTAAGCAGAATGTCAGACACACTAAAAATATTCAGACTTGGTTCGTACGCCTACCCTGGAAAACGGAAAATACTGGAAAATGAACTATGAATTCCAAGTTCTGGAAACCATTGGAAAAAATTGATATGTACAACTAAGCTCTCTAAGTATTGACCACTCTAACAAGGTTACAGGCCTGTCTGGACCTTGGTCTTACAAGTCCACTGCGGTCAAACCATCTCACCGTAACAACCGGCAGTACCAGACCGTATTCTGACTGAAATAGCAAGACCTATAATTTCCCACAAAGCTATCTAATTTATGAAGGTCGAATTTGAGGGTCGAGGATCTAATTATACATACATATCGTGCACACGAGTTTCCCCAGGACCTCGATGTTGCTTCGGGTTTTCCCTGTTTGCTCTTAAAGCCGCTAAATAAATTTAGTTCGATGAAATATTGTGGGTATTTTTTTTTTGGAGTTTTGATTAGGTGCAAACCGCTAAGAACATGGTGGTACAGCAGTATCAACATCACGGTCAATCGCTTTAAGTTAATCTAAAAGAATTTGTTGCATATTTATTATGTGTTCGAATCTGGAAATGATACCACTGATGATAAGGGTTATTTATCACATACAGTAATGCCCTAATTAATCGACTCTTTAACCACAGCAGAATTATGGGTAACTTTTCTGGATTTAGTCGGAAATATGGCTTGTTGCCATTCATTGGAAAGCTCTCCCCGAGAGCTTTCCGATGAATGGCAACAAGCCATATTTCCGACTAAATCCTGAAAAGTTACCCATAATTCTGCTGTGGTTAAAGAGTCTATTAATTAGGGCATTACTGTAGGTCTATAGACTGGTACGTGGATGATATGAAAATGCCGGTAAATTAATGAAGACTGCTTCATTAGGAATTTATGGATTGGGTTACTGGTTGTTTGTATTGGCGCATTAATTTTAGCGAAATATTTTCTGTGTTTTATTTTATTATCAGTCTAGTGTTTAGTAAAAATTGAATACATTTAAATGAATGTTCTGTTAGGAAATACATAGGTAAATTTAATCATTCATCTTCGCTAGTTCATGTTAGCATAATAGTTACTATCTAAAACAAAAACAAACTTGTTATCGTGGAGCTAATTATAGGAGCAAAGCGTGATCTGTCTCATTAATTATTCATCAGCTATTTATCAACAAGGTAGCTTGTTCGTTTGGTTGGCTTTCAAACTAATTAATTCTTTTAAAACTTTTCATCCTCCGATTTCCCTCCACCACCTTTTACAGGAAATTTAGAAAACACATAATTAATAATCAAACAAGTAATTTTCTTTGGCTATTTGCCACTTACTCCAGCGCTCTGCTGTCATCCCTAATTTTCATCTTTTAGGGAGTTAGTGGCGCACTCATATCGCCCACTTCTATTCCAATATTCGGTTATACTTGTATACTACCAGTTCACATTTTGAATTTGATTATCATGTTTTGTCATTTGTGGCGGGTTGTCGTCCATCATACCTTGTGCGACTCTGCAAAAGCGTTTATGCTTGAATGTTAAGTAAATACCTCATTCATGTTTTTTTTTTATTGTCCATATCGCGATTATCTTATTTTAGTTATTCCTCCAGTAACAAGGTCCATAAAATTATTTGATTGTTCCCATTTCAGAAAAGAGTGAATTTGATGATCCTTATGTCAAACAACTGGAGAAGGATAAAATTTACCCATTGAGAAAGGTTTGTTTTGCTTCAATTGACTGATATATTTAACCCTTTCAGTTTTTTTTTTAGAGTTTTTTTTTGGGGTTGAATTTTTTTTGGGTATGCTTAAGCATGCTATAGCGAATTTTAAAACAAACTGGATAAACCTTAGGGGCATGTTATAACTCAAAACTATCACCAAGTATTCATAGTAATAATTTTGATGCCCATGAAAAACGTAAGATTCCCTGGCACTAAACCTACAAAATAAGTCTGGCACTGAAAGAGTTAATTAAAGAATATAAGAAAAAATTATTAAATTTGTAAAAAAATTGTAAAAAATAATCACAAATGATGAAAAATTGTTAAGCCAATGCATTCTCTTATATATGCGAGGCGACCTATGGTCGACTCGCATATATAAGAGAATGCATTGGCACAGGGTATATGGGTTGATACAAAAATCGGACTTGGCACTGAAAGGGTTAACTCTTTCTATGCCAAATACTCATTGACGAGTAGTTACCTTAGGAAATGTGCAGATAATAAGTGCAGCTGAATTTTTTATCTGAACATTTCTAATCAATGAATAGGAATCCTTCAGCCCTTATCATCTCAACTGTCTGTCATCTGCTTACATTTTCTGATCATCCCTCTGGATGAATACTGGACCATTCCAATGTATACTTTTATAACTGAATGTGAGAATCCATTCATAAATAAAGGGTTAATTTCTCATGAGTGATGTAGATTGGTACACTAATGTCATACCTAGTAGATTTGCCAATATTATTTACTTTGCTATGAGACACAGTGAAATAAAACCCTGTCATGAGGAAAATTTATTAGAAATATTAGATTCTCCGTTTATAAATAGAGAAAAAAATCATGCAGTCATGTTTGTCTGAAAACATTGACTGCGTTCTGGTACCTGCTTTCTATTTTTGAAAGACAATTAGTTTTGATTTGAGATTTTATCGACTTGGCAAACGTAAATGAAATTAGTTTTCTTGTCTGTAGTTCGATTGGAATCATCAATATTTGATCTGTTTACATTACAGGTGTTGAATAATGTATAAAGCTTTTTGTTTTTTCAAGAAAGTTTGATTTTGGATCATAGAGTAATAAGCAATGGGTGACTGTTTGCAAATGGGACGGGGTTGACAAAATTATATATACTTGGACAAATATAGGTCGGTTGTGATAGCAGTAACACAGATTATTTTTCTTAGGTATACATGAATGTTTGTATGATATCTTCATGGGATTAAGGTTATTCTTGAAAAAATAAAAAGTGATTGTTTTTATTCCAGAAATCAACAAAGTTTCCAAATGCCAAATATTTCTGCAGATTGTGTGACTATCACTGCCACACGTTAGATGATGTTAAGGAACACATAGCCACAGCTGCTCATACACGCCGACGAGAGGTCAGTAATCGGAATAGCTAGCGGTGAAACGATACGATACATATACTGATATCATGGTAACATTACGATGCTGGTCATGATCTGGGTTCGTGCTGCCACCAAATTTGCCATGGCAAAAATAATTCACATTTGGGAAAAAATAATTCATTTGGCAAAATTATTGACAAGTCACTTTTTATTTCTGTAAGAAAGTTGAAAAATATTAATCAATCAATACCATTCAAACTTACAATATTATTGTTTTAGTGGTGTATTGCAAGGTTTAGGAAAAGTTAACACCTCCACCAAGAGGTTAATCCGATAGGATTGGTATCGACTGGTGGCGGGATTACTTGTACATATTGTGGTGGTGATTATATATTATTTTGGATCGACTCAACCATTAGCCAACAGTAATTAACAGGGCTGTGCATTCCTAACTTTGACATTTTATCCTCTCAAGCCAAAATAAAGCCAGTTCATTTAAACCTTCATCTTCAAAGTTAAAGTTTTATATTCAGTTACCGACAACAGAGTGTATTGTGCAGACTATTATTTTATTGCCAAATAATGTATATTGATTTATAAATGTGGCAATTCTGTGGCATGTTATTGCAGTCTTCAAGCAGCAGAGTTACGCAGCCGTACGAACGTAACACGGAATTAGGTGACATTAACAGTTCAAGTTTACAAATCACTTCCCTGCTTGTAAAAAAAATAGGATCGTCAATTCTTTGGGATAGTTAAATGATACTTCTATTATATATGCGTATAGTTGACGGCATTTGTTTGACAGATAACTACGCTTAGCGTCTTTACGTAAACCAGCATAATTTTGGATGCATTGTATGGTGACTTTCGATATATTTTTATCGATAATCATAGCTTGAACGGGCATATCGGTTTATAGAGGGTTCTATTTGGAGAGGTTTTACTGTACATATAAAAATAGATTTACTTTGATCTAGTTTTCATTAATAATAACTCTCCAAAGATGAGATTCCACGTATCTAATCCATTTTTATGTTAACATTACTGTTACAGTGGAATTGCAGATTAATAATGTCCAATTAGTCCAATAATATACCAAAGTTTAATCAAACAGGGTTCGCACGCATGTACTGGAAACTTGAATATACTGGAAAAAGCAAATTCAACTTTCCAGTACTGGAAATATACTTGAAAAACGATCTGCGGCTGATCGATACTGGAATATACTGGAATCGGCCGATTTTATGTAGCACCGGTCATTGGCACCGGTTGTTATTTTTCGTAACACCGGTAAAGCACGCGGTGCTTCCTGTTTGACCATTTATTTTCTCGTGTCTTATGTCTACAGCACCGGTTTATAAATTTAGAATAGATGTGTAGTTCAGCGCGAATTCTAGATGAATTATAAATTTGTAAATTACACATTTAACACATTCAAAACATGTGCGGGAGGAGTGTTTCTCGCGAGAATTGGCTTGAGATTACCGAGTTTAGTGGATGGTTGGCTGCCGTCGATGGAGACCGACATCGTGCGAAGTGTCTTGTTCAAAGACATTTGACATTGGAAATATGGGACAACATGCTCTTCGTAGTCACGCTATTGGTAAAAACCACATAAATGCCATGAAAATCAGAGATGGCATGAACGTTCGTACATATTTTTGTATAAGTACTTCAACTTCTAACTCTAATACATCTGGCAATTCAAATTCTGCTGCTACAATTAGTACTAGTAGTGCAAGTACTAGTAGAACTACACGCTCAACAGTGACGGCAGCACCTGCTAGTGGCAGTGATAATTCTACCACATCCACGATTCGAAATGCACAGAATGCAACAAGAGAAGAGTGTCTGAAATCAGAAATAATATGGATATTACACACTATTTCAGCTCATCACTCATATATATCAAATGAGAAAATTGATGTTCTATTCAAAGAAATGTTTTCTGATAGTATTGTTGCATGGTTTTGAGGTGCTGTTTATAGACAGTGACTTAAATATCACTGACATAATGAAGCCAACATGTGAATTATCATTAAAAACAATGTTTGGGTGAGTTCATTGGTTCAAATCTTGGTAAATTTTGGTGGCCGTAAGGAGTCGTAATACTGAAGTTGGGGGCCGTAGAGACTCCTGTCACCTCCCTGGCTAAGTCTGTGACAGTACGTAACCCTAACCCTAAACCTGGGATCGAGTAGAGTAGTCCTAACCCTAAACCTGGGATCGAGTAGAGTAGCCCTAACCCTAACCCTAATTCGCCATACTGGAAATTCATAATATCAGTACTGGAAATATACTGGAATATACTGGATAATGATTCCAGACAGGGTGTACGAACCCTGATCAAAACATTGAAAAGTATTCTGAAAATTTGATCTGGACTAAAATATTTGAACTTCGCGATTAGCAATATTTATTGACAAGTCACTGTAACAGTTTTATTTACATAACAATGGTTTCAAAATGCGAAATTTTAGTTATTGGAGAACTTTCAATTATTAATATAAGAACAAAGTTTATCTATTTCTTCAGGTTATTCTTGGTGATGTTTTTACTTTTACCCACTGTGAAGGCCTTGGGTCCATTTAGTTTAAACAGTATTTATTTTTCCCTCTATGGACATTCAGATAAATAATTACAATAGGTACAAATTTAGAAGAAAAATGGGATTAGGCAACAAGCCATAGGCTTATTTGAAGCCCTCTCTCTTGACAATGTCATGGCCCTACTTGACTGCAAGTCAAGTAGCGGTAAATGATGGAGGCATAAAAAGATCCATAGAAAGAAGAAATATGAAATGGAGGCGAGACGGGGACAGAAGATAATGTCAGAATTTAGAAAGAAGATCAGAAAGTACAGAGTGTGAAGTGCCTTGGGTCCATTTAACCCTTTCATGACTGAAGCTCCTTGAAATTTTACAAAAACCCTGTGCCAATGCATACTCTTATATATGCGAGTTGCATATATAAGAGAATACACTGGCCTAACAATATTTACCTTGATCTTGTAAGCCAGTGCATTCTCTTATATATGCGAGGCTCCCTATGGGAGACTCGCATATATAAATGACAATGCACTGGCACAGGGTCTTTAATGCTGCACCTCCTGTTATGAAAGAGTTAATAAATTGGTTTACATTTTGCAGAAATTGTATGCAGAAAAGAAGTTCAAGAGTCTCCCCAAACCGAGCCAGGAACATATGGATGTGTTGGATAAACTGGTGAACGACATCTACTCTACGTATGGGCTGTCGTCTCAAGACTTGATGACCAGAAAGACTGTTTTTGACAAGTTGCAAGCGTTCATTGATATACATATGCCAGGTAGCAGACCAAGCTGATAGTTTTCACATTTAATATTTCATTTTTGTAATTCATTTGTGGAAAATCTTGTTTCAATTGTAAAAGATATTCCCACCTAATATTACTAAGACAACATAATTATTCCCCCACTCTAGAGCCCTGTGAAGCTTCAAAATTCATTTTGATTCACGAATCGGGTTGCTGACTCGATTTGATTCGATTTGATCATGTGATTTTTATATTTTCAAATCACCCTTCCTTACATTCTTGTACATGAATAAGAAAACAATGTTGAAGATGTCTAGTTCTAAATGTTGAATTTAACTAGGTCTGTTAGAATAACAACTGGAATTTTAGCCTAATTCGCTGCTTTATCCCGCTTTATTGAATTATAAGCATATGATGGTAGACACCGACATGACAGTATAAGTAAAAAAAAGATTGTGGTGTTTTCATCCAATAATGCAAATATAGGGGGTCATTGAAATTATTAAAACATTTGACGAATATTAACTTCATGTGATGCATGTATGAACAACAACAGTGACAGGCATTCAGTTTAGTCTCTTACTAGCTGTAGTAAATTAGAAATTTACTTAATCATGTTTACATCGTCGTCCTCATTCACATATTATGGCCCATGCATATATTCTCTTCGAGATTTGATATGCAAATATCGTCCCTGATTCAATACAAGTTTTGATTTGACTGCCACTCGGCCCTATCCAGAGGGTGAATTTGGTGATGCTAGCAAACTGTGCTTGATAGCATCACTAAATTCACCATCTGGAGATCTCATTCAGTGCTATGGGAAAATAGGTCCCCCACATTTTGATTTGCATGAACAAAAATCCATTCACCCCAAATTTTGTACCCTGAATTATGTTCCCATATAGATTCTTATTAACCCTTTTGTGATGGGAGTTACACCGGTGCAGCATTAAATTTTCTTGCCAGTGCAATCTGGCTTACAAGGTCAAGGTAAATATGTGAGACTCACATATATAAGAGAATGCATTGGCGCAGGATTTCCACAAAATTTCAGGAAGCTCCAGTCCTGAAAGGATTAATAACAACTGGTGCCTTTCATACACAAACTGCCATATTCACCGATTCCATCAAACCTGCTTTGATTTTCTCTTTCAGAATGTAAACTGCGGCTTTATGGTTCATCTTACACTGGACTCGGGTTAAAGGATGCTGACGTGAATATTGATTTGAAAGTCGTTGAGTCTGCCAACCCAGCACTGACCTTGAGACAACTGTTCCTTCTCATAAAAGAAGATGGTAATCCATTAAGAAATTATATACGAAGTTTTAAAAATAAAATATTTCATTGATGACCTTGACCTTGTCAAATTGAGGTTAAAAGATCTGTAGCATTGAAAGAAATTCTGCATTATGCCATACAGTTTTTATATGCCAGTTTAAAGCAGTAGAACGTATTTTTGGTTTGTCCATCCATCCGTCTATCTAGCCATCTGTCTGTCCATTCATCCATCCATCCATTTGCATTTCGTGTCTGGATGATAACTTTAGTTCTACAGAACTAAGTTGAATCAAATTTGGTATTTAGGTTCAGTACCACAATTTATATGTCAAGTAAAATTTTGGGCTTACGACCGCTTTTTAAAATTTGGACTCAATTTTATTTTTAAGGTGATAACTTTATGTAGCTATAACTGAATGGGAATTAGGTATGCAGGTCTACAACCATAAATTACAGGTCAAGTTCGAATTTGTGTTCTGTCAGCCCATTTTTACGAGCATTATGGAACCTTTTACGAGCATTATGGAACCTTTTACCAGCATTATGGAACCTTTTACCAGCATTATGGAACCTTTTACCAGCATTATGGACAAGCATTATGGAACTTTTTACCAGCATTATGGAACCTTTAACCAGCATTATGGAACATTTTACCAGCATTATGGAACCTTTTACCAGCATTATGGCACCTTTTACCAGCATTGTGGAACCTTTTCCAACTCTTAAATTTGGGTTTCCTTGGTTTTTATACGCCCTTTTTGAAAAAAGGTCGTATTATGTTATCAGTCTGTCCGTGTTTACTAATGACTACTTATGTGGCTAAGATTGTGTAAAATGGATATTTATGTGCATAACTTCCGTTGCGTGGCTAGCCACGTAACAGCTTTCAGATGGACGTTCTAAAATGATCTATTTGGCCTAATCAGCTTATTTAATTTTGTAGTCACTCAAAATTTGGAGAAAAAAAGTCCATCGATTTAGACATCCATGACCCGTCAATAGGAGATGTCGGACACTGACAAGACATTTATGTGGCTAGCCACCCAATCACGGACCTGTCAGTTTCTCCTATTCCACTGTCCCAGTTGCTGTGAGCAAGTTTTTGAGTTTTAATCAGCTTCTTCTGCTATAATTCCAACATGTTATGAATCCATAATCTGGAGTTTTATCACTATCTACTACTTGATAGCCACTTATAATTTTATGGCTACTTGAGAAGCCACATAAAAACTAAAGCCACATTACCATTTCTAGCCACATAGGTCGAAGCCACATATCTACCCATTTGTTGGTACGTCCGTCCGTCTGTCCGTCCGTTAACATTTTTGGTTTCCGATCGATAACTCCAGTTTGGATTATTTAATCTGAACCAAAGTTGTTATGTGTATTTCCCAGCTAAAGATACAGGCCAAGTTCGAATATGGGTTATGTCCAATTATTTTTACATGAGTTACGGCCCTTTTTCGACTTAGAATTTTACCGTCCGTTAACATTTTTGGTTTCCGACCGATAACTCCAGTTTGGATTATTTGATCTGAACCAAAGTTGGTATGTGTATTTCCCAGCTAAAGATACAGGCCAAGTTCGAATATGGGTTCCGTCCAATTATTTTTACATGAGTTACGGCCCTTTTTCGACTTAGAATTTGACCGTCTGTTAATATTTTTGGTTTCCGACCGATAACTCCAGTTTGGATTATTTTATCTGAACCAAAGTTGGTATGTGTATTTCCCAGCTAAAGATACAGGCCAAGTTCGAATATGGGTTCCGTCCAATTATTTTTACATGAGTTACGGCCCTTTTTCAACTTAGAATTTGACCAATTTCATAACATTTTGGTTTCCGACCGATAACTTCAGTTTTTATTATTTGAGCTGAACCAAAGCTGGTATGTGTATTTCCCAGCTAAAACTACACGCCAAGTTTGAATATAGGTTCTGTCTAATTATTTTTACATGAGTTATGGCCATTTTTCGACTTAGAATTTTACCACATTTTGGCATTGAAATTAGGGGTATATCAGATTTTCTTTAAATGTAAGCTCAAAGTATTATCTTATTTTGTGATAGTACAATTCGAAATGGTTAAAGGGCGTATTTTGCCACGCCCTAGCGATGCTCTTGTTGCACAATAACTTCAGTAAATATTGACCAAATAGGCAGAAATTTGGTATGCAGTTTTAAAACCATAAAGTACAGTTCAAGTTCGATTCTCAGTTCCGTCTGCCCAATTTTATCAGTTATGGACCTTTTTCAACTTCGAAATTTGTGATTTCTGTTGCATATTATTTCTTAAAATGCTAATCATGAAAATATTGTTATACTGTATACACCCGTCAGTAAGCCCATCCTCGAAGATAAGCCCAGTCTGGGTTTTTTACCCTAAATAAAACATGGGGTGGTCCTCGTAGATAAGCCCACCCCCTTTTTTTTAGCATTTTTAAGGTGAATACAATCTTGTCTTTCTATCCTGTAGAATAGGAGAAGTTACTCAAGCACATCTGTGCTTTTATGATTTTTTCCAGTTTTTCTTAAATAATAAAGATGTATAATAGTATACACTTGTGTTAATATTGTTGTGAATTATACACATCTTAATCTATTCTTTGTTGTTGGATCAATCAAAGAGGTATCAAATCAATAAAATCAAAGGATGTGTCACTTATTGTTCACACCTCTATCAGAGTAAATCCAATGGGATGGGGAGTAATGACTTGGTGTTTTTGTAGGATCCTTTGATAATGCAGAAGAGTGATGTGTGTACACCTGCATCCCACTGTTGTGTTTTAATAAGAATTAACTTGATTATTAAGCATTAGTGTAACTAAATTAACTTGTGAATTCATCATACAACCCTATTGTGTTTACAAATTAATCCCAATATTTGCAACCTTATTCAAATTGTTCCCAAATGTATGTATATCACTGTTTCTGGTTATTATCATGTGATTTTATCTTCTCAATAATATAAATAAAACACATTATTATCTTTATTCAATAAAAAAAATATGGTATTGGTATAAAACATGATGGTAGGTCATCACCTGAAGGCTAACTGATTTTTTACACCCCCCCCCCCCCCCCCCCCCCCCCCCGGGCTTACTGACGGGTGTATACAGTAATACATTCTGATGCAAAGGCCTTCCTTGGCATTACGCTTCAGCTTTTACATGTTTCTATCAAAGTTCAATAATAATAAATGAGTTTCAGTTCCCACTTCCATCATGACGTGGTGACAGCTCATTAACTGCAACCATTTATACAGGAGCTGAGTCCAATGACAATCTTAATTGAGGCAACATATCCAGTCAGTCGGCCTAATTAAGATTCAGACTCGAGTATAGGGGAGAGGAACCTAGATAAAAAGAAACGTCTAATGACAATCTTAATTGAGGCAACATATCCAGTCATTCGGCCTAATTTAGATTCAGACTCGAGTATAGGGGAGAGGAACCTAGATAAAAAGAAACGTCTGGAAAAAATTATGGTCATTTGGTAGTCTAAATTTTTTATTATTTTGGCTTTTCGTGTCTTCTACAAGATTTTTATAAAATTAATTTTTGATTATGTTTGTATAAACTGTAATAAAAACAATGCTTCGATAGATAACAATAGTATGTCACACATGAAGTCATATCCATGAATGAATATAGTTCCAAATAAACTTGAGTAATATCGTAACATTGGCCTACTGTATATAAGAAATAAATCACACAAACATTATTAATAGCATGAATCAATGTAAATAATGAAAATAATATCCATCCGCGTGATATCCATAAAAATTTCCCATTTTGGATATGATTACACAAGTAACAGTAACATAATATTACCCCAAAACTATCATAAACGACATAAATGTCAGGTTGGGAAATCTGAACCAGAAATATTTTTTTCTTTGGCCTTATCAGCTGGCCTTTCTGTAACTTTTGTTCCAATGCCTCTTCTCCCATATATATCCATACCTATATAATCCATTGCGTGATGTTGAGGACACAATAATATGTTGAATGAGGATCTTTTCACCATTTACTTATCACTACACAAACGAAAAAGTCCTGAATGGAGTAACCATGATTGCTGACATTATGGTTATGAGGTTTATGAGGATGTATGTCTCTCAAATGATCCTTTCATGTGGTGTCGCCTCAATCGAGATTCTACTCTCCATATTAAAGATAATGCTGCACAAATATAAATAGAGTTTTTTTTATTGAATAACAATGGAATTTTTTTATTGAACACATTTACTGTGTCCCAATTATTGCAACATAAAATAAAATAAACATATAAATAGACATAGTGAATGAGGGTGCACAGGGGATTGGAACACAAGTTATATAAATTAGATTAGTTCCTCTCCCTATAATATATAAATATGTATACAAAAGAAAATATAAACAATTTTTAATAAACAGACAGACCCCTTTCGTTATATCTCATGCATGCATCAGACATACTAGCTTGCATACTGGACTTAAACACAACCCAAGGAAATTGGATCAGGCATGTCCCGATTTAGGCCGTTCAGATCAGGGGAGCCTGTCAGGCAAATTGCAGTTATTGACTTAGAGGTCAACGATGTGTTGAATATATGGAGTATAAACTGTGTGTATGATTTACAGTCACTGCCATCTTTTTATGTGGGCAATCCCCGAGGCCTGGAAATATATATATGGGCATGAAATTTGACAGACTTTAGGCATAAACTGTAAACAATTTTAAGATTCAACCTTGTAATCGGTCTTTGTGTTTAATTTTTATACGCGCTTTTGAAAAAAAGGCCGTATTATAGTATTGGTCTGTCCGTCCGGGCGGGCGGGCGTCCGTCCGTCCGTTAACCTGTTGTCCGGATGATAACTTTAGTTAGAGTGAACCAAAATTAGTAAAATTTGGTATGTGGGTTTATTAGCCGAAAAGTAAGTTCAAGTTCGAATTTGGGTTCCGCCCGCCAATTTTCACCGGAGTTATGCCCCTCATTTAACGTTTTTTGACTTAGAAAATCCTTGAAATTTGTTGTCCGGATGATAACTTTAGTATAGTTTATCGGAATGAATCCAAATTTGGTATATTACTTTCTCCCACCAAAACACAGGTCAAGTTCGAACTTGGGTTCTGTCCGACCATTTTTGGCAGAGTTATGCCCCTTTTTCGACTCAGAAAATTCAATTTTTCTTATGTTTTTTGGTTTCCGGATGATAACTCGATTTTGGAATGTTTATACGCAAAACCCGTTTTTTTTGTGGATTACATATATCGAAATACAGCTCAAGTCCGAATTTCGTTTTAATCCGATAATGTTTGCGAGAGTTATGCCCCCTTTTTTTACGTAATTTGACTTAGAAAATCCCTGAAATTTGTTGTCCGGATGATAACTTTAGTTAGAATGAACCGATTTCAATCAAATTTGGTATTTGGGTTTATTAGGAGTAAAGACAGCTCAAGTTCGAATTTGGGTTCCGTCCGCCAATTTTCACTGGAGTTATGCCCCTTATTTGACGTAATTTGACTTAGAAAATCCCTGAAATTTGTTGTCCGGATGATAACTTTACTAGAGCTTATCGGATTCAATGATAATTTGGTATATTACTTTCTCCCACCAAAACACAGGTCAAGTTCAAATTTGAGTTCTGTCTGCCCCTTTTTTACCAGTTTCCGCCGACCCAAGAGAGGGCGTATATTGCACGCCCAGCGTAGCTCTTGTTAAAATCATATACTCTAATAATGTAATAATAAATATAGATGATTTATGATGTTTGACAGCAACTTCTTTCTTTTTCAGATAAATTTACCGAGATTCGCAGTGATTTTGCTGCCAAAGTTCCAGCTTTTTATATAACGGAACCCAACTCCGGTGTGAAATGTCAGGTCACTGCCAATTGTCATAACTCGTGCTATACGAGTGGTGTCTCTAAGGCATACAGTGATATGGACCCCAGAGTCATGCCTCTAGCTGTTATATTCAAGTACTGGGCACGGGTGAGTTCTCATTGAATAATAATTTAAAGGCACGGATGGCATTCGCGGTGGGTATGCTGCTAAAATAGTCACACCCATTTAATTTGCCTTAAACAGAAAGAATATTAAAATATAGACATATTTTGTTCTTACCATCTGTCTCTTTGAAAAGCTGACGAAAATCCTATATTGGATGTACATCTCTAGAACTCTCTAATAAAACTAGGTTTTGTATTGAAGGGATTCCATCCATTTCATTGTGCGCGATTTCATTGATTTATGGCATAGCAGATCACATCCGAGATCAGAGGTCAATGACGTGTTGACAATTTTCCCACGCATTGTCAAGCTCAACTTTTGTTGGAAAACTGAATACAGGCAATATATCCAAAATTCATTTTACTCATCGCAGTATGATTATTCTTTCGCATCTTGTTGTATTTATAACTATTTCTAAATACTACGATTCTCACAAACATTTACTACGTCAGGGATTCACTCCATATTTGGAAACGGTTTATTACGTCATGTTGAGAATGCAGTATCGTCGTACAAATGAAATATTATGGACACTTCTAGAGACGTACATCCGATATACAGTAATACTCTAATTAATCGACTGCTTAAACACAGCAGTTAAGTAGTCGATTAATTAGGGCATTACTGTAGGATTTTCGTCGGCTTTTTAAAGAGACTGATACCAATCATAAATATCACATAAATAGTATGTTATTGTCAAGTTTGTATGTTGTGCTATGTAAACAAAAGTTATACGAACTTGACAATAACATACTATTTACTCGATATTTATGATTGCTATAAACTCAAAATCTATTTTATATATTTTAATATTCTTTCTGTTTATTGCGGTTTTTACTGATGTGACTATAGTAACAGCAATACCCACCGTGAAGCGCATCCAGGCCTTTAATCATAAATTGTCAATAAACAGAATACTATAAAACCATTGGTTGTCACACAGTGAGGTGCACTCGCCATTGTGTGATCACTTGCCAATCTAAAATGATGAATGCCACTTGATTAATCGATAATTAGATCTGAATTACAGCGTGTCAGTTTCAACTTTAATTTGTTTTGTTTTTTTCGGAAAGTTTTATTGCTACATTCTACTTATGGTCGTTCTCCTGCAAAATGACGGAATAAATTATATGAAATAACTCTTGTTATTATATATTACTATAATTGAAACATTTCTTGAAACTTTTATTTGTTTGTAACATCCCATCTCTATTCACAGCTTTTCTTCTGTTTATCAACAGATATGCAAAGTTGACCGACAGGACCATGGAACTTTACCATCATACTGCATCAGTATTCTAGCGATATACTTCCTACAGAACTGTACATCACCTGTACTTCCCGTTCTAAATCAGGTTTGTGTTGATTTTGTTTTCCGCACAAATATAGCCATCAGCCAGTGATTTGAAGAGATTTTATGTATCAACCCTTCCGTAACTGGAGCTTCCTGAAATTTTTTGAAAACTCTCAATGCATTATCTTATTATATGCGAGTTTCCCATAAACCAATCTATTTTCTTATATATGTGAGGCTCCCTATGGGAGACCCGCATATATAAGAGAATGTACTGGCACCGGAATTTTAATGCTGCACCAGCTCAGCTCCCATCATGAAAAGGTTAAAGGGGAAGGAAACTATATCATAACGAAAAGGCATGTGTATCAAGCAAGCTGTTCTCTTTTATGTGTAAAGTTTCAGCGCAAATCTCTGCACATGATCGGAGATATGGGCAAGCAATTACGCCGGTAAATTGACGCCGCCATTTTAAAAGAAATATTATCTCCCTTTATAGTTTGTGACGTACGGTCCTCACTTGGTTGTTTAACGCTAAGCTGTATCGCGTACGGTAGTCTGTTTTTTTTTTATGAAAAAAATAAATAAAACAGCAGATTGAATGCTTGTTGTGTGCAATACATGATTGTCTGTTGTTAATAAATTATAGTTTAGTTCGCAAAAGATTATTTTTCTGTCATATTTGCACATGTAGAAGTCATTTGAGTTTGATCAAGATTGTCACATTCAAATCTTATGCGACCATTAACTGGCCGTAAATTAGTTGTTCAAAATTATAACTTAAATAATTGTGGCTTATAATACATGTACATGTGTGTATATTCTTCAATGGGATGTGGTTAACAAACAAACACGCCGAAATGATTTTAGTTCGATAACCTTTATAGATATCTGTACTAAGAATGAGTAACGCGAAGTGAGGCCGTGACGTCACGATCTTATAAATATGGACGCCCTGTAATTAGCGGGAGTTTTGAATTAAGCGATGTGATATCGTTGTGTTTGAGCATAACTGAGAGATGAGAGGTGTTTTAATCTACCATGGTTGATATACTAAATATATTAATGGCCTGATTCGTCGAGGGTTTCCTTCCCCTTTAATTTGTTTTAGGTGCCATTATTTATCTGTTTTAGTCTATCTATATTCTCTTAAAAACATAATGCACTGGTTTATTTACAGCATATTATGGGTTAATTGTATTTGGGGGTGTGTGTATTGTTAGTGCGCAAGAGTGTATAAAAGTGTTGGTCACCGGGCACCCTGAGTTGCGCTCACACTTGGAGGGAGCTAATTATGTCTGGGGACTAACAAGAGAGAGATTGATAAAATATAGATTGGACGCACAATAATACTTGAATTTTGTTTTATGAAAATTAATTGCAAACTTTCCTGTTATTAATACTGCTATACATTGGGTACATTATCATCTTAATATTGTTAATTAATCTGCATGTACATAGAATACACTTAATTGTCCCAAACATTTGTTGCCAGACTTTCAGTCTTTCAAATTATCCAGATTGACGTACAACAAATTATTTATATGAGCTTTTAAATACATGTATGTCATGAGACATCAAATGTTTTGGAATGCAGCATTCCTCAAATAACGATCAATATCTTTTTATCCAGCTATAAAATATCATTTAAAATATTTTAAGTTTATTTATTGTGGATCTGTTCAATTTTCATATAGCTGATATACCTGTTACAATTTTCATAACATCGATAAAGGTTTAACAAAAGTGTCAATAATATCTTTTCAGGGTGGACCGGAGAATGATTCGACAAATTTGAAAGATCCAGAAGTTCTTAAAAGCAAGGTTAGACATTAACATTTCATAAAACATAGGGTGTATAACTGTAAATGAATATTTATTATGAAATATTAAATAAAGAATATGTAGATAAATATAACAAATTGTGCACATATTGTTTCAGAGACAGACTTTTATGATAGTGAAGTCCCTTGATAATCTCAGATCATAATCATTATACCCCCTTTTTAAAAAGGGGGGGATAGTCTTTTGCTTCTGTCTGTCCATAGGGGTGTCCATCCGATGTCTATTCAAGTCAAAACTTGAACAGTATTGCTCAGATCTCAATGAATGAATGTTATGGATGGTCACTATTCCGAGGACATTCAATTGAGTTTACAATTGTTTTGTTCGGGTTTTTCAATCTAGAGTATTCATCTTTGTTTATCAGGAAATGTTAGCTTTTTGTCGTCCGATGTCTGTTCATGTCATAACTTGAACAGTTGTGCTCGGATCTCAATGAAATTTCGTATGGATGTTCACTACTATGAGGACATGCAATGGAGCATTCAATCATTTGTTTGAGTTTTCCATTCTAGAGTTATTCATATTTGTTTATCTTGAAATGTTGGCATTTTTTTCCTTCTGAGAAGATATCTCAACCATAGAGGGTGAATTTGGTGATGCTAGCCCACTGTGCAGTGTAGATTCACTACATTCACCCTCTAGGGACCTCATTCTTCAAATGACAGGCACACTATTTCAAGGCTTGGTCATATCTGCCTCTGCAATTTATATGCAATTGATATGGTAGTGTCAGCATGGATTTAATATGTTTATATATGCATTATTTTTCAAGGTTTGAGCTACGATGTAACTAATTCCAACGCAAATTCAAGTTCCTAGTTCTCAGGGCAAAAACTTTTGAAAAATCATGCGGAGTGCGGTTTTAAAATTATTTTTAGCTCAACTTTACTTTGTATAGTTTGGGCTATTGTTTATTTCTTGGGCACACGCTAATGAAGAATGCACCTCTGCATGGTCTAGCTCTGGGTTTAACCCTTTACCCAACAAACCGGCCAAAACCGCCAAATAAAGATTCAACAGCCTAAAATATCTTCGGTCTGTCTCAATAGAACCATACACATATGGATATCATTGGAACCGGCTCCTTGACCACATTGTGATAGTTAGTTATGCCCTGTGCCAATGCATTCTCTTATATATGCGAGTCGACCATAGGTCGCCTCGCATATATAAGAGAATGCATTGGCCTAAAAAAATTCTTTTTTTTTAACACTTTTTAACATTTTTTCTTACATTCTTTAACAATTTTATAATTTTTAATGTGTTAAGCCAATGCATTCTCTTATATATGCGAGGCGACCTATGGTCGACTCGCATATATAAGAGAATGCATTGGCACAGGGCCCTTCTGTTGGGTAAAGGGTTAATTTCAGTTACCTGCGGCCATTACTCATAAAAATATGTCCATAAAAAGTTAGTTGATAGATTCCATGTGATTTATTTCATCAAAAATCACCCATAAAGTGTCATTGACACATATATTATTGAGTTTACAGATGCAACACAGATGCAAATGTCAGACGCACTATTTCAAGGCTTGATTATGGAAGCTTTGGTGTTAGCAAGTAGAACTACATGAGCATGATTGCGGGAAAACAACAAACCACAAATGACAAAATTTAAATGACTATACCACTTATGAAGCTATCAAGTCAACATTCTATCTGTCAACAAAATTTTACCATAAATATCTTATGTGCTAGAAAGTAGGGATCTGCGAATCGGGGATTTTGCATCGAATCTCATCTCAATATCGAATCTCCTTCCTGATATCGACATTGAAACGAATTGAATCAAAGCTCTAGTGATTGACATTGTTTGCCAATTTACATAGTGTCAATACAGATTACAAATATATGCGGCGGTTGGAATCGAAGCAAATAATTTGCATATTGCACGTCTATTCTGAAATGCATACTTTCAAAATTACCTCCGTTGGCTAACTTGGCAACCTTGTGCTTCAATTTCTGTGAGTTCAGGTCATTTGGCATGTGTTATTTAGACACACAAAACGAGACTACACCAAAGTAACACCGATTCGAAAATATCCGAATCAGCGGACCGATTCGATGTTTATCACGAATCGGGTGCCCGATATCGACATCGAATCGAATCTCGAATATTTGCAGGTCCCTACTAGAAAGTTTCATCTTCAAAGAAACTTAGCCCATTCCTGTATACTACAAAACTGATTCAATGATGAATATAGAAACTGAACAGGAAAAAGTAACTAAAAACAATGTTAATATGAGACTATAGATACTACCCAGAAGATGAAGAATAGCAGAATGAGGTCCCCAGAGGGTGAATTTAGTGATGCTAGCCCGCTGTGCGGGGTAGCGTCACTAAATTCACCTTCTGGGGACCTCATTCTGCAAATGACAGACACTATTTCAAGGCTTATAGCCAATTAATTTTATGTTCAATTTAGGTGAAGGAATGGAAGAGTACAAACACTAAGAATATCGGGGAACTCTGGCTCGATCTGCTCAAGTTCTATGGGTTTGTGTTTGACAGTGGAGCATCAATTATCTCCATTACGAACAAGCTAGGAGACAAGAAAGATAGAAAGTGGAGTAAGAAGCTATGTGTAGAAGGTAAGATATAGATAGAATGACACAAGTGTGTGAACATGGTAACTTTATTGCACGAGCTTGTTGTGACGCGATGGTAAAAAGAGAACCAGAGGTTCAAATTTTAGCTCGCGGCATGACACATGAGTGCAATAACATTAACATGTTCACAAAACTCTGTTTATTGCCTACTTTGAAGAGTGTAGCTTGTACTATACTAAAATTTAGGTCAATAGTGTTTATTTAATTGAACAAATGTGTGCTTAGTGTAGACTATACTTAATAATTTTGTGAAGAAATTGTCTGTTATGGTTAACGTCGCCAATGACGTTGACGTAATCCGGGGTTTCCGCTAGGGGTTGGGGGAATGTGGCCGTATTTGGGAAGCACATACCTGGCGCCCTATCAGGAGAAAATTTGGATGTTGAAAAGTAGCAATTTCCTTGCAAGACAACAAGCATGAACATTGAAGCTTAGTATAGAAACCTAATTAAAACAGATCGTCTTTCTTAACTCTCAAATTAATGAACTAAAAGCATGTAAGCACCACAACATACAGTAGATAGAATGACTTTTATAACAGTAGCAATATTAAAAGCCGACATCAAAGGAACTAAAGATACAGTGTCAAGGGTACTCTAGCAGTAGCCAGTGTTGCGGCGTCATGAGCAGAGCTCATGTCACGTGCTCTGCATACGTTCTTTGTATTCACAGTACCACTGAATCAAAACAATTTGGTGAAAATCAAAATTTCCTCAGATGGAGATGACCTCATGCTGGATTCGTATAATTGATAATTTTGTATTAATTGGACAGGGAATAAATACATTGATAATAACTATTAATATTTTTTATCACATAATTTGGTCATAAAAGCAGTTTCATAATTATCGGTAATAGACACGTTTAATATCAGCGCGTGCGATGACGTCACAGCGTTCTTCAAATAACTTGCGATCGCTGTAGTTTATGATTGTTGTTTTCGATGAAAATTGCGCGTTGCTTCGGGTTTATTTGATCATGTGATAAAAGGTATCTCACACTCGTCCTATTTTATACGTAATTTATCAACCTCGTCCTCTAAATTCTATTTGAGCCTCGGTAAACCTCGGCTCAAATCGAATTTAGTGAACTCGGTTGATAAATTCCGTATAAAATAGAAACTCATGTGAGATCCTCTATATATTGTTTTATTTAGAATTAAACATTTCTTTGACACACCTTGTTTTGAGGTAAAATGTCTGCACTGTTCGTCGCAGTGACTGCCAAAACTCACCTGTGTTCATGGTTGCAGCTCAGAAGTCAGCCCCCCCTCAATGACTTACCAATATATAATGCGCAGTTTGAGGGAGAATAGTGGGTCAGAAAGTTGGGACTTATAGACAGAAATCTACGGTAAATTAAAACGTGAGAGGCTGATTAATACTAAACATTCGCCGACAAAGCGTTACACATGATGGTGCTTACGTGATCCGCGCTACTGATAATGTCTTATTCCTACAGGATTCCTTGCAATCATTTTACCAAAAAGAAATAGTTAAGAGGGAATATCATATTTTTTTAATTTCAGACCCATTCATCAATAAAAATGTTGCAAGATCCATATCAAATACGCGGCTTCTTGAGTACCTGGATGACTCAATCCGGAGGTCATACTTCTACTTCGGATCTGTAAAGAGGAAATCAAAATCTGAAACAAACTCCAGAAAATCGGAAAGTCCTCGTCCCAGTATCGCCAAGAGTGAAAAGGATGCAAAACGTATTTCGAAAGAAGACAAAATATCTGAACATGAGGAGACACTGAGCTGTGATCAATCATCCTTGAACTCATCTGTTTTCACTGACTCTGTTGCTGATATATCGGGAGCCGAGTGTGAAGGAGACAACATCAGCGATGGATCCACTTTGCGTCCATTGTGTGAGGCGGAGAGGGACACTAACAGTCCAGAAGACAAAATTTCTGTTTCATGTGATAACGTCATTGATAAAATTGAAAAACTTGATATCCGGGACGACAAAAATGAGGATGTTTCAACCAAGGTATCATCACAGACAATTGTTGGTTCAGAGGAAGCTAACGAGGAAGACTCGGCTATTTATAGCATAAGTCAGAATTCTTCTATGGATCCTGTTATCACTAGTGGTGCTGAGTCTAAAGATGACGAACTGTGCACTGATCCACAGGCTAGCCTTGACAAGAACTTAGATGCTGAGAAACCTCTTCAGGATGAGATTTCTGACATGGAACCGAAGGGTTTGAGTGATGTTTTAAACTGTGCTGTGCCAAATGAACGCCTTTCTGGTGCTGAGGAAGATATTGCAGATGCTCAGAGTAATGAGAGTGTTGTGATTGGGAAGGCAATCGCTGAATTCATTGACATATCTGATGATCTGACACATGAGGGAGGTGAAACAGAAACCAGCGCGGATAGTGTATCGACAGATGAAGTACACGCGGAAGATATTTCTGCTCAATGTGATGCTTCATCAACTCAAGCAGAAGCTGCCTCCCCTTCATTGATGTACAGTTTCGAATTCACAGAAAAAAATCTGACTGACGGGCAGGTACGTATTGTATATAGAGGATTTCTAATGAGTCGCAATTATATACGAAATTTATAAACCGAGTGCACTAAATTCTATTTAAAAATTTAGTGGACTAGGTTAATAAATTTTGTATATAATTTCGACAAATTTGAGATCCTATTATCACAATCACATTTTAGCAAGGAAAAAACGATCTCGAAACTGCTTGGGTTTAAAAACATTTATATTTATTTCCTTATCACAACCGAAGAGGAAGTAAAGACACCTTCATGAAAAAATTAATTCCCATTTTAAATGTGTCTTTTCATGTTGACAAAATGTTTCAACCACTCTTATCACCCATGTTCAACTCACAGTCAACACTAAATAACCCAACACAAATTGCATATTATAATTATATTTTAACTAACATAATAAAGTTCAATTGACATTGATATCATTGCGCTAAGCTCTTGCATCACTGCACATGCCGATAATAAAAATGTGTCTTACTCAAAAATATGAGGCCAGATTTATGTGGTAATTATGTGATGAATATTATTTTTACACTGCACCAAGGTATTTTCGTACAATTATCACATTTTAGCAGTGGATATGAGTGGGCCTCAAAGCTCTGTAGATGGGGGGGGGGGGGGGGGGGGGGGGGGGGGGGGGGGTCACATTCACAGGCCTGGAAATCACAGATACAGTCAGTAAATCACACAAAAATAACTGTTGTTATCAGCAAGGCGCAAAATAGGTACACGAACAGGGCTCAAAATCGTAATATTTTGTATTTAAGTCTTACATTTTCTCCATTGGACTTTTTCACTCTCAAATCCGTTATAAAATTTTACTGGTTGGAACAGTTACTGAATTGAATGAAAGTAATAGATTAAATTTTATTGACCATTAGTCATGAGAATGAAGTTACAGTAATTCAAGTTCAAAATACAATGTGGATCCGTATTTCTGCACGCAACAACTTTTGTCTTGCTTTTCCACTTTTAACTCACATTAATTCAAATAAAATGCTCAATTATTTTAACCCTTTCAGTGCCAAGTCCGATTTTTGTACTAACCCACATTATTATAATCAATAAATTTGAAAAATGATCAAGGAAATATGGGTTGATACAAAAATCGGACTTGGCACTGAAAGGGTTAAACAATTGACTATAAAGCAGGGTTCATGCTGCCACTTGCCAAATTTTCTAATGGAAAAAATATTCACAATTGGCAAAAAACAGTTGGGCAAGTCACTTTTTAATTCCTCAAGAAAGTCAAAAAACATTGGTCAATCAACATGATTCATTTCAGGAAACTCTTTTCTATATCGAGGTTTATTATTGTTGACCCGCTTACCTAAAATCCCCAAATAATTGTAATAACATGTCACAATTGTGACAGTGACAGTAAACTGGTTTATTCCATAGAAAACTCCACAAGCATTGTCAACTGAAAGTAGTAATGTAATGTGAAAAATATATTTTATCAAAATGTTTACATAAATAAAAGTGTCAAAAAATTCCTACCACTGGATCTGGGTGTTAAGTCTGCTATTGAAGGAAATATACCCGGGGCTTTGACGTAAAACAGCATTATCCCAACCGATTTCACTAGCTGGTTACGTCGAAGGAAACTTGGACTAGCTGCAGTACAAAACCTGAGGACAAATGTTTATTTTATTTGGAAATTTCAAATCTCTTTCTTCTGTTTACAATTTTAGGGTCCAGCTGTTATTTGTGGTGTGTGCGAAAAAGAGGGACATTTGAAAAGTGCTTGTCCGGAGGAAACATTGCCAGAATTATGTCCCTTGCCAGACATGAAAATCCATGGAGAGTACCTGAAGTTGATGGATCAAACAATGAAACATGTACCTGGTGAGTACTGGACACTTCCCTCCGCTGATAGAGATTGTCGCTACCAAGTGTATCTAAGGGCCTTGACCAATCAAATGATCACATTTAAGTCAAAGCGAAAGTAGTTGTAATTATACTCCCAGGAACTGTGCTGTGAATATTAACTGAAGAGCACTTTGGAGCTCAGCTGACTACTTGGACAAATGAAACTCATTGACGTTTCATCAAGCATTTGTTTGGAAACTACAATTAGGCCAAATTAAAAATATCATATGAGTCTCAGACACCACCACATTGAAATAAATGGCCCGCATTGGCCGTTTTAGTTCGATGTTTGTTTCGAGGCCTTCAAAGTTGGTTCATGCAAAATAACATAAAAGTCTGTAAAACAGCTGTCATCAACAAGTACAAGTAAAAATAGATTGATTATGTTCTTAATTAATTATTAATAACTCCAATAATGAGATTGTGTATGGCAAAACCACTGTTCTGTAAACATTACTGTTATAGTGTAATTACTGATAAAAGTCCAATAAGATACCAAAGTTTAATCAAAACTTGGATGGTAAATACTGTATAAGTCAATGCATTGAAAAATAATCTGAAAATCTTTTCAGACTTAAAGGGACAAAGGGAGGATTAACTGTCAAAACAAATTAATAATTACCTTTTGCGGTATCTACATTGAGATCATGTTACAAAGTACTTACAACAACCTCAATGAAAAATTTACAGAATATTGATTTTTGCCGACTCACATTTTAACCACGATCGATTATCTGTTTGATGAAAGTTTGATTATGACAGAAAGATGGGATTACCATTTTGTGAAAACTATAAAGAATATTACATATAACTGTCGACATCACACTGCTGACTGCGCAACATGTAAATTGAAAGATTTCTTGTTTTGGTTTCCCATTGTATTGTCTGTAATTCGGCACACGTAACGAATAACCCACATTCGATGTTTTATGACTAGATATTTCACATCCCATAATTAAAAACTCACTTGCCAAAATGTTTGCTAAATGAAAATAATTTTTGCCAAATGAAAATATTTTTTGCCATTGGCAAATTTGGCAAGTGGCAGCGCGAACCCTGGTTGTGGTCCTTTTTTACTTTGAATCCTGTCAATTTCTGGTTTCCGGATGATAACTTCAGTTTGTGTGATCATATCTGAACCAAATTTGGAATGTGCGTTTATCAGCTCGAAATACAGGTAAAGTTCGAATGTGGGTACAATCCGCCCATTTTTGCTAGAAATGGCACTTTTTCGACTTAGAATCCTGTCAATTTCTGGTTTCCGGATGATAACTTTAGTTTGTGTGATCATATCTGAATCAAATTTAGTATGATAGTTTATCAGCCCCAAGATACAGTTCAGGTTCGAATATGGGTTTGCTCTGCCCATATTTGTGAGAGTTATTTCCCTTTTACGACTTAGAATCCTGTCAATTTCTGGTTTCCAGATGATAACTTTAGTTTGTGTGATCATATCTGAATCCAATTTGGTAGATGAGTTTATCAGCTCGAAATACATATGCCCCCAATGAAGCCACTTTTTCGGGGGACACTGTGGCCGGACGGCCTTTTATTTTGCATATTTACCCACTGTGTCCCTTTAACCCTTTCTATACTAAAGCATCATTGATGAGTAGTTATCCCATAGGAAATATTCAGATAATACGTTGAACAAACGACCTCATTTGTTGAACTTATTATCTAAACATTTCCCTAAATAAGTAGGGCTTCTACTGCACTTTTATTTATATCTGCTTTTATCACCATATCATCCCACCAACTGAATAATAGACCATTCCTATGTAGAATCTATTTAGTATAGAAAGGGTCCAAGTTGAGGAACCCACTAAACAAAGCTCAGAGTGATCAGAGATTTATTTTTTAAATCTATTATTTTTCGACAAGAAAACGGTCTCTGACCAAATTTCGGATTAAGATGGATAACTCTAAAATAAATGGCTTTGGGTGCTAAATATTTGACAATCTGCCCAAATTTCGTTGAACTAAATGTTGATATAACAAGTGTTAGGCAATGTTATACTATATTTGACTGGTTAGCATTATTTTTTGACAATGAATGGATTCTGATAACTGAAGTGGCATTTAAAAAAAAAAATTGGTTGTTGTTTGAATCTGATGTTATCAGGAACATTGAATCAGATGAGTACCTTTAATCAGATTCATTTTTGATCACAATCTTTTCATTTTCTGATTTGTTTTAGATGATTTTGCTCCAACAAATTGTGAATACCAAGAGAGGGAATACATCAGACAGGATTTAGAGAGGTTTATCCAATTAGATTATCCAAGTATGTATACAGTCAACATGATATTAAGTATGTATACAGTCAACATGATATTAAGTATGTATACAGTCAACATGATATTAAGTATGTATACAGTCAACATGATATTAAGTATGTATACAGTCAACATGATATTAAGTATGTATACAGTCAACATGATATTAAGTATGTATACAGTCAACATGATATTAAGTATGTATACAGTCAACATGATATTAAGTATGCATACAGTCAACATGATATTAAGTATGTATACAGTCAACATGATAATAAGTATGTATACAGTCAACATGATATTAAGCCTGCAAATTATTATACCGCCACTTTCGGAGATTTTGATTTTGTCCATCCATCCATCTGTCTGCCTGTAACTGTCAATAGTGGGTTCTAGTCTCCTAGATACAGCATAGCTGCTGTTATCATAAGTGTTTCTTGGAAGACATAGAGTACCTTTAACCCTTTACCCAACAGAACGGCCTTGTGCCAATGCATTCTCTTATATATGCGAGTCGACCATAGGTCGCCTCGCATATATAAGAGAATGCATTGGCTTAACACATTAAAAATTATAAAATTGTTAAAGAATGTAAGAAAAAATGGTAAAAAGTGTTAAAAAAAGATTTTTTTTAGGCCAATGCGTTCTCTTATATATGCGAGGCGACCTATGGTCGACTCGCATATATAAGAGAATGCATTGGCACAGGGCATAACTGTAACTATCACAATGTGGTCAAGGAGCCGGTTCCAATGATATCCATATTTGTATGTTTCTATTGAGACAGACCGAAGATATTTTAGGCTGTTGAAGCTTTATTTGGCCGGTTTTGGCCGGTTTGTTGGGTAAAGGGTTAATGTGCTGCGTGGTCTGGTCTCAAATTATCGGCCATTTTGTGAAAATACACAAGAATACACTCAGCTATTTTATGAGAATAAATCATCAAAAAGCTATATAAATATAAGAAATGAATGTAGTTGTTGGGTGTGTGTGTTATTTGGGGATACAGCGCTGTGGTTGATGGGGGTACATTTCGCGGTTTACACAATGTACCCTGGGTACGCGCTGGACTGAAATTAACTTTTGCCAAATGAAAATATTTTTTGCCAAATGTTATCCCTGATAGTATCATTTTCTGCAACCTTGACAGAGGTTTTTATGTTTAGACACTCGCGGTTTGAACGACGTTTGGTATCGATAGGAAAGCAGTTAGTTAATAATTATACTGGCATCTCTATTGTGGTTTATCATACAACAATAAACCAATCACCAAACAATAAAATGGTAGAATAGTTGCTTCATCAGAAGGGAACATCACAAGAGGATTAACTATGTAAACACCACCATCACAATATATATTGGTAATCCCCCACCAATCGATGATAATGTTACCAGATTAACTGCATCTTAATGGAGTTGTTAACATTTCCGAAAGCATATTACACACCACTAATATAATTCTATTGTTATAGTTTCCTAAAATGAATGGTATTGATTGACCAATATTTTCAACTTTATTGAGGAATTAATAAGTGACTTGCCAAAACTTTGCCAAATGAAAATATTTTTTGCCAAATGTGAATTATTTTTGCCATTGGCAAATTTGGCAAGTGGCAGCGCGAACCCTGAATGTACCCCAACAACCACAGTGCCGTATCCCCCAATAACACACACACACCCACTACATTCATTTCTTAAATAAAATCTTTTGGCCTAAGATAAATGATGACAATCTGATATTTTCTCCCATGAACTTTTATTTGTTATACCATATCATATTCTATATCAATATATCATGGTTGCATATATACACATATCTTGGTACTCTCAATTAAAAATAAAATAATAAATGTAATAATGATGGTTAAATCATTCTGTGTAAATGACTATTCTTATGATATTACAGAAGCCAAGCTGCACTTGTTTGGGTCGTCATGTAACGGATTTGGTTTCCAACATAGTGACCTTGATATATGCATCACATTCTCAGACGTATCTGATCCTAAGGTAAATTATATGTTAGTCTAAACGTTATATTATTCCTGATGAACTGTCAAAATATATGTTAGTCTAAACATTTATTATTCCAGATCCACTGTCAAAATATCTCTTTGTCTAAACTTTATTTTATTCTGAATAAACTGTCCAATTATCTGTTAGTCTAAGGTCATGCAAAAATAATATCCTGTTTCCCAGGCCAAAATATTTGGAAAACCATGCAAGCGCACGTATTTATATTTTGGCCTTGAATTTCAGAATAGCAGGCCTTGAAAACATTATGAAAATAAAATAATATCCTTGAATTTCATCAGGTCTTACTTGTGGGAACTATAACATATGTTATTGATGAAATAGGAGTATAAAATAATATGGAACTGGAGTAGTTTGATATTCGTGACAATGTTTGTTAAACCACACACATGGAGGTATTATGGATTGACTCTGTCTGTCTGTCCGTCCATCCATCCTTTGTCCATCCATTCGTCCATCCATCCGTCCAGCTTGATAACCAGTATACCAGTTGCTTGCCACAGAATCTTGAATCTGTGAGCAAACCATGTTTGTCCCGATTTTTTTGCCTGAGTTATGGACCTTAGTTTATCAATTTTTACTATTTTGGTTCATCCGGCTTAATATCACAAATCATTGAGCAAAACAGGTTTATCCCGATTATATTGGCTGAGTTATGGCCCTTCGTTCATCAATTTTCTTAGATTGTTTTCTGTCCGGCTTATCGAACAAATATGAACCGATTTCAATAATTTTTGGTATAAACAGGGTGAAGATCAGGTTTATCAGGCTGATGTTTTTAACCATGGTTCCAAGCCTGAGTTTAATGTGCCTGTCATTTACAGAATGAGGTCCCCAGAGGGTGAATTCAGTGATGCTGTCCCGCACAGGGGGCTAGCATCACCAAATTCACCCTCTTGGGACCTTATTATGCATGGCCTCATCTGCTATGGGAGACATAGACTCAGTTTGAAGATTCCCAATGGTGAATATTGTGATGTAAACCCATTGGGAACCTCGATTATGCAAATGTGTCATCTGTCAATTTGGGGATATAGAGAAACTAAATTAAAAAAGAAATAGAATCTAAATTTCTATAGCAAATCGATAATAAAGAAACTTTTCAGAGAAGATGAGGCCTAAGAAGAATGAGGTCATCAGAGGGTGAATTTAGTGATGCTAGCCTGCTTTGCTAAATTAACCCTCTGGGCAGCTGTGTATAATAAGTTAAAAAACCATGATAAACTATGAGAAAAGATGAGAATGGCTTTTTTTTTCATTGCAATTTGTTTCCTCGACCAAAACCGGACCCACCCCATGTTTTCAACTGTTAAAGGGAGAATTTGTTGACAAAAAATTTAAATATAGAGCCCCCCTCACTTGTATAAGGCTATAGCATGCACTACTATTTGAATCTGATTGTTTCAATTCATTTTGAAGCTGTAATTTGTCTTAGAAATGATTTTGGAAAAAAATTGCATGACATCAGTAAAAATCTGCATTCCGGGCTCGGGGACACCCACCCACCCGGTCCTTGTATCCTGTAATTTTTTTCCGACCCCCCCCCCTGCTCTGGGGACCTCATTCTGCAAATGACAGGCACCTTATTCTCAGGCCTGCATGGTTCCTACCAGTCTCTTTGAAAAGCCGATGAATATCATAACAGATTTACGTCTCTAGAAGTGTCCATTATATTTCATTTCTACGACGACGCGGCATTCCAAACATGACTTCATAAACTGTTTTCTAAATATGGAGTGCATTCCTGGCGTAGTAAATGTTTGTGAGAATTGTAGTATTTAGAAATAGATTTTAATACAACAAGATGCGAAAGATTAATCAAGTCATGAATATCGTTGACTGATAAAAACTCGAAGATGATGTTTCCTATATTGCGATGAGTAAAATTTCTTATGGATATATCGCCTGTATTCAGTTTTCCAACAATAGTTGAGTTTCACAATGCGTGGGAAAATAGTCACTGTTTCATTGAAGTGCATTAAAGTAATATGTTATGCCATGAACCAATGAACTCGCGAGTAGTCTGTGCCAGTCTCCAATTAGATGGAGGGAATCCCTTCAAAACAGAACCTAATTTTAATAGAGAGTTCTAGAGACGTACATCCGATGACGGATTTTTGTCGGCTTTTCAAAGAGACTGGGTTCCTACCTACTGTGATTGGCTTTAACCCTTTACCCAACAGAATGGCCCTGTGCCAATGCATTCTCTTATATATGCGAGTCGACCATAGGTCGCCTCGCATATATAAGAGAATGCATTGGCTTAACACATTAAAAATTATAAAATTGTTAAAGAATGTAAGAAAAAATGGTAAAAAGTGTTAAAAAAAGTTTTTTTTTAGGCCAATGCATTCTCTTATATATGCGGTCGACTCGCATATATAAGAGAATGCATTGGCACAGGGCATAACTGTAACTATCACAATGTGGTCAAGGAGCCGGTTCCAATGATATCCATATTTGTATGGTTCTATTGAGACAGACCGAAGATATTTTTGGGTTTTGAATCTTTATTTGGCTGGTTTTGGCCGGTTTGTTGGGTAAAGGGTTAATTACGTCGGCATCAATTTTTGTGGTTTCTTATCAAAGGCTATTTCATGGGGACATGAATTTGTGGATCAGGTGTCATATTTATCTTCATCAAAAGCTCCTACAATAGCAGGTTTCTGACATCATTGAGAGTGGATATTATTGAGATATCGGGCCACCAGATATCCGGTGCTGAAAGGGCATCACGCAATCAATGTACCAATAGCTATCGGCTTCCATTTCACACGCTAGTGAGGTATAGTCATTTATTGTTTTATGTAACCTGCGCGTGATGAAACCATTAGCCTTTATTATGAGATCAATTCAGTACGCATTGTTTATACAAATTATGATAGCAGGGAGCAGACTGTGTTATATACAAACAATTATGAGTAGGCCACTAACAAAATTTTACGTCTCTCATTTCGTATTTAAAATGTGGAAAAGTCGAAACTCGATCTCCGGACACTGCTGATCTTCTCGATCCAAAAAATATCAGTGATGTACAACATACTACAGGAACACAAGTCATGAACGATGCCGTCGACCCGATTGTTGTCAAACGATCACCGCGACCATCTCAAAAATTAAAGCGTGGCGAGTATTCACATTACGGTGGCCAAAATTTACATTTCATCTCGTCTTCCGTGTTTTTTGTCAACCCATTTTACAACATGTCGAAAACAAACTTCATGCCCGATATTCATTTCAATTTTCTCTGATTTACTCTGAGTCAATTATTTCGTTGGATTTAGATTTCGTGGTTGGGTCGAACCACGAAATCAACGAATAATGAACCCCCACGAATAAAAAGGATTTTACAGTATGTTCGAATTTGCAGCTGTGCAACCTCTTGTTTTTGTAATCGATTACATTTATTTGCTTTACAGGAATTAGATATACCTGAAATTATCGAAGACCTATGTAAGAAGTATAAGAAACACAGTTGCCTTTACAATGTTTTTGCCATCCCAACAGCAAAAGTTCCAATCATGAAGTTTAAACATCGAAGCAGTCAGCTAGAAGGCGACATAAGTCTCTATAATACATTGGTAAGCATAGTTACGGAGCACTAACCGATCACTCTTCGAGTAGTATCCTATCATTTCAATGTTGCATGCTGAGCATTTACCATTTATTGTGGTTTTTGTGAGAATAGGCACATTTATCATCCCGGTATAACCTATGTACTGATTATAGGATTCTCATATTTATTCATACAGTCGATTAATCTATTTGACACAAAGCCAACCCCTATTGTTGAAAAGACTAGGGTACATCGTAGTGGATTCACCCTTTGAGTGCCAGGTCCGATTTTTGTATCAACCCATATACCCTGTGCCAATGCATTCTCTTATAAATGCGAGTCGACCATAGGTCGCCTCGCATATATTAGAGAATGCATTGGCCTAACAATTTTTCATCATTTGTTATTATTTTTTACAATTTTTTACAATTTTAATATTTTTTTTTTAATCTAAAAAAAAAAAAAAAAAAAAAAATTTTAGGGCCGATTTTACAGACCGTAAATTAGGGCAGATGAGATCGGCCCCTGGCACTAAAAGGGTTAAACGACAGTCAAAAATCAAGTCGAAGTTGACTAACAGACAACTCACATTACCATGGAAAACCTTTCATTTTACTATGTGGCTATTGAGCACTATAAAATCACTGCGAGCTAACTGCTGTTAACAAGATGCCATTTTTCGTGGGTGTTACAATCATAAGATGGAAACTGGTAGCCGGTGCTTCTCAATTTGAATAAATCTAGCTAATTAATACCAGGTGTCTAGGCTAAGTTGGCTTGCGTAACCAAAGCGCAACTGTCAATACTGTTACTTTGATCGGCCATCGCGCAACGATGTTTATTTATTGGAGATAATGTTGATTTCATAGCTTGTCTTTGTGGAAGTAATTCTACTAAATAGCGCAGCTTTTGTTATAACTTTTAACTATGTTCTTGCCATTGTTGGTATATTGTATTGTACCATTCTGCTAAAACAGAGTACATGCACTGCATGCTAAATTTATTGCAACTAACCGACTTGGGATTCTGGAGTCAACTGTTGGTGAACAATTCATTTCTAATCAACAAATTGTTTCAACACTACCAACCACAATTTTCCATAGTTGACCTAATTGATTATTAGTAACCAGTCAAAACTATTGTTTTAACATCTGTTAAGGATGTTAAAATCGGTTGAAAAGTAAACTTTAATTAAAAATTTAAATTATGCTCTATATTGCGATACAATTATCCGTACAAAGTCACCCTCATGGACTAAATATCTTCCAATTATTGCATTTTGGAATGACGTTGGTATAAGCATTATACACAGACATCAAATTTAGTATTAATCTTATCATGGTAGTATCAGCAATGCTATTCTTTTAGGCACAACACAACACACGGCTTTTATGGTGTTACAGTATGATAGATCCCAGAGTGAGGTGCATTGGATATGCTGTCAAGGTCTTTGCCAAGGTAAGGCCAAATATATAAAAAGAATTGTGTTCTCAGGCACCTCCCTCGTCACTCAGGCACCTCTCTCGTCACTGAAATTTTCTTTTTATAAAGTCTCGTCAAACATGTTATTTCAATATTTTATGTTAGAATTATTGGATTTTAACAAAGAAAATTCATATTTGTTTGTTTCTGGAGTATGTTTTCCAGATTTTAAGAAAAAATAAAAATAAATAGCCTCCCTCCCTCATCTCAAAATTGAGATCTAATTGCTGAGAACACAAATATTTTATTTTAACCCTTTCATTACAAAATGGATTCTCCCATTCAGTCATAAAAGTATACATTGGATTAGTCTATTATTAATTTGGAGGTGTGTTCATGTAATAAGAGCAGATGGCAGACCGATGAAAAGATAATGCAAATGCTAATGGTTTTCTATTATTTAATTCGAAAACTCCAGATAATAAGTTCAACAAAGGCCCTGTGATTGTTTGTTGAACTTATGATCTGAACATTGCCTAAGGAACTGAGTATTTAGTGTAGAAAGGGTTCATTGCCTAATATTCATGTTGTTTAGTTCTCATTCATTATTTCAACAAGTTCGATTGGATGTCTTTCATGTAATGCCGATTCATGGGGCCAAGCCTTGAAATAGTATGTCTGTCATTTGCAGAATGAGGTTCCCAGAGGGTGAATTTAGTGATGCTACCCCGCATAGCGGGTTAGCATCACCAAATTCACCCTCTGGGAACCTCATTCTGCTGAGGTGTAAGCAGAATGAGGTCCCCAGAGGGCGAATTTGATGATGCTAGCCCGCTATGCGGGGTAGCATCACTAAATTCACCCTATGGGGACCTCATTCTGCAAATGACAGATACACTATTTCAAGGCTTGGGCCTGTAATATGATGTCATTTTATCATATCTAAATTAAGTTATAAGAACATAACAGCAAATTGGATGGTTGCTATATTCATTTAATATGTTTTGTGAAACATGCGTTTTATTTCAAGAGCAAATATATCGAAAACCGATAGATTATGTTGACCAGTCAATGATTTTAAGAAAAGTGCCAAAATTGAGTGTGCATTTGTTTTTTATGATTTTGTATGTTATGTTGTAAACCAGTGAACTATTTTCTTCAGATATGTGAGATTGGAGATGCTTCGAGAGGGAGCCTTTCATCGTATGCGTTCACTTTGTTGGTCATACACTACCTACAACAGTGCAAGCCCCCAGTCCTACCTGTTCTTTCCGAGGTTAGTTTATACCACCCGGCCATCAAATGCTCTAAATTTTATGGTAATTCAGTGCAGTACTTTTATATAATAGATATACTCTCAACTGTCAGCCATAACATGTTTCCACCTTTGTATACCCCACATAATGAGGTATATAGGAATCAGCTTGTCCATCCGTCCGTAGACGCAACTTTGTCCGAGCTTGGTTTAGTTGAACCTGGTTTGAGAACTCAAAATAGTTCTCTTGCATGATAATCTTGGCATTCGGGCTCACTCGGGGCTGGAATTATATAATCACATCCCTGGTCATCGGAAAATTAAATCCTCCCTCCCTCGTTGATTCAGAAAAAAAATTGTCTGAGAATCAAATAATGTTTTTTTTTATACCCCCACTTTCGAAGAAAATGGGGGGTATACTGGATTGACTGCGTCCGTCCGTCCGTTCATCACGCTTTCTCCCTCCGTTTGTCGCACCGTCCGTCGTTCCGTCCGTCCGACCTCATAACTCGAACAACTATGAACCGATTTCAATAATTATTTTTATGCAATCTCCTTAGGATTGCCTCTCTGCATGATGCTAATTGCGGTTTGGTCCGACTTTTTTTTTTAAAGTTACTCCTCATTTTCAACTTATTCTGTCCGACTTAATAACTTTAACAAATATGAACCGATTTCAATAATTTTTTGTATACATGATGCGGCTAGGGATTGGCTCAGACTGTATTTCGTAATATTACACTTCATTTTCGACTTATTTTGACTTAGAAAATTCTGTCTGACTTAATAATTTTAACAAATATGAACCAATTTGAATAATTATTTCTGTACAAGCTTCTTGTGACACCATATCGATATTATTAGTCCGAATTTTTCTTAGTTAAAAATCTTTTTTGTTGGGTTTACGGATAATGCGGGTTGAATTTGCCACCGTGGGGGTATACTAGCACTCGAGTGCACACCTCTTGTTGGGTCTTATTATTGGAGATATTTTTGAGGAATAAACCTATTCAGTCATACAAGAACATGAGTACTAGGGATTCTATCTATTTTGTGATATAAGCGCAATATCTTTAACCATTTCATAATGGGAGCTGTGCTGGTGCAGCCTTAAAGATCATGTGCCAGTGCATTCTTTTATTTATGCAGTTAACAAATGTAATCTTATTTTGACCAAATTCTGATTAGGGCTTCTAACCATGAATCTCTGCCTGAAATTTTCAATTGCATATTTTTTGGGAATTCCATTGATATTATAAATCTAATATAAATATAAAAAAATCATTATTCAGAATTTTATGTTTCTAATTTTGCCCATATAATAGAAGAATAGTTTATTAGTCAATCAAGACACACTGACGGACAGAATAATTACAGTATAATAATATGTTGTAAGAATGCATTTGTTTTTTGCTGAGAGATAAATTATTGTCTTCTATTCATTTGCTTTAAAAATTACATTTTGAAAATTTTAATTTATAGTTATATGAGGGGGAGAAGCCAGAAACGATTGTTGATGGATGTAATACTTGGTTTTATGATGACTTAAAGAAACTGGTAAGTATGTCATATCAACTACATTGGGCAAGTGGTTACTGCTGGAAGCACATGAAACGTTTAAAGGCACGGACGGCCTTTGCGGTGGGTATTGCTGTTAAAATAGTGACATTCATGAACAGAAAGAATATTAAAATATAGACAGACTTTGTTCTTATACCAGTCATAAATATCGTATAAATAGTATGTTATTGTTAAGTTCGTATGCTTTGTTATGTAAACAAAAGCCAAAAATGTTACAGAACCTGGCTTTTGTTTACTAACACAACATTCAAATTTGACAATAACATACTATTTACACAATATTTATGATTGGTATAAGTACGAAATCTGTCTATATTTTAATATTCTTTATGTTTATGTTGGTTTTAATGGGTGTGACTATTTTAACAGCAATACCCTCTGTGAAGGCCATCTGTGCCATTAATAGTGATACTTAACGGTCCATTACCATAACCATTTGTCAATTTACTCATGCTATGTTTTAAATTATCTGAATTTAAAGACAGAACTAATTGAAAAGGTAGGCCTGAATTTATGTCACAATGAGTGTTGTAACTAATCAAGATCTTCAGAAGAAATTAATCTCATTTTATCAATTCCCAGTATGTAATAATGACTGCATGGTACCGTTAGTATTTCTCACTTTTACATGATTTCCGTGGTCAACATTATGGATGTTGAAATATATCAGGATTGTATCATCGATGTTACAGAATAGATGTTCATAAAAAAATTATAAATATATGCATATTCAAGATATAATTACACCTACTTTCGCTTTTGCTTAAATGCTGCATCTGATTGGTCAAAGCGCTTAAATACGCTTCATAGCAACAATCTCTTATCAGCTGAGGGAAGTGTTTCCTACCTCACAACACGCAGTAATCTGGGCTCGAAATGTTTCTGAAATTTCTACGTGTCACTGGGACAGGTAGAATTATTTCTTACCTGTAAACCTGAGAATTTTGCCTGTGCATACCGGTAGCCATATATGTGGGATCATGTGGGATAACATGTCTTTGGGGAGTGGACATACCGATTAAATTATATTATTACACTCCTATGCGCAATTTACATTGAAAACGCCGTTAATTAAAAATGGTAATGTTACTGGTGAATTATGTCATTTTTTGTGATGTTATTGACGTTACGTCGTTACTGATCTAGACTGAATTTTCGATTGTTGATATTTCTTCACATCAGGACTTTCATGCATTAATTCTGGGTGTTTTAATCATATTTGGCGAACCAAATTGAATCAGAAGTGTAATAAATAGAGTAATCAATTAGTTCCGAGAATTACGTTAAATAATTCACTCAAGGCGAGAGACGTTTAGGTAAGAAACTCGTGCGCTAACGCGCACTCGTTTCTTACCGAGTCTCTCGCGAATTATTTAAGGTAATTCTCGGTACCAATTGATTACTCTCTATTCATTCTATATCAATACATTTATAATATTTGATCTAATTGCAATGTAATTCTTTCTCATTTAGGAATTTAGGGATACATTTTCTGGTGGGCTTGGTAGTAGTATGGTAATTCCCAGCAAATCAATTTGTAAATATCACACTCAGACTAACAGATGTCTCATATTCAAACAAAGCCAGTAGACTAAGCTCATTGAGTTGCCTGTCACAGGTAGCACAATAATCTACTTGTCACCCAGAAGCAGTGACATGTCACTGACAGGTGAACATTTCGAGCCCTGGCATTGATACTTTAAGAAATTTGAACTCCAACCATCACCACATATCATAACACAGGCTTTCCGCTAGGTTTTGGGGAACGGGTCCTGTGTCCGCCGAGGGGAAAATGCAGTCAATGTTTTCAATGTCGTGGAAACACTAGTTGACCTACTTTTGTTGTATCAGCCAATAGAAGAAAAAGAGAGTAGATTTGCTGATCATTTTGCATCCATTTTCTACCTAAGTTACTATGCTATCAACCACTATAACTTTAAAACATAGAAAATTTATTAGATAAAAATTAATTGCTGTATACGGAAACACGCCCGTTGAAGTTAAACGACCACTATTCAAGACTCGGCAGAAAGTTCAGATGCATAACGTACCGGAATATAACATGATTAAATTATCGGCGGTCATTTTTCGTAACCTAACCGCAGCAACGTAACCAGCGAACTCCAAAGCATGTGTTCTAGTGATGTCGGTTTTGATCACTTCCTCAGTTCGTGTTAGATCGGTCCAAGTGTGTATTCTCGCTAGAAATCAAATAAAGTTGTCAACTATTAAATTTCTTAGTACTGTCCCAACGAAATTGAGAAGTAAACCTCTTTATACCTGTATACATATGGAATATGTCCTGTGGTATGACAGAAGGGGGGAAATTGGCTGGGGGAAAAGGGACCCCCTGCTGCCATAGCGGAAACCCTGCATAACATCATTTTGTAAACACATCCATAGTTACCAACTTACCATAACACCAAAACTAAATTAATGAATAAGACTGATCAATGAAAATGTGAACTGTGATAATCTAATTGGGAATAAATGAATGAGTTACATGACTATTCCCATATTAACATTTATCCAAGCCTTGAAATAGGGTGTCTGTCATTTGCAGAATGAGGTCCCCAGAGTGTGAATTTAGTGATGCTACCCCGCATAGCGGGTAGCATCACCAAATTCACCCTCTGGGAACCTCATTCTGCTGAGGTGTAAGCAGAATGAGGTCCCCAGAGGGTGAATTTGGTGATGCTAGCCTGCTATGCGGGGTAGCATCACTAAATTCACCCTCTGGGGACCTCATTCTGCAAATGACAGACACCCTTATTTCAAGGCTTGCATTTATCCAGCTTTGTACCAATACCAAGCCTGAATTAAATGTGTCTGACATTTCAGAATGAGGTCCCCAGGGGGTGAATTTAGTGATGCTTATCCCACATAGCGGGATAGCATCACCAAATTCACCCTCTGGGAACCTCATTATACTTAGACCTCAACTGCTATTGGAGAACTAGGATCATATTGAAGATCCCCAGTTGAAGTTAGTGATGTTCACCCATTAGTCACCTTGATTATGCAATTTATATTCTGCAAATTATTAGCTTAAAAAAGGAACTAAAAACAATGTTAATTTGAGACTATAGATACTTCCAAGAAGATGAGGCCTAAGCAGAATGAGGTCACCAGATGGTGAGTTTGGTGATGCTAGCCCGCTGTGCGGGGTAGCAACACTAAATTCACCCTCTGGGGACCTCATTCTGCAAATGTCAGACACAATAAATTCAGACTTGACTAATACTAATATCACATGACATTGATCCATTTTCAGTGATAAAAATCCAAATCGTGTTATGCGTTTCCCCAATTCAGCCTCATTTATTTCCCCCTGACGGAAACCCTGGCTAAGCTCTGTATAAAAACAATTCATTATTATTATTATTAATATAACTTTTATCTTTCAGCCCGATGTTTGGAGTGAATATGGGAAGAATAATCAGAGTATTGGAGAACTCTGGGTTGGATTCTTTCAGTATTTCACTGAAGCTTTTGACTATAAAGACCAGGTTATTTGTATCAGACAATCTGCACCATTAAGTCGATTTGAAAAACTCTGGAATGGAAGCTGTCTAGCTATCGAAGGTAAGCAGGTCTCAAAATATGGTGCTGGACATTTGCAGAATGATGTTCCCAGAGGGTGAATTTAGTGACTATCGTGCACAGTGGAATAGCATCACTAAATTCACCCTGGGGACCTCATTCTGCTTAGGCCTCATTTTCTGGCAAGTATCTCTAGTATCAAATTAATATTGTTTTAGTTACGTTTTCCCTTCTGGGAAGTTTCTATATCCCCTAATTTGCAGAAGATAAAATCCATAATCGAGGTGCCCAATGGGTGAACATCACCAACTTCAACTGGCCCACTTCAATTTGATCCTAGGTCTACCATAGCAGTTGAGGGCCTAAGCAGAATGAGGTCCCCAGAGGGTGAATTTAGTGATGCTAGCCTGCTATGCGTGATAGCATCACTAAATTCACCCTCTGGGGACCTCATTCTGCTTAGGCCTCATCTTCTATGGAAAGTATCTTTATTATCAAATTGAGGTGATTCACATTTCCTCATCTCATTCCGATAGTCAAATGTCATGGTATAACCATCACCATAACATTTCCACCCCATCATTAATCTGATGTGACATACTTAGAAGGGTTATTGATTGAGAGCATGTGACATTAATCACTATTGACTGTTGACCGAACGATATCCATATAGGTTTAGAATGTTTTCTCCAGCATACTCACTCAATCTTTGTAATAATAAATTTAAGAATATTCCACGAAGTTTTGACATAAATTTGCCATACAAGTAAGACATTTTATTCTATATCTCATCTAATATCTTCATCCATATTAATTTTTTTTTCTTCTGTAGATCCATTTGATTTGACTCACAATCTTGGATCAGGACTCTCTCGAAAAAGTAAGTCTTATTCAGCTCTCACATATATTATTCTTCTAGAGCCCTGTGCAGGGACCTCTCTCTTAACCTCTCACATATATTATTCTTCTAGAGCCCTCTGCAGGGACCTCTCTCTTATCCATTCTTCCCTTATGATGAACTTAAGCCTGAGCTTCCCGAGAAAGTCGAAAGGTTGCGAGACCTTTTAGTTCCGAGTGTCCAGTCGTGAGTCCATTAACTGACCTAAAACACAGTTTTAAAATATACAATAAGGAATTTATACAGATGAATAATATCTTCGATAAATTATGACAAAAATGTACGTTTTTCTGTATAAAAAATAGTCCTTGTCTGGTTGGTCCCTTGACACAGTTAGTGGAGCTTTTTCGATAAGTATTCTGGGATAGCAAATATAGGGATGGACAACTCTTTCAGGGTTCCCGCGGGGCCTCGGATTCAAGGAACGGCCTTGAATTTGACAAGGTGTGGTTCAAGGCCTTGAAATCCTGGAATATGGGCAATGGGCCTTGAAAAGCCTTGAATATTCGCAATACAACATCACGCCGATGATCCGTAATTAATCACCTCTTACATTTCCGGTTTACGGTAAATGACCGCATTGGAGCGAGATATAAATAGCGCAGTTATATTATAATAGAGCAGCGATGTATCGAGCATTCTCATTGGATAGTTGCAGTGACGTTGGCCAATCGCAAAGCGCGACGTATTATCGCATTTGACTGTCGTGTCAGTCTGCTAAAATGTTGTCGTGTGTGTACTGTTTTTCGATGATTGTTTTCGATAATTACCAATAAAAAATGGGGAAATGCACATTCCAAGATTGTTGGTTAACTTCCGAAAGTTACAAAGACTGGTTAATGATGTTCTGGGCGACAGGTATTCTGCAAAATGCAAACTTTGCCTGAAAACATTTAGCGTGGCGAACATGGGGAAAAGCCGCGTTGGATCACAGGTATTGGAATTTGTGTCAAAAAATGGGTTTTTATGACAATTTACTCCTCTGAATGAGGAGTCATTCTATCCTCATTCAGAGGAGTAAATTGTCATAAAACCCCATTTTTTGACACAAATTCCAATACCTGTGGTTGGATTCCCATGTGAAATCTGACAAACATCTTAAAGTTTTGAAAGACAAAAAAATGACGCTACCATTTCCATTCGTAGTCGGACCTAAAAACGATTCGACCACATAGTAGAGGCTCTTATGTCCATTTTTTGGCTCCCGTGTGCATTTTGTGAAGAAATATAGCCACTATGCTCATGATGTTGCTTCATATCTGGGGCACCAGGAAACAAATGTTAGACACCTGGGGGTCGCGACTGGGTGGATTTATGACGTCATCAAGATGGCCGCCATCCAACATTTCAGAGTAGGCACTGAATCAGTTTGATTAATAGCTAGTAGTGAATTTATGGTAGGAAATATAATATTTCTCTACTATTGTGATACTATGATAACAGGCTTCACTTTGACAAAAAAAATTACCACATTTAACCAAGATGGCCGCCAAAATGGCGACCGAAGTTCTGGAAAATGATGAATATTCACATAGGTCTCTTAAAACATTCACGGTTGTTTGAAATCGGTGGTTAATAGCAACTTAATTTTAAATACATTTGAATACCTAACCATTTGAACATGATAATATGTCATTCTTTGGGTCTTATTCATACAAAATGTCGTCAAAATGTGAATTCATAAATAAGCTATGAAATTTTACCAAATATCGATTTTGTAATTCTAGCCAAGTGTTAGCCAGAAAATAGCCGAATTTGATGACAAACATTTGCAACAGGTTTAAACATATAGATTGCCATATAATTACAACTAAAAAAGTGCATCTGTATTCAAGATGGCGATCAAAATGGTTGCCAAAATAGATAAATCACTAACATTTGTCAAATTTTCTTTGATATCACTCCTAATGTGCGATTTAGTGAATATATGTGAATATATTTGCTCTGTGTTGGCGTAATAACATGCAGATATGAAACAATATGAATAGTTTGTGAACAATGGCTGTTTATAGTCAAGAATTCGAGAGAATGAAACGACGAAAATGAGATGAAGTCATCAAAATGGCAACCATAAACAATTTCAGTCTGGGAGGAAAATTTAGATAGTGAAATGATTGTTTCGTTCACACTTCCTCTTGACGGTGCAATTTGGACCTCAAAATCCAAGATGGCTCCCAAAACGGCGACCGAAATTCTAATATTTGATAATTTTTCACACTCGCCTCAAATTATTCACAGCGGTTTGAAATCGGTGGCTACTAGCAACCTTATTTTATACTATCTAATCATTCGACAACCATGATGTGTAAGATTAACATATTATTATCCATATGGATCTAAATTCAGAATGGTGAATCAGATGGTTACCAAAATGGAGAAATCATCCAAATTTGCTAGTTTTCATTGATAACGCTCCTAATGTGGGTTTCATTGACTACTGGAAAACACATTTGTTCCCCTGTTGACAAAAGTGCCAGGAATGCTGATACAATCTGATACAATATGAATATTTTGCGAACAGTAGCTGATGTTGACCTATTTGAAAATATCCAAATCTGAATATATGCTGATTACATCCATCATTACATGCACATCGGAAATGTCCTTATTGGGTGACTCGACTGGAGAAAAATCCCTACCTCAACAATAAGGCTGTCGGTAATGAGCAGTACTTTAATTATTTCCCCATGATATCACCCCCCCCCCTTATGGGGTCTGGCTAGGAATTTTTCACTTGACTCCTGCATTGCTCATGTAATGCCATCATACTAAGTCAATTCTACCGAAATTCAGCTGCTCGCGGAAATTGATTGAATGGACATCAAACAACGCAGTACCCAAAAACAGTAGCGGCATATAATGCGTTGACATTACAGACATCTTCCATGTTAACAAGCTTAATAGTTAATGTATACTAAGTCCAAATATAAGAATAGGAGCTAATATATGTGTGATTCGTTCTTATTAATATACATGTACGAAAACACAGGTTATACTTTTGTGAAACTGAGAAAGTTTACAATTGCTCGTCCTTGAATAACATCTAGTTCATATTGTATGTGCATCAGGGGATTATATGACAGTAATTACTATGTCGCAGACTACCAAACGAGAGCGTTCAGATGTGAGCTATATGTGTCTTCTGCGAAGAAGAATCGCATTGGCGGATTTCTACCAGACCTCTGCGTATTACATGCGATACATAGCGACTAGAGATAAATTATGTTCAGGTTCGTACCAAAACGGAAACTGTTGTGGAGCCCTGGACAGCTCATAGGTCAACTCACTGACTCCACACCCAAGATTTGCGAAAGCGTGGCTGATTTTGATCGAGCTTGGGTAGGAAGATAGCCTCATATAATGAGTTCAATTGGTATACATGTGTATTTGAGTTCCACAGAGATAGTTTTCTGGACATCGCATATACTGCAAGTTCGTTCCGTGTATGATCCCCATCTTCCTGTGCAGAATGTATGCACTTATATCATATTTGTCACATGTGTTATCGAAGTTCTTTCATGCTTGCGTTATGCGGTCAAAATGTCATACAAGAAACATATTCACACCAAATTTTCTTTAAATGCCTGCATTTCTGTAATTGTATCGGCTATCGGCAATGTTCCAGATAAAATTGATAATAATTTCTCACACCAATGCACAGTTCGACTTGGCTGTAGAGGCAATTTAACCCACCGACATGTTGAGGTACATGTATTATTATTGGGTGGAAAGTATGTATTATTCTTTCCAGATATTTTATACAGGAACATTTGATATCCCACTACAATGAAATCAGGTCAGCAGAAAACTCAGGTCGTTAAACATTGTAATCTTATACCTTCCTGAGCAATAGTTGAAGTAAATGTCAGTTATGAACTCTTCAAATAGCTAACAATTCACAATATTCTCTAAATTCAAGCATAACATTGTTATCTATTACTTCCATCTTTTGCGCAGTATCTATATTCCAAGCTTATTATTGGCCTACTTGTGAATCGGACTATTATGGTTGTACGGGTTGCCAGCAAATTCTATAAACTACATTTGTTCGATGGACAATGAAAGGATTTCGATTCGTGCGGGGTTTCTGTGATTCGAAGATCTTTATTTTCTGTGAACTAACAGTTGATGTATAATGCTAACGAATCTCCCCATGTGGACTTTTGCAAGAAATCTTAATAAACGTTCCATTAAATGATCTTGATGACCCGTCACTGTATTCATTACTTCGATGCACCATCATATGGCATGGACCAAAGATGAGCGTCTGGTGTTTCGACGAGGTATTTCATCACTAAATATCCAGGCACTAGGCATAGGTATTTTGATTTCACGATATAGCTTCGTTGACAACCAGGAAGAAGTTGAGGATCCATTATGGTCACTTGCTGGACTCGACATGGAGAATGACATACCTTAGGCTATTTTTGCCCGATACTGATGTTTTGACGTATTCTAAAATAAACTGACAAGCATTAACTCGGTTATGTGAACAGTTCTGTTAGACTACATCGAAGTGAATGTGCAATGTATCTGCTATGAGGTAAGCGGCCGTATTGACAATTATTTATTAAATCTGTATTATGGACTCTCCATTCCACAACCGAAACAAATTTTCTATATGGAGTCTCTGATATGCAGTCGGAGAGTTTTGTGGTGAGCGCTGTTAGCTTGCGAGATGAGTTTGTAATTCAACTGTAGTTGCTGGGGCGAGTTGGTTGTAGATAGACTACCAACAATGTGACCATCTATTGGACGAAGTAACAAGAGTGGTACATGTGCTGACTCGCGTCTTAAGAAGTGTGACAATGTCTCAACTATTCAAACGAATTTCGGGTGATGAAACACAGATATGCCAAAAACAAGAAACTGAAAAATGCAATCTCCCCTTATTGTATCTTATTAGACCCAACTGTTTCATAATTGGATACGATATAATGTTTGCACTAACAGGTAATGCCTGTGTATTTCTAAGTTGAGCAATTATATTTCCCGGTGGCAGTATGATAGCAATGCAACTTCGACTTCGATGAAGTCAAGGTGTGATATATTTTTCCTGAATCTTCTAAATTGTTGTGGCCGGGCGATATCAACGTGGTCAACAATTCATCAAGAATATGCAACGAATAAAGTTGGATTTCTGTCTGTATTATGACTGCAGGGATTCTTTTGCGTTCGAGTAATCGTTATGATCTTATAATGATACAGTCAGCACAAATCCGGTTTGACTTCCTTCCCAGGAAACGGACAGGATCGTTTAAATTATATTGGGCATTTTCATGTTAGGTTTCTAAGAGTCCATTCTGATATATTCTCGATTATAAACAAACTATGTTTGGTCAAACATAGTCACAACATACCTTAACATGATAGTATCTAATTTAGATTGGGCGAATATATTCAACTCCTTTGCTAAATGCCGTTTGAGAATATAAACATTTGTCACATTTTATAACTGTGAGTTAAGCGGCCATTCTGGCGACCATCTTGGGTCAAATAGATCAATGTCGAGTCTAATTGAATGACACTAACGATATTTAAAACTGTGTACACTTTTGTTTATTTCATTATGCCTATTTCTGTCCAATGTTAAACTAGAACCTCGAGAAGCAAGTTTATTTGTGAAATTAAATAGCCCATTATTTAATTTGCATTTTTCGGAGTATGGACAACAATTAGACACAAATTACAGCATAATATGTTTTCCAAAGAACTTGGTGTCATGACTACTCGCCACAGTTTACAAATAACCGAAAATGATGTAAGGGGCATGTGTAACAATTCAACACATTTCTATATGTCGGTCGCCATTTTGACAGCCATCTTGGTTTGTTATCAATCTTGTTCTTTCAAAAGGAAGCTTGGTGCAATTTTATCATTGCCGTAGAAATATTTTTTCATTTTCTGTGTTAAATTTTCTTCCTCACTCAGTGCCCATTCTGCAATTTTGTGTGGCTGCCATGAAGATGATTTGACTTAATTTTCGTGGTATAATTATTTTGAATTATCGGGTATAAGCAGCTATATGGGTCACCAAATTTACAAATCATTCCATAAGTCCGTGGATATCCGCGAAAAAGTAGCACATATTCACATATATTTACTTTTCCCCAACACATGAGTGATATCAATAAAATTGGACAGATTTAGGTGATTACTCCATTTTGGCAGCCATCTTGGCCGCCATCTTAAACGAAAATGCACTATTTTCAGTGTAACTATATGGCAATTCACATATTTAAAACATTTTTACATTATCTTCATCAAATTCAGTTATTTTCTGTTCAACTCTTGGGTAGAATCACCAAATTGAATTTTGGTTAACTTTCATGGCACATTTTTGAATTCACATTTTAAAGATAGCTGGCAAGAATGAGATCCGAAATATGACATATTATGTTGTAGAAATGGTTGGATACTAGAATTTATTCGAATTTAGGTCTTTATTCCTTACAAATTTCAAACATCAGTTAATGATTCAAGAAGAAAGTGTGAAAAATCATCAATTTTCCGAATTTCGGTGGCCATTTTGGCGTCCATCTTGGTTTATGGTGGCCACTTTTTCAGTCAAATGGAAGTATGGGGTATTAGTTTCACGTCAGTGGTGAGATAATCAAATTTCTATAATAAATTAACAAGTAGATAATAATCAAACTGACTCAGTGCATACTGTGAAAATGTGTATGGCGGCCATCTTGATGACGTCATAAATCTACCCAGTCGCGACCTCAAGGTGTCTAACATTTGTTTTCTGGTGCCTGAGATATCAAGCAACGTCATTGGCATAGTCGCTATATTTCTTCACAAAGTGCACACGGGAGTACATAAGAGCCTCTACTAACAGCTGTGGCCCCAATTAGTGTTCCCCTCGTCAATATTGATGTTGATGTTAAAAAAATATATTCCTAGCTTATCTGCATTGAATTGTGTGAGTATAATAATCTGGGAAAAGTACCAGGTATTATAGTACCCAACCTGAGTAATGTTAATAATTACTAATATGGCAATGTGTGATAGAATACTGATTAATTTATTTTAAGGCCTTGAAAATCCTTGAATTTGGGTATCAAAGGGCCTTGAAAATAGCTGAAAAATGTCGCGAAACGGCCTTGAATAGCCTTAAATTGATCAGTCCTTGCTTGCAGGAACCCTGTCTTTTCAAAACCAAACGTCAACGCGCATATACATGTCATAAAATATTATTTTTGTGCTGTTTACTATACATTTGTATATTTATATACGCAATATATAGTGTCAATGCACTTATCTATATTTTTTGGCACGTATATGCATACAATAATATTTTTTTACTCAAAGTTCGCAATCAGAAGAATAGTAACTCTATTACCTTAGGCTTTCATATAAACAAGACGTGTTTCATCTTCATCTTAGTTGAAGATTTACGTAAAGTAAATAACTTTTTGCATTGAATGTTGATTATCGGAAGGAATAATTGTTAATTAACCATTTCTTTACTAAATAGATTCTCCTATAAAAGTATACATTGGTATGATCTATTGTTAATCTGTAGGGGTGTTCAGGACAAATAAGCAAACAACAGATAACAAAAGTGCAGAATGAGTCCTATTTATTGGAGGGAAATGTTCAGATAATAAATTAAAAAAACTACCTATTATTATCTGAACATTTCCTGAGAGATAACTACTCATCAATGAGTGTTTAGCATAGAAAGGGTTAATTATTATTACATCAACTTCATTTTCTACAATATTTTGCCATTGGTTTCCGAAATGCTGAGGTTTTTTTTCAGGACTGCGTACAGAGTTTTTAAGGACAAATTTACTATCTTAACCTATAATTAACACCTCACTCTACATCAGTTTACATGGTTCAAAATGTGAAATGAACTCAGAATTCACATCTATCACTGCATTTTCCAGCAGGCATTTCCCCCAAAAGATACATGTTAAACTACACTATTGGTTGAGACTGTGCATGCTGGCATTGGACAACATACACTGATGACGTTTTGCAGAGGTGGCAAATACAGATTGTTATTTATAGTATCCGATTTCAACAATATTAATATTGGCTTAACGACATTGCGGCTTCCAGTTTTTGCTTGAGATTTCCAATAATTGACTCATGTGAACCAGTTTATGCAGAATTTAAGGACTTTTCAAGGATAGTGTTTGATTTTTATACGGCCTTTTGAAAAAAGGTTGTATTATGTTATCAGTTTGTCTGTCCGTCTGTCAGTTTGTCTGTCCGTCATTCCATCTGTCTGTTAACATTTTTGGTTTCCGATCAATAACTCCAGTTTGGATTATTTGTTGCTATGTGTATTTACCAGCTAAAAATACAGGCTATGTTCACATATGGGTTCCGTCCAATTATTTTTACATGAGTTACGGCCCTTTTTCGACTTATTATTTGACTGGCCATTATCATTTTTGGTTTCCGACCGATAACTCTAGTTTGGATTATTTCTTATTCTTCCCAGTCCGTTGTCGGCTGCAGACTAATGGTCCTTGGTATACATATCCTGTTCGTTGCCTAACTGATATAAAAAATTCCTAACACATTGTTTCATCAACATTTTGTACCATCTTTTCAGTGAATATCTACATACTCAAAGCATTGTATAGAGGGAGAGCTCTGTATGGTACACCAATAGATATTATTCCAGAAGGATACGTCACTCCTGGGGTAAGCTTTATATAGACGGAGAGCTCTGTTTGGTACATTATATAGAGGGAGAGCTCTGCATGGTACACCAATAGATATTATTCCAGAAGGATATTTCACTCCTGGAGTAAGCTTTCGAACAATAATTCCACACCCATTGATGTGAAGCACATGTCTTCAATGGAATCCCAGTCATTGAATACATATTATTGTATACCTCTAGTTGAATACAAGCCGGAACTATTCTTGTTGACATTGTCGTCAAGAAAGATGATGTACATTACATTAACGATCCACTTTGGGTGATGCCCCGATCATTACTAGTTATTCATCAAGACTTAAATCACAATAAAGGTAGCTTTAGTATCAATGAAAGTGAAACTCATGGATTCATCTTATCTGCAGACAGCGCATAGTTACATTTTTATCAAGGAAATATATCCTTGCGCCATCTGCAACTCGCTCGATAAAAGATATTGATTAAAATGTGTGTTGTGTTCTGTTTAAATATATAAATAGAATAATAATTGATCAATTTATGCAGAATGTTATATAGTGATTCAGGTCACGCAAAGTCAATTTCCAATTTCTCAGGATCGCGTGTATAATCCCGAAACCCTGCCTGCGCAACCTTGTTATTTGCGTATAAAATGTCGGAAAAATTATTATCTGTACAAAATAATTGCGGTACGTTTATACAACTTTCTTCAAAGCTGAGATCAAACATACCCGTTTCCAGATTAAAATTTCAAATAAACAACTGAATTGCATCCAAGCCTTGAAATAGTGTGCCTGTCATTTGCAGAATGAGGTCCCCAGAGGGTGAATTTAGTGATGCTACCCCGCATGGCGAGCTAGCATCACCAAATTCACCCTCTGCGGACCTCATTCTGCAAATGACAGGCACACTATTTCAAGGCTTGATTTCAAATAAAAAACTGAATTGCATCTGCAAATTCATTAAAAAATGTATTTCTGATACTTTATTGGGTGATATAAATCAGATGGAGTCCATCAACTAACTTTTGTGGACTTTTGTTTGGGTAATAATGGCTACGGGTAACTGAAATTTAACCTAGAGCTAGCCGATCCAGGGGTGGAATGCTTTGTTGGTGTGTTTCCCATAAATAAAAAATTTAATTAAAAACTGCACGGTCGCATGCTTTTCAAATCTCTTTGGCATGAGAAATGGGGAATTGATTTTGTATGGACTTGTAGGATAATAATAATTAATCGATATATATTGCTCACTGTACATTGATATAGTTTATATATGTGTTTTACACTAATTCTTAACCGTGTATTATAGCATATGACACAGTTTTCAGCAACCATTGCTGTAACAATTCAGGCACATATCAGGGGTAGCATGCACATCAGGTACTCTCTTAACCATTCAGGCACATATCAGGGGTAGCATGCACATCAGGTACTCTCTTAACCATTCTGGAGCTTCCTGAAATTTTATGAAAATCCTGTGCCAATGCATTCTCTTATATATACGAGTCTCCCATAGGGAGCCTCACATATGTCAGAGAATACATTGGCCAAACAATATTTACATTGATCTTGTATGCCAGTGCATTGATTGGCTTCCTATGGGAGACTCACATATATAAGAGAATGCACTGGCACAGGATCTTTTAACCATTTGAGTGCCAGGTCCGATTTTTGTATCAACCCATATACCCTGTGCCAATGCATTCTCTTATATATGCGAGTCGACCATAAGTCGCCTCGCATATATAAGAGAATGCATTGGCCTAACAATTTTTCATCATTTGTTATTATTTTTTTACAATTTTAATAAATTTTTTTAAATCTAAAAAAAAAAAAAAAAAAAAAAAATTTTTAGGGCCGATTTTACAGACCGTAAATTAGGGCCGATGAGATCGGCCCCTGGCACTGAAAGGGTTAATGCTGCTCCAGTGCACCATGAAATGGTTAAAGATTGTGCATCTCTTCTGGGCCACAATTACAACAACAACATAAATTTTATAATGAAAATCTGAATTCAAGACGACAAATACATTTTTCTGCGAATAAAACACAGACAGATCTGAAGATTGGTTATAATATTTGTCTATAAAGGCATAACAATGTGGTTTATTCCTGTAAAATATTTTAATTGAAATGGCATTTTTCCTTGATGTAGAGTGGTAACAAGATAGAGTTCTCCCTTTTGCTACACTCCGAATGCGCCTGAAGTTTCTGTTCTAAAAATAGTCTGTAAAACTGTAAAAAAGTTTGTATGTATTATACCAGAAAAATAGAAATTTAAAATTGATATTAATTGAAAGAACGTTTCCGTTTTTCTTCGATTCATAATTAATATTTTATACCCTGGAATCTTGTGAGTGAGAGATAGACCATCTTAAGTTATAAGAGGTATTAGGCGAGTGGCAGCTAAAGAAAAATTCTGTATTTAAACAGCATCTTAAGGATTTTAATGTACCTTACTATACAGATGGGATTATCATGTTTTCGAAAAGCTCACATTTGTACAACACTGATTGAACATGCATGCACGTTCAATTTCTGGAGGTCAAAGTACATGTGTTCATTCACTTATGGACTCAAAATCCTGTTCGTTGTTCGGAATGGAGAGGTTTGAGTTTACAGAGGTAATTTTTAGTGAGAATTTACTTGGGATAATTCTGGACCACACAGTTAGTTCCGTATGGATAGGAATTCGGTTAATAGAGGGTCCAGTTTGGAGATGATTTACTAAGATGGAGAGGAATTTTGTGTATAGCGGGTCTGGTTTGGAGGGGTGGTATATAGAGGAGTTTGGTTTACAACGGGTCTGGTTTGGAGAGGTTTTACTGGTATATAGAGGAATTTGGTTTATAGCGGTCCTCATTTTGATAGATATTCATTTATATAATTGTCACTATTTTTCAGGATTACTTTTTCGACTATGAAAAGCTGACTGATGGTGCTCCTCCCACTGACCGGTGCTGTAGAGCTTGTGGGAAAATTGGCCACATTGCTAAAGAATGTCCAGTTGTCCTGGCAAGGAAAGAGAGGTTGGTTTCATATTCTCCTTGTATTTATTCTCGACAAAAATTCAAGATGTGTAAAGTAGAATTCACGACTCTCAATTGTTTAAATTTCAAGAAATACTCATGTCTGAATATAGTGCGACTGACATGTGCAGAATGAGGTCCCCAGATGGTGAATTTAGTGACGCTATGCTGCATGGTGAGCTGGCATCACCATATTCACCCTCTGGTAACCTCATTCTGCTTAGGGAGACCCGCTGTGCATGGTAGCATAACTATATTCACCCTCTGGGGACCTCATTCAGCAAATGTCAGACACACTATTTCCAGGCTTGGAACTACTGCCATTTTAATTTATCATTTCTTATCTGGATGTGCCATATCTTCCTGAACAATATAGATTGAAGTCCCATCAAAATCAGTCCAAAATCCTAAAAAAAATTGCAAATATATCTGTCATAGCACAGGAATATGGGCCTGAAAGATAATAAGGCATTGTTTTAACTCAACTTACTGGAATATAATATTAACTGTTATCATGGGATTGCATTTATTGTTGTTAATGTATTGACTAAAATGTTTACAGAGATGCGAGAGACAGAAAGATACGAGAAGACAACAGACATATCGATATGATCCGGGCTCAAGAAAACAGAGGACACTCTCCAAAAAAAGGTTTGTGCTGTTTTAAATTATCAGTCGAACTAAGCACAGTTATGAGCAATGTTTTAATTTGGTAACTTTTAGATCAACTTGACAGCCTAAAAACCATGAAATTTGTAGGTCTCATCATGATGATTAAAGATGTGGCTTATGGTACGCCAAATTAAAAGTAAAAATTCATTGAGTTGTTGTTGTATCTCTTCTCTGAAAATCTTGTCGTCGTCCGTGTGTGTGCGTGATCCGTCAACAATTTCCTTTAGCACGGGCTACAGGTCGTACCTTTGGTCGGATCATTATGAAATTTGTCACGGGTGTTGACATTGACATGTAGATGGGAGCGAGTCATTTTGGGGTTATTCGGCAAAAAACATGGCCGCCAGCAGCCATCTTGGATTTTACTCTTTGCATGACTAAATCCTTTGGCACGGGCTACAGGTCGTACCTTTGGTCGGATCATTATGAAATTTGTCATGGCTGTTGACATTGACATGTAGATGGGAACGAGTCATTTTGGGATCGTATCTTTGGTCGGATCATCATGAAATTTGTCATCGATGTTAACATTGACATGTAAATGGGAACGAGTCATTTTGGGCTCATTCGGCAAAAAACATGGCCACCAGTGGCCATCTTGGATTTCAAAATGCAATCCATTAGCACGGGCTACAGGCCGGAGTGTTCGTCTGATCATCATGAAATTTGTCCTAGAAGTTAATATTGACATGTAGATGGGAGCGAGTCATTTTGGGGTTAATCGGCAAAAAAACATGGCCGCCAGCAGCCATCTTGGATTTTACTCTTTGCATGACTAAATCCTTTGGCACGGGCTACAGGTCGTACCTTTGGTCGGATCATTATGAAATTTGTCATGGCTGTTGACATTGACATGTAGATGGGAACGAGTCATTTTGGGATCGTATCTTTGGTCGGATCATCATGAAATTTGTCATCGATGTTAACATTGACATGTAAATGGGAACGAGTCATTTTGGGCTCATTCAGCAAAAAACATGGCCGCCAGTGGCCATCTTGGATTTCAAAATGCAATCCATTAGCACGGGCTACAGGCCGGAGTGTTCGTCTGATCATCATGAAATTTGTCCTAGAAGTTAATATTGACATGTAGATGGGAGCGAGTCATTTTGGGGTTAATCGGCAAAAAAACATGGCCGCCAGCAGCCATCTTGGATTTTACTCTTTGCATGACTAAATCCTTTGGCACGGGCTACAGGTCGTACCTTTGGTCGGATCATTATGAAATTTGTCATGGCTGTTGACATTGACATGTAGATGGGAACGAGTCATTTTGGGGTCGTATCTTTGGTCGGATCATCATGAAATTTGTCATCGATGTTAACATTGACATGTAAATGGGAACAAGTCATTTTGGGCTCAATCAGCAAAAAAACATGGCCACCAGTGGCCATCTTGGATTTCAATTCAATCCATTAGCAAGGGCTACAGGCCGGAGTGTTCGTCTGAGGACTATTGGGATCAGTCGCGTCCTTGTCGTTTCCTTGTCCAGACATGAACTCCAGTTCAAATTTTCGATCGAAACGAAAGTTGGTATGAGGAATAACCATCATATTATTGAGGTCAATTTCGAGTTTGGTCATGGTCTGATCAATTTTGATGGAGTTATGCCCCTTTTTGTACTTACAAATTAGTTCTTGGGTTGTCCGGATGATAACTTTAGCAATATTCAACATAATTTCTTTATATTTGGTACTCAGTTCTTATTTGAGAAGACGGTGGCCAACTTTTTAATGCTTTTTAGAACATTACACTGTTTAGCTTTGAAGAATAGTTAAAATGTGGATTCAAAACTTGTTTCATAAAAGTTTTGTCATTGTTGGCTTGTGCCTCTTTTATGGAACTCAATGAATTGGGAATATGCATATTCTAACTAGAATAGTTGAATTCAGGATGTGCGAGACCTGGGAGAGCATCTTTTTAAAAAGTCCACTGTTCACATCTTTTTTAGATTATCCGAAAACTATACGCTCACTATCAGACAGTGGCAACTCAGATAACAGATATCCAAAGGCTCCGTCCAGGTCACTATCCATACCAGAAGGTACCAGTTCACAGCGGCCGAATGGACAAAGAAACACTCATGATGCTATCTCAGAGAGAACTCCTGTTGACACCAGCAAGAAATCCACTCCGAGAAAATATCAGAAAAATGACCAAGAGGGTAATACAGCGTCACCTGGCAAACTTTCTCATCGGGATATGGCCGATATGCGTAGTCAACAGTATAAAGAACGACAGTCGAACAACCAGCTTAATACAACAGTGTCAGATCGGCGGTCGAACAACCAGCCTAATACAACAGTGTCAGATCGGCGGTCGAACAACCAGCCTAATACAACAGCGTCAGATCGGCGGTCGAACAACCAGCCTAATACAACAGTGTCAGATCGGCGGTCGAACAACCAGCCTAATACAACAGCGTCAGATCGGTGGTCGAACAACCAGCCTAATACAACAGCGTCAGATCGGCGGTCGAACAACCAGCCTAATACAACAGCGTCAGATCGGCGGTCGAACAACCAGCCTAATACAACAGTGTCAGATCGGCGGTCGAACAACCAGCCTAATACAACAGTGTCAGATCGGCGGTCGAACAACCAGCCTAATACAACAGTGTCAGATCGGTGGTCAAGCAACCAGCCTAATACAACAGCGTCAGATCGGTGGTCAAGCAACCAGCCTAATACAACAGTGTCAGATCGGCGGTCGAACAACCAGCCTAATACAACAGCGTCAGATCGGCGGTCGAACAACCAGCCTAATACAACAGCGTCAGATCGGCGGTCGAACAACCAGTCTAAAATAGTGTCAGAGCGACCTTCACAGAAGCAGCCTCAAACACCAGACAAAAATAGCAATACAAATGTTAGTATATATACTCTATCGAATCTCATTAACCCTTAACCCTTCCATGGATGGAGCTTCCTGAAATTTTGTGCCAATGCATTCTCTTGTACATGCGAGTCTCCCATAGGGAGCCTCGCATTTATAAGAGAATACATTGATTGGCCTAACAATATTTAACTTGACCTTGTAAGCCAGTGCATTCTCTTATATATGCGAGGCTCCAATATAAGAGAATGCACAGGCATAGGATCTTTGATGCTGTACCAGCACAGCTCCCATTAATGAAAGTGTTAATTAATGCACATAATGGGTTCTCCTTTGACAACACCAATTATTTTGTTTGCAACCTTTTCCTATACAAAATGCACCCAAAATTGTTCTGTCTCAAACTCATCTTCTTGGAAGTCAGAATGCCCTTTGATAAACATTTTTGGTCTCCATCGGTTGGGTTGTTTAGTAGTGACATTTCCATTGGTTGGGATGTTTAGAAGTGACATTTCCATTGGTTGGGATGTTTAGTAGTGACGTTTCCACCATCTATACTGTGTCCACAATGACAGTCCTTCAATTTTGAAGCACACAATTGCTCTTGCGCTCCATCGCTGCAATTGAAATGTAGTGCACAAAACTTTGTGCGACCCATGATCTCGAGTTGACTCAATAATTAACTGACCAAATGCAGCACAGTATGTGCTGTGTTAACAGTGTTAGTTGGAGAAGTTATAGCATCAAAGGTTGTACAATGAATTGTATTTTGAACACGGCACAGTCAGTGCGTACTGTTCAATGGGTGTGTATCACATACAATCAAAGCGACCAAAGCAATCAAAGAGAGTAAGCATGTGCGATTCTGACTCTGAGTCTTAATGAAACAGACCCCAGTCTGTACGAAACGGGAAAGAGAAAATACTATAGGTTACCAATTCGCCATGATGACAATCCAACTCATGATTCAGCCATGGAATATATTCCCTGGAGTCAGCGCTGTACAAAACGATCCCAGGAAGGAAATTTTTGGTGAATGAGCACCTTTGTTTTGTTTGAAGTTTCATTTTATGAAAATACCACAAAGCCATGTTATTTTGAGTGTATTCTTTACCTGTTTACATGTACCGTACATGCATCGGTTATATTTCCCGTTAGGTGCACCACATTGAAATTGCGTGCCTGGATCCAAAATTAGGTGGACAATAAACTGCCCACCTTAATTTTTCAAAATAGGACTGCAACGATGGTGGCATATGTTGTCTATTGTTAAATTAGAAAATAGGGAATATATTTGTGGCCAAATGCTATGTACAATAGATAAATACTATACATTATAATAACCACTAATCAGTCAATGAAAAGAGTTTGTTATAATGGCGTAATTTGCATTTATAACTTACTGCATGTAATTAGGTGATTTCCCGCAAAATTTCTGAAAAATCTGAGGATTTTGCTCGTGAATTCTTGACCTTCATTAATTAGCAGTTTACTGGCAGAGTTCGGAGCCAATCAAACACAAATCCCGTGACCAGGTGGTCATTATTTTCATGAGCGACGACCAACGTCAAGAATATCTAACTGTTAATGCTGCAGTAAGTCAAGACGTCTAATAAATGTGTTTTGAACTCCGATTTCACTTAATTTCTGGACAATTGTGTATTTTGTAGTACATGACTCGATTCAACTCTCAAAGAGTTGAAAATTTAACTAGGTTGTGTTCAGATGTAAGCATAGAAGGTGTCCCCAACAATGGTGAATTATTTTCTATTGAAATAAGGCATTGCTGATTTTATGTGTTGTCAGACTTCTGTCAGATGAATTTGGACAGGCAGCTATATGCCCTTTTGAAAAAACAATACGGTTGTTTTTTGTAATCGGTTTGGCTCTTTTGGGAATATGGCTTTTCCTGAGAAACGAATTATTTTGATTATCTGGCCTGACGTGATCATATCATTGTTTTACAAATTCTCTTTTTCAGGCAATATCATACGAAAATATTCCAGCTCCAAGACAGGTACATTCAGTTGCACCAAACCCAGCACCTACATTACGTCACAATACTAACTCAATGATGCCCACATCTCCAAGTAGTCCTAATCATGGACCATTCTACAGCCCTGGCCAGACTCCAGCTAACGCCCTGTTCAACGTTCTTTCACCACCGCCACCAGTTAATTTTAACTCATTCTTTCATAACACACCACCTCCTAACAAACTTTCCCCTGTCAACTATGGCGTCAACTTTCCCGAGTTGTTTAGGGCAAATCCGCCCCCACAGAATATATCGCCATCGAATATTGACATGCAGCACGGACACAGAACAAGCGATAATGATGCAGCTAATCAAGCTTTGCTATCAGATCCTTGTATTTTAGCAGTGAATTCGGCTCCGCCAAAGAAATCCGTTCCACCTGGTTTCCATAAGAACGCGAACGTAGGTTCTGCAGCAGCACTTGTAGGGGTTCCAATTTCTGCACCTGCCAGTAAGTCCAGCTCAGCTCCCATTCCTATTGGAGTGCCAGGCAGAAATGTGCCTCACAAGAAGGCGAAGGGTGACACAACACATTCCAGCAAAGATCATATATCCCATGGTGTTTCTCCTGATTCTAAGCCAATGGAAAATGATCGGAATCAAAACTGCAACAAGAAAGGACAACGGACGCCAACAAAACCGAAAGCAGTTCGACAACCAAAGAACTCAGCTGTGTCCAAGAAAGTGTTGGGACCGGACTCATTTTTAGCGCCGCATGGGGATGAGGCATTCTGTGATCCAGCCATCGTTTTATCCATACCACAGTCGAGTCCACAGTTTTATTCACTGGATCAGATGAATGAGGTAGATGATTTATAAATTTACAGTGGTTATCCTAGGTAGCACCGGAGACTGAATATCGACCCCTATTCCAATGCAAAATAGACCTGATTTTTATACGTACTAGCCCAATATACAGGTCAAGTTCGAATTTTGTATTTTACCAATGTTAGGGTCCCAGACCCCCTTCCCATAATACCCAGCATAACCCCTGATTTATCATCCCTTGATTCTCCAATCTCAGGATATTATAGAGAGATTATAGAGAGATTATACAGCTAGTTATGTCGCGATAAACAGTATTTTGATCATTGGAGTTTGATGAACTGAATATAAGTTGTTATATGCCATTTTTTTTTAAACGGGACGTATTATCTTACTGGTCTGTCCGTCCATCCATACGTTCGATTTTGGTTTCCAGATGATAACTTTAAGATAGTCCCAACTGAATGGAATGAAATTTTGTATGTTGGTTTAAAAGCACAAAATACAGGTCTAGTTCGAATTCGGGTTCCGCTTGCCAAGTTTCAACCAGAGTTACGACCCTTTTTGTTGGAATTTGCACTCAATTTTCATTTCCGGATGATAACTTCAATAAGTTTGACCTGAATGGAATGAAATTTACTAGCGCAAAATACAGATCAAGTTCGAATTTGGGTTCATCCTGCCAATTTTCACCAGAGTTATGGGATTTTGTTTGAATAACCGGAGGCATATTTTGCCTTGCCCTAGCGATGCTCTTGTTGATGAGTGTGACTGGAAGATTTGAGAATCCTGATAACAAGTAACATGTCTTATATATCACCTTAATATATACACTTTGACCTGCTTTACTCCATGTCACTACTGTACAAAGTTCAATCAGGGGTTAAAAGAAAAGCTCTGAGATGTTATGTGAGTTCTGAGATATTATGTGAGTTCTATTTTAGAAAATAATATTGTTACACTATTTACAATAACATCAGTTTTATAACCAAATTCAGTTATAGATGGTGTATCTCTTCTGGGCCACAATTACAACAACAACATAATTATTATAAAACCAGATTTTAAGACTACAAATCGATTTTTTGTGAATAAAACACAGATTATTCTGGAGATTTGGTAAATTTAGTTGTCTGTAAAGGCAACATAAAGTCGTTTCTTTCTGATGCAGATGAGCGTTGGCGATGAAATCTATAAATTTGAAATGACTGGCCTCAATGGAATTTTCTAACAAGCACGGGGTAGGAACTGCTCGATGAGAAAAGATTCTCTTGTGATTTTCAGGTCCAGTTCACTATCGATCCGTGTCCAGTTCACTTGCCAGTTTTTTGTACTTGGTCTAAAACAGCATGTACCAAACTACCGTATCGCAATAACCATTAGCGATTATATTTCAAACAAAAGTGAGTCTGGTGTGAAGTTTTAGTTCAAACATATGTGCACACTTATTTTACCAAAAATCTGTTGCATAGATGTTCTGGTAGTGAACGGATCTTATCAATGGTGAACTGGGACCTATCACTAGTGAACTGGAACATTTCTTAAAAAGGATAAATTCTACTATTCCACATTTACCTAACAATTTCCAACTAGTATGTCTTGATAGTTGAGGTAGCTGGCAAGGTATATACAACAAATGAACTGCATATATATCGCTGTTGCGTTAAACTTGCGTTATTTACCATGGGAAAATCTCCAGTGACCTTGACTAGATCGGATAAGAACTGGACCGAAGATCGGAAGAGGTATCGGCCTCGCGGAGCTGTTCCTACCCCGTGACAAGATAGAGTTCTCCCTCTTGTTACTCTCTGAACATTTCCGCGAGATCACCGGAAATTTCTGTTCTAAAAAATAGCCCATAAAACTGCTGAAAGGTTGTAGAAAAATTGAAATAAAATCAATATTAACCCTTTACCCAACAAACCGGCCAAAACCGGCCAAATAAAGCTTCAACAGCCTAAAATATCTTCGGTCTGTCTCAATAGAACCATACAGATATGGGTATCATTGGAACCGGCTCCTTGGCCACATTGTGATAGTTACAGTTATGCCCTGTGCCAATGCATTCTCTTATATATGCGAGTCGACCATAGGTCGCCTCGCATATATAAGAGAATGCATTGGCCTAAAAAAAAATCTATTTTTAACACTTTTTACCATTTTTTCTTACATTCTTTAACAATTTTATAATTTTTAATGTGTTAAGCCAATGCATTCTCTTATATATGCGAGGCGACCTATGGTCGACTCGCATATATAAGAGAATGCATTGGCACAGGGCCCTTCTGTTGGGTAAAGGGTTATACCCTGAAAACTATATCAAACTTATTTGGAAGAGATACACAATCTCATATTTTCAACTTCAGCTAATATTTTTATGATCATCCTATTTTAATCACTTTTCAATAATTTTGTGCACATTTTGAAGATGTTGACTTTTATTATTCACTCAAGTTTGTAGATGTTTCATGCATCATAAACTTTCAAACTTGATAGAATGTCTCATATTCCTTGGTTTAGGAAATATGAGCAGACGAAAGACAATAGAAAGTGAATCCTGTTCATCGGTTGGAAATGTTCAGATAATAAATTCAACAAATGGCCTATAGTAATTTGTTGAACTTATTATCTGAACATTTCCTAAGGGATAAAGTTTTACGTTCTAGTGTTATTCATCTTTGTTTATCTGAAAATGTTGATTTCGTGGTCCGTCTGCCTCACTATTTCAGCCATTGGTTATAAGTATGCCCACACTAGGTGGTATGCCACATGGGGGTATCTCAGCTATGGGTTATAAGTATGCCCACACTAGGTGGTATGATATCTCAGCCATGGGTTATAAGTATGCCCACACTAGGTGGTATGATATCTCAGCCATGGGTTATAGGTATGCCCACACTAGGTGGTATGATATCTCAGCCATGGGTTATAGGTATGCCCACACTAGGTGGTATGATATCTCAGCCATGGGTTATAAGTATGCCCACACTAGGTGGTATGATATCTCAGCCATGGGTTATAGGTATGCCCACACTAGGTGGTATGCCACATGGGGGTATCTCAGCCATGAGGTTATAAGTATGCCCACACTAGGTGGTATGCCACATGGGGGTATCTCAGCCATGGGTTATAGGTATGCCCACACTAGGTGGTATGCCACATGGGGGTATCTCAGTCATGGGTTATAGGTATGCCCACACTAGGTGGTATGCGCATGGAGGTATCTCAGCCATGGGTTATAGGTATGCCCACACTAGCTAGGTAGTATGCCACATGGAGGTATCTCAGCCATGGGTTATAGGTATGCCCACACTAGGTGGTATGCCACATGGAGGTATCTCAGCCATGGGTTATAGGTATGCCCACACTAGGTGGTATGTCACATGGGGGGTATGCACCAGGTGACAGCCCAAATATTGTTTTTGCTGTATTAACCCTTTACCCAACAAACCGGCCAAATAAAGCTTCAACAGCCTAAAATATCTTCGGTCTGTCTCAATAGAACCATACACATATGGATATCATTGGAACCGGCTCCTTGACCACATTGTGATAGTAACAGTTATGCCCTGTGCCAATGCATTCTCTTATATATGCGAGTCGACCATAGGTCGCCTCACATATATAAGAGAATGCATTGGCCTAAAAAAAATCTTTTTTTAACACTTTTTACCATTTTTTCTTACATTCTTTAACAATTTTATAATTTTTAATGTGTTAAGCCAATGCATTCTCTTATATATGCGAGGCGACCTATGGTCGACTCGCATATATAAGAGAATGCATTGGCACAGGGCCGTTCTATTGGGTAAAGGGTTAAATGTTTGGGCCGACATTAGGTGCAGATGTGTATTTTCCATGTTATCACTGTTTTAGTTTTCATACATATTACTCTAGATGTAAAATAGTAAGATTAAAAGCCTGTGGTGGTTTAAAACCTGCTCGATTGTGTCACATTTGGATCTTGCTCCTGGGACCAAAATAGTTTGAAAAATATGTTAAATAATTTTATGCGGACTTTACATGCAGTTTATTCAAAACATAAAATCTATTACCTTCATCATGAAATAATAAATCAAGATCAGGATGGATAGTCTCCCTTAACCCTTTGAGTGCCAGGGGCCGATCTCATCGGCCCTAAACCTACATAATAAGTCTATTAAAGAATATAAGAATAAATTATTAAAATTGTAAAAAATTGTAAAAAAAAAAAACTTGCATATATAAGAGAATGCATTGGCACAGGGTATATGGTGTTGATACAAAAATCGACCTGGCACTCAAAGGGTTAGTGTTTTGTGCAAAATATTGTAAACCCCTTATAATTCTGTATGTTTTGGTGGGTTTTTTCTGAGCATATAATGCATGTTTATTGGTATTTCACGAACCTATCTACTTATTTTTTTGTCCTTCATACAAAGTTATGCATGCATTTGAGTCATGTCCTGATAATTTTATAATAAAAAAAGGGGGTTTTTAATTTCATTTCTATGATGTATATAAATGCTAATCTCCACAAATTTCTCTTTTTCAGAAGCTGCCTGATTGATAGCTTCAAAGATCAATCTCATCATCTCTTTTATGTTCCGGTTACTTATTTTATACATAGCACATCAATTCATGAAATAGTTTTAATTGATCTACAGCAAGTTGTATTCAAGCCTGGATATAGTGTGTCTCTCATTTGCAGAATGAGGTCCCCAGAGGGTGAATTTAGTGATACTACCCCACACACAGTGCTAGCATCACTAAATTCACACTCTGGTGACCTCATTCTGCTTAGGCCTCATCTTGTAAGTGTCTATAGTCTCAAATTAACATTGTTTAAAGTTACTTTTGTGCTTCTGTTAAGTTTCTATATCCCCTTAATTTGCAGAAGATAAAATATAAACAGGTATATGTTCTAATGTATTTATTATCGATAAAAGCATCTTGAACATGAAAAAATGAATAATTGAACATCAACAACTTCAACTGGGGAACTTCAATCTGATCCTAGGTCTTCCATAGCAGTTGAGGGCTCGGCAGAATGAGGTTCCCAGAGGGTGAATTTGGTGATGCTAGCCCACCATGCAGGATAGCATCACTAAATTCACCCTCTGGGGACCTCATTCTGCAAATGACAGATGCACATTTTGAAGGCTTTGAACTTATATTTCTCGTTTAACCCTTTACCCAACAAACCGGCCAAAACCGGCCAAATAAAGCTGCAACAGCCTAAATTATCTTGGGTCTGTCTCAATAAAACCATACAAATATGGATATCATTGGAACCGGCTCATTGACCACATTGTGATGGTTACAGTTATGCCCTGTGCCAATGCATTCTCTTATATATGCGGGTCGACCATAGGTCGCCTCGCATATATAAGAGAATGCATTGGCCTAAAAAAAAAAAAAATTTAACACTTTTTACCATTTTTTCTTACATTCTTTAACAATTTTATAATTTTTAATGTGTTAAGCCAATGCATTCTCTTATATATGCGAGGCGACCTATGGTCGACTCGCATATATAAGAGAATGCATTGGCACAGGGCCCTTCTGTTGGGTAAAGGGTTAATGCTGTTACTGTATTTACATTGTATGGTATAATGTTTTATGACTGATGCGCAGCCTTGAATCAGTTTCTGCTTTGAACACCTAGTCCGACTATTTATCATTGTGATGGAATGAGTTGCTTTTATACCTCCGTAACGAAGTTATGGTAGGTATACTGGAATCAGCTTATCGGTCCATCTGTGGACCCAACTTACCCGAGTTTGCATTCCTTCCCTGCGATTACGAGGATCGTCTGACTTTTTTAGTGGAGTTATTCCCCTTTTCAACTAAGAAATTTTTGCAACCCTGTGGTATTGTCCGAGCTTGTAATTATTAATTTTCTATGAACCTTGGCACAGATATTTAATACCATGGCAAACTGTGCACCTGCTACTACGAGATTGGTTAGACGTACAGTAATGCTCTAATTAATCGACCTCTTAACCACAGCAGAATTATGGGTAACTTTTCAGGATTTAGTCGGCAATATGGCTTGTTGCCATTCATCGGAAAGCTCTCGGCGAGAGCTTTCCGATGAATGGCAACAAGCCATATTTCCGACTAAATCCTGAAAAGTTACCCATAATTCTGCTGTGGTTAAGAGGTTGATTAATTAGAGTATTACTGTATATCAGTTGACTTATCACCCTTTTGACTCGACAATTTGTTTTTTAATAGTTTTTGTTTTTGTCTCACTTATATGTGAAAAATTTGATAATTCTCGTTATTATATGATCATAAACTTTCTTCTAAAAGTCCCATACTGAATCATACGGAAAAGAAGTTGATAAATCACGATATCTACTTGATTGTGCTATAAATAGACAAGAAGGGTTAATAACAAGACTTTGTCATGCGACGTCATGAGTTATTAATGGGAATTGTAAATCCCTGGGTTTTTACAAGGATAAAGTATCTACATTGTTGTGTATGTGACAACATTGGTAGATCATATAATAAAACACTTATTGCATTGTTTCGAGGTTGACATGAGGATTTGTCAACCCTTGGAAGCTAATATTCACCTCGCCCCGCAGCCTGGGTGAATATTAACTTCCTCGGGTTGATAAATCCTCATGTCAACCTCAAAACAATAAATAAATGTATATAATAACTTTGATTTTTCTTAGAGTTTATAGGCTGTATAATGATATTTTAATATGGCTACCTTTGTGTAGCCTATGTGCACTGTGGGTGTATCCTTATTCCTTATTGGGACAGTCACATGGTCACACCTATAGTTTTTTCAGGAGAAAGTAAGAAATATTGTTTATAAAGCCAAACAAAGTTAAAGCGATATACAAGCCTTCCATGAATCTAGTAATTCCATATCACTGACATATTTTTCAATCTTGAATCATATTCCTTTCTCTGCTCAGTCCAAGTTACCTTCGACATAACCAGCTAGTGAAATCGGTTGGGATAATGCTGTTTTACGACAAAGTCCCGTGTATATATATCTTGCTATAGCATACTTTACACCCAGATCCAGTGGCAGAATTTTTTCAGCAATTCTCCCATAGGGAGCGTCGCATATATAAGAGAATATTGTAATGGTTTGTTTCTTAATTAAATCCATTCTTGGGGGCATGTTTTTGATTTTACAACTTTCTAGTACTCCCATAACTAAATGCAGATTAGTCTGAAAACACTTCATTCGATGTTGTCCATCAAATAATCTATTTTTTACCACTTGAGATTTCATTGAAAAAAAAAATTATTACGAAATGGGTCTATTCGATCTACCTTCCATGCATGTCTGTATAAAAAACGATTTTATTTCATACCGATTATAAATTTTCTTGCCAGATTAAATGCAAATAAGATGGTTCCACACACAAGGTTTCGGGACCATACACTTGGGCCTGAGATACCGGAGTTTGACTTTGCTTTGCCTTCTAGTTATTTGTCGGATTTGATGTTAGATTCATTTCGTAACTTATCTAGTTCCTTATTCTTATTTTATGTTCTGGTCAAGTCTGAGTTTAGTGTGCATGTCATTAGCAGAATGAGGTACCCAAAGGGTGAATTTAATGACGCTGTCACGTATAGTAGACGATCATCACCAAATTCACCCTCTGGGGACCTCATTCTGCATGGCCTCATCTGCTATGTGTGACATAGACTCAGATTGAAATTCCCAATTGGTGAATATTGTAAAGAAACTTTCCAGAGAAGATGAGGCCTAAGTGGGCAAGCATCACTAAATTCACCCTCTGGGGACCTCATTCTGCAAATGACAGACACACTAAACTCAGACTTGGTTCTGAAGATTCAATACAGAATGACATTCTTTCTATTATATTCACAGTTCTATTTAAAATTAGACCCTAGAACAAGCTGTGCGTTACAGAGTCAAAATATTTCACTATCATTTGCATTACTGCGGCTATAAATAGCTTCTGCATGCAATCCTGCGTGCAAATAGTTTTTATCATTGACAGATATCTGCTTTTGGTTTCGTTTTTCTATGAATAAAAAAACCGCATGTAAACTGTTGAAATTCTTGTAAATACTTAGATCTATTCTCCTTGTTAGGTATTATTGGCCGATTCTGGACTCTTCATAGACATATTTAGTGTTTAGTTAGTTGACATAATATCTAAATTTGTAAACACTGTGAAATTGTCAATGAGACAGAAAATAATTGCGCTATTTTTAGCTATGTCACTGTATAGGAATTCCGATGATCACCCCTATTGGCTTCATTGCTTTATCGTTAAATATTAGTGTAAACATATTTTATTGCATAATACCGCAACGGGATTGAGACACAAGTTTTGCAACTTACAAAGGGCTCTCCTCGTTAAATGTTGTCATAGGCTGACACTGACATAATGCTTCATGGAGGTAATGGAATTCCTCACTACTTCATTTAGACTATGTAACACGTACAGTAATGCCCTAAGTAATCGACTCCATAACCACAGCAGAATTATGGGTAACTTTTCGGAAATATGGCTTGTTGCCATTCATCGGAAAGCTCTCGCCGAGAGCTTTCCAATGAATGGCAACAAGCCCTATTTCCGACTAAATCCTGAAAAGTTACCCATAATTCTGCTGTGGTTAAGGAGTCGATTACTTAGGGCATTACTGTATGTAACGTGTAGCATGTTTGAGAGTCTAATTTTAATTATAACTGTTACATTGACAGACAGTTAGTATTCCATTCTGTATTGTTTCTTTATCTGTTCTTTATATTAACCCTTTACCCAACAAACCGGCCAAAAACGCCCAAATAAAGCTTCAACAGCCTAAAATATCTTCGGTCTGTCTCAATAGAACCATACAAATATGGATATCATTGGAACCGGCTCCTTGACCACATTGTGATAGTTACAGTTATGCCCTGTGTCAATGCATTCTCTTATATATGCGAGTCGACCATAGGTCCCCTCGCATATATAAGAGAATGCATTGGCCTAAAAAAAATCTTTTTTTAACACTTTTTACCATTTTTTCTTACATTCTTTAACAATTTTATAATTTTTAATGTGTTAAGCCAATGCATTCTCTTATATATGCGAGGCGACCTATGGTCGATTCGCATATATAAGAGAATGCATTGGCACAGGGCCGTTCTGTTGGGTAAAGGGTTAAGATAGGAAACAACTAGTTGAGTCATTTGTTACAGTTTTATCTTTGTTTTATGTAGAAATAATGATAATTTTATTATTTTGTAAATTTTATCTTGTTTTGTTCACTTAGTTACGTTATATTATTTGATCAGTTGTAAAACTCTGAGGGTAAAGGAATCTTGGAAAACTTAGGAGACTTACCAATAATACCAGGTCCAGGAAGCTACAGTAATGCCCTAAATAATCAACTCATTAACCACAGCAGAATTATGGGGTTTTTTTTCAGGATTTAGTTGGAAATATGGCTTGTTGCCATTCATCGGAAAGCTCTGTGAGAGCTTTCCGATGAATGGCAACAAGCCATATTTGCGACTAAATCCTGAGAAGAAAAGGAAACCCCATAATTCTGCTGTGATTAAGGAGTCGATTATTTAGGGCATTACTGTATGTCATAGTTTGCTTGAATATGGCAGCAAGATATAACACCGGACCAGGGACTTGAGAGACATTTTCTCCCTAACATGTGCCACTTCTCCCTATTTTTGCCCAGGGAGAGTGAATTCTCTCTCATGAATATGTCCCAACAGCATGTTGAAAGTATATTTTCTCGATTATAATGGTGTTCTTACTTACTATAATGGTTTTATAATTGCGCTCTTATTGGAGCATAGCAGGGTGATGTTCAAGCCTTGAAATAGGGTGTCTGTCATTTGCAGAATGAGGTTCCCAGAGGGTGAATTTAGTGATGCTAACCCGCATGGTGGGCTAGCATCACCAAATTCACCCTCTGGGAACCTCATTCTGCTGAGGTGTAAGCAGAATGAGGTCCCCAGAGGGTGAATGTGGTGATGCTAGCCCGCTTTGCGGGGTAGCATCACTAAATTCACCCTCTGGGGACCTCATTCTGCAAATGACAGACACACTATTTCAAGGCTTGGTGATGTTGGTGTGTATATTGAACTTCAGCAATTGTTACTCCCTGACTAGAGTCCATGTTCTCCTTAATAACCAAACAGGGAGAAGTGACTTCTCAAAATTTGAATCCTCTAGGCTTGTCCCTGTGTACTGGTCTAGAGAGAAGTGACTTCTCACAAATTGAAACCTCTAGGCTTGTCCCTGTGTACCGGTCAAGAGATAAGTGACTTATCCCAATTTAAAACCTCTAGGCTGGTCCCTAGACTCCCTACGCCTAGCAATTTCAACATTTTATTTTTCTATATTTTCCAAAGATATCAGATGAACTATCCAAACAACTCATCTTGGATGCAAAATGGGATTTCGAACACAATTTTTTAAAGGCCCACTTAATATATTTTTGAATGTCCAGATCGCATTATACACATTATTATCACAACAAACATATTCCATATTATATACCATTTGGAAGAGGGAACAAAATATATATATATTCCACTCCTGTCGCCTAGGAGTGTCCACCAAGTGATAGAGATTCTCAGATTCAGCCCAAAACTCCCCCTTTATTTACACAGAATGCATAAAAACTAAGAGATAGAGTTATTCCCCATACATTGAGAATAATAGACTGCAGTACAGTACAGATCAAAATTATGTCCCCGAGAGCTTTCCATTGAATGGCAACAAGCCATATTTCCGACTAAATCCTGAAAAGTTACCCATAATTCTGCTGTGGTTAAGAAGTCATTACTTAGAGCATTACTGTATAAGTTTCAGCAAACTTCCAGAGCATGGATAACAAACACAAAGGTCGGCCCCTACCCGCAAATTTCACCCGCAAAGTATTTGAGTTTCATTCACCAGTCACCACACGATAAGCGATAGTTTCCCGGGTTTCAGATATCTTGTGATTATGAGGAAGTATTGCTGAAGAATTATTAAAGGGATACCATTCACTTGCATATATATCAACAATGTCAATCAACTCCCCATTGGTCCAATCAGGGGCGAGTGCAATCAGTTCATTGAACACGATGACAGTCGGCAAATTTCAAAGACATAGTGCCACCTTTCTTGTAGAAATATAGGTTGTCGCCATAAGTTCAAAGCTGCAGTGTCGCCAGTTTTTAGAATATACAATGACCTGAAGAGTGTTTTTATAATATTAGTAGTACTCATATTGTCGGAATCTCTTTGATACGCGATCAAAGATTTTTAACCCCTCGGTTGTAGATTAAACTGTGTAAAACAAACACGGTATTCAATAATACCCAGCATTTTCAGATGTCCGAAATAACGCAGATTAATCGACGATGGAAATGGTAATCGATTAATCATGGCACGCTTAATATAGGCGAGGCTCCCTATGGGAGAATCGCATAAAAAAGCGAATGCACTGGCACAGGATATTTAATGCTGCACCAGCGCAGCTCCCGTCATGAAAGGGATATTTTGGAGTACAAATTTTACAACCTTAAAAAATGGAGACGAAGTCACTTCAGCTCTGATATCTTCTCAACAATGATATTTATACAGGGAAGGAATTCATAGTGAGCTATATAGCAATAATTGATACATACAGTAATGCCCTAATTAATCGACTGCTTAACCACAGCAGAATTATGGGTAACTTTTCAGGATTTAGCCGGAAATATGGCTTGTTGCCTTTCTTTGGAAAGCTCTCCCCGAGTGCTTTCCGATGAATGGCAACAAGCCATATTTCCGACTAATTCCTGAAAAGTTACACATAATTCTGCTGTGGTTAAGCAGTCGATTACTGTAGCTCATTCGTTATCTTTTATGGTTGAATTATTTATATAGGTGAAGAAAACAATGAATACTAACTTCGATTTAAGACTTCTTGTCGCCATTTTCGAGCAAATTATGACGTAGATTCTCGGCCCTGAATACTGAATCGTATATTATATACTCATCGTCTTGCTGAAGTCATAGGTATTTATAACCACCGTGGGGATATGCCAGCACCCAAGGTGTGGGGGTATATCAGCACACAAGGTGTGGGGATATGCCAGCACCCAAGGTGTGGGGGTATATCAGCACACAAGGTGTGGGGATATGCCAGCACCCAAGGTGTGGGGGTATATCAGCACACAAGGTGTGGGGATATGCCAGCTCCCAAGGTGTGGGGGTATATCAGCACACAAGGTGTGGGGATATGTCAGCACCCAAGGTGTGGGGGTATATCAGCACACAAGGTGTGGGGGTATATCAGCACCCAAGGTGTGGGGGTATATCAGCACCCACGGTGTGGGGGTATATCAGCACCCAAGGTGTGGGGATATGTCAGCACCCAAGGTGTGGGGGTATATCAGCACACAAGGTGTGGGGGTATATCAGCACCCAAGGTGTGGGGGTATATCAGCACCCAAAGTGTGGGGGTATATCAGCACCCAAGGTGTGGGGGTATATCAGCACCCAAGGTGTGGGGATATGTCAGCACCCAAGGTGTGGGGATATGTCGGCACCCAAGGTGTGGGGATATACCAGCACCCAAGGTGTGGGGGTATATCAGCACCCAAGGTGTGGGGGTATATCAGCACCCAAGGTGTGGGGGTATGTCAGCACCCAAGGTGTGGGGATATGTCAGCACCCAAGGTGTGGGGATATGCCAGCACCCAAGGTGTGGGGGTATATCAGCACACAAGGTGGCATTTGCAGAATGAGGTCCTCAGAGGGTGAATTTAGTGATGCTACCCCGCACAGTGGGCTAGCATCACAAAATTCACCCTCTGGGGACCTTATTCTGCTTAGGTCTCATCTTCTAGGAAGTATCTATAGTCTCAAATTAACACTGTTTTGTGTTATTTTTTTCCCTTTTCAGTTTATCCCCTAATAATCGAGGTGACTGATGGGTGAACATCGCCATCTTAATGCCTAAGCAGAATTAAGTTCGAGGGTAAATTTGGTGATGCTAGCCCACCATGCGAGATAGTGTCACTATATTCACCCTCTGGGGACCTCAATCTGGAAATGTCAGACACACTATTTCCAGACTTGATACTACCCCATCCCATGTACAACCCCGATTAATGCAGCTTGATGTCCGGTGCTCATTTAGACATCAAGGTTAGATAGAATTTAACAGATGAAGTTTTGATGTCTTTGCAAGTAATACCGCACTGTAAATATGTACACAATTTTTATTACAAATTTGTGAATTTGAAATTATTGGTAAATATGATGATCAGTAGTCCTGATTCAGCATATTTATCAGATTATCCGAATATACTCATGCCGTCATGGTGCAGATTTTGTCAATGTTTTTTTTTCTGAAAATTGTACTTTGTGAATTGTAATTTGCCTTAAATTTGATCACCACTTATCAAGAATCTTCTTGATGTCGGTGAAATATGAAATCTAAATGCTCATAATTAGTGTTAACATAAAACATTCATTTTTCCTTATTGATTGGCAGCCTTGTAAAAGAGTAGTAATGGAAAAAATATGGGTGACAAAGTTATCGAGGAATGAAGCCTTCTACGGTATACCCTCAGAGTTGTTATATATCACACCTTTATTCACTAGTTTCAGGTTAATGCATATCACACCTTTATTCAGTAGTTTCAGGTTAATGCACAGTTTCATGACCATGCCATCTGATGCAAGAATTTAGTGATAATTAAGGTTATCTTAAAGCTACCCTCTATTATTTAATGCCCCTAAATTAAAGATACCTGTCCGATTTAGCACTCGTAAATTAAAGATACCCTGTCTCATTTAACACACCTAAATTAAAGATACCATGTCTGATGTAACACCCTAAATTAAAGATACCCTGTCTGATTTAATACCCCTAAATTAAAAATCCCTGTCTGATTTAACACCCCTAAATTAAAGATACCCTTTCTTATTTAACACCTCTAAATTAAAGATACCCTGTCTGATTTAACACTCCTAAATTAAAGATACCCTGTCTGATTTAACACCCCTAAATTAAAGATACTCTGTCTTATTTAATATCCCTAAATTAAAGATACCCTGTCTGATTTAACACCCCTAAATTAATAAATTCCGCTACAGGGGTGGAAAATATTTTATTTGAGTCGAGGAACATATATTAGATTAAAAAAATTTTAATCTATTATCTCCACCTCAAATTCCATATTTGGTGATTGGCATGGTATGTTAATTTGTATATTTTCATGAATAAAACACTGAATCTTGGAATAAGTAGTATACCTCTGTATCTGCATGCCAACTGTCACAAGATCCTGTCAATTTTGTTTATGGTGATAACTTTCATTGTCTTTTATTTGAAAAATCATTTCCTATCTGCCAAAGCCATAGTGAACCATGACCTGCCGAACTCTTGTTATGCCGTCTGCGCATGTCTGTATATTTTTCCGGTTTTTTTTGCTAGGCTGACTAATATTAAAGGTGGAGAAAATAAAGATTTAAAAAATTGAAATGTAATAATTCTGAGCTATTCTATAACAAAGACAAACGCATGTAAATTTGTCACGAAACTTTTTGTTTATAACTTATAACTTAATCCCAGTATTGGTAAAAATAGTAGTTTCCTCCAATATATTTCCATAAATTTGATCAATTCTTTGCGAGCATCAGTTATTTCTTGGGCACAAACACCTTTCAATTACTTATTCAGTTGCAGAAAAACTTCATTATTTTCATCATTTTCATTGATTACTCAATTGAAATCAACAACTTTCCAAACAGGTGTGCAGCTGCTGTGCGAAATTATTTTTCGTCCACATGCGCTTTCTGGATGAGACTGATTAAGGTTATTGAGAATTAACTTTATTAATGTAAATTTAAGTGACTAAATTGTTTTATAGTATTCTGTGAATTGACAGCTTACAATTGAAAGGGATTCAAGGCATTCTGAGTGGATTCATGCGAAATAACTTAAAAGTCTGTAAAACAACTATCATTAACCCTTTCAGTGCCAAGTCCGATTTTTTATCAACCCATATTTCCTTGATCATTTTTTTAATTTATTGATAATAATAATGTGATACATTGATGGAAAGAGCTCTAAGAGCTCTTTCCATCAATGTATCACATTATTATAATCAATAAATTTTTAAAATGATCAAGGAAATATGGATTGATACAAAAATCGGACTTGGCACTGAAAGGGTTAATAATAAGTACATGAAAAAATAGATTGACTTGTTCTTATTTTCGTTATTAATAACTCTCCAATAATGATATTTAGCTTGTCAAAATCATTGTTATGTAAACAGTATTTTTTCCAAAGTTTAATCAAATCATCGGAAAAGGTCAAAGCATTGAAAAATATTCTGAAAATCATATTCAGACTTAAATATTTGAACTTACTGCCCAATTAGATACTTGTTGACAAATCATGGTAACAGTTTTATTTACATAACAATTATTCAACATGCGACATTTCCTTATTTGAGAAATCGATAATTAATATAAGAACAAAATCGATCTATTCCTTCATTTACCCAGTGTGAAGGCCTTCAGTCCCTATAAAGATGTTCTATCTCTTCCCAGCTAGTTTTATTTTGAATCCAGAGACAAGCCTTGAAATAGGGTGTCTGTCATTTGCAGAATGAGGTCCCCAGAGGGTGAATTTAGTGATGCTAGCCTGCTATGCGGGGTAGCATCACTAAATTCACCCTCTGGGGACCTCATTCTGCAATTGACAGGCACCCTATTTCAAGGCTTGTCCAGAGACCGCTCTCTTGTTAGCACCTCATTCAAGGAGAACTGCAGATCAACTAAGATTGAATTGCCATCAAAAGAAACCAAATTATTATCCCTTAAAAGACAAATAATATACCCCATCTTCAGTTTTATCAATATTTTATTCACAAAATAGCTATTAAATTTTGTGGTCTTGAAATCCGATTTATAAAAATTATGTTATTTGTGGCCCGGAACTGATAGACCGTCTTTAAATTTTCTGGAAATGCATTACTAGGATGTTGAATGTCTCGAGTTATAAGTTATCGGGATATGGATCACTAGGATGTTGAATGTCTCGAGTTATAAGTTATCGGGATATGGATCACTAGGATGTTGAATGTCTCGAGTTTAAGTTATCGGGATATGGATCACTAGGATGTTGAATGTCTCGAGTTTAAGTTATCGGGATATGCATCACTAGGATGTTGAATGTCTCGAGTTTTAAATTATCTGGACATGGATCACCAGGATGTTGAATGTCTCGAGTTTTAAATTATCTGGACATGGATCATTAGGATGTTGAATGTCTCGAGTTTTAAATTATCGGGATATGGATCACCAGGATGTTGAATGTCTCGAGTTTGGCGGATATGTACTGATTTATCTCATGTTGTTTGTTTTCATCTTAAAATCTCCCATCATTTGAGACATGTTCCATTTTCAGGGGAATGTTTTGAATAAAAATCATTTTATGACATGATTAAATTTGGAAATAAAGTGAAAGAGTTATTTTGTTTCTCTCATTTCCTCTTGGATGGCACCGACCACAGCCGACTTAAATCACCGACCACAGCCTACTGTACTATATCACCGACCGCAGCCTACTGTATTAAATCACCGACCATATTAAATCACCAACCACAGCCGACTTAAATCACTGACCACAGCCAACTGTATTAAATCACCGACCACAGCCGACTTAAATCACCGACCACAGCCGACTTAAATCACAGACCACAGCCGACTATTAAATCACCAACCGCAGCTGACTGTATTAAATCACCGAACACAGCCGACTGTATTAAATCACCGACCACAGCCGACTATTAATCCCCGACCACAGCTGACCTAAATCACTGACCACAGCCGACTTAAATCACCGATCACAGCCGACTGTATTAAATCACCGACCACAGCCGACTATTAATCCCCGACCACAGCTGACCTAAATCACTGACCACAGTCGACTTAAATCACCGATCACAGCCGACTGTATTAAATCACCGACCACAGCCAACTGTATTAAATCACCGACCACAGCCGACTATTAATCCCCGACCACAGCTGACCTAAATCACTGACCACAGCCGACTTATATCACCGATCACAGCCAACTATTAAATCACTGACCACAGCCGACTATTAACTCACTGACCACAGCCGACTCTATTAAATCACCGACCACAGCCGACTATTAAATCATCGACTACAGCCGACTATTAAATCACCGACCACAGCTGACTCTATTAAATCACCGACCACAGTCGACTGTATTAAATCACTGACCACAGCCGACCATATGAATTTTTCCGATCATGCCATGCATCTCTACTCCAGCTACGCATGTGGAGATCAAATTCCACCCGTGCAAAACCTCGGAACTTTTTGTTGTTGTGACTGGGAAGTTATATATTTCTTAGTTATTACCTGTTCCTTAATAATGTTCTTCACTGTAGATGAAGGTCTCAACTCGAAATTGCACGATTCAAGTGACTTTGTGAGCAATTTTGCTTTGCGTCAGTTACAATTATGGAATTTCTCCCGGGTAATTAGTCAAATGTTTATTGCGATATCGGCTCACAAAAGTCACAAAAAAGTATGAAATCTCGAGCTGGGACCACCCCCAAAAGTGAAGTCGATTATTGAGGAACAAGTATTAACAAAGAAATATATATTCCCTGCCTTGTTTTTTCAATGTTATAAAGTTCCCTGTCAGAACGGGTTTGAACATAAAAAAGTTCCCATGTTTTTGTAAATTTGAAAATGCACTTTGTTTTAATAAATTTAATTGAAAATTCACTACTCACAACCACATCTGCACAACTCCATACATGTAAGTTTGCTTTTTGAACATTTGCACCTGGAACAAACAGATTTGCAAACACATTTAATCAATTAATGGATTATTGAGGAACAAGTATTAACAAAGAAATATATTCCCTGCCTTGTTTTTTCAATGTTATAAAGTTCCCTGTCAGAACGGGTTTGAACATAAAAAAAAGTTCCCAGGTTTTTGTATTTGTGGAATATGATCTCTGCAGTCGAGCTGGAGTAGAGGTTCATGGCATGATCCAGAAATTCATCTGTTCTCTACATTAACCCTTTACCCAACAGAAGGGCCCTGTGCCAATGCATTCTCTTTTATATGCGAGTCGACCATAGGTCGCCTCGCATATATAAGAGAATGCATTGGCTTAACACATTAAAAATTATAAAATTGTTAAAGAATGTAAGAAAAAATGGTAAAAAGTGTTAAAAAAATATTTTTTTTTTAGGCCAATGCATTCTCTTATATATGCGAGGCGACCTATGGTCGACCCGCATATATAAGAGAATGCATTGGCACAGGGCATAACTGTAACCATCACAATGTGGTCAATGAGCCGGTTCCAATGATATCCATATTTGTATGGTTTTATTGAGACAGACCGAAGATATTTTAGGCTGTTGAAGCTTTATTTGGCCGGTTTGTTGGGTAAAGGGTTAACCCTTTCTATCCTAAATACTCTTTGACGAGTAGTTATTCTGTGAATTGACAGCTTACAATTGAAAGGGATTCAAGGCATTCTGAGTGGATTCATGCGAAATAACTTAAAAGTCTGTAAAACAACTATCATTAACCTTTTCAGTGCCAAGTCCGATTTTTTTTCAACCCATATTTCCTTGATCATTTTTTTAATTTATTGATAATAATAATGTGATACATTGATGGAAAGAGCTCTAAGAGCTCTTTCCATCAATGTATCACATTATTATAATCAATAAATTTTAAAAATGATCAAGGAAATATGGATTGAGACAAAAATCGGACTTGGCACTGAAAGGGTTAATAATAAGTACATGAAAAAATAGATTGACTTGTTCTTATTTTCGTTATTAATAACTCTCCAATAATGATATTTAGCTTGTCAAAATCATTGTTATGTAAACAGTATTTTTTCCAAAGTTTAATCAAATCATCGGAAAAGGTCAAAGCATTGAAAAATATTCTGAAAATCATATTCAGACTTAAATATTTGAACTTACTGCCCAATTAGATACTTGTTGACAAATCATGGTAACAGTTTTATTTACATAACAATTATTCAACATGCGGCATTTCCTTATTTGAGAACAATCGATAATTAATATAAGAACAAAATCGATCTATTCCTTCATTTACCCAGTGTGAAGGCCTTCAGTCCCTATAAAGATGTTCTATCTCTTCCCAGCTAGTTTTATTTTGAATCCAGAGACAAGCCTTGAAACAGGGTGTCTGTCATTCTGCAATTGACAGGCACCCTATTTCAAGGCTTGTCCAGAGACCGCTCTCTTGTTAGCACCTCATTCAAGGAGAACTGCAGATCAACTAAGATTGAATTGCCATCAAAAGAAACCAAATTATTATCCCTTAAAAGACAAATAATATACCCCATCTTCAGTTTTATCAATATTTTATTCACAAAATAGCTATTAAATTTTGTGGTCTTGAAATCCGATTTATAAAAATTATGTTGTATTTGTGGCCCGGAACTGATAGACCGTCTTTAAATTTTCTGGACATGCATCACTAGGATGTTGAATGTCTCGAGTTATAAGTTATCGGGATATGGATCACTAGGATGTTGAATGTCTCGAGTTATAAGTTATCGGGATATGGATCACTAGGATGTTGAATGTCTCGAGTTTAAGTTACCGGGATATGGATCACTAGGATGTTGAATGTCTCGAGTTTAAGTTACCGGGATATGGATCACTAGGATGTTGAATGTCTCGAGTTTTAAATTATCTGGACATGGATCACTAGGATGTTGAATGTCTCGAGTTTTAAATTATCTGGACATGGATCACCAGGATGTTGAATGTCTCGAGTTTTAAATTATCTGGACATGGATCATTAGGATGTTGAATGTCTCGAGTTTTAAATTATCGGGATATGGATCACGAGGATGTTGAATGTCTCGAGTTTGGTGGATATGGACTGATTTATCTCATGTTGTCTGTTTTCATCTTAAAATCTCCCATCATTTGAGACATGTTCCATTTTCAGGGGAATGTTTTGAATAAAAATCATTTTATGACATGATTAAATTTGGAAATAAAGTGAAAGAGTTATTTTGTTTCTCTCATTTCCTCTTGGATGGCACCGACCACAGCCGACTTAAATCACCGACCACAGCCTACTGTACTATATCACCGACCGCAGCCTACTGTATTAAATCACCGACCATATTAAATCACCAACCACAGCCGACTTAAATCACTGACCACAGCCAACTGTATTAAATCACCGACCACAGCCGACTTAAATCACCGACCACAGCCGACTTAAATCACAGACCACAGCCGACTATTAAATCACCAACCGCAGCTGACTGTATTAAATCACCGAACACAGCCGACTGTATTAAATCACCGACCACAGCTGACCTAAATCACTGATCACAGCCGACTTAAATCACCGATCACAGCCGACTGTATTAAATCACCGACCACAGCCAACTGTATTAAATCACCGACCACAGCCGACTATTAATCCCCGACCACAGCTGACCTAAATCACTGACCACAGCCGACTTATATCACCGATCACAGCCAACTGTATTAAATCACTGACCACAGCCGACTATTAACTCACTGACCACAGCCGACTCTATTAAATCACCGACCACAGCCGACTATTAAATCATCGACTACAGCCGACTGTATTAAATCACCGACCACAGCTGACTCTATTAAATCACCGACCACAGTCGACTGTATTAAATCACTGACCACAGCCGACCATATGAATTCTTCCGATCATGCCATGCATCTCTACTCCAGCTACGCCTGTGGAGATCAAATTCCACCCGTGCAAAACCTCGGAACTTTTTGTTGTTGTGACTGGGAAGTTATATATTTCTTAGTTATTACCTGTTCCTTAATAATGTTCTTCACTGTAGATGAAGGTCTCAACTCGAAATTGTACGATTCAAGTGACTTTGTGAGCAATTTTGCTTTGCGTCAGTTACAATTATGGAATTTCTCCCGGGTAATTAGTCCAATGTTTATTGCGATATCGGCTCAAAAAAGTATGAAATCTCGAGCTGGGACCACCCCCAAAAGTGAAGTCGATTATTGAGGAACAAGTATTAACAAAGAAATATATATTCCCTGCCTTGTTTTTTCAATGTTATAAAGTTCCCTGTCAGAACGGGTTTGAACATAAAAAAAATCCCATGTTTTTGTAAATTTGAAAATGCACTTTCTTTTAATAAATTTAATTGAAAATTCACTACTCACAACCACATCTGCACAACTCCATACATGTAAGTTTGCTTTTTGAACATTTGCACCTGGAACAAACAGATTTGCAAACACATTTAATCAATTAATGGATTATTGAGGAACAAGTATTAACAAAGAAATATATTCCCTGCCTTGTTTTTTCAATGTTATAAAGTTCCCTGTCAGAACGGGTTTGAACATAAAAAAAAGTTCCCAGGTTTTTGTATTTGTGGAATATGATCTCTGCAGTCGAGCTGGAGTAGAGGTTCATGGCATGATCCAGAAATTCATCTGTTCTCTACATTAACCCTTTCTATCCTAAATACTCTTTGACGAGTAGTTATTCCTTAGGAAATGTTCTATAACATGTTCAACAAATGAACATAATATTTGTTGAACTCGTTATCTGAACATTTCCCACCAATGAATATGAATCATTCTGCACTTGTATTATATTTTCGTCATTCTTTCTGCTCATTTATCCTGAACACCCCTCCAATTGAATAATAGATTATTCCTATATATAATGTTATAACTGATGGGAGAATCCATTTAGTAAAGAAAGGGTTGAGCCTGAAATAATGTTTGAACATCTAAGTTTACCCCACATGAACGAAGGCCTTTGATGTGGTATACTGAAATATATGCATCCAGTCCTCCATCCATCTCAGCAGATATCTCAACCACAGGTTTGAAATTGCTATGGATGTTCACCACTATGAGGACATTCAGATGAGTGTTCAATCGTTTTGTGTGGGTTTTCCATTCTAGAGTTATTCATCTTTGTTTATCTGCATCCTGATGTATGTTATAATGGCATTAGTTTTTTTTATTTTGATTCTAAAACAAATTAATTTAATTTAAACAAAAAACAAACAAATTTGTTTTTAAATTGAGCAAGGAGTTCAACCTAATTTTTTTTTTCAATTTTAATTAATTTAATTATTTTTTAATATCGAAAAAATGATCAGACGACCCAAGTGGCCACAGTTGAATAAAGGCTTTGTCTAAGATCAAAATGTGCGCAAAGGGCCATCTAAGAAGGTTCAACTATAAGTATGCATTGGAATGGTCGATTGTTCGTTTCGAGTGATTTTCAGGTATTAAGAGCAGACGACAGACATACGAAAAGATGTTCAAAATTCAGAAGGATTCATATTCATTGATGGGGAAATATTCAGATAATAAGTTCAACAAACAACCTATGGTATACAGTAATGCTCTAATTAATCGATGAATGGCAACAAGCCATATTTCCGACTAAATCCTGAAAAGTTACCCATAATTCTGCTGTGTTTAAAGGCACGTGCGGCCTTAATTGTCGAAAATATTCATATTTGTTCCAAACACCGTAAACAGAAAAACATTAAAACGCATACAGTTCCGTTCATATATACCATGACTATCGCGTAAACGGCACGTTACCATAAAGACCTACTATATTTTACCTTAGCAAGAGCCTGATTGTGTTACAGAAGACAGCACAATGCTACTGGCTAATCACACACAAATGGCATAAACGCTCTTTATTAGTTACATATCAGGTATTCACCAACAAAGAACGCTCTTTATGTTTACCATCATAATATAAACAAACACTAGAAAAGTAACTTTTGGTGATTTTGTTTACATAACAATGGTCAAACATATGGCCATAACATACTGTTTATGCGATATTTCTTATTTGTATACGGACAAACCTATCTACATTTTGATGTTCTTTCTGTTTGTGGCGGTTTTTGACGGGTGGAGATATTTTCACAGGATACCCACCGCCAAGGTCAACCGCGTCTTTAAGGAGTCGATTAATTAGAGCATTACTGTATATAAAATAATATGAATCGAAGACACCTGTCGGGAAAAGATTTTATAAATTAATATCAGTTTTATTTATAATTTCTTATGACATTAATGGGACAGTTTTATGGGTTATTTTTAAAACATAAATCAGCGCGAAACGTTTACCACGAATTACAATCGAAATAAACAACTTTATCATGCCTTTTGTGACAAATAATATCCACTATCTTCAGTTTTATCCGTATATTATTCACAAAATAGTTATTTGTAGTCTTGAAATCGAGATTTATAAAAAAAAATTATGTTATAATTCTGGCCCGAAAGAGACGAACCATCTTTGAATGGTGTCGACTATAAATTTGTATCAAACTAATTTTTCCTGAATGCATTAGAATTGCCCCAACTAGCTTATCTGCTCTAATTGACATTGTTTAACGGTTGTGTTTGGGATAATAAATTAGATGTTAACATGAGCGATTAGCGCCCGGTACATGTCAAACTCGTATCGATAAATTACCGGCCGATCACGCCCTCCGGGGGAAAGCCCCCATCGTTGCCGGGCCGGGTTGACAAGATGTATCAATTTGCACTGATTTGAGAAAAGTGTAATGTCTTAAGTAGGTTGACATGTCAGTTATGTCGGTCGTATTTAAATATGATTTATAATTTATACGATATGTCGATGTCTGGAATGAAATCATCGCTAACTTGAAGCTGCTCACAGTATTCACACCTAAACTCAGGGCCATACATTCTGGGCGGTTGGGGTGTATGTGACGTGACACCCGGTCCTCATACTCCAGGTAGTGATTTCGTTGGGCAGTTGTCAGGTAGATACATTGAAAGCTAGGTGAAAAATTTGAAGCGTTTGTACCAATTAATGCCAAGGATTGTTACCCGACATAAATGTAAAATAGTATGATGCCTGGAGTAAACAAAGAACTAATAACAAATGCATATTCAGTTGGAAATATGATCAAATATCATTTTAGTAGGAACTTTATAGTGCCGACGTCACATGCATGTTGTTATGAAAACATTACTATAAAGGTTCCCAACAAATTAATAGTGTATATAAAATTATAGCGGCCCATTAGCATGCAGGTAACTTGGTACTATATATATGTGTTGCCCAGTTCTAAAATTTTGCTGGGCAGGCTTGTCAAATTGTTTCATGAGATTAATACTGCCCTATAATTAGACTACTATCAATTTAACATCAGAGACTTTAGATGGAGCTATTAAAATGTCACTCATTAATCTCCAGCGGGGCTGGTACCACGCAGGAACTATCTTATCTAACTGACTCACAACTGGGTTATGGATATGGGGGGGGGGGCGCATTGAATCTCTTAACAAAACCATTTGAGCTCATTGTAAGAGCAGGTCCGCCCGATGCATCAAACAACCTAAAAGTATACTTAGATGTGCCCCAATTCGTGAAGATAATTACCGTTTTGAACATTCCGTACCCGGAGTTGTAAATTTTTGACTGAAATAAATGCTCAAGTCTTATTCAAATATCACTCTTATATGTTGGTCGTTGTGAATCGTGTGGGCACGGTTAACGCCACCCAAAAGTAGCCTAATTGGATCGGCAATGTAGTTGTAACAAAAATGTTTACAACTTGAGATGCAAAATCTCGTTTTGGAGAATTATTATAATGAATATAATTATATAAGGATAAAGCTGATCTATTTATCACGTACTTGTTGACGAGAGTTGTTTTACAAACATTCACGACTTTTCACATGTACCCACTGCCGTACTCGTACGGGCACCCCCATTTTCGGGGGGGGGGGGGGGGCTCAGACTGTTTTTTGTTTACATGATATACTCATATTTGTAACACAGTTTTTGTAGAATATACCTTGTATAAATATAACAACGCAGATTCAAATTAACCTTAATTATGTATAATTCGGACAGGAATGTGAAAAATACTGTAATTTGCCACAATTTCCCCCTGAAATACCATTCAATTTTACCGAAAATATCTCCAATCTGCCATATAATTGCCAAAAATTTTAGCTTTCAAAACGTTTTGGGTGGGGCTGCAGCCACCGTGAAGGCATTGAGTTCCTTTAGTCTTCGATAATTGTTGCCTGCATATCTGGTGGACTGCCCTGTCTGATAACAGGCTATAAACCAAACACGAGACGTTGATATATGTGGACGCGGCTGCATCGAAAGATACATTAGACGCCAATAGGAATATGAATGTTGATGGCTGTCGGAATGCCCACCTGCAGGAATGAGCCGATGCCCACCTGCGAATCGATCGCTTTACACCATGCCCTGCCAACGGCGATAAAACTAGGGCCCAAATGGGAGGCGGTCACATTCATGTATATTTCATGTCACGAATCTATACTCTGGCTACGTAAGGTCCGCAGATATCTTACTCCATCAGTTCAACTTCAATTCCTGGAATTTTTAGTATTTCTTAGTAGCTATTGAAGATCCCAGCCATAGGCTGTGTTATTGCGGCATGAAACGGGCAAGCCTGCAAATAGCGTGCCTGTCATTTGCAGAATGAGGTCCCCAGCGGGCTAGCATCACCAAATTCACCCTCTGGAGACCTCATTCTGCTTAGGCCCCATCTTCTGAGAAGTATCTATTGTATCAAATTAACATTGGTTTAGTTACTTTTTCCCTTCTGGGAAGTTTCTATATCCCCTATATTCAAAATCGAGGTGCCCAATGGTTGAACATCACCAACTTCAACTGGGAACTTCATTCTGATCTTAGGTCTCCCATAGCAGTTGATGGCCTAAGCAGAATGAGGTCCACAGAGGGTGAATTTAGTGATGCTAGCCCGCTTTGCGGGATAGCGTCATTAAATTCACCCTCTGGGGACCTCATTCTGCAAATGACAGACACGCTATTAGCAGGCTTGGAAACGGGTGACCCAATTGGCAGTTGACCACTCAGCGATTTAGTGTAACACAGACGGGCTAACTATATAGATGTGTTGAAGGGCCATTAATACGCCAAAGATTCCCCCTCCTATTTGACACAATAACATTACTACTAATTACGAGTTACATACCAGAACATAATTCGATCGAACATATACGACAATTAATGGAAGGTTTTGATGGTCACATATCTACTTTCAAAAAGTGGCAGTTTTATCAAGATTAGATAAAGAGATCAAGACTTTGATAAAGAGCATTTATTGCTTCCTTGCGCATTAACGGCGAATATTAAAGAGCGTTTCAAAAAAATATTTGTATGGATTAAGAATTGCTGGGATGTGTCAATATTTGTTCTGGGGACATGTGTTTTAATGTTGTGAGGTTTTCCTTGATGGCTGTATGTTGAGAATATCGTTAATTGCAGTTACTTTTCATGTTTCATTCGGTTGATAAGCAAAACAAAAAAGCAAAACATTTGCTTGAGAAGATAAGCAAAACAGTTGCTTGAGAAATTTCGAATAATTTGGTGTCAAATCTGGCGGAGAATCTTTAATTAACATATGACCGACCAGTTCGCGACTGTTATTAGCGCGCGCCGCGTGTATACTGTTCTCCAAGTTCTTGATAGCTGTGGTCCGCTGGGTATTTTATTTATAGATAATGTTGTTGTTTTTTTTCAGTTTAAAAGTCGAACTGCGCGACCAGGAGGCCGAGTCCGGTAAAAGGTGTAGTTGGGAATTTCAATTTCGTTTATTGTCTTTACATTATTATGTCAATAATGTTGATTTTTGGTTTGTGACAAGCTATGTCAATTACCAATAAAAGAAATTTAAAAGATAATTTGTAAGTCTTATATTTCAACTTTTAAGGATATTTTTCGTTCTGCAGCCCACTGATGGTTGTGGTCGGAGTCGGCCACCGGTTCGTTAATTAGGCGCTGGTTGTTATTGTTATTTTAACGGAATTCTGAGTTGGTCATTCGCGAAACCAATTACATAATATATGATCTTGAGCGCGTTACCATTTCTGACAATGGTTTTCTTGTTTATAATGTGCGAAGGGAACAGAAGTAGTAACAATGCACGACTTACTGATTAATTGTTTTCGCACCAAGAGTACCCCAATATGTGCAGTTCACATTGCAACCTACATAACAGACGTGACACCAGAATCGCTAACACACAACCATATAACTAAGCCACATAGCTTATACACCAGGTTGCTGGGTGCAAGCTTCGGTCTGCGACAGGGTATGATTATTCCAATATGAACCACTCTGCTTGTAACTTATTACACGAATTAAATTTTGCGGACCAACTTTCTTAGATCCCTATCTTCATGTTTCGCAGTGAGACTCCGCTTCAGTCAAGTTTCCTCGCCGCCCAGGTCAACCATTGGGATGACGCTGAAGTATTTTACACCGATGTTTCGTAACGATACCCATCAATTGGAATGTCTTCTAAATTGAATCTCTTGAAGATTGAATCAATGTAAATTAAGTTTATGACCTTTGTGTATGAGTTAGTGTAACGAGATGCCGAATGGGAAAATAAATACGAGACAACGTATCGCGTCCGGATAACGAGGCATTGCTGATACACATGTACCCTATGTGTTGCTTGCAAAACGTACTACGTCCGGTATATGTATACCATAAGTGTCGCTTGTCACAACATACACTACGCCGGACAACAAGGCATTGCATGTTAGTTAGTGGGGTTTATTTCATATTTTATTGATCATCCCATATATACATTTCAAACAGATTTCACATTGAGTCTAATGTAGGAAGAACGAATGGGGATTGGAGCACAAGTTATAGCAACTTAGGTGGAGCTCCTCTCCCCAGGAAAAAGATGGTGGTGCACAGAAGAAAAATTTAAATGCATAAATGTTGAACACGAAACAAAAATTCTGACAAAACACACAAATACAATATGGAATGTTCAAGGTTGGTATGGGGTAAGGGAAGATATTTTTATATCGTATGTTATGTTTAGTGCATGTTGTTCTCGATTTAAGTTAATATTCGACTGGTAATGTTCACTAAATGTAATGCATCTGTTCATCGCAATGAGTTTATAATATATTTTTGGACAGCTGCGAACAATTGGTAATTTCCTTCATGTTAATACTGCTCGGCCTCAAGATGACTTAAACATGTCTGAGACCTTTCTGACGAAAATCGACAGGGTACTGTTGGTTTTTTTCATTCCGGGAATTAATTCATTGCAGTAAGCTATGTGAGTTTGGTCTTCAAAAATAATAATAGCGAATGTTTCTCAGTCTCAACTCGTGGATTGTTGTGCACTTAAGTATAATGTGGTATTTATCGCCCAGTTCTAAATTGCAGAGGATACATTGCAATTCCGTTCCGAGTAGTCAACATTATACCACGTTGATGCACATATGCCCTGTAATGCTTGCAACAGCACACTACGTCGGGACAATAGGGTATTCCTGATGCACATACACCCCGCGATGCTTGCAACAGCGTACTACGTCCGGATAACAAGACATTGCCGTCAAACATGCATATCATCTATGTACTGCGGGAAACAACGTACTACGTCCGGATAACAAGACATTGCCGTCAAACATGCATATCATCTATGTACTGCGGGAAACAACGTACTACGTCCGGGTAACAAGGCATTGCCGGCAAACACGCATATCATCTATGTTTACTACGTCCGGATAACAAGACATTGCCGTCAAACATGCATATCATCTATGTACTGCGGGAAACAACGTACTACGTCCGGATAACAAGACATTGCCGTCAAACATGCATATCATCTACGTACTGCGGGAAACAACGTACTACGTCCGGATAACAAGACATTGCCGTCAAACATGCATATCATCTACGTACTGCGGGAAACAACGTACTACGTCCGGGTAACAAGGCATTGCCGTCAAACATGCATATCATCTATGTACTGCGGGAAACAACGTACTACGTCCGGGTAACAAGGCATTGCCGTCAAACATGCATATCATCTATGTACTGCGGGAAACAACGTACTACGTCCGGGTAACAAGGCATTGCCGTCAAACATGCATATCATCTATGTACTGCGGGAAACAACGTACTACGTCCGGGTAACAAGGCATTGCCGTCAAACATGCATATCATCTATGTACTGCGGGAAACAACGTACTACGTCCGGATAACAAGACATTGCCGTCAAACATGCATATCATCTACGTACTGCGGGAAACAACGTACTACGTCCGGGTAACAAGGCATTGCCGTCAAACATGCATATCATCTATGTACTGCGGGAAACAACGTACTACGTCCGGATAACAAGACATTGCCGTCAAACATGCATATCATCTATGTACTGCGGGAAACAACGTACTACGTCCGGATAACAAGACATTGCCGTCAAACATGCATATCATCTATGTACTGCGGGAAACAACGTACTACGTCCGGATAACAAGACATTGCCGTCAAACATGCATATCATCTATGTACTGCGGGAAACAACGTACTACGTCCGGATAACAAGACATTGCCGTCAAACATGCATATCATCTATGTACTGTGGGAAACAACGTACTACGTCCGGATAACAAGGCATTGCCGTCAAACATGCATATCATCTATGTACTGCGGGAAACAACGTACTACGTCCGGGTAACAAGGCATTGCCGTCAAACATGCATATCATCTATGTACTGCGGGAAACAACGTACTACGTCCGGATAACAAGACATTGCCGTCAAACATGCATATCATCTACGTACTGCGGGAAACAACGTACTACGTCCGGGTAACAAGGCATTGCCGTCAAACATGCATATCATCTATGTACTGCGGGAAACAACGTACTACGTCCGGATAACAAGACATTGCCGTCAAACATGCATATCATCTATGTACTGCGGGAAACAACGTACTACGTCCGGATAACAAGACATTGCCGTCAAGCATGCATATCATCTACGTACTGCGGGAAACAACGTACTACGTCCGGATAACAAGACATTGCCGTCAAACATGCATATCATCTACGTACTGCGGGAAACAACGTACTACGTCCGGGTAACAAGGCAGTGCCGTCAAACATGCATATCATCTATGTACTGCGGGAAACAACGTACTACGTCCGGATAACAAGACATTGCCGTCAAACATGCATATCATCTATGTACTGCGGGAAACAACGTACTACGTCCGGATAACAAGACATTGCCGTCAAACATGCATATCATCTATGTACTGCGGGAAACAACGTACTACGTCCGGATAACAAGACATTGCCGTCAAACATGCATATCATCTATGTACTGCGGGAAACAACGTACTACGTCCGGGTAACAAGACATTGCCGTCAAACATGCATATCATCTATGTACTGCGGGAAACAACGTACTACGTCCGGATAACAAGGCATTGCTGATACACTTGCACTCTCCATGTTCTGCCGATAAACATGCACGTGCCATATATGTATAATGCTTGCAACAACGTATTACGTCCGGTCAACCAGACATTGCTGATACATATGCACACTATACGTACTGCATGCTGGCAACAAGTAACGTACTACGTCAGGACAACAATACATTTACATTGCTGATACATATGTACCTATGTGCTGCTGGTACATGTAACAACGCACGATATCCGGATAATATTACATTGATGATACATATGTACATATATGTGCTGCTGGCGACAACGTATACTATTATACATGATATATAATCTTAAAGGCATTATATCTCGTCCTGTATGTATGTCTGTCTGTCTGTCTGTCCGGATTTTTCTCCCAGGCTGCTGGTCCGATTTCAACCAAATTTGGTGTGGTGACACTGGTGGAGGTTATAACGGCGTTAGTTTTTCAAAATTTTAATTAAATAAATAAAAAACAAACAAATTTAAAATAAGCTTACTATATATAGGCCTATCTCATAATCAAACAGGAGGTTGCACCACGGGTTATGGGGTACCCCGATGGTGAAAATTGAAATGTGGGGGGAGCCGAAACCAAATTATGAAAAAATGTGATGAACGAACAAATTACTTGACATTTCAAACAAACGACGGACGGAAATTTCCATATAAAGAAAGAGGGATAACTCTTGAACGGAAAAAGTGAACAACATGAATGACCCCCCTCTTTCGAAAACCCTCATGGTGCCAAGTCGACATACCAAAATGCAAATTTCATCGAGATCCGATAACCCATTATTGAGATAAGGGGAGACGGATGGAAATCCAAAATGTTCAGATAAACAAAGAGGAATAACTCTTGAACGGAAAATGTGAACAACGTCAATGAACCCTCTTTTGAAAGCCCTCCCGATGCCAAAACTGCATACCAAATTTCATCGATATGAAATCCAACATTTTCCGATCAACATCGAGATCCGATCACACATCGGACATCTTTTGGGATGGGGGGTATACCCCCATATTTTGGGGTGGAGGTATAATTGGTCCAATATGAACCTATGTAAATATTTAGGTCCAATATGAACCTATTTGCAAGAAGGTAATTATGTTGCATCACAAGATGTACGCTCTTTATATGTGTGTTTTCACTGTGGCCCGCGCCATCCAATGGAATAACGGGTATAAATCCACTAAGATCTTATTCCATAACCAAATAATTCCAATATAAACCAATGTCAAGGGCGGATCAAATGGGGCGCGCGCCCCCTCTATTTTCGCCAGAACAAGTAATTTTTGGGAGGTGTCCTGTCACAGGACTCCTGTGCCATTTGTCTCGGGCGCCCGAAGTTTCCGCATTGAATACTGCTAACATGAATGTAAATACAGCAGTTTACATGTTTTACAACACTCAAACGTATATACAGTTATTAACGCACACCGCGTGTATACTGTTCTCCAATTTGTTTATAGCTGTGGTCCTATGGGCATTCTATTTATAGATAATTGTTTTTTTCCGGTTTAAAAGTCGAACTGCGCGACCAGGAGGCCGAGTCTGGTAAAAGGTGTAGTTGGGAATTTCAATTTCGTTTATTGTAATTATTATGTCAATAATGTTGATTTTTGGTTTGTGACAAGCTATGTCAATTACCAATAAAAGAAATTTAAATGATAATTTGTAAGTCTTATATTTCAACTTTTATAGATATTTTTCGTTCTGCAGCCCACTGATGGTTGTGGTCGTATACGGCCGATTCGGCCGCCGGTTCGATAATTAGGTGCTGGTTGTTATTGTTATTTTAACGTAATTCTGAGTTGGTCATTCGCGAAATCAATATATTTGATATTCTATAATTACAATCATGGGTATATAATATATGATCTTGAGCGCGTTACCATTTCTGACTATGGTTTTCTTGTTAGCACGCCCGCGTGTATACTGTTGGCCAAATATTAGAAACATGTGGGCCGATGCGGCGATGGGACTTTTATAAATAGAAAATTGGTTTTTCCGGTTTATTTAAAAGTCGAACTGCGCGACCAGGAGGCCGGTCACAGGTAAAAGGTGTAGTTGGGAATTTCAATTTCGTTTATTGTCCTATACATTATTATGTCAATAATGTTGATTTTTTTTTGTGACAAGCTATGTCAATTACCAATAAAAGAAATTTAAAAGATAATTTGTAAGTCTTATATTTCAACTTTTATAGATATTTTTCGTTCTGCAGCCCACTGATGGTTGTGGCCGGAGACGGCCGAGTCGGCCACCGATTCGTTAATTATATAGGTGCTGGTTGTTATATTGTTATGTTAACGGAATTCTGAGTTGGTCATTCGTCATTAAATTAATTTTAATATCTCTCTTTTAATTGATATCCGGCATTCTTAATGACAAATATCATGCGGTGGATATATAATACCCACTATATAAGGAATTTGATCAAACATGATTTTTTATCGATGTAAAATTATTTTATTTTGGAGTCATTTACGGCAGCGTTTCTCGAGTTTGTTTCGCACTTTCAAAATGGCCTCCCGAGAATAGAATCATGTTAAACTGACGGGGGGGGGGGGGGAGACAAAAATCGTTATTAAACTCGATGTATGTTGAGTACCACACCCAAATTAGCTGTCCTTCGTGAAACAACGTCTGTTTGACAATAGGGCTATTTAGTTTGATAATTAGAGTATAGATTTCGGTGATTTAGCTGTTGGATTGTTTGATTTTTTTTACTTTTCATTGGACGGACGTTTTGGGTACCAACCAAATAAATTTAATTTATCAACTTTAAATGTTTTTCTATGTTCACTAATCTCAAATACGACGGCGAACCAAACTTTTTTGAAAACTATGATTATTTGGTCACATAGTGCTGCAATTACAGATCAATAAAAAATAAAATGTTGCTTTTGTAGAGAAAAATGCTGACCTCTATCAAAAATGAGATAGATACCTTTCCGAGATTTTGATTAAATTAAAAAAAAAATGTTTGTGCCTAATACCTGTGAATCAAACGAGTACATGATCAGAGTATGATCGGAGTATGATCGGAGTTTATATGATCGGAGTATGATCGGACCACCCATTTGGCTTGTATTGATAACTTATTTTGCTGATGCAGCATGAAGCTGATGGCTATAAGGAGTAAAACTGAAAAATTCAGCAAGGGCAATGGAGGAAATTAACCCTTTACCCAACAGAAGGGCCCTGTGCCAATGCATTCTCTTATATATGCGAGTCGACCATAGGTCGCCTCGCATATATAAGAGAATGCATTGGCTTAACCCATTAAAAATTATAAAATTGTTAAAGAATGTAAGAAAAAAATGGTAAAAAGTGTTAAAAAAATATTTTTTTTAGGCCAATGCATTCTCTTATATATGCGAGGCGACCTATGGTCGACTCGCATATATAAGAGAATGCATTGGCACATGGCATAACTGTAACTATCACAATGTGGTCAAGGAGCCGGTTCCAATGATATCCATATGTGTATGGTTCTATTGAGACAGACCGAAGATATTTTAGGCTGTTGAAGCTTTATTTGGCCGGTTTTGGCCGGTTTGTTGGGTAAAGGGTGTGTGGTTGGATAGAGGCATTGTATTGCCAACCGAAACACATGTATACACTAGTACTAGAAACCAGGATTTTGCGACTATTTACTCTGAATTAAACAATATTCTTCCATGCACCGACCCAAACCATAGGCGACCCGGTGATTCCGAGGCACATTCCGTATGCATGCCCGGCGCGCCAAAATCAACATGTCGCCCAGCCTTATAATTCACTACAGGTATCATTTGCACAGACTTTCAGAAAATAAGTTCATTGTTCAAAGGAGCATTGATCTTCCATTACTAACACTCCATAGTATACCGTAATTATACTGAATGTTATTGTCACTCACTCCATATAGGCCTAATATAAAGCTACATAACACAGGAAAGAGCGTCGTTTTGAATTTAGATACACAAATATTCTCCCCCGGACCCCACCTACGAGAGGGGGGGGGGGTTAAACACCTCTCGTGCTTTCCTCCATTCGCCGCTTCGCGGCTCGGATGATAAGCATCATCTATACAGCAATACATAGCGCCCCCCCCTCCTTATCAAATTTCCTCGATCCGCCACTGAATGTCAATATTTAGCTCCATAAAAAAACCACAAATTAGAGTGACGTAGTACCATATTCGTAATTATTATCAGTAGCACTATGCGAAAAGGTGTCTATTGTGTTACATTATACGTTTAAATATTTGGGAGAATATATCACAATATACATTGAAAACACATCAATTAAAGGGACCCAAGGCACTCGTAGTGGGTAAATATGCCAAAAATATATAATTCTCTAAAAACATCACCACAAAAAAGAACATGGAGAAATAGATAAACTTTGTTCTTATATTCATTATTGATAGTTCTTCAATAACAAAATTTCGCGTCTTGAAACCATCGTTATGTAAACAAAATTGTTACAGTGATTTGTCAACATGCAAATATCAATAATCGCGTGAAGTAAGTTGAAATATTTTAGTCTGAATGTGATTTTCAGATTATGTTTCACTGCATTGACCTTTCTCAATGTTTACCGTCACGTTTTGATAAAACGTCACGTTTTGATAAAACGTCGACATTTTATAGACTTAGTGGACTTGTATTTGTGATCCCACTGCAGTGTTTATGCACTTGTTGATTATAGTTGTTTAACAGTCTTCGGGGTCTGTAGCTATATTACTATCAATATGAGGATGCAAACAATAACATATAATTCTAAATCCATGATGCACGGACGACTAATCTAAATATATAGAGATATATATCAAAGGCGGTTTTTTTCAGTGAAAAAAATGTTGGACCAAACATTGGTTTCTGTGGTTTAGCCACCAGTGGAAATAGTGCATCTGTCATTTGCAGAATGAGGTCCACAGAGGGTGAATTTAGTGATGCTACCCGCACAGCGGGCTAGAATCACCAAATTCACCCTCTGGAGACCTCATTCTGCTTAGGCCTCATCTTCTGGTAAGTATATATAGTATCAAATTAACATTGTTTTTAGTTACGTTTTCCCTTCTGGGAAGTTTCTATATCCCCTAATTTGCAGAAGGTAAAATCCATAATCGAGGTGCCCAATGGGATGAACATCACCAACTTCAACTGGAGAACTTCAATTTGATCCTAGGTCTACCATAGCAGTTGAGGGCCTAAGCAGAATGAGGTCACCAGAGGGTGAATTTAGTATTGCTAGCCCGCTATGCGGGATAGCGTCACTAAATTCACCCTCTGGGGACCTCATTCTGCAAATGACAGACACGCTATTTGCAGGCTTGGTTGAGCCACCGGTGGAAAGGGAACTATAATCGGAGATTATCCGGTATGTTGCACAAACAAAAGAGTATAAACGCCAAACAAGGATTGTTATCCGTTACAGCCATCTGCTTATGGGATCGCTTATGTAGATAAAACTTGCCGCCTGAAGAAGTTAGTACACTCCCTTAAAATTCTGACCTATTTTCCCCCAATGCATGTCATGTCACGCATTAAAACAACGTTTAATCTTACAAGTTATCTCTATATAAGTCTACATTTATCAGCATTATTCAATATTCTGTACAAACACCTTTATTGTTACAGGCGGTAGAAAATTGGACCTTTTTTCTTCTCAGACGAGAATTGATTCCTGAGATCGGGACAGATTTTCAAGCTTGATCTGAGTTGAGGGACATCTCAATGTGCCATTCCGATCGATATCTGCCCATTTAGAAAACAAAAGAGAATTTGTTCACGCGCACTGAATTAAAGGTACTCAATCCGATCAGACACTCCTAAATTACTATTTCTTTGGCTCCGGGGGTAAAAAATATTTGATTCGAGTCGAGGAACCCACCCATCAAAGCTCAGAGTGATTAGATATCGATGTTTGAACTTTGCGGTTTCTATTGTTTCTGGCCCACAAACTGATTGAAGCGCGAGGGTCAAACGGACGGTCTTGCAGATAAAGATGGATAACTCTAAAATCAAGTGGTAATAATAACCATATGATTTTAGTGTTATCCATCTTTATCTGCAAGACCGTCTATTTGACCTCGTGTTTCTGGTAATCAAACAATTGAAATCACAAACTTCAAAAATCTATATCTGATCAATCTGACTCGAATCAAATATTTTTTACCCCCGAAGCCAAAGAAATAGTAATTTAGGAGCGTCTGGTCGGATTGAGTACCTTTAAGCACACTTGAAACAACGAACACTCATATACTGAGTCCGTGCCTCCATAAACCTGATATATATAATTATGCCAGTACCAGAAACGTATATGGTCACAGATACAATTTTGGAGGAAGTGCATTGTGCTGTTCAAATACAATGTTAGATCCGTTCTGTGTCCATCGATATTCGAACCCACGTACAGACTGATACGCTAGCTCCCCAGCGGGCTTCCCTTTTAATGATGTCCCCGTAGCCGAGGTGGTTGGGTCTTTGATGCGATCATCGCAGTCATGGCTATAGACGAGGTTGGCAGATCGAACCCCGACATGATGGGCGAAAATCGATTTTCAAGCCTGATCTGAGTCGAGGGACATCGCATTGTGCCATTCCGATCGATACATCTGCATGTGCATTGGGTCGCTATAAAATAAACCCTGCATCATGATGAATGTTCCAAATATAACGCTATATACAACATTAGATCATGCCATGAATCTCGACTCTGGCTAACGCCCGTAGAGATCATATTCCACCAGTAACCTGGAAACTTTTTAAAGTTTTGAAAGGGAACCTTATACAGTCGAAAAAATAACACGGGGAATATATTTCTTAGTTATTATCTGTTCCTTTGTAATGTAATTCACTGTACGTGAAGGTCCCAACTCGAAATTTCATGATTTAAGTGACTTTGTGAGCGACTTTGCTTCACGTCGCTTACAATTATTGAATTTCTCCCGGGTAATTAATTCAATGTTTATTGCCATTTCGGCTCACAAAAGTCACAGAAAATCATGCAATTTCGAGTTGGGTCCTTCACCAACAGCGAAGTTCATTATTAAGGAACAGATAATAACTAAGAAATATATTCCCCGTGTTATTTTTTCGACTTTATAAGGTTCCCAGGTTTTGTACAAACTCCAGGCAGAGTTATCTCCCATCCGCTCAGATACTATATCGCAGTGATAACGTAGAGGGCGCTGTATGGAGTTTGGGTTTTGTACTGGTGGAATATGATCTCTATTCGGGCATTAGTCAGAGTATAGATTCATGGCAAGATCTAATACAAAATATATAAAACGCGCGCAAGTCGATTGTTGCGTAATTATGTATTATGTTCGAGATATCAGAAAGGTTGGACGATACCTATCATGTCATCTGTTTGTGCTAGATTTCCAAATTTTCTATCATAACTATATATGTGGGACGATTTGGTGATAACAGGCTTCAGTCTGCCTTTAAATCAACAAACGTGTCGAACATGCCGAAAGCTTCGTATGTTATAGTTTTGATGTGTTTGACAGGAGAACACGTGCTGACTGTGAATGCTGCATGTGGTTGTTATATATACCCTGAAATTGGTGACAGCGTACGGTTAACGATATGTCACCAAGAACATATAGTAAAAGCATTCTCAACTACATTCATCATAATAATGGGATTTTTATAACAAGTATTTTTTCGCTCAAGCTGCATTCGAATTACGTTTATTTTGCCGACCGTGCTGATTTATTCATGCCAGATGAATTTGGATGGTTGTCATATATATATTATTTTTTTCTCGCGCGCGCATGCAGCCACATGGACCATATTTATCTGGGCTAGACGAGGTTGGTGTGGGTTGAACTCCGATGTGGCGACCGATTTTCAAGCTTGATCTGAGTTGAGGGACATCTCAATGTGACGTTCCGATCGATACATGGCCATTTCGATTAGAACTGAGAATTTGTTCACGCTCACTGAAGCACATTTCAAGAAATTAACCGTCATATACTGAGTCCGTGCATGCTTCCTTAATTAATTTAGAAATTTTACAAAGCCCCACGAAAGTGCATGTATGCAAGCAGGTATACCGAAGAAACTAAAGGGAACAGGGGCGGTGGAGCAGGGGCATGTATAGTGGTTTCAACCCCTTGTGTTTAACTGACCCCTGTCAATGTGCATAGTTTACATGGGAAAACATGACCTTTTGAATGTTGCCCCCACCCCCACCCACTGCATGCCCTTCGGGGCTTCCGTCACCCATGAGGCAAGGCAGAACAATCCAGAACACGCCACAGTCTTGTAGAGAATAAAGAATTGATGCAAAAAATAGAAAACTGCATTTTATACGCATTCTGAAGATACTATCAGAATTAATACAACATCGCTCTCAGCGCAATGTCTGTTGATATATGTGCAATTGTTCTTGCAATTCTATTATTTACATAGATATACCCTCCGTGGTACCTATATAACGTATACACAAATTGTTCCTGCATCCATACACCGCAAAGATGAAAAGTCTCATACAGGTACGTGCATGGCTAGAGTGTTTCCGTTGGGGGGGGGGTCATAGGAATTCCCAACAGCACCCAGCCCTTGAAGCATATAGAAATATCGAAGTCCGGGAAAAATCAGTTGCACCCCCGCCCTTGGGTTGGAATGTTCCAACTTGTAATAATAACCAAGGTCCATGCAACTGTTGAAAATATTCAGCCTAACTATACACACCTACAAGAAATCCATAGTCAGAAATGGTAACGCTCTCAAGATCATATATTATATACCCATGATTGTAATTATAGAATATAAAACATATTGGTTTCGCGAATGACCAACTCAGAACCAGCACCTAATTAACGAACGGCCGTCTCCGACCACAACCATCAGTGTGCTGCAGAACGAAAATTTTCTATAAAAGTTGAAATATAAGACTTACAAATTATATTTTTCATTTCTTTTATTTGTAATTGACATAACTTATCACAAACCAAACATCAACATTATTGACATAACGTTAAGTAACGACAATAAACTAAATTGACATTCCCAACTACACCTTTTACCGGACTCGGCCTCCGACTCGTAGTTCGACTTTTAATCATCCCAAAATTTCCCATTCTATAAATAAAACACCCATGTTAATGTCAGCGCCCACAGCTATAGTTATCTAGAGACTCTAGGACAGTATACACGCGGCGCGCGCGTAATAATGGTTGGAAATGTCTAACTCATACATGGGGGGGGGGTTATACAGGTAGGGGTGGTGGCTGTTTCTGCAGGTAGGGGTAGGTGGAGGGTCTGCAGGTAGGGGGTAGGATGGTTCGAGGTCGGAAAAAACATTGTGATGAATTTTTTAACTAAACTAATCTAACCCAAAAATCTAAACCAACAATTGAACCCAACTTCTGGAATTGGACCCAACGATTAACCCAAACGATTTTGATGTGTGTGTGAGCCGATCATTTGTTTATATACAGCACCTAAATAGTGTGCAATAAGCAAAACACTCACACTTTCAACACCGAAAACTTGAGTGGCGAGGATTAGCGATATATTCGGATGTTGTGAACAATATGGTGGAAATTTTAAAGTGATGTGAAACACTCCGGTAGGGTGATCAAATAGAAATTGAGAATAATCTTGATCTAAGTAATAATTTTTACAAATACTATATCGAAATTGACAACAAACACCGCCATTCTTATATATTAATTAAATACAGTAACTCTCGATGGCGAAATCGTTTTCGTTAGCTTATCGCAGATAGTTGCGTCCCGAATCGAGAAGTAAATATTTACAATTGGGTGTAGTTCAGACGATGTTTTCTATTGGTTGGTAAGGTCGATTTGTTTGAATTTTTCGGCGATGTTACTAGAATGCTATATTCCCCCAGTTGTCATAGCGCCTGAATACTAACTTACTAGTTTCACGCACCCGAATAAGTACATAATATATCTTTAACGAACGTTCACTAATTTGGCTGTCTCCGGTGTTGAGATTTTTGCGTATCGCACACTCTTTACTGTATTGTATATCATAACATATGGCATTTGTTTACTAGCAAGGTGTTCGATCTTGACAATAACATGCTATTTATGCGATATCTATGTTTGGTATATAAGAACAAAATATGTCTATATTTTAATATGCTTTCTGTTTATGGTGGATGTGACTATTTTAACACCAATACCCATCGCGAAGGCCACCCATGCCTTTCGGGTGGATATCGTGTAGTCGGCGTTTTACATGGATCATACATCCGCTGACAATCCAATCATTGCGACTATGTTTGAGTCTAGCTCTGAACGTGCAGAGAGTCGTTGACTCGGACGAAGTCGTCAGGCCCCTTTAAATAATTATTCGCGCGATAACCCAAATGGTGGACGTTCTGTCAGTCTTCTCTTGATTTTTATACCAGTGATGGCCTCATGATTTCCCCAATGCAGGGGCTATGATCCTCAACATGGGGGCTATATAATCCCAGAAGCTACCGGACTGACCATTGCCTATTTCCTCGACCGGGGGGGGGGGGGACATACAGCACCATGGACACTGACCCCCCCCCCCCAATCCACTCCTGATTTATAAATATTGTAGGTGACAGTCATGTCTGCCGTGTTTGTTTGCTACGAGTGATTAATCTAAATATGCAGCAATCTATGCTATTCATATAATTATGAACATATTGGCTGCGGACACACGTACCACAGTAGCGATGGCATAGTAGGTGTGACAATTTTTTATGGTGGAGTTTGGTGACAATTGGTCGTCATAATTCTGTGCCACAGATAGTCATGTCGCCCGCTAAGTTTCCTCACAATGAGTTGACTGGACCAATTAACCCATTGCGTTTCACCAAGGCTCTACTCATTACGTTTTGTTACATTGTATTCTCTACGATATATATAATTGCACGATCGATCGTCCAGAATTGTGTTTGACCGTGGCAATCCCTCATTCACTCACATGTCATGCACGTAGTATCATGCACGTTTTATTGATATGATCTGGAATTAATAACGCGAACTATACAAGGACCAAAACCAGAAAAAAAAGCTGATTATAACTTTGGAAATCTCATTGTGCGAATATGCAGCGGTCGACATGGCGAGCTATGGCATATTAATTTTGACGACCAATTGTCACCAAACTCCACCATAATAAATTGTCACACCCACTATGCCATCACCACTGTGGTACGTGTGTCCGCAGCCATTATTACAGCTTTGAAGGTACAGAAGGCGGTGTTGCTGTGTGTCTTCATTCGGGAAAAGGGTTGTCTAGCTATACGAGTTCCTAACTACGTCACATTTCCTCTCCTGTTATATATGTATATACGCAAAACTATGGAATATTTAAGTAAATCATTATATTGTACATTCATGCCCAGATAGTCCCGGCTGATACATTCAACCAAATCTCTTAGTTATTCGAAGCTTTCTAGAAACAGCCCCCTCCCCCAATTATGGATTATGGTCGAAAATTGTGACAGGGACTTGTTCAACCTTTGGTTTGAGATACATATACTGTTCTGTAAATTATGGGTGAAAAGTGGGGGGTGTCACTCTTTTTAATTTCAACGCTGTACCCGCATTAATGTTTTGGCGCTGTAATGGATATTTGCATGGAAATCCCAAATGAATGTTATCACATGAGCTCACTCTCAAATTATCCGTGCAATCTCAACAAACCGGTATCGTCCTAAAAGGGCTTCAAATTCTGCATATTATATTTATGTTTTGGATGACCTTGTTTCCAAGAAATGACGAGAAACAAATCAAGTATAAAATCGACGGACTCAAATCCACTTTTCGAAATGAAATAAAACACGTGAAAAACAGCAACAGATATCAGACAGAATTTATTCATTTCGGAATCCATGAAAGAAGATATGTTTATGACTGAAATTGCTTGATAGCAGTTAGTTTGATAATGATTCACAACAACTCACTGGTCTGGATTTTACACACATAAATTAAATACAAGTGTGTATCAACCCTTAAAGGTACTCAATCCGATTCGATGGTTTCCATATAATCAGATTCGAATAAATTTGTTTAGAAATGCCGCTTCAGTTATCAGAATCAATTAATTGCCCCAAAATAATGCGAACCACTGTCAACTGCACAGTATAAATTTGCCCGAAACGTGTTATTTATCAACATGTTGTTCGACGAAATTTGGCCTTATTACCAAGAAGAAAGACTCTTGATTTTAGAGTTAGCCATCTTCATCCGCAATTTGGTTTGAGACAGTCGGCCACTAATAATTTTCAATGGTGAAAAATAATAGATTTTAAAAATCAATATCTAATAATAGACCAGGTGTGGCGGAGCCTGGGAGGTAGGTGCCACCGGAGAGCGCATAAATTGTGACTGGTATTTCCTGATAGGTATTCTCTATGGGCATTATGACATTGGAGGTGATCAGCGATCAGCCTGTTTACCATTTTTTTCTCTCGAAATTTGCCGAAAATATTTTAATTCACTAAAAAATACATATAAATTCACAAATTAAGTTTGTAAATATACTCCAAGCGTTTTTATATTGCACAAGCTCTTGTCTATACGTTCAATAAAGAACGGACAGTTTTATATCAGGCAAAATATATTTTTTACTAAATAATCGTATTTTTTCATGAAAAATATCGAAAATTTCAAAATTTGAACCGCACATAAGATGCAATAACTTCTAAACCAAATAGGGTAAACTGAATGTGCATTAGAAAACTGACACAAATATTGTGTTATAAGATGTACTAAGACCCAATGTGCAATAACCGTTTAGTTGATATATTACGAAATATTTCCCCTACCCCAAAATTCCTGATTTTTCGAGATTTTTCAAAACATTACAAAAAGTTAATTTGTTGTCGAAATATTGGACCACTGGGTATGTTTTTACGAATCACATTCGCAAATAGATGTTGTAAATAATCCACATCGTACACACTTTATGAATATATATGGCTAATTATTTTGAAAAAAATCGAATTAAATGGGTTTTCAACATTCAAACCAAATTCCTATACCGTATTGCTGTATAATGCATCGTAACTTCACAATCTCAATAGCATTTATAGCCCAATGCATCTGTAATCGACATTACTCATTTCAAAAATATTGAATAAAATAAAATTCAAACAAACGTTGACTTCGCCATCCTTCCTAATCATACGCTGGAAAGTAATTACCACAAAACATGTTCTCTTGGGTCTCGGTCTGCATAATATTACTGGCCAAACGAAACCTATACAGGTAGAAAATCATTTAGGCCATTGCATTGGTTACAATTTAGTATGCGAGATCGAGATTGCACAGGCTGAAAAGGCACAGCTACTTGCAATATCTAGTGGGACATTGCCATTAAAACCATCAGATAAAACACAAACTGTTCTGACATACTTTTGGGTTGGCAACTCTGACATGAACTTGGAGACACAAACTGAAATGGGGCTCTTAATTACACCCACCTTGTAGCTTTCGAAGAGGAGTCCCCTGTTTCCTTATATTTAACAGAAACAGTTAAGTTTGACAGAACGAAAAAAAAAGAGCTGAACATGAAACAAGCGAGCAATTGGACATAAATGTGGCTCAAAAACGTTCACCTTCCATGGTTGGAGTTGATTTAATCAACGAGTCATTTTCCAATGAAACCTATATGCCAATGCGTATGTTCTCTGTGTCATTGTTAGGTAAATAAATGCTAGCGATCAGACCGTGATAAGATATGCAGGGTGCCATAATTTAGAACGGCAACATGCTTCATCAGATGGTCCTCAGAAAACAGTGTTAACATATAACTACCACCCATCGGTTTTAAGGTAACCAATTTCAGAACAATCGAGCACTATATATATGGTATATATTCAGAAACTCGCCGTAGAAGTTAACATGCCATAAGTTAATGTGACCCTGGCTGTCGGTGCAGCAATTAATGCATACAAGTTGGTTTGAATTTCCACAATGCTTCAATAATGTTGTTATCCATTTGGGATATTTCCATTCTATTAAGGAGAATTTTGGTTTAATCAGGGGTATTGTGAAAGATTCTGGTTTTGAGGACATTCTGTTTCAAGCAGGTGTTTGCTCTTCGTGGAGCGTGGATTGTGTTTTGTCTGGAAAGCATTAAAACCGGGTTTGGACTGTTCATAGTGCATTGTCGGAAGCACTAGAGAGGCTACTGTTTGAAGTATTCTTGTTGGAGCATGAAACTCAGAAACCAGAAGTCTTAGTTCAGTCAGTCAGGGATTCGGATTTCATATATGACCCGGCATCAGTTCATTAGGTTGATTTCATTGGCAAATACCAATTGTTCAAACAAGATATTCTGGAGGGGAAGTTCAGTGAAACTGCACAGTTCTGGCTCACTCTGTATTTAGACGTAATTGATGTCCAGCACTTGGCGCGCAGTACAAGCAAATATTTGATTTGCGCCTATATTCTGCTGGGAATATTTTGTTCCATTATATTTTGCAATTCAGAAGACAAATTATGCAAGTCGCATTATGGGTCGCATTACGTTGAAGTACTGAAGCACATTGCACGCTTTTAGTCTGGTTTGAAGACACTTCTGCGTGAAAACATGTGTCGGTACAAGCTCAAGATAAAGTTCCTTTAAGGGTAGGGATAGACCAAATAGGCGAACAAACTTTGAACAGGAAAGCCAAAACAGCTGGTGGAATCAAACAGTTTGCTTCACATAGTATTTTGAAGTTGACATTAAATCGCACAGAACAAGCTAAGAATACATAGACACGTTTGAAATTAGACAACGTAGATAATCACAGTTCCAAATATAAACCGCTGCGACCATCTCAAATTCTGAAATCGGAGAAACTTGTCAGATTTAGTTACTGAAAACGGAGTAAATTAATCCTTTCAATAAAGATTTCTAGAACAAACTTGAAATTATTTGCAAGAGTAAATAAGAGCGTCACCGTGAAACGGAATTTAGAATCGCGGAGCATCGAAGCCAATAGGAATATTATAGCTATATAGGGGTGTTGCTGTCTGCCTAAGCGAAGTCTGAGCAAGTTATAGATTTTGATAAAGCTCTCGCATACCCTTAATGCCCCGTTCCCCTTAGCCTAGCTAACGCTGATGACACACCTGGGTGATGTTCTTGCAGTCACTGCCTTTGGATTACACAAGGGTAGACATTGTTGTTGATATTAATACCAAGAGCAAATTCATTCTGACAAAGTTATGATCCAATAACCACAGTCAAAGATTCCAATAAACTTTAATGATTTTCTGAATTTTTTTGAAAATAAACAACGTTTAATCTCTTTGATTCAGGATGTTATAATAAACAACGTTTAATCTCTTTGATTCAGGATGTTATACTTGGCAATCGATGTATGGCCTTAGATATTCTTCGTTGTCAAGGAATATATATTTCTACAGAAAACAATTGCATGCATATAAGCTCGTTGGTGGTGACAGTAGAAGAAACTCTTGTAAGTAACCAGGAGGAAGCTGACACAAAATTAATTTTGCATTGCATACTTGCCCTGGAGTTATTTCCTGACAATAAATTGTTCTGAGATCACAATCGGCAGATGTAGATATACTGGAAATAATTTTAAGTTGGATACAACGCAAGGGTATCAAGCTGGGTGCTATAGATTTGAGCAAAGATAACATGAAAGCTTTGATAGGATTCCATGCATTTACCGGAAATGACTACATCTCGTCGTTGTTTCGTAAACGTAAAAGTGTGTTGGAAGACATTGGAGAAATGTGACAAGTTTATTGGGACATTTATTACGTTGGAATCATCGTGGACTCTTTGAAAGTAAGGTTGCAGAAGAGCTTGGGGAATACGTATGTTTACTTTATGGGTGTCCACTAAATGGTCAATGATGCTCGAATGCAACTATTTGAAAGAGAATGTTTTCGGGCCAAAAAAAGCTATTGACATTTCATTGTTACAGTATCCGTGCAAACATTGTTGCAAGAATTTGGCGATTAGCAAGCATGGCGAGGCAAGTGGAAATACCCCTTTTGTACAATAATGGTTGGACGGAAGATTTCCAAATTAAATGGATCGAAAAGGCATTCCCTGATGATATACAGGGTTTCCTATATAATGGATTGTTACCTTGATGTGTCTTACGGAGATGATGAAGACAGTGACATTTAAAATAAGTGATAATCGAGCACAGTGTGTGGTGTAACATGTCCGTTATAGATGTACCCTGTATCACATACCATTAGTGTTTCTTATTTCTTATTGTTGTTATACAAACCAGTTCATTCATAAGATCTCTTGTATTTCAGTTGATTATTTTAATTACGTCTGTTGTTTCTGGCAGAGCAGCATGCACTTATCACATTCGTTGTATCATATCATATAATATAAGTAAAATGTCGAAGAGATAGGAAGTGGATACCTTCCCGTTTATTTCGAGCATGGCTATATATGAGTCGTAGCGAGTGCAGATGCATCACCCAATTAACAGGATATAGATTATGGCAATTTAAGGTATATTTGATCAATTTTGATATCAATGTCGGCTGCACAATTTTAACTTGTAGGCATTTATGATTGGAAATCACCATACAATGAGCGTTTTAATAAACAAATCAGGCATATATATTCCTAAAGTTTGTGCTTTGTGATGTGTAAACACTTGATATATATAGTTACGAAGACGAGTCGTAAAATCATACTCATTGGTCTATTATTTCAACCACCATTTTTTTTTTTTTTTTTTTTTTTTTTTAAATCTTGAAAAATCAGGAATTTTGGGGCAGGGGAAACATAATATCCCCACTACTCGAATTGGAATTTAACATTGAGTCTTAGTACATCGTATAGCAGTCATTGTGCCAGTTTTTGAATGCACATTCAGTGTCCTCGCCTATTTCGCTTAGCAGTTTATCGCATGTAATGTGCGGCCAAAATTTTGAAATTTGCGGTATTTTTCATTAAAAAAATACGTTTTATTTAGAAAAAAATATATTTTGCATGAATAAATTTATCCGTTATTTATTAAATTTATAGAGACGAGATTTTGCAATATAAAAACGCTTGGAATATATTTCCAAACTTAATTTGTGAATTTATATGTATTTTTTAGTGAATTAAAATATTTTGTCAAATTTTGAGAGAAAAAAATGGTAAACATGCTGTGGTATCTCGATGCCCCATCACTGCATCATTTCTGAGTATGATTATGTCTCTTATTGGATAAAGACACTGTAGCCAACACCAAGTTGGACACATATTCGGCATCATGTGTAGCTATTGAGTTGGCTTATTTGTTCCTCAGTGTGATGAAAAAAAAATTGTATCATTTCATTTAATACAGAGGCACCATGAATCCTATCATTAAGCCCTTATTCCACGTTCAAAGACTAATACATGTACGTGTAATTCAGGCATTGGCTAACAACATCTCATATGTTCTCAGAATTTCTGCTAGTCGATATTTAATTCAGTAAGCATGTATACTGAAATACTGACCAGTAGTCCCATGCACGGATGTGCATTACACACAAACCCATTTTGAATGACAAAATATGACATCCGTGTCAACATGCAGAATAAAGTTTTAGAAAATTATTTGCAAATAGCACATGCCTTTTACACCAGTCAGTGGTTACAGAAACCATTTTCTTTTAACCCTTTCATGGCGCGAACTGAGCTGGCGCAACATTAAAGACCCTGTGCCAATGAATTATCTTATATATGCGAGTCGACCATATGTCGCCTCGCATATATAAGAGAATGCATTGGCCTAACCATTTTTTATCAAATTTTCTTACATTCTTTATCAATTTTTATCATTTTGTTCTTACATTCTTTAACAATTTTTATTCTTTTTTTTATAATTTGTTCTTACATTCTATATCAATTTTTAAAAAATTCTTATATTCTTCAACAATTTTATCATTTTTTAATTAATCATTTTTCTAACATTCTTTAAAGACATATTATGGACTTGTTCGAGTGAGATAAACCTATAAGTTAGTTCTCAGACTCTATACCAAACTGGGGAATGTAGCATTCTATACAAACATCACTGAAAATTTAAAGAAATCGACCATACCACCTCATAGAAAACATCGTCGGAACTACGCTCAATTGTAAATATTTGCATCTCAATTCGGGACGCAACAATCGGCGATAAACTAACGCAACCGATTTCGCCATCGAGAGTCATTGCATTTAATTAAGATATAAGAATGACGGTGTGTGTTGTTAGTTTGGATTAATATTCGTAAAAATAACTACTTTGAGCAAGATTATTCTCCATTTCTATTTGATCACCCTACCGGAGTGTTTCACATCACTTTAACAATTTTATCATTTTTTACTTACATTCTTTATAAATTTTTATCATTTTTTCTTACATTTTTAACAATTTTAATTATTTTTTATCATTATTTCTTACATTATTTAAAAAATAAATATTTTTTCTTCTTACATTTTTAACAATTATAAAAATATAGTATAAAATTTGTTAGGTCAATGCACTCTCTTATAGGCGACCTGTGGACTCGCATTTATAAGAGAATGCATTGGCACAAAAATTCAGGAAGCTACCGTCATGAAAGGCTTAATTATGATGGCCATCCATGCCTAAGCAATCACGGACGCACTTCCCAGAATCCATTGAATGCCACCTGACTTCAAATTCATTTAACAGCAAACTTTAATAATGTAGGCATATTTCAGGCAATATCATACCATCATACTTCCTCGTCAAGCGGATTTTTGGCTGAGATTATGCCTTTTTTTTTTAGATGAAATCATTAACAAATAATGCATATCTTTCAATCGCCCATGCAGAAGGAATTCAGTGTTAGCAATACCATTTTGATGCAGTTACCATTGTTAATTCATGCCATTTATGCTCTTGTTTGTGGCCAGGTGACCATTCAACTGTTTTTGGAGTTGTAAGAATATATGGAATATGCAAAAAGACATATAGTGGAAAGGACCAGTCTGATACGATCTTTTTTTTAATTAATCTAATTTATTCTCTCATTTATGGAGGGTGGGCTCCAAAAAGTTTGCCTGGTAAAAATAACAAATGCACAGATGGTGGGTGGGGATCAACTTTCTTTGAAATAATAGTTCTCTTGGTTCACCGCCGTGATGTTTGGTGTTGTGCCAGCCTAGGCCATAAGAGACCGGGGCAGGGGGGGTTTGGGTGTGTCTCACGAGAAAAAAATAATTTCCGCTACATCACCCCCCCCCCCCCCGCTTTCGTGTGAATGGAAATTAAATTACACACTCGTTATTACAGACGTACATGGGGTACAGACGTACATGGAATACAGACGTACATGGGATACAGACGTACATTGGGGTACAGACGTACATGGGGTACAGACGTACATGGAATACAGACGTACATGGGGTACATACGAACATAGGGTACAGACGTACATGGGATACAGACGTACATTGGGGTACAGACGTGCTTGGGGTACATACGTACATGAAGTATAGACGTACACGGGGTATATATAGACGTAGTGAGGTATAGACGTACATGTAGTACAGACATACATGGGGTACATACGAACATGGGGTACAGACGTACATGGGATACAGACGTACATTGGGGTACAAGCGTGTATGGGGTACATACGTACATGAAGTATAGACGTACACGGGGTATATATAGACGTAGTGAGGTATAGACGTACATGTAGTACAGACATACATGGGGTACATACGAACATGGGGTACAGACGTGCATGGCGTATGTTGGGTAATTATTTGGGGGTTATTGTCGTTTCAGCCATTGCGTCATACCACGACAAGGACAGATTCAGGACAGTGTCCTTCAACGACAAATTACCCCCACCCCCAAAAAAGGCTTTTTAAAGATGCATGCAGGGTTTCACAACATAACAAACGTCATACTTGCAGGTAAATAAACAATATATATGTTCTGTTGAAACAATGTTAAAAAACCAAATACGACTTATAAACATGACCTTTATCATTTTAAAGGTACTCAATCCGATAAAACTCCTCTCAATTACTATTTCAATGGCTTCGGGGGTCAAAAATATTTGATTCGAGTCGAGGAAGTCACCCATCAAAGCTCAGATTTGTTAGATATCGATTTTAGAAATCTATTATTTTTCATTATCGGGAATACTATCTGGCCCAGAACTCAGTCAAAATTGCGTTAAAATTACCACTTGATTTTAGAGTTATTCATCCTTGTCTGTTTGAATAGATTTGGAGTACACATCCAGAGAAGATTACGGCAGTTATTGGTACTCATCTCGAGAACATAACAAATTTGAAAAATCAATATCTAATAACTCTGAGCTTTGTTTGATGGGTTCCTCGACTCGAATCAAATATTTTTTACCCCCAAAGCCAAAGAAATAGTAATATAGGACCCTCTGATCGGATTGTTGTTGTTGGAATCTGTTGAGATGGGGACCCTCTTTACGGGTTGAGTACCTTTAAAGCTTAGACTTACGGGATTGGTGTTATTAGCTTACTTTGATCCTCACTTGACAGCCATATCATACCATATATTATAGTTATATACGACCATATATATACATACCATATATATGACGACTCATAACCAATGCTGATACTTCTAGACTGGTATTCTGATACTTTCTTGTTGTTAGGGATACATATATGTGTTGATACTATTTGTTTCTGATCTATCTCCAACTGACCGTATCGTTTTAAGCTTTTAAGCCTGGGAAGTCTTCGTAATTAAACCCATCATACATATTAGGGACCAGTATGGAAATAAGAGGGATATTTTGTCCTTCTTTCGGTGTTACCCCTGGTAATGATATATTTAATTATAGATGCTGACCAGTATTAATAATAAAATTTATTAATATGTATATCACCGACTAACCATCTTTTAAAACTTTATAGGTTAAATCTCTTTTTGATTATACATCTGAATAGTGAGCTCTTTTTATCCCTCACTTACAGCTATATTTTAATGTCGACCACAGTTCCATCCATAATCATATAACATTTCTCATTCAATTTGTTCACATGTGACATCTTTGTAGAAAATTGTATAGATATTTGTATCATTACCAATAAATAATCTAATCTAATATAATCTTTAAATACCTAAGACTATTATTTTTGTTACTGAAATATTAACAAATTATTTTTTTAAATACTTCGAAATGATATGAAATAAATGCATAGCAAATTTAATATCAAACAATAGTGTCTTTCGTACCGCACTGATCGTTCCAAATATCTTATTTTATACAATAAAATGTAAACAAAAATATTAAATAGTTTTTTTGTAACAAAAAAATTAGCCCTGGAACCCTGAAAATATCTTGAATTAAAAGTCGAAAACAAATAGAGATGCAGAATTTTGGTGCAACTTTGCAAGGAATAAATTCATGATGCGTTATCATACTTAATGCCATGTCTCTCGTCGGCCAGGAGGCATGTGCCTACATATCCGATGCCATACCTGACACTAATGTTAGCTGTTAATCTTAATGTCTACTCAGCTATCGATACATTTAAATCCATGTACCACCCATTGTCTCCATCCCTCCCCGGGCCCTCACGTGATTTATTGGACGGGGCTCACAGCCTCATCGTTCAATGTACCAAGCACCACTGACAAATTGCAAACAAGATTGCAGCCAAGTTTAATCGCCCCAATCTATCAGTTAATCTAATTTGAGCTAATTTTTATGGGCGTTCTGCTTATTAAAAGTCTTAGATTTTAGTTGTTAGATTTTAACTAAAATTAATCAAAAGTTTAAAGATGTACGCATGGTTCATATATATTCGTGAAGGTAGTCAGCATATTGCTGTTCAATGACGAGAGTTATTCTCATATTATAGGATATATTAGGAAGGTATACATTGATATACATACATGCACCGCATTCGAATTCATTTTGCCGCTAATTGACGAGAAACATTCTCACATTCACAGGGAAAGTATAATTTATATATGACACATACCACATTCAAATTCATATATACCAGCATCTATAGTAGTTTTATTGCGTATATAAATACCAGTTAATGCAATATGCGCTAATTGTTATGGGCAATCTGCTTATTCAGAAAGTGTCTGTTCGTTTGTTGAAATTGAAATTAAAGGCGCATTGGTGTCCTAAATATAATCGTCAGATATTCGTGAAGGCAGTCAGTATATTAATGGCAATTGACGAGAAACATCCTCATGAACATTCACTGGGAAAGTATAAAATAAATTGTGATACATACAACATTCAAATTCATAGAAAACCAACGGATAGTAGTTTTATTGAGTCAAATCGGGTGGGAAATTTTAATGGCCAGATATTAACGTTCAAATGAGACAGTATCGACCGGGCGCCAAAAGTTCAAACGATCACTTAGATATGATAAAGAGCGTTCGTGGTTTCGTTGCCTATTAACGGCGAATATATAGAGCGTTCATAACACATAGTTTTATGCTTAGGATTTGTTGAATAATTTTGTGTAAAATATGACTTTGTTCAGCAGTAAATTGCGCTTATATTTCTCTTATATATTTAGGGTTCGTTCACACACTGCCGAGTTTGCAAGGTATTTCTTCCAGGCATTTCAGGGCATTTCAAATTTTTTTTTAAATATGGCGCCAGAAATTTAACAGCAACATGCATATACAATGCATCTTTACCAAAGCTAACAGCTAAATGATGTAAATTCTAAGTAAATTCATGTAAATATAATTGGACGAAATTAACCCATACCCGAACTTGGCCTGTATTTTGGGCTGAGAAACGCACAATGAAACTTTGGTTCTGATCAGATAATCCAACTTAAATTATCAGCCGGAAACCAAAATGTTATGAATTCGGGCAAATTATAATTGTAAACTATAATTGGACTGAAACCATATTAGAGTTGGGCCTGTATTTTTGGCTGAAACACACACATTACCAAATTCTATTCAAATAATCCATAATGGAGTTATCGATCGAAAACCAAAATGTTATGATATCGAGCAAATTCTAAGTCGAAAAAGGCCCATAACTCATGTAATACTAATTGGAAGGAACCCATTTTAGAATTTTGTATTTTTAACTGTCGAACACACACATACCAACTGGAGTTATCATTGGGAATTTGACTCGGAATTCAATAACCGTTTTTGTCAAACGAACAGGTGTATAATAAATATAAAGCAGATATTTATATATCTGAACAAACCAGTGAAGTAATTGAGATGGTCTCAACCGGAGGCTTCATATTCCAATAAATACCGTAAAAGTAAAGAGCTACTGTAACAATAAAGAGTTTGCTATTTATTTATCTTGATAAGGTAATAATAAAGAGCGTTTAGTACGGTATGTCTTTTGTTTTGGAATTGTCAAACTGGCATTTCAAGTTGTCCAACTGGCATTTCAAGTTTTTCAACTGAAGGAACAATCGGCAAAACAGGTTCAGTCCCCTCGCTATGCGATGTCTGAACGCTGCTGGCACGTGTATTTTCTTAATTAATTCTAAAAAAAATTATTGAAGTGTTTTGCCTGTTACAATTCATTCTGGCTGGCTTGATCTAGACTATTTTCAAATGAATACGGACAGTTTAGTTCTCAGAACAATGCAGAATGAATTGTAACCTACACAAATCTCAAATAAATAAATGCGACATTTCTTCACATTGCGTGCAGATGCGGAGGCGGTAAGTCCTGCGTAGGGGCTGAACTCGGCATGGAGCTTGCTGATGAAAATGTCCGGTCTAAATCCAAAATCATAATTTTATTAAGAACCATCCCAGTGTAACTCCATGTGTAGCATACCAAGTGAAACATAGTAATCCAGGCGTGGGAGTGCTGGAATTTCCAAGATGGTAAGAATGTTGTCAATTTGTCAACCACATTGGCCAAGGACTTAAAAAAATAATTATATTATATTTTACAATATATAATAATATTAAAATATAACAAATGTTCCTGGACTCCCGTATACCCATGCAACATGGAAATTAAAAAAATGAAGGTGTACTTTGGCTACATGTATGGCTGCAGAAGGTGTATAATTTTATTTCAGAGGGTTACTCAATAGTTGGAAATGTTAACAGAAATATCCGCTTTATAATTGGCATGTTGTTTTGTCTGCTCAAAACTGCTTGCCTAAAATTTAGTTCGACTCGACATTATGTCACATTGTTGTCTCGACACTTTCAATTTCACAGCTTCAAAATGTTCAGCGCATGCACACGACCAAAGGTTGTCCACGAAATACGGGGGATTATCGCTTTTATGTTACTGCTATGGTTTCAATTTCAAATAATTTTGTCTTATTTCAACAAGTAGTAACATATTTCATTGTCACGCGTGACATATTGTCAGATGCGATCTCCGCTATCGCAGACGACAACGACCGCCCATGCCTTCGGGGGATCGGCCTACACGGCATCTGATTGGTTTAAATTTGTCGAGTCCCCGTCACATTAGTATCCCACCGAATTTATAAGATATACGAGTGTCAACATAAAACATTTTATAATCGAAATCCGATAGCATTCCCACGAATAATGAATGAAAGTGTATTTCGCTGGTTTCGTTAAATTCTATTTTACAATACTGTTTCTTGGACAAACAAAATTGGGACTTGAAGCTAGTGTTATATTAATTCCTTGTGTTTCTTGGACTAAACAGTTGAAAGATGCAAATGTGTAGTGAACCAACTGGAATGATCTCCCCTTTAATGGGGTCGCACTATGCAACACAATTACCTGCTTATAACACATTCGGATGGATAAAGGACTTTGCCGGCCAGGGTGCCGAGGACTGCCCAACCATAAGGACTCGTAAGGAGCCCAGAATTCGCAGACCAATGAACGCTTTCATGGTGTGGGCTCGATCTGAGAGGAAGAAACTGGCGGACGAAAATCCGGATGTGCATAACGCAGACCTCAGCAAAATGCTCGGTAAATATGATTTATTTTATATATTTATGTATACATGTTCTATCTTCTTGTCCACGGCTACAACAAAATAAGCTTTTCATACCATATAATGTTTACTAACATCGCCGGTGGCTTCTTCTCTATAGATTAAATGTGAAACCTGTAGATACAAACAATCAGCCGACAATTACTGATTGGTGTAATTTCATCTATTGTAAAACCAGACGAGTGCATAATTTTAAAGCAATAATACTATTTTACAACGAAATTAGCATTTTCGAATTGCTACTCAAACTTATTTTACATTGCATTGGAAGTCGAAATCGTCCGAAGATTGTTACTTATTATTTTTGGTATAGCCCGTAACGGATAGACTGGTTCTCTTTAAAGTTTATGAAGAAACAACCAGAAAGTTCCCAATACTGCACTCAGGTCCAACGAATAGAATTTATTTACCATTAAATGCTACGATATGATACGATACGATAGTATACACACGCGTACGCGTACATGCACGACGAAATACTGTCATGTCAGTCCGATGCAGTCAATTATTGATCATGAGTTTATCACAAATTATTTGTACTATCAATTCAGTTAGAATTGCAATAATTCCTTGTACTAAAGTTCTCATAATGTTATGATCAAGATATATTATTTTATGATAAAGATACATTATTTTGTTATACACACTCCTTTAATTTGTTCATACTAATTTTATTAAGTATATATTATTATGTGTCGTTAGATTTTCCAACTGATATCTTCTTGCAACATTCTTGAACATTTGAACTGTTATTGAAATTATTTTAACGACAACATTGAAAATATTAAAAACTGAAACAAATAGAAAACAAACGTATAAGCATTAAAGATGCATAATCCGAATTATCGCACCTAAATTACTTTTTCTTTCGGGGATAACAAAACTATTTGATTCGAGTCGAGGAATCCATAATGTGAGTCGTAACAGTAATTATGAACGCTTACACTCTTTAACACACGTATCTAGCACTATTATACGTGGTTCAACAAATTAGACTATTTGGATTAAGATATATTTTAATATTTGGACATTTACGATTATCTTAATCCTTCTAAGGAATTAAGGTAACATAAATGTCCAAATATTAAAATATACCTTAATCCGAATCGTCTAATTTGTTGGACTATATTATACGCAGCTGTAGAATGAACGCTCTTTTTCAAATGTGATTATTTGACATTTTGGACGTGGTGAAACTGTCTTTAACCTAGCGTTAGCGATAAGGTACCATTTTGAGTAGTGTTTTTCATGACGTGTTGATACTTTTTCATTTTGTGACCGGTTTATCTCTATCAGGTTCTCCCCTCTTAACTTGGTCAACTGAGTAACCGTTTTATCAACTGAGTAACCGTTTTATCAACTGAGTAACCGTTTTATCAACTGAGTAACCGTTTTATCTACTTGTTTTGATGATTCTGATATCACAGGTAGTAACCACCACAAAGCCAAAAACGTAATTACTATGTGCTCTATTTGCCCGACATGTGAGCTGAAACTGGCTATATAAATTTTAATTTATTTGGTGTTAAATAAAATGCTAAGTTGCTTTGATGCTGGTGGGTCTGTTGAATTGCTATGATACTGGTAGGGCAAACTGATGATGTTAAGAACAAATACCGTTATTTTTTATAAAGTTGTCATGTTCACGGCCTTTGTCTAATGTGAACGAATAGAGAAAAGGCCATTATGTTTATAAAACATTCATAATAAACATATAGATTCAAATGATGACGCTTTTGGTTATTGCAGTCCGACCATAATACGACCATAATGAAAATGGCTATTTCTGTCGGTTTGCAAATACCTGAGAAGTCATGATTACAATATTGTACAACATATCAGTTCATGAATGTTTCATGCAGACACTAGCTTTTTCTCAAATCGCTCGTTTTGGCCAAACATAGCAAAATTATAAAACTTTAGAAAAAATAGGCATTAACAGCATTAATTTGCACTGCCAGCATCATAGCAATTCAGCAGGACCCACCCGCAATATAGCAAATTAGTAGGACCCACCCGCAATATAGCAAATTAATAGGACCACTTAACCAGGATGAAGATGTGACACAGGTTTTCTTCTAGATCCCTGAAGTTGCTGAACACATATTTAACCCTGTCTATATATACTAAATGGGTTCTCCCATGCAGTCAGTTAAACTTGTACATCGGAATGGTCTATATTTATTTGGAGGAATGATAAGGTAATAAAAGCAGACGACCGATAAATAAAAGTGCAGAAGGAGCCCTATTTATTGAGGGAAATGTTTAGATAATAAGATCAACAAACTTACTATGGAATAACTACTCGCCAATGATGCTTTAGTGTAGAAAGGTCCTCTGCTCGTTTGACATAATACCACACAATCTGTACATGTTCTATACCATGAAACCACAATCTGTACATGTTCTATACCATGAAACCACAATATGTACATGTTCTATACCATAAAACCACCATCTGTACATGTTCTATACCATGAAACCACAATCTGTACATGTTTTATACCATGAAACCACAATATGTACATGTTCTATACCATGAAACCACAATCTGTACATGTTCTATACCATGAAACCACAATCTGTACATGTTCTATACGATAAAACCACCATATGTACATGTTCTACACCATAACAGATTTAGATGGGATCCATGGGTTCATTAAAGCGTGTTTTTAATGGTAAAACATCGACTTCAAAGAGGAAGTTTTAACACGTTTTGAATTTTTGTCAGCCTAGCAAACATTCCAATAATCGCTTCTTATAAAGAGCGTCCACGTTTCCGTTGCTAAACGGCAGTAGACAATACAGAGCATTTTCAATTAATATATGCGTTTGTGATCGTTTTCGGTGTATTATTTGTGGATGTTAGTGATGCCTGTGTGACCTCTGGGGACCTCATTCTGCAAATGACAGACACCCTATTTCAAGGCTTGGTTATGATGAAGTCAATAGCAATCGAATGTCGATTGTCAATAGCAATCGAATGGAATAACTGTTTATGTTTTAAGTTCGCAAGCTCACATTGTGCATTCAATGCAACCTCTGATTGGTCAAAAATGTCTTGTGGGATCGTTTTGTGTACATATTTCTGAAGACATTGAGAATTTAGGGGTTAAGAACTCACGAGCTGTGGTTGATTATGCGGACCTGTGGCTGGGTGTAATGAGTATACTGCGCTCTTCGTCGACTTCGAGTACGCGGCTCCCCTTTCATGGAATAACCTCTAAGTCCGCAGTATTTGAGCGCCTGTTTTGCATTTAACCGCTATAAAATACGCGGTAACGTGAGCCAAGTCGAGAGCCGCGAGGTCCCGATCTGTAAACCATCTACATGTGTATACAGCACAAAAACAAATAATGCTATATGATATTATATCGACATGGTAGCTTGACAACAGTGACCCCTCAAGAGCGATCGGACCGCGGTTCACACCATCCAGACAAACGCAATACCCGCACGCGTGGGATCGCCGAGGCGGGGGAAACACAGCAAGAGGACTTAAACAAGTCTAAGACCTTTCCGACGAAAATCGACAGGTTCCTTGCGGTTTTATCATTTCGGGATTTAATAGTTGCAGTAACTTATGTGAGTTTGGTCTTCGAAAATAATAAAGGCGAATATATCTCAGTCTCAACTTGTGAATTTGTGAGCACTTAAGTATAATGTGGTATTCATCGCCCAGTTCTAAATTACAGAGGGTACATTGCCGTTCCAAGTAGTCAACATTGTCCGACGCATGCACACATACGGCTGACAAGCTGGGTTTCCCAGCTGTCCAAATATTGTATATACCATCATTGGTTTTTTGAGAATAAACTTTTAACTTATTGGTAAAGTATAGTGTTCGGGAATATTAAAATATATTTTAAGTATAAACGATCCGACTTATATAGCACCAAATTTTACAACATTTCCTTAGCCAATTTTCAGCTTATACCATGCAAAAGAAAAATACTTGAAATAAACATCATTGATATATATGATAAGATAAGATAAGTTTAATTGGCAAAACATCCTTATAAGGACAGTATGCATACATAATAACACAATTGTCCATTGTGTATTGAACCGTATAATAAATTATATTAATAGACGGTAATGTATGATATTAATAGACGGTAATGTATGATATTAATAGACGGTAATGTATAACCCCAGTAAAGCTGAATGTACATAGGATCGTCCCGTCTATATTTATTCATTGATTTATGATACGATGCTCATCGCTAGCGGAGAATAATCCTCGGATTATATGACAAATTGAAGTGCATGAATTTTATATATTGTTGGATAAGATTTTGATAAGCTGTTCAGTTTGGGTCATGCTTTCAAAGTCTGTGAGCTGTGTCTTCATAAGGTTCATAATACATGGAGACATCGCGAAAATCCGCACAATTATCCACAGAAAACGATCACTATACAGCTCACAGTTGAGGATGACGACGCTCTTTATTATCCACTTTTATTTGACGACGCTCTTTATGTGAGGCGATCATTTAAAATTTTGTCTTGAAACAATTACATTACTGTTGGTAGAATCTAAAAGGTCACCATGACAATGATCGACTATAAATTTCAGAGTTAAGGGGGCTTCTTGGCCAACAGGAATTTAGTGAAACATTACAAGCTACGTGTGTAAGTTGAGTGCTGGTGACATAATTATAGCCTATATAGGTCATATTGTCTAATTTCCAAATAAGTACACACAACGATTGTAACTCAAGCCAAGATTGGTTCCAACACTTTATAAATGTTAAAGGCTAATTTGGTTGTATGTTTTACTTAATAAATAAGTTATCAAATTATGAAACTTTCCTCAAGAATATACCACAAGTATAGCATAATGATTATATGAATGCGATATGATCCACAAAGCACACTTTTTGTGAGCCGAGCTTATGTTTATATACAGCACATAAAAAATGCGATAAGCAAAACAATCAACACCGTGGCGATTTTTTTTGGGAGATTGATGCACGGTGACCCATACAACACCGAAATCTTGAGTGGCGAAGATTAGCGCGCGCTATGAACAATATGGTGGCGAAATTTTAACGAAAGGTTCATTAGTGGGGTCTCCCTGGTGTTAAGTGTTTTGCTTATCGCAAACTCTTTTCGTACTGTAATGTAACATAATGTGGCTTTTGTTTACTAACACGGCGTACGGTCTTGATAATAACATACTATTTACGCGATATTTATGATTGGTATAAGAACAAACTCTGTCTATATTTTAATATTCTGTCTGTTTTTGGCTGTTTTAACGGATGTGATGATTTTAACAGCCATACCCACCGCGAGGGCCATGATGCCCGGCCATCCGTATCTGTAACCCAGCCCACACACCTGGTAGAGTGTGCATGGACTGCATATGTGACCCGCCATATCAAATCCAGTCGGAAGTCGGGATTTTTTTTACCCTGTGGCAATGCATTCTCTTATATATTCGAGTCGACCATAGGTCGCCTCGCATATATAAGAGAATGCATTGGCCTAACAATTTTGTATCATTTTTTTTAAATAAATGTTTCTTACAATTTTTAGGACATAACATAAAAAAACATCCATTACCCTGCAGGGAGCCCCACACATATATAAAAGCATATATAAGATTGTCGTCTGCTCATGTTTGTCTGGGGCTCTGTATGGGTGAAATTATAAAATTGTTAAAGAATACAAGAAAAAATTATTAAAATTGTAAAAAATTGTTAGGCCAATGCATTCTCTTATATATGCGAGGCGACCTATGGTCGACTCGCATATATAAGAGAATGCATTGGCACAGGGTAAAAAAATCCCGTCTTACGACTGGATTTGATATGGCGGGTCACATATGTAGTGTATAGATTGAAACTGATAAAAAAAATAACCTTATCAGACCTTCCCGTGCATATCGATAATTCACTTGTGGCCGAAAGTACTATGGTAAACAAAAATACAAAATAAAAATATTTGTAATTCCGGCATAACGTAAAGGTATTTACGACCAGATTAACAGGGCATGTTGTTTTTGGACTTGAATTGCTATTTACCGAAGTAAATGCCTTAGGCACAAGCCGCCATTGATCAAAATTCAATAATTAAGAGACACATAATTTTTATCGATAATTAGTATACAGCAATTAATCTACTACTAACAATAATATTTTAGCACTATGGTTTGTTTGCATTTAAATGATCATTGGTATATGTTAATGCACTTATCAACGAGGTGGTAATTAGATAGCAAATATTAATTTGAATTTGCTTCGACCGAATCCGACCTGTTCTAGATTAAATCAGCATTAAAACAAATATTTATATTAGTTATACCTCTAATAATAAGTCTGAATCAAGAACTGTTGTATTGAAACAAATTATTTTCAAGTTGTATTATTCTATGATTCTATCTTAATACTTTACCAAGCTTTGAAGATTTTCTGGGTCACTTGACATGGCTCGTCATTGTTCTGTGTAAAACTTAATTTCCGATTTCGTTTGCACTCACTAGTACGTGTGTTATGGCATAGTTCAGAGCTAGGCATCCAATAGAGTGTGTAATTAGAATTTATTAATATTGTTTGCTGCTTCTGGCATATAGAAAACACGAGACTCTATTTAAAGGGACACAATGCCTTCAAATTAGGTTAACGTGAAACAACATACAAGTCTGTAAAAACAATTATCAACTGGTTCATGAAAAAATAGATTGACATTGTTCTTATTTTCATTTTGAATAACTCACAAATAATGAGATTTTGCAAAACCATTGTCTTGTAAACATTACTGTTACGGTGGAATTACCAATACAAGACCAATTAGTTCAATAAGATACCAAAGTTTAATCAATACATTAGAAAAGGTCCCAGTATTGAAAAATATTCTGAAAATCATATTCAGTACTACACGATTAACGATGTTTGTTGACAAATCACTGTAACAGTTCTGTTTACACAACAATGGTTTCAACGCATTACATTGATGTGAAACACTCCAGTAGTGTGATCAAATAGAAATGGAGAATAATCTTGCTCAAAGTAGTTTATTTTGCAATTATTATATCCTAATTGGCAACACACATCGTCATTCTTATATGTTAATTAATTGCAGTGATTCTCGAAGGTGAAATAGTTTTCTTTAGTTTGTCACCAATAGTTGCGTCCCGATTCGAGAAGTAAATATTTACAAGACGATGATTTCTATGGAGTGGTACGGTCGATTTGCTTGAAATTTTCTGCAATGTTACTAAAATGCTACATTCCTCCAGTTGACATAGCACCTGAATGCTAACATATCAGTAGCACATACCCGATCAAGTCCATAATATGTTTTTAAATTTCGTTATTGGAGAACTATATATCAATAATGAATATAAGAAAAACAAATATATATTTCTCCATGTTCTTCTTAGTGGTGATGTTTTTTACATTCTTTTATATTTGTTTTGCACATTTACCCACTGTGAGGGCATTGGGTAACTTTAAGGTTTACCCGTTCATCACATTGAATGATTTTTATTTATTCATTACAGGAAGACGATGGAAAAGCCTAAAGTTAGAAGATAAGCGGCCGTTTGTGGAGGAGGCTGAGCGGTTGAGGGTTTTGCACCTGCAAGAGCATCCAGATTATAAATACAGGCCCAGACGGCGAAAACATCCAAAGCGTAAAGGTCAAAGATCTCATCTCTCCTTATCTGTACCAACACCGCTAGATAACCATGACTTATCGAAACCAGTCGATCTGGTATCTCAATCCATCAGCGAAAATACACCGACTCACCTGTCTGAATGCGACAGATTAGGTCAGACACATCAGGTTAACCCGGACGCTCCAATCTTGAGTAATCTTCTAAACACCCCTGACTCTTCGCCGCCTTCGAGTCCAGACGAAAAGGAGAAAAACGAAGAATATGACGAAAAGAAAAAAGTGTCCCAATTCCAAGTTAAATCCTCGTCTCAACAATGTAGTGGACTACTCACTCCAGAAATGTCTCCGTCTGATTCAACTGACAGTATGTTCAAATTTCCTCCGGAAGAAAAGAGCCCATCCAGCCCATCGACGTCTTCATATGCTGAGTTTGTGCGGAAATTCAGCCCAAACGGACAAGCCTTGAATCGTCTCAGATCAACATATAGCAGCAACCCTGTCCCAACGAGTACCAATCTTACGTCCAATTCAGACAATCTGGTCACGTTGAGGAAACTTGTCAGCAGACCACGCCAATCTTTCCAGCCATATAGCTACTCCGTTAACGTGAATCCTAGAATGGTACCGCATGTGTCTCATTACCACCCATACCAACGTGTGCACGAACAGAACAATTTCACGAACGAATATTACTCAGGACCAGACCACAACAGAGTAGTATTTCATAATTTCGTGCATCCAAACGCTCACTGTCTCCCCCGTATGAATTTCAACAACTGTTCAGTTGACAGTGCAGACATTTTGGAGAAATTCTCGGACGTTGAGTCTTTAGCTGATGTTGATAGGAGTGAGTTCGATCAGTATTTGACTCCGGGAAGCCAAGTGCGTCAAATGAACAGACCTTGCAATGGTTCCCAAGTGCATGTTCTTGCCTGTTCCAACAATACTAAACTTCACCGACAACAGTTGGTATATCCGTCGGTATATCCGTCTGGTCACTGTGACAGTTTTTCATCTGATGATTCAGAATCTTACTCACGACAGTCGAGTCCAGGGCAACAGGAGACCCCGTCTGGACAAAACGATGTACAAACTGTTCCTCCCACAATGCAGTGCGATTCTCTGAAACAGGATCCTGATGAGTGCTACTTTGACCACAATGAATTCTATGGCGATTATGATAATTCCACATCTGAGAAATTTATAGACTCGTTATTAAATATATGAAACGGTGCTGTATTTATGTCACGTGACATTGGTCCAGTTTGAGACATTGTAAAACACAAACGAAGAAATATAAATATGCCAATCAATATGCTTTTAGCCAAGACATCAAATGATCTTATAGTCCACCTCGTATAGTGGAAACAAATGTGATGTGGATGCTATATGACAGCAACTGCTTGAGCGTTTCATCGTTAGCTCTTTCTATACTGAGGTTATAAAAGTATACATTAAAATGGTCTATTTTTATATAGAGGGGTGTTCAGGTAATAAAAGCAGACGACAGACAGAAAATGATATAATACAAGAGCAGAACGATTCATATCCATTGGTGTGAAATGTTCAGATAATAAGTTCAACAAACGATTGTTAAACTTATTAATATCTGAACATTTCCTAAGGCAACTACTCGCCAATGTGTATTTATTATATAAAAATGGTTACCTTGCAACGCCAATTCCCCATAAAAAAAACCATTCAAATCCGCTCGTAACATTCAAATATTTGGTCGGAAGTAAGAAATTCCAACTGAATGTCGGAAATGTTCACATTTCTGACTTGACAATAACTAAATGTTCAGCGAATTTAAATAACAAAGGCAAAGGGACTCACGCACGTTACTCGCTGTGGGTTCATGCGAAATGGCATACACGTCTGTAAAACAACTATCATCAACACATATTTACATAGCCCGTCTGTGTTTTCACTAAATCATGTTCGGTGATTGGTCCACTGCCAATTGGGCCACCCGTTTCATGCCCCAATAACACACAGACCGCAATGCTAACACGACGCCACCAATTGTTGACCTGATCTGACCTAATCAATATCAGCGGTCAGCAGAATAATTGGGCCTGCCTTTCAAAGTTCAGCCGAAAAGCCAGTTATTTATATCGTCAAAGCATTGAACAATATTGAGAAAATCATATTCAGACTAAAATATTTGAACTTATACAGATTAGCGATGTTTGTTGGCATATCACTGCACCAGTTTTGTTTACATAACAATGGTTTCAACATTCGAAACTAAGTTTTTGGAGAACTGTCAATAATGAATATGAGAACAAAGGTTTATCCATTCTCCGTGTTTTCTTATAGTGGTGATATTTTTACAGACTTTTGCATTTTTTTGCCCAAAATTCCCAACTTTCGTGCATGGTTTCCGAGTTACTGATCAGGGCACCACACGAAACACTCGAATCCATAAAGGGTCTCCAATCACAATCTCAAATATATATAGTAAGATGCATAATGTTTTCAGATGGAGAATATAGTGTTCAAATCCACAGGCCCCTGTGGAAAATTACTAAAATACCAATATAGACTAAACCAGTGACATGGTTCAAAAGACACGTCTTGTTTCGGGAATTCGTTTGACGAATAAAGTTGAAAATTTGGGCACAAACACATCGGATGAATTAAAAAAGGTATGGGTGGCGTCTGAATGACTTGCGGAACATATATGAGCATTTATATGTTATGTCATCGCGATTAATTACACATTCGCGACATATTATTGCTCACAAATATTGATTTTATAATTAGGTCAAAGGACTCTGAGCGGACAGGGAGATTGACGACCCGATTTCTTCGGTAGAATTCGGTAATTTCCGATACGATATCTCGACTTTGCTTCGTTCAATTTCGCCGAGTTATAATGTCAAATGAAAGGGAATGTTATTACCAATAAGACACATCTGAGGTTATTTTGGCTGCAATTATCGATTTCTAGAATTTAGTTTTAGCCAAAATCGGTCATAGTATAGTCTATATTGGTATTTTAGTAATTTCCCCCGGGGGGGGGGGGGCTGTGTTCAAATCCACTCCAAGAAAGAAAAATCCATAATGGATCCGATCAAGCCCGAGTTTAGTGTGCCTGTCATTTGCAGAATGAGATCCCCAGAGGGTGAATTAAGTGACGCTATCCCGCACAGCGGACTAGCATCACCAAAGTCATCCTTTATGGACATCATTCTGCATGGCCTCATATACTGTGGGAGACATAAACTCAGATTGAAGATCCCAAATGGTGAATATTGTGATGTGCACCCATTGGGAACCTCGATTATGCCAATTTGGGGATATAGAGAAACTAAACTAAAAAAGAAATAGGATCTATATGTGAAGAAGTTTCTATAGAAATTTGATAATAAAGAAACTTTCCAAAGAAGATGAGGCCTAAGCAAAATGAGATCCCCCAGAGGGTGAACTTAGTGGTGCTAGCCCGCTATGCGGGATAGCGTCACCAAATTCACCCACTGGGGACCTCATTCTGCAAATGACAGACACACTAAACTCAGGCTTGGACCCGATTGGATCTGCAATCTTACATGAGATCGTGACGTATATAGTTGTGACAGAATAATAATTTCAAACATTCATTTTCTGAGTACCATGCGTTCCCTAGCTTACGCATCTCGTTGACGTCAAATCTCAGAGGCCGAGGTGTCGGTTTTTTTTTTAACTCTGCAGATTTGTGTTTCCTTCATTTCGCCTCGGACGCCTAAATGTCGACTTTCGGAAGGGCATCGCCATTTTTCGAGAGAGGCCTAGTTCGGCCTTAGAGGCCGAAATGTCGATTGACGTACACGACTTTCGCCTCAACCATGAAACCGGAACTGTATACTTTGTCATCCTCCCAACCGGGAATTATCTGTCTCATCGGAGTACCTGAGCATTGCTTGTTGTTCATATTGTCTCATAATTGTGCTCTGTATACATAGAATCATCTCATTTGTCAAGTACCATTTAATTTATTCAAATAAAGAACTCATTCATATGTCATTGCAGCTTTTACTTCATATACCACCCAGGGATATTGTGACAGGGGGTTTGGGGTGTCTATCCCTCCAACCGTTCGTCAAATTTTTCAACAATTGAAAATTTCATGCCCGACACAACATTAGTTATAGGTTGGATTTGTTTGATTTTCCAACAAGTAATAAGTGGAGAATTTGTTGTTTTTAGACAAACAGTAGCATATATTTCTACTTTTGGTAAAAATTATGGCGCGAAATGGCCATCAGTTGGACATTTTTAAACCATAGAGGGATGTCGGGTTGAAAATTTCCAACTGTTGGAACTAAGGTACCAGTTGGAAAGTTCCAACCCATCGGGGGAGGAGTGCAAAGGGAATTCTGAGAACCTGGAAGTTTGGTCTGGTTCAAGGGAGGGCGTGCAGTTTGAAATTTCAATGTGGACACCCCCTCAATGGGGACCTTCTAAGCACGTCCCTGTTTCCACCTGTGTGGAAGGCCATCGTACAAAGAGCTAGATAATATATCCATGCCGACCGGACTTGGGGAATCCAGTATGAAATTTCCAACTCCACCATTGAACCACACATATGTTCGCGAAATACCAAGCTTCGGTTGGAGCTTTTCTGTCTGGTCAAGCTTTCCAACTATTGGACATTTCCAACCGGACACTTCTAAGGTTGCAACATTTCAATTTGATGTCCATTTCAGATCAACTTTTTGACCAAACGTAGAATAATATACTGGTGTTGGTATAAATATAACATGCTGCAACATATTCCTCACTAATTAATGGTATTAAATGTTCAGCTAACATTGTGCCAGGTATGAAATTTCCACTCGTTGAACTTTTTTTTCGGGGGACTATTAAAATAGCCGGTGTCCGTCCGTCCGTCCGTGCGTGTGTCCGGAAATGGTTTCCGGATGATAACTTTAGTTTCGGTTATTAGATCAAAAGCAAATTTCATAAGTGCGTTTATCAGACCAAAATACAGGTCAAGTTCGAATATGGGTTTGCACGGCCCATTTTTGCGAGAGTTATGGCCCTTTTTTTGCTTAGAATCTTGTAATTTTCTGGTTTCCGGATGATAACTTCAGTTTGTGTGATCATATCTGAAACAAATTTGGTATGTGAGTTTATCAGCCCTATGTACAGGTCAAGTTCGAATATGGGTATGCACCGCCCATTTTTGCGAGAGTTGTGCCCCTTTTTCGACTTGTTTTACTTAGAAAATTTCTCACTTTTTCGGTTTCCGGATGATATCTCAAGTTTGGATCTTTAATTGCAAATACCGTTTTTATGTGGATCAGTCATATCAAGATACAGGTCAAGTTCGAATTTGAGTTTGATCCGATGATTTTTCTCAGAGTTATGGGCTTTTCGACTTAGAAAATTCAAATTTTCTTGTAATTTTCTTCATTTTGTGCCAATTTGAGGTTATATTTTGAGTTTTTTTAAGATTTGGTTATTTGTATGCATGTCAGTAATTAGACAATGCACAAGTGTCTTATCCATATTGAATACTTCTACAAAGCCTCCGCTCCAAATGAAGCCATCGGTTCGGGGGACACTGTGGCCAAACGGCCTTTTATTGAGTCCTGGTGTAGGTTAACCCCAAATCCCATCGGCACTACCCAGATTATGTTCCGCGATCGTCACTGACTCTCATATTGACTCGCACGAAAACGAAGATGGATAAGCATCGGGCATTAAAATTAAAATAGTATTTTCTCACTATTTCAACCTCTGGGGATCAAATTAGCTCGATAAGACATGCTAAAGAATAATATGCAGATTTTATATATTCTGCTAAAACTTACCGCAATTTTTTTTTACTATAACTATTTGTGTTGAAAACATTGTTACGTAAACATTACTATTACACCGCCAGTCATTTTATCAACAAACATCGCATTTCAAATGTGTTTTCTGGAATATTGTTCATTGCTGTTTGTTGTTAAACTAGCTGGCACTGTAACAATATTGTTTATATAACACATGTTTCAATACGTGATATCTCGTAATTGAAGAGTTATCAATAACAAGACAGTCAATGACTGTTGAGTCGTTCACATGGCTGTACAGACCGGGACTCTGAAACATTCAGTACTCAAACTCACTCCATAACAAGTAATTCTAAACAGGGACGCAGCTAGATGGTCTCTGTTGAGCAGTGGTGGTGTTCACCTTGTCCAACTGCACACACCTGACCCCCCCCCCCCATCCCACACCCCACATCTCATAACCCGTCCCCAATTCCTTCAGCACATCCCCTTTTTATTTACCGGCCGACCCAATTTAAGCATACTCTACACACCAAATGTTTGATTAATCAGTCAGGTTGTTCCAGAGATGATGTTTTAATGAGTGTCGTATATGAATGATTTTATTGGACAGAAAAGTCGGTTCCTCGACTCAAATCAAATAATTTTCACCCGGAAACCTAATAATTAAATAGTAATTTAGGGGTGTAAATTTGGACAAGGCATATTTAAAGATATACGTCTCTCTTCCCAGACAACACTTCCAACAACAGATTGTTTTATGACTATCGACAGAAGCAACTGTTGACTAGTATCTGTACGCTACTCTATAGCCTAGATTCTATATAAATTGTCGTCAAACCGAGTTTCATCAATAAATATATTGTTGTATTAGATAACCAATAGTAAATGTCATCCATTGGTTACGTACGTCAATACCAAACTCCATGCAGAGTTTATTTCCCTTTATGACTGGATAAGACCGCTGCTACCGGCGACATTTTACCCACATTGTGGTGGACTTCCTCGATCTAATATATATACTAAGCGAACAGGGCTACATGTTGCCATTATTAAGCACACAAAACATATTGATTTTTTTTTTTTTATAATTTCGTACCTCAAGTTTTGGAAAGTCCCACTAAAACCGAAGAACTATATCGCGAATCAGTGTTCACCGATTATTTTATCAACACAAAAGTCTAAACGCACATGGACGACAACATGCATGGCAAACATCAGTCAAGTCAGACCCAGGAGTTCTAATTTGCTTTCATTTCACTGAGTAGCGTGCGAAAAACGCCCTAATTCTCCATTCTGTCAATGAGTTTTTAGTGCGGGAATTGTTCTCAAAGCACATAGCAAATATGAGTTTGGGGCGATCGGTTTCGCTATATGCAGCTTTTGTGAGAATGGTACGCTCTGGTAGAGATTACGTCAACACATCGCATTCAGCTCCGTAGCAACTTGGAACCATATTGTCCATTTCATTTTGATGCAATTAAAATTAACTTCACAAATTCGCGGAACAACATGTGTACTTTCGTCTCGAAAGTTTATGAGAAGTGGTAGAAATGTATTGCTTTGGTGTTTGCACGTGTGCCGCGTGAATCTTGATTTGGATCCGATATTCGAGGCGACAATCTTGGCTCACATAACAACGTGTCGACTTATACGCGCATCGATTCTCACAGTTGGCCACTTTTCATAGACAAGATTTTTTGTTCCAATCAAGCTCCCCAAACGTCCACATTGTTTTACGATTATCGTTAAACGATAACAACACACTATTCTGACGTCAGCCTGCGCGATAATCGTTCTATATATAGCGGTCTACATGAATACAAATAGGTTATGCAAATCATAATTTTGCCTCATCAACCGGTTATTAGCAGTTTATCTTTTACCACCTAATTTAGACTTCCCAGCGCGAATGACTACCATAATTATACATGTATAGTTTAATTGCCGTATTCTATTTAAAGCCACGTTGCATGTCGAGTTGCGCTCCAGAATATACCTAGCAAGAAAACCATAATCAGAAATGGTAACGCCCTCAAGATCATATTATTAGCCATAAATATAAATTATAATATAAAATATATTGGTTACATGAATTCACCGCCTCAGAATTCCGTTAAAACAATTAATCCTTCAATTTTGTTTACAAAAAACTACGCCTTATTACTGCAGGTTTCTCATTCACCACACCAGAAAGCTTCTAAATTTGGATACAAAATCGGAGGCATTGTGTTCCCGCCAAGAGTGCATGGCCCAGCCATTGTTCATAGCTAAACATCGAAAGCAATTAACGCGGTCATAATAGTTACATACTGCAACTATAAGACACCCAGCGAATACACACCCCACGAAAACCCGAAATGTGTTGTCCTGCGAGAAATCCCATCGCTATAGCTCAATTTGACACGGCCAGATTAGCCGTCCTACAATATCCTAAAACAATAAAGCTTCTCAAATCATCGACATAGTCAACAGAACTTTCACGAACTTGGACATCGACACTTTCTAATCGCTCTACATAAGCATGGTCAGACCTATCATCGAATACTGTAAATCTGCATGGAGTCCACATCACAAATATCAAAGCATTGTGTTAGAGAAATACAAAGAAAAGCAACGAAACTAGTTCGTCAAATCAAAACTATATGCGACCGAGACCGAATGATAAGACTCAATCTGATGTCTTTAAAATGTCGAATATTTAGAGGAGATCTAATCGAGGTATATACACTGTTGAATGGTCATTACAATATAAATGCATGTGACCTATTAGAAAGACATTCACCAGGAAGAACAAGAGGACATAATAAAAAGCTACAGATGCCCATTGTTAACAAGGCCATAGGAAAATATTTCGTCACGCAGAGGGTGGTAACTAGCTGGAACTCTCTGCCAGACTTCGCTGTTGAGGCTCCAACACTCGATCAATTCAAAATATAGTTACATAGACTCATTCGTCTATTATATAAAATACGAGTTCGACGAAGAGTAATATGTTCAAGTGACTCACAAGTAAATATCGAATGACGATACATATATTTGTAAACAAGCATTGCAAATAATGTTATTGGGACGAAAAGTCGCAAGACTTGTTCCGTATTATGATGATGATGATGATGACGATGATGCTGATGATGATCGATGATGATGATTATGATATGATTGATAGAACAAACCACTATTATGATGATCGTGTCGTTATTTGTTTAAAATACGTATCAATTGACATATACGCACCCGTTCCCTAATTAAAATCGACATATTTCGACAATTTTAGGGGATCTCCGTGAATTCGGGAACCTCCGCAAATAGTACGCAAATAGCGACCTACTGCGAATTTTCACAACCGGAAAAAACCCATTATCTATTTATAAAATGCCCAGTGAACCACAGCTTTCTAAAATCTGTAGAACAGTATACACCGGGGGCGTTAATAATTTATCTTTTGAATTTTTCCCGGTATCGAAATACATTTCTACAACCATTATTAGTGTATACGCATTGAAGTCATATATATAAGAAATACAAATTCAAACACGATGTTTGCGCCCGAACTCTTGATATATGTCATTAATTTTGTATTCATTGAAATTCCGGAATCGCAAGCGGACTGTCCGAAAAAAAACGTATTATCTTATTAGGAATCCAATTAACTTCATGTACTGATTTATCTTCATTTTGATAGCGTAGTAATAACGATCTCATACAAATTTACCGAGAAAATATAATAAAAAACACGTTTTTTTCAGCGCTTTATCGACGAATTTGTTCGAAAAACCTCTGTCTCGGTATATGTATTGAGATATCTCTTACCAAGTTATGTTTACATAATTTTGGGTTCGAACGAGCCATGTCCGTTTAAGATTAAACAACTATTAAATATAATGTTACTGGAACTAAAAAAAAACTAACAAGGGACAAGAAAAGTAAGAAGGTGCTGAGGTGATAATTTTTTTCACCTTTGCAGAAATGCCAGTTCCTAGCTAGGAATTCAGCAGATCATAATATACCAGTATTTGCATTTATAGTAAACAGGGCATATATGTTCTGGACTATAGGAACTGTCGGATTTCGAAGTGAGAAAATCCTGGTTTTAATATTAAAATGTTTAAACGATCAACAAGTCTGCGAAGCGCACAAAGGGGCCGCCGCTGAAAACAGGCTCTGTTTAAGATCAAAATGTGCCCAAAGGACACACATGGGCTGCAAGTTATGGAATCCTATTAGGGTCACTTGCTAATGGCGCATTCGGCGCGATGCGCCGAAAGCGACAAAAAGTGCGCCATTAGTAACGCACCGAAAGCGCCGAAAGCGACAAAATATGCGCCGAAAGCGACAAAATATGCGCCGAAAGCGACAAAATATGCGCCGTTACGGCGCACTATTTGTCGCTTTCGGCGCTTTCGGCGCGCGCGCCGAAAGCGACAAAATGTGCGATATTAGCGCATCTTTCGGCGCACTTTTTGTCGCTTTCGGCGCGCGCCGAAAGCGCCATTAGGCATACTATTAGGTCCACCCCCTAATGGCGCGCGCCGGAAGCGACAAAAAGTGCGCCATTAGGGTATGTTTCAAAAAGTGCGCCGAAAGCGCCATTAGCAAGTGGCCCTAATAGGATTCCATAGCAAGTGCATGGACATCATCCAACACAGAATAAATGCTCCAGAAGGGAGCCTGTTTCAGCTAGTAATATAATAAAACACATATTGACTGCCTTTAGGTGAAATAGCGAGAGCTATTTTCCCTCGATTGCACATGTCTTCTGAACATTAAGTAGGACTATTGTCCTCGGCCTGCGGTTTCGGTCAATAGTCCTTCATGCTTGCTGTTCAAAAGACACCATTGAGTGAAAATAGATATCGCTATTCAACCCAAGGCAGTCAGTATGTGTATATATACTATTTGGAATGTGAGTTATCCATAAGGTAGACCACATATCCTAGCAACGGCAACAGGGAAATCTTGACCAGTAGGTCGTGCTGCTCCTATGGAATATATAGACAGAACACAACGCGCATCTTAATCGAGAATCTTTTATCGAATGAGTTGCGGTGACAAATATAAATTTTCGCCGTCCGCAACGAGTTCGATAAAAGATTCGAGATTATGATGCAAGTTGTGTTCTGTATTTATTCTACACCGTTCAGTCAGATAAGTTCAATCCATGAATGTCACCTTCATTGTTACTATAGCTACATTTATTGTGGTTTAGGTCTGACAAATAACCAGTAATTATGAGGGGGATCACCGGAAGCGGATGATCGACGTAATGTACGTCATCTTTCTTGGCGACAACGTCAACAAGAATAGTTCCGGCTTGTATTCCACTAGAGGTATACACTAATATGTATTCAATGGCTGGGATTCCGTTGAATACATGTGACTCACGTCAATGGGTGTGGAATAATATTTCATGTACCATCACTATACTTTGTTAATATTTCTCATACATTGCGCAAAGAAATGTCTACATCTACATCTTGAACCCCATCATGGGAAGACGTTCTCGGTCACACAGACACCCATCCACCAGGCCTCATGTCTGACCCATCCACCATGCCTCATGGCTGTGAAGACGTTCTCGGGTCACACAGAAACCCACCCACAGGCCTCATGTATGTCCATTTACGTTCATATAAATAGAAACGAGACCACCAACCACTTCCTCTTCCCCAACTTATGGTGGCGAACAATATACATGCTGTCTTTTATATGGTCTACAGCTATATAACTTCGCGTATCCACCTGACATATCACAAGCATAGTGTTTTTGTTATGTCATTTTAAATCGGGTGCATCGGTCTTTAATTTGATATATGGTTCATATGATAATAACATATACAATGTACTTGTTGATATCTGACAATCCTAATATCATAGAAATGCGCTCATAGTATGTCCATTGGCATTATTTCCTGGTATATAAAACGCACAAATAGCGGTTTTATGACGTCAAACGTGGAGCATTTTATTTATTTATAAGTACAATCACGTGACCAATGAACCTCATGGTGAAGATGTCCGGACAGCCAAAAATACACAACACGAAAGTCGATCACGAACATAAAACAGTCACGATGCTTCATCAGAAGGTTATTCTTAGTACGAAAAAAAGAACCACCCAAATTATGCACTAAACAACCCACGGTAAACCACCGACCCCAATCAATAACTGGTTACATGTGTAATATAGGTGCACGACAAATATAGAAGAAACCTACTCGACCGTACCCTTCTCGGTCCCCTCATTCATAAAACCCATCAATGAACTGACACAATCAGGGGCTCAGAACCGATCCTTGACATATCCCGCGGGCAATTGGTCTCGATAGCCGGTCACGGGCAACATGTCCGCCAGATTACAGAAGATCGGATGAGCTAGTTGTCATTAATTGTCATCTACGTCAGTCATCCATCAGCTTTTCGGGTTCAGAGACACATATTTTGGAGACAAATAGCTTGTTCAAACGTTGAGATGTGTCGCTGCTAATTGCACCCATTCGTCATATCACCTGATTACTTTATCAGAGTGACCCGCTATGTAATGGTGCAGTCAGCAAAGTTCGCGGACGTCATCAGCAACTTATAAAATCGTAAAACCAACGTCTTTAGTATCACAAATATATATTAGGAAATCATGACGACTTGAAGGTTTAATAAACTCGCGATTGCAATTGACAGTTAGGATATAAGTTAGGCTATCGTATATAGGCGCCAACATTTATTTGACGTCAAACATGGTTGAATCACTACAATCTCCACCAGAGCGCACCACGTACTTCCTTTATGTCACCGGCTGGGTACTAGTATGAGGTTTTTTATATTTAGCGCGGGGTTTTCTAGGAAGAATGGCGAAAGCCCCAAAGTCAAATTTCCTATGTGCTTTGATAACAATTCCCGCACTAAAAACGTATTGCCTTGATATACGGTTTTAATAACAACATATGACATAAAATATGATTAAAATACTATAATTCATCACCATTTGGAACGTCTGTGTCGCAGAAGGTGCCAATAGAGTAATAGAAAATAGCTGAAATCATAGAAACATTTCCCCCGTCTCGCTCCCAGAATGCAACTGAATTCAAAGTTAGATATAACGTGATTCTCCTTCCATTGAAACTAATAGACTTTGCAGTACAATCCAGATGAAACTAAACTTAAGCACAAAAATACGTCGGTACCTCGACAAAATCAACATGTTCACAGTTTATTACATCAGATAAGTTGATAATACAATGTTTTGCAGCTTCCTCTTTCAAATGGTATATAATATGGCATATATTTTATATAATGTGATCTGAGGGTTCATGGTATATAATATGGCATATATTTTATATAATGTGATCTGGGGGTTCATGGTATATAATATGGCATATATTTGATATAATGTGATCTGGGGGTTCATGGTATATAATATGGCATATATTTTATATAATGTGATCTGGGGGTTCATGGTGTATAATATGGCATATATTTTATATAATGTGATCTGGGGGTTCCAAAATTAAGTGGGCCTTTAAAGACATAATGGAGAATAAGAGCAGCAGTTTTGTTGACGATTTTCGCAAGTTATTCATCAAAATTGCAGCAAACTAGAACTACACTGTATTGTGTTTGGCTTGCCATCATGCGTGTTGTGCCAATGCGCGTAATTTAGACTTTCGTGTTGATAAAATAATCGGAGAATCTAATCACACTGTTGTTCAATATAGTTCTAGTATTCTAGTGGGACTCCAAACTTAAAGTATGAAATTACACAAATTTTGTTGGATATTTTGTGTGCTTAATAAGGGCAACATGTTGCTCTGTTCGCTTAGTATATATATCTTAATTAAAGTCCACCAAATGTGGGTAAAATTTCGCCGGTAGCAGCAGTCTTACCGAGTCGCCAAGTGATGGAAACCCTGCATGAAGGTTGGAATCACTATACTCACGAGGAATCCATACTACGCACTACTTATAAAATATGAACTTCACAGAGTTTGGCTCTCTTAACCCTTTACCCAACAGAACGGCCCTGTGCCAATGCATTCTCTTATATATGCGAGTCGACCATAGGTCGCCTCGCATATATAAGAGAATGCATTGGCTTAACACATTAAAAATTATAAAATTGTTAAAGAATGTAAGACAAAATGGTAAAAAGTGTTAAAAAAAGATTTTTTTTAGGCCAATGCATTCTCTTATATATGCGAGGCGACCTATGGTCGACTCGCATATATAAGAGAATGCATTGGCACAGGGCATAACTGTAACTATCACAATGTGGTCAAGGACCCGGTTCCAATGATATCCATATTTGTATGGTTCTATTGAGACAGACCGAAGATATTTTAGGCTGTTGAAGCTTTATTTGGCCTGTTGTGGCCGGTTTGTTGGGTAAAGGGTTAATCACATAAACCACAATCGTGGTACAGATGGTGAAAAAGAATTACAAACATAAATTAAATTGATGGAAGTGATAACAGATTTTCATCTCAAACTAGATACAATTTAATGTTTATTGAATGGACATTGCTATCAAATCTGTCGGCTGCCATTGTTTTTGTTTTTGTAACTAGTGTTAAATAACCACGACTTGTTGCTATATTTTCTTAGCCGATATACACAGGATTCACCCCTCTGCATGGCTCTTAACGGGCAGTCAGAACTCATGGGGGCAGAGACTGACACCCTCGTAATTTCAGTGGCTATACCATGTACATTACGGTGTTGTCTGTTTTAGTGATTGAGGAAAGACAGATATAGCTCGTTAAGTTTACTGTGAAATCGCTCCACTGCATGCAAGTAGAATCAACCGAGTTGAACAAACCCCCGTATAAGTAACTATAAGAAGTTTGCCGAGATGTGCAGACAGATCGCCCTCATTTTTCATGGATCGCATTCACATATGTTCTCATCGAACTTATTTGGTTCTGAAATAAGCCCATATATATTGAACTTATATCCGTTATTCCGTTGAATGTACACATGTAGATCATGCCATGGCTCTCTGCTTATACCCGTTATTCCGTTGAATGTATACACATGTAGATCATGCAATGGCTCTCTACCTTGGCTAACAGTGATCATATTCCACTAGTACAAAACCTGGGAACTTTTTGAAGTTTTACAGGGAACCTTATAAAGTCGAAAAAATAATGCGAGGAATATACCTCTTTGTTATTATCTGTTCCTTAATAGTGTAATTCACTGTATGCGAAGGTCCCTACTCGAACTTTCAGGATTTAAGTGACTTTGTGAGCGATTTTGCTTTGCATCGCTTACAATTATGAAATTTCTCCTGGGTAATCAGGGGAGGTCGGAATTTTTTTCCAGGCACGTATGATGGGGTGGGTGGGTGTCTCTCGGGTCCAAAAAGCAGTTTTTTCCATATGCCAATTTTTTTTTCCATTCCTGCTATTGAGTCTTATTTTTATGTGTTTTGAACAGAAACAGGTCATATATAGTTAATAGTAATGCTATACTATATATAGAGGTTATCAGAAGTTGGATCAGTTGCACAATGGCCAACAATAACCCAAATTCAACTTGATAGAACTAGAAACTGCGCTATTGGAAAATTAAATTTAATCAGGATTCCATCTACTGATACAACAAAATAAGAATAACTATTAAGAACTCAGCTGAAAATAAGCAATAACATGAAAGCACATTTGACCATATGTGACATGGAAATAAAGATATAATAAATAATGGAATAAAATAGACTTTTGACAACATAAAACATAAAATCTTAACAAATAAATTGAAGGCCAGCCGGGCCAGCTTGAACAATTTCAAATTGTTTTCCAAGTTAATGTGGATCAGCTTGTAATGTTGATCACAGTAACAAAGATTTGATCGTCACTGATATCGTGAGCAAAAAAGAAGTGAGATTGGGCTTTCCATCCATATTATTCCCAATTATTACGAAGCCTATTACTTCAGGCAGTGGCTACCAGCCTGCCATTACACGCTATAACATGTTTCCTCAGTTCTGGTTTCTGAGATGCACCAAGAAGAGTCACGCGGGTATATCATGGTTGTGTTTGGTATTAGCATTATTCTTCAAACTGGGATAAACTGGGATGAACAGTTGTATTTCCACATGTTTTGATAAACAATTTGGTTCCAGCAATACAGTAATGCCCTAATTAAACGACTCCATAACCACAGCAGAATAATGGGTAATTTTTCAGGGGAGAGCTTTCCGATGAATGACAACAAGCCATATTTCCAACTAAATCCTGAAAAATTACCCATTATTTTGCTGTGGTTATGGAGTCAATTAATTAGGGCATTACTGTATATCACATAGCAAATATCAAAATATCAAATAATCTGAAATTTGTTGTACCGGTACAATGTATTCTGTAGAATACTCAAATGTGATTATGTGACTAGATCATGTGACTATATATTATGAAAATGAATGTTAATAAAAACTTTGGCACTCTGCCTATATATCCCTAGAAATGTGATTATGTTGACACATTTCTTGATTAATGACACTTATATGATAAATTCAAATAGTATCGTTATCTCATTATGCACTGTTCTATTCAAATATCGCGCAATAAATTATTATAATGCAGGATAATCAGCTATAGGTTGCTCAGTTGATAATTTTCTCAAATTTAGGGGGGTGGGTGTCCAAAACTGACCGGAAAAAAATTCCTGAAACGGAAAAAAAAGGGTGGGTGTCCAAAATTGCCTGGAAAAAAAGGCCGGAAACGGAAGAAATTGGGTGGGTGGGTCCCCCGAGGCCGGAAAAAATTAAAATGATCATACGTGCCTGGAATTTTTTTCCGACCCCCCCCCCCCCCCTGGGGTAATTACTTCAATGTTTATGGCGATATCGGCTCACAAAAGTCACAGAAAATCAGACTGGGATCACCCTATAAGTGAATTAGATTATTGAGGAACAAGTATTAATAAAGAAATATATTCCCGGCATTGTTCTTCAATATTATAAAGTTCACTGTCGTATAACGTGACTTGACACGCCGGGTATGTATTGTTTTATGTATTCCGTTGTCTCCGTGCCATGTGCATTGGCTGGGAGAATAAAGTGTATTATTATTGCAGAACAAAAAGTTCCCAGGTCTTGTGCTGGTGGAATATGATCTCTACGGGCGTTAGCCAGAGTAGAGATTCGTGACGTTCATGTCATGATCTACGTTAAATTGTGCGGCCACCGTGAACAGACAATACCACGATAAATGGCTTGTATGGAACCTGTTGCTCAAATAGAGCCATATTGGACTTATTTCGCCTCCAACAAACTTCATATTTAGCTTATGATCCATGAGAACAAGCTGTATGGTGACTCAATGCACTACTATCGTGGTTCAAATAATAGTACGGGCGGACAATTCTGCTTAAGCCAATGAGAGTACAGGGGGAATAGAATAACAGTACGGGATGGCAACGTCCAACATGACATCACGTATATAATGCAGTATGTTTCATTCCATATTTTATTGAACATCCCAGACATTGACATAATACAAGCAATAATACGCAAGCTGTAACAACAGAAAAATATGATGGGAATACAATGGGGATCGGAGCACAAGTTATTTCAACTTAGGAAACGCTCCTCTCCCCTAATATAAAGACTATATAAGGCATTGAATCATCGTACCTAGTATGCAGGTAATAATTGTGGTTATGTAGAACCAATTGGTGGTCTACTATATTTTTCAATGGATATTCTCATTACAAAAACGGTGAGACGATATGATGTATTTCTGTACAGCTGTGAAGAGAATACAGTTTTCTTTTTAGGTAATCAGTGGTGATCCGCAAAGTAAATCTGCCGAATGGACAATATGTAGTCCAATGCCAGCTATTTTTTGTTCCAGTATAGCTCTCTCATTTAAATAAAAAAGGACAAGTAAACAGAAAGTGATCAGCATCTTCGATTTTGTATCCACAGTTACGTTTAGGATTTTTTGTTAAATAATTGTTGAGCTTGTCTCCGTTCAAATCACTACATCTGTTTCGGAGTCTACTTAGTAAAATGTTATCTCAGTATGTTATTCTATATCATCAATCATATATGTATTTCAAATTCTCCACCAATTAGTGTACCAGCATATGACCTTAATTTGAGAAAATATCCACAGCCTATATATAATTGTTTGAAAATTGAGAACATTTCAGAGAATATAAGCAACAGTGTAAAGCTGTATGAGATTATGACAGGGGGGTGGGGTAGGGAGAAATGCATTGGGTTCAAATTCAGAACATGTATAGTGGATACCAAACAGATTTCCAGCAACATGTTTACACTTTCTTTGCCTGACATGAGTGATGGTTTAAGCAATTATGATATAGGCTTGCAGTATAATCAGTCTGAAGAGCCCATTTTAAATAGACACATATACGATCCCAACTAAGCACTCCAGATGGTGGCAAAGTTTCCAAAATACCATAAGTATTCGTGTTATGCTTATTTGGATCCCAAATGGTTAGATCATGTCACAAATCTGTACTCCGGCTGACGCCCGTAGAGATCATATTCCACCAGTGCAAATCCTAGGAACTGTTTGGCAGGGAACTTTATAACATTGAACAAACAAGGCAGGGAGTATACTTCTTTGTTTATATGTGCTTGTTCCTCGATAATCTACTTCAAACTATGGGGTGGTCCAAGCTCGAAATTAACTTCTTTTTAGTGAGCCGATATCGCAACAAACAAAAAATAATTACCCTGGAGCAATTCTATGATTGTAAATGCCACTAAATGGCGCAAAGCAAAATCGCACACAAAGTCCTTTACATAAATAAATAATGCAATCTCGAGCTGGGACCTTCGCCTTCTGATGAACGAGAAAACCATAGTCAGAAATGGTAACGCGCTCAAGATCATATATTATATACCCATGATTGTAATTATAGAATACTAGCCGATGAGCCCGACGTTGTCCGGGCTATTCAAAAACCAAATTTCAAGTCGATAGCTCGACCCGTTTCCGAGATCTGGTCTGCGCATGCGCGAAGCTGGCGTCGCACGGGCTCGGCGACCCGATAAAATTCGTATCCGGGGCAAGATACATTCACATAGCAAATTTCAAGTCGATAGCTCCACCAGTTTCCGAGATCTCGTCTGCGCATGCGCGAAGCTGGCGTCGCACGGGCTCGGCGACCCGATAAAATTCGTAGCCGGGGCAAGATACATTCACGTAGCAAATTTCAAGTCGATAGCTCCACCCGTTTCCGAGATCTCGTCTGCGCATGCGCGAAGCGGGCGCCGCACGGGCTGGCCAATACGACAACGCCAACCGCCTGGTCAAACTACACACACGTACCAAGTTTCGTCCCGATCGGTCGAGAATCGTAGATTTGTATAAATGACAAACAGACAAACAAACAGACAAACAGACAGACAGAGGTCTTCAAAATATATATGAGATAAAATATATTAGTTTCACGAATGACCAACTCATAGAATTAATTGCCTTGCACTTCTTGGCATCCGAATAACAATTGAAATTGAAATTCCCAACTACACCTTTTACCGGACTCGTCCAAAAATTCCCATTCTATAAATAAAACTCCCATGCGCCCACTCTATACCAAGAAACAGCGAAACATTATACACGCGGAGCGCGGATAAACTATTAAGCAACAGTTATTGACAAAGAAATGTATTCCCCGCCTTACTTTGTCAAATTTATAAGATTCCCTGTCAAAACTTCAAAAAGTTCCAAGGTTTTGAACTGGTGGACTATACGGGTGTTAGCCAGAGTAGAGATTCATGGCATGATCTACCCAAGTGTGCCCAACCGACGGACGAACTCACAAAGAGCTGCGGGCACAAGTCAGGTCTGCATGTAGGCTATACCTGGAAAGGTGAGACTTTATGCGTGGCACGCGGTTGAAACACGTGTGAATGATCTAACATTGCCTTGGCACCTTGCGCGGAAATGAACGCACGTGATAGTAAACATGTCGTACCACGAATAAGTAACGTCAACCAATGCCGCTCAAAGGACACGAGACTAGATAAATATGGACCCGACCGCGGTCAACGGACCAACACATGTTACAAAGCTAGAAAAACAACATCAAATATACAGTTTGTTTTCGCATTTGTCACGAAAATGTGTCTCTTTTAATCATGTGTAAAATAGAACCAGATCTGGACGTGTCCTCTTAGCGTCATGTTGTAGCCAATGTTATGGGAAACCAAGTTTTATTTTAACCCTTCTATCGTAGAAATCACTCATAGAATCAGTCTGTGTGAAAATGTTTCTACTTTTCGTGGTTCGTCAGTCTGTGAGTCTGCATGGATGAGCCGGACTAACTGATTATAACTAATGATTTATTGGGATACTAGTAGCATATTCCATAGTTACAAGAATAATCACAAATATCAAAAATGTGTGAAAATGTTTCTACTTTTCGTGGTTCGTCAGTCTGTGAGTCTGCATGGATGAGCCGGACTAACTGATTATAACTAATGATTTATTGGGATACTAGTAGCATATTCCATAGTTACATGAATAATCACAAATATCAAAAATGGCACCACAACAAAAATCAGACACGTATGATGATTTTTTACCTTCAGCCATTTTTTAGACCCACCCATCGACACTAATATTTTTTCTCCGTTTTAGTATGTTTTTTCCGACCATTTTTCGATACCCACCCCTCAAGAAACACGAAATCAATTTTTTTCCGAAGAATATTAGAATGTTCACCATGCACTTACTGTCTGTTTCCTATCAACTTACTATCACAGGTTGGTGTGTGTGATTAGCTAAGTTTGACATGGCAGTGATTGGTTATGCAACATGTCCATGCATTTTATGTTCGGAGTCACCTAGACTGACATATGCCTGGTATTTTGTAATTTTACAACAAGAAACATTCTATACTCTATCTAAATGCAATTTTTATGTTAAAATTACATTATCTCTAAGTTTTAAGGCAAAACAATAGTTGAAAAATATAGAGGAAATGTTTGTTTGATCATCTGGTGATCTCATTCTGCATGGCCTCATCTGCTATGGGAGACCTAGGACACCGATGTAAATTCCCAGATGGTGAAGATTGTGATGTGCGCCCATTGGGCACCTCGATTATGCATAGTGTCGTCCGCCAATTTGGGGACATGGAGAAAAAACTTGTTATTTTGTTAATAATGACACTTTCCAGAGAAGATTATGCCTAAACAGAATGAGGTTCCCGGGCTGTGAATTTAGTGCTGCTAGCCCGCTGTGTGCCAGGTAGCGTCCATAATATAGTCGTTAATATATTCAGTTTTCCGCCAACAGTTCCAAATTATAGAAACAGTTGAAAGTATAAAGCAAGAAACATTTTATTTCACAATACAAAATTTACAATTTCATTCCAAACAGCAGGTGTTATACACCCCCCCCCCCCCCTCATAAGGTATATAACCTATCTAATAAGACTCAATATGTTTTTGTTTTTTTTTATAAACGACTCAGTCTGGTTCTGAGGCTCACGGAACCACAAACCAGTCTCTAGTCTGAAAACTGATACAGATACGGGTATGGAACTAGGTCGACGAGCGTAAATTGAACCGAATCATCATAGTCGCCTGGACCCTTTGAAAATATTAAGAAAGAAAACAAAACAAAAGGAAAATAGGCTTCAGGTCATCTTTAAAACGGGAAAACCTTTAATAAGAAAAGAAAAATTAAGGCAACAAAAGGTAACAAATAGAAAAGGTATGAAACGAGACAAACAAAGAAGTAGAATATAAAACGACAAATAATATTTTCTCTTCAAAATGGTATACGAACCAATTTAGTCCAAATTTATTCCAGGTCAAACCTTTATTCGACCAGACTAAAGCACGAGGAGCCCGGCTGAACGACAGGAACCAAAGGACCCGTCGCCCAGCCCGGCACGCCGCGCACGGACTAAAGTGTAACCAAGAAGCAAATTCGGTAATCAGGGACGTAACAGGGGGGGGGGGTCAAGTTCAGAAGAGATAAGTAAGACAGTAAACAAATTCAAAAGGATTCAAGTAGGATAAAGGTCGCTTTCATCAATCATCTTTACCTCGTATGTTTTAGAAATGGCAATTGCGACTCCGCATGGAATGCTATTATCAAGTTGCTGAGAATAAGCTAACAAAACGCTCTTTACCCATACCATATCAGGAATATATCAACAGTGAACGCTCTTTATAGTTACGTGAACACGGTTGTTTTAGAACACGACTGTGCATCGAAAGCGCTTTTAAGTTTTCAAGAAGAAATAACTCCAACTGATAAAGAGAGAAAGCCTGCTACACGAGCAGCTGAGACCCCGGTCGAACATCAAGCTCGAATAAAAGATACTCGCATTCAAGTCGAGCAGCTATGTTTCTAATCGTCTTTACCCGATCAATGCCGGATACCGGTATACCCCAGCTAGTTTATAATAATTGTGTTAATTCGTGAAAAAAAATCACTGATCATCATTCATATATGACATAAGTTGACGACCCACCCCCACCAGGTCTATATATAGCGACTGAAACGACGATAAAGAGCGGTCATCTGGTAAGTCGTGTCGATGAAAAAAGTAGAACAAATAGTGCCTATGTGAGCTTATTTCGTATTGAAATAAGCTCTATATGGGCTTATTTTGAACGACACATTTTACGTCTATATGGAGCGTATTTGTTCCTCAAATAAGCTCTATATGGAGCGTATTTGTTCCTCAAATAAGCTCTATATGGACCTAAAACGCGACATTCAAAATGTGTTTTTTCCACGAGAACAAGACTAAAAATATACATGCACGGCCTGTTCTCGTAAAATAACCACATACAACGGGCTTATTTTAATCAGCGAAATAAGATCTGCATATTACTTTATATTGTGTTTTCATTGCGGCCCGCGCCATTCAACAAAATAAATAGTAATGCTGACTATATCACAGGTCCCCAGAACAAAATTTGATCGATCACACCCCAGTAATACTTAAATCTATACATGTAGTATTAAGTATATTACTAGGGGTGGGGTCAAATTATGTTCACTATATGGGTTACTTCAAATTCAAATAAGTCAAATATGAACCTGAATAAGTAGGTCCAATATGAACCTATTTTCACGAGGATATGTTTGATTTAGCGCAGGTTATGGGAATGTATTACAGATTACAAATATTATGCAAGGGTCGTGTCAATGCATTCAATATTATTAATTATATGGGAAAATATTTATCGAATATACCTCACGTAAACGACCATCAAAGAACGCATCAAATATCCCAATTATAAACGGTAACGGCGTGTGTCTCAAACCACCTCTGTGGATTTTTCTCACAAGTATATGATCTGGAATCTGAAGCCTGATTTTCAGGTCCCACGCGAGAATATAACTTATTAATTGATATGATCCTAGACGCATATAATTGTATAGTTATCTGAATTTCATTATGAGTTCCTGTTTTTGACACGAGTTTATTTTGTAGGACTCGTGCAGACATGGATATGCCTATAGAAGTTTGCGGAATTGCGGAAAGTAATTTGTAAAGTAATGCTTTATGCTCAGCCAATAGCCATGGTACATATATATACTATATATGTCCAAATGAGCACGCTCCGGTGGTTTGGGTATTTGAACAAATACATGCAAACAGTAAATACATATTCATAAATAAAACATACAAAGAAGACATTCATCACACACACGTTCTCTCTCTCACGTTCTCTCTCTCTCTCTCTCTCTCTCTCTCTCTCTCTCTCTCTCTCTCTCTCTCTCTCTCTCTCTCTCTCTCTCTATCTCTCTCTCTCTCTCCCTCTCTCTATAAATACATAATGGCTGCGGACACACGTATCACAGTAGCTATGGCATAGTATGTGTGACAATTTATTACGGTGGAGTTTGGTGACAATTGTTCGTCATAATTAATATGCCATAGCCAGTCATGTTGCCCGCTGAGTTTCCGCCCAATGAGTCGACTGGACCAATTAACCCATTGCGTTTCACCAAGATTGATCTCTACCCATTACGTTTTGTTAAATTGTATTCGCTACGATATATATAATTGCACGATAGATCGTCCAGAATTGTGATTGACCGTGGCATGGTGGCAATTCCTCATTGACTCACATCTCATGCATTTTTTTTTATATGATCTCAATGCATGCATGTTTATCTACTTATATTTATTTCATTAATAAGAACAATCATGGCTGTTGACAGAAATGGGTTATTCATTAAGTTATCAAGTGGACTTGTCTGTTAGCATGCAAAATATAACACTGCGTGTTGAGTGAAGATCAACAGCGACAAGACATTCACAGGTAGATACATCCTTGAGATATCGACCGTCGCTGGTAGAGCTTGGTAGACTCATTGTGCGAATTTGCAGAGGGCGACATAGCTTGCTGTGGCATATTAATTATGACGACCAATTGTCACCAAACTCCACCATAATAAATTGTCACACCTACGATGACATCGCTACTGTGGTACGTGTGTCCGCAGCCATTCATAAATAAAACATACAAAGAAGACAATCAGCACACACACGTACCCTCTCTCTCTCTCTCTCCAAAACCTGTCCGAATTTTTTTTCTTCTAGATTGTTTTTCTGCTGATTATTTTCCATTTTGGTGACATAAGTGTTTTCGAGTAACAAATAATAATCCAGTGTGTCCAGGGGGGGGGGGGGGGGCAGGAAAAAATTTGCATACACAACGCTGAAATTTTTTTTGCAGCACTTTGGACCCCCCCCCCCCTCTTTGTGCAAAAAAAAAAATCCACTCATGGTTTTGGGACCCCCCCCCCCTTTCCAGTCACATTTGAATGAAATTTATCAAGTTGGAGAGCCATTATAGGCAAAAATATCAGGGTGTAGAATGTCCAGTGAAGGTGGCTGATGTTGAGAAACAGAGAATGGTTAAATTAGAACATATATAATAATTATATATAATAATTAAATTGAACATATATAATAATTATCAGTCATTCTAATTTGACCATTCTGTTTTGTCAAGCATCATCCAACTTTGGTGTACTTTCGCCACCAGTTAAACTCAAATACTAATAAATTATAACTATGAGCACAAGCAATACACGCATGAGATTAACAACATTTATCATGAAAAACTCAACACAACCAGCTGACACAACCAGTGAAACAACTTTTTTAAAATATTTTATATAATTATTTATTCCAGACTTTGCACTGAACTTTGTGTAATGTGCATTTATCCATGAAATGCACTCGTGTTTACTTTATATATTTTTTTAAGTTGCTAGTTAAAGTGAAGTTGTAAACACACAACACACCGGAAAATTATATGCTGCCCAGGTTGAGATGGGGTTTTCTAGATAAATGTTTTAAATCTCATATGAGTGTATTGCTTGTGCTGAGAGTTCAGCTCTTTTTGTTATGCAGTATTTCATAAAGTGTATGTCCTATATATTACCATTGGAAGTTTGTCCTTATGAGTGTTTTGACTGGTGGTATTAATATAGTTTCCTATGAACGATCCACTCCGATCTTATTGGATTTAATAGAGTCAGATGTAGCAGACTTTCTATGCAAAATGTATCAGATATATTCATTTTCATTTTATCATCAATATGTCGTTCAACTGACATTTCTAAATTGAATTTTGAAAAATGTTGAAGCTGATTGAAGAATTATTTAAGTTAATTTAAACTCAGGTGAAGTTTCAATTATCGTTGTGCAAAGTGACTTACAAAATCTGTATCTAATCTGGATTAAGACATGAATGAGTTTAACAAGAAACTTTGGTTACATTTTCTGGTACAAAACTGTTTCTTGCATGTTTTACAATATGAAGTGTATGTGGTTAGATGGATCATTTTAATATTAACAATAGCTAAATGGTTGTAGAATAGCGCATATAAATAAATAATATTTCATTATTTCACAAGTGAAAGACAGTCATGTTTTACTAAGAAAATGCTATTGAGACTGATAGAGATCCATGTGAATGTCTGTTCATTAATAATTGGGTATGTAACACTGTAGAACTTTTGTCTTTTATAGTATTAGTAACTTTGTGTCCGAAACATGTTTATAGATTAGAGAACAGGCATGTTCTACATTTATTTTGAACATTATTTCAGTTTCATATCAGACTTGCAGGAGAGTTATCCAACCGAAGTGGGCCAGCTCGGTTAAAAATTTCATGAAGGTTTACTTAGTATTAGAAGGGACCAAATAATCAAAAACTTATGAGGCCAACCTGACCACAGATAACTGTACCGAGTATCTTGTGTGTACACTACAGGTGTTATTTAGATCATAACACATCAAAACAATCATTATATAGGCTAAACAGCTTGTAATTAGGTCAAAAAAGGGCAAAAGGAAAAAATTTGCAAGCACCAGAAAACACCGGAAAAAACGTGTTTTCAGGAGAGGCGACCCCCCCCCCCCCACCCCCCCCCCCGGCCTTGTGTCGGAATTTTTTTGCACGACCCCCCCCCCCCCTGGTGTGTCCAAATTATCTCTGTAGCTTCTATACCCAAGTACACATTTCCCCATGGATGTCATATAACTCGACCAAAGCTGCAAGACAGAGTTAAGTCCCCTCGCTACGCTGGTCCGACCGCTGCCATCATGGATATTTCCGTAATTAAATCTATAACATTGTTTATTTAAGTGTTTGTCAGTTTGTTTATATTTAAGTGTTTTGTCAGGCACAATTAATTCTGGCTTGATCTAGCCAATTTTCAAATGAATAATGCACACTGAATTGTAACCTATAAAAGTCTCTAATAAAAAAAATAGTGATTTCTTTACATTCTGTGTACGTGGTGGCAGCGATCAGACCAGCGCAGTAGGGGACTGAAATCCGCCTTGCAGTTTGAACTCGACCACGACATCTCCGATGCCGAACTTTGTATATTTTGTTCAGCTGGAGCAGTGATATTGTAAACAATAAATTCGCACGTGATCGTATCACGTGTGTATGAACATTTTGTCAAATGACTATTTATTTAGGAATACATCGAACCATTTTTCTCAATCAATTAGAAATGATTATATAGTTTGACAGAGATATAACTTAGAAATAGTTATCGTTTGTATGTTTGGAAAATAAACACTTGGGTCGCAATGGCATGTGATTTAGGATAGCTTATCTGCTTATCTTTTCACACGCACGTACGTGTAAACAGTGTGTGTATCCTTTGCATCACCGTGAGTATAATTTGGCGATGTTGTCTGATATATCTCAGGCCGTAGCATACACCGGGCGAGTGATGACACCTCACGACTTGTCCCTGACATGATGCATGTCGGGAGGGTCGCTTCACATTACGGAAAAAGAGATAAGCTCACTCTCCAACATTCGGGCTTCGTCGTTCATCCGCTGGCAGAACTTCATATCACAGGTAACCGGAACAAGATGACCCCACTCCCAAAGGATATTGCAGACAAAATATATATGACATCAAGATATTCAATTATGACATACAATAACAATAAATTCACACGAGGAATACATGCATGATTAGATATTTGGTAAGTTCCCGTTCGGGTGATGATTTCAGGTACTGTGGGCGGGGAATTTATAGTCAGGAATGTATATAGGTATTTAAAAAGGGGTGGGTACATGGAATGTAGGTGTTGTAGCCTCAAGTGGACTTTCCGAAAATATCCTGGACTTTCCCTTTTGAAAGTTGACAGATTTCTAATTGTCTTTTTATTTCTAGTCTTAAAGAGTTCTGAGAGTTTGTGGGCATTCGGTCTTCTATAGAAATACGGTTTCAAATAAGTCGGTCTGAGTTCATTTAATTCTGTACACTTCAGGATAACGTGGTACTCATCGCCTTGTTCTTTGGTACAAAGTGTGCATACTCTGGTTGAATAATAAGTATTTAGCTGATTTTGACAAGAACTTTGTTCAATTGGTAGTTTGTGATTTTGTGTCCGAAATAGAATGATATTATTGAAAGTTCTATTATCATATATAGAGAGAAAATGTTCACGTTCGAAGTGTGTTTTAATAATTCGATAAAATACATATTTACTCGATGTGGCTATTGTTGACCACCAGCTCTGAGGGAAACAGTCACGTAGTCTTTGTTCGACGCTCCGGTTAAATCGGTCTGTACTCGATACTTTCTGGTTGAGCCAAACATTACTCATACTAATCATATTAACGGAGATTTATGTACTTTTTGGAGTGGGGTCATTTTGTTCCAGGTAATTGTGCTTTATATAGCAGGGTCGCTGTCCTCTCTTAGATCTCGACGATGTTAAAGGCACGTGAGGCCTTAATTGTCGAAAATATTCATATTTGTTCCAAACACCGTAAACAGAAAAACATTAAAACGCATACAGTTTCGTTCATATATACCATGACCATCGCGTAAACAGCATGTTATCATAAATACCTACTATATTTTACCTAAGCAAGAGCCTGATTGGGTTACAGAGGACAGCACAATGCTACTGGCTAATCACACACAAATGGCATAAACGCTCTTTATTAGTTCCATATCAGGAATTCACCAACAAAGAACGCTCTTTATGTTTACCATCATAATATAAACAAACACCAGAAAAGTAACTTTTTATGCTTTTGTTTACATAAAAATGGTTAAACATATGATAATAACATACTGTTTATGCGATATTTCTTATTTACATACGGACAAAGTCTGTCTAGATTTTGATGTTCTTTCTGTTTGTGGCGGTTTTTGACGGGTGGAAATATTTTCACAGGATACCCACCGCCAAGGCCAACCGTACCTTTAAAACATATTACGGACTTGTTCGGGTGCCTGAAGTGCATGCCAACTTGAGAATGTAGCATTCTACTAACATCGCCGAAAATTTCAAAGAAACGGACCATTTACGCCACTCCATAGAAAGCATCGTCTGAACTACGCGGCTCAATTGTAAATATTTACATCTCGATTCGGGAAGCAACTATATATAGGCGACAAACTATAACACAAATGATTTCGCCATCGAGAGTCATTGCATTTAATTAATATATAAGAATAGTGTTTGTTGTCAATTTGGATTAATATTCGTAAAAAATATCTACTTTGAGCAAGATTGTTAATTCTCAATTTTCATTTGATCACCACCCTACCGGAATGTTACAATCACCCTACCGGAATGTTACAATCACCCTACCGGAATGTTACACATCATAGTTTTACAAGATTCTGTACATTCAGGAAATCGCTCGTGAAATTATTACTATTTGTTTACATCATCGAAATTAAAGGTACTCAGTCCGATTCGATGGTCCCCATGTCATCAGATTCCAACAACAACAATATTTTTTTAAATGCTAACCACTCAACTATAGTATAAAATTGCCCAAAACCTGTTATTTATCAACATTTTGTTCAACGAAAGTTTGCCAGTTTGTCAAATATCTGACACAAAAAAGCCACTTGGTTTTAGAGTTATCCATCTTCATCCGCAATTTGGTCCGAGACCGTCTTCTCATCAACTGTTTACTGGGCCACTTAATTTTATCAGTGGTGAAAAATAATAGATTTCAAACATCGATATCTGATCACTCTGGGCTTTGATGTGTGGGTTCCTCGACTCGAATCAAATATTTTTTACACCGAAGCCAAGGAAATAGTAATTTGCGAGCGTTAGTTCGGATTATGCATCTTTAAATGACCACGTTAGTAATATAATCGTGTTTAACCCTTTACCCAACAGAACGGCCCTGTGCCAATGCATTCTCTTATATATGCGAGTCGACCATAGGTCGCCTCGCATATATAAGAGAATGCATTGGCTTAACACATTAAAAATTATAAAATTGTTAAAGAATGTAAGAAAAAATGGTAAAAAGTGTTAACAAAAGGTTTGTTTTAGGCCAATGCATTCTCTTATATATGCGAGGCGACCTATGGTCGACTCGCATATATAAGAGAATGCATTGGCACAGGGCATAACTGTAACTATCACAATGTGGTCAAGGAGCCGGTTCCAATGATATCCATATTTGTATGGTTCTATTGAGACAGACCGAAGATATTTTAGGCTGTTGAAGCTTTATTTGGCCGGTTTTGGCCGGTTTGTTGGGTAAAGGGTTATAACAGTCCATAAGTGATTAGTTTGCCAAATAAATGATTTTTGTGCGTGGCCGGGACTATAAATTCCAATTCAATTATATGAATGACTCCACACAGAAGACTCAAATGAAGCAACCATGCAGTGTAGCAGCATTAACTGTTTTCAGTTGTTTTACCCTGCAGCTGGGGACACGTGTCACGCGCATTACCTGTAATACAGTGTCAGTTAATCTTATATTAATTTAGTAGACAACCAGAGACCGTACTTTTTACAGGCCCGTGTTTAAAAAACGGGACTTTTTATGTTATTGGTCTGTACGTCTGTCCGTCCGTTAACTTTATCTGTTTCCGGATGATAACTCTTGTCAGTTTGAACTGAATGTAATGCAATTTGGAACCTGACTTTAACAGCCCAAAATACAGGTCAAGTATACAAGTTTGGGTTCCACCAGCCAATTTTCAGCATAATTATGGCCCTTTGTTGGAATTACAACGGGCGTATTTTGCCACGCCATATAGCGATGCTCTTGTTTTAATCGGCCCTGTTACAGATGTGAAATTGATGGCCCGGTTGACACCTCATCATAGAAGATTGCATTAATATAAATGCTCGGTCTCACGAAGTATACCGCCATGCATGGACGTAGCTGAAAAAAAATGAAACTTATTGAAAAATCCACAAATGAACGACGAAATGATATCAAAATTTCATCGAGGGGACTCCTTTATATATACTTAAAATCGGAACTGAGAATGAGTAGATATATTTTAGAACTATCGCGCCATCTCTCTGAATTCATGGTGAGAAACGGTAAACTTTACGCGATGTACATTGCCGCTCCATGTCAGTATACTTGTAAAGAACCCCGTATATAGTATGTTGGTAAAAACCACCATCTGCAATATTAGCTATCATACCAAAGGACAACAACAAAATCTGCTAATTCACATCGACTTATAAGATGATGTTCGGTCGGTCGGTCGGAACGGAACCATCGACTATATTATACCCCTAACCTCCTCCAGGGTCGGACCCCGCTTACACCCATTCCTTTACTAAATACTCATTGAAAAGTACGGATCCCTTAGGAAATGTTCAGCTATACCAAGTTCTGAATATTTCCCATCTACGAAACCTCTAAAAGTTGTATTATCTTAGCACAACGTTGGTAAAAATGTCCATGCCTGACAAAACTTCAGTTGGAAATTTTAAACTACATATAGGTTGAAAATATTCTATTGTTAGATTATCTAACAAGTAATTAGTGAGGAATTTGTTGTTTTTAGACCAACAGTAGCATATTTTACTACTTTTGGTCAAATTTTGGTCTGAGATGGCCATAAATTTGAAAATTTCCAACCTTAGTGGGGTGTCAGGTTGGAATTTGGAAAGCTTAAAGTACCAGTTGGAAAGTTCTAACACAATGAGAGAGGGGTGCAAATTAAATTGTGCGGATCTGGGACATTGGTCTTGTTCATTTAGGGGCGGGGTGCAGTAGTTGGAAAATTCATTCAAGGCGGACACCCACCCCTCCCAACGGTGATTCCAATGTAACTGGGTGAGAGAACCATTTCGTACAGGCCGGGTTAATAATCGTGAAACCCGTCTCTCATCCTGCGGATGTAGGAAATCTGTAATCTTGTCCCCGGTGTCTGCCCGTCACATTTAGAGAAACTTGTAATTTATTACCATACTTATTATATTACTCATCGAACATAAAACTGAAATAAAACTAATGACACTTTACTTTATCTTTTCTTTTTTCGAGAGTTTTGTTGAGACATATAGCTTTAAATTGCTGTTTGAAACCTTGTGCCGCCTTGATTGTGTGACCTGGGTACTATAAAAGTGATCGCCAATGTTCGATGAAGTGCCATCGACGTCAGCCGATTAAAAGAATTTATGGATTTTAAAGTGTCACTTGTGTGTACTCGATACACACGTGGGTTATCCCACCAGGCCACGGATGGTCCTGGGTAAGACCAATCCACTTACGGTCGTTCTATATACGTATATAACCACTTCGGACTTTATTGCATTCACTTGTACTTAATTGTTTGCGGTTTGAAGCCACACATCATGTTTAAAGATCCACTGTCAAATTTGACAACAAATAATTCAGAATTTTCTGAGCCATTTTCCAGCCTATATATACCAGTCAAAAGAAAATGAAAAAAATTCTTAAAGTGACATTACACGATTAAGCTTGCTTAATTCAGCTCCAAATGGTAACCACATGGGGTTATGCTGGATGTTCTCATTACACCATCCAGCAAGCTTTTAAAAGAACTGTTTTATCAGGACATCTTTCACAGACTGTCCATCATAATTAACTTTGTCTGTGGTTATATTTACTAACTAGACTCCAATATTGTGAACTACACATGTGTCTTTTGTCAGATATCAGGGGGAATTCTGTTATTTAACTGCTACTTGACATTAATGGGGGATCCATGCTGAATGAAAAAAACGGCCGGGTTCCTTTCCCTACAGCTTGCTCAATGGGTAATAAAAAGTGCTGAGCTGTATGAAATGGCATGGTATTACACGATGTAGCTCGCCTCTTGAGCTTGCTGAATTAAGCAAGCTTAATCGTGTAAAAGCACCTTATAATACCATGCCATTTCATACAGCTCAGCATTATTAATTACCCAAAGAGCAAGCTGTTGGGAAAGGGACCGAACCGTTTTTGCAGACAGCAAGGAAACCCCCATTAATGTCAGGTAGCAGTTAAATAACATAATCCCTCTTGATACCTGATAAAAACCACATGTTCAATTCACAATATTGGAGTCGAGTTAGAAAATAAAATGTTATTTATTTAATTATAATTGACATTTTGTGAAAGATTTCATAATAAAACAGTGCTTTTTTAAGTTTGCTGGGTGGTGTAATGTGAACATCCAGCATCACCCCATGTGGTTACCATTTGGAGCTTAATAAAGCAAGCTCAATGGTCTAATGGCACCTTTACAGTCACAATCATTCTTATCACATAAGCATCGCGAAAATCCACATCAAAAACTATCACAGAGGCTCATAACGAGAATGACATATTTTATTTTTTCGTTTTAATTTTTTTTGTGTGACGCAAGCACGGACGCTCTTTGTAATTAAGAGGCGATAATTGAATTTTGTGCTTGACTGACAAAAATACAAATTGTGTTACAACATCCTCTATCTGACCATCAAAACCTCCTAATTATGGGCTCATGGTTCTGATCAAATTATTTTTCTGGTATACAGAACGTATAGATGGTGTTTGTATGTCGTAGAACCGAACATGGCATCTTTACACGATTTTGGTTTGCATTGCCGATGCGGAGGAAGGATGCAGTGAGCATATTTCTGACACAAGAATGTCTTGAATTTAACTGTGAAATTTGGTACATGCGATGAATATCACATATATACGTTTAGGAATAATCTGCTTCCACATATATGCGGCTGACGCATGCATGCTACCAAAGCTGACGCGGCACATATATATTTGTCAGTTCTGATTATATAGAAGCGTGCCCTCTTTCTTTCTGGAAGTTCCGCGCCCCTTGCCAACGGTTGGTTCTAACGACCCTGTCGATGTCACTATAGCTGGCTCGGAAAGGTGAAGGAATCTTGATCTATAGGCGGAGTCATGCTTCTGGGGAGTTGAAATTAATAACATTTATAAGTGACTAATCATTCCTAACACCTTAATTGAGTCCACAACCCGTCAGTTTTACTCCAATTACACCTTCAGGTTACGCCCGCGTGTGTGAACCAGAATTTGGACCGAAGCCATGGTCCCGTGTTTTCTTACACGGAGTTAGACACTAATACAAGGTGGTCAAAGGGATGCTTCATATATTTCGCACCAGCAGGAAAACATTGAGAGTTACCATATATGACAATGTATTCGTTATCAAAATAAGAAATAAAAACACTTTCTGCTCCTAAGCTACTTGTCAGAATGCTTGACATAACGAGGGTTTCCTTGTTTCCGCGTTACGAAGGAAACGGTAGAACAACAAAGGGCGAATCCGCTACAGATTTTCGTGGATAAATACTTTCCGTATTCTATCAAAAGGGTCTGTTTCCTTGTTTTCATTCAAAACACGTGTTCTCTTAGTGAGCATGGTAACAGCGGTATATAATCCCCTGGAAAAAAAACAGCCATTTAACCCGTATTCTGCATGATTTGATTTAATTCCAAAAACGATCATATATAGACCAAGTTATTGCACCTTGAGTTTTGGAACTTTCGGAAAATTCCAACTATAGAATGGCCATTTCAGTTTAAATGTTTGATTGTAAATAAGAAGGTATTCTTATGGAAAATTGATATACCAAACAATCTTCCCCTCTCTAAGAAGATATTCGGATCTTGGTAAGATATACTATGCACTAAATATTGATTGGAAAATGTATATCTAGTGACATTACCACCTTCTATATTGTGTGCACACCGCAGATGGTACTCCCCCCTCATATATGTAGACAGTGCGTTAAATAAAAAATGGAGGTTAATTGCGGGATTAAAAGCTTACAATCAACAACAAATGCAGTTTGGCTCAAGATTAGAATCTTAAAACATCAGTTGTTGGTCACTCTGGTTAAGGGTGGATACACACATGCATGTAATGTCTGTATGTAAAATACATGTATTTTACATGGTCACACCAATAATTGACAAAATTAATCACCTGTCCGCGAGAGGTCAATTTCACCAGTGAGTAGTTATAAGCCATTATCATATAAACTGCCATCAAGAAATTTCAGGCCAGTCATAAACATGTCTTCTTTCATGGATGCCGAAATGAGTAATTCTTGTCTGTTACATGTTGCTGTTTTTCACGAGTTATAAATCATTTCAAAAAGTGGATTAGAGCCGGTCGATTTTATACTTGATTTGTTTCTGTCATTTCTTGGAAACAGGGTCATCCAAAACAAAAATAAAATATGCAGAATTCCTTTATAGGATGATACCGGCTTGTTGAGATTTCTCTGATAATTTGAGAGCGAGCTCGTGTGATAACATTAATTCAATTGGGATTGCAAATATTCATTATAGCGCCAAAAAATAATGCAGGTACAGCGTTGAAATTAAAAAGAGTGACACCCCCCCCCCCCCATTTATATATATGTTTCTCAAGCCATAGGTTGAACAAGCTTCTAACTGTCACAAGCTTGAATTATAACATTTTCGACCATAATCCATGATTGGGGAGGGGCTGGTTCTCGAAAGCTTCCAATAACTAAGTGAGTTAATTGAATGTATCAGCCGGGATTATCTGGGTAAGAATTACAATATAATGTTTTACTTAAATATTCCATAGTTGTAAATTTTGCGTATACATGTATAACTGTATAACACAAGAGAGGAAAGGTGACGTAGTTGGGAACTCGTAGCTAGGCAACCCCTTCGCAAAATGAAGACAAACAGCAACACCATGCATTCAAATTTAAAGCTGTATAATATGTTCATAATTATATGAATAGCATAAATTGCTGCATATTAGATTAATCACTCGTAGAAAACAGACATGACTACGATATTTATAAAGCAGGGTGTCAGGACTCAGGGTGCTGCATGCACACCCCCCGTCGAGGAAATATGCAATGGTGAATTCGGTAGTTTCTGTGATAATATAGCTCCCTGTGCATGTTGGGGGTCATAGCCCCCTGTGTTGGGGAAGAGGCCATCATTGGTATTAACATCAATAGAAGACTGACAATGATTTAAACAGAACGTCGACCATTTGAGTTATCGCGCGAATAATTATTTTAAGCGGCCTGACGACTTCGTCCCAGTCAACGACTCTTCGGCGGTTCAGAGTTTAACTCACTGTGGTCAAACACAGTCGCAATGATTGGGTTGTCAGCAGACACATATTACACGGTGTGTATGATCCATGTAAAACGCCAAATACACGATAATTACAGAGATTACATGCATGTGTGTATCCACCCTAACACCGTGCACTCCAAGCAATGCAACCATATATAACATTCACGGACACCGTTCTTTATTTCTGCGCACCAACATGGCACGCTCAGCACCTCATCTAAACATCCAACTTTAAAGGGAAGCCTCGGGCGCCCCCAATGCCATGTAATAAAGCTCGTGGGCTTTATGTACCCCTATCAGACTTTGCCGCGGTCGGACTGATGATTTGCTATATTTGGATAGATCAAACCTACCAGTCTGTAACCTCAAACAAAAATAGCAAGGTGAATAAGAAGATCTCTCGAATTTTTTCAGCACCTTGGGCGCTTTGCGCATTATATTATATAAACACCGTTAACTAAAACATCGCCCCAATCACTATATTATATATACACGCCATCAACTAAAAACATTTCCCATATAGGCGACAGTGTTAGGGTTAAGACTTGCCCACGATTCATTACGGTACTGGGCCAAACTTGAGATATATATATATATATATATATATATATATATATATATATATATATATATATTGTGTCGTTTAGAACTCGACGTCCGACATATATAAGTTGTCAAAAAATAAATATTCCTGGAGTAAATTGATATTTCCACAGCTACCTCTTATTTTGCGCACAATTTCAGTGGAGAAAAATACCTCAACCTCCCAAATGTGGCGTCCAACGTAGACGCTTGGCGAACAATCCCACACAAATGATAGTCCTCCAATAAAGAAATTCGCGTGTTGTATCCATTGTTATGCAAATAAAAATGTTAAAGTGATTTGTCAACAAACATCACCAATCGTGTAGTGACTTTAATTAATTTATAGTATGAATATATTTTTCGAATTGTTTTCAATGCTTTGGATTTCCAATGTTTATGGTTATACGTTTCGGACAAAATTTGCTTTTATCGGTAATTGCACTGTAATATTTACATGGTAAGGGTTTTTACATGCGAAATCTCATTATTGGAGAGTTATTAAAGGTACTCAAATCTGATTCGATGGTCCCCATATCATCAGATTCCAACAACAATAACAACAATTTTTAAAATGCCGCTTCAATTATCAGAATCGATTAATTGCTCAAAAATAATGCTAACCACCGTCAACTATAGTATAGAATTGCCCAAAACCTGTTATTTATAAACATTTTGCTCAACGAAATTTGTCCATATCTAACACACAAAGCCACTTGATTTTAGAATTATCCATCTTTATCCGCAATTTGGTCAGAGACCTTCGGCTCGTCGACTCTTTGCCAGGCCACCAAAACGTACCGGTGGTGAAAAATAATAAATTTCAAAAATCGATATCTGATCACTCTGAGCTTTGATGGGTGGGTTCATCGACTCGAATCAAATATGTTTTGCCTCCGAACCCAAAGAAATAGTAATTTGGAGCGTTAATTTAATAATGCAAATAAGAACAATGGCAATCTAATTTGTCACGCTCTAGGCCTACTAAATTGTTGATTATAATTGTTTTGCATACTTTTATGTTATTTCGTATGAACACACTTCAAATGCCTTGGGTCCCTTTAATTCGCCGCAGAGGTTTGAAACCTTAAGGATGGATGATCTCTTCCTATAACAAGTTTGATATAGTTTCTTTGGTATAAAATTATAAATATGAATCGAAGACCCATGTCTGGAAACGCTTATATCAATTAATATTGATGTTATTTCGAATTTTCTGGTACAATATACAATCAATTTGGGAAATTTTAGTATACGGCTCGCATTCGAAGCATAGCATGCGAGATAACTTTCTAAAAATAGTAACGAAAAATTGTCCCAATTGATTATATACGAAAATACTGATACAAAATCAATATTAGTTGACAGAAGGGTTTCCCCGATAGGTGTCTTCGATTCATATCTATTATTTTATACCCCGGAACTATATAAAACGTATTTAGGAAGCAATAGACCAGGTATTTACATTATGCTCGCTTTTGTTATCATCTCGGTCCGGTTCTGGGAATCAATATATGTCGATATATCCGTTTATGCTGACTCTGAAAGAAAGCCATATAATTTAGTAAAACCGGATTCCGGCCTTTCTTCGATATGGAACAATAAAGAGTGTTCGTGGTTAGTCTATTCCTGATATAATTATGGTAAAATAAAGAGCGTTTGTCTCGCTTCTGTGCGAAAAAGTGGAAATAGCTAGAAAATTGCTATGAATTAGATAGATAATTGGTGTATTTAGATAGATAATTGGTGTAAATTACAAACGCAGAATTTGGACATTGATAAGAAACACTATAAAATTATGAATCTGCAAAGGAATATTCCGACAATGCTTCGTATTATTCATATTAAGGGACACAAAGAATATGATACGTGCATGCGTCACATATGAGATACTAATTTATGTCCATTCTTACAAGGATTTGGAGACATGTGCATGTGGTTATGAACTTATGAGCTTGTTGTAAAAATATTCGGAAATTTGATCTAAAACAAAACAGAAACAGAAAAAAAATATAAAAAAATAGTTTGAAATTGTTCTGATGGGTTACCAGTATTCTTTAGAAACGGTTGGTATGAAAGTTGTTTCCGAACTTGTTGTGTGGGTACTGGGAATGGTGCCTCCCCCTCCATATATTGGGACAAAATGTTTATGCATTACAAATTGTCGGTTTAAGATACGTTTCATTGTCTGCATGGTCCCTATACATAAACAAAAACGAAGAAGCTTAAAGTGATGTGAAACACTCCGGCGGGGTGATCAAATAGAAATGGAAAATAATCTTGCTCAAAGTTGTTATTTTTAGGAATATTAATCCAAATTGACAACACACACCGCCATTCTTAATGATTAATTAAATGCAATGACTCTCGATGGCGAAATCAATTATGTTAGTTTATCGCCAATAGTTGCGTCCCGAATCGAGATGTAATTAATATTTACACTATTGAGCGTAGTTCAAACGATGTTTTCTATGGAGTGGTATGGTCGATTTCTTTGAAAATTTCGGCATTGTTAGTAGAATGTTACATTCACCAGGTTGGCATGACGCATGCGTACTAACTTATTAGTTTCACGCACTCGCACAAGTCCTTAATATGTCTTTAATGTGAGTAAAGCTAATACTCAGGTTCAAACTCCATGCAGGGTTTACCTCCCTTGATGATTTAGTACGAAAGGAAGTATATGACTGGTAGAGATTGTGACCGGTTGTGACTTAAGTGTAATACATTCTGCAGTTCATAGTATTGTATAGTACCCACTTTACAGAGGACAATTGATATTGATATATGCAAAACTGTTGGCAACTTGGCAGGATGGCTTAGCGACCAGTAACAGACAATACATGTGAACCAAATTTCAGACATCATGTACATGTTTTGGGGTGGATGTTCCTTCAGTGAATGCATTAATATTACATATACTATAATATAATTATGTACCTGTTCAATGTGATTTTGTCATGTATTTGTATTTAAATTTTGTATATCTCACATACCATGATTATTGGTTTATTGAGATTAACCCTTTACCCAACAAACCGGCCAAAACCGGCCAAATAAAGCTTCAACAGCCTAACATATCTTCGGTCTGTCTCAATAGAACCATACAAATATGGATATCATTGGAACCGGCTCCTTGACCACATTGTGATGGTTACAGTTATGCCCTGTGCCAATGCATTCTCTTATATATGCGAGTCGACCATAGGTCGCCTCGCATATATAAGAGAATGCATTGGCCTAAAAATAATATTTTTTTAACACTTTTTACCATTTTTTCTTATAATATTTTCTACATTCTTTGACAATTTGATCATTTTTAATGTGTTAAGCCAATGCATTCTCTTATATATGCGAGGCGACATATGGTCGACTCGCATATACAAGAGAATGCATTGGCACAGGGCCGTTCTGTTGGGTAAAGGGTTAAAGAATTGAAATTGATACAATAGATTGTTAACCAGCTGTCACCATGCACACTGAACGTTTATAGTTCTGCCAAAAAGGCTTCACATATAATTAGCTATATAGAGAGGATTTCTAATGAGTCACAATTCTATAAGAAATGTATTAACCGAGTGCTCTAAATTCGATTCAAGCCGAGCTTTAGTGAGGTTAATAAATTTCGTATAGAATTGCGACGAATTTGAAATCCATTTTATCACATAATCACATTTTAGCAAGGAAAAACGACATCGAAACGGCTGGGTTTAAACAAAAAATTAATAATGATTTCCTTATCATAACCAAAGAGGAAGTAAAGACACCTTCAAGAAGAAAAAATATAGTTTTGAATGTGTCTTTTATTGTTAACAAAATTGTTCAACCACTGTTATCTTCAATGTTTGTCTCATAGTCAACACTAAATAACCCAACACAGATCGAATATCATAATTATCCCTCGACATCATTACGCTAAGCATTTACGTCACTGCTCGTGCCGATAATACACGTGTGTCTTACTAAAACATGAGGGCTGGTTTAGGGGGTAACTATTTGATAAATATAGCACTGAGTGTAATGATTGTGTAAATGTACACCACTGTACATCATATTTATTATGTAGGTGGAATTGCAATTCAACCCTATATGTGGATATGTGTCATACTCAGTGGAATTTTGCGGGCACAGGCAAAATTTATGGGGCACATGTAGCCCCCTCCCATGTCCCGCATAGCCTAACGCCCCTGATCTAGCCAATTCCCTGAATTCTCGTCGTATACGGTCGAAATGAGAAGCACGACGTCCGTAATTGTCAGTAATAAAGAACATACAGGGTTACTCCGTATACATACGTCAGATGATCTGCCAGTTTCGACACAAATCTGGAACGTTTTATCTCGTGTTGTTTGAGGTTAAACGGTGTCGTTATATGTCTGCATTAGATTGGCAATATCATTACAAGCAGTTGTCATAACTCTGCAGAACGAAAACACACCCAACGTGACGAAATGCCATAAAAGGTTAGCCCTTAATAAAAATAGAAGGCTATATAATCATAACCCCATGACTCTATATGTGCGTCAATATCTTCACCGCTTACACATATAACTTCGTATAAACATTCTCAGTATTTTTCACAAAAATTATGCTGAGGCCGACATAAATTTTACTTCTTTGGACAAATGTTATATTCATATAAAATTAACTCGTTGTTACTATATGTACACGAAATTCGAAGAGTTGATGCTGTAGAAGTTGGTAACTTTGCCACAAATCTGGAAACTTAGTATGGACTAGACGAAGTTGGCGCAGGTTCTAACCCCAACATGACGAAAATCGAAACCAAATCGAAAAAGAGCTCTAGTTTTCGAGACTCCTATACCCTCGGTAAAACAATTGAAACTAATGTTGTGTTTTTCTTTTCTTTTTTTTCGGAAGAAATATATATGGTTTACGAAAATTGTAGTAAAAAATAACTGAGTGCCTGTAGTCCAGGAGATATTGGTAGACCTCTGCACCCCCACCCCACGACTCAACTTTCTTTCTTAATGTCTCCTCTAATTTTTTTCGGTTGTTAACAAGAAGTGGCCGCAGAGACTCCAGACAAGATGGAGTCCATCATGGCGGCCATTTTTGTTATATGCACCAGGTCTCTTTGATCGCCGTTATAGTAAAGATGATGTCACATGCGGTCTTGTTTTCCGTTCGATTCGTTATGGTAATATACAACCCTTACAACACTGTGGGAAAATATTGGCATCTTGACGCGACTTTATAAATTTATCGTCTAGAAGAATCATTGGCGAATACACGGGGACCATAATATACATTCCTTGCCGGACATTTTTGTCCGATATCACGTTTTCCCAAATGCCGGTATAATCCGGTCAAAGCCAAAACGACGCTAATAACGCAATGTCTGTTTCTAAGCAATGAGTGTTATTGCTATTATTACTCCAGCCATGATTACATAATTGCAGGAGATACTCGAGCTAGGATTCCTCTTATACCTGAGTTGAGCAATATTCACCCAAATCCAAGATGGCGGCCAAAATGACGGACAGATTTAGAAAAATCACCGAAAGTCCCTCATGTTCACATCATTGGGCATTATTGTCTAGACAACCCCAATGCCTCACTTACATTACAATGTTCTATTCATTTCTTGTTGAAATATGAAGAGAATCCCAATTGTGATTTTTTGTAAAATTTTGTAATGCGTTCTGTAAAATCGAATTTTTGAGGGATCGGAAGGGGTTAGGACCCCAATAATTGCATATTTAATTGCTCAAATGATCAGTTAATATACAAAACACAAAATAAAGTACATTACTCAACCAGTTCATTTGAGTTTGGCAATTGATACTCAAGGTCAAGATGGCAGCTAAACTGGAGGCCAGAAATTGAAAAGAAATCGATATTTTCACATACAAATTTAAACTATTTGTCTTAATATCGATATGTATGGACGAAACTATACACAATCCATCTATTAGTTCAACTTAAAACGTATCAAAACGCATAACATTGCTCTTATCCTTCTGGGAGTACGAAAACCCACACTTAATATCGGGATGTGGCATTTCGAAATCCATTCGACACTTCGCGCCGATAATGGCCGTAACCGTAGGTGCGCCGAATAGCCATATTAGAACAATTACCTGGTAACAGATTCTGATTTGCCACGTCATTAATGATCTGGACCAGTTTCCATTTCTTTGCCTGATAAATCTAGGTCGCTCACACCGACAAAGTATTCAACACTTCCTGGGAGAAGTGTCCCTCTAATCATAACGTTTCAAGCAATTAATTTTCCGGTGTCTGGCTTAAGATTTTAAATACTTGCTAAATATGGGATTTGTTCGTCATCTTGAACTAGAAAGGCATATGATCGATAAGTATACAAGCCTACAGAAGGTCGTCTCTATGTATGTCTTTCTCATACCCCATGGGGATAACGACATGTACACCTGGCGAACTTCCCAGTTAACAAGTCACTTCTCAATAGATGGTTCAATTCACAAACTTAGCGAACGTATTGGCATACGTGAACAACTTCGGCAGTGTTTCCAAGGTAGCTAGCTGTCTCATTCCCTTTGACAGAATCTGATGCCTATCTGCTAAGGAGAAGACCATGATCTAATGACTACCCACACTTCTTGACCACGATCCTAAGAAAACTGTGTGACGTTCCACAGTCGTCTCGTCGAATAGCTCCCAGCAGAGAAGAACAATACTCACGGTGCTAGTTTGTGGACATGCGCCATGACAGTGGGAATGAAATGGGCCATGGTATACACTCCTACACCAGGTGCATGTTTCAGATATAGAATGTCATGCGTGTTGGTGTTTTTTGTGTGGTAAGATTGTATTTCCACATCCGTTTCAAGGCCGTTCTGAATCAACTTGACCAGACGTATGATTTTGTCTGGATAATACTATCCTAGCCTCCCCAGAACAGTCGGATGGGCTAAAGGATAATGTCTTTATGGAATAAAGGTATGAATTGCTGTTATCCTCTCTCAGGGTTAGTGTCGGTGTGTGGGCGGTATTATTCAAGAAAATGTCAGGAACTGTGGTGCATTTATTTCACTGTGTGTTTAAAGAACAATTTACAGTCTCGATGGCAATGGATGTGGACGTTGGTGAACGTGACCTTTATGATCATATAGCTTTATATTATATAACTTTAGAATATAGTAGTTAATATGTCTCATGCAGGACAATGGTTTTGAATGGTGATGTTACCAAGAAATCACTTGGTGTACCCAACGTAGGTTAAACTGAATGCAAGATCAAAGTAACATTTCTCTAGATGTTCTTCACGTTGAACATTTCACCCTTGTGTTGAGGCATTGTACTTACTTGAACCATACCGTCCACCACACAGTGTGAGTATGACATATCAACTATCAAATACATCGTCCTTAAGACTACATCCCAGTCTGGGTGGGGCTTATACAGTAGTAGCCAAATTGTACACGCCTGGTCCAGTTGATTAAGAACGGCTTCCAAACGGATTGGAAGATACAATCTTACCATACAAGGAAATGCATCGTCCTTTAGACTACATCCCAGTTTGGGTGGGGCTTATATAGTAGTATAGTCAATGGTACACGCCTGGTCCAGTAGATTAAAAACGGCTTCCAAACGGATTGGAAGATACAATCTTAGCATACAAGGAAAGCAAAGCCACATGAGATCATGTCTGAATCTAAAACATACCCAAAGAAGGGGCGGTGCAGTCATGGTCCAATTTCATTTCCACTATCATGACACATGCCCACAAACTAGCACCGCGGGTATTGTTATTATCTGCTTGGATCTGTACGATGAGACGATTGCTGGACGCCACCAGGACTGTTCTTATGATCATGGCCAAGAAGTGTGGGTATATTATGCATTATGGTATTCTACGCCTTAGCAGAAAGGCATCCGTCAAATGTTGGGCTTTCAACATTCGAAGCCATATACAGAAGTTGCCCGGCTACGTCAATACGTGAATATGTGAATTGATGAACCATATATTGAGAAGTGGCTGGATGGGGAGATCACCAGATGTACATTTTGTTATCCACATTAGATAACCAAATCTGAAAACTACGCAGATAAAGAGGTCCTTCTGAAAGCTAGTATACGCATCGACCGCATACTTTTCTAGTTTATCACGAAAGATGACGCTCATATCCCATATGTAGCATCTGAATTATACCATAAGCTACCACGAATGAAGTTCGCCAAGAATAAGGATAAGAATTCCAAGCTTTCGAGACAAACAGGTGAGCTTGACACCGGCATATGTGTTGTATGAAACATTCCGATTAGTGGGACCCTTCTACCAAGAAGTGTAGAAAACTGTGTTGGTGTGAGCGAGATAGATTAATGTGACGAGACGGATGCTGGTCCAGATAATGCTGAATGTGGCAAATCGGAATAAGCTCAGGTACTGTTGTTTTGATTCTTGGAAGTCATAATATGACTATTCGGCGCACCCATATACCGTTACGGCCATTATGGGCGCTTAGTGGAGAATGGATTTCGAAATGCCACATCACGATTATTGTGGGTTTTCATCGTTCCAGAAGACGACGACCTATGTAGGAACTAATAGATGGCTTATGTACCGTTTCGTCCAATCCATACAGTTTGGCTACCATCTTGACTGTGAGAGTTGGCCAAACTCAAATGAATACTTCATATCAATGTTCCATATGGGTAGAATTCGCGTAACAATAACGCCCAAAGTAAAGGAATGTAATCTTGTTTTCAAATTTCGGACGCTATTTTGGCCGCCATCTTTGATTTGGAAAACAATTTCCTTCATCAGATGCAAGGTAATTACTTCACCTCAGTATTTACAACTCAACAACAGCATGTGTAGAGTTTTCACGACAATAATGCCCAATGATGTGAAAATGAGGGAATTTCGGTGATTTTTCAAAATTTGTCCGCCATTGTGGGCGCCATTTTGGATTTGGGGGACTTTTATTTGGATGTGATATAAGGACAGTTCTTCGCCTCAGTGTTCCCAACTCACAATAGTAAGCAGGTGTGGAGTTGTCGTGACAATAACTCTCACTGATGTTAAAATCAGCGATTTTCGATTATTTTTCTATTTCTGGTGGCCATTTTGGCCGCCATCTTGGATTTGGGTGAATATTCCTCAACTCAGGTATAAGAGGAATCTTAGCTCGAGTATCTCCTGCACATATATACGCATGGGTTTTGTTATGATAGCAATAACATTCATTGATTAGAAACAGACATTGCGTTATTAGCGTCGATTTGGTTTTGACCGGATTATACCGGCATTTGCGAAAACGTGATATCGGACAAAAATATCCAGCAAGGAATGTATATTATGGTCCCCGTGTGTTCGCCAATGACTCTTGTAGACGATAAATGTATAAAATCGCGTCGAGGTGCCAATATTTCCCACAGAGACAAACGAAAGGTGGTGAAATGTCGGAAAAATAGCTATTTTTGTATATTACCATAACGAATCGAACGGAAAACAAGACCGCATGTGACATCATCTTTACTATAACGGCGATCAAATAGACCTGGTGCATATACAAAAAAATGGCCGCCATGATGGACGCCATCTTGTCTGGAGTCTCTGCGGCCACTTTTTTTTCTTGTTAACAACCGAAAAAAATTAGAGGAGACATTAAGAAAGAAAATTAGTGGGTGAAGTTGAGTCCTGGGGGGGGGGGGGTGCAGAGGTCTACCAATATCTCGGACTACTGGTGGCCATGGTCAAATCGACGATTTTGGAGCCGAAAAATGTATTTTTGCTGAAAAATCGCTGTTTTTCACGGAAATATTATTTTAATAAATTATCATTCATACGAATATCGCAATAACGACAATCATATGTATAAAGATTTTGACAGGAATTTTGAACGGTTTGCGAGATATTGGATTTTAGCTACCCCTCCCCAAAAAAGGTATTTGGTCGAAAAATTACAAATTGTTTATGACTTTAGAAAAATTTCTAATTGATCTTAATGGCACCAACATGACTCATGTGCTGAAAAGTGGGTCCGGGGAAGTTATTAAAGACGTGTTCGGGCTTCCAGACCCCCAGTTACAACAACAACACATTTTATTGATAACATATATGCAGCTAATTTTACATTAATTGACATCGATCGACTTTGTAGGACTGAAATATTTGTTTCATACAACATATGACACATAATGTATACAATGTAGACATATAGTCTCATAAATATAAAAAAAATTCTTTTGTTGCCAAAGTTATTGTTATCGTCCCTCTAAATCATAAGATAAATACTATATATGTCAAAATAAATCCCTCAGAATAGTTTCGCCAAGGTGGCAGTTCTCTCAGTTTTACATACCAATATATCTAAATTGAAAGTAAAATATTGTGATGCGTTGCTGAGAGAACGTAACGGTTGTAAAATATTCGGTTCGTTTGGGTGTTCAAGACTTCAAATACGATATAGGCCGTAAGCGGTTCCCATACAATCGAAAACATTCTCCTTTCTTATTTTCCAGCACCTTTTTGTGAGGTGCCGCAGGCGTTCTAGAACGAGCTCATCCATATTATTTTTATATGTCCTGATCGAATAGCCTTTTCGGCACACCCTCTGCATGTTAAAATACATAATAGTGATAACGGAAACCATGATTCAACGAGACTCGTTCCCAGAACAGAGATGATGATGACATCGAGATGGTGATGATCATAAAACCGAGACCACCTGTATTCAGTTCGTGGAATGTTCAAGATTCTAAATAGGGTAGGGGTCCCCAAAACAGCACCAATTAGCCTTTCGTATTTGCCAGCCGATTATTGTATATTGTCCCAGGATTTCTGGAACCATCCATCCATATAAATTGAGTATACTTGTGTATAATATCCTTTGGCCACACCCGCAGTTAAAACTGAGAGCATATCCCTGTAGTTCGTAGTATTTTCAAGACTTCAAATATAGGGTATATGTGGTCATAAAATCATTGAAAATAGCTGGGGTAATTTGCCAGCCGCTTTTTGTAAACCAACCCATCCTTATAAATCGTATATTTCCTGGTATGATATAGCCATTGGTCCACATCGTCGTTAATATCGAGAGCATATCCCTTCGGTTCGTTGTTTGTTCATTACTTCAAGTTTAGGGGTATAACGCTCGATACCCCGATATATAAGGGCCCAGAAAATAGTGAACATATCGATTTTATTGTTTGCCAGCCGATTGTTTCGCCCATAGTATGGATATTTACTGATTCTCTGTTCTGGCCGTGCCAATGGAGCGATGGGATATTTGGCAGGACAACATATTTCGTGTTTCACGCGATGCCAGTTGTTTTAGGAAATTGTAGTAAGGCTGATCTGGTCGTGTCAATGAAGCTATGGAACGATGGGGATATCTCGCAGGACAGCACATTTCTGGTTTTCGCGGATGTATCTTCGCGGATGTCTCATTATTGCAGTATGTAACTTTTATGAGCGCGTTAATTGCTTTCGATATTTAGGAATGAACAATGGCTGGGCCACTCTTGAAGATTTTATTGCGGGAACGCAATGCATAATATAACAGTAACTATCCTGATGAAGTATGCCTCGGTTGGAATGCAGAATAAAGGTCGTATTGCGAAGTATCGGGTGTGTATTTAATCCGATTAGTAGATTTTTGGTCCGCATTTAGATGCTTTCTGGTGTTGTGAATGAGAAACATGCAGTAATAGGCCGTAGTTGTAATAATTTGAAGGATTAGTTGTTTTAATGGAATTCTGAGGTGTTGCATTCATGAAACTAAATATACTTTAAATTATAATTTTTATATATGCCTAATAATATGATGTCGAGGGCGTTATACCATTTCTGACTATGGTCTTCTTGTTGTAAAGTGCCACAGGCTTTCGGGAACCAACACATCCATTATACAACTGTGTTGAGAGCATATGAATTCAGCATGATTGTGGTTTGTTCAAGGCTTAATATAGGGTAGGGGTTCTCAAAACATAGAAAATTCGCAAATATTATTTGCAAGTGCCCCAGGCTTTCTGAACCCACTCCATCTATATAAGTTGTATATTTACAGTTACAACTATCTTCTGTCCATATCCTTAGTTATTATTGAGAGCATATATATATATACCGCCGCAGTTCGTGGTGTTTTCAAGTCTTCAAATGTGGTAGGGAGTCCTAAAACAGTGAAAATAACATTTATTATTGGACAGCCACTTTTGTAAAGTATCCTGCATGTCTGTAGGGACAAACCAGTCTATAACAATTGTATATTTCCTGATAGAATATAATTGATATTGAGAGTATCCATTCAGATCGTGGTGGGTTCAAGCGTTTACCTGGGTTCTAGGGGATCCCCCAAGACAGTGAAAAATCGACTTTTTCGTTTGCCATCCACTATTTAGTAAGGTGCTATAGGATTTCTGGAACCAACCTATCAATAGACATTGTATCTTTCCTGACATAATAGCCATTCGACCCCAACCTCGGTTGACATTGATACAATGTCCCTTCAGTTTGTTGATGTGTTCAAGACTTCAAATAGGGTAGGGGTCCCCCAAAACAGTGACAATTAGCCTATATCTCGTTTGTCAGCCGCTTTTTGTAAAGTGCTCCAGGTTTTCGGGAACAAACCCATCCATGCATACACATTGTACCCTTCCTGTTAGACTAGCCATGTGTCCACAGTTTCGGTTTATATTGAGAGTACATCCCTTCAGTTCGTGATGTGTCCAACTTCAAGACTTCAAATATATAGGGCGGGGGGGGGGGGGTCACACAAAAGAGTGAAAATTCGCCTTTCTCGTTTGCCAGCCACTTTTTGTAAAGTGTACCACATATGCAGACTTTCGGGAACTAACCTATCCATGAAAATGTGTATTACCTGATATAACTACCATTTGTCCACACACCGAGTTAATATTGAGAGCATATCCTTTCAGTTTGTGATATGTTTAAAGGCACGTGAGGCCTTAATTGTCGAAAATATTCATATTTGTTCAAAACACTGTAAACATTAAAACATAAAACGCATACAGTTTCGTTCATATATACCATGACCATCGCGTAAACAGCATGTTATCGTAAAGACCTACTATATTTTACCTTAGCAAGAGCCTGATTGTGTTACAGAAGACCGCACAATGCAACTGGCTAATCACACACAAATGGCATAAACGCTCTTTATTAGTTCCATATCAGGAATTCACCAACAAAGAACGCTCTTTATGTTTACCATCATAATATAAACAAACGCCAGAAAAGTAACTTTTTATTCTTTTGTTTACATAACAATGGTCAAACATATGACAATAACATACTGTTTATGCGATATTTCTTATTTGTATACGGACAAAGTCTATCTACATTTTGATGTTCTTTCTGTTTGTAGCGGTTTTTGACGGGTGGAGATATTTTCACAGGATACCCACCGCCAAGGCCAACCGTACCTTTAAGACTGAAAATTAATAAGGTATGGGTCGATCCTCAAAACGTAGAAAAATTAGCCTTTCACATTTGCCAGCCGCTTTTTTTAAGTGTCCCAGGATTTCAGAAACCAAACCACCCATATCAATTATTGTCAGTTAATATTCAGTGCATGGTGTGTTCAAGAGTAGGTAGAGTGTCATCGACTCATAGGAAATTCGTATTTCCTAATATTCACCATTTCATGAATTCCAGCGTGACGGAATCACCAAATTTTACGGAATTTCACTTTTCTATAGCCTCTAAAATCTAAAATTATGACAAGTAGGGTACCACTGAAAATAAAAAAAACATTGTATTTACCATACTAAGTTGTTTGATTATATGCGATGCTATGTGTAATTAAGTATCACCTCACTCTGTGCCAAATTGTGTCTGTGACGGAATCGCCAAAAAGGTGCCCTCAGTATGAGGGTTGGTTTCGTAGTAGGTAGTATGGCAGAACCCTGCTCATTCAGCCAAGCTGAGCTGGAAAAAGTTCCCAATTAGCAAAGTATAAACATTATCCTTGAATAAAAAGGCCGCATTGTCTCACACTTGTGTGTATATTAAGCACGGGGCGTCATGTGCCCCGCGAGAATCGGTTCTAAATCTGCAGACGACCCAGCGCGAAATCGCACGTGTCTCGGCGCCCTTCCGGTCACAAATGTCAGGGTCGGCTCCAAAATTGAATTAAAAAGCGACAAAGGTGAGTTAATGCGGAATATAACACACAATGCATACTCCACAATGATTACTAGTATCGAATCAGTAGCTTTCGTGGAGTATTATGCGATAAGATTTGTTTATTTTACATGTTTACAAAAGTCATTATTTCCAAGTGCATTTTCAATGGAATATCCACCAATTTCCACGAGTGATTAACCGCAATTCTGGAAGCTACGCTTGAGTATACTGTTGCTCAATGTTAGATACATACATTTCCTAGCTCCCAAACCACAAGTAAGTTTAGTGTTATAATTGTATGCCACAAAAAATGAATCTTAAAATGACCCGAAAATGTCACGGTTCCCTTCCGGTCAACTGTTAGCATTTGGGTTCGCATCGGTTTGATCATTCCCCAGTTCCGAATCTGCACGTATTTAGTTTTCGCATTATTTGACCAGTATTTTCGTGCTCGTTGGAGACTTATCACGCATATTTTATTTCCACATTTACTAGTAATGACTAGCACCACATATAACACTATTTATACGGCGATATCTTGTTAAATGCACCTTGCTAGGCGACTTCGAAGCACGAACTATAATTTTATTTAAAAGGATGTCGTTTTTATGTGTAAACAATGAGTGGGAATACATATACACACCTGGAATTGATCCGATATGACTCGTGTTGCGTACACGTCGCTAAAATCATAATAGGCGTACTGTCTACATTATATAATGTATCGTCTCAAACTCACACAAGTTTGTTTCTGTTATCTGACCGAATAATGGTTGTTTATGCCTGTTTGGTGGCTTCATGTACATGTCCAAGCATACACCATGCATATTGCATAGCATGATTTAAATTCATTTAACTTGACAAATCTGACACCCAAGTAGTGGTGGACTTTTGAAAAATATGCAATTAGAACAAAAGAGCACAACGCCACCGATTGATACCAATAGTCCAAACACATCGTTGCCCGCTAAAATGTCTCGAATTGGTACACCTATGAGGGATGTCCACTCAAGGAAATCGCTATTCAAAGAAGACTGCGATATGGACGAGTCGGAACGTGTCACCGAGGACGAGTCTTGTGACGTGATGTCTTCTGCCAACAATTCGACTGTCGTGGAAGAAATAAACAAGCTAATTCCATCGGCCATAGAATCTCTTATTTCGCATGACCGATTAGATGATTGGATGGCATTCCTCCGATTATTATCATCCGGAACGTTCCCCATGCAGAACATATCGTTCCAGCTATTTATGGACGTATAGTGAAGTTTTTGGAAACTGAACATGTTATGGGGATGAGATATAGCCCACAGACAAAACAATTCTGGGGAGTTTGTTAAGAATGTTTCGGTCCAAAGTTCATTCATTTTATGGGACGTCCGAAATGTGCTGGCTTTTCTCGAAACCGACACGGCTCGTGTTAACTTCGTTTGCCCCAGTATAAATATAATATTTAAAGATCTCTAAAAGTCCACCACTACTTGGGTGTCAGATTTGTCAAGTTAAATGAATTTAAATCCTGCTATGCAATATGCATGGTGTATGCTTGGACATGTATATGAAGCCACCAAACAGGCATAAACAACCATTATTCGGTCAGATAACAGAAACAAACTTGTGTAAGTTTGAGACGATACATTATATAGTGTAGACAGTACGCATATTATGATTTTAGCGACGTGTACGCAACACGAGTCATATCGGATCAATGCCAGGTGTGTAAATGTGTTCCCACTTATTGTTTACACATAAAAACGACATCCTTTTAAATAAAATTATAGTTCGTGCTTCGAAGTCGCCTAGCAAGGTGCATTTAACAAGATATCGCCGTATAAATAGTGTTATATGTGGTGCTAGTCATTACTAGTAAATGTGGAAATAAAATATGCGTGATAAGTCTCCAACGAGCACGAAAATACTGGTCAAATAATGCGAAAACTAAATACGTGCAGATTCGGAACTGGGGCATGATCAAACCGATGCGAACCCAAATGCTAACAGTTGACCGGAAGGGAACCGTGACATTTTCGGGTCATTTTAAGATTCATTTTTTGTGGCATACAAGTATAATACTAAACTTACATGTGGTTTGGGAGCTAGGAAATGTATGTATCTAACATTGAGCAACAATATACTAAAGCGTAGCTTCCAGAATTGCGGTTAATCACTCGTGGAAATTGGTGGATATTCCATTGAAAATGCACTTGGAAATAATGACTTTTGTAAACATGTAAAATAAACAAATCTTATCGCATAATACTCCACGAAAGCTACTGATTCGATACTAGTAATCATTGTGGAGTATGCATTGTGTGTTATATTCCGCATTAACTCACCTTTGTCGCTTTTTAATTCAATTTTGGAGCCGACCCTGACATTTGTGACCGGAAGGGCGCCGAGACACGGGCGATTTCGCGCTGGGTCGTCTGCAGATTTAGAACCGATTCTCGCGGGGCACATGACGCCCCGTGTTAAGAGCTAACTTAGTTTGTTCGCCGTGACGGTATCACACAACGGGCGTGACGGAATCACATTAAAAAACTGGTAGAACTACAGATGTCGAGTTCAAAATGCTATAATTACATGGAAATCTTATTGTAAGATAGATATATTAATTTGCCCATCGTATGTCAGAATGCAGCTGATTCCCTCGACTGGTATATGAAGTCTAAACACATAGCATCGTGATCTACCATGCGACCTTCATTGATAAGTGTTTAAAGGTACTCAATCCGAATTAACGCTCGCAAATTATTATTTCCTTGGCTTCGGGGGTAAAATATATTTGATTCGGGGTCGAGGAACCGACCCATCAAAGCTAGGAGTGATCAGATATCGATGTTTAAAATCTATTATTTTGATTTATATTGGCCCAGTAAACTGTCGACGAGAAGAACTTATCTGACCAGATATAGCGGATGAAGATCGATAACTCTAAAATCCAGTGGCTTTTTTGTGTCTGATATTTGACAACTGGCAAAATTTCGTTGAACAAAACGTTGATAAATAACAGGTTTTGGGCAATTTTATACTATAGTTGAATGTGGTTAGCATTATGTTTGGGCAATTAATCGATTTTGATAACTGAAGCGGCATTTCAAAAAATGTTGTTGTTGGAATCTGATGATATGGGGACCGTCGAATCGGATTGAGTACCTTTAATATAAAAATTAAAAAAATTGTGTACTTGTAACGGCAATGACTTGTAGCCTATCCTTTTGACAGAACTTTCAACAGTATGGTTAAACCTTTTGATTTTGGTCGACATATATATAGACAAAGCTGAAGTCAGATACAGAATTGCATGCTAGACTCGCCTATACCCAACACTCACAAAGTCACAAACTCAAGAGATCATAACCAAAAAAAAACCTCATAAAACCATGAATCTGGAAGTAAAATAATATCTAAATATACAACATCATCATGTTCGACGTTTAAGTGCTGATACATAATTATGTGACCTGCCATATCAAATAAAAAAACATCCATTACCCTGCAGGGAGCCCCACACATATATAGAAGCATATAGAAGAGTGTCGTCTGCTCATGTTTGTCTGGGGCTCTGTATGGGTGAAATTATAAAATTGTTAAAGAATACAAGAACAAATTATTAAAATTGTAAAAAATTGTTAGACCAATGCATTCTCGTATATATGCGAGGCGACCTATGGTCGACTCGCATATATAAGAGAATGCATTGGCACAGGGTAAAATCCCGACTTCCGACTGGATTTGATATGGCGGGTCACATATAATATACATATTCAGATAGCCGTGAGTTTAGGAGAATGTCCGAGTAACTGTCAATTCCTAAAAAGTAATGTATTGAGACGAGGCCCCGTCCCAATAGAGTTTTTAGAAATGGACAGTTTGTTGAGAAATCGTGCACATGCGAAAGTCGATTAGCCGTTCGCGCCATCCCGAAAATTAACGGAGGGCTACAGCAAATAATGACGACGATACGGGTAGACTGTGAAATATTTCTAGTGTACATGTATCTGACTTCGCCAATTGTAATAAATTTGGAAATCCCTAATCATTTTTGAGCACAACAGCCATACTTTAATTTTCATGTTAATAAACCGTTGTTCTTAGCGACAAGTTAGCGTTAAAATTCAATTTGAATCTATATGAAGTTTGAAGTTTTATTAATATAGCTCATGACGAAACATACATATCACATTTGGCTATAAATTATAATAATAACAATGATGATGAAAGCGTAATTAAATGTAAAATGTAAATACAGTAACATGTAAATACAGTAACATGTGAGTTATATATATGCACACGAACGATTCATTTTAAGAAATATCATCTGAATTTTCTTGTTAATTTGAAACAAATGTTCATCTTACCTTATAAACAAACTTCAACGCAACCAATTTCATTGCAGTCAACTGTTCTAAAATTAATTTGATGTGAATTCATAAACTATAAGTACAACATATTACGGCCAAAAAGGGTTTATATTACATTGTATATTTATTACTAAACAGAGGACGGTAGTCTAATATATATATTTGGGACTTCTGTCTGTCTGTCTGTTTGTTAGCTATATATGGCCGGGAAAACTGCCGGACGGATTTCGACCAAACTTCCTATCTAAGGGTAAAAACACAGATAAAGTGTCGTCGCATTGCTTTTGAGAAGCTCCGATCACTCATTCTTCATTCCCACTGCCGCCGTCTTGGAATTGTTGGGGGTTAATCGCGTAGCAGTTAAAGAGCGTTCGTATCAGCAGTGTCGTTGATAAAGAGCGTGTCTGTGTCCAGACATGCATGAGCGTGTTGTGTCTGTGTCCAGACATGAGCGTGTTGTGTGATCATTAGGTCTGTGTTCGTACTTAGGGGTTCCTAGGGATGGGGGAGATTTTCATCGGGTCAGTTTTTCCGCCCGAGGTGACCTTCACCTTGAAACTGGTACCCACAAATTATATATATGTATGTGTGTGTCCGTTATAGACTCGAAAACGGCCCTACAGATGGAGTTCAAACTTGCTACCTAGGGCCACTTTTGCCCGGGAACTCTCATGGACCAGTCAAATTGCGACCCTGACCTTGACCTTCAAAATGATCAATTCAAGGTCAAAGCCCGGACGAAGTCGGGTCACCTGCTAGTATATATATATTTATCCTATTTTTACTACATGTAGACAAGCCCCTCCCTCACTGATATGAAAGGGGAAAAAACATTGACAGAGAACCAAAACACTTTTGGGAGCCTAAACTATACAAAATAATTCAATATTTGAGCGAGAGGAAGGACGAAATACAATATCCGAACACGGCAGTTTACATAAACAAGCATTTCATGCAACTGAATTAATCATTGTCATGAATTATGCCAAAATCCTCTCCGCAGGTCTCGTGGAACCACATCTCGCAGGGCGTACAAGAAACCCACTCATCACTTTTGAACGGGTCATTTGGGTCACCATAATTCCACGCGCATTTAAAACATGGATATGCATCTTTCCTAACTACTTTCCTGCTTCTTCCAACTCCACTTGCGCGCGGTACAACAGCTGATTTCTCTGAATGGCGGCCAGTGTTCAAATCCCGGCGTGGATTTTTTAAAGGTACTCAACCCGATAAAACTCCTCTGAATTACTATTTCAATGGCTTCGGGGGTCAAAAATATTTGATTCGAGTCGAGGAAGTCACCCATCAAAGCTCAGATTTGTTAGATATCGATTTTAGAAATCTATTATTTTTCATTATCGGGAATACTATATGGCCCAGAAATCAGTCAAAATTGCGTTAAAATTACCACTTGATTTTAGAGTTATTCATCCTTGTCTGTTTGAATAGATTTGGAGTACACATCCAGAGCAGATTACGGCAGTTATTGGTACTCATCTCGAGAACATAACAAATTTGAAAAATCAATATCTAATAACTCTGAGCTTTGTTTGATGGGTTCCTCGACTCGAATCAAATATTTTTTACCCCCAAAGCCAAAGAAATAGTAATATAGGACCCTCTGATCGGATTGTTGTTGTTGGAATCTGTTGAGATGGGGACCCTCTTTACGGGTTGAGTACCTTTAAGTGAAAACAGATTTTTTTTTAATTCTTGTTTTCTAATTCTTATCGAAGTTATATTTGTATTCGCTTATTTGTGAGGAAAGGCATGTCATTTATCGTACCATTTGGTAGATGGACAATTTTTTGTGAAATTGTGATTCCGTCACGTTAATATGTGATTTCGCCACGGCATAATAGTGTGCCTGTCATTTGCAGAATGAGGTCCCCAGAGGGTGAATTTAGTGATGCTACCCCGCATAGCGGGCTAGCATAACCAAATTCACCCTCTGGGAACCTCATTCTGCTGAGTTGTAAGCAGAATGAGGTCCACAGAGGGTGAATTTGGTGATGCTAGCCCGCTATGCGGGGTAGCATCACTAAATTCACCCTCTGGGGACCTCATTCTGCAAATGACAGACACACTAAACTCAGACTTGTAACTACCCTATGTCCACACCCTCATGTAATATTGGGATAATATCCGTTCAGATTGTGGTTTGTTCAAGACTTCGACATGGTAGTGAGTGACCTCAAAACATAGAAAATGTTTGAGCTAACACTTTCCATTTTGGTCAGAGTAGTTTATAAGATATAAAAATTAATACAATACTTATTTTTTCCTCAAATTTTGGTCGATTTAGAGGGACACTAACCATCACTTTGGCAGCAGCAATTTAGCCAGCAAAGATTTTGTTTGGTATTTGTAAGTCTATATCATGTGTCTGTGATAACAAATATAATACTTCAGATCTACGTACAAAGTCGCTATTAATATAAAATTAGATGTTCTAAATAAAATGTGTTGTTGTTGTTGTAACTGGGGCCTGGAAGCATGAGGACACATTTAACCACGTCCGTGGTTTTCGTCACGTGATCATGTTTTGGTCCTCATAACTATGGGGGTTTGCTCTCCAAAATATACACCTAATAATATTCGCTTTTGAATTGTTCCCCGGTATCGAAATAGGTCGATAAACTACCTTTATAAATGCGAGCATTCTGTGTCCCCAAAAGACGCAATGAAGTCATGAAAAATACAACTTTGGAAACGATGTTTGTGTCCCAAACAAAAAACAGCAATTTGCACGGCATGGAACTGAAAAGAGCGTTCCGTGTTAGTCTACTTCCGATATGGTAGAAATGTATAAAGAGCGTCTGTTTCAGTTCTGTGCGAAAAATGTTAAACAGCTGGAAATGGCTGTAACCATGGCAAGTATTTTTCAGAGCACAATAGATTGTGTATTTATCTACCCACCGGCCAAATAAAGCTTCAACAGCCTAAAATATCTTCGGTCTGTCTCAATAGAACCATACAAATATGGATATCATTGGAACCGGCTCCTTGACCACATTGTGATAGTTACAGTTATGCCCTGTGCCAATGCATTCTCTTATATATGCGAGTCGACCATAGGTCGCCTCGCATATATAAGAGAATGCATTGGCCTAAAAAAATCTTTTTTTACCATTTTTTCTTACATTCTTTAACAATTTTATAATTTTTAATGTGTTAATCCAATGCATTCTCTTATATATATATGCGAGGCGACCTATGGTCGACTCGCATATATAAGAGAATGCATTGGCACAGGGCCGTTCTCTTATACCTCCTTCCAAATTACGCGGACAAAATTTGGAAGCTCGGGTGAGCCATGTCCGTTTTATCCAGATAAATGTTGAAAATTGACATATAAAAATAAAATAGACCTGTATGCTTACATACATAACATAAAGTAATTTTGTTAATGGACAATTAACATTGCTGTTCTTCTATAAAAGATCGAAACTATAATTTCTATACCACATATTTATATCAAATAAATAGATGTAGGCCTAATATTCAATATTGAACAGTATAATGTATTTTTGGGACACACTAGTTAATAGTTTTTTTCGTGTGTCACTTCTTGTTTACAAACCATGGGCAAGAACTCTAAATATCCAAATAGGATAACTCTATTTTTAATGCCTCGAAAAATGAGGAGTTCGCAAACATCGTAACTGTATTTTTCATATTTGCAATGAATGGGTCTTACTGATTAATATAATTCCATCTGGTCACATTTGAAGTGGTGCCAGGACACAGATATTCTACTCGCAGAAAGTGATCATGGGTGGCTGGAAACTGGAAGTTGTGAAGGTGAGACGGACATCACAAAATAGTGATGCAACGCAGCAGCTGGGTATACTTTTATTTAGAAGTTGCATAAAGTGGGTGGCTGATTGTTCCATCTCATGACACATATGGAACTGATGACACATATTTAATTCCCATTCATTCGTTTTCAGGGATGCTTAAGTTCAATTGTTTACAATTCCATAACTGGAGCTTCCTGAAATTTTGCAGAAACCCTTTGCCAATGCTGCTGAATGCATTATATCTAAGTTATATATGTGAGTCTCCCATATGGAGCCTCACATATATATATATATAGGAATATATTGCCCATTATTGGCCTAACAATATTCACCTTGATCTTGTAAGCCAGTGCATTGTCTTATATATGTGAGGCTCCCTATGGGAGACTCGCATGCATACATACATGTAAGGGAATGCACTGGCACAGGATCTTTAATGCTGCACCAGCGCCGCTCCTGTCATGAAAGGGTTAACAGATTTGCGAAAAGCATATGTAGCCCCAGGGCCCCCTTTAGTATAATTAGCCAACCGTATACGGTATACCAGTACAGCGGTAGGTCAACATGACTGCTTTCGCAGATTGTTGCTTCCAGCAGTCAAGTCGCTCTATATAGATTCACTGGATGTTTGCAATTGGAGACATAGAGAATAGTTTCTCAACTTTATTAATTGAATAACATTGTAAACAAGAATATGCCGATGGCCACTATTTTAGTGATATACAATTTTCTCTCATAGGAACCGGAAACGGAATGAAAGGTTGAACTCAATCGAGATGGTGACATTTGGTGCTCACTATCCCCAAATATATGTTGCCTTCATCCATAGAAATAAGCTCAATCTTCTGAAGAGAAATAATTAGGATAAATAGAATGGTACGCACTATGTATGAACTAGCGTTGGCCCTACCTCAGTTCTGTACAAATATACTGTCTAGCCCTATATCACATGTACACACTCAGTATATAATTGACATAGCAGTTTTCTGACATTATTCAAGATGAATGAATCAACCTGATGGCAGATGCTAGAAATAAATTACTTGTACTATCACACGTCGGTTCCCAACCGATTCGTGCAGGGAGAAAGCCAAGGTCGAGTGTGGTACTGTCAGTCTGTCACTGGCACAACTTCCAGAAAAGCCACTTTTGCAGTCTGTTGTAAACAGTAAAGGCAAATGTTTGGTAATCATAGAGCATTTTAAAGCACTTTCCATGACCAGGCCCATATCAAGCTACTAGAATGGACATATTTCTCATATACTAGTAACAATGCTATTTTAGTTGGCAGTTGCCCCCCCCCCCCCCCTCTGCCCCGGCACCACTGGCTTGAATAGTGAACTCTCAGTGCAAATAGAGGCTTATGAATTATCAGTGTTTGTCATTTAAGTCTGTCAGTGCTATTTGGGAATTTTATGAAATTAATCTGTTCATGATGGGAGCTGCGCTGGTGCAGCATTAAAAATCATGATTGCATTCTCTTATATATATGAGGATGATGACCCCCCTTTTCGTACGCCGGATGCGATGTCTGTTATGGCGTATTCCGGATGCCAGACCACCGTACGCCGGATGCCGTCGGACACATATATCGGATGCCAGATGCTTCCATTGATAATTTTTCTTGACTTTAAACAGCAAAAACACAACGAAATTATGTCCGCTAATTTATATTTCTTTGCTCGGACACTCTATTTCCCACAATTTAGGTAATTATACGTCTCGTTATCACATCTGACGTATCTAAATAGTGATAATTAATATATAGTAGGTAATCGACTTCTTAACCACAGCAGAATTATGGGTAACTTTTCAGGATTTAGTCGGAAATATGGCTAGTTGCCATTCATCGGAAAGCTCTCCCTACCTACTGTTAAAATAAATCGCAATGCTGATCTGCGATATAGGTTTGTTATATCATAGCATTCGGCAAACCTCGTCAGATTCCGTCACCGTTACCCCCAGAGGTCACAGGTCGAGGAGTTCAGAATGAGATGAATCCTATTTTTAGTCTATGGTTATATTATCCGATAGAGTTGTCGCCCATCTGATGTCTGCTTGGCAATAATTTTGAATATGTAATTAATTTTTATTACATTTAAAATTTTTTATTTAGAAGCCTGCATGCGACTTCAATTTAATAACATCATTAAAAAGTCTGAAACTCGCAGTTTTGGACTAAACTTCAACGGAGAAGACAATCTAAGTACAATCAGGCGGTGTTGACAAAAGAATATGCTCTTGGCGAATGGCGAATTGTTTAAGACACTCGGAGTCTCGAACTACAGGTTCAAAGTTGCACTGAAGAGGCTTGCAAGAGATCCCGAGTATCCAAATGGAAGATTTTTACAGGCGGAGACGGAGAAAGAGTGGCATGGACATATGTACTGTATCGACATGGAATGCAGGGAGGCGACAAGTGCTAAATATTTACAAGTTCACGGATATGAAATAATATGCTACAAAATATAATTGGGCGGGACCATGAGTGCCCGTGCCTCACAAATGCTTCAATAATTAATCACTGATCAAATTGCATGATACTGCGAGTGTGTGGTGCGACATGATGAGGTGTTTGTAAACATGAATTATTATAATCTTAACTCCTAGAGTTATGTGAAATCATAACATTGTTAGATTTATTATACTATATATACTGCACATGTATAATGCTATACGTTTGTTAAAGGTACTCAATCCGTATAAACGCTCGCAAATTACTATTTCCTTGGCTTTGGGGGGTAAAACATATTTGATTCGAGTCGAGGAACCAACCCATCACAGCTCAGAGTTATCAAATATTGATGTTTGAAATCGATTATTTAAGTGGCCCAATAGACAGTCAACGAGAAGAATTTCATTGACCAAATTGCGGGTAAAGATGGATAACTCTAAAATCAAGTGGCTTTTTGTGTTAGATATTTGACAAACCGGCAAAATTTCGTTGAACAAAATGTTGATAATTAACAGGTTTTGTGCAATTTTATACTATAGTTGATTCTGCTTTTCGTTATATTTGGGCAATTATTAGATTCTGATAACTGAAGCGGCATTTCAAAACATGTTGTCGTTCTTGTTGGAATATGATGATATGGAGACCCTCTGATCGGATTGAGTACCTTTAATTTGAAAATTAAATATTAAAAAGATGTTAGTTTTCTATTCCCTGGTGTTCAATACTACCGTGTACGACCATGAACGGTCACCCAAGTATATTATACCACTCCTGTCATTTGGAACATGGTCTATGCCTTTCAACCCCACCCAATACGCCCTATCATACTCCCGGCCATATTAAATCCACCATGCAGGTCCGGTTCCGTGGTATCAGAGATTCTTCCATGCAGCCCCTTTGTTTTATTGCTACAGATCTAAGTTCTGGAGTAGCATTTCCATATATGGAGCTTTTGAATATTCATGACTTCCATATAATTATGTCATATATGGAATGCTACTCCAAAACTTTGAACTGTACCGGTAGCACTAAAACCACGGAACCGGACCTGGTGGATCCAATATGGCCGCGAGTAAGTTAGACAGGGCGTATATATGTATGATATGAGATCATACATTTAGTAAAAAGTTTAATCTTTCCGTAAAGCTGCTAAATCAAATCATTACTAGCCAATACGGAGACTAATTCCAATACCTCATGCCAACGTTCACTTCGTTCCTGAGTCTGTTTTCAATAAATTTAATCAAATAGTATTCCGGATGCCGCCTCTCTGGTATGGCGTATTACGGATGCCGGAGTCCATTTTAAGCCTGATGCCAGATGCCAGGGGGAGGGGGGTCGTCACCCTCATATATGCAAGTCTGCCACAGTGAGCCTCGCATATATAAGAGAATGCACTGGCTTACAAGGTCAAGGTAAATATTGTTAGGCCAATATATTCTCTTACATATGTGAGGCTACCTATGGGAGAATACAGGTTTTCGCAAAATTTCAGGAAGCTGCAGTCATGGAAGGGTTAAACATCAATAGGTCCATTCTGAGTCTTTTTACATTTAATTTAGCCGATGGGGTCATTGTCACAAGGCTCCGGTCACATTCGTATCCAGCTTTTTAAATCGATCACAAATGTAGCCAGCTTTTCACCGGCGATCACATCCATAGCCAGCTTTTCTAATTGCATGCTTTATATGGCGCAAAATATGACGTCATCGCGATCGTGACTAAAATGTGGACGTCATTCTCCAAAACTGACTTCGTTTATCAACTTATATTGAAACATAATTCGAGCATTCTAATGACACTGATCAGAAACATTAGATTATTAGATGAACTAATATCAAATTAAAATTCACGATGTTTCTCATCCATCAACTCAGAACAATGAGCTTAACATAATCTTGTTCATTGAGGCTCGCATGAATATCAAAAGCTGGCTACAAATGTGATCACCATAGAAAAGCTGGCTACATTTGTGATCGATTTAAAAAGCTGGCTACGAATGTGATCGATGCCTTGTGACAATGACCCCATCAGCTTTAATTTACAATTTTACATCATGGAAGAAACATATGAATATCGTATTATTTCTGCACATATCGGTTCTTTGAGGTTCAAAATAGTCTTGAATAGATAGAGACTTGCGAGGAATCTCAGGGGTGCAAAATATTGCACTCCTTAAAATATTTGAAGCAATGGTACACAAGGTATAATTCCTGTAATCCTTGAAAGTGACATGACCTCAGAATGATTTGGCAAATTTATCACCTTTTTTTTTGTGGTATCTTTTTGTGGTATTGTCCATCCAACACATATGACTGATGTTGCAAATTTCAAGAGCTTTGTATAGTACACATTCTAGCAAAATACTGCACTACTATCTCCTTGCTAAGTTATTTTCATTTTGTTAAATTACAGATGGCGCTCTATGTGTCATTTCCAGTTGGAACATTTTATGTCTACAATCATCCAGCCTTCTACGAGGCTAATGAAGTATGGATGAGAGAAAAGGTTAGTAGGAATATGAAACAACCAACTTGTCCCAGACATAACTATGTTTCTACATGCAATCAGACTAATTTCCTAAAAACTAATGAAACCTGCTTGCACTCCTATCAGTCAAAACTGATGCTGCAATTATCAGAGGAGATAAAATGTGCAGATTCAAATCTTTATGCAGGAGTACAGTAATGCCCTAAGTAATTGACTCCTTAACCCGAGAGCTTTCCGATGAATGGCAACAAGCCATATTTCCGACTAAATCCTGAAAAGTTACCCATAATTCTGCTGTGGTTAAGGAGTCGATTACTTAGGGCATTACTGTATATAATGAAATGCAATACTCATCATTCACCTTTGAGATTGGGATATTATTTAGTTTAGACATGGTTAAATGTATGACTTGTATATGTTCAAAATCGGGCACTTACGCTACCTATTTTCCTTGTAAATTTCAGTTATAAATATGAGTTTTTAACGATTACTGATTTTTCAATGTTCTTTGTGAATTTCCACACCTCATGTACCCGTTGACCTCTTCAGACAAACGTTTATATGTGTATTAAACAAATTTAAAATCAAAACTGCTTCGGGTTAGAGACATGATTGGGGATGTAGTTTCCTGGCCCTGTATATGTGTTTATCATGTCACCTGGTTGGATCGACCAATGAGGACGCTCCGTTGGTAGAAGCATATCAGGAGACATGGGGTCGTCATCTTTGTAGCCCGTCCCATATGAAATCCATATGGGACGGGCTAGGTTCCCATATGGGGTCGATGTCCGCCATTTTGTTTTTCATGGAACTCTGCCGCCTCGGGTATATTTTCGGTGTATTTTGGCACCAAGAAAAGGGATATCTGTCGGAAATCAAGTTCTGTTAATTTAAAGACATAGTACCATATACCAAAACCTGCATGTGATATATTTGAGAAATTCTAAACACTCATAAATTAACTATCAAACTCAAGTTTGTTGTCCTGCTTCTGGTGATTAGCCATTGACTCAATGCGTTGACGTTCAACGCCCATGACGCGTCACTGTGACGTTACACAAGTTAATAGCCATAGACAAAAAATTTACTTACTGGCAGGTAATCAACTTCTTATAAGTAATTCAAATTCTCACATGGTAAACATGATATGTGGGTGACATGATAAAATCGTTACAGGGCTCGTTGTTGCCGGCTACGGTGACATATGAGGCTCAGCGAGATTAATATCGGGCTCGGCTAGCGCCTCGCCCGATATTAATCTCACTTCGCCTCATATGACACCGTATCCGGCAACAACGAGCCCTGTAACTTATATTACTGAGGCCCAATTCTCACTTTAAAGCCACATTGAGGCTGATTTCTAACTTTAAAGCCACATGGCTGTTTGCGCTCCAAAATACACCAAATAATACTCACCTATTTCTCGGTATAGAAGTAGGTCTATAAATACTTTAACTAACTTTCTACGGGCATTATATGTACCAGAAAGACGCATTGAAGTCATAAAAATACAATTTTAAACATGTTTTTTTAAATAAAGAGCATTTGTTTCACTTCCGTGCGAAAACTTTAAACAGCTTGAAAATGGCTGACCATGGACAGTATTTTTTAGAGCATTTGAAGCCGGTATATTAATATTATGTGTATTTGTCAGCCTATCTTATACCTCCTTCCAAATGACGACATAATTTCGAAGCTTGAATGAGCCATGTCTGTTTAAACAAGGACTGAATCTGGTTAATTCTGAATACAGGAATGCATTTAAGAATCTGAAGACTCAAGCATGATTGTAATTTGCTGTGAGTCTGTGACTGTCATATTGCTGTGTTAGCATGACAACTGTAAAACAGTATATTATTATTCATCAAATTTGGTCAAATGATAATACTTTTATTTGAGAAATTAGCTGACAAATGGCACAATATAATGGCGAAATATAACGAAGAAATAAGAATTTCTTGACACACAAATGAACAAAAAGAGCATTTCCTGATTAGTACATTTGCTTGGTTACTTATGATATGGCATGAGTGATGTTGATTGTCATCATTTCAGAGAGTATCATCACAAATAATTGATCTATATTTAACTTTTTATTTCAGCTGAAGCATCACAGGAAATATTTGCTGAGAGGTCCACCAGTGAGTATATGTGTACAGCAAGCCTACACATAGTATGTCTGTCATTTGCAGAATGCAGTCCCCAGAGAGTGAATGTAATGACGCTATCCCGCATGTCAGTCTAGCATCACCAAATTCACCCTCTGGGAACCTCATTCCCATACCTATTACTAATTATTATGGGATAGAGAAATTGCCCGGAATGTGCATGAACATACACCAGTGTTTTCACAAGGGCACATCCTCTCTAGCCTGTGAGAATATTGTGCTGTATCAATAATATGAATCGTAGGTGACATATAGTGGGCAAACACACATGCTGTGCCTCAAATTTGCCTTTTATCGGCGACATATATAATGCGTGGATTGCACAACCTTGGTCATCTTGTATGGATTCTGGCCCCAAATCCAAAATGACATCAGAAACCGTGTCATGACGTCTTCGCTGGTTTTCATTAAGCTAACCAACAAAATTGGTCTAAATAAAACTAATAGGCCTAAAATCACATGGAATTCTTTGTGTTGTGAAGTATAGCTAATTTCATTTTCATCGTGATGGTCCATTTCCGATTGGAAATCTCCACAAAGTTTCTAACTGTGAGTCACGTGACAATTGCTCCAAAATCCATACTCGCTATCTTTGAAAAATCACTGATGGATATAGAACAAAATAATGACTCATTCACCTGTGCCTAAGGTATAAACAACCATGCACGCCTGCGGCATGCTGGTGGTTGCTATCAGTCATGAAAATGGTACATGATTATTATACCCCCCCCCCCCCCCCCCCCCCCCGCAACGAAGTTGTGTGGGGAATACTGGAATCAGCTTGTCCATCCATCCGTCGTCCGTGGACACGAATTTGTCCGGTGTTTTTCTCAGTTATTTTTTGATTATTTTCCATGAAACTTGGCACAGACATCAACCACCATGGGAACCTGTGCACCTGCGATTATGATTTCTATCGGACTTTTTTTGGTGGTGTATCCCGCCGCCCCTTTTCCGACTTTTTTGCAAAATGCATAATTTTGTCTAAGCTTTAATTCCTACATTTTTAGGTCAATATTTTTAAAACTTGGCACAGATATGTAGTACTAAGGGAAATTATGCACCTGCGATTATGACATCTGTCTTACTTTTTTTGTGGAGTTATTCCCATTTTTCGACTTAGAACATTTTCGCAACATGTATAATTTTGTCTGAGCTTTTATTCCTCCATTTTTAGGTCAATATTTTTAAAATTTGGCACAGATATTTATTACCATGGGAACCTGTGCACCTGTGATTATGACGTCTGTCCAACTTTTTTTGGTGGTTATCCCCCTTTTTCAACTTAGAATTTTTTTGCAAAATGCATAATTTTGTCCAAGCTTTTATTCCTACATTTTTCGGTCAATAAGTTTAGGATTAGGGTTTGCGGTCAGGGTTTTGCACCTGCAATGAAAATCTGTTATTTTATTATTTTAACTTAATGTTTACTGACATCTTAGTGTTTTAACACGGGGGTATCCTTAGTCCCATTGTGACAGTCACACCTAGAGTGTACAGCTGGCAACAATGGAGAAATAAGAAACACCTCCTCACAATTTTTTTAAACAAAACATCTCAAGTTTCCGGTGGAAGAAGCAAATAAAATAAATGTGCAGACATGCAGGGAAGAAATTTTCAATGAAATTAATAATTGTGCATGCATGTTTATTTGGAACAATAGATAAAGGGGGAATTGACTTCTCTCTCCATTGTAATTTTGACATGCTATAAAAAGATGTCACTATTTTTAGACATTGGCACTGTTTGGTTTGATCTTTGCAATTTTTTTTAAACTGAAAATTTATGTTCAATCTATTGTCAATCAGTGTTAAGTTAGATATCTATGACAGCAGAATTGTTATGTGTTTTTTCGGGGATACTACATGTAATATGTGTACAAAGAATTGTTTTTGCAATTGTTGTCTGGTGAGCGAAACCATATCTTTTTTACCAATTTTACCATGATATAGAAGTCTTTGAATACACTTTCAGGAAGATGGTTTGGTAAAACAACTGCAGAAAGGGAAAACTTGAAGAAACTTTTACCAGTGATAAGATGGATCATCGATACTTCATGATGGGCTGGGATTACTCAAAGTGCTAGTCATATATTGACATATACAATGTAACATGATAAAGCAGAGAAACTCTCTTAAAGAATGGATTGTATGTTCACATACTGGTGTAGGTGGTATGATTCCACTGGGAATCATTTTCAGCAGATCTAATTAAATCTAGAATCTCGAACATGCTACGCATTCCATAGTCTAAAGGAAATAGCGGGGAATTCCATTACCGTCACGAAGCATCAGTGTCAGCCCATCACAACATTTAATGATGAAGTCAACCAATTAGGAAATTGTCGTACTTCCTATACAGTGACTGGTCGATTTGCCACATAGCTAAAAATAGCACAATAAATTATCTGTCACATTGAAAATAAATTAAACACTGATAGATGAAGATTCCAGAATTAACCAATAATACCAAACAAGGAGAACAGAATTAAGTATCTCCAAGAATTTTAAGCGTTTACACCCAGTTTTGTTATTCCGCAAAAAACAAAACCGAAATGAGATATCTGTCAATCGTAAAACTATTTGTGCACTGTGATGTCATACTGCGGGGATTGCATGAAGCTATTTATATGTAGCTTGTTCAAGTAAAGAGTCTAATTTTAATTAGAACTGCATTTTCAGCTTTCTCTTTGAAAAGCCGACAAATATATCGTATGTATCCTTACTTTCAGGCCTAAAAATATGGTCCTGGACATTTGCAGAATGAGGGTGAATTTAGTGACACTACCCCACACAGCAGGCTAGCATCACTAAATTCACCTTCTGTGGCCTCATCTTCTCTCGAAGGTATCTTTATTATCAAATAGTCAAATTTGTTTAGTTACTTTAGAATGATATATTCAGTTTAGTTTCTCTATATCCCCAAATTAGCAGACAACACAATACATAATTGAGGTACATGTACCAAATCGGTGCACATTACCATATTAACCATCTGGGAACTTAAATATGAGTCTAGGTCTCCGGTAGCAGATGGAGCCATGAGGAATGAGGTCCCCAGAGGATGAATCTGGTGATGCTTGGCCACAGCTATCCTGGTGGAATATATTTTTGGTTTTATTTCATGGCAACAAAAGTCAATAACACTGACTCTGTATAGAAATAATCGGGGACTCTATTAACCCTTTACCCAACAGAAGGGCCCTGTGCCAATGCATTCTCTTATATATGCGAGTCGACCATAGGTCGCCTCGCATATATAAGAGAATGCATTGGCTTAACACATTAAAAATTATAAAATTGTTAAACTCGCATATATAAGAGAATGCATTGGCACAGGGCATAACTGTAACTATCACAATGTGGTCAATGAGCCGGTTCCAATGATATCCATATTTGTATGGTTCTATTGAGACAGACCGAAGATATTTTAGACTGTTGAAGCTTTATTTGGCCGTTTTGTTGGGTAAAGGGTTAAGTGGGCCTTCAATTTTGCATTTACAGATAATGTCGTTTCCATTTGTGTAAATTTCCTGATTTTTTATCTTCTAATACAAATATTTATATATATAAATATGTATCTGACTGTTAATTCACTCCCTGTAAAATATCATGTGGAATAAGTCCCTGTATTGTCAGACTTATCAACAATGTGGCCATCAAAGCAATCATGAACATTGTAACATTCAATGTGGCCATCAAAGCAATCATGAACATTGTAACATTCAATTGGCCAACATTTAAAACCCTTTAAAAGGCCAACCCTGAAAATATCAATGAAATTTCTTTTTATAGCAGATTTCCACCAATCTTATATACATGTATAGAGTCATCTCTGTGATACCGGGAATCAAAAGGTGTGGTTTAAAGATACCAATGTGGCACCATCCGAGTCATGGAAACCAGCAGTCCAAGTTTCCTTCGACGTAAACCAGCTAGTGAATCGGTTGGGATAATGCTGTTTCTCGTTCAAGTCTTGTGTATATATCTCAATAGGGGTTTAGTGTTGTTGATCCGCTCACCTAAAATCCCCAAATAACTTAAATAAATGTCACATTTGTGACAGAAAACTGGTTTATTGCATAGAAAATATTATATTTGTTCTGAACTCTGCAACAGTTGTCAACTGAAAGTAGTGATGTAATGTGAAAAATATATTTTGTGACATTGTTTACATAAATACAAACTCATTTAACATTGCAAAGTGACATTGTTAATTAAATGTTAGCAAACAGAGGTTACTCGTAATTACGCGGCATGTTCTATATGGAATTTAACATGAAAGTTATTATACATCATTATGACTAATATATAGCATCATGTATTGATTTGTTTGGTTAAAATTGATTAAAATTGAAATAATCCTGCCACTGGAGCTGGGTTTAAAGTCTGCTAAATAAAGATATATACAGAGGACTTGGGACGTAAAACAGCATTATCCCAACTGATTTCAATATCTGGTTTAGGTAGCAATACACAATTTCTAGCAATTTCAGCCAATATGGGAGGGGGAACTGTACAGTAATGCTGAGAGCTTTCCGATGAATGGCAACAAACCATATTTCCGACTAAATCCTGAAAAATTACCCATAATTCTGCTGTGGTTAAGGGGTCGATTATTTAAAGCATTACTGTACTTCAAATCTATGCTGATAGGTCCCTTTAAGAATTGTTTTGTTTCGACAGAAATTGTAGGTGTACACAAATGTCTGTAAATTGGCTTCTTCATACAATTTGTCACTGAGTTATGCCCTTTGGTTTGCACAAACTAAACTACAAATTTTACCCATTTTTTGACTAAAATTGACCATTATCAACCCAAAGGCAGACCATGACAGTGCGAATGTCAATAAATATACAGTCAATTCCGCTTAATTGCATAGCGTCGGTGCTTGGCTTTTTTCATGCAATTAACCGAATATGCATTTACCCTGAATACTTATTTATTTTGATACAAACAAAATTACCGATAATAAACGGCACTATCAGTACCACAAATCGAATAAACAACCAGACTTATCTGTAGACTGATGATGTAAACAACATCGTAGGTGGGGGTTTTACATGGGTAAATGCTTATTCGGTTAATTGCATAAGAAAAACCATGCACCGACGCTATGCAATTAAGCGGAATTGACTTAGTACACTACACTGACAGATATGCCCCACCTCAGATACTTATTTTTCTATTTTTCAGACCCCCCCCCTCCCTACAACCCTCTAAATCGTGTACTACTACAGTAATGCACTAAATAATCGACTCCTTAACCACAGCAGAATTTTGGGTAATTTTTCAGGATTTAGTCAGAAATATGGCTTGTTGCCATTCATCAGAAAGCTCTCAGTGAGAACTTTCCGATGAATGGCAACAAGCCATATTTCCGACTAAATCCTGAAAAATTACCCATAATTCTTCTGTGGTTAATGAGTCGATTATTTAGGGCATTACTGTACCTTACACCAAAGGAAACTTGGACTAGGATACCGGGTACTATGATATTAAAATGAAAATTTTATTCTAAAGGATAAAATTTTATTAATCAAGAGACATAACGTTGATATATATGATACATTAAATATTCAATTAACACCACAAAATGTTCATATAAAAATAACAAACAAACTATAAAATCTAAATATCTCGATGTTCTAACAAATGATACGCATATGTATAATTCAGATTGCTTAATAACATAGGCATCAAGTACCATGGCTTAATAACATAGCCATCAAGTACCAAGAAAAAGTATTTTTAGAGCTAAACATTTGACAACATATTCAATTCTTTTCTTAAATGAAGTCACAGTAGGAAAACACGTGGTTTGAAGTTGGTGAGTACCATGCTTTCAAAATGGTCGAGGCAAGCACAAACGCACAAAAACATAATATATGAGGAACTGACACTGACCATTATGAGCATATGCTAGTTTATTTTTAAAATAAGTTGATAGCTTATTTGTTCCGAAATACTCAGTAGTTTTCTATAACATTCTGACCAAAGTTGCCAGTCGTGGAATGCACCAGTCCATACATCTAGGAGAATCCTTTGACTGACAACTTTGGAGAGAATGTTAAAGCAAACAACTGTGCGTTTGGACACAAATAAGGTATCAGCTTGTTTGAAAAATAGTCTAGCACATGCTTGTAGCAGACAAACAAAATACTATGAAATATGTCATCCTAGTTTATTACCTTTTTCCTCATTTATGGTCATGTTTTGAATGCGTGAAAACTCAAAAACACCAGTCAGGCCTGTATCTTCCCCAAAATATTCGGGGGTGTAATAATTAGAGGATATTACTTGGTTGGTTTGATATTAGACCCGATATCAGTCCGAGGTAACCTCATATCAGCCTGAGACCAAAGGTCACAGGCTGATATGAGGTTACCGAGGGCTGATATAAGGCCTATAATATAAAACCAAGATATATCCTATTTATTAATTAGATTGCCTCTTAGTAACTGACAACAGTTTCTCTTCCATATGAGTGACATAATAAATATCAATATCTACACCTTATTTAGCAGTGGAGTAGAATTTTGGCATGTCGTAAAACCATATTACTCGGATTTGTGATGTTGTAAAATTATATTATTCGGATTGGTGATGTCTTTAATGATATTACTTAGTTTAAGGGCAAATTGAAGTGATATTGACAGTTTGTTACAGGCCGTTCTGGACAAAAATGTCATATATAATTAATAATTGGACATACAGAAGACAAATATCTAAGGCCAGATCTTGGGATATGTCTTAAATTAACATAGTTTTTAGTAAATTTTTCCCCTTCTGATCAGTTTCTATATCCCCTAAAATACAGAAGATAAAATGCATAGTCGAGGTAACCAATGGGTGAACATCACCAATTTCAACTGGAGAACTTCAATCTGATCCTAGGTCTTCCATAGCAGTTGATCCCTAAGCAGAATGAGGTTCCCAGAGGGTGAATTTGGTGATGCTTGCATGCCATCCATGATAGCGTCACTAACTTCACCCTCTGGGGACCTCATCCTACAAATGTCAAGACACACTATATATCCAGGCTTGGTACCGGCACAGATTACAAATGTTTCAGTAATAATATATTATGAAAATAATGATTGCTTGGGTCTCCACAACGAACCGATATCTCCCAAGGCGTTAAGACCATGCCCAACAAACCGGCCAAAACCGGTCAAATAAAGCTTCAACAGCCTAAAATATCTTCGGTCTGTCTCAATAGAACCATACAAATATGGATATCATTGGAACCGGCTCCTTGACCACATTGTGATAGTTACAGTTATGCCCTGTGCCAATGCATTCTCTTATATATGCGAGTCGACCATAGGTCGCCTCGCATATATAAGAGAATGCATTGGCCTAAAAAAAATCTTTTTTTAACACTTTTTACCATTTTTTCTTACATTCTTTAACAATTTTATAATTTTTAATGTGTTAAGCCAATGCATTCTCTTATATATGCGAGGCGACCTATGGTCGACTCGCATATATAAGAGAATGCATTGGCACAGGGCCGTTCTGTTGGGTAAAATTTTGTAAAACAACTATCATCAAGTAAAGTAATGCCCTAATTAATTGACTCCTTAACCACAGCAGAATTATGGGTAACTTTTCAGTGAGAGCTTTCCGATGAATGGCAATAAGCCATATTTCTGACTAAATCCTGAAAAGTTACCCATAATTCTGCTGTGGTTAAGGAGTCGATTATTTAGGGCATTACTGTACATGAAATGTTCTTATTTTCAATATAACTCTCCAATATTGAGATTTTGCATGTTATGTAAACAGTGGAATTACCGATAAAGATCCAATTAGTCTAATAATTAACCCTTTACCCAACAGAACGGCCCTGTGCCAATGCATTCTCTTATATATGCGAGTCGACCATAGGTCGCCTCGCATATATAAGAGAATGCATTGGCTTAACACATTAAAAATTATAAAATTGTTAAAGAATGTAAGAAAAATGGTAAAAAGTGTTAAAAAAGATATTTTTTAGGCCAATGCATTCTCTTATATATGCGAGGCGACCTATGGTCGACTCGCATATATAAGAGAATGCATTGGCACAGGGCATAACTGTAACCATCACAATGTGGTCAATGAGCCGGTTCCAATGATATCCATATTTGTATGGTTTTATTGATATTTGGCTGTTTTTGGCCGGTGTGTTGGGTAAAGGGTTAAGATATCCAAGTATAATCAAAACTTGATGGTAAAAAATTAGACTAAACTATTTGAACTTACTACATGATTAGCGATGTTTCTTGGCAAATCACTGTAAAAGTTTTATTTACATAATAGTTTAAACACATGCAATTTCATTATTGGACAACTACCAATCATGAATATAAGAAGTTTATCTATTTCTCAGAGTTATGGGCCCTTTTCGACTTAGAATTTTGTCGTTTTGAGGTTTCCGGATGATAACATTAGTTTGTGTGATCGGATCTGAACCAAATTTGTTAGGTCGGATTATCAGCTCCAACTACAGGTCATGTTCGAATATGGGTTCAGTCCGCCCACTTTTCCCGGAGATATGGTTCTTGTCGTCTTAGAATTTGCCAATTATTTTGGTTTCCGGATGATAACTTGAGTTTTTGTAATCTGATTGTTAATAAATTTGGTATGTGGATTAATCACATGAAGATACAGGTCAAGTTCAAATTTAGCGATGTTTCTTGGCAAATCAGTTTCAACACATGCTATTTCATTTTTGGACAACTACCAATCATGAATATAAGAAGTTTATCTATTTCTCTTGGTGGTTATGCTTTTACAGACTTTCATATTTTTTGCACATTTACCCACTACGAGTGACATGGATCTCTTTAAATTTACCTTATAGATTTATTCCAGTTGAAGTATTCTCAATCAAATTATATTTATGTACAAATAATCAGAGGCGGTTATATTGCCTAATAAATATTAAATGGAATGTTAATGAGAGAAAAAAATCCCAGACACATTATAACTGATAAAGGTCCTTCCACATGGTGTTTTCCACGTGTATCGGACAGCAAAATTGTCTTGGGCGTCTACGGCGGTTACTTGAATATTTCTGTTCACGTATTTTTTTTTTAAATGGCTGCATGGTGCAGCTTTGAACAATTAAAGTCCAAAACTGACCTTGACAGAAAACCATTGTGCTTCAGTGTCTTCATTCTTTAACATCATTGTAAAAGACGGAAAAATCGTCGAACAACCGCAGGCAAATCAGGCGGTACGTGCGATCTACTGCTCGCAGTTCCACACATCAGATTAGAACAGCAATGTAATTCTACGGCAGCATTTTCTGCTAATATTTGGATTCATCTGCATCATATGCGGTCTGCAAGCACTCATTGCCGCCTCTGTGTTCTAATTAGGAGATAAACGTACCCTGTTGAGTTGTACATGCTCGAATCCCAGTATGTACAACGAAACAGGGTACGTTTATCTCCATTGTAATTCAATCTAGCAAGGAATTTGCACCAAAAAAACTGTATAAAAAGTTTCATTTAGTCATTTTCATGACACGAATCGAGACTTTCATTTTGCCGTTGTCACTGTGCACAAATCATTTGGTTTGTTCATTGCATTACTCGGAACACTGCTCTGTAACAATTTCCTGTGGGGTGGGTTGGCTGGTTTCGTACTCCGTTCTGCACCAATGAAATTTTACCATTCAGATTTGATGCACGCTGAAGTGGCCGATGAACGGTATCTATAGACAACAACGCGCGGGTGTGCTCGTTTCGCTACTCCGTTCTGCGCCAATGAAATTTGACCGTGCTACATTCAGATTTGATGCATGCTGAAGCGGCGGATGTCGGTGAATCGAAAACTAAAGTTAGCCGCTCTCGGTCAATCAGAATGCTTGTATTTTAGGGACAAATACTCAATTGATTTACATTTAGATTTATCGCGCGGCAAATGCCATATGAAAGGACCTAAATCGGGAGAGGTTATATTGCTTGATAAATAATGGAATGTAAAATATATAAATCAGATAAAGATCACATACACATTTGGATATTGATAATTTGAGATATTAGCAATTTTTCTTTTGGCAATGAGAACAAGCATGAGTTTAGTGTGCCTGTCATTTGTAGAATGAGGTCCCCAGAGGGTGAAATTAGTGATGCTATCCTGCATAGCAGGCCAGCATCACCAAATTCCCCCTCTGGGGACCTCATTCTGCTTAGTCCTCATCTTCTCTGCAAAGTTTCTTTTTTATCAAATTTCTATAGAAACTTATTCACATAGATTCTATTTCTTTTTTAGTTTAGTTTCTCTATATCCCCAAATTGGCAGATGACACATTGCATAATCGAGGTTCCCTGATGGGTGTACATAATAATATTCACCATTTGGGAACTTCAATCTGAGTCTACGCAACCCATAGCAGATGAGAGCATGCAGAATGAGGTCCCCAAAGGGTGAATTTGGTGATGCTAGCCCACTATGCGGGATAGCGTCACTAAATTCACCCTCTGGGGACCTCATTCTGCAAATGACAGGCACACTAAACTCAGGCTCGTTTGGAATGAGAATGATAAATTCTAAAACATGAATAAACATATAGATACATGTATACACATAACAGTATGAATGACATTTCGGATAACTTAAAGGGACTCCCGACAATCGAATTTGGTTCACACAAAATGATATAAAAGTCTGTGAAACAACTATCATGAACAACAAGTATAGGAAAAAATGGATTGACTTTTGTTCTTAAAATTTGTATTATTAATGCCGCTCCAAATATGATATTTCGCATGTCTAAACCATTGTTATTTAAACATTATGGTTACAGTGGAAATACCAGTAAAAGTCCAATAAGTCCAATAATATACGATAGTTTAATCAAAACTTGAAGGTAAACATTGGAAAAGGTCCAAGTATTGAAAAATATTCTGAAAGTCATATTCGGACTAGAATATTTGAACTTCCTACATAATCAGCGATGTTTGTTGACAAATCACTGTTTTTTTGTTTACATAAAAAAATATTTCAACACTAAAAATTTCGCTATTGGAGAACTACCAATAATGAATATAACAACCAAGTTTATCTATTCTCCATGTTCTTCTTGGTGGTGATGTTTTTAGACTTTAATTTTTTTGCACATTTACCCACTACGAGTGCCACTGCGAGTGCCTTGTGTTCCTTTAAGTTCACTGGTATGATATCAAATGTCAAACCAATTTGGGAGTGTTCATGCTCACCACCTGTTTAGTTACAGAATAGATAGAAATAGTTAAACCATCTACTTATTTTGATTGAGTATAGAAATTAATATATAAGACTTCTAAAATAAATAATATGTGAATGGAAAATCTGAGAAATATTATGACATTATTTATGCATTATAATATGAGATACCATATTAAGTCAGTTGCAGTGGTCTCACAAATTGCACTCAACTCTCAATATTAATGATACACAATCCGAAATAACGATCCTAAATTACTTTGGCTTTGGGGTAAGAAAATATTTGATTTGAGTCGAGGAACCCACCCATCAAAGCTCAGAGTTATCAGATATCATTTTTTGAAATCTGTTTTTTTTTCACCACCTGAAATATTTGGCGGCTAAACAAATAATCAACGAGCCGACCGGCATACTCTCGATACCAAATTGCATTGAACAAAATGTTGATATATAACACATTTGGAAACTTTTATTCTAGAGATGACAGTGGTTAGCATTATTTTTTGGTTATTAATCAATTCTGATAACTAAAGCATCTGTTGAAGAAATGTTGTTGTTGGAATCGGATGATACAGGGACCATCAAATCGGATTGTGTACCTTTAGTGCAGTTTGATTTAACCCTTTCTATACTACCGGTAAATACTCATTGATGAGTAATTCCCTTCCATTGGTGGAAAACTGTTGTTTGTTGAACTTATTATCTGAACAACATGTTCATCAAGTTCAACAAACAACAATTTTCCACCAATGAATATGAATCCTTCTGCACTTGTATTATCTTTTTGTCTATTTGTTATCTGCTTTTATTACATGAACATCCCTCCAAATGAAAAATAGATAATTCTGATGTATACTTTTATGACTGATTGAAGAATCCATTCAGTAAAGAAAGGGTTAAAGCCATAGAAAACACCAAAGGTCAAACGTTGTGAAATACAACAAAATACCTTGAGAGTTAAATAGAGACTAATCACTTGATTGAACTGGTGATGTGAAATAATTCATGAGAGGTAGGGATGTTGTAATGCCCTAAGTAATCGACTCCCTAACCACAGCAGAATTATGGGTACCGTAACTTTTCCGGATTTAGTCGGAAATATGGCTTGTTGCCACTCTCGGAAAGCTCTCGGGGAGATCTTTCCGATGAATGGCAACAAGCCATATTTCCGACTAAATCCGGAAAAGTTACCCATAATTCTGCTGTGGTTAGGGAGTCGATTACTTAGGGCATTACTGTATGTTGTACAAACACGAGAGCGCAGCATTAAAGATCTTGTGGCTGTGCCTGAGGCCAGTGCCTCACATATATATAAGAGAATACAATGGCTTACAAAGTCAAGGTAAATATTGTTAGGACAATGCATTCTCTTATATATGCGAGTCTACCATAGGGATCCTTGCATATATAAGAGAATGCACTGGCTTACAAAGTCAAGGTAAATATTGTTAGGACAATGCATTCTCTTATATATGCGAGTCTTCCATAGGGAGCCTTGCATATATAAGAGAATGCACTGGCTCACAAAGTCAAGGTAAATTTTGTTAGGACAATGCATTCTCTTATATATGCGAGGCTCCCTATGGGCACAGGGTATTCACAAAATTTCAGGAAGCTCCAGTTATGGAAGGGTTAACTTCAACTGTGAAGTCGACAAGCCTTGAAATAGTGTGTCTGTCATTTGCAGAATGAGGTCCCCAGAGGGTGAATTTAGTGATGCTACCCCGCATAGCGGGCTAGCATCACCAAATTCACCCTCTGGGAACCTCATTCTGCTTACAACTCAGCAGAATGAGGTTCCCAGAGGGTGAATTTGGTGATGCTAACCCGCTATGTGGGGTAGCATCACTAAATTCTCCCTCTGGGGACCTCATTCTGCACAGGCACACTATTTCAAGGCTAGGAAGTCAACAATGGGATAAGCGGTCACAGAGTACAATCCTATAGGATAATTGTGTTGTCAATTAAAATGGATGAATGATTGTCTATAAAATGCATGAGCAGAATATACAATGGCATGGCTTCTGGATGACCTGCGTAAAATATACAAGCTTTATACGTCTTGCTAGTTTAGTTCTTTATCAAACTTGAATCTGGAAATTGTCATCAATGGTGTCTCTTGTTGGGCTTCCCCTTGTGATCGCTGTGTCTGACATGTTATCAGAATGTCTGTTTATCTGCTTATCCGGCATGGTCAGAAGATCAGATACAAAATGGACCTGAAATTGATCAAATTTGATGAAACTGTTGAAGAGATACAATAGTTGTTATAAACTAGCTATAAAAGCCACTCAACAAGCACCTTTTGAGTTTTTTTATTCCACCAGACCGAATAAAATGGTGGGTATCCACAGTCCATCTGTCCGAGCAGATACAGTAATGCTCTAAGTAATCGTCTAAGAAGTCGATTACTTAGAGCATTACTGTATCTCAATCACAGGTTGTTGGAATTCAATGAAATTTGGAATGGATATACATGTAGGCTATTAACCCAGGGTTTCCGCTAAGCCGGCTGCGGTTCCGTCCCACGGACACATTCCCCCCGTCGGTCGTTGCATGAAATCCCGCTCATATCCGCTCATACACAAATAAATGACGTTATTAACAAGACAGTCAATGACTGTGGGGTCGCTCACCAGACTGCAAAGACTGATAAGACTGGGACTCTGGAGACCACAACAGTCAGAACTTTTCATAATCACTTTAAAAGAAGTAGATATCTAAAGAGTTAAATCTAAAACAAAAAATTTGGAGTTATGTCCCTGGCCCCGCCCACATTTGACCCAGTGACCTGATTTGAACAAATCTGAACCCCAGTCACCCAAGGATCCTTCATACCAAATATGAACCCATATAGCCTGATGGTATTTGAGTAGAAGTCACTTTAAGAATACTATGGAGGGAAAGAGTTATGGCCCTGGCTTCGCAACTATTTCAAGTGAACTCATTTGAACAAATCTGAATGTGAGTCACCTAGGGAACATCCACACGAAATATGAAACCATTCGGTCTTATTGTTCTGAAGATGTTTAAAAGTATTACTATGGTGGGAAAGAGTTATGGCCCTGGCTTCGCAACTATTTGACCCAGTGACCGCATTTGAACAAATCTGAATGAGAATCACCTAGGGAACATCCACACCAAATATGAACCCATTTGGTCTTATGGTTCCAGAGGAGAAGATGTTCAAATAATTGTTGTCGGACGGATGGACGGACAGACGATGGACTGACGAGGAGTGATGACTATAGCTCCGCCGGAGCACAGGTAGGGTGGCTGGTTGATAATTAAATCTCTTATCTCTGCCCCTATTTGAACAAACGTGAATCCCCATCTATGAGATCCATTCATTTGGTAATTTCAGACATTAGATTTTAAGAGTTGAACTGAACTGATTTTCCTAAAATGACCCCAAATCTGAAAAAATCTAAACCCCAGTCACCGAAGGACCCTCCATACCAAACATAATCCAAAAAAGTCCAGATGGTTCTTGAGAAGAAATTATTTTAAGAATTACTATGGAAGGAAAGAGTTATGGCCCTGACTTCTCACCTATTTGACCTGATGAACTCATTTGAACAAATCTGAATGTGAGTCACCTGGGGGACATCCACACCTAAATATATAAACCCATTTGGTCTTTAATTTGTATCTGGAGAAGAAAACAATTGATGGACGGATAGAGACATAATGACAGATGGATGGATGGGAGAACAGTCTGACATAGAGACTGACAAATTCAATCCAATATACCCCCCAAGTTTTCTTTGCAAAATAAGGGTATAATGAGTTCAACTGGATACTGGTGGTTAAGAACATAATATTCGAACAGACAAGCCTGAACATAGTGTCTGACATTTGCAGAATGAGGTCCCCAAAGGGTGAATTTAATGACACAATCCTGCAATGCGGGCTAGCATCACCATATTCACCCTCTGGGGACCTCATTCTGTGTAGGCCTCAACTGCTATGGGAGACATAGCATTAGATTGAAGTTCTCCAGTTAAAGTTGGTGATGTGCACCCATTGGGCACCTCAATTATGCATTTTATATTCACAAATTAGGGGATATAGAAACTAAACAGAAGGGCTAAAGTAAGTAAAATGTCAATTTAAGTGCCTATATACTTCCCAGAAGATGAGGACTAAGCAGAATGAGGACACTGGCTAGTGTATTTGGTGATGCTAGACTGCTGTGCAGGGTAGCATAACTAAATTCACCCTCTGGGGACCTCATTCTGCAAATGCCAGATAGAAGACAAATTTAATCCAATATATACCCCCCCCCATATTAGTCGTATGATTTCATCTGGATAAGTGGTGATTAAAACAATAATATGAAATGGCCAAACCTGAATTTAGTATGTCTGACATTTGCAGAATTAGGTCCCAAAAATGTGGATTTAATGACAATATTCTGTAAGGCAGGCTAGCATCACCAAATTCATCCTCAATCTGATTAGGCCTTAATGGCCAATAAAACCAAGGAACAGATTGAAGTCCTACAGTTGAAGTTGGTGATACACACCCATTGAGCACCTCAATTATGCATTTTATCTTCTGCAAATTAGGGGGACATTGAAACTGAACAGGTGGAAAAAAGTGACTAAATCAATGAAGTCCTACAGTTGAAGTTGGTGATACACACCCATTGAGCACCTCAATTATGCATTTTATCTTCTGCAAATTAGGGGGACATTGAAACTGAACAGGTGGAAAAAGTGACTAAATCAAACTGTCAATTTGATACTTAGGATACTTCCCAGAAGATGAGGACTAAGCAGAATTAGGTCCCTGGCGGGTGTATTTTGTGATGCTAGCATGCTGTATGGGGTAGCAACACTAAATTCACCATCTGGGGACCTCACTATGTAAATGTCAGACACACTATTTCCAGACTTGAAGAAATCAAAGCCATTCACAGTATCATTGAATGTCAGTCATCACCTAACAATGGAAGCACCAGTTTGTTGTTAAATTGCTACAGAGATGTTTAGATTAGAATAATACATGTCATCTGGCCAGTTTATATAATTAAAGACCTGTACCTTTACAGATATATATGCCTCTGTGAAGAGGTATTAAATTGAGAAGTGATATGGCTTGGAAGGGATGTTGGTTGATGGCAGGGTTGGCCCTGGGCCATGTGGGAGGGGGTGGGTGGGGGAGGGTGGAATGTTTCCACAATTTCATTAAAGAGTAAAGTTTCATAACTCTGCAGATGTTATATACATGTATAATGGTGTCACTTTTTTTCCAAATTTTAAAACATGTTTAAAAAAAGATTGTCCCAGAAGATGAGGCCTAAGCAGAATAAGGTAATTGATGGTGTATTTGGTGATGCTAGCCTGCTGTATGGGGTAGCAACACTAAATTCACCATCTGGGGACTTCATTCTGCAAATGTCAGACACACTATGTCCAGGCTTGGAGAAATGAACAATGGACTATTCCTTGTAGACTCTGGTAGAATAGTTGTTTAGCTAATGTCATGTCTTGTAATGACAGATGGTAAACTGGTCTGAAGCAAGCAGTCTTCAGCAAGAGTATTGGGTGACCACACTATACTAATTGGCTTTTTCAATAATACATGCTTCAGTGTTCTCTTAAAAATTAATAGTGCATAGCAAAGAGGTGTGAATTATAAAGGGCCATAACTCTGTTAAAATATATCGGATCAAACCCATATTTTAACTTGATCTGTATATAAGTGTCAAAAATTCATATACCAAATTTGGTGTTGATCAGATGAAAAATGTTTGAGTAATCCTGTCTTGGATGAATTCTATATCAAAACAAGAGTCGAAGGGGTTAAATAAACAATACCAAAATCCATACAGATGAAGAACATGCTAAGAAAAATCTAGGTAAGAAATATGAGGCTGTGATGTGTCCTAAACAAAAATTAAAGGTCAAAATGCAAAAATTATATTTTTTGTTTTTAAAGTTATGTCCCTGGCTCTGCCCCTATTTGACCCAGTGACCCCATTTGAACAAATCTGAACCCCAGTCACCCAAGGTATCTCTGTACCAAATATAAGCTAAATCGGCAAAATATTTTTTTAGAAGAAGTCATTGTAAGAATTACTATGAGTTATGGCCCTGGTTTCTCAACTAATTGACCAGGTGACCTCATTTGAACAAATCTGAACACCAGTGACCCAAGGACCCTCCATACCAAATATTAGCTAAATCGGCCCAATGGTTTTGAACAAGAAGTCGTTGTAAGAATTACTATGGAGGAATAGAGTTATGGCCCTGGCTTCGCAACTATTTGACCCACTGACCTCATTTGAACAAATCTGAATGGGAGTCACTTAGGGAACATCCACACCAAATATTAAACCATTCCGTCCAATGGAATCAGAGAAGATGTTCAAAGAATTGTTGACGGATGGACGGACGGACGGACGGACGACGGACGAGGAGTGATGAATATAGCTCCACCGGAGACTTCATCTCAGGTGAGCTAAAAACTGTTTCAGTCTTGTCTGTGTCAACAGGCTATATATCTACACTTATTTTCATTAATATTGACAAAATGAAATCGACACAGTCCGTCTCCCGAAAAAACAATGAGAAAGAGCATGTCAAATAGCGACATTAGATACAGCGTAATACATGTCGCGGCAACATCAAAGAATGCCGGACTGTTGAGTGCGGATATTTTTGTGCACGGGATTCCATGGATGAAACTATTCATGCTCGAAGACCCCGTGCTATCGTACGATTACGACCCCGTGCTATCGTACGATTACATAATTGGAACAAAGAACACCCAATTGCTGAGTCAGGGATATTTTTATGCACAGGATTTTCGTGGATGAAACTACTCAATGTTGATCATTTATCTTATTGCTGTATTACCGTTTTTGAGTTTGATGTACCGGTAAGTAGGCTTGCGCCGATTTTGGATTATCAAAATCGATTAATCAGTGGCTATAATCGACGATTAATCAATTTTTCTACCCATGAAATTAAATCTCAAATAGAGATTTAATTTGTAGTAAATAGATGCCAAAAAAGAGACTATTAAGAGGTGCGTCTGGTAAGTGTAAGATGGTAAGTGTAAGATGGTAAGTATAACTCCCATATTACGGGCACCACACATCGGAAATGAAGGGCATTAGTTCTGAGAATTTGCTCCCATATAAATTCAAATGCCTCTATTAAACAATAAAAACAAAATAATTACTCGTAGTTTATGAACTTTATGTAAGCACTAAGCAGATTCAGAAATCATTTTGATTAAACAAATTGAACGAAAAAATCGGAAAAATACTCCCAACTCTCGTCGGGCCACGTGCTTCGTGAGACTGTTCGTGAATTTGGGATCGTGCATTGATTGAATTTGAAGTTCGGGATCGTGCCTTAATTCAAAGTCGGGAATCTCTCAATTCATTCGATTGTCAATATTCTTATTTAAGAATACGAGTTTGTCCACGGAGTATACACATGCGTCGGCACATTAAATGAAAACCGCCGTGACGTGAAACCAAGACGGAACTAGATTACTCTGTCGGCCCGACCTCAAAAAACGCCGCAACTGAAAGTTACATTGTCACAAATGTGTGCATGGGTGGGTTTCTGGGTTAGATTAGTGCTGTAAATACGGTGCAAAATATTGCCTCTTAAGTTGAGATAAGTTCTTTGCAAATACGCTGCATGCCAGCGTTCTTGTGTTGTTGTATAATATGCATTGTTATTTGAACTAAAAAAGTCTATTTTCATTTTGAAAATCGATTAATCGGCACCACTGACGATTGTTCGATTATTCCCAAAATCACGGCAAGTCTACCAGTAAGCGAAGTTCCTGAAAAATACATGTGATTCTCTACGTGTTGATTATTATGCGTATATTGCCATGCGTACTTAACAAAATCCCAAAGTGATTTATTTCACAATAATACGGAACCTGTCCCAAATCAGTCTTTATAGCGGGAATTCATAGTGCATGAGAACACTATTCATCTGAGCCATATTACATGCATGGAGGATAAACACGACCACATACCCCCCCCCCCCCCCCCCCCCCCAATATGGAGATAAAGTCAAAGTAAGGTCAAAAATAGTTTTGTTGTCCCGCCTGGGTCCCCAAGCACAATAATCAACGACGCGCATGTTCACATTTCCCGCCAAAAACTCAATTATATTTTATAACACGTTGGCTAAAACTATGTTCTATAGCTGCGGTCATCAGTTGTTGGACTAATACAGACTATTGAATAAGCTACGCGTTCCGGGTAAAAGATTTCGCTACCATTCGTATTTCGCCGCTATAAATATCTCCTACAGACAAACCCTGCAGTATGACGTCACCGCGCACAAATAGTTTTACGATTGACAGAACATATAATCCTGTCAGTTTCATTTTCACTGACGCTACTTGAAATTCTAAGAAATAGTTTATTCAATTCTCCATGCTAGGTATTATTGCTCAATGCGTAGATGCTTTTTAGTGTTTAGATTCATTATATATACCTGTTGGAATCTTATTGTAAGTTATAAATTTGTAAACACTGTATTAAACTCGTTCATTTATATAGTCTTCAATCAGACGGCAGTCTTACGTACGTAATTCTACTTGTTTCGTTCATTCAACTTGTGGTTGACTCATTGCCAGTTGTTTTGTTTGTTTAAAAATAATTATGTTTATAAAGAGCTTAACCTATATTAATTTGTTGTCCCCCCGACAATTGGGGGACTATTAAAATAGCCAGTGTCCGTCCATGCAGAAAGTTTCCGGATGCGAACTTTGTTTTGACCTATGGATCAAAACCAAATTTGGTATGTGAGTTTATCAGCTCAAAACACAGATCAAGTTCGAATATAGGTTCGGTCCACCCATTTTTGCCAGAGTTGTGGCTCTTTTCGACTTAATCTGTGCATCCATCCAATTGGAAAGTTTCCGGATGATAACTTGATTTTTTATCAGATCGAAACTAAATTTGGTATGTGAGTTTATGAGCTCAAAATACAGATCAAGTTCGAATATGGGTTTGGTCTGCCCATTTTTACCAGAGTTATGGCCCCTTTTCGACTTAGGATTTTGTCGTTTTGAGGTTTCTGGATGATAACATTAGTTTGTGTGATAGGATCTGAACCAAATTTGTTAGGTCGGGTTATCAGCTCCAAATACAGGTCATGTTCAAATATGGGTTCAGTCCGACCATTTTTCCTGGAGTTATGGTTCTTGTTGACTTAGAATTTGCCAATTATTTTGGTTTCCGGATGATAACTTCAGTTTTTGTATCTGATTGTTAATAAATTTGGTATGTGGATTAACCACATGAAGATACAGGAAAATTTCAAATTTGGGTCTTGTCCACCCTTTTGGCACATTTATGGGTCTTGTCGACTTAAAATTTGCTGAATTTCGACATAGTTAAAAAAAAAGCTATCCTTACTAAAAAGCCACCTTTTTGGGGGGACACCTGTTCAGCGACCGTTTATTTTAATTTAATTTTATCTTATATCGCCATCTACAAAGGGGTAATGTTCCAAGAATAAAACAATTTTTTACTTACTATCAGAACAGCAATGACAAATCCTAAAAGAGCACCCCCTAGGACATCACTCCAATGATGCTTGTAGTCGCTTATCCGAGACAGAGCTGTGTACATCGCCAGATAGAAACTAATCAGCTGGAGTAGAGGACGCACGAGCCATGCTTTCCTCCATCGAAATCTCTTCTGCACATAAACCTAAAATGCACAAAACTGTTATAGTTTAACCCTTTACCCAACAAAACGGCCAAAAACGTCCAAATAAAGCTTCAACAGCCTTAAATATCTTCGGTCTGTCTCAATAACACCATACAAATATGGATATCATTGGAACCGGTTCATTGACCACATTGTGATGGTTACAGTTATGCCCTGTGCCAATGCATTCTCTTATATATGCGAGTCGACCACTTTTTACCATTTTTTCTTACATTCTTTAACAATTTTATAATTTTTTCTTACATTTTTTAACAATTTTTATAATATTTTTCTACATTCTTTGACAATTTTATCATTTTTAATATGTGTTAAGCCAATGCATTCTCTTATATATGCGAGGCGACCTATGGTCGACTCGCATATATAAGAGAATGCATTGGCACAGGGCCGTTCCGTTGGGTAAAAGGTTAAGTAGTGTTGAGACGACTGTGATGCTTTGGTCCGTTGTGTTAGTATGTTGCGATTCACATGGGTACATTGCGTTACATAATGCAGAGCTTCCAATTTCAGCTAAGTAGTTTGATATTGGAATAAATGCATATATCGCAAATCAATATATCTGTCATAAATGAATTCTACGATAATGTGAAACCTCTCAAATCCCAGCAACTAAAACTTTATTGACATAGATGAAAGTCAAATTTCCTTCCTCTCCCCTCGCAGACAGCTGCCATCTTTTATCAGTTGAAAACAAGAAAAAACATGATGCATGCACTTAATTACCTTAAAAGGTATGCATTACTGCTTGTGTTGCGTTGAAAATAGAATCTCTCCGAAACGCGTGTTGACAGTATAATGCAACGGACGCATTGCAGCTGAATGAATGCCTCAGCATTATTGTCTGTATTTCAATTTTAAAAAACATACTCAACGAATTCATCTGAACATTCCTTTATTACATTATTATTTATATCAAGAAAATGGAAAGAGGTAATTCAGTACAATTAAGGCAGATGGGGACATTGTCACACAAGGCATCGATCACATGTGTAGCAGCTTTTCAAATCGTTCACAAATGTAGCCAGCTTTTCAAATTATATTGTTTCATGACACAATATGTGATGTCATCACGTGAACAGGCGACTAAAATGACGACATCATGCTCCAAAACTGAGTTCTTTTATTAGGTTATAGGAATAGAACTCGAGCAATTTAGCGATCATAGATGTGTGGCAATAGAAAATAACTCTATCAAATGACATAATCATTTTCTCTGATAAATGTAGTAATCCTCAAGTCAAGATTCGAAAATTCAATTTTATTGAATTTTTTTCAATTATTCTATGTAAAATTCAATAAAAAAATTTGCAGATCAAAATTGAACAGATAATAAAATATAATTCTGAACTTACAATAAGGAAGACCATGGTATATGTGGCCATCGATGCATGTCCAGATGGAAAGGAAACCCTGAAAAAAATAAACATTTTAATTGAGAGACAAGTCACATGTATTAACTCTGACCTTTTGATTTGAATGTGACAAACAGTGTTGCCACATGGTTTACTTGGGCACAAGCCTAAGTATAATTTTCCAAAGGGTTTATGTCAAAATGACCTATACACAATTCAGGGTTTCCGTTACTATGGCTCAACGTCCGTGGAACGGCCTCATTCCCCTCGCATCTAGTGACGTTTTATACAGTGCAATACACATAAGAAAATGTTGCGGTAACATCAAAGAATGCCGGACTGCTGAGTATGGATATTTTGTGCATGGGATTTCTGTGGATGAAACTACTCACACTCAGAGATCCCTTGCAAAATATATCCCCCCAATATAGAAATAAAGTCAAAGTAAGGTCAATAATAGTTTCGTTATCCCGAGTGGGGCCCCAAGCACAAATGTATAAACAATGACGCACGTGTTCACATTTCCCGCCAAAACTCAATTATATTTCACAACACAGGGGCTAAAGTTCTGTTCCATGCCAGTGATCCTCACTACAGTTGTTGGACTAATGCAGATTATTGAACAAGCTACGTGTTCCGAGTTGGAACGATTTCGCTACCATTCATATTACGCGGCTGTAAATATATTCTGAAGTATGACGTCACAGCGCACAAATAATTTTAGGATTGACTGAATAATAATATCCTTTCGGTTTCATTTTCACGGAAGCTACCTGTTGAAATTTTTGGAAATAGTTAATTCAATTCTCCTTGCTAGGTATTATTGGTCAATGCATAGACGCTTTTAGTGTTTAATTATACCTGTCGGAATCTTATAAATTTGTAAACACTGTAACTGGTAGCTTGTTCATTTATTTAGTCTTCAATCAGACGGCGGTCTCACGTGCATAATATCGTGATCACTGCTCTGGGTACCATCCACAGAATTAATGCACCCACGGAAATGATCAACTTGCGTAATATACGTAGCTTTGGATTGCTTTGTGAGTATCTCAGGTGCAAGGAAATTACCACTTTTCAGTGATAAATACCAAAATTTTCTCCTGACAAGACAAACAATGGTCGCCCTGTCGCGTTATCTGTTTCCCTAATACGGCTGAAATACGGACTCATTTATTTTCCCCTGGCGGAAACCCTGCAATTTGCTGATTGGGTATGTAAATGTAATTCTGAAATTGAGTAGGTCAAAATAATTGGAGAATCTCAGAAGCTTAAATCACCAAATAATCAATATTTAAAGGATGTCTTAGCCATTTTTTGTATTTGTTTCAGTTTGTTTTGGTGTATTTCCTACTATGTTGGAGTTAAATGCAAGCCTGCAAATAGCGTGTCTGTCATTTGCAGAATGAGGTCCCCAGAGGGTGAATTTAGTGACGCTACCCCCGCATAGCGGGCTAGCATCACTAAATTCACCCTCTGGGGACCTCATTCTGCTTAGGCCCTCAACTGCTATGGCAGACCTAGGATCAAATTGAAGTTCCCCAGTTGAAGTTGGTGATGTTCACCCATTGGGCGCCTCGATTATGGATTTTATCATCTGCAAATTAGGGGATATAGAAACTTCCCAGATGGAAAAACGTAACTAAAAACAATGTTAATTTGATACCATAGATACTTCCCAGAAGATGAGGCCTAAGCAGATTGAGGTCCCCAGAGGGTGAATTTAGTGATGCTAGCCCGCTATGCGGGATAGCGTCACTAAATTCACCCTCTGGGGACCTCATTCTGCAAATGACAGACACACTATTTGCAGGCTTGGTTAAATGTGGGATCTACTTGCTGCTTTTTTGTCCAGAAATTAATTAACAGACTGAGAAATATACAAGAAATATGTACAAGATTAATACCATCAACCGCAGTCATGACAGTGGTTGTACTGACCAGACGTCATATATAAAAACATTTCAGGAGGTTGATCCGGGAGATTGGGGATATCATTGTTGTATAATATGCTAGAAACATCGTTGTTTAATAGAAAAAAATAGAGATATCTCAACCTGTCATCCCTTCATCAGTGTTAAATCTACTAAGATTAGTATGGTGTCCTGTTTCCGCCACATATTTTTTTCGCTTACTTCGCTTCATTCATTTGTTTTTTTCACTTGCTTCGATTCCTTCGCGGCTAAGCAAGCGAAATAATCTCAATTATTATAGGAAGCGAAAAAATCAAACAAAGCAATTGAAAAAATCAAACGACGAAAGCGAAAAAACATCATTGTTATTTCGCTTGCTTCGTTTGCTTTTTTCGCGTCCTTCGGTTCCTTCATGTGACATTTTGTTGTTTTTTCATTTTCGGCAGTTCCTTCACTTGCTTTGCGAAGTATCCGAAGCAAGCGAAGTAACTGCCGAAACCCAACAACAACAACCAAGAACCAAGAAAAACTGTGCTGTTTAGGTGACCTTTTGTCTGACAGTCTGTTTTGGCTTTGTCTAGTGTAAATGCATACATGTACATGTCAGAAGAAAACAGACAAAAGAAATATATATATGTCCAAAATATTGACCAGAAATAGAAGAGATACGCTCATGCAATCATAGTTACATTGTCAAGGCAGATGGATGAACAGACAAACAATCTGATACCAATATCCCACCTCCCCAACCCCAGGGGGTACAATGCAGATGGTAACATCGTTACCTGCAAGGTTCCTATGGTCGGTGGCCAAATTGGCCAATTTTTCGAAAATGGCCACAGAAAAGGCCAAAAAGTTTCAAGACTATATTCAGCAATTTGTTAACAGGTAATCAGAAGTTGCTCGCTCGTGTATGGATAACACTTCTAACAATGCTTACTATAATATCAAAACAATGATGATAACTGCCTGAACATTGTCCATTCTAAATCAAGTGACAATACTATTGATATATGTTACCAGCTGGACCTATTTATGTTGATATATGTTACCAGCTGGACCTATTTATGTTGATACACGTTACCAACTGGACCTATATGTTACCAGCTGGACATATTTATGTTGATATAAGTTACTAGCTGGACCTATTTATGTTGATATATGATACCAGCTGGACATATTTATGTTGATATACGTTATCAGCTGGACCTATTTATGTTAACTTAATATACATTACCAGCTGGACCTATTTTAGTTTCCATTGTCATTTTTATTCAACTTGAAATTATCAGTTGTTTCTGTGCATGTGTTTAATATTTTTGCTTTAGGATAAATTTGGGATAGCTCAGTTGGTGGTTTGGGGCCGACCTCTGAGCTTCATCTTCGATGCGGTCGAAGGTTCGAATCTGACATGGTATCGGTCGGACTTTGTGTCACGGTCTGCATTCCTAGTACCATGGGCATCACACATCAACCATCGATGCCATGATCAGCGCTCTGAGAACGATTCCAGAAGCAAAAGAATCTCAGACAAAATTTGAAAACAATATGTACATGTAGGTACTGGGTGAATATCGTACATCCGCTCCTTTCATAATGTCATGGCCAGGGATGACACTGCCTGTGACCAGGACAAATAGGGCAAACTTGACTGGTGGTGGATCTACTCTATCCATGCGCAAGATTTTAGATAATTTCATTGAAGTGCTGGTTAATTTTAATCAGCAAAAATGTAGACCATGGAAATAAAATTGAGATCTGCCGCAGCTCTGAAACATTTATGGTACCACATAATACTTAAGACTAAAACGAAAGCACTGCGTGAAATTTTTAACAAGTTTCATGTCAAGATAATGCAATATACCTTTTCCAGACATTCCATTTCCTATTCAAGAATTCCGATAAATACATAAAGGCTGATTTTTTATTGGGACACAAACATCGTATTCAAAGTTTTATTTTGTTATGACATCAATGAGTCATTCTGTGACATATAATGCTCGTAGAAAGGTAGTATGCGTTTTACACGGTTGCGTACGTTGTGTTATAATGTATATAATAAATTAATTCTATGATAATGTAAAAACTGTCAAATCCCAACAACTATCACGTTATAAACTTATCAACGTAAATACAAGTTGATTTTCCTTCACTTCAAAGACAGCCGCCATCTTTTATCAACTGAAAGCAAGAAACGTCATGACGCACAATAGCTAATTGCCATATAAGGTATGTGTTAAGCCTAATGTTGCATTGAAAATAAAATTGTGTGCATTAAAGAATACAGCATAATTCCTTAGTGTAATATTGTCTGTAATCCAATTTCAACTGCCTCTTTTGAACATTACTTAATATGCCACGTCCCCAACCCCCGAGGGGCACAATGAAGATGATGACATCATTCAGCCCTGACAATATGGTGCTGGACATTTGCAGAATGAGGTCCCCAGAGGGTGGATTTAGGGACATTACCCCGCACAGTGGGCTAGCGCCACTAAATTCACCCACTGGGGACCTCATTTTGCTTATGCCTCATCTTCTCTGTAAAGTATCTATATTATCAAGTTACTAACAAGTTTTTTAGTTTCATTAGAAACTTTTTCAAAAAAATTCTATTTCTTTTTTAGTTTATTTTCTCTATATCCCCAAATTGGCAGATGACACATTGCATAATCGAGGTACCCATTGGCCATTGGGTGCACGTCATAATATTCACCATCTGCATCTACGACTCCCACAGAATATGAGATCATGAGGTCCCCAGAGCATGAATTTTTATGACGTTAGCCCACTGTGCTGGTTAGAATCACTAAATTCACCCTCTGGGGACCTCATTTTGCAAATGTTCAGCACCATATTCTCAGTCCTGACATTGTTACCTCGCTTCTCTGATGAGCTTTGCATCCTCGTTGCGACACACAACATCCTCTACAAATCCAGCACAGTTCAGTTTTGAAAGATCAGGATCACAGACAGTTAAAAAGTGCGGCCGCAAACGACCGACAACTATTTTCGTAATGTCTACGGTCAACTGTGTGGTCACTACACCAAAGAGAAATGCTGATAACATTCTGAGGTAGACTTTTGACACAAACGGCCTTGGAAGACTCCTTTCGGCACATAATCCTTTCTGACTTCTTGAAAGTTTGTTGCCTTCACCTATAATGATCTAAACAGAGGGAGAAGAAGCAAAGTTTAATACTGGTCCAAGTTTCCCTCGACATAAATAACCAGCTAGTGAAATCAGTCGGGATAATACCGACTTACATCAAAATATCATTACGTGACACTTCTATATTGGACTTTACACCCAGATCCAGCAGTGGAATTTTTCGTCAATTTTAATTGACTTCATCATACAAATCAATACAAAATGGTATATTTAATAAACCTTTCAGTGCCAAGTCCGATTTTTGTATCAACCCATATTTCCTTGATCATTTTTTCAAATTTATTGATTATAATAATGTGGTACATAAATGGAAAGAGCTCTCGCTGGGATCTTTCCGATGAATGGCAACAAGCCATATTTCCGACTAAATCCTGAAAAATTACCCATAATTCTGCTGTGGTTATGGCGTCGATTAAATATGGCATTACTATAATTGGAACTCCAAACAGCCATGAACCTTTAATCCTTTCTACAATAAATGGATTCTCCAACTCAGATATAAAAGTATACATTGGAGTGGTCTATTATTCATCTCCAGGGGGTTTTCATGAAATATTAGTAGATGACAGATAATACAAGAACAGAAGGATAATTATTTATTGGCAAATAATAAGTTAAAAAAAAACTGTTGAACTTATTATCTGAACATTTCCTGAATGAATTACTCATCAATGTGTATTTAGTATAGAAAAGGGTTAAAGATCCACAGTCTGATTTCACGAAATAAATCAGAATTTCCTAAACCGATATTCTGGTTAATAGGCAAAATAATGATTGCAATCAGCACGGTGACGCGTTATGCAGTAGGTCCCTAGATTTGCGTAGGTCTCCGTAGGTCACTCAATTCGCGTAGGTCCCCGCAGTAATGCAATATATAGTAGGTCTACATGATTTATTGACTGATAAAATGGAATGATACCACTAAATGATCATGTTAAATGTTACTTTGCATATTTTTTTTTATAATTAATTTCCCAAATCTGAAGGGTTTGTTTGCTTAGTGATACTTGACTAGAGGATGAAGCCTAACTAAATTTACGTGATTTCTGATCAGGAAAATAAGAGGATTATCTTGCTGGCTTCGGGATAAGATTAACTGGAGGATAACTGGATATATTTTTGCATTTATTTAGGTTCCCGTAGTAATGCAAGAGTACATGCTTTCAAATTTTACAATTAATCAACACCTGTTGATTAAACGCGCCTACTGTTGATTAAACTTCGCAGAGTGGATTAAAAATTCGCCATACAATTTGAACGGAAAATTGTTTATCCATAGCATTGTAAAAATCGTGGCATAAACAGAGTGGATTAAACTTCCTCCATATACAATTTGAACGGAAAAGCGTTTATCCATCGCATTTTGTTTCTGAATAAAAAATGTTTCTGAAGCATAATTTGAATAATTATTATCCGGCTAATTAAGTGATCGTGTTTTGATTGGACATATATTTTTCTAATGGTCATCTCTGCGTTCTGATTGGTCAAATAGTAATGTCGAGTTTTGTGCAGAAGAAATTCGGAAATTATTTATTTGATTTTGTAATTATTTCCATTAATTTTAATTTTAATTCTAATTAACAAATTATAGCGTTCTGTATTGGTATATTACTACCACCATTTGTAATACTTTTATTTTAATAACATGTCATATACAGTCTCAACAACTCCAATAAAAATTAATTATTTAAAGTTACCATCGGATCGGTATTGGTGTATATTTAAATGAGATATTGAGTAGGATGGCGGATACTATATTAATTCGTTTTCCCATTTTATTATTGTGAATTATTTAGTATACTTAATTAGTATTCTCGATCAGTATTGATAACGATAGACTGCAACAGACAACGGGCGGACATAGGCTTGTTTTAACTGCGACGAAATTGTACAGCGAAAACATCATCCATTCCAAAAATCCCAAGGATCGGCGAGTAATCATAATGCTATCTACAGGCAATCTAAAATATCACATCCCATATCAAGAAAATAAATAAATATAACTTGCCTTGTACCATGAAAACTATTTTTTTTTATACCATTGCTTGTGCTTCATTTTTTTGTCCTGTCATTTACATATTATGTTATAAACGTTTTGTTGCATGTTTTGATATTCAATAAACTATGAAAATTATCAAATTCTCCTAGCTAACGCATCCATGCCCACTCACCTATAGTGATGAATCGAGAAATCTGATAATCCTCTTATTTTCTGCTCCAAAAGCCACACAAATCAATGCAAAAATACAATCAGTTATCCTCCAGTTAATATCTTATCCCGAAGCCAGCAAGATAATCCTCTTATTTTCCCGATCAGAAATCACGTAATTTTAGTTAGGCTTCATCCTCTAGTCTAAGTATCACTTAGCAAACAAACCCATCAGATTTGGGAAAATTAATTATAAAAAAAATATGCAAAGTAACATCTAACATGATCATTTAGTGGTATCAATCCATTTTATCAGTCAATAAATCATGTAGACCTACTATATATTGCATTACTGCGGGGACCTACGCGAATTCAGTGACCTACGGAGACCTACGCAAATCTAGGGACCTACTGCATAACGCAGTACCCCAATCAGCATCATCCGTATGACACGGGCGTCGCGAAAATCCACAAAATCATCCATAAGTAATACGTCCAAAATTATCACAAAAGCTCATAGAATTACATTTATTATCTACCGCTTTCAGGCAACAGAAGAGTGGATGCTGTTATAAGAGGCGATCAATGAATTTTTGCTTGGCTGACAAAAATTCAAAACGTGTTAAAAGTTCCTCTTTTGAAAGTCGATATCTGGCCATCAAGACATATTATAGATGGGCTCAAGGGTTCGATCTAATTATGTTATGGTATAGAACACACACAGATGGCGCTTTTACATGTATGGTGTAAAATCAGACAGCGCATCTTAACCCTTTACCCAACAAAACGGCCAAAAACGCTCAAATAAAGCTTCAACAGCCTAAAATATCTTCGGTCTGTCTCAATAACACCATACAAATATGGATATCATTGGAACCGGTTCATTGACCACATTGTGATGGTTACAGTTATGCTCTGTGCCAATGCATTCTCTTATATATGCGAGTCGACCATAGGTCGCCTCACATATATAAGAGAATGCATTGGCCTAAAAAAATCTTTTTTTAACACTTTTTACCTTTTTTTCTTTCATTCTTTAACAATTTTATAATATTTTCTTACATTTTTTAACAATTTTTATAATATTTTTCTACATTCTTTGACAATTTTATCATTGTTAATATGTGTTAAGCCAATGCATTCTCTTATATATGCGAGGCGACCTATGGTCGACTCGCATATATAAGAGAATGCATTGGCACAGGGCCGTTCTGTTGGGTAAAGGGTTAAAACATACTAGACTTACGCATACTGCAGGAAGAAGGACACCAACAACGCCAACGACCCACACTGGAATGGTGTCTTCTTTATAGGGATGCATAAGACTTTCATCATAACAGAAAAATCCTCTTTTAAATGGAGATGCTGCGAAGTTGAGAATAAGCACTGGGATGCCAGCTGAAAAGAGTTCCATTATATATGAGAATAAGTATTAGGATACCAGCTGAAAATAGTTCCATTATACATGTATATGAGAATAAGCACTAGGATGCCAGCTGAAAATAGTCCCATTAATGGCCATTGTACATGTATATGGGAATAATGAATGGGATGCCCGCTGACAATAGTAACATTATACATGTACATGTATATTATAATATGAGAATAAGGAGCCAGTTGAAAATAGTTCCATTATATATGAAATAAGCATTGGGATGCCAGCTGAAAATAGTTCCATTATATATGAGAATAAACATTGGGATGCTAGCTGAAAATAGTTCCATTATATATGAGAATAAGTATTAGGATGCTAGCTGAATGTAGTTCCATTGTATATGAGAATAAACATTGGGATGCCAGCTGAAAATAGTTCCATTATATATGAGAATAAGTATTAGGATGACAGCTGAATATAGTTCCATTATACATGTATATGAGAATAATGAATGGGATGTCAGCTGACAATAGTACCATTATACATGTACATGTATATTATAATATGAGAATAAGGAGCCAGTTGAAAATAGTTCCATTATATATGAAATAAGCATTGGGATGCCAGCTGAATATGGTTCCATTATATATGAGAATAAGTATTAGGATGCTAGCTGAATATAGTTCCATTGTATATGAGAATAAACATTGGGATGCCAGCTGAAAATAGTTCCATTATATATGAGAATAAACATTGGGATGCTAGCTGAAAATAGTCCCATTATATATGAGAATAAGTATTAGGATGCCCGTTGAATATAGTTCCATTGTATATGAGAATAAACATTGGGATGCCAGCTGAAAATAGTTCCATTATATATGAGAACAAGAGGTACGCTGTCGCGTGGCATTTGCCCCCGACCAGAGCAATTCGGATTAAGCATGGACGGTATCACCATACCAAATATCAGCTAAATCTGCCCAGCGGTTGCTGAACAATAATGGAAAATGTTTGTACGGACGGACAAAATTAAATTTTCTAAGTAAAAAAAGGGCCATAACTCTGGTAAAAATGGGTGGACGAAACCCGCGCTATGCCTGTAGCTGTTCCCCCATGCTGCTCTATCATCATACCAAATAACAGCAGCTAAATCTGCCAAGCGGATGCTGAACAATGATGCAAAATGTTTGTACGTACGGACGGATTTCTAAGTTGAAAAAAGGGCCATAACTCTGGCAAAAATCATCAGATCATACCCAAATTCGCACTTGACATGTATTTTCATATAACGGATCCACAAAAATACGGGATTTGCAATCGTACCACCAAAGCTCACGCTATCATCTGGAAACCCAAAAAACAAGAGAAAAATTGAATTTTCTAAGTAAATAAATGGCTATAACTCTGGTGAAAATGGGTTGACGAAACCCGCACTACATTGTATGCATATAGCTGTTCCCCATGCTACTCTATCACCATACCATATCAGCTAAATCTGCCCAGCGGTTGCTGAACAATAATGGAAAATGTTTGTACGGACGGACGGACGTACGGACGGATGGAGACGTCGACTATATACCCGCCGACTTCAAGTCGGGGGCATACACTTCAAGTCGGGGGCATAATAAGTATTAGGATGCCAGCTGAAAATAGTTTCATTATATATGAGAATAATGACTGGGATGCCAGCTGAAATAATTTAATTATATATGAGAATAAGTATTAGGATGCCAGCTGAATATAGTTCCATCATATATGAGAACAAAAGGTCAGCCGACCAGTGTCCCCTGAAAACGTGGCAAGTCGACGCCGCTTTGTTAAAGAAATAAAAAAAAATGTTGAAATGTTCTAAGTCGAAAAGGTTAATAATTCCGTAAAGAATTTTTTTTTTCGTCATCTATATTCATGTTGCACATCTCCAATATGTGGGTAACAATACTCCGAAGTTTGAAATATCTACGATCAAAACTGTAGGAGGAGTTGATTACACCATGAAGGTACCTTCATACAGAAAATTATAAAAAACATTTTTCAAAGTAGAAAGTCCCATAACTCTGGGAAAAATCATTGGATCAAACTCAAATTCGAACTTGACCTGTATTTTGATATGAACGACCCACAAAAAAACAGAATTTCCATTAAACAATCCAAACTTGAGTTATCATCCGGAAACCAGAGAAAAACAAGTAAAATTGAATTTTCTAAGTCGAAAAGCCCATAACTCTGAGAAAAATCATCGGATCAAACTCAAATTCAAACATGACCTGTATTTTGACATCAATGACTCTCAAATAAACGGAATTTTTAATTGAACAGTCCAAACTTGAGTTATCACCTGGAAACCAAAGAAAAAAGAAGCAAAATAGAATTTTCTAAGTCGAAAAAAGTCCATAACTCTAGGAAAAATCATCGGATCAAACTCAACCTGTATCTTGATATGACTGATCCACATAAAAACGGTATTTGCAATTACAAGATCCAAACTTGAGATATCATCCGGAAACCGAAAAAGTGAGAAATTTTCTAAGTAAAAAAAAGTTGAAAAAAATGGAAATAACTCCATAAAAGAACATCGGATCAAACCCAGAATTGCAGAGCACCTGTGTTCTTGGTTGAGACACCTACATACCAAGTTTCAATCAAATCGGATGATCATTACTGGAGTTATAACTCTGGACGGACGGACGCACAGGGCTTTTACAATAGTCCTCCAAAAAATTTCGGGGGACAATAAGTATTAGGATGCCAGCTGAATATAGTATCTTATGCGCCGCAGGCGCTTGTATATAGGTAGTACCCACCCACCACCCCATCCCACCACCCATAGTATCTTATTAAGTATTAGGATGACAGCTGAATATAGTTCCATTATACATGTATATTATAATATGAGAATAAGAGGCCAGTTGAAAATAGTTCCATTATATATGAAATAAGCATTGGTATGCCAGCTGAATATAGTTCCATTATATATGAGAATAAGTATTAGGATGCTAGCTGAATATAGTTCCATTGTATATGAGAATAAACATTGGGATGCCAGCTGAAAATAGTTCCATTATATATGAGAATAAACATTGGGATACCAGCTGAAAATAGTTCCATTGTATATGAGAATAAGTATTAGGATGCCAGCTGAATATAGTTCCATTATATATGAGATAAGCATTGGCATGCCAGCTGAAAATTGTTTCATTATATATGAGGGAAAGCATTAGGATGCCAGCTGAATATAGTTCCATTATATGATGCATTAACCATATATAGCGCCTACATGCATGTACTCCAGAAGAACGCTGTGTGGGTGTCCCGATCATGCAAATTAAATCGTGGATGTCCCTCGATCAACTATAGCATTCACAATTCGCAGAGGTCCCTCTAAATTGGCAAAATGCAAAACTTTAAAGAAGGAAGGTGGTGTATATTGGCTAGTTAATACATATTATTCAATGAATAATACATTGTATAATGGTTTAATTCATCAATATATTCGCGGAGTTCCCTTTGCAGACATTGAAAATGGCAATAAGTATTTGCAGTGGTCCCCATGTATATATGCGTGCCCTTGTATGCCAGGAGCTATATAGGTCCCTTTATAATTTATGAATAAGAATTATTATTGCATGATGTCTTTCAGTCAATTAAATACTATTATTCATTAACTAGCGCCTACATACATGTATACTCCAGGAGAACGCTGTGTGGAGGTGTCCCGGTCGCACGAATTAAATCGCAGATGTCTTTCAACTCGCATTCACAATTCGCGGAGGTCGCTCTAATATTGGCAAAACAAACAACTTTAAAGAAGGAAACAACAGCGGCTCGCTGATTCCACGACTCGCCATCCGAGAGTCAAGCGCAGATAATAGCATTTGAAATTATCTGCCCTTGACTCTCGGATGGCGACTCGTGGAATCGGCAGCCCACAGTTGTTTTCGGATGTTTGTATACGATAAAAGTAATTATAAAGTGATAATTTTCTACTGCACTAGAATATATGTTTTATTAGTAATAATACTATAATAAGTAATATTATTACTAGGATGTGGTACTTTTCTGAAATTTATGTTTTTATTGTTGCAATTGAACACGAAACGAGCGGTGACATGGTTTGATGGGAGATGGGTGGGCTCAGTAGCTTTCCCTACTTGTCAATTATATTAATAAGTAGTAGTGGTGACATCTCTTTTCGGGTTTTTTGACAAGTTTCCAACAACTGTGTCTGTGGAAACGACACGGGCCCCTTTAATTTTACCATTCTCGAATTGTTAATCAAGATAAAATCCCCATTCAAAATTGGTCACTTGACCTCCCACTTAATGTAGGTGTTTGTCCGAAATGTGGGGAATATTCTTACCAACACAGAGGCATATTACATTCACGATTATCAGCAAAATGACATTTAAAACCCTCACTTCCTTGTAATCGAGTCCCATTTTGTTGACAAACAAGGGCGATAATCAAAGCCGGGCAAAGCGGTGTGACGATTTGCAGTAGGTCCCTATTTGCGGAGGTAACTTTGCGGAAATCCCCCGAATTCGCGGATGTCCCCTAAAATGGGTGAAATATGTTGATTTTGATGAGGGAACGGGTGCGTATATGTCAATTGATACGTATTTTAAACAAATATCGAAACGATCATCATAATAGTGGTTTGTTCTATCAATTATATATGCGCCGAGTTCACTTGGTGCAAATCAAACGGCGATAAATATTCACTATATATATTTATATGTCCTCGTATGCCAGAAGGACTGCTTAAATTAATATGTGAATAAGATGAATATTTATTAGATGTCATTAAGTCAAGCTAGCGCCTATATATATACACTCCCGGAGATTGCTGCGCGGGTGTCCTGATCTCGAAAATTAAATCGCGGAGGTCCCCTAAAATGGGCATAATATGTTGATTTTGATGAGGGAACGGGTGCGTTTATGTCAATTGATACGTATTTTAAACAAATATCGACACGATCATCATAATAGTGGTTTGTTCTATCAATTATATATGCGCCGAGTTCACTTGGTGCAAATCAAACGGCGATAAATATTCACTATATATATCTATATGTCCTCGTATGCCAGAAGGACTGCTTAAATTAATATGTGAATAAGATGAATATTTATTAGATGTCATTAAGTCAAGCTAGCGCCTATCTATATACACTCCCGGAGATTGCTGCGCGGGTGTCCTGATCTCGAAAATTAAATCGCGGAGGTCCCCTAAAATGGGCATAATATGTTGATTTTAATGAGGGAACGGGTGCGTTTATGTCAATTGATACGTATTTTAAACAAATATCGAAACGATCATCATATTAGTGGTTTGTTCTATCAATTATATATGCGCCGAGTTCACTTGGTGCAAATCAAACGGCGATAAATATTCACTATATATATTTATATGTCCTCGTATGCCAGAAGGACTGCTTAAATTAATATGTGAATAAGATGAATATTTATTAGATGTCATTAAGTCAAGCTAGCGCCTATATATATACACTCCCGGAGATTGCTGCGCGGGTGTCCTGATCTCGAAAATTAAATCGCGGAGATCCCCTAAAATTTAAGCAGTCCTTCTGGCATACGAGGACATATAAATATATATAGTGAATATTTATCGCCGTTTGATTTGCACCAAGTGAACTCGGTGCATATATAATTGATAGAACAAACCACTAATATGATGATCGTTTCGATATTTGTTTAAAATACGTATCAATTGACATAAACGCACCCGTTCCCTCATCAAAATCAACATATTTCGCCCATTTTAGGGGACCTCCGCGATTTAATTTTCGAGATCAGGACACCCGCGCAGCAATCTCCGGGAGTGTATATATATAGGCGCTAGCTTGACTTAATGACATCTAATAAATATTCATCTTATTCACATATTAATTTAAGCAGTCCTTCTGGCATACGAGGACATATAGATATATATAGTGAATATTTATCGCCGTTTGATTTGCACCAAGTGAACTCGGCGCATATATAATTGATAGAACAAACCACTATTATGATGATCGTTTCGATATTTGTTTAAAATACGTATCAATTGACATATACGCAACCGTTCCCTCATCAAAATCAACATATTTCACCCATTTTAGGGGACATCCGCGAATTCGAGGGATTTCCGCAAAGTTACCTCCGCAAATAGGGACCTACTGCAAATCGTCGCACCCGGGCAAAGCGAGTTTCGTCCCTTTAACTATTATGTCACAATAACCGAATAACACACACCGAAAAAGTAGTTTTTATCTGTGACCGATTGTGCAGAAATTAACCCATAAATATGTCATAATGGTTTTTAAAAGATTAATAACGAAATTATATTTAATTATATTGTCATAATTTTATCTATTTAGGGTTTAACTTCATATATATTTGTTTTCGCGCATGAATATATAATCTTAATTGTTGTGAAACACGGAAGAAGGAACTGAAAGCAAATTTAGTCAGAAATTCTTTAATTTTACCATCTCTAATTATCAATCAAGATGTGGTTGAAGTCGGGTGGAGAAGATAAAAATAATTCATACTACAAATGCTGTTTTTGTTGTCATGTCAGGACAGGAACCCTCCTGTTGGGACTTTGGTATCTGGTAAGTCAAGCGGAAAAAACAAAAAAACAAGTCATTGATCAATTTGATGATTGAATCATTGTCGTTCACAGATTGTTGCAGTTTCACGGTTTTACTCAGTCACAGGGTGTATTCGAATCCGTCGTCTTCTATATTCGCGACCGATAGGTTACCATGACCATGGGGTCGGAACACTGTCACGTCTCTTTCGCTGGTCTTGCTCCCTAATTAGGAGAGTGACTTGCTAATTACTTAAATTAGGGGATTGCTAGTTCAGTCATGAACAGGGGTGGCGCCAGGATTTCCCCGACGGAGGGGCTATGGTCCCCGACAGGGGGGCTAGACCGGTGACCGAAGGTCATCGGCGGCTGCCGAAGGCAGCCCCGGGGAGATCGCCAGAGGGGTGTCCCCTCTCGCACGGGGGGTTTGGGGGACCTCCCCCACGAAAATTTTGAAAATACATAGCCTGAGATCGATTCTGGAGTGTTCTGGTGTCAACATACACACTGTTCTAGGGGATCATAATTGTCACTTTTACTTGAGTATTTGGAAAAAAAAATCAGCATATACAATAGTAATGACAATATGGAATTGATCTTAAGTTAACTCACCGTAAATCTTTCGCCACAGGTAGTTGGATCAACTTACAAAGACGGATGAACCATGAGTCCGTGAACATCATTTAGGAGCGTATAATAGATGTAAATTTGTTCAGGTAACATACGATGTGAAAAATTGATGCAGAAAGCTATTTGAAGGAGAGAACAAAGTTGGATGAGGATTATCCCATAATCCACTGAATTAAAATTCTATCCAGTCCACAATTTATGTTGTGTTATTATTCTTTAAATCCCTCAAGTAATAATCTATCCAGGGGAAGTACTAGTAAGCATGATATAATGCATGCAAGGCGAAACACTATCTTTTCAAAGAATAAAATTCATGATGTGACCTGAAATCATATAAAATAGAACTCTGGTAATGTGATTCATTAACTCTGCACGCCCACGTTGATTTGTTAATCACCAGTGCACGTGTTTCGAGTCGCGGATTTTCCAATGTTTATCGTCTTTGCATAATTTTATCTCCCCGACGAATTTGGCAGATATCCCCAACGGGGGGGCTGACCATCCCCGACGGGGGGGGGGGGGGGGGGGGGGGGGGGGCTGTACTGTAGCCCCCCCTGACACCCCCTTGGCGCCACTCCTGGTCATGAACGTAGTCGTAGTCGTAGTGCGTATCCTTCTACTGGAAGCAGCAATATGCGAAAGCGGTCATGTTGACCAAGGGGATTCAGAACCGTGGACATGATGTCGATGATGCATTTCATGTTCCCAAGTTGAAGTCACATCTTCATGATCATCTTGGACCTGGTGGTCTATATGTTCATGAGCATAGAAGAATACGGACTTGATTAGTGCCGCGAATAATCAGTGACTCACACGCCCGCCGTGAAACCTACTACCTAGGGCAGAGGTGATAAATAGATATCATATTAGTTATTACCACTTTAGAGAGCGTTTTCTAGTAGTTTAACAGTATTTTACCCACACAATAGGATTCCATAATTTTGAGGTGAAGTTGACTGGAAGCGGGCGTTAATGGGGCTTTGTTTTCATCGATGCCCTCTTCCGGTTTAGTCACCGATCACGTGATCACACAGCACTAATAAGTGATGACACAAATTTGTTACTGATTAGGCCAAGACAAAAAAGACCTGTGTTTCTGGTGACCCGCCCGTTCCTATTCTGGCGACCCCGGCGACGTTTTCATTTTATTGATTTAGCAAAATTAGTACGCATTCAATTTTATTTTCCGTGTAAACCGATTCATTTCCATGTAAAATGGACACATTGTGTATACTGTTAAATCAGAAATTATACTACCCCGCTGGACAAAACAAGTGTCCATTGGCACCGTGGTGTATTTGCCGTTCGGCCACGGTGTCAGAGTTTGTAACGTGCAGTTGAGCACCGCGGCCGAACGGCAAGTACACAGTGGCCCAACAGCAAGTACACTGCGGCCGAAAGGCAACTACACCGCAGCCGAACGGCATGTACACCGTGGTTAGATTTCTGGTTAGTATCGTCTTTTTTCAGTTTAATGAACGTACACAGCGGCAATTACACCATGGCCGAACGGCAAGTACACCGCAGCCCAACTGTAGTTAGCTATCAAACCTTATACATGTACCTGTAACTTTAAAACTAGTAAATTTATTAGATATAAATTAATTTACGAAGTACAGAACACCAGTAATTTGGATCCCGAGTTAAACGTGCTCGTTAATGTTAAAAGACTCACTGTGGAAGACCCAGCAGATATTTCGGATGCATAACGTAATCGGAATATATTATAGCAGCTGCAGTGTAAAGATAGAAGGCTGATTACATATCTGGCCGATGAGTATTCTTTGTGGGCAGTGGTAAGATGCCTTGATGCCCGGTGCAGCTACTCCCACATTTCTCTCTCGCTCTATTTCAAAGTGAACAGTATATTTTGCAGTATAAAACATGACAGGTACGATTAAAATACTGCTCTTTTGCATAACATAACCGGGTACCGTACTAACCGCAACGTAACTAACCAGCCTCAAGGGCATAGCTTCTAGTGATGTCAGTTCCGATCACTTCCTGTTTCAATTTTCTGTATAACAACGCGTTTAGAGTGTGTACACTCACAAGATATAAAATAAATTCACCTTTTAAAATTCCTTAGTACTATTCCAACAAAATTCAGAAGTTTTAAACATCTTTATACCTTTATAGACATGCAGTATGTCCTGGGGTATGTCAGGAGAGGACAACTTGGCGAGGGGAACAGGGCCGTCAAGGGCCCTGCCGGTATAGCGGAAACCCTGCTTAACTGTCTAGTAACTTTGAACGTTCCTTGTCCCACGAACTTTGTAAATAATGGTGACTGTTTTACAGTATGAAATTTGAAAATATGAAACATAGATACAGTCCGATGCACATCGTCCATTTTGGCTATAATGATCACTAATTACCGATCCATATGAACATAAATTCACAGCTAAACATAATTTATAAAAATTGACAAGGCCGTAACACGACATCAAAGGAAGCCGCTGGCCCGCCAGACGCCAGTGGCCGCCACGACTGAGAACATGTAGCACACCAAATTCTTTGAAGATGACCGCCAAACGTCGGCTGCGACATAAAATACAAACGAAGCTGCATCAGAAGTGGCGAGAGAACCTGTTGTAGGCTGTCGGGTGGTAAATACACTTGTGCAGCTGTGTATACACTGTTAACTTTTAGTTCCAGGCATGGCATTTGTGCATAGTACTGCTTACACAACCATACCCACCCCCACCCCTTGGGCGACTAGTCGACGAAAGTAAATAACCGTCGACTACCGCGCCTGTCGAAGGTTAGTCGATTAATCAAATAATCGTGGCAAGCCTAGTTTTAGATCTTAATCCGTCGGGTCACAAGTTTTGGTAACCGTAAATCTGATATTACTGGTAGTCAATATCATTCATACTGTTATAAAATCAAGATTTCACATACATGTACCTGTAACTCATCCTGATAAGAAAAAATTAACATGTTTTGTTTTTACGTGCAAGTATATCTGTTGATAACACATACCAATATAAATACTGATGAGGAAGCATTGGAGTTCCCACAAGTGTCCGAGGATTAATCAACCACTTACATGTACTGGCGCTGAAGGGGTCACTCTCACCAAAAAAAGTGCTGAAGGGTACACATGTTTTTGAAAATGTGCTGAAGGGTACACAGGGTTTGTGATTGGCACTAACACAGTTATTTCAAAACTGTGTTTCTGAAAGTCTTGCACCCATCATCAGTTGTTTTTTTCAGTTCAGTTTCACGAGTTGCATTTAGCAACGAAACCGATCCGAGTGCCTCACGAATAATTTATTCATATATACTCGTTCTCCCAAGTTTTTGATTTCCTTCTACTTTATACATGTAGTTTATGTACCTCATTTTAATTTTCATTGGAACATAAAATGTTTTTCTCTTACTGAAATCATGGCATACACAAGAACTAAATGTCATTTAGAACGAGATTTTCTGTGTACCCTTCAGTGCTTTTTTTGATGATGAGAGTGACCCATTCAGCTTTACTGCCACTATACAAATACCAATGATCTGCCCTGATTAAATGCCACTGGTTTTTCAAAGGTCACAGGGTGCTTTCAAACTTAGACTTCATCTGCTCCAGTGGTATTTTCTTCCATCCTTCATGTCCGCTTCATAGCATCGCGGTGCTTTATTGGATTCTATTGAAACTTGCCACAGTTTTTTCCAATCATTGAAGGTCAATGTCATAGGTCATTCTCTTGATAATAAATCTGATAAGTTTTTCATGAAAGTACCGGTATGGTGGTATTATATTCAAAAAACTTCATGGAATGCAACATTACAAATTATTGGAGGTCAGGGTCTAAATTGCTGACGAGTTGCTTCATTTCCGAGGCATAGTCACTTCGGAGTGTAATTTCTTGTTTTTAATTACACTTAATTTTTAAATGAGAAAAAAAACACTCTTTAACATACCGCTTATTGCTCTAGCTTGGTTATTTGACAAAATATCAAATTCGTATAGAGGGTAATCTGAAATATGGAAGTGTCCAAATTTCCTGCTGGGAGTTTGAAATCTGGTTTAGATATATTTATATGTGTAAAAATGAGTGAGTTAATAACTAATTTTAATAACATAATAAGCTGACCCCACTCAAATGGGGCTGGCCACCAGGTAAGGTAAGTTGTCGGGGTCTTGGCGTTGAATGAGTTAATTTTGGAACTTCTTTTCAGTTTGCACACATTGTGTTGGTTGCATTACTTGCTGTTGTCCTGGCCAAACCCATGGTAATTCAAGAAATGACAAATGAAGTCACAGTTGAAACAGATGGAATTTTTGAAGATAACATAAGCACTCAAAAAGTCACAGTCTACGTATTCGAGCCATATGCTATGATGAAGAACATCTCTGAGAAGAAAGGTGAGACAATTATTAACCAATTTCAGAACAGATTTTTTATTTTGAACTCAGAAATCAGTGGTCAAATTTAATTATCACATAATGGAATAAGAAACATATGCAATAGGCATAGCACACCTTTCACTACGTCTGACTATGCATTTAAAATTGAAATGGTTATTCAATTTATGACTGTTCATTGCTGACAGTGAGAAAGCTTTTTGTCTGGGTGATATAAAATCTATCTGTGGGTAAAAAGACTTGACTAAGATTCCCTTATGATGCCATCAAAAGAATGGTATACCTATAGATCAATGATACAACCTTTTCCGTTATAGTTCTTGTCACCAGCAACGAAATTTGCAATATAATTTATCTGCATTGTCATAGGACAAGGCAAATTCTTAGCTCAACTTGAAATGTCCATCTCTCTCTCAATAATTCCTTCGGCACTCCCTGCAGGACTCATCCTCATCCAATCATCACCAGACATGGCCGTCAATTGCCATCTTGGATTTTACTCTTGGGATGACTAAATCCCTCGCCACACCCCACAGGCCACATCCCTATATGATTATCACTTACATGTAACTTCATATGAATGTTCTAGGTGGTCTCTCGATAGGACCATAATTTTTTTTTCGAAATTTGTTAAAAAACATTGACGCCAGCATCCATCTTGGATTTCATATTTAAATTTCTCGGTACACCCCACATTTATTGGATATATGTTTGAAAACAATTTCAACCACACAATCTAATCCCTTCATTAAAACTTCTTGACTTTCCTTATTCTTAGTCATTCTATTGACTGCTCAACATAAAATTAACGTCTCTCCAAGTTGACACTTTCATTATTGAATATTTTGATACCATATTTAGTATTTTACAGTTTTTTTTTAAATAAACCAAAGGCTTCACAAGAAATATTAGAACTGCAGTGAAATTATCTGAGTCTCCATATCACATCGATTTGGGAAATTGATACCCCAGATCAGACTAGCTGCCTGTGGTGGCAAGTTTGATAAACGATCTTGACAAGACGTGATACAGATGACAAGATCACTCTAAGTACTGTAGTTATAAAACATTTTTCACACCTTCAAGGTAATAAAAATATCACCCACCAAAGTTGACCTCTGTAATCACAATCAGCATTACTAAAAGTCCCAATACTTTATATACATGTATATTATAACAATTGCCCAGAGTTCATCTTCTGCTTGTTTTTTTTTTCAGATCGGCTGTGTTTTGCGCTGATCCTGACTATATTTGCCATGCTGATCTGCCTGCTCCTGGTTCTTGGAACAATTCAGGTAAGTGTTGAACATTGAGATTGAAGGTCATTTAATCATCTAACAAATTTCCATTTCACTGTGCCTTTGAAATTGGTAAATCAAGATGAAATTTGAGCACTCACTCAAATCTTCAAGTTAGCCTTTAAAAATTTTATAATCATACTAATATTGAAAATGGTCACAATTTTGTTCTATTTTTCCAATTTTTGGCTGCAAAAGTTAGTTTGAATTTGGCACATGAATGTTTCTGGCCTGGCATGTACTGCATACAGCTCAATAATATGGTATCTGGACAGAGCTCGATTTAACTAGATTTGTATAGCAAATTCCGATGCAATTTCTGATTTTCTGCTAACCAATTTAAATGAAAAAACATGTATTGGTAGGGAATGCTATACAAAATCAACTGAGTGCTTCAAAATGCTATACAAATTTTAAAAATTAAATCAACGTCTGCTGGAACAAATTTTTTAACCTCATTCTGCTCTGGTCTCCACTCACTCCATTTTGTACTTATACCATACACATGTTCACATGTATTTCAGCATAAAGCTGGCTACCTGATGCCATTCTTCTGTCTTCAAGTCTTTGATTTCTGCATCAACTGCCTGACTGCTGTGGGATATTTCTCATATGCGCCAAACATCAAGATGTGGCTCAGGGAAAATGGACTGGTATGTACTAATATACCACTCAACAGTGATTTATAAAAAAAACTTTGGTTAAATAAATTTAGTAATTTTATGTTGAAATGCGATAAAATTATGGGGGAATACAGGAACTATATTTCTCTATTCTGCGGATGGTGAAGTGAACTTTGGTAGCGATCAGCTGATGGCTTTGATACATCAATTGAAGGCAATTGTAAGAACAATTATTGTCGTAATGGCGAATTTCTTTGGAAACGCATATCATAAAAAAATATCTAGTTTCTTTGAGTGGATATCGATAATTTTGTCATTCATCAACTGGCCAAATGGTTATTTTCACTTCCTGCAAGCCCTCTCGATAATAAACAGTTGTCTCGCTCACTCATGACATAATTTTCGGTATCCATTCAAAAACAATAGATATCCTCAATTTTCTCTTTTCTAGCTGTTGGGTACTGTAATATTTTAATTTGTGGGGTCTATTATTCGTTGATATCATGAATTGTCCCAACATCCAACAAAATAATTGATTCCAGAAGTTGAGTTGATAGAGTTGGGCATTACATCCATTTTCAGCATGTCATAAAATGGTTGGAGATAAAACATGGAAAACAAGATGAAACATGATCATTGGTAGAAGATGACATATATGAAATATGTCTTGACATGCTAATTTATAACAGCATTGATCACGATTGTCTTGAATATATTAATTTACGTGGATGATCTTTCTCATGGGAACACTCTGTTAATTCTCAAGTGAGTATCAAACGTCTGAATGATAGCGTGCATTCCATTCTCAACGAGGGTTTGGACTTCAACGAATCATGTTCTCTGACTTGCAGGCCTCTTAACTATAATAAATATAGTGGTATATTCAGTTAAAAAGTCCAACTTATGGAACCAGTGGGGCACGAACAGTGAAATGCCATCTACCAGTACCAGTTGTACGGAAAGCCCCTCTTCCAATGGAACGTTCCAGAACTGCACATTTTGAAGATTTTAAATTTGCTTTACCTGACCGTTAAATTGGACTAATTTGAAAAAAAAACAATAAACTATACAGCGCTTCTTGAATAAATTTTCTCGTAGCCCAGCATTGTGAGGGCAAAGTTTTTATGAGTAAATGCAGTTGGATTAACTCAACAAACTATATACGTAGTGAAAAAACATTCAACAAAGATGTTGACTGTTGAGTGAGTATCATCAGAGGTGACTTTCGCGATAATTAGAGTTGCCGATATACTGGGAGAAATTATTTTGGGCTTTGTAAGACAGTGTAAGTTTTCACATCATGGTGTTGACGATTAACATAAATACCACATGGCCCTACTTGCATTTCAGGCTGAACTGCCAATGATCAGAAGGCTGATGTGTATGGATGAAGAATGGTTGGTTCTCATGGCAGTACTAGTCTTCATCATGTTCCTCTCAATCAAGGTAATTTATTCACCATTTTTAACACCTCATTCAAACACCCTATGTTAAATTCCCATTAGGAGCCATGGGTTACTTTGCAATATTTGCATGGCAGTTGATATTATCGGGCGATATATACGTAATATTATTCACACCTCGGCCTTCTGTTACACGGGGACACAAATGTTCACCCAAAGTCACCGCAGTATTGGATACAAGATTGGAATAGGCTTGAATTTGTGATTCTTGTAGTATTCTTCCCATTTGTTTGACACATTAAAGTTTGTTAAATATTTTGACATTTTAAATGCATAAATACCCATATTATTTATACCGTCACTTTTCAAAGAAAAGAATGGGAGGTATAGTGGATTGACTTCTGTCCATCTGGGCATATATCTCAGCTATGGGTTATTGTTGGAATGAAAGTTTTCCATGAGGAGTACTTTCAAAAGAATGGTATAATGATATTGTTCGTGTTTTATGTTCAAGAGTTATCCTTTTTATGTTTACCCATACCATAGTATGGTAAACATAGTGTCGTTGCCCGGATTGACCACTCGTCGTTGGTCCGTCTGTCTGTCTGTCCGTCTGTCTGTCCGTAGACACTTTACGAGTAATGCGATAACTCAAACATTTTCTATCCGATCGAAACCAAATTTTGTATATGGGTTTCTCAACCTAAAATACAGATCGAGTTCGAATTTGGGTTTGATCCGAGATTTTGTTACAGAGTTATGGCCCTTTTTCAACTTAGAATTAACGCATTCTGCCATAACTCAAACATTTTCTATCTGATTGGAACCAAATTTGGTATGCGAGTTTCAGAGTCCAAAATACAGATCGAGTTCGAATATGGGTTTGATCCGATTTATTTTAAAGGAGTTATGACCCTTTTTCGAAAATAAAATTAAAAAAACAAAAATGCGATGCTATAACCAAAGTATATTTTGTCCAATTGTGTTCATATTTGATATGTAGGTTTATGATGACATGCCCCTCATCTGTATAGTTTTTGGTATTGATTGGTTGATCGGTTTAGAAAATAATTAACCCTTTACACACATGCTATCCAATGCAATAAGTTGAACATATTTCTTCTGATCTGCCTCATATTTCTTACCTAGTTTTTTCTTAGCACGTTCTTAGTCTGTATGGTTTTTGGTATTGTTTAATTAACCCTTTTCACTCTTATGTTTACTTAGAATTCACCCAAGCTGCTATGACTCAAAACATTTTTCATCTGATCAGCACCAAATTTGGTATATGAATTTATCACCCCTAAATACAGATCGAGTTCGAATATGGGTTTGATCCGATATATTTTAACAGAGTTATGACCCTTTATAATTCAAATAATTACTGCTGGGAATATTAAGAGAACATATCTGGCAGACCATGTGTTATTGAAATGAGTTAATTATCACTATGTCTATGGACATGCTATAAAGCCTGATAGTGGTACTCCTGGCTGGCAGGATTTGTTATCATATTAATGTCAAATTGATTGATGGCTATCTGGTGGAGTGCTGTTTTCTGTGCAATATTAAGTTAACCCCTTTGCTGAAACAGGTTCATTACTAAAGTTTATGTAAACACTATAGGACACCTATTCTAAAATATTAAATTGGAATAGTCCATTGTTACTTAATTTGTAGGGATGTTTTACAGACATTGTTGTCTACATACACTGTTGTCTTAACTTAGACAAAAATTAATCCACACATTCCTCAGTTCCATGATGTGATGTCATTGCAAATGATTAACCCTCTCCACACATCATATGGTTTTGAAGCTTTTCGTTTGATCATTCTCCTATATTATGTCCAGGTTGATGGTGATCCACTTTTGATTTGCATGGATTTGGGATTAAAATTAAACCATTCCATAGACACATATTATGCGATTGACAGATATAATATTATCCCTTTCACTTTGATCCAGGTTCAGTAAGGGTTTCAATAAATCACCAATTATATATTCATCATTAGAGGAAATGTCTTATTTTGAAATTCCCTCAGTTGCATTTGGGCTCCAGGGTAATATTAATGGTGCTGGTATTCTTGAGACTGACTTATTGTATGGGTTTCTAAATCCAATGACATGCTTTGTATAGACTATTTTGTGTTTATCAGTTCATTAGTTTGGGTAAGATTAACCCTATTCTATCCGATTTGATAACTCAAATATTTCCATTGACTATGTTTATACATGTAGTTCTTGGCATAGTTGACAAGAACACACCCCTAACCTGCATAGTGAGGGTCATTTGGTTTATTTGCTTAAAAATATTAACATCCTCCGCCAATCCTGTTGACACAATCTGATAACTAAATATTTTTCACATGATCACTATATTAAGTGTGAATTGTTGAAACTTTAGCACTCATGAAAAGGTTGATGTAAGGATTTATAAAATTTATAAAAATAGCTAATCGCTATCGCCAAGGTATGGGTTAAACATCTGCCGATCGTGATCGGCCTCTCGTTTGTTTATTATGATAAGCAAAACTTTACTCTTGAATCTAGCACATACAGCTATGCTCAAAGTAAGTGACCTGTTTTAACGAGGTGTACAAGTGTTTGTTAATTTTGCACATATTGGTGTCCCTCATCCACAAACTTCATGGTAACATCAAACAAGAATTACGTCAGCATTGTCCATAAATTGGGCACCTGCTACATCATAACTGGCTGAGTGAACATGATTTATGATTACTTGGTGTCACTTTCTCTGCGAGATTCCCTTTCATGCTCGATCAAAGAAAGGACCATGATGCCACGGCTTTGTCTTTAACTATTCAAAAGTCGTAATGCAGTATTGATTGTAAATTATATTGGAATCACTATAAGTCACACGGGACTTCACCTTATTTATTTGAAACTTTGCTGTATTTGTGTTTCACTTTTATGATTTGATTTTGGTATGGGGAAAATACTTGCAGTCGGAAAAAAGTTTAGGGTTGGCGTCCAGAAACCGAAACACCAGAAACACACCAATTTTTGTTTTTGGTATAAGATATAGAAGTTATACATCATGTATCCAAATACGTGACGATATTGTGCATAGGCATAGCCCGGGAGAGAATGAAGGCCAGTACTGTCCTTACAATAATGTATTTTTAACTTCCTGAGATCATGAATTGAATTTCTGCAGGCCGCCTAGTTTGTATCAGGCATGTTTTCACTTCGTGGTGGAGGGCGGTTAGCGGTAAATTGAACTCAGGTACGTGCCCTCACAAAATAACACGGTGTATGCCGGTAACATGCAACAATAACGCGGTGACCCGTAACATGCAACAATAACGCGGTGACCCATGGTAACAATACTGTCGGTCAACCGCCCTCCACCGTGATAAAATATTATAAAAGCGGTGTACTTGTGGTATGACTGCATGAAGTTAATTAGAGCATAGCTGTACATATGCTGAAATTGTATCTGTATTATATCAGAGTGGGACATGTCACAAAGTTTGTCATATGAATAAACTTTTGGTTTTGTTTTTACTCATAACTAATACATTGGAGGATGATGTCGTGTCTGACAAAATGTTTGAACTGGGCTTTTAATAGTGCATTGGTTACATTATGTACTAATCCTTGTGTTTGCAGGCTTATCTCATTGGTGTTGTGTGGGCTTGCTATAAATACATACAGATGAGGAATGCTAGTCGTGCATCAATCCGTGAATACCATGTTGATCCAGATACTGAGGTGAGTTATTATACCCGCATAACAAAGTTATGGGGGATGTACATGTACTCTCAGGTGCCAAATAAACGTGCCGGCACGTTTATTAATTTGGAGCAAAAATACGCACAATCACGCTTATTGTGACCCATCACGTTTATTATTTTTTGGGGGTAAATCCATCACATAATGTGACATTTATTCTTGTTTGGGTGATAAACAAACGCATATAACAATGGAACGAATCACGAGTGTGCTAATGTCAACACTAGAAGTCACAAAACACTAAATAAAATTGTTTTTGGTTGTCTGAGATGCGACATCGCTTCGAAATAAAACCTATTTTGAGAGTCACGGTTCGCCCAATCTTTTACTTCGTCTACTTTCGGTTTGTGATAAAGCGCAAAACGTGAACTGGGCTGAGTTCACGGGACCCGAAACGATAGAAAAGTTGGCCCATTGATCACAGGACTTATTCTACAATTAAAATGTTTTTTTAACCCCAAAATTAGTTCCATAATCACAATTTATAATTAAAAACGATGTGCCTCGAAAATAGGCAACGCGAAACCCAGAAAAAAGCACTAAAAGTTACCTGTTTGACTGAGTGTTTTCTGCATACAAATAATTTCATGAGAAGCAGTAAAGTATATTGCTTTAATGTTGAGATATTTAAAGAACACAGTTTCATACTTTTCTGTTTTAATGCATTATTTGATGAGAGAAATGTAAAATAGATCGTAAAACTTCGAAAAAAAATCAAATTAGGCTTAATGTAAAATTGTAAACTGAGTATGATTCTGGACAAGAACTTCGATCTGCTAGTACACAAGTTTCAACCTAAATATATTAGGTTGAAACTTGAGTGAGTTGATTGATTTATTGATTTTAACACATATTATAAATACAATAGATTGCTGATATATAACTTAGAAGGAGAAAACAAATAGAATTGTACATATAGTTTGTTCAGCCTCAGATATCTTTTTATTTGTGATGTTGAAAATGGGTTGTTTTGTGCAACACATTTGAAAATCATATTTAAAAAATTAGCCTAAGTTTTCCCACCCCTACTTTTATTCCGCCCCTACTCTTATTTGATTATGGGATATTTTCCACCCCCTATATTTATTCCGCACCCTTCTTTTATTTGGTTCCGATAGTACCTGATCGACAGACCGCCCATTTAATTCTTACTTGTAAATTAAGTGACATTAATATGAGACTCATGAGTATTGCGAGTGGACCCCGGGGTAATTACTAGTATTCAGAGAGTCCATTATTCCGAGGTCATAAACACCATATTCATTAACACATTAATGCTACATGTGTATCACACTTTCAACTAATTAATTATTTATTAAGTATGGCTAATCCCTATATAGTATAAAAAGTGGTAAAATGGTGTGTAATTTAGGTTATTTCTGTTATGTTTGTTTGATTCATTATTCCGATCCCAAATTATCAGCGACATGGGAATTTACTAGTATTCTAAGCCATATAGAAGGTATCGGAATATTGAAATAGTCGGAATTATGAACCCTCATGGAAAAGCGGAATAATGAACCCTCAGAATAATTAACCATTGGAATAAAGAACCATATATACCCAAAGACCCCCCCCCCCCCAACCAACCAACAAGAAGAGAAAAAAAGAGTCATGTGCAGTGTGTACTGTACTGTAGAATACAACAATCAACATGTAACACAATGTTATGCCAACCTTATATCATATGAGTAATATGTAATTGCACGCATGGTCATACAAAATGCATGAATGGGGTAAACAAGATAGTGAAGATACATGATGCATAATACCTGAATGTCACTTCCTCTGCACAGGTATGATTCCCTGTACTATATAAATGTACACATAAGCCTTCATGGCTCGAGTTTTAAGCATACTACCATGAAAAGTAAAATCCGTAACCCAGCACATTTATTGTGCACCAGCACTATTATTCTTTTTTCGGTAAAAATGTCACCCAGCACTTTTATTTGGCCAGCACTTTTATTTGGCACCTGAGAGTATACTGGAATCAGCTCGTCTGTCGGTCCATAGATGGGAGCTTGCATTGTATTCCTTCATTTATCAGTCAATGTTTTTTTAAACTCTGCGCAGATATTTAGTACCATGTGCACCTGGAATTATGATCTCTGTCCGACTTTTTATAGTGGAGTTATTCCCCTTTTTCAACTAATTTTGTCGAGATTCAATGTATTACTTCATTTATTGGTCACTGTTTTTGTGAGTTTATCAGCTCTAAATACAGGTCAAGTTATAATATGGGTTTGCTCCGCCCATTTTTGCGAGAGTTATGGCCCTTTTTTTTTACTTCAAATCTTGTAATTTTCTGGTTTCCGGATGATAACTTCAGTTTGTGTGATCATGTCTGAACCAAATTTGGTATGTGATTTTATCAGCCCTATGTACAGGTCAAGTTCGAATATGGGTATGCTCCGCCCATTTTTGCGAGAGTTGTGGCCCTTTTTCGACTTGTTTTACTTAGAAAATTTCTCACTTTTTCGGTTTCTGGATGATATCTCAAGTTTGGATCCTTTAATTGCAAATACTGTTTTTATGTGGATCAGTCATATCAAGATACAGGTCAAGTTCGAATTTGAGTTTGATCCGATGATTTTTCTCAGAGTTCTGGGCTTTTCTTTAAATTTGACACAATTATTGACCATCATCAGAAACTGTAATTATGAGATCCATCTTATTTACCACCTCGACAACCTGCGATCATGAGACTGGTTGACAACCTGCGATCATGAGACTGGTTGACAACCTGCGATCCTGAGACTGGTTGACAACCTGCGATCATGAGACTGGTTGGACGTATTTAGTTGAGTTATCACTTTTTGACTTGACAATTTTATTTGTAACAGTTGTTTTTATCTGCGATTTAAAGTTATCTCCTTTTAACCCTTACATGACTGGAGCTTCCTGAAATTCTGCGAAAACCCTGTGTCAATGCATTATCTTATATATGCGAGTCTCCCATAGGGAGCCTCATGTACATAAGAGAGTACATTGCCATAACAATATTCACATTGACCTTGTAAACCAGTGCATACTTTTATATATACGAGGCTCCCTATAGGGGACTCACATATATAAGAGAATGTACTGGCACAGGATCTTTAATGCTGCACCAGCACAGTTCCTGTCATGAACCTCTTGAGAGGGTTAACATTGAGCAGGGACCAGCCCAGAGGGCGACTTGAGACACATGTTCTCCCGAAAATGTGCCACGTCTCCCTATTTTTGTCCTAGGGAGTAGTGACTTCTCTCTTATATATACCAGCATACATTTGTCCCAACAGCATTTGTAGAGTATATATATTGATTGTAATGGTGTTCTTACTCACTATAATGTGTTTTATAAATGGGCTGTTGTATTGCAAAATACTTATTGGATCAAAGAAGGGTGATATTGGGGTATAAATTTAACTTCAGCCATTGTTGTTTCTCCCTGATAAAACTCTACTTCTCCCTAATAACCAAACAGGGAGAAGTGACTTCTCCCAATTTGAAACATCTAGGCTGGTCCCTGACATCGAGGTATCATTCACTCTTGCTTCTTTCTAGATGCTGCTGCCACCAAAATATGAGGATGTGATTAAGATTCCTCGGGACCAGGACCCGTCACCACCTGCATATTCCAGTGAATAAACCATTGAAGTGGGGGAGCTGACTTATATTTGAAATTTCCACTCTTGTTTAAACAAATTGATTAAAGGCTTTCTCAATTGCATTGTCTCGCAAGTGTTTGATATAACACTGGAGAGCTGTACCGACCAGCCTTTAAAATTGTGGTCCCTCTTCCAAAGTTTTTTTTTCTGTAATCATTGCATTTTACCTGTAGTGGTAATGCAGTTTCCATTGTATTACTACCCAGGTTCATGCTGTTAGTGGCAATTTTTTTGTGGAAATTGACAAAAAATGTTTGGTCAAAAAGTTTCGAAGTAAAAGTCATCAATCAATTCTAAAATTATCATCAGATCTCCATGAAACCCTTAATTTGTTAACAGGTAATCAGTGTTGCTCGCCAGTGTATGATTAACAATTGATCAAAGGTCACACAATACTTATGGTACTTATCAAAACAATGGTGGTTGGCTGCTAGAACAGTGTTCTTAATCAAGTGACAATACTTTACAGTTTTGTTGTTTCAAAATAAGATAATGTGAGCCTTGCCTGTAGCGGTATATAGAATTTTTATTGACTGTTGACACTGCAATCGGTGGACATGTTGCACACTGGAACCCCTGACAAATAGATAGCTGCCAAGGCAGTTAGAAACCAATCCCACTGTTTGCCAAACACATTGACAGAGGACACAATTGAAGAGTCGATTGGTTCAGAATTCGGGCAACATTTCACAGAAAGTATTAAAATACAACATATCATGACAATGTTTTTTTTTTCTGAATTGACTTTTGACCTTATAAAAAGATGTAACATACATTTTCAGGCGTTTATTGGATAGCACATTTCCTGTCGTTAGTGGCTTGTGATGTAAGATTGTGATTTGTAAAGTTTCCAGGTTAAGTTTACTCAATGCGACTGCATATTTTGATTTTGTTACCAAGTGATTATCACAATCTGTCAACAACAGAAAAAATGTGCTATGAAAATAATTCATTGGTTATTTTTCATATAAATTAATGGTATAGTAGTTTTGTAGATGGTTTATTTATAAGGTGAACTGAGAAAGAGTATTATTTCACTCCATCGTCTCCATTTGTTGGTGGGTCATTTTTGTGTCTATGTGAATTAAGGGTGATAAAAAATCACTTTGAAAGCTTACATCTTGAAAATTTATATTTTGTCTGATATCTTATCAAGTTTTCTCATATTTTTACATGCATTTTGTTCGGTATTTAGTGACATAATATTTTTCATTTAAGCCTGGGATAGCTTACTGGTATACAATTGTAAAAATAGCTTTTTTTGCTCGTAAAATATATATATGTATCATACAAGTGCTGAAAAGAATCTCTAAGCTCCACCCCCTCCCCCTCCCATTAACAAATGAAGCATTTCTCTTGCAGATTTAAAACATGGCAATTTTCACTCCAAAATACTTGATAAATACCTGAACTGCCCTTTCATGGGATTATATGTCCCAGAAAGATGCATTGAAGTCATAAAAGATAGTTAATTGTGAATTCTTCAAATGAGTGTAGTGGATGAGTCATAAAATATCCATTTGAAGTAGTGAAATAAGCACGTAATATTCTGTCTTTACGGTTCAAATCAGAAAAAAAAAAAAAATTCTGATACACATGGCTTCCAATTGTGATATCAAATAAGAGAATAATGTAGTAAAATCGTATTTTTGGGATTTACAGAATTGGCAGAAGAAATGAAGGCCAACCGGGCACAACTTTTAACAGGGCACTATTTCCAAGGAAAATTTGTGCATTTGTACGGGTGCCAGTCAAGGGGGATGCAGCTCCTATGTGCTCCCTTGCTCCACCGCCCTTGGTGATTTAGAAATGGTATCTGCTCAGACATGATAATATTACATATTAATGTTATATAAGTTCATGCAAATATGAGAAACGGTTTCTTGTACATACTGTGCCATGATAATCAACCACAATTATATTGCCCAAAAATCACCCTCTACAATTTTAAATTCTAATCTCAGATGTTCCGGAACAGGACATTTATCTGACTGGAGCTGTGAAATGCCAGAAAAAGATAGAGCATCTTAACCTTTTCTTAACTAAATGGATTTTCCCATTCAGTTATAAAAGTAAACGTTGGAACAGTCCATTGCTCATTTGGAGGGGTGTTCTGGTAACAAAAGCAGAGGATGGACTGAATAACAGATAAAACAAGAGCAGACTGATTCATATTGTTGTGAAATGTTCCTATAATAAGTTCACATTTGTTGAACTTATTATCTGAACATTTCCTAGTAAGGGAACTACTCGTTTGTATTTCATAAATGTGATTGAATTGGGCATAATAACAGCTGATAATAACAGAAGTTTTTGAAGAGCTAAAAGTAGTACCTGGAAACTAGTAATTATGTGAACTGATGGGGTGGAGGGGTAAATAAATTCACAAATATTTTGGTTGAAACTGACAAGAGTAAGATTTATTTGCAAATAAATGTTGTCTACAATCTTGAAATACTCTTTAACATGACTGAATTTGTGATGATGTATTCTGATGTATATATATATTTTTTTTGTCTCTAGGTGAGTACTATTTGGTGCGCATTTATATTGGCTGTGTCACAATAAAATTCTTATCTTATATGTGGTTCATCATTGTAATTTATTACACACTCGTTCCAACGAATTACTGTGTTCCTGCTGTTCCATCTTTACAAATCTGAATGGAACATACGTTCCATACGCATCCCGTTGATGTCACATGACGAGCCCTCCAACCATGAAACCAGAAATATAAAGTAAAAGCACCACACATGACAAAGCAAGCCTGCAAATAGCGTGTGTCATTTGCAGAATGAGGTCCCCAGAGGGTGAATTTAGTGACGCTATCCCATATAGTGGGCTAGCATCACTAAACTCACTCTCTGGGGACCTCATTCTGCTTAGGCCATCAACTGCTATGGTAGACCTAGGATCAGAATGAAGTTCCCAGTTGAAGTTGGTAATGATCACCCATTGGGAACCTCGATTATGAATTTTATCGTCTGCAAATTAGAGGATATAGAAACTTCCCAGAAGGGAAAAAGTAACTAAAACCAATGTTAATTGGATACAATAGATACTTCCTAGAAGATGAGGCCCAAGCAGAATGAGGTCTCCAGAGGGTGAATTTGGTGATGCTAGCCCACTGTGCAGGATAGCATCACTAAATTCACCCTCTGGGGACCTCATTCTGCAAATGACAGACACGCTATTTGCAGACTTGAAGCCCAGTATGTGCCTGAATAAACCTTGTAAGTCTTATTTTAATTCATAGATCCTAGGACGGGCGACGTGTGATAATCACAGGACACATGCATTAATGGGTCTGCATGTACCATCGTGCAGCACTTGTGCCATCACGGAAGGATATTACTCGAGGCTGCGATTAGTTTATTTAGGAACTTGCTTTCTCACCACAATTTGCTTCAATAATCGCATTGTTGGAGGTGATTACATTTTATTAGACATCTTTGGAAGTTAGCCATGAACTAATTATTATATTCTTCTGCGCTAGCACTCGTGCCGTATCAACAAACCCATTAACACACTCGTGTCTTTCTGTGTATATATCTCAAAAAGAAATCCAATGTACTCTGCATTCCACACGGGTTGGGAATCATTTGTTTTTGTTATATATATATATATATATATACTAGCTGGGTACCCGTCCTGACAGGGAGAGGCGTGTTGTTTTTTTTATTGGCATCCCCATCTACACCAACACCCCAAAAATGGTGGAAATTGGCCCAGCAGATCCCGAGATACAGGTTCAAGGTCATTTGAAAGGTCACGCAGCACGGGCATCCAGGTGTGACGAAATTGCTCAGCGCCTCAAACTACCCCCACACACCAAATTTGGTGGAAATAGGCCTAGTGGATACCGAGATACGGGTTGAAGGTCATTTGAAAGGTCAAGGTCACGACGCATGGGCATCCGGGTGTGACGAAATTGCTCGCATCTCAAACTACCCCCACACCAAATTCGGTGAAAATCGGCTCAGCGGATCCCGAGATATGAGTTCAAGGTCACTCAAAGGTCAAGGTGAGAGTCGTGTTGTTTTTTATTTCATTGGCATCCTCATCTACACCAACACCCCCAAAATGGTGGAAATCGGCCCAGCGGATACCGAGATACGGGTTCAAGGTCATTTGAAAGATCAAGGTCACACTGCACGGGCATCCAGGTGTGACAAAATTGCTCAGCGCCTCAAACTACCCGTTTCCACCAAAGTCGGTGGAAATCGGCTCAGCGGATCCAGAGATATGAGTTCAAGGTCATGCCGCACGGGCAAACGGATAGGCCCATGTTACTCCTCGGGTCAAACTGCATACCCGTACCAAGTTTCGTCAAAATCGGTTCAGCCGTTTTTCGAGTCCATCGCGGACAGACACGCACACAAACTTTCCTCAAATACATGTATATATTAGACCAGAAACATGACTATATGAGTGTATATGAGCAAGAACATGTCCGCATGCAAAATTGGACCCGATTTGATCTTGAATTGACCATTGTCAAGGTCAGGGTCACGATTTGACCTGTCCAATACACTCCCCGGACAAAAATAACCCTATGTATCAAATTTCGTCAGTAGAAATCCGCCAGTTTTACCCGATTTGATTTCCACCCAAGTAGATAAATGCTCTTTGATAGCGACGCCTCATATACACACGCTCATTAATTATGAAGCTTCAAAAGAATCCAGTTAACCAATTTCAATGTAAATAAAGCAAACGTGTAGCCAAGAAACAGCTAAGATCTGTTACACAGCTTTAACCAAAATTTCGGCCATCTCGGGTAAATGGATTTGATCGACTTTTACCCGAGTGCAGATTCGAGACCTAGACAATGGATTCGCTCCACTTTATACTTGGATGACAAAGAAATCCCTATTCTCCCAGACTAATTGCCACTTGCTGCACCCAGGGACCAGCCAAGAGGTTTAAAATTGGGAGAAGTCACTTCTCCCTGTTTGGTTATTAGGGAAAAGTGGACTGTTGTCAGGGAGAAGTCATAATGTCTGAAGTTAAATTTACACTCCAATATCACCATTCTTTGATCCAATAAGCAACAGGAATATGAAGCAGGAATCAAGATTGGTTATGTTTGTAGATTTTGATGATCATTAGTCTTGACATATTTGTTTAAGTAATCTTACATGTTTGGGCTGTTAAAACTATTTTGCCTATTACTAATGTAGACACTATCAAACCAAGGTTTATCAATGATGGAAAATTTATTAACCGTTTACTAAATGTTTATGCCTAAGGAAAATGGTATCACTTTCAAAGGCTGATTATAATTTTCCCTAAGAGTTTAGGTGAAAATGACCAAGCCTTGAAATAGTGTGTCTGTCATTTGTAGTATGAGGTCCCCAGAGGGTGAATTTAGTGATGCTATCACCCTCTGGGACCTCATTCTGATTAGGCCTCAACTGCTATGCGAAACCTGGGATCAGATTGAAGTCCCCCAGTTGAAGTTGGTGTTGTTCATCCATTAGTCTCCTCAATTAGGCATTTTATCTTCTGCAAATCTATATCTATATTTGCGAATGTCTGTGTTCTATAGAAATTCACACGGGACCACCTAGATGGCACAAAAGGGGTCTAATAGGGGTATCTTTTTACGAGAAAGATAATGGTGAGGGTTAGAATTTTCTAAAGTGATGCCGTTGTTGTCAGGGGCAGAAAAGGGGAGGGGCAGATAAAATATTTGTCGACAATTGCCACCAAATTTATATATAATCATCCCCATAATATGAGGAATCTAATGGCGTGCTTTAAATATGTCAAAAGTCGCGCCGTTCGCGTCAGGGATGCCCGGAAGGGGAGAGGGGCACAAAAATTGATCAAAATAATTTTAGCGCCGAATTCCACCAAATTGATGCACATTCTTCTCCACGATACAAGGAATCTTATTGTGTGATTTAAAGACGCCAAATTGGTGTCGTTGGGATGAGAGATTGGGAGGGGGTGGGTACTAAATCTGATCAGAATTGGTTTAGTCGCCGATTGCCACAAAACTTATACAAATTCATCTCCATGGTATGAGGTGTCTAATGGTGTGGCTTAAAGCTGTCAAAAGTGGCATAACTATGGTAATAACTATGATAAGAATTTGTTTAGTTGCTGATTACCATCAAACTTATATATAATCATCTCCATAATACAATGCATGCATGAGTCTAATAGATGTGGTTTAAATATGACAAAAGTGGCGCTGTTCAAGTCATGCATGAGGGGAGTTGCACCAAAGTTTATACAAATATAATTTAGCACTGATTCCACCAAATTCATGCATGTTCTTCTCTAATGATATGATGAATTCAATCACGTTTGGGTCATGGATGGCGGGGGAGAATCACTAGTATTTATAAGATTGTTCAATTCGCCGATATCCAACAAAGTTATATATATATTCATCTCCCAGGCCATCTCCATGTCGTTCTAAGGAGTTTTTGGCATTCCAATTTCACAATCTCGACAAATGGTGACCGAATTCAGTCCCTTGAACAATTATATCTTCTCAACTGTCATATTTTATGGGGCTGGAAATCCGGGCATTCCTATAATGATCAAGCAACACAGATACATAGAAGAAAGCTTTAAAAGTATATTTATATCAATCTATTTAAGAGATACATATATTCATTCAAACTGAGGGACATTGAATCGTCAGAGGATTGCATATTAGAATGGCTCATGTATATATTATAACACGATTGAGTCTGTCCCATTCAATATAGTTTCCACTAAAAAAGTTACAATTGCCAAGAGATATGGAAATGTAGAGCAGGCCTATTCAAAAATAGTGGTCATAGTGTGCAGTCAAATATGGTTACTTCTGAGATAAAGGAAAACGCAGTTCGTAGCACATGACTTTTCAGGATCCTCCAATGTTGACATCTGACAAGGGTACATCTGCCCGATATAGATGATTTATTTCATTTTTTAGAACAGACTCATCGCCTAACATAAACAACTCAAAATCTCGCTGTGTCGGGCACATGTAGCTGCTATACATGCATAACATCAATTATTTTAAACTGAAAATGTTTATCCAATATGTAGCACGAGAACAGAGGAGCACCTGGGCATATCTTTAAAACATCTGTATCTTCATGAAGATATGATAAACTAGATTGATTGATTGATACATCTCTATGTAAAACACAATTATCGTCTTTTATTTTTTCGAACTAATGTGTTTATGATGTTCATGCGTCATGCTATAACGTCTGAAGTATACGCAGTTGTAAATAAATAAATACTTCTTTATTGGTGGGACGGATTAAATGCGATAACAAAATGATAATCGCTCTGAGCCACTACTTATATTCCATGTGTAAGAATCATGTTTTGTGATGCCATTTGGATATACAATTTATGAGAATACGTGCAACACTTTGAGAGCAAGAGTATTCTCTATTCCCACCAAATATCCACATCACTTTAACCTGGGCAACGCCGGGTAACCCTGCTAGTTAGGGGATATAGACACGGAACAGAAGGAAAAGTAACTAAAATCAATGTTAATTTGAGAATATAGATACTTCCCAGATGATGTGGCCTAAGCAGAATGAGGTCACCAGAGGGTGATTATAGTGATGCCAGCAAGGTAGCATCACTAAATTCACCCTCTGGACCTCATTCTGCAAATAACCCACTATTTCAAGACTGAAATAAAAACAAAGGACTTGTATATACCAGATACTTTATTGGCAAATTTAACAATATATAAATGCACTGAACATAACTTTAATAATTTCATAAACAGAACATAAACTTTTATATATAAAATAAATGTTTTGTTCGCTATATTCAGCTGTAAAATAAATTGTTTTTTCATTACAACAACAAAGGACGCAACAGTAAAATGGTGGGCACTTATTAACCCTTTCATGATGGGAGCTACAGTAATGCTCTAAATAATCGACTCCTTAACCATATGGGTAATTTTTCAGGATTTAGTCGGATTTAGTCGGAAATATGGTTGTTGCTATTCATCGGAAAGCTCTCGCAGCATTAAAGATCATGTGCCAATGCATTCTCTTATTTATGTGAGGCTCCCTATAAGAAAATTCTGTGGCTTACAAGGTCAATTTAAATATTGTTAGACCAATGTATTCTCTTATATATGCAAGGCTCTCTATGGAGACTTGCATATATAAGAGAATGCATTGGCACATGGTTTTTTGCTAAATTTTAGGAAGCTCCTGTCATAGAAGGGTTAATAACTGATTTAGGTGTGATATGTTCACATTCATAACGGTTTAATCGTACTAGTATTTGGTTCCCCATATGCATAGATGCTGATTTAACATAGCCAATGTTATGGCAGGATTGATGTCAAGTCAGAGAGGAGTGAATCCACCATACCAGTTAACCCTTTAATGGCGGGAGCTGCACTGGTGCAACATTAAAGATCCTGTGCCAGTGCATTTGCTTGTATAATTGATTCTCCCATATGGAGCCTCGAATATACGAGAGAATGCACTGGCTGTCAAGGTAAATATTGTTAGGCCAATGTATTCTCTTATATATGCGAGGCTCCCTATGGGCACCCAATTTCACGCAATGAAATGATGCAGACTTTCAAGCACATAAAAGCTCCACATGGAATTTCCATTAGCTGGAACCGCTACCAATCCTACTAGCCACTAACTCAGGCCTCAAAATATTTGTGCTGGTCATTTGCAGAATGAGGTCCCTAGTGGGTGAATTTAGTGACACTACCCCACACAGTGGGCTAGCGTCACTAAACTCATCCTCTGGGGACCTCCTTCTGCATGGCCTCATCTCGCCTAGACACATATTTAAGTCAATCGGCCAACCTCAGTGATTTCTGTATGCAAATATGAATATTTCTGCCAAGTACGATAATCCGAGAGGTTACGATTGATATTTAAGTTCACAAATGGTGATGTGCACCCATTGGGTACCTCGATTATGCATTGTGTCATCTGCCAATTTGAAGATATAGAGAAACTAAACTGAAAAAGAAACTTTTGTTAATTTGATAATAAAGATACTTTCCAGAGAAGATGAGGCCTAAGCAAAATGAGGTCCCCAGAGGGTGAATTAAACACTGAATTTAGTGATGCTAGCCCACTGCAGGGTAACATCACCAAATTCACCCTCTGGGGACCTCATTCTGCAAATGACCAGTACCATATTTTGAATTTGAGTCCTGGCCACTATTATCAGTTACACAACTGCATATCATGCTATCTTCAGATATCCTAAACATTCTAATGTAATGTCAATTAACATAGAAATTATATGGAAAATAGTATTGCATTAAGTTTAATGATGTGCACTAGACTTTGGTTTCAATGTGGTTTCTAATTGAGCAACGATCTAGACTATGGGTGGGTCATTTTATTTCTATGTTTTACAGAACTTGTGAATAATAATTTGGAGTGTGGAATGAAAAAAAAGAAAAGATTTGATTTTCGGTGCCAGAATGATTAAAAAGATCACCAAGCCTGGATATAGTGTGTCTGAAATTTGCAGTATGAGGTCCCCAGAGGGTGAATTTTGTGATGCTGCCCCACACAGTAGGCTAACATCACCAAATTCACCATCTGGGGACCTCATTCTGTTTTGGCCTCATCTTCTGGGAAGTATCTCTTGTCTCAAATTAACATTGTGTTTAGTTACTTATTCCCTTCTGTTCAGTTTTTTCCCCCCTTTTTGCAGAAGATAAAATGCATAATAAAGGTGACTGGGGAACTTCAATCTCATCACAGGTCTCCCATAGCAGGGTGATCGAGCCTAAGCAGAATGAGGTATTCGGAGGGTGAATTTGGTGAAACTAGAGCGCAGTCTGGGATAACATCACTAAATTCACCCTCTCGGGCCTCATTCTGCAAATGTCAGGCATACTATTTCCAGGCTTGAAGAGCACATACAGTAGGCTACATGTAGCTACAAATTTTAATTTGCACTAAGTCTTGTTGGGAATATGATTCTACCAGGATGAAGAACAGAGATAACTCAGGTGTGGAAAGCCTACCCAATCCTCAGAATATAATCTAGGTTAAATTATGCTAACGCCTGTAGAAATCATATTCCACCAGTACAAAATATTGAAACTTTTTGAAGTTTTGACAGGGAACCTTATGAAGTTGAAAAAACAGTGCAGGTAATATATTGTGTTAATATCTGTTCCTTAATAATGTACTTCACTGTACATGTAGTTGAAGGTACAAAACTCAAAGTTTCACAATCTAAGTGACTGTGAGTGATTTTGCCTTGCATCGCTTACAGTTATAGAATTTCTTCTGAGTAATTAATTCAATATTTATTGCGATATCGGCTCAGAAAAGCATGCAATTTCGAGTTGGGACCTTCACCTCCAGTGAAGTACATTATTAAGGAACAGAAATATATTCCCTGTGTTATTTTTTCGACTTTATATAAGGTTTTGTTCTGGTGGAATATGATCTCTACAGGCATTAGCCATAGTAGAGTTTCATGGCATGATCTAAATCTAGGTATATACTCCATTTTTCTTGATTCCTCATCATGAAGAAATACAACATTAAAGAGACATAAGGTACTCGCAATGGGTAAATGTGAAAAATCATAAAGGTTTGTATCACCATCATCGTTAAGAAGAACATGGATAAATAGATAGACTTTGTTCTTATTTCTATTATTTCCACAACGCCAGCCATTTTATCAATGGGTAGTTAAGCAAAAAGGTCAGAGCAATGAAAAGAAATTCCAGAAAACACAGATTTTCAACTTTCAAACATTTCTATTTGTAATTACTGTTGGCAATGTTTGGTGATAAAATGGCATTCACTATGACATTAAAGTTTGTCTACAATATAACAATGGTTTCGACATGCAAAATCTTGTCACTGGAGAGTCGTTAATAATGAAAATATTAATGTCTGTCTATTTTTCCTTGTTCTTAGTGACGATGGTTTTGATTTTTCACAATTATCCACTGTGAGTGGATTGTGTCCTTAGAGATGTTTTTAGACTTTTAAATTTGTTATTGAACATTTACCCACTGCCAGTGTCCTGGTAACTTTAAAACTTGTGTGTTTAATGCCTGTAAATATATTCATCAATGTAAATAAATGTCATATCTCTTAACCAGGGTTCATGCTGCCACTTACTAAATTATTTCCGTTGGCCACATTTTTGGTGAGTGGGTTAATTTTTACATTTTTTTTAAGTGCCTTCGAAAGTCACTATGAAACCTACACAACTGACAAAACTGCATTCCAAGATTTGATCTTCAAATGAGAATTTTCCTAAATTTTCTCAAATTAGACCTTCAATTCAATTTGGCAGGTCCTTTTGGAATTTGGCATTGGCAACAACACCACATTTATTTGACAAAACATTTGGTCCTGCGCCAACCCTGCAATTGAAAATATAATATTAAATTTGCCTTTGAAAGCAGATATATTTGACAATGATTTAGTATGATCAAATCTAGATTTGTTATTCCAATAACACACAATTATTTTTGAATAATTTCAGATAAGGGACTGTCCCTTAAAGATGCATAATTTGAATTAACACTCGCAATTTACTATTTCCTTGGCATGGGGGTATAAATATTTCATTTCGGATCGAGGAACCCACCCATCAAAGCTCAGAATGATTAGATATAAATTTTAAAAATCTATTATTTTTCACCACCAATAATTTTTATTGGCCCAGTAAAAGTCGGCGAGAAGACGGTCTGGGACCAAATTGCGGATGAAGATGGTTAACTCTAAAATCAAGTGGCTTTTTAGTGTCAGATATTTGACAAACTGGCAATATTTCGTTGAACAAAATGTTGATAAATAACAGGTTTTGGACAATTTTATATTATAGTTGACTGTGGTTAGCATTATTTTTGGGCAATTAATCGATTCTGATAACTGAAGAGGAATTTCAAAAAATGTTGTTGTTGGAATCTGATGATATGGGAAACATCGAATCGGATTGAGTACCTTTAACATCACATATGTTATTTTGGAACAAGAAAGGTTTTGTATGCGAGGCTTCTGATTTGTCATTCAAATTTGGTACGTAAATGTTAAAAAGGTGAAAGACCATATATTTACATGCTACTACATCTATAATTTCTGTATCATGTATAGGTGGAATAAACAAGCATTTGCATTCAATCATTAAGGCATAGAACAAGTCTACATCACAGTGGACACATATTCACAGACTATGTTTGCATAAAAAAGAACCTAGACATGGCAATAACCTGTTCTGATTATTATAAAGTACTTTCAGACTTGTGTTTCAAACATAACAAAGCTAGAACATCTGCTCAATATCTTCATTTCTGACTACCTTACCCGTAATTAAATTTGTGCAGTACTATTTTTCACTCAGTTTTGAATTCGCACACTTTGATAAGTTTGATTTTGCGCATTGTGAAGCATTCAAAACTGACCTAAATATTTCTGCGAAAAGTCTTGTACATGTATCTGATGACAGTTTCAGTTCTCACATGTGTAGATTAAAGAAAATAAAGACCATCAAAATGAAATTGAACACCAAGCAGAACATATATGTTCATTGGTAGTGAAGATGGATGTTTATATATATAATGTTTCAAATAATCATTCCGATATTTAGTTATGGACAGAATTGTCATGAAGTTGAAAGGACTAAATCCACAACCTTCAGCTTGGAATATACATGTACATGTAGGTGTAGTTGTACAAGAATTTCACATCAAAGATTTTACCATTTTACATACTAATATGAACAATGTTTCTGAGATTAAATGTCCTGCGTGCAAATACATTTGTCCATATATAAAGTAGTAAGGTAGTATATAAAGCTCATTGCCATACCTCATATTTTGCATTCGATAAACTTGGGGAGTCTTACTACCTTTCGCTCAGTTTAAATTCATGCACTGATGTAAAAAGTAGTACTACACGAATTTAAAGCAAGTAAGGTACATGTATATATAATTTTGATTTCATTTTGCTTCACTTGAAGATTTGCAGAACAAAATATGTAATTAAGATTAAAGATGTATAAGCCCTGTCACTAACTCGCGGCCACATTGGATCCACCAGGCCCGGTTCCGTGGTTTTAGTGCTACAAGTCAAAGTTCTGGAGTAGCATTCCATATATGGAAGTCATGTATTATTCATGACTTCCATATATGGAAATGATACTTCAGAACTTTGACTGTTAGCACTAAAGCAACAGAACTGGGGCTGGATGAATCTCTGAAACCACGGAAGAGAGCTGGTTAATCCAATATGGCTGCGACTCAGTGATCTCGCTTATTCAGGGTTCCAGGCTACTTTTTGTGAAATCTATTTTACATTTTATTTATATAAAATAACATCTTTGGAACAAAAATTTATAAATGAAACACACTATTTTGTTTAATATTTAATTTTTAATACAATCATTTAATATCGTTTCGAATGTTTTAGAGTGACACCAAAATTTATTTTGGTATTTTTAAATAGGCACCTGGTGTGTTGTATAGTCCCAAGCATGTTCTAAGAGCAATGCTCGGCATGTTTCGGAGGCATAAACATATGCATTGCTACTGTGCTATATCTGCTATATATATATATATATACTATAGAGACCTTAAAATGTGCATATAGTGTCCTAAGTGCGACGTCCGTCAGAATACAGCGGCTATTCGAGCCTCCTTTTTTGGGGTCGCTTCGGTGGCTGTGTGGTATTGACGTCGGACTTTGAGTCGCAAGGCGCGTTCGCCGTCATGGGCCAGGGTTCGAATCCCACCCAATCCCAAAAAATGTGCACTGTCTCAAAAATCAAATTTGCTTCTAAAAATAGGCACCTGGTGTGTTGTATAGTCCCAAGCATGTTCTAAGAGCAATGCTCGGCATGTTTCGGAGGCATAAACATATGACATTGCTACTGTGCTATATCTCCTATATATATAAATGATATATGTTTACATGTATATGTCCAATTTAGTTTTCATCAGAAAAAAAAAATTATGTTAAATTAGATTTTTTTATGTTGTTGTTGTAACTGGAGGTCTGGAACCCTGAATGCATCTTTAATCATGATATAGAAATAGTGAACCAATGATCAATTAATAGGCATGAAAAATCTACCACAAATAATGATATGAATCTTTGTTGCCATGACATCTCCACCATTCACAATTCAGATAGCCTGTCCAAAGTGCATGTACTTTTAATTCCTGTCTGTTCACCTGGTCTGTTATTATTTTGGACAAAAACATGTTCCCAGTTTTTATAAAAAAAACATTCTCAAACTTAAATTATTAACTTTTCAAAGAAAGTTTGGACTATTCTTATCAGTGAAAGTCATAGAAAACCCTTCTGAAACAACAATTTTTTTAAATAAAATTTACTTGGCATTTGAAAATTATCATGCTACTCTCAGTATCCAAATAATGGTACAGGGCAGAATAATAGTACAGGAAGAAAGCATGTGACAATTAAGAGAATGAAACATACAATGTACTAGCCATACTACTTGGCATGCCATACTACTGGATGTAAGAGAAATATAAGTTCTCAATCATGTACACACTTTAACCCTTTACCCAACAGAACGGCCCTGTGCCAATGCATTCTCTTATATATGCGAGTCGACCATAGGTCGCCTCGCATATATAAGAGAATGCATTGTCTTAACATATTAAAAATGATAAAATTGTTAAAGAATGTAGAAAACTATTATAAAAATTATTTTAAAAATGCCAATGCATTCTCTTATATATGCGAGGCGACCTATGGTCGACTCGCATATATAAGAGAATGCATTGGCATAGGGCATAACTGTAACCATCACAATGTGGTCAATGAACCGGTTCCAATGATATCCATATTTGTATGGTGTTATTGAGACAGACCGAAGATATTTTAGGCTGTTGAAGCTGTATTTGGGCGTTTTGGGCTGTTTTGTTGGGTAAAGGGTTAACAATATTTCAACTGTATTACAGTACTTGTACTGGCCAAACTTGAACCATTGGACAATCACAATCGTTTTCCTGGAAAGAATAAACCTACTGCATGAAATAGCATTTGAATTCCTCTGTACTATTATTTTTGTATAAATATACTTCCATACTATTATGTGTATTGTAATTGTTTCAAGAACATATACAACCATCCCAAACATTGTACAATTCAGTTCTGATGATGGGTGAAATGGTGTTGGTGTAGTCTGTGAAACCAACCATTCTAAAACAGAGCTATTGCTCAGAATTAGATCAAGCTTGGCTCTGACTATCTAAGTCAGGTTCACGGTTTAGGTGTTGGTGGACAAAATATAATAAACGTACAGACCCAAATACGGACCATACAGGGTGGATTTTTCCTGGAAAATTAAAGATGCATAATCCGATTAAGCGCCCCTCAATTACTATTTATTTGGATTCGGGGGGTAAAAAATATTTGAATCGAGTCGAGGAACCCACCTGTCAAAGGTTATTAGATCTCGATTTTTGATATCTGTTATTTTTCACCATCGAGAATTATAAGTGGCCCAGTAAACAGTTGATAAGCCAAAGGTCTCGGACCAAATTGCAGATGAAGATGGATAACTCTAAAATCAAGAGGCTTTATGTTGATAATAAGGCCAAATTTCGTCGAACAACATGTTGATAAATAACACGTTTCGGGCAATTTTATACTATAGTTGACAGTGGTTAATTAGCATTATTTTTGGGCAATTAATCAATTCTGATAACTGAAGCGGCATTTCTAAAAATGTTGTTGTTGGAATTTTATTATATGGGGACCATCTAATTGGATTGTGTACATTTAAATAAATGTACGTGTGTGTTTATTTGGACCATAAGAGTACGTGAATACACATACACTTAAAATAACTTAGATAGATAGATGTTTTTTGCACAATAATATATCATGTATAACATTAACAAAATATCAAACAAAAGCATATTACTGCACAGGAGCAGCATGACCTAGCTGGCCTTCTTCCTGCTGCCCCTGAGTGATAGGAACATATGATGACATACATGTATTTACAATTTCACATACTTTTTGATATTTGGATGGCCGGATGGTGCCTACTTTAAATCACAGGCCTTCTAAACAGTGATTGATAAATAATTAAAATAATTTTTTTATTAATATTTACATATAAGAAGACACAGGTATGCATTAAGCAGCCATTTTCCTCTCCATGCTACTGGCAACTGGTCATTTTACAGTATGCAAGTCATGTGTCCATTTCAACACTTAAAAGGAAATAGCTAACTGACCGCAGGAAGTGGTCACTGGGCATGACAACTGTCAACAATTTTAAATTCTTTGTTGATATAACTGGCCAGTACATTGTGTCCACTCACCACTTCCTGTCAACAATGGGAAGTGTTGAAATGGACACATGACTTGTACACTGTAAAATGACCAGTTGCCAGTAGCATGGAGAGGAAAATGGCCGCTTGATGCATACCTGTGTCTTCTTATATGTAAATGTTAATAAAAAAAAATATTTTAATTATTTATCACTCACTGTTTGGAAGGCCTGTGCTTTAAATATTCTATATTATTTAATGTGGACAGTTGGAGTAGATTGTGAAAGATGTCCAATGACGACCTATGTGTATTAATAAATAATGAAGCAAACAAAAATGTATCCATCTTGATAGATGATCTTCCAAATGTTATATTTAGAGGATATCATATGAATGTTTGACACTAACTTCTAGTAATAGTCCAACCAGCAATGACAAAATTTTGTGGGAAAACAATTGCTTCTTTGGGGGCTAAATGAATCAATGTCAGCTGTCAGAAGTTGACTTTTTTCATAAAGTAAAAACATTATCATTAATGATATTATTTAATCTGGACAAATTATCAAATGCTCATATGTATTAACTTGTTTTTCGTTATATTTGATAAATGAAATGTTTTGAATAGTAATATTAATTTAAAGCAATGGTCAGATTTTCATGTCACTTGGTCAGGTAAAGACTGTGAGCCATATTTTAAAAATAATAGAAAACAGTCAGGTTAGTAGTCAGAAAGACAGAGACATTTTATGTTAACAAACTCTGAATAACATTATAAGTCTGAAAAGAATATACTTAAAGCGCAATATATGATATGATGCATGGATATGTTCATAAAGCTGTTCTCTCATTATATATGACTATAGAATCATCAGCTATGAGATTGTCTCTATCCAAATTTGGAACAAGAAAGTTGCTGTTCCTCAATTTCGCTATAGCTGCTGCACTGTTACTTTTCATTCGATTCTGCTTTATATTTGGGGTTACATTTGCATATACTTCTTCCTCTGTAACTTGGTGTATTGAAAGTCTCTTATCCATGTCTGCTTCTAAAGAATAAACTGGATTATCAATCCCACTCAACTTTTTCTCCTTAGAATTCTTTATCAAAGTTGATAGCTTTCTTGCAACTGAGGATGTCCGCCTATGTTTAGATGTCTCTTCTACATACTTCTGTTCAGGAAAAGTTTTGCTTCTCACTATCTCTGAAGGATTTTGAATGCAAACTACACTGCCATTTGACCCATCATAGTGTGCACCACCATAATTTCCCGAAAAGTGGCCATCAGTAATCAACTGATTGACAACATATGTATGTTTCCTCCTCTTGCACCATATGCAAAAAGACAGAAGTGTTACCAGTAGCACAAAAGAGACACAACCAACTGCAGTGCCCAGTGGGAAATCACTGTCATTGGCATTTGTTGTCATTCTGTTAGTGTTATCACTACAGAATCCATCAACATCTCTGTCTTTTATTCAGCAGCATTACCAAGTATTTTGTTCTAAAGCACACCATACCATAATGGGCGGAATAAACATAAATGGAATAGCATTGTAACATGATATCCCGACCTAGTAATAGTACTGCACTAATTAAGTGCGACTGCGTTTGGCGACCTTCCAATCAAAATAGTTTTAATAAATCATCCGACATTCTTTTTTATCGTTTAATTTGCATTTGATTAGCTACACTGTCGAAGTTATAAGTGGTAAAGGCTCGCCGAATTGTTCTCTGACCACACATTGAAGAAATCGATGAATTATTCAAAGAAAATAAATGTTTTGACATGATTCAGGAAGTGATAATGGGCAGCGCCATATTTTGATCATGTGAATAAAATGTCAACCAATCAGAATACGCGAAATTGTCACATGGCCCGCAACCATTTTCGTTTACAAAATGGCCGCAGAAGGTTACGTTCAGGCTCGACACAGTTAAACAATGGCGTTTTTTTCGTTGTTTATGTTCAGGCAATTGGATAGGCATGATGCTATTGATCTGCCAACATACCAGCGAGTCCACGAACAAACCACAGCCTTATAAGCAACAATTCTTATTAAACAAGGTCCGCTAAATCAGACCAAATTTGAAATTGACATCTCTCAGTTTTATCTCAATTCTCATCTGTCAATTACTCGACAATTGTCAATATTACAATAATAGTCATACTAATAGTGTCAGTGCAGCTGATGGGGTCGTTAGCGTCAGTGCACTGTCTGCAGTAGTCCAACATTGACTATACATTGGATGTATACTGTATAGTCCAACTTTCCCCACCACTGCCACTGGCAACGGAGGGTTTTGTTCAAGACCGGAAAGGAAGAATATGAGTGACACAATTTAATTAATTAAGACATGACCAAACCACGATTTTCCACAGAAAACACAAATACTAATGCATCACCTTGACATACAATTTTCCTTCCTATTCCAAAAATGTATTGCAGCAATATTTTGGGTCTATTTGATCGAGTTCGGGGCATATCGAAGGGAAGTCGGTAGCCGAGAGGTAGCGTACTGGTCTCTCATGCTAGTGGACCGGGGATCGCAACCTGGTCAGGGTGTTCTGCCAAAAATCAGAAGTCGGTCAGATACCAATTTTTTCAGATTGATATGTCTCATTCGAGATCACTGAATAAAGATCTGAATGCAAAATGCCGACTCCCCCCCCCCCCCCCCCCCCCCCATTACAACACTGTCCAGGTATGTTGTCGTGGGTGCAGTACGCTGTCCGATCGGGCGCGGACATTAATGGCTGACCTTTGTACACGCCTCGGTGTGTGGATGTTAAAGAACGCTACTGGAGTCACCACAGGGTTATAAAGTTACTCTGTCGTGGAAGCACCTGGACCAGTGCGTCTACAACCAGAATTGGTTCCTGCACTGTAATATCTACAGATACAGATATCTACAGATATTTTCCCTTTTATACTGCATGGTATGCCCAGAGTTCGATCAAACAGACCCGAAAAATGCCTGACATGCTTTGCGGGTGGTTCGCCGGATCAAATACTAAAGGCTCATTAAATCTCTCTTTTTTTGGAAGAGGAAGGTAAAGGGTATGTGAAGGTGACACATTAGTATGTATTGTAGGGAGAAGATCATGGTTTGGTCATGTCTTGTCACACTCTTGTGTCATATTCTTCCTTTCCAGACATGAAGCAAACTCTCCCATTACAGACATCGCGGAAATTACGACGGGATATCTTTATCCCATAGAATTTTGACTATGTCTGCAGTGTCAGTCACTGTCATTAATCTCATTCTTAAGAGTCAAGTGTCACTCAGTAAATGTCAGTTGCATGGGTGTATTCAATTCCGTTTATTTCTATGTTCACGAACAGTAAACCACCAACTTGTGACTAAGGCCCAGCTGAGAATACTGAACAGACCAATAATGTGTTCTTTAACCTCTTGGGAAATTAGTACAAGAGAAGTTGCCCCATGCAATGATGGCCCCATATGTTATTGTTATGATACGAAGACGGTCGCATGTGAAATCGATCCCAGAGAAGTCACCCCCATTGCCATGAATGACAGAATCATTGTAAACTTATAGACAAATTTAAGTCATTATTTATTCTGGTACATGTATATATCAATACGATAAAATACAACAATAAAACATAGGCCATGAGCTTTCCGATGAATGACAACAAGTCATATTTCCGACTAAATCCTGAAAAGTCACCCATAATTCTGCTGTGGTTAAGGGGTTGATTACTTAGGCCGATGGGGTCATTGTCACAAGGCTCCGGTCACATTCGTAGCCAGCTTTTTAAATCGCTCACAAATGTAGTCAGCTTTTCACCGGTGATCACATCGTAGCCAGCTTTTCTAATCGCATGCTTTATATGGTGCGAAATATGACGTCATCACGCTCGTGACTAAAATGTGGACGTCATTCTCCAAAACTGACTTCGTTTATCAACTTATATTGGAACATAATTCGAGCATTCTAATGACACTGATCAGAAACGTTAGATTATTAGATGAACTAATATCAAATTAAAATTCATGTTGTTTCTCATCCATCAACTCAGAACAATGAGATTAACCTAATCTTGTTCATTGAGGCTCGCATGAATATGAAAAGCTGGCTACAAATGTGATCACCATAGAAAAGCTGGCTACATTTGTGATCGATTTAAAAAGCTGGCTACGAATCTGATCGATGCCTTGTGACAATGACCCCATCAGCATTACTTAGGGCATTACTGTAGCAATACTCTTGGGATCCAAATAAACATAGGGGGCAGAATAATAGCACAGGGGAGAAATTTCCTCAAAATTAAATAAGAGTACAGGGGTGAAATAATGGGGTCATTTCCCAACATTCTTTGTTTAGCCCTATAAGAACCAAGAGAAGCTCTGTTAGCCCTTGTCTGATTCTTAACAATAATTTTTACATCACATTGAAGTGGCTTTATATGAAATGAAATAAACAAATTTATAGGGATCCAAATAAGCAGCATACATGTGGGATTTTTACTTGAAATTTAATAAGAACACATGTATGTTTATTTGGATCCCGAGAGACTGCAAGAGTACATAATTTCCAGCAACTTTAGGTCTCTTCAATGGGGCACTGTACTTCAAATCTATTCTGAGCAATATCATTGACATAAGCCCCATGTATCATGTTTTATTTCAGACAGCAATGATTGCCATAAACAAAATGTCTGTAATTTACTTCTTTCATACAATTAATTAAAGAATTTTGTTTGTACACTAAATGTCAGATTTAACAATTTTTTAATAAAATTTACCAGTTTCAACCCAAAACCAGGCAATGACAAAGCAAATGTCAGAAAATAAGCTTCTTCTACCTGATAGAGCTATGATATAACTGAGAAATATTTTTAATTGAAAAAATTTATCATAGCAATTAAAAAAAAATGTCTTTCAAGCACAGATAAAAAAATTCAGGGGAGAGAAATCAGGCTATTTTCTTATAGCCAAACACACGGATTTGGCCCACATTTAATACAAAAATCATGTTAAAAATCCAAATTCTTTCTTTATTGTGAACTTTCACACAGCTTTGTAAAATAATTAAACCATCAATCCAGTAAATCCACATTTAACACAGGCTACACTAGCAGTTATGTTCCCCAGATATTTATTTTCCTTTTTTTCAGACCCCCAACAACCCTCAAAAGCATGTACAGCTACCTCAAGATTCTTGACAATATCTGAACCAAATTTTTTATATTCCAGGTGTTTGCTTAAAGTCTGAACCATTTGATGCACTTTAAAACATGGATTTCAAATTTGGCGGAATAGTTTTCACCTCAAGAATTGATTCTGGTAACTTGGCCAGAGTGGAAAAAGTATCAAAAGAAGAAGATGAAGAAGCTAGTAAGTCATAAAATTGGGTCATTATAAGTGCAAGCCTTGAAATAGTGTGTCTGTCATTTGCAGAATGGGGTCCCCAGAGGGTGAATTTAGTGACGCTATCTCACATACATGTTATTTCATTGTAAATTGGTTATCAGAAATTGGAAATTGCATCGCAAATTGCAAATCCAGTTAAATCGAGCCCTGCTACCAGTTCAAAACCTGGGAAGTTATTGATGTTCTGATGGGGAACTTTATATAGACTCACAAAAGTCACGCAAGTCATGTATCTTGAGTTGGTACTTTCACCTACCATGAAATGCATTACATCTTAAGTACGGTAAATCCCAGAAAATCAATCTGGACTCAGACTAAGAGCTGTCTCAATCCGATATTGATATTATTCTATATTCAATTTGAAACAAAGCCTGTAGATTAAGCTCATGGAGTCACCTGTCACATGTGACAGGTAGCACAAGAATCTACTTGTCACCCAGAAGCAGTTACCTGTCAGGGACAGGTGGACATGTATACATTTCGAGCCCTGATACCGACAGAGGAATTTTCAAAATTTGGTTCTGAAAATCTTCCATTTGTTCATTTGGCCCATAATAGTAGCAGCGTGTGCTTCACATCTACAGTAGAACTGAATTTTTTTTTTTATCTGTTTTGACAAAAAATGTAAATGTTTTTGCAGGTAATATATATACAGGTGAACCTAAGCCAGACTATGAATTCAACGTGTGGACCAAACCTGACTGCGGTGGAACAGAGTTTGAAAATGGCAATCGGTAAGTTCTGTGAGATGATTAGGATTGTATCTATCTATATATTGGTTTATGGTCAAAAGAGGATGTATAATATCCAAGCCTGGATATATTTTTTTTTTGAGTGTCTGACAAAATGACAGGCACCAAAGATTCGGCGTCTGACATTTGAAAAGTGTGTCTGTCATTTACCTGGTATCAATAAATAGCAGCAATTAGTTGTTTTTTAGCCCATTCCAATGCACAAATTAGATTCATTGATGTACCATGTTATGAATTATGGTGTTTTACACGAAACGACACTTAATTATATCACTTACTCAAGTTACTGAAACTATTAATGTCGATCAAATCGGAAAATTAGGATTACTATACGTGATCGGGACTTTTGCATACATTATGTACTGTGCTAAGTCACTGAACTGCCCATTGCTAATTTCAAATTGGCCGGATCGGATCAGATTAATTGGAAGTTGTCCGATATAGTAGCGCAAAATAGTCCGCAGAAAAAATCCTACGCCGTGCTTTCCCGGGGTCCCCCAAGTAAACACGAGCACATGTTTCAAAACGTGGCGATTTAAAAACTACCCGGTATGAATTTTTTCGGAATTTCTTCCGCTAAATCTCCAACTAACACCCTTAACTTGTGGAATATATTACACTTGTGCTGATTTAACTTGTGACATCTCCGTGTATCTTACGTCAAACGAGAAAAAACATGACGAAGTGTATTTCTTGGTTGGAGTTTCCCCCCAGTGGCAGCCATTTTTTCTGGGTTTTTCACGTTCTAAAAATAGAAAGTCGTAAATAGTGCGGACGTGAAGTCAGCGATAATTCGCAGTTTGCGATCAATCAATCGCGGACAATTTAGGTTAGAGGTTGCATTAAAATTACATTTATAGGTCCTGTATACGGAACGGACCATTAACATGTTTTCGGTAAAACGCGTTGTATTGGTGGGGGGATTTGATATTTAGTGCACAGTAGTGGTAATTGAATGTCTTTGCCGCGGATAATACATCTACTTGTTGTTTTCCCCTTAATTATATATTTTTTGTGAAGATAATGGGCGCCGGACAAACTGACGGACGATAATAAGGCGGCGCCGGTCATCGGTGTATTTGGCTCGGTCAATGACCGTGTCCGACCTCTTATATCCAGGCTTGATAATATCCATCCGTCCATTCACTTTTTTCGTTTCCGGTTGATAACGTTAGTAAGTCTGAACTGAATGGAATGAAATTTGTATGTGAGTTTACTAGCCCAAGATACAGGTCAAATTTCTATTATGAGTTCCACATGCCAATTTTCACTGGAGTTACTGCATGGCCCTTCATTGAAATTACCAGGGCATATTTTGCCACGTGCAAGTGATGCTCTTGTTATAGTTCAGTAGAAATTACACAACTGATGTTACGCTCTTAGTCAGGACTTAGCTCACAAGGCGACTCAGGCGAGATTGTCGCCTTGCTGTCGCTGACTTTGCCCTATCGTCGCTCTAAGGCGAAATCGAAGTCGCCTTCAATTTTAGGGGGAATTTTTTTTTTTTTTTTTTCTTAATTTTTTTTCTAGTTTTTTTCGGGACATGTCCGTATATAGATGAATTGTGGCGGCCATCCCAAAAAGAAACAGACAATGCAGAGACAAAGACCCAAGTGTTTAAAATAAAAAATAAAATATGACCTATATTGTTTTGTGTTGTTATTCAGTGTCCATTGTTCCCTTTGCGGTAATGAATGTTAATCACGAATATTTTGACACGCTGAAAACACGATGAGATGTTCGCATCTGTGTTGTTACTGACCATCGTGAGTGTCACAAATAAATGTTTTAATTAACTTAAAAGACCGCCGTCCCGCTTTTCATTTTATAAAACAATTACGACATTATCAGAGTATGTACCAGGCGATTAGGAAGTTCGTTTCGGTAACGCGTCGGACTTTTTGAAGAGACCGCGTCGGACCTTTTGAAGAGACCGCTTCCGTAAATAAAATAATGTCAAGTTTATTGCTTTAATCGGATTATACCAGTGATGTTGGCATTAATTAAGGGAGGCCATTAATTAATAAAAGCTGTTGCAACTCCTTTGTTAGTTAGTCCTTATTGTTTATTTTAGCGGACACCCACATTACAGCCGTGACCAAATTAAACTTACAAAGTTACATTCATCATGATTCAGACCGTACAAACGTATCTTCCAAGCTGCAGTCTAGGAAATAATACTACTTTCATTTAGTTAAAAATTTAACTACTACTGTAACTTGATAATTGTCTTGCTTAAATGATGGCCACACAAAACATTTCCAAAAAATTTAGATGTATAATAACAATTAATTAAGCTAATTTCAGATAAAGTCATATTTGTTTAGTTTTATTTCTTATTTTATCTTTTTAAAAATTTTATTGTCAGATGTTATAAAATAAAGCCATATTTGAAAATTGTCAATTTTTGGTAGTCTCCCCACTTCTCCCTGAAGTCTCCCTAAATTTCCCGAAGTCTCCCTAAATTTCCTGGAGGGAAACTTCAAGTCTCCCTGTTCTGTACCCCTAGGCTGAGGCCTGCTCTTAGTATTACATGTAGTTTCTGATATCTTATATATTATATACGTACTGATGTGCTATCTCTGAATTTTACTTATTGACTCTATCTCACAAAAAACATGCTTCCATATTTGTTTGTATTTGTACTTTTCATGTGTATATTGTAAATAAAAATTATCCTATCCTATTGTTATGAACATATTGTTTGCAACTTTAAATATGGGATCATGTGACAGACATGATGTGACTGACATCATGTGACTGACATCATGTGACCTGTGGGGTGATGAAGGAGGAGGACAAAATGGTGGTTACCATATGTGCACCTGAGGTGAGCTCGACAACTTTATTACTATAAATAATAGAAATAAATCTTGTTTATTTTAGATCATGGTTTTATTTTGCTGTGAGGGGTTATACCCCTGGTAAGCTGATGAAGATCAACATCCTGAACATGAATCGACAAGGAAAGCTGTACAATCAGGGTTACTCTCCATTTACTAAAATTATGCCTGGTAAACCTAAGTGGGAACGAATCCGCGATCGACCATCATTTGATGTAAGTCAGTTCTGTTAACCCTTTCTATACTAAATGGATTCTCCCGTTCAGTCAAAAAAAATACATTTGAACAGTCGATTATTCATTTGGGGGATGTTCAGGTAATGACAACAGACAGAAAATCAGATAATACAATCTTGAGCAGAATGATTCATATTTATTGGTGGGAAATGTTCAAATAATAAGTTCAACAGACGACATAGCGTCATTTGTTGAAATTAATATCTGAACACTGAATAAAAAAAGGAACTACTTGTCAATGAGTATTTAGTATAGAAAGTGTTTCAAACCGCGTTGGCTATCGGCTGAGCCAATCAAAAAGAAATTCCGTCTGCTAAGTTTTTAGCTGAGGCAAATTTAAGAAGCTGCCAATATTTTCTGCAAAATTTAATGAAATTGCTTTTGGTGTTACATTAGTTATGTATTGTGGAAGTCTGCAAATAACATGTCAAAGGATTTTTGAATGTTTAGAAGTAAAAACAAAGACTATTGTCAACTGGAATTTGGCAGTTATTTTCAGCCAGAATGGCAATTGTGGTTTCATTTAGTTGGAATATTCATAAGTAATGGTATGCCTCACGCTATGCTCATTTCTTTTTATATGCCCATTTGAAAAAACAGTCGTATTATGAAAATGGGTTGTCTGTCCATCGGTCTGTCCGCTTTTGGTTTCCGGATGATAACTTTAGATTGAATCAAGTGAACTGAACCAAATTTGGTATGTTAGTTTACCACACCAAAATACAGATAAATTTCGAATATGGGTTTCTTCCGCATGATTTTGACTGAGTTATGCCCCTTTTTGTCCGCCGACCCAACAGGTTCGGAGGACTATTATAATCAGCCTGTTGGTCCGTCCGTCCGTGCGTCCGAGGTTTCCGGATGATAACTTTAGTTAGAGTGAACCAAATTGAATTAAATTTGGTATGTGGGTTTACTAGCAGAAAAGACAGGTCAAGTTCGAATTCTGGTTCCGTCCGCCAATTTTCACCAGAGTTATGCCCCCTTTTCGACTTAGAATTTGATCGTCTGTTAACATTTTTGGTTTCCGACCGATAACTCCAGTTTGGATTATTTGATCTGAACCAAAGTTTGTATGTGTATTTCCCAGCTAAATATACAGGCCAAGTTCGAATATGGGTTCTGTCCAATTATTATTACATGAGTTACGGCCCTTTTTCGACTTAGAATTTGACCGTCTGTTAACATTTTTGGTTTCCGACCGATAACTCCAGTTTGGATTATTTGATCTGAACCAAAGTTGGTATGTGTCTTTCTCCCAGCAAAACACAGGTCTAGTTCGAATTCGGGTTCCGCCCGCCAATTTTCACCAGAGTTATGTCCCTTTTTGACTTAGAATTTTTGCCAATTTGAGGTTTCCGGATGATAACTTTAGTAAATGTGTAGTGAATGAAATTAAATTTGGTATGTAGGTTTAGTAGCACTAAAGACAGGTTTTTATGCGCAAACAACGGTCGTATCAAGCCGACACTTAGAGGCGGACATGAGGTCTACCGACCTTTTATTCGACTTAGATTTTACCTGATTTACGGTTTCCGGATGATAACTTTAGATTGAATCAAGTGAACTGAACCAAATTTGGTATATTAGTTTACCACCTCAAAATACAGATCAAGTTCGAATATGGGTTTCATCCGCATGATGTTGACTGAGTTACATGTATGTCCCTTTTTGTCCGCCGACCCAACGGGTTCGGAGGACTATTATAATCAGCCTGTGCGTGCGTGCGTGCGTCCGAGGTTTCCGGATGATAACTTTAGTTAGAGTGAACCAAATTAAATTAAATTTGGTATGTGGGTTTACTAGCAGAAAAGACAGTTCAAGTTCGAATTCTGGTTCCGTCCGCCAATTTTCACCAGAGTTATGCCCCCTTTTTGACTTAGAATTTGACCGTCTGTTAACATTTTTGGTTTCCGACCGATAACTCCAGTTTGGATTATTTGATCTGAACCAAAGTTGGTATGTGTCTTTCTCCCAGCAAAACACAGGTCTAGTTCGAATTCGGGTTCCGCCCGCCAATTTTCACCAGAGTTATGTCCCTTTTTGACTTAGAATTTTTGCCAATTTGAGGTTTCCGGATGATAACTTTAGTAAATGTGTAGTGAATGAAATTAAATTTGGTATGTAGGTTTAGTAGCACTAAAGACAGGTTTTTATGCGCAAACAACGGTCGTATCAAGCCGACACTTAGAGGCGGACATGAGGTCTACCGACCTTTTATTCGACTTAGATTTTACCTGATTTACGGTTTCCGGATGATAACTTTAGATTGAATCAAGTGAACTGAACCAAATTTGGTATATTAGTTTACCACCTCAAAATACAGATCAAGTTCGAATATGGGTTTCATCCGCATGATGTTGACTGAGTTACATGTATGTCCCTTTTTGTCCGCCGACCCAACGGGTTCGGAGGACTATTATAATCAGCCTGTGCGTGCGTGCGTGCGTCCGAGGTTTCCGGATGATAACTTTAGTTAGAGTGAACCAAATTAAATTAAATTTGGTATGTGGGTTTACTAGCAGAAAAGACAGTTCAAGTTCGAATTCTGGTTCCGTCCGCCAATTTTCACCAGAGTTATGCCCCCTTTTTGACTTAGAATTTGACCGTCTGTTAACATTTTTGGTTTCCGAACGATAACTCCAGTTTGGATTATTTGATCTGAACCAAAGTTGGTATGTGTATTTCCCAGCTAAAGATACAGGCCAAGTTTGAATATGGGTTCCGTCCAATTATTTTTACATGAGTTACGGCCCTTTTTCGACTTAGAATTTGGCTGTCTGTTAACATTTTTGGTTTCCGACCGATAACTCGGATAACCCGCCAATTTTCACCAGAGTTATGTCCCTTTTTTACTTAGAATTTTTGCCAATTTGAGGTTTCCGGATGATAACTTTATAAATGTGTACTGAATGAAATTAAATTTGGTATGTAGGTTTACTAGCACTAGAGACAGGTTTTTATGCGCAAACAACGGTCGTATCAAGCCGACACTTAGAGGCGGACATGAGGTCTACCGACCTTTTATTCGACTTTGTGATTTTACCTGATTTACGGTTTCCGGATGATAACTTTAGATTAAAACAAGTGAACTGAACCAAATTTGGTATATTAGTTTACCACCCCAAAATACAGATCAAGTTCGAATATGGGTTTCGTCTGCATGATTTTAACTGAGTTATGCCCCTTTTTCCGACTTAGATTTTACCTGATATGCGGTTTCCAGATGATAACTTTATATTGAATCGAGTGAACTGAACCAAATTTGGTATACAGATCAAGTTCAAATATGGGTTCTGTCTACACGCTCCACTCTACTCCAGAAACGGGCGTATTATGCCATGCCCCGACGGCGTGCTCTTGTTGAGATATGACTAGAATCCCAAAAGTGATTTTTGGTGAAAATTTCAACTGCGTTATGAAAATCCGAATTTTTGAGGGATTGGACTGGGCTGGTACCCACAGAATGGCATATTTCATTGCTCCAATGATTAGTTAACATGAAAAATAAAAAATAAAGTCAGAATTCTCAACCATTTCCAAACAGTAGAAGCTGATCTATAAGACATTAGTGAAAAATTGTAATATTTTCCACTTATGACGGCCATTTTGGTGGCCACCTTACACAAGGAGTAAATGGACTAATTTAAACCAGGCCCCAAAAAGTACCTGTGATAATAATGGACTAAGTGCCTAAATAATAGAAATTTTGTTTATGTATATGTAGGCCATGCCACTCTGCCAATCCTATGCTTTTTAACTGAGGTACAATTTCTGGCCTAGGAACATTCCTGCTAATCTCGAGTGTTGAATAATAGTGATGTTACGTTTATTAATTTTGCGGAAAAAAGGACAGCATCGCTATTATTAGGCACCATCACCATTATTAAAAACTTAGTTTCCATGCAGCGCCGTAGAGGTTTCAAATTGGGAGAGGTCATTTCCCTTTGTTTGGTTATTAGGGAGAAGTGGACTCGGGGACAAGTAACGATGGCTGATGTTCAATTTATAACCCATCATCACCCTTCTATGATGATATGATCCAATAAGGATTATGCAAAATAAGAGCCCGATTTATAAAACTATTATAGTGAATAAAAAGACCATTATAATCAGTAAATATACTTTAAATATATTGAACATTGTCCGTGCCTCCATAAATCATGCTATATATATTGTAAATAAAGTTATCCTAACCTTTGTATTTTAAAAAACTTTTCTTTTTTTATTCAGAATGTTGATGGACAGTTTATCCTATCATTCACACATCGCTTCTTGGACTTCAAGTTTGCCACAGTCTATTTTGCCTTTTGCTTTCCATGGTCATACATAGAATGTCAAGAAAAATTGCAAGAGTTGGATAGAAAATTTCTAAACTGCGATCTTCCTTTACAAAACAGGTATGCCAAAAATTAGTGATGTTCTGATAATGATCGGACATCACAGTTGAACCTTTTGCTTTTGCCGATTGTCAAAATAAAATAATATTTTCGAATTCCTAAGTGCAATATGCTGGCTTTTAATAAACATACACCCTATTACAGTGGGCATGTTGGATCTAAAAACAGTAGTAACAGTGTAAAAAGAAGTTATTGTCATCGTTCAAATAGTCAGATATATATAATACACACGTAGTGTTTCTGAATATCAAATTTACACCACAAGTGGGAATGATGATTTACTGCACAAGCTTTAGCGAGTGTGGTAAATCATCAATCCCACGAGTAAATTTGGTATTCAGAAACATTACGTGTGATTTTGTTTATACCATGTTCCTGCCGATAAGAATAATATTAGAAAATTTGAAATTAATATAGAAGAGTACATGATCATGGTATAAATGGTTATATTGAGCATGTCAATGCACATAGCCAAGCCTTGAAATAGTGTGTCTGTCATTTGCAGAATGAGGTCCCCAGAGGGTGAATTTAGTGATGCTACCCCGCATAGCGGGCTAGCATCACCAAATTCACCCTCTGGGGACCTATTCTGCTGAGGTGTAAGCAGAATAAGGTCCCCAGAGGGTGAATTTGGTGATGCTAGCCTGCTATGCGGGGTAGCATCACTAAATTCACCCTCTGGGGACCTCATTCTGCAAATGACAGACACACTATTTCAAGGCTTGCACATAGCTGACATTTACGCCATCGATTGTTTTTACTCATATTATTATCAAATAATGCCATGTGGGTAACAGCGTAACAAAACTTTAACATATCAGTTTAATTTGAACAATAAAATAACTGCAATAAATAAATCGACTAAAAAGTCCTTCTTGTTCATCCCCAGTGGTTGGGGTTGTACGTAGAGTGAAAATACACTGTGCTTAGGCTGTGACACTGGTGACATCAGAGAGTGAGAACACTCGAGGCCATATCTGAGTGTTGAAGTTGGCGAGGAAGGCAAGAAAATCAAGAAAAAACTCCAGAGAAAACCTTCAACACTCAGATAACCTGCAGTATACAGCTATGCTCTCAGTAAGCGACCTGTTTAACGAGGTTATGGGCCGGTACTTACCGCGGTGTTACCACCAAAATACCGCGGTTATCATTCTGTACCGCGACGGAGGGCGGTTGACCCGCGGTACTGGTACGGTATTTTTACCGTTGGTTACCGCAGGTCACCGCAGGTCACCGCGTTATTGGTGTTCGTTACCGCCGTACACCGCGGTATTTTTTTCGTAACCGCGTTCAAATTACCACTAACGGCCCTCCACCGCGGAGAGAACACGACTGAAACAAGGCGTCACACGGTAGGTAAATGATTATGAATAACTTTTGTATTGAATGAATACCTGTAAGCTGCACGTAATTATGTATACGTAATGCATATAAATGAATAATAATACAATTGGATTACATATGAACATGTCTGGTTTACATGTAACATACGGTATTGCAAATGTACACGTTTAATCACGTCGGCGGTTTTTGAACTCAGCTATAGTTGCTTACGGCGACTGGATTACGCAAAACACCGTGGAGTAATAGTTTTGTTGTTAGCATCTATCTTACATATCGTCAAATGATTTACGCACCCGATTCCTATATCGGTTTCCACTCATGGGGAATTTTTTATTTTTTTGTGTGTTTCCGAAATCTAAATTTCTTATAAAATGGGAAAAGTAAATCCTCCATTTATCTGAATTTGGTCGAAACCAGCGGGGACGGTGCATTAGTAACACTGAGTCCGAGTTTAGTCTTGGAGGCCAGGGCGGCGATCATTGCAGAAATATCATATTCGTTCAAATCTATAGTTGTGTTCATATGCCAAACATAATCGGCGCGTAAATAGTATATTATCGCCAAGACGTATGATTGTACGCATGCGTGAAATAGTAAAGCAATTTACAAACATTTGCGCCTGAAGATTTCTTGTCGGTGGGAATAAAATGTATAACTAAGAAAGCGTGGCACATGTCATGCAGCAAAGTAAAGTTGTTATCATCACCAATGTGCGCGACAAAAGACACACGCAAAACACCAAACATTGAAAGACTCAACGTTGTCAAATCAGTCTTTGATTTTGTTACGTGAACATTCATGTGCTCACAAGTGCGTGTCGGGCGGCATCGTTTGATGTGAAATTGCAACTTTTGGCGAGGGCGTGCACTTGTAGTTCTCGGTGGGTCGCAGTATAAATTATATCACATACCGGTATTCCTATCTACCGGTAATCGTTATTCGGAAAAAAACATGCATGGTGTTGGAAAGATAAAATATGTTTGTTTGGTTATATACAGAGGTTAACATTGTAAAAACATAATTATTTCAAGTGATCGAATTCGGTGTGTTTTAGTCCTTGTTAGTATTCCCGATACGGTAGCAATAAAGAGCGTTTGTCTCACTTTTGTGCGACAAATATTTATAAATAGCTATTACGTGCACAACATTTTAAAGATCGAATGAGACTTGTCTGTTTGAAGCCACGTGGTGGTTCGCACATAATATTATTCGCAATACCAAAATAGATCGATAAATATCTGAACTACCTTATGCGAAACGGACGCATTGAAGTAATGTAAATACAAGTGTCCAAAACAGCCATTCGCACGTGTGTAGTTTTACTATATAATAGCACCATCAACAGAACACAAATATTTATTTCACCCATTGAGGCCAGTTATAAAAAGACATGACGACATCTCAATTAACCTATATTAACAAAGTCTGCCAGCTGCAGTATGACGTAATCAGTGACACGTGCTTTTGCCAGAATGTGGTTTTTTTTCCTGGATATACGGGAGTTCCACGTTGTGTCTTTTATTGCTAAGACAATAATTCCCGTTATACGAACACATGGTGTTTGTGATTTGCAGTTAATGAATGTCAATAAAGTTAATAACGATATTTATTCTGGGGACTATTTAAATAGTGGTCGTTATCATTCAATTTAGGGATCACGTACATCTGAACATTGATATAAACTGTAGATACGGGATTTATCGAGCTGTCTAAAATGGCCGAAATCATTTGTTCCCTTCCCGATAACCAACACTGATAACAAATAGTGTCATTTATGGGAATTTTAGGCAATAAAACGAGACTATAGAAATGTTATTGTAATATTTTAATATTCACATTAATTGAAAAATGACTTTCTCAAAGTAACTTATACTTACCTTTACTTAATCTGGAATCCCGTTATAATGGGCATATTTCCCGATACTCGGCTTTCATCTATTTCAATATTTTAATAATACACTTCACAAACATGGACGGAGATCGTGAGAACGGCCGTCCTATTTTGGAAGATTGACGGTCAGCCATCGAATCCCGTCATTAACCTCGTTACAAAAATGCTACCGCGTAGCGGTAATGTCACCGCGTTTGTGAGGTGCATTACCGCGTGCCACCGCGCTACCAACATTCGTTACCGCTGGTAGTGCGGTGGTACCGTGAACGTCGCGGTGGTACCGTGGTACGCGCGTGGTAGTGCAACCGCGAATCAGCGGTATGTCGCGGTATTGCACCGCGGTATGAACGCATGTACACCTCGTTAAAACAGGTCGCTTAATTTGAGCAGTGCTGTAGGTCTAGCGCTTTCGTTATTGTTTAACTTCATCAGGACCGAGTTTGGCGTGTGATTTTTTGAGGATTTTGCTCGCCTTATATACTGTTTGTTATGAGTGTCCGATTTGATTGGTCAGTGTAGAAGGGTCAAGGGGTTGTGAAAAGGATGATCGGAAATGCGGGTAAGGGGTTCGTATTGGTGTTTAGCCTGTGTGGTGTGGGGCATTTTAAATGCGGGTAATTGGTGCGGGTAATCAACGTGGTGAAGGTGGTTATGCATTCCCAAACTTGCGGGTAACAAAGTGCGGGTATCTAGCACGAAGTCACGAAAGTAGGAGTGCGGGTAACATCGGTTGTGCGGGTATTTGCCGAGTGGACAGTTGGGTATGTGGTGGTCTGTTTGGCTGGATGTGTAGCCGTTTAGGTATGCGGGTAACAATGGTTTAGTTCCGTAAAATGAGCCATTAGTTGGCGTTGGTAAGTTTTTGACGTGCGGGTAACAACGAGTGTCTGTTGTTGGAGGTTTAATGGTATGAAATTGAATGGTACGGAAACAGACTGGAAGGTCGTGGTTGGCGACGTGCTTAGTTGGGCGATGTGGGTGGGAGAAGACCAACCAAAAAGGATACTATACCTTACGATATTTGGATGATAAAGGCGTTCTGCTTGGATCCTCTGGCGTATTTTGTGGAAGATGGTTTATTGGACCGTGGAGGGAGAAGTGACAAATGCTACTGTGTTGTGAAAATAGATGTATTTAATAATAAATCACAACAGATCTATGTAATACTGTGTATGTGGGATATACACACCATGCTGTAAGTTGATTCGTTGCTATTGCTAAAGCACGGGCTGTTCCGTAATTTGCAATAAATCCGCTCATCGGGAGTTGTGTATTCCCTGCGTGCGCTTAGTATATAGGGAGTGGTTCACTCCAGTTGTTGATTTTGTTGATCGGTTACATATGTCATGAGTTATAATCGTAGATGTGATTCAATGTCGTACTAGCGTGCAAAGATTGTGTGACAGTAAGGGTAGGGTGCTTGACCTTCGTATGTCTATGTATTTATCTGACATTGCCACTCAAACCGGATCGGTGTATGGATACCAGTTGGTGCATTGCAGTAGCATTTGTCACTTCTCCCTCCACGGTCCAATAAACCATCTTCCACAAAATACGCCAGAGGGTCCAAGCAGAACGCCTTTATCATCCAAACATCCGCAATTATTGTCCTAAATCATACTCACAAAACTAGCCTTTTATCTCTTGAAGCTATTTAATTGCTTAATCTTTTACAGGTCACCACATGAGATATATTACCACAGGGAGCTTCTATGTCATTCTCTTGACAGACAGCGTGTCGACCTGATAACAATCTCATCCTTTCATAAGATAACTCATGAGGAAGAGCCCAGATTCGACTCGAAGCTGTTTCCTGACCATAAAACGCTCAGATGCAAGAAGTTCAGGGACAAAAGGGTATGTAATAATACCCTACAAACCGAGTTCGGAGGGGATATAGAATTGGGTTCTGTCCATCCGTGGTTCCATCTGTCGAGCCGTCTGTCCATTCATTGATATTTGGTTTCCGGTTGATAACTTTAGTTCAACTAAATAAATGTAACGGAATTTGATATGTATGCGCACTACCACAAAATACTGGTCAAATTTGATTTTGGGATCCGGTGTCCATTTTTACCGGAGTTATGGCCCTTTGTCGAAATTTGTGCTCAATTTTCATTTCTGAAGGATTTCTTTAGTAAGTGTTAACTGAATGAACTTTGTATGCCAAAACAAAGAGGTCAAGTTACATTTTGGGTTCTGTCTGCCCATTTTTACCATTGTTACTGATCTTTTTCGACTTTAAAGTTTGGGTTTTTGTTGTTTCGGATGATAACTTTAGTTAATGTTAGTGCTCCCGTTGTTGAGTTATAATACTTAATGTGAACATGGATTTTACTCTTTGCATGACTAAATCCTTCTGTGCACTACAGGCCACATCCCTCATCCGACCATGACCAAAATTCATATGGATATTCAATGTCATTCAAAAACATTGTCGCCAGAAGTCATCTTGGATTTTACATTTAAATTCATCGGCACACCCTGCAGCCCACATTTATGAAAAAACATGGCCACTGGCAGCCATCTTGTTTTAATAATTTTTAGTTTGCTGATTAATATCATACCCTCATGATACTGTGTTATTTATATCTTGTTAATTAACCCTTTCATGATGGGAGCTGCGCTGGTGCAGCATTAAAGATACTGTGCCAGTGCATTCTATTATATATGCAAGATTCCTACGTGCATATATTAGAGAATGCATTGGCAGAAGGTTTCCGCAAAATTTCAGGAAGCTCCAGTCATGAAAGGGTTAACCCTCTCTATACTAAATGGATTCTTCCAGTCAGTTAAAAAGTTTACATATGGTCATTTGTTGAACTTATTATCTGAACATTTCCTATGATACTTTCCTATTATTTCCTATGGTTATGTAGTATAGAAAGGGTTAATGCAACATCTATGTATATGACAGGAACCATTTGACAAATTATGTTGATTTAGTGTGTATTGTAATGTGTTTTATGTCTATGCATTTCAAAACCATTGGTTATTTTTGTGGATACAGAAATGCACAGAATATTTCAAAAATGTTCTGTAAAAAATCTGTCTTGTTCTTGGACAGTGCAGACCGATTATGTTGACAACTTTCTTGAAGACGATGTCAATGGTAACAGAAATGGTCTTCAAAGAAGTGTTGCTCTACCTAAATCACTAGAGGGTTCAATTGAATGAAACAATATAAACGACACAGTTGTCTGAATGAGTTAACATTATTGCACTTGTTTGTCACAATGAGGTTACAATAAACGTGCAATATTGTTAACCAGTCGGGGACTAATTTAGTCCCTATGTTGGACCCTTTGAAAGGGTTTTGGCACCCAAACTAATTGTGAAAAATAAACATTTATCAAGACTGCTGATAATAACCTTCAAGCTGATCAATTGGAGTCAGATGGTACATCTGTAACTAGATGTGCATCATTTGTCATATAATGGTGCGCTCCCATATGAAAATAATCATCAGCTAATAGCAATTGCATATTAAAAAGACTTTATTGCCAAAATATCTCAAATATAATTAACATCCATTAATAAAAACTAATACTGGTATGCAAACTTTCTGTTTGAGATTATTAAAAAATTAGAACCAAAATTAGAATTAGAACTGAAATCGATTTTAATGGATCAATTTATATCCGGACTGTTAAAAATGTTATATTTACCTATTGATGTGAATATAGTGGTGGCTGAGTGTGTGAGAGGGGGGGGGGGGGGGGGCAACAAACAATACAATGAAAGGGCCACCACTGTGTTATCTATGGAAAACAAAGAATATGTTACTAAAGTTTTATGAAAATTTTATGAAAAAAACTGTTTGTAATGGTATGAGATGTGACAATTATTTATCCAGCCTAACAAAGCTTGGACTGATTTGTGTGGGAGATAGAACCAAGTAATAGGCCTACCTATTATTCACTAATTTATTTTCATAATCTTCATAACTTTCACATCATTATTACTTGCTCCAATTTGCCCGAAACTGCGTTCACATCCACAGCTATAAAGCCACACCATCATGTAAATAAATGTGCCTCTGTCTGGAGGACGGTGCTCAAATGTCTGTCAATTGACACTGGACACTTGGGCACCGTTCTCCAAAGGAACCCAACACCACCTTATTTAACTAGCATATATAACACTAATAACATATACCCCATCTTCATATTCACTAGTTGCTGTTTTCCAGGGGAGAGAGGCTCCCATAAGTTTCATAACTTGTGTGCTGATCAGGGTTGAAATATGGTGTCTGTCATTTGTAGAATGAGGTCCCCAGAGGGTGAATTTAGTGATGCTACCCCGCATAGCATCACCAAATTCACCCTCTGGGGACCTCATTCTGCTGAGGTGTAAGCAAAATGAGGTCCCCAGAGGGTGAATTTGGTGATGCTAGCCCACTATGCGGGGTAGCCAGTGTTCGCGCTGGACCGAAAAAAACTTTAGCCAAAAGTTTAGCCAAATGAAAATTATATTAGCCAAATGAAAAAAACTTTAGCCAAATGTTTTTTGGTCAAATTAAAAAAAACTATGGCCAAATTAAATCATCGTTTTGTGGTTGGTTCACAATTAATGACTAAAACGTCAAATCTAACAGACACAGGTAAAATACATAATAATTTAACTGATTTTGATGAACTAAAAATATTTATATATATATATATCATTTATTAAACATTTATTAATCTTTATGTGAAAGAACGATTTGGGGGGGGGGGGGGGGGTAACCCGGGATTGTCCTTTTTAATGTCATTATTTTTGTTTTATATCAATATCTTTTTGTAAATCATTAAATATTAATTATCCTTGCGAAAATATCTAAGTGACATCTGGAAACTAATAACTTTTTACGCCACATTATCAAATTACAATCTGTCGTAAAAGTATATTATTTTGAATGCATCGGTATTGACGACATATAGCCACAAAATATCTGTCGTGATTCACATTTGGCTGATTAAGCTATTGTCTTACAATTGGTGCTCATAAACCTTGACCGTCATAAATACAATGTCACTATAAACATGCTTTGTGCAGGAGCCCTGCCAGTGACCAGACAGACAATGGGGGATTAGCGGATTAAATGTAAAACAATGACCTTTTGCTGTTTCGTGCAGAGTGACGGGTTTTCCTTTGTACTGTCCGCGATCGGGTTTCCCTTTGTACAGTCGGCGATATATTCCCACTTACGATGTTTTCGGACTAGATCGTTCACAACGAAAACCCACTTGCCAAAAAATCATGCTTTCAGTCTCCATTTGGCGGGGTCAAACAAATTTTAGCCAAAAGTTTAGCCAAATGAAATTTTTATTAGCCAAATTCGAAAAAGATTAGCCATTGGCTAATTTGGCTACCGACAGCGCGAACACTGGGGGTAGCATCACTAAATTCACCCTCTGGGGACCTCATTCTGCAAATGACAGACACCCTATTTCAAGGCTTGTGTGCTGATCAGGGTTGGTGCTGGCCCAAATTTTCTCTTGCCAAAATTTTTTGCCAAATGAATTTTTTTTTGTTGCCAAATTTCAAATGATTTCCCAAATTTAATTGAGGGTAAATAATTGTGGAAATTGGACATTCTCATTTTTTTCTTTCTTTGTTATATAATGTAAAAACTTACCACATACACAGGTAAAATTAGAATGTAAAGCAAGCTAATATTATTAATATATATCAAGGAATCAATAAATATCTAAGCGACACCAGGAAATTATGTTTAATGTTGAAAGACTGTTATCATACTACAAGCATCTGTCATCACATATTATTTCGTCCTGTATCTTAGCTGGCAACATAGCCAAGCCACCAATTATGCCCTTGCTCGCTATTCATGTTCGACTGATTAACCTATTGTCTTATATTTTCTTGTCACAACACACGGATATCATTAATGCATGGTGTAGAATATCGCCAGTTATATGCATACAAATGGGATTAACTTTAAAAACAATTTTATAATTACCTTTTGCTGTTTCATGCAAAGTGCCGTAATCTACCTTGAGAATCCTATTACAAATAAAATATTTATACTAGCCTCAACGAAAAATGTACATAACATTATTTTTTCTGACTCATATTTTAACCACTGTTAATTAACTGTTTGATGGTATTTTGATATAGACAGAAAGAAGTGCGAACCCTGGAATCGACCCCGTATGCACCCTCACCTTTGAATGTACTCTTAAACTGTTATTTAATCAATGTAAACTCGGGTCACAATAAATATGTACAACAACAAAAAAGTACTACATAAAGTTTTACTGCATTCTTTTGCAGGTGTTCATGTTGACTAGTCGAGTGCATCCAGGAGAAACCCCAGCAAGTTTCGTCTTTAATGGTTTTCTGGACTTCATTCTTCGCGAGAATGACCCTCGAGCCATTCAGTTAAGGAGGCAGTATGTCTTCAAGTTGATTCCTCTTCTCAACCCAGATGGTGTTTCCCGGGGACACTACCGAACCGATCAGAGAGGCGTGAACTTAAACCGGATGTACCTCGATCCTAGCTTCGAACTTCATCCTTCCATTTATGCATCAAAGAGTGTGATTGTTTATCATCATGTGAATAATTGTGTGAAAAATGTGCAGAAAGCGAAAGATAGTATCACTAATAATGACCTTGACTCTAGTCAGAGCAAAGGAAAAGGTAAAGAAGCCCCATATTCTGTCAAATACTCAAAATCTGAAAACTTCATTAGAAAAACTTCTGAGCAACGGAGGAGTAAAATAACAGAAAATACCTCACATCCTAGTGGTATCTTGCCCGAGAATACCGAGAATACTGGTGGTATCTTGCCCGAGAATATCTCACATACTAGTGGTATCTTGCCCGAGGATACCTCGCATACTGGTGGTATCTTGCCAAAAAATGGTGCTTATTCAGAAGAGACAGATTTAAGAATTCTGGATGTCAAAAATAAAAGTATCGAATTATCACACATCGAGAAATCTGAATCTTCTTGTGAGGAAAATGAATCATCTAATGTTCAAAATAACGGCTACAAGGTGGAACGTTTGAACCTTGCTGGTCTTGATGGACAATATACATCGCTCAGTGATTCAGATGTACCGATCGATACCATACCAGTCACTCGCGCCTCATCTTCTTGTAGCAGCGTTCTCAGTGTGGGGGATGGGTTAGGGTTGGCTCACAGGGTCGACAGCGAACTTCACCTTCGTCTTTCTGAACTTCGTCTATCGACAGAATGTAAAGGAACATACGCTTCGCTGAATGTTGATTCTGATTTGGATGATCTGACAGAGCATCTTGGGAATGAAGGATCAGATGACGATAACGATTTTGTGCCCAGTATTATTACCATGAACAATTCTCCACATTTATCCGATCCTAGACTAAAGGATATACCTCACTCGGAGAGCGGTATTTCATTTTATGTTGATCTCCATGGACATGCATCAAAACGAGGCTGCTTTATTTATGGAAACTATTTTGATAATGAAGATCTCCAGGTAAGTATATAAATATTATTAAACATGGTATATCTCTTCGTGTAACAAGTTTTATATAGTTTCCTGGGTATAAAATAATAAATAGGAATCAAAGAACCCTGTCCGGAAACACTTTTATCAATTAATATTAATTTTATTTCTATTTTTCTGGTATTTTTTTATCAATTTTTATGACTGATAGTGTGAAAACTTTAATAAACATCAAACGATTCCTTTAATATTGGGTTTTATGGATCTTTCACAACAATATCTTGATTTAGTTCAAAAACCAGGTTTGTCCGATTATTTTTATTTTCCTGAGTTATGGCCCTTAGCTCTGAGTTATGGTTCTTTAGTTTGTCCATATTTAGTGATTCTCAGTCAAACAGATTCACTCTTATGGGTAAAAAAACTCGATCAGAGCCATCTTTGATGCACAACCCTTGTTTTGTTTTTGGAAGACTATATGCAAAACCCAGGCTATAGGTCTGAAATATTGAAGTGAATATCAGGATGAGTTATACATTTTGGAGTTTTATTATGTCACTTTTAGCTCATAAATGTACATTGTCATTGCAGAAAAGAAATTTCTGACAAGTGCAGTTATTTATATTGTTCTGTGTCTAGATCTATTGCAGTACTTAGATTTAGATTTTGCAATGGATCCACACAAAAAAAAATTATAAGAGGGCCAAAAAAAAATTTGGTTAAGTTCCTTTTGAGGCCATTGGGTAGGGTAACCTTTTATTATTTTCATAGACCATTATTTCTGTATTCATTTGTGTCTTTGCAGATAGAGAATATGATTTACCCCAAATTAATTTCCATGAATACAGCTCATTTTGATTTTACGGGCTGCAATTTCTCAGAGAGGAACATGTATGCTCGAGACAAGAAAGATGGGATGTCCAAAGAAGGAAGTGGCAGAGTTGCCATCTACAAAGCACTCGGCATCATCCGCAGGTATATCCAATACTCACTGCTTGCATTGTTTTCATAGCACAACTTAGACCTAAATATAGGTGTGTTTCTCCAAAGCCTGGAGATAAATCAAATTTTGGTACTGAACAAAATGGCTTGGTTTGTGCCAGTCAAATAAATTTTAACCCTTTACCCAACAAAACGGCCAAAACCGGCCAAATAAAGCTTCAACAGCCTAAAATAATTTCGGTCTGTCTCAATAGAACCATACAAATATGGATATCATTGGAACCGGCTCCTTGACCACATTGTGATAGTTACAGTTATGCCCTGTGCCAATGCATACTCTTATATATGCGAGTCGACCATAGGTCGCCTCGCATATATAAGAGAATGCATTGGCCTAAAAAAACTTTTTTTTAACACTTTTTACCATTTTTTCTTACATTCTTTAACAATTTTTTAATTTTTAATGTATTAAGCCAATGCATACTCTTATATATGCGAGGCGACCTATGGTCGACTCGCATATATAAGAGAATGCATTGGCACAGGGCCCTTCTGTCCCTATTAGGGTCCCTTTCCCCTCACCCAAATTTCCCCTCCGATATATTCCCCTACCCGATCCACAGATTAATGCCTACATCACCTTTGTTTCTGTCACTAATAAAACCAACAGGGAGAGTTAAACGAAGATTATTTTATTTTCCCCGCTAACACTGATCACTAGTGAATCATTTTCCGGGAAAAGAATGCTTTTCAGTTCTAAATACATCAACAATTATTGCCTTATTCTGAAATATATCGAAGCGGACAATGCCAATTGCCACGTGGTTTATTCTGCCTGGTTTCGTCGCGATCATGTTCTCAAATAACTCACTGTTCTGACTGGGTCTAATTTAAGATTATGTAGATGAGGTCCAGATATTAGCCACTGAAGAATGAGGAATATTTCATGGAATTGGAATTGTGTAACATGTTGTCATGAATGTAGTGAAGTCGGACATTGCAATAAATTGTGAATTTTAACAATTTCCTCTATCATTGTTTGTGGTGGTTTGAAAAATTGTCAGTACACTTATTTTACCCACGAATTTAACTTGACATTTGTCGAAAAGTTTATGGTACCTATACAATATCAATGTTTATATGCAGTTCCAAATTACAACACCCTTACCGTATAAGTAAACTCTTCAAATTGTTAAAATAAAAACTTAATTACAATTTTTTGACTTTTCTACATACATTTCCATAGAACTTGGCTTATATTAATCGACTGATTTTTTAAATACTAGTAGATATTTGCAGATTGTTGATGGACTGAGATTTCCCCCAGAGGATATAGTGGTACCATTCCCCTAACCCCTAGCCGAAACCCTGGAGTATATGCTATAAAGTTATTATAAAATGTGTGTGAAAAGTCATATTGGACGAGACACGCAGTGTCGAGTCCAGTATGACTTCACCACAACCTGGACGAGTACAAGAAAAACTCATACTGTACACAACATTGTATAATGACATTTTTATTATCCATCTGTATGTTTATCCAAATTTTGGGAATAAAACTTTAGTTGTTATTTTTGGTATTCTACGGCACTTAATTCTCTATAAAAGCCTGTATTTAAGCATCAGAAGGCATGATTTGGAACAGTAAACACAGAAATATAAAAAAAACTCAATGCGGAAGCGAAACGTCTGCTAAATCCACCAGTGCTGCGTGTGCATCACAATTTCACCGATTCATTTCGCAATAGTTAATTTGTGATGTCACAGAGTCCCGATAAAAATGTGATATTGCACACTTGGGAGTCCAATATGACATTCGGGAGTTCAATATGACTTTTTCCCGGATTATCACGTGGCGGCTTTTGCCCTACCGGAAATAGTGTTAGTTAAGGGATGGATACTAATATGTGTTATGGGACAATTCAGTTATCTTATTAAATTATGTGATAAAATTTGAAGTAAAAATGAAGTAAATGTTCTTTAATTTGGTTCATACCACTTTCTCACTAATAAACTACTAATATACATTATCAACTGGGGAATTCTGGTTATGTGGTAGTGCCATGAAGATTAATCGAAAATGTATGATATTTTTCAGGAGACATAGGTGGTACTTCAGAACAAAACAAGTTTAACCCTTTGAGTGCCAGGTCGATTTTTGTATCAACCCATATAGCCTGTGCCAATGCATTCTCTTATATATGCGAGTCGACCATAGGTCGCCTCGCATATATAAGAGAATGCATTGGCCTAACAATTGTTTTTTTTTTTTTTTTTTTTTTTTTACAATTTTAATAATTTATTCTTATATTCTTTAACAGACTTATTTTGTAGGTTTAGGGCCGATGAGGGCCGATGAGATCGGCCCCGGCACTCAAAGGGTTAAGGCCCAAGTATAACTTATAATTCAATTAAACTGTTCTCTACAGCTATACACTCGAGTGTAACTACAACATGGGTCGTATGGTGAACCCTGTTCCTCCAGCATTCGGTGACGACGGGAGAGCTACACCTCCTCCACTCGCAGGATTCCCACCAAAATATACGCAAGCTCATTATGAAGAGGTGAGGTTAATTTCTAGCTGCTCTATTTATATCTGTCTCATCTCCATATATTGTCATTCATTTCAAAATATTTATACAGCTGGTGTTACACTAAATTCTGTTCGGTGATTGGTCAATTGGAAGTTGAGTCGTGCTTTTTATATCTCAATAAAACACACCATAACACAAACCGACATTACAGCTTGTTAATGTTGATGACAAAAAGAGGTAGGTAGAGTAAGTGAGCCTCCATAGATTTATTGATCGATAATTCATAGGTAGAATGTTGGGCTAACTTCCTATAATATCCATACCGCGGACATTTGTCAGGAAAAATAAATCAGTGTGTTTGTAATGAATGTGTTTTATTGAGGGGCGTTTAGCTGTGGCCGATTGTGCACATTTAGTGTGAACCGCAATGTGCCCAGCAGCCCATTGCTATACCCTGCAATAAAACACACTCAAACTACTTTCATTAACTACCACAGCTATATACCCTTCAATAAAAAACACTCAAACTGCACTAAAGATATCGGCGGCTTTCCCTGTGGGTATAGGTTTTAAAATAGTCACATCCACTAAAACCGCCATAAACAGAAAGAGTATTATATAATAGACAGATTTTGCTCTTACACAAATCATAAATATCGCGAACATTGCATGTTATTGTCATGTTTGTACCCTTGGTTATGTAAACAAACATAAAAAACGTTGTGTTATGATTGTTTATAGACAAACACTTGGAACCTACTGTATCATCCAATGAAAATGTTCTGCTGCGGTGTGGAATGCGTAGATAAAATTATTGGCGCAATCAACAATCCACGCTACTTTATGATTGGGAAATGATGAGACAGAAAACGTGTACATATTAAATATAATTGTTCTTGCAAAGAGATGAATATTTTGCAATCCTGTTAGTATTTTCTCCTAACCTATATATGGCCATACATACCAAAAAAGGAATATTACTATGAGTCGTATAGTGAGTTGTAAGTTGTAGGTGCACCTTTGGAAATGTTCAGATAATAAATTCAACAAACAACCTTGTTGAACTTATGATCTTATGAACTTATGATCTGAACATTTCCAATATCAAGAAATATGAATTCTTCTGCAACCTGAACTCCCCTCGAAATGAATAATAAACCATTTCAATGTATACTTTTATAACTGAATGGGAGAATCCATTTAGTATAGAAAGGATTAAGTTCTTAATTAGCCCAATGATTCTGCTATGAATTTTCTTGTTAAAGCCCCGCAAGACGTTCACAATGTGAATAGAGAGTTATTGGAATTTTGCCATTCAACTAACAAAGAACAACTTCTACGAAGGATACCTTATCGGTATATCACATAAAATCATATCTGCTTCTTGAGATGTCAAAATTTTACTCATTGCGATATTTACCAGAACATTTATGCACAGCACTACAACTAATGTTTTCTTGTGTTTAATAACAGAAAATGAATGTAAGACGACCTGCGTACCCCCATTTCTGTTAAATATAATTTAATGAGGAAATACACAGCACGCCACAACTGATCATAGTCGATAGTGACTTTGTACTGTGATTATCGCAGGGGACTTTCGTGGTGCAGAAATGCTCGATCGGAAGTTGTGCCCTTGCTGGCAGCATGTCGGTTCCAGGGTTATAATTGCCCTACTCATTGATACTAATTACTGTAGAATGCAGGTATTAAATAGGTCAATTAATAGAGAAATTTGAGGGGGGAAAAAAGATTCACCGTCGCTGAATGATTTCATTTCACTGATTCATCTTTTAGCCCTTTCTTTACTAAATGGATTCTCCCATTCAGTAAGATAAGTATACACTGGAATAGTCTATTATTCATCTGTAGGGATGTCTAGGTCTAAGCAGACGACATATTATACAAGTGCAGAAGGAGTCCTATTTATCAAAGGGAATGTTCAAGAGCTATGGGTCGTTTGTTGAACTTATTAACTGAAAGTATCCTAAGAAAACTACTCATCAATGAGTATTGAGTATAGAAAGGGTTAATAAGGTAACTACTCATCACTGAGTATTTAGTATAGAAATGGTTAATAAGGTAACTACTCATCAATGAGTATTTAGTATAGAAAGGGTTAATAATGTAACTACTCATCAATTAGTATTTAGTATAGAAAGGGTTAATAAGGTAACTACTCATCAATGAGTATTTAGTGTAGAAAGGGTTAATAAGGTAACTACTCATCAATTAGTATTTAGTATAGAAAGGGTTAATAAGGTAACTACTCATCAATGAGTATTTAGTATAGAAAGGGTTAATAAGGTAACTACTCATCAATGAGTATTTAGTATAGAAAGAGTTAATATTGCTTCACACATTTGCTGCAGGTCGGTAAAGCCGTTGCGATTGCAGCTCTTGATTTAGCCGATAACAATCCGTGGTCTCGTGTGACACTGTCTGAACATAACAGTATTTCTGGCGTGAGGGACTGGGTGAGGCGGGTACATCAGAAACATAAGAGGTGGACCTCGATTGCCCAGAGCGCCAATGATGAAAGCGCCAACTAGAAACAAGTGAGTTCACAAAAGCAAAGCTAGCAAGCCTGCAAACAGTATGTCTGTCATTTACAAAATGAGGTCCCCAGAGGGTGAAATTAGTGACGCTATCCCGCAAAGTGAGCTAGCGTCACCAAATTCACCCTCTGGGAACCTGATTCTGTTTAGGCCTCAACTCAGTCCTTCCCAGGAGACGGGAGTGATTGCTCTCGCACCCGTATGCACTCGTAATTTTCAATTCACTGGTGCTAAAATTCGCACCCGTCCTTCTTCACAAAATACTAATGGAGACTGTAATTGTTGGTTCAATATTGAACTATTTTAAGGTTTATTTAGATGCTTTAACATCTCAGTGCAACTATGGCATATTGAAGTGTAACTAGACATAGGTCTATTCCACAATGACTTTTTGTTTGAGCAAAAACCCAACTTACATGTACAATTATGGTATCGTATGGGTGCCATATTACACCCGTCTTCTGCATTACGGGAGCAAATAAATGCTCTCGGTGTGTTTTCCTCATGGGAAGGACTGGGCCTCAACTGCTAGGATCAGATTGAAGTTCCGCAGTTGAAGTTGGTGATGTTCACCCCATTATTCACCTCGATTATGCATTTTATCTTCAAATTAGGTGATATAGAAATGTCCCAGAAGGGAAAAAAATAACTAAAACAATGTTAATTTGAGACTATATAGATACTTCCCAGAAGACAAGGTCAAAGCAGAATGAGGTCCCTAGAGGGTGAATTTGGACCCCTATTGCACTAATTTGTGATTGGCAATGATCATGATCCTGTTGGGTAGGAAAATCATCAAGATTTATTTTATTCCGTCATTCAATTGTGAATTACTAAGTTTCTCAAGGTCAGGTTGTAATACAGTTGCATGATAATTTATATGAATATTTTCAGTTATAGCAACAACCAGCAAAGTATGCGAACACGAAGGCCATCGTTTGATACGAATGGTCCACAAGACAGCTCTATGAACCGAGCATTCTACCTCCGACGAAACTCTCAGGAACTCAATGCTAATGGGAGCAACAACAACAATGCTGTCCGAAATAATTTCCAGCAAAGTAACCAAGGTTCGAACACTAAGAGAGAATCTAAGCTAGGAACTCATCGACGGGAACTTGGACCAGTTCGAGAAGGTAAGGCTAAAACAAAATAGTGATGTTAAGGGAAAAAAGGAGAGGCGGCGGGCGAAAATTAATTAAAAAAATGTTCCAACATTAATATATGGAATATATTCATTCTTAATATATGCCCCTGCACCACCATCATATAACAGGACATAATGAGCACATTACTGTGGGTATTGGGAGGTATAATGATATAACAGGACACAATGAGCATGTTACTTTAGGTATTGGGAGGTATAATGATATAACAGGACACAATGAGCATGTTACTGTAGGTATTGGGAGGTATATTGATATTACAGGGCACAATGAGCATGTTACTGTAGGTATTGGGAGGTATAATGCTATAACAGGACACAATGAGCATGTTACTGTAGGTATTGGGAGGTATAATGCTATAACAGGGCACAATGAGCATGTTACTGTAGGTATTGGGAGGTATAATGCTATAACAGGGCACAATGAGCATGTTACTGTAGGTATTGGGAGGTGTAATGCTATAACAGGGCACAATGAGCATGTTACTGTAGGTATTGGAAGGTATAATGATATAACAGGACACAATTAGCATGTTACTGTAGATATTGGAAGGTATAATGCTATAACAGGGCACAATGAGCATGTTACTGTAGGTATTGGAAGGTATAATGATATAAAAGGACACAATGAGCATGTTACTGTAGGTATTGAAGCCCTGGTAGTATTTTTTTATAAAAAAACAATCGTGACATTAACCGAGGCCTAAGCAGAATGAGGTCCTCAGAGGGTGAATTTGGTGACGCTCGCCCATTGTGCAGGATAGCGTCACTAAATTTGCCCTCTGGGGACCTCATTCTGCTGACAGCTTTGTATGTTCCGATCTTGCATTCTCTTATTATTGGCTAACCATGTTCGTTAACCATTCCAGGACTGGAGCTTCCTGAAATTTTGCGAAAACCTGTGAAAATGCATTCTCTTATATATGGGAGTCTCTCATGGGGAGCCGTACATATAGAAGAGAATACATTAGCCTAACAATATTTACCTTGACCGTGTAAGCCAGTGCATTCTCTTATACATGTGAGGCTCCCTATTGGGGACTCCCATATATAAGAGAATGCACTGGCACATGATCTTTAATGCTGCACCAGTGCAGCTCCCATCATGAAAGGGTTAATTTGAGCTATATTGTTATTGACAGTTTATAAATATTTTATTTGTAGCTTTGAGACAGAATGCTAACCAGCAACGGAAGCGGCCCATGACATTACCAGTATGTCCAACGAACAATAAAGTACAGACTAACTCCCACATGCCGCCGTCATTCGTGATGAGCAGAGCAGCCGTAGACAGCCGACATGGATTGGTCCACAGACAATACTCAGCAGACGCGACGGCTGGTAGGCAGAATGAAGAGGATAAAATACAGGAGCTGAGAAACGTCCATCAAAATCTGGTACACAAAATATCAACTGTTCAAATTATAATTTTTTAATGACGACGAATTCCCAAAATTGTGGTATGATTACCTTGTGCTTGTCTTTATTAGGAACTGAATCTTTTTATCTTTTCAATTTAAAAAAAAAATTGGAATTATTATGTTATTGGTCTGTTCATCGTATTAACCTATTTGTGAAAACCTGTGAAAATGCATTCTCTTATATATGGGAGTCTCTCATGGAGAGCCGTACATATTCTGCACAATAGCTGCACTGTTCTATGTGCAGTTCTGTCTGTCCGTCTGTCTGCTTTTTTCCTTTCCGGATGATAAGTTTAATGAGTCTGAACTAAATGGAATGAAAAAATTTTGTATGTGGGTTTACTAGCCCAAAATACATGTCAAGTTCTTATTTGTGTACCGCTCGATTATTTAACCCTTTGTTGGAATTACCACTGGCGTATTTTGCCACGCCCTAATGTAGGATATTATATTTTTGTGTATATTGTGTCATGATAGTGTTTGCTAGAAGGGAAATTATAACTTTAAAGAAATTTATGGTTGATATTAGAAGTTAGGTTTATGCACCTCTACCTTTCAAATTTTTGCCTAACAAAATTACTAGTAATGTTCTGATTCTCAAACACCTGCCTCCTCATAAAAATATTGTCCACCAAAAATATAAACTGCTGCTCAGCTTCACAGCACAATGTCCATGATCACTGTCCACAAGTGTCCAAATCTAGCTACACACATTTCAACTTGAATTTAATGTTTCCCTTTGTTATTTTTGATAAAAATAAACATTTTCTTTATGGTTTGTTTAAAGGTACTCAATCCGATCAGAGGGTCCCCATATCACGATATAATAACAACAACATTTCTTCAAAATACGCTTTAGTTATCAGAATCGATTAATTGCAACAAAATAATGCTAACCACTGTCAACTATGGTATCAAATTTCCCAAAACGTGTTATTTATCAGCATTTTGTTCAATGAAATATGGCCGTATTATCACTTGAGTATGCACAAAATTTAGCTGTATTAACACTTGTTTTTAGAGTTATTAATCTTCATCCGTAATTTTGACCGAGACCATCCATTTGACGGCGTGTTTCTGGGCCACAAACATTTGAAATAACGAACTTCAAAAATTGATATATCTGATCACTGAGCTTTGATGGGTAGATTCTTCGATTCAAATATTTTTGCAAAGCTGGGCATTTCGCTTCTCGGTGAGGTTTTGATGCGTCCGAACCTGAACGAAAATTGTCCGAACCTGAATGAAAATAGTTTCTGAACCTGAACAGAATCATCGGAAATATTGCGAATCTGAACCTGAACATTTTTTAATTTTCAAAGGTAGTTTTTCGGAGTTTGACAATAAAACTATCGCCAGTTTTGCATTCCGAAGATATGTGGTAGCCTAATCTACCCAGGACAATACATAAATTTGCGGATCCATGAGCCCATGACCAAAAAGTTACAAAAAAGCGAACATTTCGCCGCCTCGATAAAATTTAGAAAATTTATGACGACTTGACACGCCAAATACAACATTCGCATGCCTGTCATGCGATAAATAATCGACTCCTTAACCACAGCAGAATTATGGGTAACTTTTCAGGATTTAGTCGGAAATATGGCTTGTTGCCATTCATTGGATAGCTCTCGAAAGGCATGTTACGTAGGTGTTGGGCATACAAATTCCTACATAACTGTTTAAAGGTGTATCACCGAAAGATGTCGTTAATTGATGCTTGAAGTCAATATATACACTTACCGTTTATCCTGTCCACTGGGCACCGCCATCTTGAAACATACAAACCTAAACAGGTATCCGACAGTGCAGGTACTCACCAAACTCACATTTACAGGCTGGTTTAACCCACTCTATACTGAATGGAATCTCACATTCAGTAATAAAAGTATACATTGGAATGGTCTATTCTTCATCTGGAGGGTTTTTAGGAATAATAAGCATACGGTCGTTTGTTGAACTTTTTATCTGAACATTTTCTAAGGGTTAATTACTCATCAATGACTATTTAGTAAAAAAGTGTAAATTTTATCTAGTGTAGACAGGGTTTCTTTGATGTGATGTGGCATACATGCCTTTTGTAATTCAAAATTACATACTAGATGTGTACACTGACATAAGACAAAATGCCAAAATATTTCTGTAGATATGAATAATAATTCTCAACTTAATATTGTATTACTTGCACATTGCTTCGTAAACCTTGTCCTGATTCATTTTGAAATTTCAAACTTTGCAGAAATATCTTGCATCAAAGCCTGGTCCTCCAAGTAAGATTCCATTGCCGATAAACAGTGCGAGAATACCACTGTCACCAGCTAGCACTGATCTGTCGTCTATCATAGCACCGAGATCCGGCTCCATCAAGTTCCGAACGAGTGCTTCCAGTCGGAAAACCATAAGTGCTAACTCGATACGGTCCAAAACAGATGAGAATTCACATCATCCACATCTTGCACACATACTCCCTCCACCGAATGATATCAGGTAGATATTAACAAGATATCATAATTTTGCCCAGTCTCATTCAAATCACACCAAGTCTCATTCTAATCAACTGAGTATGAAGTCATCCATGGAATAAATTGTTGATAGCTTCCTGAAAAAAGGCAATAAACTTTTTCAAAACCACCCAATCCACACCCGCAGTGTTGCTGATGGGGTCATTGTCACAAGGCATCGATCACATTCGTAGCCAGCTTTTTAAACCGATCACAAATGTAGCCAGCTTTTCTATGGTGATCACATTTGTAGCCATCTTTTCATATTCAGGCGAGCCTCAATGAACACGATCAGGTTAATCTCATTTTTCTGAGTTGATGGATGAAAAACAACTTGCATTTTGTTTTGATATTAGTTCATCTAATAACCTGAGGTTTCCGATCAATCTCGTTGGAATGCTGGAATTTTATTCCAATATAAGTTGACAAACGAAGTCAGTTTTGGAGCATGACGTCGACATTTTAGTCACGAACGTGATGACGTCAGATTTCGCGCCATATAAAGCATGGAATTAGAAAAGCTGGCTACGAATGTGATCGCCGGTGAAAAAAGCTTGCTACATTTGTGATCCATTTAAAAAGCTGGCTACGAATGTGACCGGAGCCTTGTGACAATGACCCCATCGGCCGCAGTGTTTGACTGCAGTATCAACTAGTTAGTGCAAACCACATGTTCAAGCCTTGAAATAGTGTGTCTGTCATTTGTAGAATGAGGTCCCCAGAGGGTGAATTTGGTGATGCTAGCCCGCTATGCGGGGTAGCATCACTAAATTCACCCTCTGGGGACCTCAATCTGCAAATGACAGACACACTATTTCAATGCTTGCACATGTTAAGTCCCACTTGTTAACTGATCAAACGTCTACAAAGTTACCCATACTACCCATTGTTTGTTTAAATCCATGAATGTACATTACTTCATAATTGGGGAATGATCAGGCTGAAAATGTCTACCTAATATTATTGTTTTTGCTACGAGATTAACATTTATTAATCCAGTTTGTATTTTTGTCCCCCGACGTTTCCGTCGGAGGACTATAGAAATGACCCTTGTCCTTCCGTCCGTCCATCCGTCCGGACGTCCGTGTGTCCGTACGTCCGTGTGTCGAGCCGTCCGTGCGTCCGTGCGTCCGTGTGTCCGAGATCGGGTACCTTCATGGTGTAATCAACTCCTCCTACAGTTTTAAACGTAGAGATTTGAAACTCTGGGATATTGTTCCTAACATGTTGGTGATTTTTTCCATATTTTTGGGGGGTTTTCGACTTAGAAAATTTGGAACATTTTTGCCTTTTGGATGAGATTGGGTACCTTCATGGTGTAATCAACTCCTCCTACAGTTTTAAATGTAGAGATTTGAAACTCTGGGATATTGTTCCTAACATGTTGGTGATTTGCAACATCTATATAGCTAATAAAAAATATCATTTTTTCCATATTTTTGGGGGGTTTTCGACTTAGAAAATTTGGAACATTTTTGCCTTTTGGATGAGATTGGGTACCTTCATGGTGTAATCAACTCCTCCTACAGTTTTAAATGTAGAGATTTGAAACTCTGGGATATTGTTCCTAACATGTTGGTGATTTGCAACATCTATATAGCTAATAAAAAATATCATTTTTTCCATATTTTTGGGGGGTTTTCGACTTAGAAAATTTGGAACATTTTTGCCTTTTGGATGAGATTGGGTACCTTCATGGTGTAATCAACTCCTCCTACAGTTTTAAATGTAGAGATTTGAAACTCTGGGATATTGTTCCTAACATGTTGGTGATTTGCAACATCTATATAGCTAATAAAAAATATCATTTTTTCCATATTTTTGGGGGGGTTTTCGACTTAGAAAATTTGGAACATTTTTGCCTTTTGGATGAGATTGGGTACCTTCATGGTGTAATCAACTCCTCCTACAGTTTTAAATGTAGAGATTTGAAACTCTGGGATATTGTTCCTAACATGTTGGTGATTTTCAACATCTATATAGCTAATAAAAAATATCATTTTTTCCATATTTTTGGGGGGTTTTCGACTTAGAAAATTTGGAATTTTTTTGCCTTTTGGATGAGATTGGGTACCTTCATGGTGTAATCAACTCCTCCTACAGTTTTAAATGTAGAGATTTGAAACTTTGGGATATTGTTCCTAACATGTTGGTGATTTGCAACATCTATATAGCTAATATTTTTTTTATGGAGTTATTAACACTTTTCGACTTAGAAAATTTCAACATTTTTTTAAAATTTCTTTAACAAAGCGGCATCGACTTGCCATGTTGTCGGGGGACACTGTGGTCTGCTGACCTTTTATCTCCTTTATAATTATAATTATAATTACATCACACAGCAAATAAAGATTTTTTGTTAATCGTAGTAAATTGCATGCGCATGTTCTAAATAAGGAGATGACGCAACAATATGTCATCTCAATAGCATTAAAATGAACAGATAGCTTGTTTGTCATTATTTCCTTATTGTTTATTATACATTTTTGTCGCCAGATCGCGATTGCCTTTTGAGTTTATGATAAATCCTGCTCCCGTTTTCCGCGACAACTGGCTTGACGGAGGTTTAAGCGAATTGTTATTAACACATGTGGGTATTGTCGCATGTCTAATCAAGTCAACATTTCACCTGGCAACTCGAATGTGGATCATCGCATTTGGTTGTACTTTAGAAAGTGATAGCCCAGCTTGGGGGAAAGAATACCCACATACTATCGTTTTTTGTCCATTCATTCTCGCTAGATTTACGGCCCTTGAAGGACTTGGAAATTTGTTATTTTTGTGTCCGTACGAACATTTCAAATTGTAACTGGGGGAAAGGATACCTATTTACTACGGAGTTCATCTATTCATTCTAACTGAGTTACGGCCTTGCTGAACTTCAAAATGTTCACTAACACTGAAATTTTGAATTGTAAGTCCAGTATCAATGATCAGACTTAACCCTTTACCCAACAGAACGGCCCTGTGCCAATGCATTCTCTTATATATGGGAGTCGACCATAGGTCGCCTCGCATATATAAGAGAATGCATTGGCTTAACACATTAAAAATTATAAAATTGTTAAAGAATATAAGAAAAAATGGTAAAAAGTGTTAAAAAGTTTTTTTAGGCCAATGCATTCTCTTATATATGCGAGGCGACCTATGGTCGACTCGCATATATAAGAGAATGCATTGGCACAGGGCATAACTGTAACTATCACAATGTGGTCAAAGAGCCGGTTCCAATGATATCCATATTTGTATGGTTCTATTGAGACAGACCGAAGATATTTTAGGCTGTTGAAGCTTTATTTGGCCGGGTTTTGGCCGTTTTGTTGGGTAAAGGGTTAAATGATAGTAGGATTACTATGCAAACCGCTGAAATTCCTGACATTTTGTGAAAACCCTGTGCCAATGCATTCTCTTATATATGCGAGTCTCCCATAGGGAGCCTCACATATATAAGAGAATGCATTGGCCTAACAATATATACCTTCACCTTGTAAGCCAGTGCATTCTCTTATATATGCAAGGCTCCCTATGAGAGATTTGCATATATCAGAGAATGCATTGGCACAGGATCGTTAATGCTGCACCAGTGTGGCTTCCGTCATGAAAGGGTTAAGGTTATGAGTTATAACCAAAGTAAAATTTACTATAATTCGCTATAGAATTTGTCTTAGAACCTTTCTCTATCATAACTACCATTATAGTTACATAGAATATTCTTACAACATTTCGGTACCATTATAATTGCTTAACCTTGATCGAAAAAAGAGTTATTTCCTATCTATACCCCATCCAACTTTTTATTTCTTGATTTACATTTTTGTTTTAACTTTTTCTTAGTGAGAGTCCTAAGAAACGAAGGAAGCCAACGAATCTGAGAAGGAAAAGCAATAATATGAGTCCAAATGCTAAAGGAATCATTAACTCCAAATCACAGAAGTCACAGAATACAACAGGTGACAACAGTCTACTAGAGTCTAAATATAACCGCCGAAAACGTCGGAAGTTGAGGAAACCCTCTATACCATCTCCGTCATCTGATAAAGATTATTCATCAGGTAACGTCAGTGCTGGCATTCAGGTTGTGGTGGCTTTTCTCCTCATTCCCTCCTGTGTTGAAACAAGTAAACAAGCTGCTGGCTATCAAAATGTGCATATATTTAATATACTGTGGGGTGGGGAATGCTAGCTAGATAAAAACAAAATCTTGTCTTACTATATATTCCAAATAAATAAAAATAATGTTCTAAGGCACCTCCCTCCTCACCCAAAGAGAACCGCATTTAAACTTGTTTTTGTTGCAAATTTATAAATTTATCAAGAATTTTTTAATTTCAAACACATATTCAAATTTATTAGTAAATGGCTAAAAAACATGTCGGAAGGAATAGATTCAATATTATATAAAAATTATAGTATTGTATGCCATAAAATTGTCCATACATCCATTATTTTCTAGTTAATATTTATTATTTTGAAGCCTATTGAAAACAACAGATACTTGTTCCAACACACTATCACCCACTCACTTTGCACCTGCACTATTACTCACCCTTAATCTGTTCCTGTTTCCACTCTAGACATTACAGATACTATCAGGGAATTGGCTGTTTTAATTGTGAAATTTTTGAGAAATATAAATATAGAACCATAATACCTTGTATCTTATTGACAAGTTTTACAAATTCTTGATTATATTTATTTCATTGGTTATTCATGGAAGACTAGAGGATATAATTGTTTAATTATTCAGTTGACATTGCAATTGGCATGAAATTGAATGCAGCATTCAACTTATACATATGTAATTTCAATTCAACTGATGTATGTCCAGTGGTAATGACGAAAAAAATTGGTTGCATTCTATGAAAACAACAATGTTTTGATTCAATGCGTATGTACAAATGGACCTATTTCGACGGAGAATCCTTGATAATGTACTACTTCGCAGTGATGCACAATGATAATTCTGTTGAATGAATTGTAAGATAAATTGGTTATCACCGCCCTCTAGGTTCCCAAGATTGGTATTCAAGTCTCGCTACCTTCTCATGGTCATCCTTTGTACCCATGGACAGACCTCCCAGTGAACTTGACTACGTATCTTGGAGACCCACATGGTGGTGATAACCTCTATATATTTATGTTCTTGATTAAGTTGACATAAATGAGTCCTGGATTAGTCTCTGTGTATTAGTTATTGAGTTATGTAGACTATATGTTGGATCTTGGTTATGTATGCATGCACCCTATACTTATATTTAGTTGACTGTGTGTCAGGTCTTGATTTTGTCTGCATGCACCCTCTACTTATATTGATGTAGAGATATTTATTGGTGTTTATACATATTCAGGATACCTTTACGTGTTGTGGTCACAGTACATAATGGAGCAATATGGATATATGTACGGTACATGGGCTTTCTATGGTTTTTTCGTGCGACTGACTACTATTATTCAATGTTTAATCTGAATAGTTTCAGGTCACTTATTTCTAACCATGATACAACTCCGGGCTGAGTTTTAGCATATTAACAACAGAAAAGATGTCAGCAGTAATAGAATAATATATTGTGTTATACTCATATTATTCATATAAGGTCTGGTGCGGAATATCATCACTAATCTTTATTCACCCTCTGGGGACCTCATTCTGCTAATGTCAGACACATATCCAGGCTTGATTAGAACCAGTTGATGTCACTAGCTCAACTTTACAAAGTCATCCGTCTGTCCGTTAACATTTTGGTTTCCGTCCGATAACTTCAGTTTGGATTATTTTATCAAAATTTGGAATTTGTGTTTCTCAAGCAAAAATTCAGGCCAAGTTCAAATATGGGTCCTGTCCAGTTATTTTTACATGAGAAGGCCCTGTTTCATAACATTTTGATAACATTTTCATTTCCGACTGATAACTCCAGTTTGGTTTATGTGATCAGGACCAAAGTTGGTATTTCCTAGCCAAACATACTAGTACAGGCAAAGTTTGAATATTTTTACATGAGTAATAGCCCTGTTTCAACTTGGAATTTACCTGATTTAACACGTTCACTGACGACACCCATTCAATTAAATGCAAAAAGTACAAGATAACTCGTAGTCGGCTCTGAACGTGTTAACAACAATTTTGCAAGTAAACTATCTACTTACATTGCAGAAATTGTTGGAAGTAAACAACTGGCTTAAGGTTTGAGCAGCCAAGAGGTTTATTTTTTATATTTTTCTCTAAAACTGTGGTGCAGTAATGATAATATTACTGTTACCCAACATGTATTTGTATCTAAAATAATATATGTAGCCAAACTGTTTTTGTTGTGTCATGTCATACAATAGGTAAAAAAAATCCAAGAGATACGGGCAAGAACATTAGCCCACTAGATCCTAGCTCTTTTAGAATTGATCTTTCTCACAGTATTTGTAAGTAATTTACATATATTAATTACCAAATTATTTCACCAATCCTCGCCTATTTAATGGAATTAATCTTTCTTGCAGTGTTTATTTTACAATTTCTGTGTGTCAGTTAACAAAATGTTTTACCAAATCTTTTCTGGTTATTTACAATGAAATTTTACAGTGTTCCTTTGAAATTTCCATGCTTTAATTGACAAAATATTTTATCAAATCTATTCTAGTTATCAGATTTAATCTTTCTTAAACTTTTTGTATTATAAAGGCAATTACCACCATCTAGTCAACTACTTAACAAAATATCCATTCAAATCCCATCACAGCCAGCCATTTTGTATTAAGACCACTGACGACAGTTCATATGTTTGGACTGGCGATTATAGAACATTTGTGTTCCCTAAGCCTAAGGCCACACAAAGTCAATTTCCTGTTTCTCAGTCATGGTCCTGGGACCCCACGCATGCACCTGTTTCTCAGTCCCACGTACATAGTCCTGGGACCCCACACATGCACCTGTTTCTCAGTCCCACGTACATGGTCCTGGGACCCCATGCATCCACCTGTTTCTCACGCCCACATACATGGTCCTGGGACCCCGCTCATCCACCTGTTTCTCACGCCCACATACATGGTCCTGGGACCCTCGCATGCACCTGTTTCTCCTGCCCACATACATGGTCCCGGGACCCAAAGCTTGCAAACGTTTCACTAACCCACGTACATGGTCCTGGGACCCCGCTCATCCACCAGTTTCTCACGCCCACATACATGGTCCTGGGACCCTCGCATGCACCTGTTTCTCACGCCCACATACATGGTCCCGGGACCCAAAGCTTGCAAACGTTTCACTAACCCACGTACATGGTCCTGAGACCCCGCTCATGCACCCATCTCTCATGACCATGTACATGGTCCTGGGACCCAGAGCTTGCAAACGTTTCTCTGAACCACGTACATGGTCCTGGTACCCCACGCATGCACCCATTTCTGAGGCTCACGTACATTGTCCTGGTACCCCGTGCATGCACCCATTTCTGAGGCCCACGTACATGGTCCTGGGACACCGCGCATACACCCGTTTCTAAGCCCCATGTACATGGTCCTGGGACACCGCGCATACACCTATTTCTGAGGCCCACGTACATGGTCATGGGACCCCGCGCATGCACCTGTTTCTCTGTCCCATGTACATGGTCATGGGACCCCACGCATGCACCTGTTTCTCTGTCCCATGTACATGGTCCTGGGACCCCACGCATGCACCTGTTTCTCTGTCCCATGTACATGGTCATGGGACCCCACGCATGCACCTGTTTCTCTGTCCCATGTACATGGTCATGGGACCCCACGCATGCACCTGTTTCTCTGTCCCATGTACATGGTCATGGGACCCCACGCATGCACCTGTTTCTCTGTCCCATGTACATGGTCATGGGACCCCACGCATGCACCTGTTTCTCTGTCCCATGTACATGGTCCTGGGACCCCACGCATGCACCTGTTTCTCTGTCCCATGTACATGGTCATGGGACCCCACGCATGCACCTGTTTCTCTGTCCCATGTACATGGTCCTGGGACCCCACGCATGCACCTGTTTCTCTGTCCCATGTACATGGTCATGGGACCCCACGCATGCACCTGTTTCTCTGTCCCATGTACATGGTCATGGGACCCCACGCATGCACCTGTTTCTCTGTCCCATGTACATGGTCATGGGACCCCACGCATGCACCTGTTTCTCTGTCCCATGTACATGGTCATGGGACCCCACGCATGCACCTGTTTCTCTGTCCCATGTACATGGTCCTGGGACCCCACGCATGCACCTGTTTCTCTGTCCCATGTACATGGTCATGGGACCCCACGCATGCACCTGTTTCTCTGTCCCATGTACATGGTCATGTGACCCCACGCATGCACCTGTTTCTCTGTCCCATGTACATGGTCATGGGACCCCACGCATGCACCTGTTTCTCTGTCCCATGTACATGGTCCTGGGACCCCACGCATGCACCTGTTTCTCTGTCCCATGTACATGGTCATGGGACCCCACGCATGCACCTGTTTCTCTGTCCCATGTACATGGTCATGGGACCCCACGCATGCACCTGTTTCTCTGTCCCATGTACATGGTCATGGGACCCCACGCATGCACCTGTTTCTCTGTCCCATGTACATGGTCATGGGACCCCACGCATGCACCTGTTTCTCTGTCCCATGTACATGGTCATGGGACCCCACGCATGCACCTGTTTCTCTGTCCCATGTACATGGTCATGGGACCCCACGCATGCACCTGTTTCTCTGTCCCATGTACATGGTCATGGGACCCCACGCATGCACCTGTTTCTCTGTCCCATGTACATGGTCATGGGACCCCACGCATGCACCTGTTTCTCTGTCCCATGTACATGGTCATGGGACCCCACGCATGCACCTGTTTCTCTGTCCCATGTACATGGTCATGGGACCCCACGCATGCACCTGTTTCTCTGTCCCATGTACATGGTCATGGGACCCCACGCATGCACCTGTTTCGCATGCCCACATGGTCCTGGTACCCCATGCATGCATCCATTTCTGAGGCCCACGTACATGGTCCTGGGACCCCGCGCATGCACCTGTTTCTCAGACCCACGTACATGGTCCTGGGACCCCGCTCATGCAACCTTTTTATTTGTGTTCTATCTGTCTGGGGAAAGCTTTAATCAGTACAAATTAATTGCAGTACGTTTTATTACTGTAATTGGTAACTGTGTTCAAACATTGTTTATACATAATACACATGATGCATTCCACTGCAATATCTGTAAAAAAATTGTTGGTTATATTTGATTGGGCAATTTTTATATGAAATAAATCACATGAAATCTATAAACTAAATATTTACAGACATGATGTCACATCTGTTGAGATAATAATTTCCATGGGCAATTGGACCAGAGCTAGCCGATTCAGAGGTGGAATTTAATAAAAAGCACTCGCGTTTTTTATTTTAAAATTGTTTGGCCTGATATAAAACGGGGAAATACTATGTTTGGCCTAATAGACACAAGCCTGGATATAGTTTGTCTGTCATTTGCATATTGATGTCCCCAGAGGGTGAATTTAGTGATGCTATCCCACATCACCAAATTCACCCTCTGGGGATCTCATTCTGCTTAGGCCTCAACTGCTATGAGAGACCTACGATAAGATTGAAGTTCCACAATTGAAGCGGGTGATTAGTCACCTCAATTATGATTTTTATCTTTTTCACAATTTTAGTTTGAGACTATAGATACTTCCCAGAAGATGAGGCCTAAGCAGAATGAGGTCCCCAGAAGGTGAATTTGGTGATGCTAGCCCGCCCTCTAGGGACCTCTTTCTGCAAAGAACAGACACAATATTTGCAGGACACAAGTTTTCTTTCCATAGTGTTATTGTATTGTTGTAGTTTATTGTTACAAAATCAAATAATATAAAAAAGTGTCCTGTTAGGTATGAATAAGTATTAGCCCACATTTAACTTTATATTGAACCCATAGCTCTATCAATATTCTTCTCCTTTGCACTTCTTCCTACGCCATACCTGTAGGTTCCAAACCCAGCCTGATTGTCAATAACGACACTGACAGCGGAGATCGGATAGACGATAACTAATTCAGTGATCTTTCAGTTTGTTTCCAAAACATCTTTTGAAGCATATGACTCATTTGCAGGATTTTGCTTATAAGTGATAATGTATGTACAGTCCTTCAATTTTGAAAAATATAGGCGCGCAGTAAATTATGCACCTGATTTTGGATCCAGGTGCACTTGTTTTCTTTGGTTGGCGCGCAGATTTTTAGCTAATCTTTTCAAACCCAGGTGCACTAAAGTAGCATTCAGACGAATCTGTTGCATTGGTCTGTACGTTAGCACATGCATTAACACAATCCGTTATTTGCGTTAAGCCGATTATTAATTGCAGCTTGTAAGTTTGATATTGGAATACAAGCATTATTGCAAATCAATCGATTAATTCTACAATAATGTCAAACCTGTCAAATCCCAACAAGTAACACTTTATTGACATAAATACAAGTTGATTTTCTTTCGTTTAGAAGACCGCCACTATCTTTATCGATTTAAAACAAGAAATGTTATGACGCATGCCATATAAGGTATGCGTTATATCGTTCCATTATGTGCATCAACGGATACAACGTAACGGATGCATTGCAGCTGTCTGAACACCTAGGTGTTATTGTCGCTAATCCAATTTCAACACAACAATATATCTCACTGCATTTGTCATAATATGGTTGGTTGATGATAACACTGCAGAACCTCAAATGTTTGAAACGCAAACTACCGTAATGCTCTAATTAATCGACTCCTTAACCACAGCAGAATTATGGGTAACTTTTCAGAATTTAGTCGGAAATATGGCTTGTTGCCATTCATCGGAAAGCTCTCCACGAGAATGGCAACAAGCCATATTTCCGACTAAATCCTGAAAAGTTACCCTTAATTCTGCTGTGGTTAAGGAGTCAATTAATTAGAGCATTACTGTAACTCATTTGATTTCGTCTCTGACTCTCTACGATCAGATTATTCTGAATTCAGTCCTTGTTCTGAGGCAAACGTAATTTCTCTTGTTAGCTCCCGTCTTCTCAATTTAACAAAGCAATGATTCACACTCATCAGATTAGTTATAACAACAATTGTACATTTTGGACAACTGAATTGGGGGAAAATCCAGAGGTTTTCAGCCCTCATAATTGGCTACGACAACTAGCAATGCCGAAGTCTTTTGCTGAAGCAAACTAGGCTGAAGCCAAACAATTCGAATTATGAGGGCTATATTTTTTATTGACCCTTGTTTTTCATGATGGGAATATCCCAAATAATTTTTACTATTAAATAGAACAATTGAACATGCAACTAAAGGCTCAGTTGCAACTGCAGAATTACTATTTACACAGTAATATTATTATGTTTGAAGGTATTTGCTTTATCTTAGGCAGCTCAGATTATTTTCAACAATGAAATGTATAGGAGGAGACCACACTGAGTGTTATAGATTATCATGTTTACATGATGCATGTAATAAGATCATCAGGTTTTATGTGTGCAATATGCTCCTCTGGCACATTAGTCGGTGCAGAGTGCTGTAGCCATCTATTTTTCTCAGTGCAGATAATAACAACTCTAGCACATGCTGGAGTGGAACATTGAGGATCGTCTCCCTGCGGAACCAATATCTCCCGAGGCGTAGTCGAGGGAGGTACTGAGGAACCAATATCTCCCGAGGCATAGTCGAGGTGTTACTCGAGGCGTAGTCAAGGGAGATATCGGTTTCAATGGGAGACTATCCGCAATGTTCCCCTCAAGTTGTCATAAATGTTTTCATTGTACCGATTGGACATGTCTTTCGAGTTATGCCTGAATATAGGTATCTCCGTCAAAGGTATCTTGCCCACTGAACTATATGGTATATTATCCCAAGTAGGAGGGGTTATCTCTCTGAGTTGAAAAAAAACGTACGAAATTCTATGGTACATATCCTCTGTCATGTTCATGACCCGTGTAATCACGTGATTTCTGACACGTAGTGAAGTATTCGCCATATTTTTTTCCCTCCTCACCAGGGACGGGTGCAAAAAGAATCTCTCCAAGAATACGAAGCTAAGTTGCAGTTTGTATAGCAAAAACAGTTTTGTTTTTGTTTTATACAAACAACATTATTTCTTTGCTTATAGTTGAAAATTATGTACAATTCACATAAAGATTACGCGGTTTTGTTCCGAATATAAGATCGGAAATGGATGACTCGTTTCGTTTTAACGGACTTTGTCTTCCATGATTTTAATCGGTCAATGAAGTAATATCCGTTGTTTATGCCGACAATATCAGAGTTTCTGGCCTATTAACGACAGAACATTCGAGGCACCATTGGATATGACTAAAGACGCGGATCGTTTTCTTTATAACAAATCTATGGCATACAGGTGACGTATAATTTAAGTTACCACGTGCGTTGACGGTGGTTAAAGGTATCACGAAATTAGGTGACTTACTTTCGAGTTAATTTTTTCGTTTTACGGCTTTATTTAGACGTTGACGATCATCGTCTGGTGTAAAACTGAAGACAAAAGCACTGTTTTAACGCTTGTGAAATACGCTGATAGGATTGTAAAATCCTGAATGTCAATTTGAACCTTTTTAACCAACAATGGAGCTGTTACTGCCTTGGTTGGCACAGGCATGGTAACATAACACAACAGGTGTATTTGTGATTGTTCGTAATCACATTAATTACTTTCACAGAACTGCTCATCGAGGTAAGAACAGGTTCATGAATCGCCTTCCCCGTAGCTCCCCTTGACGTCGCTTCCCTCGTTTCGAGGTCCCAAGAATAGAGAACGAAAGTCGATATATAGGGTTCCTCTAATTGGCGTAATTAGCACTCGGAGCGATAGTCACACCACACAGGACGCGGGTTGGGGCTACCCATCGAACCCGTAGCTCACACGAGTTGCTTCCCCTAGGACACAGACAAACTCGCGGGGAAGGATCCAGAGAATTTTTGTTTGGGGACACCTGTTCTGTATTTGAGTATGTGCCCATATAAATTTGGATGTTAAAATATTCAGTACTGGATACTTGATTGTGCAAATAAAGGCTCCATATTATAGACTATATATCATCTGCGGGCTGATGATTTGCATTACTAGTACATTTTGTTGAATTGTAGAAAAATTCCTTGAAAATATGGAAGATCCAACTGGAATAAATACTATCTACATGGAATTTGGGGACATTTGGGTCTCTATAGTTTGGGCACCCAAACCTGTAACAGGTATCAAAACATCCCTGGATCCTTCTCTGACTTGCCGATATATCGTGTTCCTCTAATTGGCGTAATTAGCACTCGGGGCGATAGTCACACCAAACAGGGCGTGGGTTGGGGCTACCCATTGAACCCATTAGGTACATTGGTGCGCTCCCTGGACTATCGAACGGGACGTCAATCTGCTTCTTCGGGTCGACCGTTGGCTGTTAACGTGCCCCGGACGGCTGTGACCACTGAGCTCTACTAACACTCGACACACGCCATCCATCGCTACAAGTCGTCATCTCGGGGTCAGCGCGGCTGGGGGATACACCCTCAGTGGTCCCTGACCATGCTCTCCGGTGCCTTATGATCATAGTGTGTGGAAATTTGGGCTAAAATTACTAGTCGAATGGCCATTTTACTTTGTCTCAATTCAAATTAGGAGACATTTTCTCAAATTATTACATTTACGCTATTATTTGGCACCTGAAAGTTTATTCTCCATGCCTTCTGCCCCAGCTGGGCTTGGAATGGGATCACAGTTCACAGGCTTGTTTCCTCCTTATTATAAGTCACCACTTCCGGGGGCTTGGCAGACAGGTTACTGGCCGCATTCTGGCCAACAGCTGCCAGTAACTTCGGGTTTGATTTTAAATGAAAACAAAAGATCTTATTCCCTGACGCCATTATAGCAAGAAGCTTGCTTGGGAACTGGTACCTACTAACCTCCCATCGCCAGTTCGGTCGGTTGGATATCGGGATCGGTCGAGCTGCTGCTCCACCCCGAGATGTACAGGCTCTGGACATTCCTCCGGGGTCCCCAATGACCAGACCTCACATGCAATTAGAAATGAAGCTTGTCGTGGTGTATTGTGCTGTTAACACCCCATCGACGGATGGAGATCAGGATCAGATCGAGCAGTCGCTCCAGCACGAGGTGAAAGGGCTTTCGACATTCCTTTCGGGTCACCTTTACATGCGCTTACGAGGGAGCTCAGTTAGTTGTTCAGTGTTCTCTGATGCAGCCAAGCTCAGGAAGAAAATTAATGTCGAATTTTGATTAGCAAATAACCTCAGATTGACATGATTTGATAGCATTGTTCTACAATCATTTACAATTTAACAGAACATCAGAGTGCTTTCCCTTGTTTCGAGGGTTCCAAGGAAGAGATAGAAACCTTTACGACCAGGACACTGTCACTTGTCGTTGTATAGTGTTCCCTTCAATGGTGTAATTAGCACTCAGGAGGATAGTCCCACCAAACAGGTCGCGGGTTGGGGCTACCCATCGAACCCATTGGCCGCATTTGGTGGGCTTTCTGGACTATCGACAGGGACTCCAAGTCGGATACTCGGGACGACTGTTGGCATACCCTGGGACAGTCAAATGAGGAAATAGGATCCAAGTTGCATGGCTTTTGTTAGCATTTGGGTAGCAACTTGCCCTGTGATGCCGGTCAATTTGTACCCTGCCTGTACGTTGTCAGAGCTGGGTGGTTATGCCATCGGACTGCACACTTGGCGACCTGGGTTCGACCATCCTGAGAGGTATTCAACCATTTTACTGTTCTCGGGTTGGGATGTGTTCAACTTCTTGCTTTATAAGTTGTTGCTTCTTTCCATGTTCCATCCAGCTCTTTCATGGTCACGGGCTTTGCTGGAGAATGTCTATAGTCATTCATATCACTAGATTAGTATATGACTCTCGCCCTTTCATTTTCCTGACTTTTAAGACGTGTTCTGGACTGGTTCGGGTGCTCGATTGGGTAAATATTTACATCTCGATTTGGGATGCAAAAATCAGAGATAAACAAGCATACATGCTTTACCTCCGACCTCGCTGTGTTTCCGTAATAGATACGAATGACATATATTTTGTCTTCAGGTTGCTTTCAGTGCTAACTCAACATGGATTTCACTTTTGTTGTCCAGTCATACATAGATGAGTCCATTATCCATGGTTCGACATATGCTCAATTTCAGAACACTGTTGACATGAGGTCTAGTTCAGCACCCCACTCGGGCTTAATGGGCAACACGGCGTATTAGCAGCGTGGAAACGAAGAACGAAATGGCTTCTGTGATATCGGCCTTTGCGTCTAATACGTCATTCTTCTTATGGGCTCGGTTGTCGGTACATAATGGTTTTGTTTTCCCTGATAGTGCTTGATTCGCCTAGTGCTCATTTAACATACTTAGCCAGGTCCTTTGCTGACCTCAGCGATTGCCAATGCAGGATAATCTTGCACCTGTGGGGCAGCATATGAATCGTGTTGGGCACACTTCATAAAGCCGGATGAAAATTCTTGCCAGATGCTTCTCCTCGTGCGAGATTCATTAGCATTGGGTGTCGGATGCCAGATCATATGATCCGCCCTCTCGATTCGCACTTCGGGCGATGGTTGTCTCCGGAACAGGGTCCCATTGGAGGGGCACCCCATCCTTACCAGAAGGGATATCTTGTGCCATCGACTCGTCGGGACCAGTCAGCAGAGCTCGAACAGTTGGGGCGCGGTGGCCCTTTGTCTGCTTTTCATTACATACCTGCCGTCGGTTTCTGCTGGTTTTGGGCTTGTGCCACAATCCTGATGCATCGTTAGTCCAATTTTTGTTTTTGTGGATTTCCACCTTAACGACATTGGAATTTCGGTTCCTGGCTGCCTTTCTGTCATGGATTCAGTAGCCTGTGATTTGTCAGTTGGGTTTAACTGTGTTGGTGGGCATTTCCACATTTGGGAACGTCATCAGGGAAAAATGACATGGCTTATTGCATCTTAGTCGGTCATATCTCGAACTCCAGGCTTCAAACTAAGTTTTCTGCTGTGAAACTCCAATTCTGAGCCCTGTTCTTCATACAGTCTTGCAACGTATGTCTGTGTAATACCCATTCGCTTCCTGGTCAGACTATTGGTCAATGATACCTCCTCCTTATCGACAATGGCATGTCTCCAAGTAGTTGGTGTCGGGCCCTTTCTTGGGAGCTTGCAACTGGTTTTTCATCGGGCTCTCATCGTGTACTGGGACACTGCCCAACCCACTCAAGATTTGGTTCGGGGGTTGGTTCTATTGTTTTTAAGGGGGGTCTTCTTTATAACTTGCGGCTTTTGCTGCCTGGGTTAGCCTGTCAGGTGCGGTATTAGTATTTAGCCATCCCTGGGTTTATAATACCCGGCTGGGGATTTCTTGTCAACGGGTATTTTTCTATTTCCATTTCCTTAGGACATGGATGCTTCTCCCCTTTTGGGGGGGGGGGGGGGGGGGGGGGGTGTTACCCGTACCTTTCCCGGCAAGTACTCGGCTGATAGATTATTAGCCCTAAGTCCCGATGCGAATGTCGTATCCATCTCCATGTCTTCTGAAGCTATTTACTTTACTTGCAGGGGTCTTAAACTCTTAAGTGGCCACTTTTTGTTCGTTTGAGCTTGCTGACAGGTATTAGTTTTAGGATGGAATAGTACATTGGCTTATGGTCCTATTGTGCATGTGTGTATATATATATATATATATATATATGTATATACATATATATCTATATGTCTGTGCATGTATATGTATATATTGTAGGTTATCAGGTCAATCCAGTTCTTTGATTCAGATGCATAGCAGTGTTTTTGTTTCCTCGTTGGCCTCCACTTGTTAGAAAATTCTATTCTTTACCATATAGTTCAGTGGGCAAGATACCTTTGACGGAGATACAATATTTTCCTAAATAAGTAAAATATATATCTCCTAGAAGTATCTTGCCCACTGAACGCTGAGCTCCCTCCCAGGGTTTCGCACCCACCCCGCTCACGAGGAATGTCCTACTGGGGATAAAAATATGGCGAATACTTCACTACGTGTCAGAAATCACGTGATTACACGGGTCATGAACATGACAGAGGATATGTACCATAGAATTTCGTACGATTTTTTCAACTCGGAGAGTTAACCCCCTCCTACTTGGGATAATATACCATATAGTTCAGTGGGCAAGATACTTCTAGGAGATATATATTTTACTTATTTAGGAAAATATTGTTTCTGGGCACTATCATATAGCATGTCATATGATCACGAGTTTTGAAATGCAAAGGAATGTGGAAGTAATTTGGCTGTCAAATAAAAAAACGTCATCATCAGATAAAAATAAAAAACGTCATCGTCATCCATGAGTTACTTCAGGATGTGTCTCGGTCTGAGCAGTAAACATTGCAAAAAATTGTTGACCAGCAATGTTTCATGCGAGGGAAACATTGGGAAAATAGTAATATAATTCAATGGGGAATTAATTAGCACAATGTCTTAACCCGTTCTATACTAAATACTCATTGACGAGTAGTTATACCCCCATCCCAAAAGATGGGGGGGGGTATACTGTTTTACTTGCATCCATCTGTGCGTCTGTCTATGTGTCCATCCGCTCATATATCTCAACCATGGGTTATCAGATCTCGATGAAATTCTGTGTGCAGATTTGGTATCAGGAGGGCTTTCAAAAGAGGATTCATTGATTTTGTTTACATTTTCCGTTCAAGAGTTATCCCTCTTTCTTTATATGAAAATGATGGATTTCCATCAGTCGTTCATTAGAATTGTCCAGTAATTTGTTTGTTCATCACATTTTTTTCACCATGGGGGTATCCCAGCACCCGTGGTGCAACCTCTTGTTCCCTTAGAAAATGTTCAGATAATAAGTTCAACAAATGTTTGTTGAACTTATTATCAGAACATTTCCCTCCAATGAATATAAATCCTTCTGCAATTTTATTATCTTTTCGTCAGTCTGTTGTCTGTTAATATTTCCTGAACACCCGTTCAGATGAATAATAGACCATTCCAATGTATACTTTTATAACTGATGAGAGAATCCATTCAGTAGAGAGAGGGTTAAGGTGAGGTATAATAATATTTTATGTCAGACAAAAATTTAACCCTATCTATACTGAATGGATTCTCCCATTTAATTATAAAAGTACAAATTGGAACAGTCTATTATACATTTGGAGGATTGATCAGGTTATACAAGCAGACGACAGACAGAAAAAAAAACAGATAATACAAGAGCAGAATGATTCATTGGTGGGAAATATTCAGATAATAAGTTCAACAAACATTTCCTAAGAGAGCTACTCATCAATGAGTATTTAGTATAGAAAGAGCTAATTGCTTTGGACATAATATCGAGCACCATACTACATCCAGCCTTTATTATAAAGTTATACATTGTTGTGTACAGTATGTGTTTTTCTTGTATAAGTCCAGGTTGTGGTGAAAAGTCATATTGGACGAGACACATAGCATCTCGTCCAATATGACTTCTCATCACAACCGGGAGAGTACAAGAAATAAACATATACCGTTTTTTATATAAGTCATATTGGACTCGATTCGAGTCCAATATGACTTTTGGGGGTCCAATATGACTTTTTCCCAGATTATCATGTGATGGCTTTTGACAAATCAGAAATAGTGTTAGTTAAGGGATGGATAAAAATGACTTATATCAGAATGCATTATAACCTTGTTTTGAATGTTAAACTGTTGTACAATGACCCACAGAAGTAATAACAGATGGACCAAAGTTTCTGGAAGGCAGTCCAGTTCCACTGTCGCCAAGGTAACAACCTTTTATAGCTTTCTCATCTCATCTTAGCAACCCTTATTTACAATTCAGATGTAGAATATTTAATTACCTTTTACAATTTATTTGTATTGTTATAACAAATTATTTTAGTATTTTATCGGAAGACTTAGATATTCTGTAATTTATTAAACAAAGCAGTCAGTATATATGTATAAATATTAACTAAACTAATTTTTTATCCTCATTAATACTTTATGACGTTTTCTCTCAATGAAGCATAACAATGTTTTTTTTCTTCCTTGTTATTTGACCAAATTGATGAATATTAAAACTGTACTTAGACTTTTTTTTCAATAAATTAGTCTGTTTTTATTTGGAAGCTAATATATATATGCTTTCCAATTAACTATTAAATATTACCCAGTGGGTAATATTTAATAGTTAATTGGAAAGCATATATATATTATTCACTGTCTGTATCACAAGTTTGTTGCCATTCATGTTGTATTCAACAATTGTGTGTTGTTATCTGTGCCAGAATATACATACACACTGTACCACTAACATAACACATGACATAATTGTACTAACTTTCTAATATGTTGTTTGTATCTTTGCACACTCCACAGTATGAGACTATGAGTATCCAATAGCCATCCATATGGATATTTTAGTACAAGTAATCAAAAAGTAATCAAAATGTAATCATGATTACAGGTACATTTGAAAGTAATCGATTATGATTACGATTACTTGTAATCAAGAAATGTCATGATTACTGATTACAGACGATTACTGCAAATTTTGTAATCGATTACTTTGATTACGATTACCCCAACCCTGTTACCCACAATGTTTAATGGATTAATATCTCATTCTGATCATCTTTATGTAGTATATCAGCAATGCTCCAATCCGATTGGTCAAAAAGTTATTGTGGTTGGTCAATGATTAGTAGTTGCAACTTGATAATCACTAACTGCAAAGCTTAACTCTTTGAGTGCCACTGGCCGATCTCATCGGCCCTAATTTACGGTCTGTAAAATCGGCCCTAAAAAAAAATTAAAAATATTTTTTTTTGGTTGAATTCTTTTTGGGTATGCTTAAGCATGCTATATCGAATTAAAAAACAAACTGGATAAAACCTTAGGAGCATGTCATAACTCAAAATTATCACCAAGTATTCATAGTAATAATTTTGATGCCCATGAAAAGCGTAAGATTCCCTGGCACTAAACCTACAAAATAAGTCTGTTAAAGAATATAAGAAACAAATATTAAAATTGTAAAAAATTGTAAAAAATAATAACAAATGATGAAAAATTGTTAAGCCAATGCATTCTCTTATATATGCGAGGCGACCTATGGTCGACTCGCATATATAAGATAATGCATTGGTACAGGGTATATGGGTTGATACAAAAATCGGACCTGGCACTCAAAGGGTTAAAGTTATGTGCAACACTCCTCTGGGATCATTGAATATGAATAGAGAATAATCTTCTTCAAAGAATATTATTTCCACACCATTATAACCAAAAGGGGCTGTCATTCTTATACATGAATTATATGTAACGACTCTAGTTGGTGGAATACAGGTAATTGCCATTCGTTTACCGATTAAAAGTTTGTCCTGTTTTAAGTAGTAAATATTTACAATTGTGCTTTGTTCAGACATTGTATTTTCCAAAATGATACGGTCGGTGTGGTTGGAATTTCGGCAATATTAGTTAAATGCTATATTATTTCGGAAGACAAAGTGCCTTTGTACTCACTTCTTGGTTTTATTCACTGAAATAAGCACATAATATGTCTTTAATTAAAGAAGTTGTTTCTGTTTTGTGCAGAAAAATATAGATCATTATTATTAGACAAAAATAAAACCATACAGACATCTCAACATAACAATTTCCCTGATTGTCACAAGAATTGTTCCGATAATTGTCAATTGACTTTGAATATTGTGAAATAGAATGCCGTGCCTGTTAATTGATCAAGTTTGCCTTAGTATATTCAATACCTTCAATATTATTATTCAATATTCGACAATCTACAAAATAGTTAAGAATTACAAGATGAGCCCTTCATTAAGACGTGACCACCTTGAACTTAGTTGGTATTTACTTTACCTCCCTCCAATTAACATTATAATTTTGCTTTAACCCTTTACCCAACAAACCGGCCAAAACCGGCCAAATAAAGCTTCAACAGCCTAAAATATCTTCGGTCTGTCTCAATAGAACCATACAAATATGGATATCATTGGAACCGGCTCCTTGACCACATTGTGATAGTTACAGTTAGCCCTGTGCCAATGCATTCTCTTATATATGCGAGTCGACCATAGGTCGCCTCGCATATATAAGAGAATGCATTGGCCTAAAAAAAATCCTTTTTTAACACTTTTTACCATTTTTTCTTACATTCTTTAACAATTTTATAATAATTTTATAATTTTTAATGTGTTAAGCCAATGCATTCTCTTATATATGCGAGGCGACCTATGGTCGACTCGCATATATAAGAGAATGCATTGGCACAGGGCCGTTCTGTTGGGTAAAGGGTTAAGTTAGTTCCCTATACCAGTAGCTAGTTGGATCTGCTCTTACTGCCAGTTAGTTATTGATAATAATTGTACATTCCCTTCTTTTTTCTCTACTAGGGTTCTTTCAGTTACAATGGTATGTCTGTTGATCGTTTATATTGTTTTATGTTGAGCTAAATTGATGCCCAAACTGAAATCTGGAGGGATAGCTTGTAGTTCTCAAAACGCTCCCAAAGTAAAATAAAAATCTGGTGGTCTAATTGCAAAAAGAATAGTTTGCCATAATAGTTTCAATGTACATATGTTTTGTTAAGCATCCAGTTCAATGTTGATATAACTGAAGATTTGCAGTTTAAGTTCAAGTTCATCATTCCTGTTTAACCTAATTAAGTGTTCAATTGTTTTATGGCGAGTAACATAATTATATAAAAGTTATGAATTTATACTGGTCTGTAAAATATTAGCAATAGTATGATGGAAATTAGACTGGAAATTTGGTCTGTTAGTCCTGGATAAATACTGGAAAAGTACAAGCCTGAGTTTAGTGTGCCTGTCATTTGCAGAATGAGGTCCCCAGAGGGTGAATTTAATGACACTTTCCCGCATAGCGTGCTAGCATCACAGTTCACCATCTGTGGACCTCATTCTGCTTAGGCCTCATCTTCTCTGGAAAGTTTCTTTATTATCAAATTTCTATAGAAACTTCTATTTCTTTTTTAGTTTAATTTCTCTATATCCCCACATAGGCAGAGGACACATTGCATAATCGAGGTTCCCAATGTGTGTACATCCCAATATTCACCATTTTGGAACTTCAATCTGAGTCTATGTCTCTCATAGTAGTTGAGGCCATGCAGAATGAGGTCCCCAGAGTGTGAGTTTGGTTTGGTGATGCTAGCCCACTGTGCATGATAGCATCACTAAATTTACCCTCTGGGGACCTCATTCTGTTAATGACAGGCACAATAAACTTGGAAAGGCTTGGAAAGGTACTGGAATTTCACTTTGAAAAAATGTGTACGAACCTTGGTAATAGTTCCCATGATGATGAACTGTTCACTTTAAATTTTGTGCAACAAGGACAATTATGGGAGTACCCTAATAAATTTTAAAATAATTTGTATTCAGGAAATAACTTTTGTTTCGAATAAGGTTATTCAGTTTTAAATTTGAAGTTTGAAGACAAATTCTATAGCATGTTATGGTAAATTTATCTTCCAACCTCTTGTTCATAACTCATAACCTTAATTTAATCAAGAGTTATTTCTTATAATTTAATCCCAATATTGGTAAAAAAAATTGTCTAATTTCTCCGATATATTTCCATAACAATTCTTTGCAAGAAATATTTATGGGAACAAACTCTTTTCAATGACACATACAGTTGAAGAGAAACTTCATTTGCCGAACATGTGTGCAGCTGCTTTGCAGAAACAATTTACGCACCTGTGCTTTCTGGAAGAGTGACCGACGCCTATTAAGGTTATCAAAAAATAACATTAATGGATAAATACAGTAATGCCCTAAGTACATGTATATGACCCTTTAACCACAGCAGAATTATGGGAAATTTTTCAGGATTTAGTTGGAAATATGGCTTGTTGCCATTCATCGAAAAGCTCTCACCGAGGGGTCGATTATTTAGGACTTTACTGTAATAAACAACCAGTTGTTTTATAGTATTCCGTGAATTGACTGACAGCTTATGATTAAATTGTCAGAAATATCGTCGGTGGGCTTCTAAAATGTCGTTCCTGCCATTTCGTCATGAAACTTTTATTTTATTTTCGGAATCTACGGGTTCATTTACATAAGTTCATCAGATAACATTGTCAATATTTCAAGTATAAATGCCATTTATTGCTGTTTTTTTTTTTATTGAAATTTGTGTTCTAAAATGTCGTATCTGCTATGTAAATGCCATTTTTCGCTGTTTTTTTTAGGGATATTCGTGTTCCAAAATGCTGTATCATTAATTCTAAAATGTCATAATTTTTATTTTGAAACCGTTTCTGGTAGGATAATTCTGATTGGACTAGCCGGAAGGCGTATCCTCCTTATCCTGAGTGACATATCAACAAAGCCACGGAATTCATCAAAAATAAAATGTCGTATCTCAGTACAATCTCACAGATTTCTATTTTTTTCCTTCTGAAGTGTCGCAAAAATCATGAAATCCTGTTTTCTCGTCAACTAGAAGATACATGTACTTGAATATGAAATTGTATCTATTATAACAAATGTGATATAAAGTGTTATTGTGTAAAGTTATTGGCAGATATCAATTCTAGTTCCAGGGATAAATCGTTTTTTGTTGTCTCCTGAACAATTTGATTTTCCTGAGGTATGACATTTTAGAAGCCCACCGACGAAATGTTCAATAAGGTCATTCAAGATGGATTGTTGTTAAAAAATATTTTGCTCAGCAGACCTGGTTGTTATTTTCCAAAATTTAGAAGTAATTTTTCATAATCAGTCATAATTGTCTCTTGGCAAACTGACAAATTTTAGGTGTTAAAGAAATGCATCGTGTTAAAGCCATAAAAAATAAATATGGATATTAACAAGCCAATGAAATTTCATATTTTCATGAAATTGCATCTTTTCAACAGTATATCACCAGCATTGATAGTTTTTAATGAATTCAGGTATATGGCGATACATGTATAAGACACACTAATTCCTACAGGCTATACCTCTAGAACATGCTTTGCTTCCAAGGCCTGGAGAAATTAATTCATATCACAACTTATTTTATGAAATATTAACACTAAAGAAGTATTCAGGGTTTCAAACTCGAAGATTACAATAACAGCAACAAAACTTTCAAAGGGACCCAAGACACTCGCAGTGAGTAAATGTGCAATAAATTTAAAAGTCTGTATAAACATCAATGCTAAGAACATGGAGAAATATATCAATTTTTTTCTTATAATCATTATTAATAGTTCTCCAATAAAAATTTTTTGCATGTTGAAACTTTTTATGTAAACAAAACAGTTGCAGTGATTTGTCAACATACATCGCTAATCGTGTAGTAAGTTATAATATTTTAGTCAAGTTTTGATTTAAACTTTAGTATCTTATTTAAATGATAAAGAGCTTTGGATGTTTTCAGAAGGTTTAAATTTTATTGGATACTTTCTTAGCTTTCATTTCTGATTATTAGTAGGATAAATTCATATAAAAATTGACATTTAACAATAGTTATGTTTTTGAACATGTGTCCATCAACTCAGAATATGATTTTTTTAATCCATGTAAACCACATAGGGACTCAGTCTGAATACTTCTTTAGTATTTTTCTTTGAACGTGTGTTACTTGTGAATGACTGTAAGGCTTGTTTAATAGACACATTTTTGTATAATGAACTACTACTGATACTGAATTACATATAGGGTGCTGCATCACTAGAATTTGTGTTCTTTGCTATCAGTTGTCATTTTGCCATATCCGTAGTTACCATTACGGTTTCCAGAATCCATTACCAAGCTGCAATCATCAAGCCTACCACTATTTAATAAATAGAGCATGGCTTGGAGTGAAATACCCCGATATAGTGCATAGTGAGGTTGTGTAGTTCACGACGCGAAGCGGAGTGAACTACACAACCGCACTATGCACTATATCGGCGTATTTCACGACAAGTCATGCTCTAATTATTATATTGTATCGAACAAATGCAGAAATTACAAACCTCATTATAATTTACTGAATGTAAGTCTCTTAAAACCTCATTATAATTTACTGAATGTAAGTCTCTCTAAACCTCATTATAATTTACCTTTGTAATTTTGATTTAGCAGTAGGAAACTACTATTTTCAACTTTTACTAAGTTCAGACAATTGATGTTCGCCTTACTGAAGCTTTAATTTGGATCAGCGGCTAAATAACAAGTAGTTTCAGAACAAAGTTTGATGTAGTGTTCGTTACTATTTTTAGTAGTCAAAACTACATATGCATAGTGCACGATGGGAGAGACTTGAAGGCGTAGTATACAACTACGACTAATAGAGTCGAGTAGCCAACCAATCGGAAAGCTTGATTTCAATAACAAAGTCACGTGAGATACAATATGACCCAATAGCTACATACTTACTAGTAAGTACAATATAATCATGGCAAACAGAACCATATCACCTTACTGTGAGTGGCAAGATGTTTGAACTTCATGATTTTCTTACAAACCTACAAAATTCTGCAAAAAGGGTTTTGGACCATCCGCAAAACTTTCGACTACTATTAGCTATTCATAATTGTTTTAATAGTAGTTCATTATATGTAAGATGTCTATTGAATTTGAATAATGAGCACTTCTCTTCTTTTCCAGTTTGTTACAACCAGTCTTTGTTCTGTTATGTTATAGCTATTCTGTCTATAGAATGTAGAAAGCACTATGTATATAAAGCATTTTATTCCACACCCATTGATGTGAGGCACATGTTTTCAGCGGAATCCCAGCCATTGAGTACATATTATTGTATATCTCTAGGGAAATACGGAACTATTTTTGGTGACGTCGTTAAGAAAGATGACATATGTTACGTCAACGAGTCGCTTCGGTGATGGCCCGATCATTACTGGTTATTCACCAGACTTGAATCACAATAAAGGTAGCTATAGTATCAATGAAGGTGTCTGTCATGGAGTAAACTAATCTGCGGCATAGAATATATACAGAACAGTCCATGTTCTGTCTTTGTCTTTACTGTATGGTGAAATCAGAAATATATATCTTCTTGAGTAAAAACTTAAAAACAAGCTTTTAATGATTCCAATTCACTTACTTACAGTTTAGCAGTAATTTCAGTTAGCTAACTTCAGTTATCTACACCAGCAAATTGTTGGTCATCCCCCAACCAAACGTGAGAGTTGTTGTTGAAAAATTGTCTGTGGCAATTAATGGTTAGCGGAGTTATGAAAGTGCTAGTTAAGGGGTTTGCATGTATAGCCTATCTCCGGATGTGGAAGTTTTGATGGACATACACAGAAAACTATTAATTTTGAAGCTATTATAACACCTGAAGGAATCTTCGCTATCTGAAGACCACATCATGCATATTATCTATTTAACAATAAAAATGTCATAAAAATTACTTTGATCAATATTTTTAAGGGAAATTCTGGGAACAGCGTTCTCCACAAGCATACAATACGATTTGAATTGAATAACTGCCATAAAAAGTACATAATCTGAACTAGAGAAAGGGTTATATGGCTATATAATTGAGAACAACACAGCTTCCATACTGTTAAAAGAATGTTGGTTGTGTGTTAGAAAATTGTGAGCAGCCATTTGAAGAAATATTGTATGTAGGAGTGAGGGTATGAAGTAATTGTATGAAGCCAATTTTTACCCTTGAGATATTAACATATCTTTTGTGAAAATGTGCTGTTTCATTTCTCACACAGCTTTAAATGTGTATTAATTTTAAACCTTTTGGATATAAATAATTTCCAAATGATATACAAAGAAGTAATAATGTTATTCCTATTTGAATACATAAGCCAGGTAACTTTGCTGTAAAGACAAAGAATTTTTACCTTTTATGTTGTGTAGTAGTAATGTTGACATTTTTTTGCATTTTTATCTTTCTATATGCTGTTTCATGATAATTTATTAGTTTTAATTCTAGCATGTTCCTTTTGTTGCATTTCCATGATCAATATTTAATGATAAATACATGTATATACCTGCATTATTCATGTATGCAGACTTTATTTACCATTGACTATTTGATTCAGTTTATAGGAATTGATGCCATGTGATCTGTGGATTTTTATTACCTTTTCCTGCTATGTTAACATGTAAAGAGCGTTACTATTCCTTCATTTTAGAGTTGATAATTATATTTTCCCGCGTTTCGCCAAGTATAGCGGGAAAATTATGTCTTGTACCGTTGCACGAAATAAACAACTCAGGAGTATTGACCAATGGGGAGTCCCATATATTGGTCACGTGATGTTTTAGTGAACGATCGAGAATATTCTGTGTAGAGTCAGTTTTCAAGCGAAGCGCGTGACGATAGCACACATCGCTTCGTGGCAGAAGCGTTATTGTTGTTTATTTGGGGTTAGGGAAGACTACATGTATATTTATAGCATAATTTATACTTGGAAGTTTATTGATCACTATAATTTTGGTAACTAATCTTTTTTGTACACATAAGTGTGGGACATTTTATTCATTTACAGCTTCATCTTTGTTTAACACTTCCATGACTGGAGCTTTCTAAAATTTTGCGAAAACCCTGTGCCAGTGCATTCTCTTATATATGCGAATCTCCCAATGGGAGCCTCGCTTATACATGTATAAGATAAAACATTGGCCTAACAATATTTACATTGACCTTGTAAGCCAGTTCGTTCTCTTATACACGTATATGCGAGGCTCAGGCCAGTGTATTCTCTTATATATGCTAGGCTCCCGTCATGAAAGGGTTAAATCCATGTCGCATTCTTAATTATAGTCTATCTCCTTCTTAGCAACTTTTATATAGATTCCAGGGTATAAAATAATAGATATGAATTGAGGACACGTGTCTGGAAACTCTTGATTGATTATCCCTTTCTATAATAAATACTCTGATGAGTAGTTCCCTTAGGAAATGTTCAGATAATGTGTCAAAACTATTTATCTAACACTTGTCCCACCAGTAAATTATAAATCTTTCAGCACTTGTATTAAAGCCTAAAAATGTCCCAATTGATTATATAGAGAGTAATCAATTGGTTTCGATGATTACGTGACATAATTCACGAGGGGAGCCCTCGTTCGCTCCGCTCACTCGGGTTTTACCAATAGGACCGGCTACCCGAGTGAATTATGTCACGTAATCATGGAAACCAATTGATTATTCTGTTTATTACACACTTTCAACCACTAAAAGTTGCTAATTCTAAAGAGAAGATGTGACAAAATAAGCCCAGATCAGCTGATTCTCCCATTTTGAACCCCAACGTACAGTTGCGCGTGCAGTTACGCGGACAGACACATAATTTAAATAATTGTGACGTAACGATACCGATTGACCTCATAATTTTATGCGATTCATTTTTTAAAGTTTCGGAAATTTTCTGTAAAAATTGTGTTTATTCTGACCGAACAAGCATGGCACTTGGAACGGGATATTGTGAAGATTCTGATGGTGTGTGTAAATAATGTTGGTTCATACAGGAAATGTTTGGAAATCGTGCTAAAAGTAGAAAGATAAGTTTCGAAGTGACGATATTTTAATCATCGACGTAAACAAACTCTCGAAGAGCAACATGTGGAAATTCAGCTAGGAACTGGATAAATTTATTGTTCACATGGAATTGTTCATAGTTCATTTGACTGGAAATTAGAATATATATGACATCGTCCGAATCATCGGAGTCGATAATAGGTAAGATTCTTCTTCATTTTACCAGTTTATTAACTGCTTCTGCATCATCGTTAGCAGTTCGATTCTGTTCAACTTCAACCATGTTTGAGCCGCAGAAAGTGAAAATAGTTCCGGCTTAGAGCGGAACTGTCCAAAATCGCGTGCTCTCACCGGTGACGTAATTCACAGGTGTGACATTATCACTTTTAACTCACCAAGAAATCCTTATAAATCACATCTAAGTGTGTAATAAATATATATATTACAAGAAAAAAATTGAAATAAGATTAATATTAATTGATAGGACAGTCTCAGGTCTTCGATTCATAGTTATTAGTTTATACCCGGGAAACTACATGTACATTGTATATAAAACTTATTATAGGATGAGATAGACCATCTTTAACAGTCCAAATGTAAAGTAATGACCTAAATAATTGACTCCTTAACCACAGCAGAATTATGGGTAACTTTTCAGGATTTAGTCAGAAATATGGCTTGTTGCCATTCATCGGAAAGCTCTCACTGAGAGCTTTCCGATGAATGGCAACAAGCCATATATCCGTCTAAATCCTGAAAAGTTACCCATAATTCTGCTGTGGTTAAGGAGTCGACTATTTAGGGCATTACTGTAGGTGTAAAAAATAACTACATGTACAATCATTGCATGCCATGCATGAACAAGCATGTGTGGTAAATATTGTAAGGAGGAGTCTGTTGATTGTGTATTATGCGCGTCATGCTATTCTGATATCCACGAGTAAAATAAAGATTTGATATCTTCTGCTGGTTCATGTATTTTATTTTCCTTTGCAGACACACCATCAGCACCAAAGACACCGGATGCAATACAGGGCAACTTAGGTACTCCGGGCCGGGCAGGGGATTGTCCTCATCAACCGTGAGTTGACTTAGGCCAAAAAAATTAACCCTTTCATGACGGGAGCTGCACTGGTGCAGCATTAAAGATCCTGTGTCAGTGCATTCTTTTGTATATATAAGAGAATGCACTGGCTTACAAGGTCAAATAAATATTGTTAGGCCAATGCATTTTCTTGTATATGTGAGGCATTGGGACGGGGTTTTCATGAAATTTCAAGAGGCTCCAGTCATGGAAGGGTTAATGTTCTATTTCTCAGATACCGCCCCTCATAAAAAGTATGGCCTGCTGGGTGATTTTTAATGCTCACCGAAAATAAAAATGATAAAGTTTATCCTGCCGCTAGGCTTCACAATGCAATGTCCACTTGTTATCTCTGTCCACTACTCACCATAAGTCTATCCACATATATTTCAACGTCATATAATATTTTATATTTGTTTCCCTTTGCTGGTATTGATAAAATTAAATTTCTTTTTGGTTTATTTAACCCTTTACCCAACAGAAGGGCCATGTGCCAATGCATTCTCTTATATATGCGAGTCGACCATAGGTCGCCTCGCATATATAAGAGAATGCATTGGCTTAACACATTAAAAATTATAAAATTGTTAAAGAATGTAAGAAAAAATAGTAAAAAGTGTTAAAAAAAGATTTTTTTTAGGCCAATGCATTCTCTTATATATGCGAGGCGACCTATGGTCGACTCGCATATATAAGAGAATGCATTGGCACAGGGCATAACTGTAACTATCACAATGTGGTCAAGGAGCCGGTTCCAATGATACCCATATTTGTATGGTTCTATTGAGACAGACCGAAGATATTTTAGGCTGTTGAAGCTTTATTTGGCCGGTTTGTTGGGTAAAGGGAGGGAAACTATACCTAAATTTCCTGTATTTGAGGGATTTGTTTAGCCTGAAGTAATAACAAGAACTTTGTAGAGCTCCGTTGGTTAGACTTAGAGTGTCGGACTTGTATTCGCTGTAAACAGTTCGATATGGGTTCACAGCGCATCGCCGGTCATTGAGTCTTCACACAGCGTGTTATTACTCACACTTGGCATAAATAATAGTAATGTTTAATCGCTATATAAAACTGGTCATTACTATTATTTATGCCAAGTGTGAGTAATGATGGAAATGGACAACACTCTGGAATAAAACTTGTTAGTCGACCAAAATATGTCAACTTTCACTGTATTGAGTATGGTATGATGGGAGTACGAATCAATGGTAAAACAAATATTTTATGGATGAGAGCAAAATGGAACCCTGTCATCAAGATATTCTTGTACAATTTTCAGGCAAATTTATCAAATAAAATGTTACATTATATGCATACTTGTCCCAGAAATTTATTAATTTTATTCTATAGTCAGCGGGTATCTTGAGTTCATATATTTATTACACGATGCGTGTTAAATGTTATCCAATTCACATCAGTTAATTTATTGTGATTACGTTGTCCGATTTTTTAATACACAACACGATTTAATCTTGGCTATACATGTTGGTCTAGGTAAATACTTGGCAGCAATATATAGTATAAATAAAATATTTTGACGCAGGGCTTAAAATCTGGGCGGGGGATGAAAATCTAGCAATTATTTTATTTTGGCCTAAATTTGAGATTACTACAAGCTGCAGTATTCAGAGTGTGCAATAAACATAGAAGGACACAATTGTGTGAACATGTTAATGTTATTGCACTCTTTTGAGATAAAACTCAAACCCACGGGTCCCATTTTACGATTACGTCACAACAAACTCAAGCAAAAACATTAACCTGTTATGTGTCGTTCTATTGATTTATTGATCTTGAAGTTATGGGCCTTATAAAATAATTGTGATACGTTGTATATGATATTAATATTCTTCAATTGGTTTTTGTTCCAGAACGGTGGTTTGGTGAAGTGTGACTTCGTCGACTTTAGCAAAAACATGCTTAGTCCAAAGATGCCAAGGAACGTTCCTGATCAAATTGAAACACCGAAATGCATTTCTAAACTGAACATTGAATGGGTTAAGTTAGTGTAATGTAATGTAACTACATTTTTATAGAAAATGGATACAAAATGCACTCCCTATGTATTCTAAACACCTCAAAAAAAGTAAGTCCCTCTCCACTGATATTTTGGGACATGGTCGTCAAAACGTGATGAAACTTTGGAAAGACGTGCTTAGCAGTAGCGCTGTAATGATACACGTGGTCATGATACAATACAAATCCCAAAACGTGATCAACGATACGATTAGTGATGTTCCGATAATCGGAATCGGCCATTTAGCCCATCAGATATTAATCGTACCTCGCAGTTCGGCTATTACCGATTGTCAAAACAAATAAACACGTTCTAGTATCTAAGCGCAATATGCACGCTTTAATAAACGTACGCAATACAACCGTAGTATTGAATTAAAACACAGTTGTAACAGCCTAAAAAGAAGCCATTGGCATCATCTAAACAGTCTGATATGACTATATATTATAATCGTGGCAATACACATGCCCGACATCCCGTGTAATCATTCAGCAAACCTCGTCAGATTCTGTCACCATTTCAGACTCCGCTTCAATACAACACCATGATTGGTTCGAACTTTATCACGTTATATTTAGCTGGGTGACTGGGTCAAGTACAGGCGCTCCAATTTAAATTTAGTTATATTCCGTTGGTTCGAGGGTACAAAAACATTTTCATTTAACGTCTTAATTAAGCAAAAAATAAAAGTGTTGTTTTACAACACTGATATAGAATAGTCCAAAAATATCTATATGAAATTACCGCTTGACCTAAATTGACTTTTATGCGGAACGTCGTCTATAGAATGGTGACACATTTCTTCCAGATCTGGAAATAATCATCCGCGAAAAATGACTGCTAATTGCAACAGAGAGCTTGGCCCCAGAGGTCATTGGTCGATGAGTCCAGAATGCCCGTGTAAATATGAAGTTATTGGTTCAATCGCGTTGACACGAAATAGATTCAAAGAAAGCTTTAAATAACTGACCTCTTTACAGTGTAGCTCCATGTTGAGCACGTGCCATGTGACGTCACATGCTATGTCAATAATTTGAAGCACACACTGAATGAATTTGTACAGTCGCGTTCAGAACTGTCTTCAATTACGACCAACGTGAGGGGCATAATTAGCTATGAAATACGTTGAACTTGGAGGCAGTCTCGCGAAAACAAAATTGAGTAGGCGGAACTATAAAAGCTTCCCAGTTGTTAAAAGACAACAGGTGTGGGAACTTGGGAAATCTCAGACTAATATGACAGCAATTATTGTCCATCAATCTAAATTTAGTTAATAATCATCGCCATTCCATACATTGTCGCAACTTACAAGTATTCAATCAAGACTTTTACACCGCGTGCAAGTGTTCCACACACGGTCATAACGTTACTCTGAGTCGGCACCTTTGATCTCTTTGCCAAAACAACTACCAGTATACATCAAAGGCAGCGCACAACTGACGTCGGTGGAAATACTTTCGCGACAGTGGTATATATTTCTTTGATGTATTTGGCTTTGAAACTATGCGGGATAGGAGTGCAATGAGTGTATATAGGTTCATTATGGGAGCAAACGTACAGTATATATAAACATCAGAATTGGAATCGGAAATCGGCCGATTGTGCCTCCAGTTATCGGAAATCGGTCCGATGGGCTTTTTCATTATCTGAACATCACTAGATACGATACATATCATGATACACTAACTTAGTGTTCCCAAATGAATACCACCTAAATTATCAGAACCAATATGTTTTTAACTGGAGATAGAGTTCATTTTAATCCAAAATCCAGTTTAACCCTTTACCCAACAAACCGGCCAAAACCGGCCAAATAAAGCTTCAACAGCCTAAAATATCTTCGGTCTGTCTCAATAGAACCATACAAATATGGATATCATTGGAACCGGCTCCTTGATCACATTGTGATAGTTACAGTTATGCCCTGTGCCAATGCATTCTCTTATATATGCGAGTCAACCATAGGTCGCCTCGCATATATAAGAGAATGCATTGGCCTAAAAAAATCTTTTTTTTAACACTTTTTACCATTTTTTCTTACATTCTTTAACAATTTTATAATTTTTAATGTGTTAAGCCAATGCATTCTCTTATATATGCGAGGCGACCTATGGTCGACTCGCATATATAAGAGAATGCATTGGCACAGGGCCCTTCTGTTGGGTAAAGGGTTAACTATTAGCTAGATGAATCAAAAACACATAATATACATGTAAACTTGAGAGAACATTACAGGTTTTGCTCTTTTACACATGACCATCTTGATTTCCTGTATCGCGACACAATATGATACATTGAACTCACAATGAATAGTTACTTAACAGATCTTACGGTCAAGGTCAATGAGTCATTTCAAGAAAACAAGCAAATTACCTCAAAATATTTATTTTTATTTTATTACTCTGTTATAATCGAGAAGAAATTCAAAACCCATTCATTAATGATATAATAAGTTTTTGTGACATAAGCCATGAATCCATTATAAGCGTTCAAAGCATAAAGCTATTTGCCAATTTATTTTGCAAATTTTTTTTAAAGCAATTTGCTAAAATGGGAGTCAGAACCTTACTTATTTTGAGATGTTGTGAGGGATAAACTAAATGGTCTATAAGAGTAAACATTAGAATGGTCTATTTTTCATCTGTAGGGACTTCATCTGGAGAGATGTTCACTAAAAATATAAGCAGACAACAGTCATTGGTGGGAAATGTTCAGATAATAAGTTCAACAAACAGCCTATGTAGAACTTATTATCTAAACATTTCCTAAATGAATTACTCATCAATGAGTATTTAGCATAGAAAAGGTTATAGAGTAAGTATTGGTTGTTAAGTTTTACGTCAGAAAAAATTCATGGAAATTCAGATAGAAAACTCTTTTGTATTATCAGGTATTATAGCATATATCATGATGTCTTTATGTCATATAATACCTCATATATGATGTATTTCAGCATATATCATGATGTTATATGTCATGTCATACCTCATATATAATGTATTACAGCATATATAATGATGCTTTTATATGACATATATAAATATACCTCATATATTATTGTATTTCAATACCAATTATGCCTGAAAAACAACAGCATTAGTATGATCTATGGTTTAATTAATATACCTCAAATCAGATGTCCTTCTCGTCTTCCGTGATTCTCGGTCAAGTTTTGGTCTATGAATCATGGTCAATTGGACAACTATTGCATATTCGTATGCATGCCACACATCAGAAAATAGATACACTAAAAATGGCCATTATTCTCGGTCGTCTTTTTATTCTTCTGTAAATGTTTGCAAAAAGTGCTGTTATTGTATAATACTCCTTTATGCATGAGTCCAATATGTGTGAATGATAGAAGTTTATGTAGCGATGTTCTAAACATGTTATTATATACCCTGGAATCTAAATACAAAACAAAAAATGGCAAGGAACCCTGATTTCATCTTTATAGATGGTCTATCTCTTTCAAAAACAAGTTATTTATAATTTCCGGAGTATAAAATAATAGATATGAATCGAAGACTCCTGTTCTATCAATAATATTGATTTTATTTGGAAATTTTCTGGTATAATATATACAATCAATTGGGACATTTTTAGAACCGATTGGCCATGAAACTTCAGGCAATCTCAGATAGAGTTCTCCCGCTTGCTACACTTCAAACATTTCCGTGAGGTTCGGGGAAACGTTTGGAGTGTAGCAAGGAGGAGAACTCTATCTTGTTAGCACTTTACACCATGGCAAAATGTCAGATATTTTGCTCTACAACCTCAGAAATAAACCACTTTATTGTGCCTTTATAGACAAATAATATACCCAATCTTCAGTTTGTCAGTGTTTTATTCACAGAAAAAGTTATTTGTACTTTTGAATTTGGCTTTTATAAAAAATTTGTAGCCCGGAAGATATAGACCATCTTTAATTGACCATATTGTGAATATCAAATTTAAAAGATACCATCTGATTTTTTGCTGGCCAAATTTTATTAATGAACATATGCCTGCGCTTTGATAGTGTGTTCACATTTGTTTGTTTGTGTTATGTTTCGTCTCTTTGTCATGTTGTAGATTCTCCATATTTAATATATTACATAGCGTCACTGTGATAGATATCGTTTCATTAGTCATCTAGTATTTATTCATATTTATTCACCATGTTTTTAATAAACTTTATATCATATCAGAACTATATTTTATATAATTAACTGCTTTCTGTAGTTTTAGGAGTTTAAGGCCCCACATTATGTTCATGACTTCAAATTAGAGACATATCAATTAACTTTTACCCAAACTTCTTTAACCCTTTCAGTGCCAGGGGGCGATCTCATCGGCCCTAATTTACGGTCTGTAAAATTGGTCCTAATTTGTTTTTTTTAAATGTAAATTTATTTTTTTTAGATTATTTTTTTGTTTTTGGGGTTGAATTTTTTTTGAGTATGCTTAAGCATGCTATAGCGAATTTAAAAACAAACTGGATAAAACCTTAGGGGCATGTTATAACTCAAAACTATCACCAAGTATTCATAGTAATAATTTTGATGCCCATGAAAAACGTAAGATTCCCTGGCACTAAACCTACAAAATAAGTCTGGCACTGAAAGAGTTAATTAAAGAATATAAGAAAAAATTATTAAAATTATAAAAAATAATAACAAATGATGAAAAATTGTTAGGCCAATGCATTCTCTTATATATGCGAGGCGACCAATGGTCGACTCGCATATATAAGAGAATGCATTGGCACAGGGTATATGGGTTGATACAAAAATCGGACTTGGCACTGAAAGGGTTAAAAAGCCGATGACAATCTTACTGATTTACGTATTTAGAATTCCCATTCAGTAACCATTACTCTATTATTAGTTATGAGATTCCCACGTAAGTGTTGGTCATATAGGTTGCTGTGGACAATTTCATTGGTTGGTGACAGATCATTGACTGGCAGATTCTAGTCTCTTTAAAAAGCTGACAATTACAAACACTGCTTTGCATGATAAAATAGTTTTTATTCCATCATAAATTTTTTCAGTTGTAAACAATTATTAAAATGGTTAAGTGTGATCCATATGCCTGATGTGGCATACCTTTTGAGGAGATAATTTCTGTTATTATATGATCATAGTCCCATACTATTAAAATGAGAAGTTGATAAATCACGATATCTACCTGATTGTCCTATAAAGATCACGCGACGTCATGAGTTATTAATGTTTTGTTTATTAAATTTTGATTTGTTGAAAAACATTGTTGTGCATTTGGTGATAAGTAAGGTAGCTCAGGCCTGATGGGCTTGATAACATTGGTGGATCATATAATAAAACAATTATTGCATGGTTTCGAGGATGACATGACGTTAATATTCACCTCAGCCGCTGTTGATAAATCCTCATGACAACCTTGAAACCATGCATTAAATGTATATCGTTATGTCTGTGATGTCATCATTAAAGTGGTGGGCTTTTATTGAAAATTTCATTGTACCTGTAAAACTCTGTTATTACTCAAGTAGTAATAATATAGAATGCCTGTTGATTATCTGGATAATCTAACAAAATTTACCTCAGGTGTAATAAGAAGATTTGACTGTTACATCTGACAATGTGTGGGTGGTTGGCTGTGCTCCATAAAATAATCTATCCTATTTTTCATAAGTCATATCATCTACAAAATCCTTTTTGCCAAATTGATTATTGTATAGAGTATTATATGCATAAGCTATTTATACAAATAAATCAAATATTTTAGTTGTTTTAGTGAATAAAAATGGTTGCATTTAGTTTCTTTTCGTTGTTATTAAACCCAGGACATATTATTTTTACTGGTAAAATAATTTATGTAGTTTTATGGTTACCATCAGAAAACTCATACTTGAGTGCATAAATGAATAAGTTAGGGGCCCCATGTGATTAACCAAAATTGTATTCTACCTTTATGAGTAGAATCTGTTATTTTGGGCCAGTCTCTATTCAAGTTTCTCGAGATGGCATATATGTACTGTTCACCCAAATTTAAATGTTTTGGTTCAGATGCATGCCCATATGTTAAGTAACTATGGTGGATCGATTTGTTTGAACATGGCCATCAGTGGTAACTAATTAGGTGCTACACTCTTCTACGACTCATCTTGAATAAATTATCAAAGTTCGTTGTCGATTAGAATAATCTCTTGTCGGCTGAGTGCTATATGTCCCATCTTGTTTGCCCATTTGAAAAATGGTTGTATTATGTAATCAGTCTAAGTTAACATTTCTGGTTTCTGACTGATAACTCCAGTTTGGATTATTTGATCTGAACGAAAGTTGTAAGTATTTCGGAGTTAATAATACAGGCCTAATTCGAATTTGTTCCATCCAATTATTTTTACACGAGCCCTTTTTCGACTTAAATTTTATCGAATTCATAACATTTCAATTCCGACCGATATCTCCTGTTTGGATTATTTGATCTGAACCAAAGCTGGTATTTGTTTCCCCAACTAAAAATACTGGCCAAGTTTAGGTTGTCCAGCCAATGGTTTTTGAGTTTTTCAATCTTAAAAATCCCATATCATTTTCTGTGTTATTTTAAGTTTTAGCCCAAGAATTTCACATCTAGGATTAAGAAAACACACTTTCCAACCTATCACTTCACTTGTTTTTCATTGGGTATTATTGACGAGAAGAATCGGCTAAAGACCTTCTTTCTCCCCAGTATTTGGGGTTAGTTTGTGGTATTGTGAGGGACACAAGTGTGGCCAAATCTCAGTGATAGAGAGTATGTATAGGATATTCCCCAGGCATTCGGAAAAATAATTCGCCGAGGTGATTAGGACGAATGCCCGACAGCAAGGGGAATATCTGTCTTAAACCTCAGTATTTAAAGAATGACAAGACGAAATTTAAAATTTTCGCTATGATTTTACTTAGAAATTTGTCAATGATATTACAATGTATGATATATTTAACTAAAAGTCAATAAAAAATTTAATGAAAAATGTGAACATGACCATTAAACAAGTTTCGAGTCTGTCAGACAAATAAAGATTTGTACGCAAATTCAGTTGCCACTTTAAATAGTGAAATTGAAATCATTAAAAATGTGTCAATTTAATTTGCTTGGCCTGATAGTGTGCATCCTCGCTGGATCGACTTCGCTTATAGTAGAGGCTCTTATGCACTCCCGTGTGCACTTTGTGAAGAAATATAGCGACTATGCCAATGACGTTTCTTGATATCTCAGGCACCAGAAAACAAATGTTAGACACCTTGGGGTCGCGACTGGGTGGATTTATGACGTCATCAAGATGGCCGCCATACACAATTTCACAGTATGCACTGAGTCAGTTTGATCAATATCTACTTGTGAATTTATTATAGAAATTTGATTATCTCACCACTGACGTGAAACTAATACCCCATACTTCCATTTGACAGAAAAAGTGGCCACCATAAACCAAGATGGCCGCCAAAATGGCGACTGAAATTTGGAAAATGATGATTTTTCACACTTTCCTCTTGAATCATTAACCGATGTTTGAAATTTGTAACGAATAAAGACCTAAATTTGAATAAATTCTAGTATCCAACCATTTCTACAACATAATATGTCATATTTCGGATCTCATTCTTGCCAGCAATCTTTAAAATGTGAATTAAAAAATGTGCTATGAAAGTTAACAAAAATTCAATTATGTGATTCTAGCCAAGAGTTGAACAGAAAATAACTAAATTTGATGAAGATAATGTAAAAATATTTTAAATATGTGAATTGCCATATAGTTACACTGAAAATAGTGCATTTTAGTTTAAGATGGCTGCCAAAATGGAGAAATCACAAAAATCTGTCCAATTTTTATTGATATCACTCATGTGTTGGGGAAAAGTAAATATATGTGAATATGTGCTACTTTTTCGCGTAAATCCATGGACTTATGGAATCATTTGTAAATTTGGTGAACCATATAGCTGCTTATACCCAATAATTCAACAGAATTATACCACGAAAATATTAAGTCAAATCATCTTCATGGCAGCCACACAAAATTGCAGAATGGGCACTGAGTGAGGAAGAAAATTTAACACAGAAAATAAACAATATTTCTACGGCAATGATAAAATTGCACCAAGCTTCCTTTTGAAAGAACAAGATTGATAAAAAAAACCAAGATGGCTGTCAAAATGGCGACAGAAATATAGAAATGTGTTGAATTGTTACACATGCCCCTTACATCATTTTCGGTTATTCGTAAACTTTTAGCGAGTAGGACTTGTCTTTGTTTTTATCAGTCATGACACCAAGTACTTTGAAAAACATATTATGCTGTAATTTGTGTCTAATTGTTGTCCATACTCCGAAAAATGCAAATTAAATAATTCGCTATGTAATTTCACAAATAAACTTGCTTCTCGGGGTTCTAGATTAACATTGGACAGAAATAGGCATAATAAAATAAACAAAAGTGTACACAGTTTTAAATATCGTTAGTGTCATTCAATTACACTCGATATTGATCTATTTGACCCAAGATGGTCGCCAGAATGGCCGCCAAAACTCAGTTATAAAATGTGACAAATGTTTATATTCTCAAACGGCATTTAGCAAAGGAGTTGGATATATTCGCCCAATCTAAATTCGATACTATCATGTTAATGTATATTGTGACTATGTTTGACCAAACATAGTTTGTTTATAATCGAGAATATATCAGAATGGACTCTTAGAAACCTAACACGAAATTGCCCAATATAATTTAAACGATCCTGCCCGTTTCCTGGGAAGGAAGTCAAACCGGATATGTGCTGACTGAATCATTATAAGAGCATAACGATAACTCGAACGCAAAAGAATCCCTGCAGTCATAATACAGACAGAAATCCAACTTTATGGCTATATTATTTCGTTTGGGGCAGATCTGCTTTATTCGTTGCCTATTCTTGATGAATTGTTGACCACGTTGATTTCGCCCGGCCACAAACATTTAGAAGATTCAGGGAATATATCACACATTGACTTCATCGACGTCGAAGTTGCATTGCTATCATACTGCCACCGGGAAATATAATTGCTCAACTTAGAAATACACAGGCATTACATGTTAGTGCAAACAGTATTTCGTATCTAATTATGAAACAGTTGTGTCTAATAAGATACAATAAGGGGAGATTGCATGGTTCAGTTTCTTGTTTTTGGCATATCTGTGTTTCATCACCCGAAATTCGTTTGAATAGTTGAGACATTGTCACACTTCTCAAGACGTGAGTCAGCACTTGTACCACTCTTGTTACTTCGCCCAATAGATGGTCACATTGATGGTAGTCTATCTACAACCAACTCACCCCAGCAACTACAGTTGAATTACAAACTCATCTCGCAAGCTAACAGAGCTCACCACAAAACTCTCCGACTGCATATCAGAGAATCCATATAGAATGTTTGCTTCGGTTGTGGAATGGAGAGTCCATGATACAGATTTAATAAATAAATTTCAATACGGCCACTGACCTCATAGCAGATACATTGCATATTCACTTTGATGTAGTCTAACAGAGCTGTGTACATAACCGAGTTAATGCTTGTCAGTTTATTTTAGAATATGTCAAAACATCAGTATCGGGCAAAAATAGCATACGGTTTGTCATTCTCCATGTCGAGTCCAGCAAGTGACAGTAACGGCTCCTCAACTTCTTCCTGGATGTCAACGAACACATATCGTGAAATCAAAATGCCTATGCCTAGTGCCTGGATATTTAGTGATGAAATACCTCATCTAAACACCAGAAGCTCGTCTTTGGTCCATGCCATATGGTGGTGCATCGAAGTAATGAATACAGTGACGGGTCTTCATGATCATTTAATGGAACGTTATTAAGATTTCTTGCAAAACGTCCACATGGGGACATCCATTACCATTATACATCAACTGTTAATTCACAGAAAGTAAAGATCTTCGAATCACAGAAACCCCGCAATCTCGAACGAAATCCTTTAATTGTCCATCGAACAAACGTAGTTTATAGAATTTGCTGGCAAACCGTACAACCATAATAGTCGGATCCACAAGTAGGCCAATAACAAGCTTGAAATATAGATACTGCGCAAAAGTTGGAAGTAATAGATAACAATGTTATGCTTGAATTGAGAGAAGATTGTGGATTGTTAGCTATTTGAAGTGTCCATAACTGAAACTTACTTCAACTTTTAACGACCTGAGTTTTCTGCAGACCTGATTTCATTGTGATGGGATATCAAATGTTCCTGTATAAAACATCTGGAAAGAATACTACAAACTTTCCACCCAATAATAATACATGTACCTCAACATGTCGGTGAGTTGAATTGCCTCTACAGCCAAGTCGAACTGTGCATTGGTGAGACAAATTATTATCAATTTTATCTGGAACATTGCCGATATCCGATAAAATTACAGAAATGCAGGCATTTAAAGAAAATTTGGTGTGAATATGTTTCTTGTATGACATTTTGATGAGAACGCATAACGCAAGCATGAAAGAACTTCGATAACACATGTGACAAATATGACATTGGTGTATCTAATATAAACTTGATGAGTGCATAAGTTCAGCACAGGAAGGTGTGTATCACACACGGAACGAACTTGCAGTATATGCGATGTCCAGAAAGCTATATATGTGGAACTCAAATACACATGTATACCAATTGAACTCATTATATGAGGCTATCTTCCTATCCTAGCTCGATCAAAATCAGCCACGCTTTCGAAAATCTTGGGTGTGGAGTCAGTGAGTTGACATATGAGCTGACCAGAGCTCCACAGCAGTTTCTGTTTTGGTACAAACCTGAACATAATTTATATCTAGTCGCTATATATCGCATGTAATAAGCAGAGGTCTGGTAGAAATCCGCCAATGCGATTCTTCTTCGCAGAAGACACATAGAGCTGACATCTGAACGCTCTCGTTTGGTAGTCTGCGACAAAGCAATTACTGTCATATAATCCCCTGATGCACACACAATTTGAACTAGATGTTATTCAAGGACGGGCAATTGTAAATTTTCTCAGTTTCACATGAGTATACCCTGTGTTTTCATACATGTATATTAATAAGAACGAATCACACAAATATTAGCTCCTATTCTTATATTTGTACTAAGTATACACTAATTATTAAGCTTGTTAACATGGAAGATGTCTGTAATGTCAACGCATTATATGCCGCTACTGTTTTTGGGTACTGCATTGTGTGATGTCCATTCAATTAATTTCCATGAGCAGCTGAATTTCGGTAGAATTGACATAGTATGATGGCATTACATGAGCAATACAGGAGTCAAGTGAAAAATTCTTAGCCAAACCCCATAAGGGGGGCGATATCAAGGGGAAGTAATTAAAGTATTGCTCAATACCGACAGCCTTATTGTTGAGGTAGGGATTTTTCTCCAGTGGAGTCACCCAATCAGGACATTTCCGATGTACATGTAATGATGGATGTAATCAGCATATATTCAGATTTTGATATTTTCAAATATGTCAACATCAGATTTATCTACTTTTCATGGTTTCTGTTTCCATTCTCATGAAATCTAGAATTTAAGCAGCTACTTTTCGCAATTATTCATATTGTATCAGATTGTGTCAGCATTCCTGACACTTTTGTCAACAGGGGAACAAATGTGTTTACCAGTAGTCACTGAAACCCACATTAGGAGCGTTATCAATGAAAACTAGCAAATTTGGATGATTTCTCCATTTTGGTAACCATCTGAGTCACCATCCTGAATTTAGATTCATATGGATAATAATATGTTAATCTAACATATCATGGTTGTCGAATGATTAGATAGTATAATTCATTCAAAATAAGGTTGCTAGTAGCCACCGATTTCAAACCGCTGTGAATAATTTAAGAGGCGAGTGTGAAAAATAATCAATTATTAGAATTTCGGTCGCCGTTTTGGGAGCCATCTTGGATTTTGAGGTCCAAATTGCACCGTCAAGAGGAAGTGTGATCCAATGGTATTATTGGTCGCGAAACATAATCATTTCACTATCTAAATTTTCCTCACAGACTCAATGCCAATTCTGAAATTGTTCATGGTTGCCATTTTGATGATTTCATCTCATTTTCGAAGTTTCATTCTCTCGAATTCTTGAGTATAAACAGCCATTGTTCACAAACTATTGATATTGTTTCATCTCTCCGTGTTATTACGCCAACACGGAGCAAATATATGCACCTATATTAACTAAATCGCACATTAGGAGTGATATCAAAGAAAATTTGACAAATTTTAGTGATTTATCAATTTTGGCAACCATTTTGGTCGCCATCTTGAATACAGATGCACTTTTTTGGTTGTAATTATATGGCAATCTATATGTTTAAACCTGTTGCAAATGTTTGTCATCAAATTCAGCTATTTTCTGGCTAATAGTTGGCTTGAATTACAAAATCGATATTTGGTAAAAATTTCATAGCATATTTATGAATTCACATTTTGACGACATTTTGTATGAATAAGACCCAAAGTATGACATATTATCATGTTCAAATGGTTAGGTATTCAAATGTATTTAAAATTAAGTTGATATTAGCCACCGATTTCAAACAACCGTGAATGTTTTAAGAGACATGTGTGAAAATTCATCATTTTTCCGAACTTCGGTCGCCATTTTGGCGGCCATCTTGGTTAAATGTGGTCAATTTTTCTGTCAAAGTGAAGCCTGTTATCATAGTATCACAACAGTAGAGAAATATTATATTTCCTACCATAAATTCACTACTAGCTATTAATCAAACTGATTCAGTGCCTACTCTGAAATGTTGGATGGCGGCCATCTTGATGACGTCATAAATCCACCCAGTCGCGACCCCCAGGTGTCTAACATTTGTTTTCTGGTTCCCCAGATATCAAGCAACATCATGAGCATAGTGGCTATATTTCTTCACAAAATGCACACGGGAGCCAAAAAATGGACATAAGAGCCTCTACTATTACCAAGGCATTGTCACAAATCCAAATTATCGCTTTGAACTGGAATTCACTGGGCCGCGTTGACAGTCCAGTTATTTGATGAGTGGGATATCAAGTTTATTATTCATTTGATTGTTATGGATCATTGTATACTTACCGTGTTTGAATTATAAAATGGTCGTGAATATAGAAATATATGGTGAATACAGGACGAATATGGACATCACATATAATTTGTGTCTATGTCCTGGTTTCTTCTGACATGTTTTGGGAGTTCAAGGGAACAACCGCCCGTTTGAAAGCTGGTCGATTGCGGTGTGTCCGTGAGCGATAAATCACACGCTGATTAACCAACAACTCATGAGTTGATCCTAATAATATAATGCATATATGACTATTGTCTCACTCATCACCAGCGACATTAGTTCACCTTAAATGTGTTAGCTAGTTAACGCGCGCTACCCATGTTGTGTTCACGAGAATAAATGCACCCACAAAGTGGTGGTATTCTAAGATCTACACACAACCAACATGGACTCGGATGAATTTAGAAGTACTATGACCCAGTCAACGTATAGTGGAATAGTCATCAGACGGGGACCATGTTTCGTTTGTCGGAATTTCGACAATATATACTTTCTGACTTATTAGGTTTGGAAGAGGACGTTCAGAATAGTGAATCGGACCACAACGTATTACCGGATTATGGCGACACAGTGGAGTCTGCATTGTAATCACCGAACACTGTTCAGTTTCTCCTTTTATTGATTAGTCACACCAATTTGACCTTCCGGTGTGTCAGCAAGTGGAGTGCACACCAAACAATGACTTGTGATTGTTATGACAATACCTGGGGAATACAATGTATTTTAATATTTCCCAGTTATTGTTAAAATAATGCAGTTATTGTTACCAGCGGGTAATCAGCTGGATATTGTGCAACGGAGAACAATAGAAATATGGCGACTGTGGTTTAAGGGTTAGGTAAGGAATCGCTTATTGAATATTGAAGGTTGGAGATGCATTAGGCCTATAGCACTGAAATTTATTTGATCACATTTTACAAAATAAATTGAACCTTCCATGACGGGAGCTGCACTGGTGCAGCATTTAAGATAATGTGCCAGTGCATTCTCTTATATATGCAAGTGTCCCATAGGGTGCCTCACATATATAAGAGAATGCACTGGCTGACAACGTAAATATTGTTAGGCCAATGCATTCTCGTATATATGCGATGGGAGACTCGCATATATAAAATAATTCATTGGCACAAGGTTTTCGCAAAATTAAAAAAAATCCAGGAATGCTTCCTGCTTTAGTGGACTGGCCTGCATACAAACATTTGTTTTCATCAGACTGAAATATGTGTGGCTACTTGATTTTTCATTAATAATTATAACTCAAATGACACAAATAAAGCTTCCTCTCATACAGAGCCAAGAAAAGAAATTATTTGGCGATTGGATTGTCGTTTGAAATTATTTTAGCAGTTCATGGTACCTAAAAGGACAAATAACAATTTCAACCTATCAAATGTATTAAAATCATTGTTCCTGTATTAACTGCATGCTCAGATTCTGTATGCAAGAAATTCTTTGTTCCAATTTTTGCCTGGATTCCTTGCTGTATGTTAGAAATCAAAATAGCCGGTAGCATGATAAAATCATCTAGTTTCAGGTGTTGTGAAGCCATGTTCAACTCTTGTAAGGCACATGCAAGAATACCAAGAAAGGCGATTCGAATTGAATCTTCGCAGTGCCGTAATTAATTTGGTGGGGAAAAAAGTTTTGACAAATCCGGGCAGACCATGGTCCCACTGGGCAGACAATGGCTATGGGAAAATTTCGACTCCAAAAACGTCCAATTACATTCATCTGCAGCAAGATGCTGGTTCCAAGTGTACTCAATACATAACCATACAAAAAACAGGCATACTTTTGTCTATTTAGTGATTTTGTGTGTGCTGATGGTGGTCTGTATTAAACCTGCTGCACAGAGTTACTGTTTGGAAGGTTTGTCAATCAGATCGATGTTGCTGTTCAGGTCATATTTTATGTTTGAACTATTTCTATTACAGTAGCAATTTTGGATCAGAAAATAAACTACTTCACCTGCAGCTAAATGGACCTTACAGTAATGCCCTAAATAATAGACTCCTTAACCACAGCAGAATTATGGGTAATTTTTCAAGATTTAGTTGAAAATATGGCTTATTGCCATTCATCGGAAAGCTCTCACTGAGCTTTATTAAATGATATCTCCAGTGTAATTATTTTCAGTCATTATAGATGCCTGCTAATCCACAGAGCACATTGGCGAAAATATTGTTGCAATAGGCCGCCCTTAACTGAGGTTATGCCAATTCATGCGATAGGATATCCCATCATGGATTATGCAGACATAACCGTTAATCTTTGCTAGTGAAAGGCTGTCAATTGGCTTTTATCTATGGATTGTTTATACGGAAACAGCTAGACCTTCAGAGCTAAAAATCTGGGTAATTTGACCCAGGGGAATATTAGATAGGTTCCCATTGACATCAGATGTCTTAAAAGAGCACTAATTATTAATTGAATATTTAATAACATACCCAAAATGGTTGCACTCTGGGTCAGTGGAAAATGAAACACTGGGATAAATTGACCAGGGTATAATGGGATTGATGCCATTGACCTCAGACTACTTAAAGGGGGGGGGGGGCCGCAAATATTAGCAATAATAACCACCACTTGATTTTAGAGTTATCCATCTCCATCCGCAAGACTGCCCGTTTGATCACATGTTTCTGGGCGACTTGTTACTGCAGATATCAAGAAATTACAAACTTAAAAAATTGATATCTGATCACTCAGCTTTGAGTGGGTTCCTAGAATCGAATAAATTATTTGTTACCCCTGAAGCCAAAAGAAATAGTCATTTAGGAGAGTCTGATAGAGTACCTTTAAAACACAATTTGTATAAATCCAGATATTTAAAAAAAAACTATTTTGTTAATAAAATAAAGATTAAACTGAAGATAGGGCATTGTGTCTATATTTACCCTTTCTGGTGCAAGATTAAAGATCCTGTGCCAGTGCACTCTTATGTCACATGCCCCTGGAGAAAATACTAAAATACCAATAGACTATACCAGCGACAAGGTTCAATAGATTGATTTTGGCTAAAACCACATCAATTAGGACAAACAAAAAGATATTGGATTCTCAGGCATATTTGAAAATCAATGCGGGAGCGAGGGTTTGATTTTTATGCCCACAGTAAGCATGGGTTCTAGCCTTTAAATAAGGTGTCTGTCATTTGCAGAATGAGGTCCACAGAGGGTGAATTTAGTGATGCTACCCCACATAGCGCACTAGCATCACCAAATTCACCCTCTGGGAACCTCATTCTGCAAATGACAGACACGCTATTTCAAGGCTTGCATGGGTTAAACCTTCCCAGGTAAAGAAAATGTAGGGATAACATTGTAATGAATATAAACAAATTTTTCTGATATAAAGAATGACAAATTATGACATTGTACTACCCGCACATGATTCATACAGGGATTAATACCGAATTACCTAGAATGATATATATATTTTGATATTATTTTAATATCGACACAATAATTTTTAACACTCAGAACTACATTTCCGATTCGTATAAAAACACGGAACTTAAATAGTCCAATAGAAAAGATGTGATCTTCCAAACTATCATTGAAAGTCTTGATTCACTTATTCCGCTGACTAATTAGAGACTGTCAATGTACTGCAATGGATGACAGACAATTAACTTCAAATAACCATCATAAACATGGCCAATATACATATACACCACTTGTCAAACTGCTCCAGTTTTTGTACCTTCGACCGCAATAGCAAGGGGAAAAACTCTTGCAGGGTTACTTACTACACAAAGGTTGTCAAGGTCAGGTTGGCGGACGACTCATTCAATATCCAACTTCCTGCTTTTATAAACACGTTTGACCAATAAACATGGGGGATTGGACAGCCTGTGGTGACAACATACCTGACAGTTATCATTGCCTATGTTCTTTTGTTAAATACCCACACATACACCGCTGTAGTTAGCTCCTATTCGGTATTTGAAACATAATGAATTGCCGTGTGACAGTTTCCTATTACTGGTTTACAAACTACGGTGAAAATTTGAAATAAAATGGTCCAACGCGTATCATTTTTTTCGATGTGGCGATACATGTACCCGAGAATAAAAAAAAATTTGCCTTAAAACTAATAAATTTGATAATAGAAATTGATCATTTCAGCCAAAATATCCTCCAGTTTGTCTTATTGGCAATAAAATTCCCATTCATTTAATTTACTCGACGAAATTGAATGAAGCGAAGTCAATATATCTTATCGGGAACTATCAAAATCTACTGAAGAAATTGGGTCTGCTCAGAACTTTGACCCAGTTATAAAATCGATAATTTCGAGCAATAATTTGTCACGAACTTGTACTTAAATGTAATGACAAACTATGAATGCTCATATGTTTCGCAAGTCAATCCGTAGCCACCCATACTTTTTTTTTTATTTCACCCAATGTGTTTGTGCCCAATTTTTTCAACTTTATTAATCAAATGAATTCCAAAATAAAGATGTTTCTGATAATCGTAGTAAATTTTGAAAGCGAATGTAAAACAAGAATTCAGGGGTCAGGGTGAAATTCAACTGAGACTATAAGAGACTCGCATATATAAGAGAATGCACTGGAACAGGATATTTAATGCTGCACCAGCACATCTGCCATTATGAAAGGGTTAAAGGGTAATAAATTAACCATTATTAACAAATGCTGCAGTTTTATTTCACCTGATTTAATGAGAACAAATAGATGATAGCGAAAGATGAGATACAATATACCGAGTGGCAATGGCACAATGAGTTAGATCATGCACTGTATCTGCACTTAAACTAGATAAATGAATTAAAACTGATGACGCCTCCACAATAAATCTCAACAATAGCACAAAGAATGAAACTTTGTTCTCACAAGGCCATTAACATAAATCTGTGTTCTCCGGCAGTTAGAGTTACTTCCCTTCTCAGGCAGTTTATTACCATCTCAATTTGTATTGATTTTTTTTCTCTCAAAATCTGGAAAACGTACTCCAGAAACAAGCCTGAGTTTAGTGTGCCTGTCATTTGCAGAATGAGGTCCCCAGAGGGTCAATTTAGTGACGCTATCCAGCATAGCGGGCTAGCATCACAAAATTCACTCTGGGGACCTCATTCTGTATGGCCTCATCTGCTATGGGAGACAAAGACTGATTGAAGTTCCCAAATGGTGAATATTGTGATGTACACCCATTGGGAACCTCGATTATGCAATGTGTTGTCTGTCAATTTGGGGATATAGAGAAACTAAACTAAAAAAGAAATAGAAGCTATGTAAAGAAGTTTCTATAGAAATTTGATAGCAAAGAAACTTTCCGAAGATGAAGACAAAGCAGAATAAGGTGAGGTCCCCAGCGGGTGAATTTAGTGATGCTAGCCCACTCTGCAAATGACAGGCACACTAAAGTCTGGCTTGTCCAGAAAAAAAATAAATTATTTTCATTGTTCAAATCCAATATTTCTAATAGAAAATATTGAAAAAATGTTTGACTAATCTTTTTAAACAAAATATTAGTGACTTGGAAGGTGCCCGAGAACACAAATGTTTTAATTATTTGGCCTAATACACAGGACTTGTGACAATGATTTGAGTGTGCTTAGTGGTACCCTATCACTGGGCTTTCATCAAATTCACATGGTCATCATGTAGCACTTTACAGTGGAATAATGTAATGAATGGACGACAGTCCGACAACTCGTCAGTTCTCATGATGCCGCTTCCACAGGTCCCTCCGCTGCTTTCTTCACATCTTCAACTGTCTTTTCTGCGATTTCCTGAAATAAAATTGAAGAATATTAAATTTCTATCTTAAAGGGGGACTGTACCCTAAATCTGGCCATTTATGGGACCATCTCCTTTTATACTCCACTGACTGGAGCCATAAAATCATTTTCATTATAATTACCATGTTGTTTGCATCACTCTTCGAGCACATGAGTGTATTTTGCACTAATCGATGTCTCAAATTCATTCATTTGTTGCATATAATCTGTTGAGTATAAAAGGAGATGGTCCCATAAATGGCCGGATTTAGTGTTCAGTACCCCTTTAACCCTTTCTATAATAAATGGATTATCCCACTCAGTTATCAAATTATATATTGGAATGGTTCATTATTTATTTGGAGGAGTGTTCAGGAAAACAAGATGTACGAAAAGATAATATAAGATTACAAGTGCAGACGAACTCCTATTCATAGTGGGGAAATGTTCAGATAATATATTCATAGTGGGGAAATGTTCAGATAATATGTTCAACAAACATTTGCTGAACTTATTATTTGAACACTTCTTGTCAATGATTATTTAGTATGGAAAGGGTGAAGGCTCAATATTAAAAAAATAAATAGAATCAGTTTTGGCCCAAGTCAATTTCCAAATTCTCAGGCCAAAACATTTTGAAAACCATGCACGTGGTATTTAAAATTATATTTTATTTCGGTGGCACACACATCTCGGCATGGACTATCTCTGGTTTTAACAATAAACTAGTGTCAGTTGCCCATGGCCATTGTTACCAGCACAGATGTCCATAAAAGTTAGTTCACAGATTCCATGCCAACAGTTTGAACGCGAATAAAAAGGTTGCACGTGTAGTTAGATATTCCTTAATTGAACAAACTAGTTATTTAGGAAGAGTACACCTCATATTAATATTTCATAATAGTGAAGATCTTTTCTGTTAAGGTTGATATCAGAAGAGCATTGTCAACGTAAACAATCCAAGAATGGGAAGAATTTTATTGAACATTTTAAAACCTTTTGCGAATAGAAACCAAAACTTCACTTCTGTAGGATTGACAGTAAACTTTTAACAATTCTTGTTCAGTTCTTAATTTCTAATACAACTAACAACTTAGTGAGGGTCTGAAGTTGCACCTAATTCTCGGACATTGATATCCCTGTTATTCCACAGCTTTTCTTGCTTAGTGCATTCAGGTTCAGATAAGCTCCAAAATTTTGTAAACGAGTTACATCTGACAATACTACACATGTTTACTTCATCCCAATGGATAATAAACCACTAACCATTGGTTTTTCATCGATTTCGATTACATCTCCATGGCCGTTCATATCTGTCGTGCCGTTGGAATGACCATTTTGTTCTGTGTCTGGCTTGGATTTCTTGCTGTCACCACCTTCATCAGGATTATCATCTTCAGGTTTCCTCTGCAAGAATAAGATGAGATCAAATTTTGAAATAACTATTGTCATCTTGCAATCCAGAGAACGATTTTTATTGACGACTAATCAATTCTGATCATTTTCAAATTCTCCGACCAAGATAGAGATTTGTGACAAGAATTCATGGAGATATAACTGTTCTCATACAACCATGGAATCATATATGATGGTTCTCATACAACCATGGTATCATATATGACTGTTTTCATACAACCATTGAATCGAATATGGCTGTTCAAAGGCATCCATGGAATCCTATATGACTTCTCATACAACCATGAAACATGTTATCTCAATATACCAATGTAAGTAAAAGGGCATAAGATTCATAATTATATCTGCCAAGTGCTTTTGAATATTGTATAAAAGGCAGCGCTCGAAAATGTTTACCTGTCCACTTGTCAGTGACAGGTCATTGCTTCTGATTGACAAGTTGATTCTTGTGCTACCTGTGACAGGCAACTCAATGAGCTTTGTGTACTGGCTTTGTTTGAATATAGAATAATATCTGTCAGATTGAGACATCTGTTGGTCTGAGTGTGATATTTACAAATTGATTTGCTGGGGTTTACCATACTAGTATCATGCCTACAGTACATGTATCTCTAAATTCCTAAATGAGTAAGAATTACATTGCAATTGTGTGAGTTTATTGAAATTTCAGAACATTTCGGGCCCAGATACAAGGAGAGTAGTTCTGCTCACCTTCTTCCTCACTAAATGGCTTATATCTGTGGCTGCTTTCTTCACCTGGAATAACAAATATATTAAGTCAGGGTTTTACGGAAATGGGGCCCCTATAGCTGCTGGGGGAATCTATGCAAACAAATGCAAATATCCAACGTTAGTATGAAAATCAGTCCATAATTCTGAATATATTCAGTAATACAAGTAGATTATTAATTCAAGGAATCCTGATTTACTGTATTTTTATATTTGACAAACAGAGAAGTTTACGTGATCAGTTTATATATGGATAGCATCGTAGCAACATGCTTTATTTGACTAATTATTTGCGACCTAACCAGGCAGAATCAAAGTAGTGGCTTTTAGAGATTTTTGCATAAAATGGTCCAGCAGTGGTCAACGTGAGCAAATAAAAATAAAATATTTGTTTTAGGCCAAACAAAAAAAGTATTTTGATTCTCGGGCAATTTTTTTTGAGAATCGATGAGGGAGCGAGGGTTTTATTTTTATTTTTTATTTTTGTTATGGGGATAATGCCCATAGTTAGCATGGGTTATTATACCTTCCCAGGTTAAGAAAATGTAAGGAGAACATTGTTTTGTATAAACTAATGAATTCCACTATAAAGAATTACCAATTATCACATTGTACTACCCGTACATTAAATATAAATAAAGAATGACATAAATATGACATTGTACTATCCTACATCATATAGCCTATTATAGGATTTACCAGAATGATATATATATACAATGTATATTTCAAATTACTATTGTTGATATATTTGAAATATGTATGTACCTTTTATAGTATATATCTATTTATATCTATCTATATACTTTAATATTTATCCATCTATACTATAGTAACTATACATGCTAGCCATAAAAACTTCAAATATTATTATATTAAACCAGCAAACACATCGCCATTACTTGGGGTTTGGGCAGCTTGTGGTGACAATATACCTGGTAGTTATCTTGCCTAGTGTCTGTTTTTTGAATACTAACACATACACCATTGTATGTCTATAATATTTGATATTTGAAACAAATAAATTATGTTTTCTAGTTTCATATTTTCGTGTTATCATGACAGCTTCGGTAAAATTGAAATTCGTAATAAAATGGTTCAACGAGGGCCATTTTTCAAGACGAGGCTATGCCCGAGAATCAAAACCCTTTTTTTTTTTGGCCTTATCATTCACTTTTAGTTTTTTTTAGTGACATAAGCATTAATCTGTAAATTGTGTAGGGAGCACCAATATGTATCAAGAGGGGAGATATGGTCTGGGGGAGAAAAGGACCCTAAAAGGGGACCCATTGCCCCTCTTGCGGAAACCCTGATTAAATCCAATTGCAGGATCAAGAACTAATTTCTTAAACAATGAACCTGCATTGTCTTTTCAATTTGAAAAGCTTCCATCATCAAACAACCACCCCAAGGCCCAAAATATCACTTTTGATTTAAAAGGGGAATAACTATGAATTTTTTTTATAGTTTTTTGTTTGTGTAGTCCATAAAGGACTACTGGAAAAAAAATCAACAAAGGTCATTCTTAGAATGGAACATGACCTAAATAAACAATAGGTTCTTATCAAATAATTAAGCAACGAAAAGATCACTGACCACACATCGCCCGAAGAAAGATGGTATTCATAGGTTTGCTTTTTTGGAACAAAAGGGGGAATAACTCTTAAATGATATTTTTTGGGCAACAATATCTCTACATTAAAAATAGTAGGAAGAGTTCATTACACAATGAAGGCACACATAATATGTGATGGCCATATTAACAGATGGACGGAGGTCATTTCAAGTTCCCTGAGGGACAAAAACAAACTGGATGTAGTAACGCTTGTTTTCGACGACAATAATAGCAGACTCACCTCTTTATCTTCAGGTTTGGTTGATAGTCCACTTGTTGACTCTTCAGATAATTTGTTTCCCAACTGTTCCTGCAAATAATTTAAATAATTAGGACCACAAAGTACTACGATGCTATTAAATTATAGAAGCATAGGATATTATACCCACAAAAAATAGGTCGTGTTTGATTCAAAGTACTTCTGTGGTTGATTAACCATCAGATGACTGGAGCTTCCTGAAAACCCTGTGCCAATGCATTCTCTTATATATGCGAGTCTCCCATAGGAAGCCTTGCATATACAAGAGAATTCAATGGTCTAAAAATATTTACCATGACCTTGTAAGCCAGTGCATTTTCTTATAAACACCTCAAGAAAAGTTAAGTCTCCCCCTCATATAATACCCTAAATCTCCTGTGTAATTCATCCGATCGTGTTGGAATTTTGAACTAATTGAGAACATGGTAAATGCAGTACATTCACTACATTGTGATAGCTAATTATCCCAATAAGTTTTCAAAGCTGCTTCTGATTTTTGCGATCGAAGAATTCAACATTACCATAGCAGAACCAGCTATCTGTTTGGCCATATCTTTCAACTGGTCGAGATTCTTTTTCTCATCAAGGGTGTCCTCGATCTGAAACAGATATCTACAGTGAAGAATATTTAATCAAAAGCCATAATTTCACAAGAAAATGGAAATAACTAGCTGTCGATTAAATGTCTCGAAATAATGGCAGATGGTTGAAAAGGTTAGATTACATGTTGTCCAAGTTTGCCAATAAGTAATCCAGCTAGTTGTATCAGTAGATCGAGATGCTAGTTTACGCCCGAGCCCCATACTATAAGTGTTTTAACAGGCTTTATGCCCAGACCCAGTGGCAGGATTTGTGGTCTATTTTAGTCAATTTTACCCTACAAATCAATAGCGACTGATATATATATATATATCGGTAAGAGTGGCATATTATGGTCATAATGATGTATTATGAAAGTGTCAATGACACTGTAGCTCAACTTGGAAATTATTTAATGTATTACAGTCAATGGAGCGATTAGGAATGTGGAAAGTTGAATGTCTAATACTAGTTTATAGACATGAAGAGAAAAGTAAAATCCAAGATGGCATGTTTTTAGCCGAATGACCCCAAAATGAGTCGTTCCGATCTACATGTCATCGTTAACATCCATGACAAATTTTATGACGATCAGACTAAAGGTACGACCTGTAGCCCATGCTAAAGAATTTAGTCATACAAAGAGTAAAATCCAAGATGGCTGCTGGCGACCATGTTTTTTGGCCGAATGACCCCAAAATGACTCGTTCCCATCTACATTCCAATTTCAACAGCCATCACAAATGTTATGATGATCGGACTAAAGGTACGACCTGTAGCCCGTGCTAAAGGATTTAGTCATACAAAGAGTGAAATCAAAGATGCCTGCTGGCGGCCATGTTTTTTGGCCGAATGACCCCAAAATTACTCGTTCCCATCTACATGTCAATATTAACATCCATGACAAATTTCATGACGATCAGACAAATAGTACGCCCTGTAGCCCGTGCTAATGGATTGAATTTTGAAATGCAAGATGGCCACTGGCGGCCATGTTTTTTTTACCGAATGACCCCAAAATTATTCATTCTGGTCTAAATGTTGATGTCAACAGCTATGACAAATTTCATAATGATCCGACCAAAGGTACGACCTGTAGACTGCATTGTTGACGCCTTACGTACACACGCACACGCACACGGACGACAAAGCCATGGCAATAGCTCAAACTTTACAAAGTAAAGTTGAGCTAATAATCTAATGTAGTGAAATCTGATATTCAATATTGACATTATTGTATTGTTATTATGTCTGTAATACTTTATCATTATAAGTACTTGCAAAAGTTATTATTAATATTTATACTATAAAGTTAAAATATATTTCAAATACTTCACAATAGTTCATAACTATTTTCAGTATTTATTACTAATATAATTCATAAATTATCTCAAATTCTATTCTTTAAATAATTTCCAAGTTATTAAAGTTCATGTCATATCTTCAACCCTTCGGGAACCTCTTTGCTTAATTTTCACACTTTCAAGTTTTCTATATTAAAGTCGTAATTATATAAAAACTACAATTCACTCACCATTGTCAATTTGCCGTTTTATGCACCATATCGTATTACATCGGTTTAACTATATATCATTCCATCATATTTCCTCATTTCAATGTTTTAGGACATTTATTCAATCAAAAGTATTCGCGCAATTTTGCCTTTCGTCAAACTTGCGGGTAACGTCATCTCATGCATATTAATTAGCTCCACCTTTGGTTTTTAAGATGTCACATGTTTTCTTAGTTACGGCAACGAGGTACACCACATCTGTAGCATGTGAACGCTCCACAAATGTGGTATACTTCCGTTGGTACTCCACATTGTGGTGTACGGGTATAAAAGGGCCTGCCCAACCGTCAAAAGAGGTTCCACAAATTATAACTCTATTAAAAGTGAGCAACGGAAACACGCAGGGAAATCGCAGAGAAGTTGCACAGCAAACAATAAGCGCCGCCCATTTATATTGGATGAAGGTAACTTAATGCAACGTCAGCCCAACTCAGCCGTAACAGGCTAGCAAAGAAATGTGACTTTTGATGGTACTTTTCGGAGTTTGTTGACATTTTCGCCGGGGTTGCTACCGCCTATTTTCGAGTCTTGTCGTTCACTTCCATATTTATGGAATATGTTTAATTAAAGTGGAATTCATAGTTTAATCATATATTAAAACTCTTCCGAAGTTATAAATGAAGATTTAAGTGGTTGATAAAAGGCATTTTATTGCGGGAAATCAAGTCAGTCGGAAGATGGTGCTGGACATTTGAAGAATGAGCTCCCCATAGCGACGCTACCCAGCACATCACGCTACCCAGCACATCACACTAGCAGCACCAAATTTATCCTCAGGGGGACCACATTCTGCATGACCTCATCTGCTATGGGGAGACCTAGACTCAGATTTAAACATATTTGCTGGTAAATTAACTGGAAGTACGGCAGAAAATACAAGTAAATAGGCAATTGAGGGAACATTACGAGTTGGAAAGACGAAGACCGAAGTGTTAGACACAGTATGAGACGACAGTATCCCATATAAATAAAAAACCTACTTGCCTCCTCAATAAAATTATTGACAACAATAAATTAATAATAAAAACCTGCCTCCCTCATGGTTAAAAATGGCCATAAATAATAAAAATATCTGCCTTCATCACTTTGAAAAAAATGAAAGTGTCAATGACACTGTAGCTCAACTTAGGTAGGGGAATAATTTAATGGTGGACAGTAAATGGAGGAATAGGAAAGGTGCTAATTGAAATGTCTAACCTGTGCCAAAGGATTTAGTCATGCAAAGAGTAAAATCCAAGATGGCTGCTGGCGGCCATGTTTTTTGGCCAATTGACCCCAAAAGGACTCGTTCCCATCTACGTGTCATTGTTAACATCCATGACAAATAATTTCATGAAGATCTGACCAAAGCTATGAGCTGTAGCCCGCGCCAAAGGATATAGTCATGCAAAGAGTAAAATCCAAGATGGCTGCTGGCAGCCATGTTTTTCAGCCGAATGACCCCAAAATCACTCGTTCCCATCTACATGTCAATATTAACATCTATGACATATTTCATGATGATCAGACGAACATTACGACCTGTAGCCCGCGCCAATGGATTGAATTTTGACATCCAAGATGGCCACCAGCGGCCATGTTTTTCGGCCGAATGACCCCAAAATGACTCGTTCCCATCTACATGTCATTGTTAACATCCATGACAAATTTCATGAATTTCCGACCAAAGCTAAGACCTGTAGCCCGCGCCAAAGGATTTAGTCATGCAAAGAGTAAAATCCAAGATGGCTGCTGGTGGCCATGTTTTTTGACCGAACGACCCCAAAATCACTCGTTCCCATCAACATGTCAATGGCAACATTCATGACAAATTTCATAAACATCGGACCAAAGAGTAAAATCCAAGATGGCTGCTGGCAGCCATGTTTTTCGGCCGGACACCAAAATGACTCGTTCCCATCTACAGCTATGCTCTCAGTAAGCGACCTGTTTAACGAGGTTATGGGCCGGTACTTAACGCGGTGTTACCACTAAAATACCGCGGTTATCATTCTGTACCGCGACGGAGGGCGGTTGACCCGCGGTACTGGTACGGTATTTTTACCGTTGGTTACCGCAGGTCACCGCGTTATTGGTGTTCGTTACCGCCGTACACCGCGGTATTTTTTTCGTAACCGCGTTCAAATTACCGCTAACGGCCCTCCACCGCGGAGAGAACACGACTGAAACAAGGCGTCACACGGTAGGTAAATGATTATGAATAACTTTTGTATTGAATGAATACCTGTAAGCTGCACGTAATTATGTATACGTAATGAATATAAATGAATAATAATGCAATCGGATTACATATGAACATGTCTGGTTTACATGTAACATATTACAAATGTACACGTACATCACGTTTAATCACGTCCGCGGTTTTTGAACTCAGCTATAATTGCTTACGGCGACTGGATTACGCAAAACCCTGTGGACTCAGGAATAATAGTTTTGTTGTTAGCATCTATCTTACATATCGTCAAATGATTTACGCACCCGATTCCTATATCGGTTTCCACTCATGCGGATTTTTTTTTTTTTTTGTGTTTCCGAAATCTAAATTTCTTATAAAAATGGGAAAAGTAAATCCTCCATTTATCTGAATTTGGTCGAAACCAGCGTGGACGGTGCATTAGTAACACTGAGTCCGAGTTTAGTCTTGGAGGCCAGGGCGGCGATCGTTGCAGAAATATTCATATTCGTTCAAATCTATAGTTGTGTTCATATGCCAAACATAATCGTCGCGTAAATAGTATATTATCGCCAAGACGTATGATTGTACGCATTCGTGAAATAGTAAAGCAATTTAAAAACATTTGCGCCTGAAGATTTCTTGTCGGTGGGAATAAAATGTGTAACTAAGAAAGCGTTGCACATGTCATGCAGCAAAGTAAAGTTGTTATCATCACCAATGTGCGCGACAAAAGACACACGCAAAACACCAAACATTGAAAGACACAACGTTGTCAAATCAGTCTTTGATTTTGTCACGTGAACATTCATTGTGCTCACGAGTGCGTGTCGGGCGGCATCGTTTGATGTGAAATTGCAACTTTTGGCGAGGGCGTGCATTTGTAGTTCTCGGTGGGTCGCAGTATAAATTATATCACATACCGGTATTCCTATCTAATCGTTATTCGGAAAAAAACATGCATGGTGTTGGAAAGATAAAATATGTTTCTTTGGTTATACACAGAGGTTAACATTGTAACATAATTATTTCAAGTGATCGAATTTTTTATTCCCGATACGGTAGCAATAAAGAGCGTTTGTCTCACTTTTGTGCGACAAATATTTATAAAATAGCTATTACGTGCACAACATTTTAAAGATCGAATGAGACTTGTCTGTTTAAAGCCACGTGGCGGTTCGCACATAATATTATTCGCAATACCAAAATAGATCGATAAATATCTGAACTACCTTCTGCGAGCCAAACGGACGCATTGAAGTAATGGAAATACAAGTGCCCAAAACACAAAACAGCCATTCGCGCGTGCGTCACGTGTGTAGTTTTACTATATAATAGCACCATCAACAAAACACAAATATTTATTTCACCCATTGAGGCCAGTTATAAAAAGACATGACGACATCTTAATTTAAGTGCCCCGTGACCTATATTAACAAAGTCTGCCAGCTGCAGTATGACGTAATCAGTGACACGTGCTTTTGCCAGAATGTGTTTTTTTTCCTGGATATACGGGAGTTCCACGTTGTGTCTTTTATTGCTAAGACAATAATTCCCGTTATACGAACAAATGGTGTTTGTGATTTGCAGTTAATGAATGTCAATAAAGTTAATAACGATATTTATTCTGGGGACTATTTAAATAGTGTCGTTATCATTCAATTTAGGGATCACGCACATCTGAACATTGATATAAACTGTAGATACGGGATTTATCGAGCTGTCTAAAATGGCCGAAATCATTTGTTCCCTTCCCGATAACCAACACTGATTACAAATAGTGTCATTTATGGGCATTTTAGGCAATAAAACGAGACTATAAATGTTATTGTAATATTTTAATATTCACATTAATTGAAAAATGACTCTCAAAGTAACTTATACTTACCTTTACTTAATCTGGAAGCCCGTTATAATGGGCATATTTCCCCGATACTCGGCTTTCATCTATTTCAATATTTTAATAATACACTTCACGGTACACAAACATGGACGGAGATCGTGAGAACGGCCGTCCTATTTTGGAAGATTGACGGTCAGCCATCGAATCCCGTCATTAACCTCGTTACAAAAATGCTACCGCGTAGCGGTAATGTCACAGCGTTTGTGCGGTGCATTACCGCGTGCCACCGCGCTACCAACATTCGTTACCGCTGGTAGTGCGGTGGTACCGCGGTACGCGCGCGGTAGTGCAACCGCAAATCGGCGGTATGTCGCGGTATTGCACCGCGGTATTAACGAATGTACACCTCGTTAAAACAGGTCGCTTAATTTGAGCAGTGCTGTACATGTCATTGTTAACATCCATGACAAAAATTTCATGAAGTTCCGACCAAAGCTACAACCTGTAGCCCGTGCCAAAGGATTTAGTCATGCAAAGAGAAAAATCCAAGATGGCTGCTGGCAGCCATGTTTTTTGGCTGAACGACCCCAAAATCAGTCGTTCCCATCCATGACAAATTTCATGATGATCAGACGAACAGTACGACCTGTAGCCCACGCCAATGGATTGAATTTTGAAATCCAAGATGGCTGCCAGCAGCCATGTTTTTTGGCCGAATGACACCAAAATGACTCGTTCCAATCTACATGTCAACGTCAACATTCATGACAAATCTCATAAAGATCAGACCAAAGGTACGACCTGTAGCCCGCGTCAAAGGAAATTGTTGATGGACACACACACACAACGGACGCCAAAGTAAGTCGAGCTAAAAAGTGTCTGAGAAACAAACACCTTTTTTATTTGGCCTAAATAAAGCAGCCTCACCTTTGATTTGATTTCTGGTAACAACTCTTCTAGTTCTTTGAGGTCTTGTTCTGGTGATAGTTTCTTATCTGAAGTAAATATACATTCGCACGTAGTCGTGTGTTTTTATGCTTAACGTCACAGACGATCATTGCATCCTAGTTCAAATAGTTAATTTGGTTACGAATATAAGAACCGGAAGTTGCGCAGTGTAACGTTAAATCAGGTCCGCGCACACATTCGAAAGACACTGTGCAATCAACGATATAGATTCTAAGAACAGCCAGCATCGCAAGACAGCGGCTGTTACTTCATTACGCTAATGACTAATTAAACATTCTCATTGGTTGACGAGTTATTACGAGGGGGGACAGCTTGAGAAATCTAAAAGCTAATAGGATAGCGTCCTTTCACAAGAACTTTCGTTGGGTGTAGGACGCAAAAAAATTTCGTCGTGGTTTTTCCTTGCTTTCTAAGTTTCAACACGTTTTGTTTAAATTCACAAACTTTAACACACAATTTTTAGTTTCTTGGCCCACCACCACCCCATTGAGCACCACCTTTTCTTCAGAGGCGGTCTTTTGGTCGCCCGCAACATTATTTTTAGGTTATGTAAATATTCTATTTCAGGATTCGTTATGTATATAAATATTTTATGATTTTCTATATAAATGTCCCATCTCAAAAACACAGCTGATGGGAGCCATATCCACAATAAAACAATGTCTTCATCTTTCTTCACTTTAACCCTGGGTCGTTATGCATAAAACATATTAAAGCTTGATGCAATGTCTCCACAAGAGACAACAGATCTTGGTAAACAACCATTGGCCATTTTCTCACATGATCACTTGTGAATGCACATCTCATATTCACGTGAAATAAAAACAATTACGAATGAAAATAACACATTACTATCGATTATTCTCATTTTCTCATGATTTAGGACTAGAATGGTTTAACCCTTTACCCAACAGAAGGGCCCTGTGCCAATGCATTCTCTTATATATGCGAGTCGACCATAGGTCGCCTCGCATATATAAGAGAATGCATTGGCTTAACACATTAAAAATTATAAAATTGTTAAAGAATGTAAGAAACGAGAGGCCGATCACGATCGGCAGATGTTAACCCATCCCTTGGCGATAAAAATTTAATATGATCGGATAAATGAGAGTTTTGGTATTGAATTATAGAGTATACTGTTATGTACTATTATAGACAAATGTACATAACACAAATTATTGGAATTTATGGGTCACTGGCATTTATATAAGAGAATGCACTGGTACAGGATCTGTAATGCTAAACCACCACAGCCAGCAAGTCCGTGGGTTAAATGTGTAGGTGTGACCTGGACATGGAATACTTGGGTTAAGAGAGTCCAATTTAAGTTTACAATAATAATGTGTCCTAGTATACAGATAAGCAACCTCACCACTGACCCATTAATATCAATTATATAGCACAGCTGTCAAAAAATCACAGGAATTGTTTATGTTGAACACTGACCTCTATTAAACCAATAACAATTATAATGATATCAGACCATCTGAATATATAACTCTGCAGCACAGATGTCCAAGTCTACTGTTAATATCATGTGATGTTTATTGTTGAATCTTATTTTAAATTAGATACCATAGCCTTCTTTATCAGATTATTTGCACATTGGCATAAGAGACATCAGAAAATAATATAGCTTTATCAATAGCTAAGTAGTCCAAATGCAATTGGTGAATTGGATTTAATGTTGCTCCAAACAGATTTACCAGTACATAACACAAGATTTTGGACCGATTTAATCAAATTTGGTGTGGTGATTCGGGGTACCCTTGGCAGAGTTATAATGGTTATAATTGTTTTTAATTATTTTAAAAAATTAAAGGGACACATTGGAAATCTTTTTATCAACTTGTATCATAATCATCAATATCTAAATGAAAACAAATGACAATGTCAATGACATTTTTTTTTTATTATTATAAAAGTTAAAAATAAAAAAAAATTTAAATCGATTTTTTTGTTGAAAAATGGTCATAACTCCTTTAAAATAAATCGGATCAAACCCATATTGGAACTAGATCTGTATTTTGGGCTGTGAAACTCACATACCAAATTTGGTTCCAATCAGATAAAAAATGTTTGAGTTATGGCAGAATGTGTGAATTCTAAGTCGAAAAAGGGCCATAACTCTGTAACAAAAACTCGGATCAAACTCAAATTCGAACTCGATCTGTATTTTGGGCTGATATACCCATATACAAAATTTGCTTCTGATTGGATAGAAAATGTTTTGAGTTATCGCATTACACGTGAAGTGTCTACGGACGGACAGACGGACGGACGGACGGACGGACGGACAGACGGACGGACGAACGACGAGTGGTCAATCCGGACAACGACACTATGTTTACCATACATGGTATGGGTAAACATAAAAATGGTAAAAAAAGATTTTTTTTAGGCCAATGCATTCTCTTATATATGCGAGGCGACCTATGGTCGACTCGCATATATAAGAGAATGCATTGGCACAGGGCATAACTGTAACTATCACAATGTGTTCAAAGAGCCGGTTCCAATGATATCCATATGTGTATGGTTCTATTGAGACAGACCCAAGATAATTTAGGCTGTTGCAGCTTTATTTGGCCGTTTTTGGCCGGTTTGTTGGGTAAAGGGTTAATTAGAAGTCTTGTACAACCCGACATCTGAATAGCTACAGATTTTCCATGTGAGGGTTGCTTGAGAACTACTTCTTTGTCACAAATCAAAAATAGTACTTAGTACAGAAACTTCTACACAATAAAACCATTAAGTTGGTGTTATTCTGCAATAGTGAGATCTCAAACATACAGGTAGCAATTTATAGGCCCACTGAACTAAGGGATGAGTGCATTTATAGTGGTAAATGAGCACACTCAATCATAACATTATTCTATGAGGATATTCAGAAAAGTAAACTCCAAAGGGTTATGTTTATGACCGAGACAGACCTTCAAATCATTATTCATTACCACAATCTGCTAAACGTATCTTTACAATCTATAATCAATATCAAAGAGAACACACCTGCTTCTTTATCATCTTTCGATTCATCTTTTTTTTTGTCTTTTGTTTCTTCTATGATCTTTTTTAAGTTTGCTACAAACAATATGGTTTCAGTAAATATCTTATATATAAATGATCAGTTGATAACATTTTAAATGTAAAATTAAGATAAAAACTATCAGCTAAATAAGGAATACATTCATTTGGAATGAAAATATCAGGCCTTTAACCCAACAGAACGGCCCTGTGCCAATGCATGCTCTTATATATGCGAGTCGACCATAGGTCGCTTGGCATATATAAGAGAATGCATTGGCTTAACACATTAAAAATAATAAAATTGTTAAAGAATGCATTCTCTTATACAGGGCTGGCGATCTAAAAAATCAAGGAGGGCTATTAATAGCCCTCCTAGATTTGCCTAGGAGGGCTATAGCCCTCCTCAACTTTTTACAGTTTTGATATTTTACCTGAGATAATACTCAGGCCTGGCGATTTGATAATTTCAAGAGGGCTGAAAATTAATATCCCTCTTGGGTTGCCTTAGAAGGGCTAATATTAGCCCACCTAGACTTCTATTGAATTCATGTTATCTGTCCAGTGGAATCGAGTGGATATTTCCAGTGGCATTGAACAATGTTTGGTTCTTTGTTGATGAGAAAATGAATTTCATGTTGGCAAGATTTGACCGGCTTTATGGGGGCTGAAAATAGCCCTCCTGGAGTCAATGTTGCGAGGGCTGTAGGAGGGCTATCAAATAGCCCTCCTCAGATTTCCAGGCCTGCTTATATATGCGAGGCGACCTGTGGTCAAGGAGCCGGTTCCAATGATATCCATATTTGTATGGTTCTATTGAGACAGACCGAAGATATTTTAGGCTGTTGAATCTTTATTTGGCCGGTTTTGGCCGGTTTGTTGGGTAAAGGGAAAGTCTCACAAATTCAGCCAGAAAAGGATGTGCCCAAAATACAGGTTTGTGCCCAAATTAGTACACACAATGACATGCCCCAAGTTCTTCATGACGAAGTAGCAGAAACATAATTTGTTGAGGTTTCTTGAAGCAGGAATTGATCCCTTTTTATGTCAAACTACTAATTTTTGGTTTGGCACATGTCTACGGTCAGAAAAAAATTAAAATAAAACCCTCGCTCCCTCATTGATTTTCCAAAAAATTGCCCGAGAATAAAATATCTTTTTTAGGCCCAAACAAAAACCTTTATAATTGCCAATAATGAGAATCTACTGACCTATCCGACTTTCTATGACACTGATTGCACCATTGTAGCTTTCAATTGCCCCATCGTACTGTTTGTCCAATGAGTAAGCCAGACCCAGCTGGTAATATCTACACAAATCATTAAGGAACAAGCATTGTAACCAATTCAATATATAAATCACTTTCATCAGACTAAAACAGCTTTGGGCACCCGAGCAAAACATAATGGTCTTCAATTTTGAACTCTTCCATGACTGGAGCTTCCTAAAATTTAGCGAAAACCCTCTGCCAATGCGTTCTCTTATATATGCGAGTCTCCCACAGGAGAGAATAAATTGGCCTAACAATATTTACCTTGACCTGGTAAGCCAGTGCATTGTCAAGTACATGGAAAAAAAAGATTGACTTTCTTATTGTCATAAACAAACAACTATCAAAAATTCAAACTAATTTCAAACTGGCGAGAAGTTCAAAGGTTACAGTTCCGGTCGCCAGGAATTAGTATAATTTACGAACATATATATTCAATATCGGGTGCAAGAAGGAAGAGCGATCATAGAAACGAGGAATAATTAATTATTCAAATAAAAACCAAACAACAAATTTTACTCATTTATTCATGTTCTTTTTAGTGGTGATGTTTTTAGACTTAATTTTTTGTTTTGGACTGCGAGTGCCTTGGGTCCTTCGATGGTAGTCATGTTTTTAACAAACTTAAATTTTTGTTGCACATTTACCCACTGTGAAGGCCACTAGTCCCTTTAATGTAGTTTGTCTAAAATAGATGATTGACATTCACTACACTAAATACTTCAGCAAAGGAACATTTGAGCTTCATACTGAAAGATAGTGGTCGTTTATCTCCTTCTAAGGATCATCTTTGTAGGCCCAACTCAAGTTAAAGCTAACCGTTTATAATAAAAAAAAAAATTAGTTGTGCTTTCTGGATCTGAAATTTGATGCGGTGAAAGTTTAACCTAACACCAAGAGTAGACAAATTTGTTACACCTGTGTTTGTGCTTGGTAACCCTATAGCAGCTGGGGGGGGGGGGGTGTAACCCTATAACAACTGGGGGAAATTCTCAGTCCATCAACAAACTGATTTATTAATAAATACATCCAATTAATTTTCTACAGTATTTTGCCATTAGCTTAGAAAGAGCAAATGTATTAAATAGGATATTACATTTTAGTGTTGGAATTTCGTCAAGACGACACGCAACGGTGTGGCAACGTCACAATAAACTGCCCAATTTTTAACAATATATCCAACTGAAAATGCACTTATGTGTTGATATATTCTGTTCAGCTGTAATTATAAGCGATAATTTCTGTCAAAAATATAATTAGTTTAAAAGATATTTGCATTAACCACAAACTGCCTCTCTGGTTACACGCACAAATAGTAAATTTTTCATAGGTTGGTCAACTGGTTAATTATATTGGTAAACATATGCTGAAAACAGTTACACTATGTTCTATATTTTGAAAATCTGCAATTGTTAAAATATAAAGGATACGTTTCTGCCAATAACCTGTCATCAGCATCAAGGTGCTGTTTCTGTAGCTTCAAACATTCATTGAAGTCCCCGACTGCCTGTTCATATTGTTCTGGAAAATAAATTTTTGTCATCACTGAGTAATTTAGATACGGGGAAAGGTAGCCCTAGATATTCCAAGATTTAACCCTGGGAAAAATGTCCAATGTGTTGTCAGAATAGCATTTTTTTGTGTCTAAACTGTAAAAAGCAAATAAAGAAAAAGCAGAATGAGGTGCTTTGTTGTCACTTCTGGATTTTTCACGATTTTAACCTTTAAAGTGATGTGAAACACTCCGATTTGGTGATCGATTAGAAATGGAATATAATCTTGTTCAAAGTAGTTGTTTTTACACATAGTATATAAAAATTAACAACACACGACATCATTCTTATATATGAATTAAATTCAGTGACTCTCGATGGCAAAATAATTTTCGTTAGTTTATAGACGACAGTTGCGTACCGAATCGAGATGTAAATATTTACAATTGAGTGTAGTTCAGACGATGTTTTCTATGACGTGGAATGGTCGATTTGCTTGAGATTTTCAGCGATGTTAATAGAATGCTACATTCCTCTAGTTGGCATATCACCCGAATAGTAACTTATCAGTTTCACCCGAATAAGTCCATAATATGTCTTTAAATGGTGAAGAATATAATATGAACTTCAACAATATGCAGTGTCCTAGAAAGTGTCTTCGACATGGTAAAATTGTTAAAAACAAAATAAGTGCATTTCAATGAAGCATCGAGATGCTATTTAGTTAGTTCTTAGTCGGGTAGACCAGCAGCCCTAAGGTTTGCACACATTTTCCAAAGTTAAATTACAGTACTTATCCAGTACATTTCAAGTATTAAGGACAAATAATTTCGGTCATATTAATGTTTCATACAGATCGATTAAGTTTTTTATATCAGTAATTCACCAAAGAAAATAGATCAATTGAAATTTGAACAGTTCATATCAACAGCAAACTACTTCTGTAAGCATTTTCACAGGCGTGAAATTGAAGAAATCAAAGTGATGTTGAATTGAACAGGAGAATGCCATCAAGTACAATTTATAGTCATATTTACCTTGTGCCAATGCATTCTCTTATATATGCGAGTCGACCATAGGTCGCCTCGCATATATAAGAGAATGCATTGGCCTAACAATTTTTTATCATTTTTTTTAAATAAATGTTTCTTACAATTTTTAGGACATAAAATAAAAAACATCCATTACCCTGCAGGGAGCCCCACACATATATAGAAGCATATAGAAGAGTGTCGTCTGCTCATGTTTGTCTGGGGCTCTGTATGGGTGAAATTGTAAAAAATTGTTAGGCCAATGCATTCTCTTATATATGCGAGGTGACCTATGGTCGACTCTCATATATAAGAGAATGCATTGGCACAGGGTAAATGAGCCAATGTTCATTTCCCGTATTTTCCAGTCTAGGCTACATTATTCCGATCCAAGGCTAACAAGAGCACAACGTCGGGGGCGTGGCATAATACGCCCATTTCTGGAGTAGAGTGGGGCATGTAGATAGAACCCATATTTGAACTTGATCTGTATACCAAATTTGGTTCAGTTCACTCGATTCAATCTAAAGTTATCATCTCGAAACCGCATATCAGGTAAAATCTAAGTCGAAAAAGGGGCATAACTCGGTCAAAATCATGCGGACGAAATCCATATTCGAACTTGATCTGTATTTTGGTGTGGTAAACTAACATTTGGTTCAGTTCACTCGATTCAATCTAAAGTTATCATGCGGAAACCAAAAGTGGACGGACGGATGGACAACTCATTTACATAATACGACAGTTTTTTTTCTTCAAACGGGCGTAAAAAAAGCCTAGGAAGTTAGGAACCGGATATAGTTAGTTGCATGCTCTCATAAAACTTGAGTTAACAATTGGAAATTTGCCCATCATCATGACTCTTATTCCGGATAGGTCTAGCTTAAAATTGCTTAATAATCCTCATCTCAGTTGTCCTTTGCTCAATTTATTTTTGTTGTTTTCCGACATGCAATAATATATCAGTAAAACATTTCAATAATATATCAGTAAAACATTTCAATAATATATCAGTAAAACATTTCAATAATATATCAGTAAAACATTTCAATAATATATCAGTAAAACATTTCAATAATATATCAGTAAAACATTTCAATAATATATCAGTAAAACATTTCAATAATATATCAGTAAAACATTTCAATAATATATCAGTAAAACATTTCAATAATATATCAGTAAAACATTTCAATAATATATCAGTAAAACATTTCAATAATATATCAGTAAAACATTTCAATAATATATCAGTAAAACATTTCAATAATATATCAGTAAAACATTTCAATAATATATCAGTAAAACATTTCAATAATATATCAGTAAAACATTTCAATAATATATCAGTAAAACATTTCAATAATATATCAGTAAAACATTTCAATAATATATCAGTAAAACATTTCAATAATATATCAGTAAAACATTTCCCTGCAACAGTTACTTTTACATATATATTAAAGATTGGCTGTTTCCAAAATTTGGATCCGCTAAAGAGTAGCCAATGAAATTTCTTTTGGCTTCGGCATTTGCCTCGGCTCAGCCAGTAGCCAATACTAAGGCCAAAAAAAAGGGTTTTTATTCTCGGGTATAGCCGCGTCTGGAAAAAAGGCCCGCGTTTAAGCATTTTATTACGATTTTCAAATTGACCGAACCTGTCAAATGATAACACGAAAATAGGAAACTAGAAAAGAGAAAAGAGAAATTAGTTATGTTTCAAACATCGAATATGATAGACATACAATGGTGTATGTGTTGGTATTCAACAACAGACACTAGGCAACGATAACTACGAGGTATATTGTCACCACAAGCTGCCCAAACCCCAAGTTTATTATGTCAAATGTGTTTCCGTGCTGTAAACAATTATGTGATTTCCAATTTCGGGAACGCAAACCGGAAAGAAATATGGTGCGTATTGGCGATGTGTATGCTGGTTTAATTTAATAGTATTTGAAGTTTTTATGGCTAGCATGTATTGTTACTATAGTATAGATGGATAAATATTAAAGTATATAGATAGATATAAAATTTATAATCCCGATTTAAACTTTGTTTGTTTTAGTTCCGTTTCCGTCTTTGTTGTATTCCGTGTTTTATATACGCAGTAACAGAGAACGCGAATCGAATGGACCTCAAACCATTTTAATCGTTGTATTTTGGCTTGGTGGAAATAAAGCGTGATCCATAACTGAAAAATCATAATTTTATTCCCAATGATTCAGTGATTTTAGAAATTAGAAAGACACTCGGGTAGTCGGTGTCAAGGCCGTTAATTGTGCAGAGATCATAGATGTACTAAACTGTGAATACTACCGAAAGGGTGTGCCTTTGAATGCAGAAAATCAAGAAACAGGTAACGGAGGTGTGGCAGATGCAAACTAAAATTAAATGCAACAAACAGTCTATGACATTTAAATAAAAAATATGAAGTGTTTTCCATGTTACTGACATTGAAAAAATCTCCCTATTTTTCACTAAATCTCCCTATTTCTGAGGACAAATCTCCCTATTTCCAATTATGAAAGTAAACAGGTCTGATATAAATAGATATATAATATAACGAGAGGCCGATCACGATCGGCAGATGTTAACCCATCCCTTGGCGATAAAAATTTACTATGATCGGAATCATAAATGAGAGTTTTGGTTTTGAATTATAGAGTATACTGTATGTACTATTATAGACAAATGTACATAACACAAATAATTGGAATGTATGGGTCACAGGCATTTATATAAGAGAATGCACTGGTACAGGATATGTAATGCTAAACCACCACACCACAGCCTTGGGTTAAATGTGAAAGGTGTGACCTGAACATGGAATAATATAGCAGAGCGTCAACAAATCTCAGGAATTGTTTATGTTGAACACTGACCTCTCTATTAAACCAATATTAAACAATTATAATGACCATCTGAAGATATAACTCTGCAGCACAGATGTCCAAGTCTACTGCTAATATCATGTGATGTTTATTGTTGAATCTTTATTTTAAATTCGATACCATAGCCTTCTTTATCAGATTATTTGCACATTGGCATAAGAGACATCAGAAAATGATATAGTCTTATCAATAGCTCCAAAGGAATGGCATGGAATTGGTGAATTTGATTAATGTTGCTCCAAACAGATTTACAGTACATAACACAAGATTTTGGACCGATTTAAACAAATTTGGTGTGGTGATTCGGGGTACCCTTGGCAGAGTCATAATGGTGTTAGTTTTTCAAATTTTCAAACTTAAACAAATAATTGTTTTTAATTATTAAAAAAAAAGGGACACATTGGGAATCTTTTTAATCAACTTGTATCATAATCATCAATATCTAAATGAAAACAAGTGGTCAATCCGGACATCACAATAAGTGTACCATACTATGGTATAGGTACACATAAAAATCAAAATAAATTAATGAATCAATAGGGGCAAAGAGGGTGTCAAAAATAAACCAATATAAAATGAGACATGATATCAGACAGATGAAAGTATCAGGAATGTTGAGATGTGTTAATCTTTAACTACAGAAATCCATGCAAGTGAATGAGGAGAAATCTGGAGATATACAGAATGATTAATTGAAATTTCAAATGAGAACATCCCTAGAAATGAATAATAGACTATTCCAATTAAAACATTAGAACTGAATGCGACAGTCCATTGAATCATGATTGGGTTACAGCTTCACAACTATCATAGAGCTATGTTGTATATACAGTGGCTAAAAATAACTAATATTTCAATAAGAGATCACTTCTGCAGTCTCTCATATTGCAGTTAAGCTGCATTATTGGTAGTTAATTGTAATCTACCTGGGTTATCAAAAACTCAAATCAGTTCAATTCTTAGTTGAAAAAGGGCCATAACTCTGATATAACAAATCAGATCTAACCCATATTCGAACTTGATCTGTATTTTGAGTTGAGAAACTCATACAAAATTTGGTTTCTATCAGTTGAAAAATTGTAGATTTATCGAAACATGCATGAATTCTATGTCAAAGGGCCATAACTCCATTAAAAAATATCGGATCAAACCCATATTCGAACTCGATCTGTATTTTGGGCTGAGAAACCCATATACAAAATTTGGTTTTGATCGGATAGAAAATGTTTGAGTTATCGCATTACTCGTAAAGTGTCTACATACAGACAGACAGACGGACAGACAGACGGAAGAACGACGAGTGGTCAATCCGGGCAACGACACTATGTTTACCATACTATGGTATGGGTAAACATAAAAAGGTACATACATATATCAAATATACCAACAATATATATATGATGTACGGGTAGTATAATGTGATAATTGGTCATTATTTATAGTGGAATACATTAGTTTATATCAAAACAATGTTCTCCTTGGATTTTCTTAACCTGGGAAGGTATAATAACCCATGCTAACTATGGGCATTATCCCCATAACAAAAATAAAAAAATTTAAAATAAAACCCTCGCTCCCTCATCGATTCTCAAAAAAAATTGCACGAGAATCAAAACACTTTTTTTTTTTGGCCTAATTAACAGGGCTGAGTCAACTCAAAAAGACAATTGAAAAATACACATTCCAACCTGTTTCTAAACCAACTTCTCCCAGCTTCAAATGTGATTCTGCTGCTTTCAGTTTGCTTTCTTTTGAATCTTCCCTGAAATTTAATTGATAGAATAATTTAACTGAAGACAGTGGGAATAAAGATAAAATAGAACATCCACAAAAATACTGTTCAACACACATTTTGGGCAGTTTAGTGCTAAATAGTTAATCTATGATGCTAGACTAGCCTACATATGTTAAACATCTGAGGTACCTACTAGTTTAACATGGGGATAAGAGAGGTTTTGCGTTTGGGGGAAATAAATTAGTCTGTTTGGGAAACTACAAACCCCATCCGCCGCTCCTCAGAAACTACCATTGGTGACAATGAACAATGTTTTTTCTGTGAAAGAGGCAATAATAAATTTGGGATAACGCGAAGGGGGAAGGGGGGGAGATAAACTGTTTTGCCAGGTATTCTTTTAATATCTTGATTGATTTATGGTGTGATACATTTCTGATGTGCATGCGAGAGGTATTTATTTATTTTTTTGGTCAGATCTCAAATTGCAAACATAAATAGGTTGCATACATCGTTTTAATGTACTCGAAATGAAAGACGTTTGTAACATGTTACGAGTAAATAAACTGTCTTATAAATAATCTTACTTCATGTATATCACTTTTGACAGCTCCAACATTTCCCAAGCAAGCTGAAGGTTTGATATGTCATCTGGATTCTCCTGCAAGAGATTTCTAAACCTGAAGCAACTCGGCAAAATGAATTTACCCATCTATTAATCTATGTAATGTTAATCACGCAATACTAACCCGTGCAAAATTGTTATACAAAAAGTATCAGAGCCGTTATCAGATGACATTCAGGTTATCCAAAATTAAATTTTTGCTTCTCAGGCACCACCGCTTTGATTTTTTTTGGACCCGTTTGATCAGTTTTATCGCAGATGCAAAAAATTGCATTGTGGACTTTCATAGAAAACCAAACAAAATTTGTAAATATTGTATTATCTGAACATTTCCCTCCAATAAATAGGACTCTCTTCCGTGAATAATAGACCATTCCACTGTATCTATATAAAACTATATTTATTAGGCCCAAATATGACTATTTTCAAATGTGTTTTCTGAATGTTTGCATATCACGCACCTCGCCATCTTTTTTCTCGCCTTCATCAGCTGTATCTTCATCGAGCGTTTCACCCTCATCTTCTCCTTCCTCTTCTTCACCTTCTTCCTCCTCCTCGTCTCCCGTCTTAGGTTCTTTCTCACCCGTTTCTGGAATTAGGTAAATGTCACATTCAAAATTAATGTTCATAAATCTACACTAAATTCTAAAACAAAGGCCACATCCACCAAGTTTCCATGATATGGAAACTTGGATGCAGCTTTTGTTAAATGCATATTTTTGTTGTATGTAAAAAATTTCAAATGCAAGTTTTGAAGCGGTTTAGCTGGGTTGTTATCTGCACTTACACTCTTAGTATTTAATTTTAAAACTGTCCCAATAAACATTCAGATTAGGTCCAATTAAATTTTTGGCTGTACATCATTTTCAGTGAAAACAGCAGAATCCGTAACATCTAACTCAAAGCTGACATTTCAAAAAGTGGAAGTAACAAGAGGTGTGCACTCGAGTGCTAGCATACCCCCACCGTGACAAATTCAACCCGCATTATCCGTAAACCTAACAAAAAAGATACACTTTATGATGCTGAGATGTCAGTGAGAATAAATCACACCAATAAATTTATCATCTGTAACAGAATGTAAATATAAGGTGCTGAGATAATCATCAGTGAATACTGCTGTAATGGGCACTTTATGGTGCTGAGATGTCAGTGAGAATAAATCCTTGTTAACTTTGTTACACTTTCAAGCCATTCGTGAAAGTGAATACTGATGTCATGGGCACTTTATGGTGCTGAGATGTCAGTGAGAATAAATCCTTGTTAACTTTGTTACACTTTCAAGCCATTCGTGAAATAAGTTCAAATAAACTCAACCAAAAAGATTTTTAACTTTCCAAGAAGCTTGTACAGAAAAAATTATTCAAATCGGTTCATATTTGTTAAAGTTATTAAGTCAGACAGAATTTTCTAAGTCAAAATAAGTCGAAAATGAGGTGTAATATTACGAAAAACAGTCTGAGCCAATCCCTAGCCGCACCATGTTGAGAGGGTATTGTGAGAAGCGTGTATACCAAAAATTATTGAAATCGGTTCATATTTGTTAAAGTTATTAAGTCGGACAGAATTTTCTAAGTCAAAATAAGTCGTAAAAGAGGCGTAACTTGAGAAAAAAAAAGTCAGACCGACCCGCAATTAGCATCATGCGGAGAGACCGTCCTAAGGAGATTGCATACAAAAAATTATTGAAATCAGTTCATAGTTGTTCGAGTTATGAGGTCGGACGGACGGACGGAGAAAACGTGACGGACGGACGCAGTCAATCCAGTATATCCCCCCATTTTCTTCGAAAGTGGGGGTATAATTAACCCTGAGCAAACCATTTTAAACATATTTCTTATTGACTAGCATACTGAACGTACATGTAGCTTCAACAAGAAGTATCTCAGTGGAAAGCAAGTTGCTTCTTGGTTGATGCTTTCAACCAGATGTACATTGATGATGGGGTCAATCACTTTCCATCTAGTTTTCAAATGGACATGGCACATTCAAATCGCAAAATGATGTATGCACAATTCGCTAACAGGCATCTCAAAACATAGGCATGGAAGATTTCTCAACAAATTTGTCAATATAGAACTGAAAATACATGGTTGGTTTCTTATATTTTTCAATAATTGAGATCATTTTCATTTGCATCTGTTTAAATTTTTTAATCAGCAGTCGGATAAAACTTTCACAGGTAGACCAAGGGAAGCACATATACAACTGTCTTCCCTCCGAAACGTTAATGGTACTACGTAGTTTAATGATTAAACACTCCGAAACGTTAATGGTACTACATAGTTTAATGATTAAACACTCCGAAACGTTAATGGTACTACATAGTTTAATGATTAAAACACTCCGAAACGTTAATGGTACTACATAGTTTAATGATTAAACACTCCGAAACGTTAATGGTACTACATAGTTTAAATGATTAAACACTCTGAAACGTTAATGGTACTATATAGTTTAAATGATTAAACACTCCGAAACGTTAATGGTACTACATAGTTTGAATGATTAAAACACTCCGAAACGTTAATGGTACTACATAGATTGAATGATTAAAACACTCCGAAACGTTAATGGTACTACATAGTTTAATGATTAAAACACTCCGAAACGTTAATGGTACTACATAGTTTAATGATTAAAACACTCCGAAACGTTAATGGTACTACATAGTTTGAATGATTAAAACACTCCGAAACATTAATGGTACTACATAGTTTGAATGATTAAAACACTCCGAAACGTTAATGGTACTACATAGTTTGAATGATTAACACAAAGAGGAAGCAGTAAGTGAAGTTTTGGAATTGCTTCATGTTATTCTGTTTCCGCTTCCAGAATTGCAATGAAGAAAATGTAACTATTTAACTTTTTATGACTGGGACATATAATGCCCGTAGAAATATACATTCGCACGCAGTTAAATTGATGAAATCTAAAAGCTAATAGCATAGCATCCTTTTTCAAGAACTTTCAATTTGTCGTGGTTTTTCCTTGCTTTCAACACGTTTTGTTTAAATTCACAAACTTTTACAACACACAATTTTCAGTTTCTTGGCCCACCACCACCCCATTGGGCACCACCTTTTCTTCAGCAACTAATTTAGCGCTATATTTCAATAAGGAAATAATAGATGTGCTCTTCTGGAACTTCACATATTGCATGCTTTGCAAACACATTCGAAGCGGTCTTTTGGTCGCCCGCAACATTATTTTTAGGTTATGTAATTATTCTATTTCAGGATTCGTTATGTATATAAATATTTTACGATTTTCTATATAAATGTCCCATCTCAAAAACACAGCTGATGGGAGCCTATCCACAATAAAACAATGTCTTCATCTTTCTTCACTTTAACCCTGGGTCGTTATGCATAAAGGTAATTGAGATATTCATCCACCTAAATACTCAATACTTGAAATAGTGTGTGTCATTTGCAGAATGAGGTCCCCCAGAGGGTGAATTTAGTGATGCTACCCCACATAGTGGGCTAGCATCACCAAATTCACCCTCTGGGAACCTCATTCTGCTTACACCTCAGCAGAATGAGGTCCCCAGAGGGTGCGGGGTAGCATCGCTATGCGGGGTAGCATCACTAAATTCACCCTCTGGGGACCTCATTCTGCAAATGACAGATACACTATTTCAAGGCTTGTCAATACTGGGAAAAATTCATAAGCGACTTAGGTGAAGTTTGGAGCTCAAACCGCTATGTGGCTTCAACACCAAAAGGCATTTCTAGGTCTATTAAATTCTACCATATTGATCAATTTAACCAACAATATTTCTAATGATCATGTAGTAATGAGAAAGCACATTGGAGCCAATTAACTGACTGAAGCACTACATAAATGCACCCATTATTAACATACTATAAACAAACAATAAGATTCTTGCTTCAAGAATCATAAGAGAATTAGTTTTAAAGAAAATAAGAGAAGTAGTTGTCAAGAAACATAAGAGAATTAGTTCAAGTACGAAACAGAAAAACTAAAAAAAAGTGTTAGGTGCATATAAAACAAAATGAATATCTGAACAATAAAATTCCGAACCAAGCCTTGAAATATGGTGTCTGTCATTTGCAGAATAAGGTCCCCAGAGGGTGAATTTAGTGATGCTACCCCGCATAGTGGGCTAGCATCACCAAATTCACCCTCTGGAAACCTCATTCTACCCAGGTGTAAGCAGAATGAGGTCCCCAGAGGGTGAATTTGGTGATGCTAGCCCGCTATGTGGGGTAGCATCACTAAATTCACCCTTTGGGGACCTCATTCTGCAAATGACAGGCACACTATTTCAAGGCTCGACTCCGAACAATATGTAAAGCATGCAGAAACAACAGAGTACATCAAGTGAAGTGTGCGCTCATTAGTAGTCCCAGTAACAAGAATTCCAGTGCGGATAGTTCTGAACAAATGTGCAACTTCTTAAATGTAACCTTTTTCATTTGTGTTTGAATCAACCTCCATCTCAGATTCATCTTCTGCTTTATCCGACTCCTGTTTCTCCTTTTTGATTTCATCCTTATCCACCGTTTCCTCCTTAGGTGCTTCCACCAGCTTAGAATCAGCCTTTTTCTCCTCAGATTCATCACTTTTACATTCTGTTTTCTCTTTCTCAGATTTTTTACCAGCATCTTCGATTTTGTCAGTGACCATTTTTTCGGAGTCATCCATTTTTGATTCTGCATTATCTTTTTTCAATTCTGCTTCATCTTTTTTTGATTCTGCATCATCTTTTTTTGATTCTGCATCATCTTTTTTCGATTCCGCAGCATCTTTTTTCGATTCCGCGTCATCTTTTGTCGATTCCGCGTCATCTTTTGTCGATTCCGCGTCATCTTTTGTCGATTCCGCGTCATCTTTTGTCGATTTTTTACCAGCATCTTCGATTTTGTCAGTGTCCATTTTTTCTGAGTCATCCATTTTTGATTCTGCATTATCTTTTTTCAATTCTGCTTCATCTTTTTTTGATTCTGCATCATCTTTTTTCGATTCTGCATCATCTTTTTTCGATTCTGCATCATCTTTTTTCGAATCAGCGTCATCTTTTTTCGAATCAGCGTCATCTTTCTTGGACTCGCCATCACTTGCTTTGGATTCAATTTCATCTTTTTTAGATTCTTTTTGCTCATCACTCTTTTCTGAATGCAAATTATTTTGCGGACATAATTCACTGATGTCAATTGAACCACAATGTTAGCAACTGTCGGGAAGAGCTTTCAAGAAAAAAAGAAATTGACTACCTAAGCTTTCAATATATTGGCATGCCTGTTTCCATTGACTAAATTTGCCCATTCTACATTATCTGGTGTTCAAATTAAATGACCCCCCCATATGTGGGAATGGACTCGTTTATTCTCGACTACCATTTATTTACGATTTATGAATAAATATCCGTTTAAACAAAAGTGTTGACAATGAGAATCACGTCAAGATTGTTAAATATATTCTGCATAATCAAAGCCAATTTGCAAGCAGATAATTATAGATTAGTATTCTTAACACCCTTATAAAAATATGTAGGTTAGCTTTGATTTTTTGTCATAAACTTGTAAATTTAGCTTACGCACACCTGTAACTTCTGAGCTTATCTCTCCAAATCACAATCATCTGATCAGCTCAACGATTCAAATGCAAATATCTGGAGAAACAGGAAACTAGTGGCTCCCACCCGCATTTTCTTATCATAAATGGTTATTTCAATCACTTGGTAGACAAGACGATTAGGTTCTTAGTGGGATTAAAGTATACTTTTTGGGGGAAAATAAGAACAGGCGTTTCCTAAAGGCATGTCTTGCACATCAATTTATAAACTGTCTACTGACATATAAACCAGTACAATAATTACTGTACTGGAATCGTAGAACTATTCAAACTTATTATGATCCGACTTTTATAACTCAACATTTATAAGCAACATGTAGGCCTATGTTAGACTACATACAATGCTTCTATAAAGTGCAATTTAGGCTTCCATCTGCAGACAAAGTAATCATACATCGCTGCCAGAAGATTAGCCATCGACTTAAAACAGTGAATTTCTTCCCAAAGTATTTGTTCACCTTCTGATTTTGCGGTTTCTTTGTTTTCTTCAGTCTTTGCTTCTTCCTTCTTAGGTACTTCTTCCTTTGATTCAGATTCCTTTTTTGTTTCCTCTTCCATTTTTTCTTCCCCATCTTCCTTTTCTTTTTCTGATTTTTCAGCATCTACTTTGGACTTTTCAGTTTCAGCCATAGCATCATACACATCCTGTCTGAGCTTGTCTCTCTCGTCATCTTAAAAAATATCACGCGACATTTTATCTTGATGAATGTTGAAGAGAGAGCTACTAAGAGTATTAGTAACACTACAAGACAGCAAAGCATGAAAAGTTTGGCCAAAAAAACAAACTTGCACACCCACAGAGGGCAAATATTCTCAATTCTGCTGAAGAGAAACAACAAAATTATTATACCACTGCCAGAATTGGACATGTCCAAAATAAGGACTACTGTGAACTATGGGGTTTCTTGGCCAGTCAGCAATTAAAACTGCTTACTCTCTAGTATAACACAGTAATACTTTCAGGAGAAATTTATCAGTTGTATTGTCCTAATTAATTTTTGGCGAAGAAAATTGGGGGCGCCAAGATTAATCGTATAATTGATGAACCGTTGATAAAGCCAATAATCTTTTTACCATTTCCGTTGTCAACTAATCTGTTATTTCGGATGTCTGAAAATGATTATTTAATACCCGGTACCATGTTTGTTTTACACAGTTTAATCTACAACCGAGGGGTTTAACAATCCTTGATCGCGTATCAAAGAGATTCCGACAATAAGAGTACTACTAAATTACTAATATGTTGCAAATAGTCGGCAGTTCATTTGATGATGCGACATTGTTACTCTTTGAGTCACTGTATATTCTACAAATTCGCGACACTGCAGCTTTGAACTTATGGCGATGTCATTGTACATTTCTACAAGAAAGGCATCACTATGTCTTTGAAATGTGCCGACTGTCATGGTGTTCAATGAACTGAATGCACTCGCCCTAGATTGGACCAATGGGAAGTTGATTGACATTGTTCATACCGCTATACTTAAAGTAATTGACCACCAATAACGTGATGTCACCCCGTTAATATGGCGGTACTATACCGCGGTATCCTCCAATACCGCGGTACTGATACCGCTTGTTAACGCGAACAAGTATGTGTGAGTAAATACCTCCCCTTAAAAGAGTTCCATGAAAATCACCGCGGTATTCAACAAAATTAATGCGGTGCCCGCTAAAAGACCACGGTATCATTATCGCCCAATACCATAACTCCACGCCATGACCGTCTCGATACCGCTACCGTTTATTACCGGTATCACCGCGGTCATGACCGGGGTATCACCCCGTTTTTCTGGTCAATTACTTTGAGAATAGCGGTATATATCATATTAATGATGCCAAATGCAAGTGAATGTATCATTTTAATAATTCTTCAGCAATACTTCCTCATAATCACAAGATATCCAAAACCAGGGAAACTACAGCAATTTAATTAATGAAGATCTGCACAATATCATTTGCGAGTATACTTTGTTTACATACATTAGGCCAAACTTTTTTATTTTACTGCTTTACGGATCCGCCGACCCTGTTTTCTGTGGCCCGACAAATATAATTTTTATTTTTATTTTCATAGCCGACCATAGCTGTTAATGCTTATCAGTAACAAATTATCTAACCACATTTCACTGGTGATTAAAGATGCCTAGGACACCCATCTCTTTAAAACTTTAAATGGCCTTTAGAATACATTTTGTATTCCTGGGAATTTATGGTGATCTTTATGACTGAAGACCAATAACAGTCCACAAGGTTTCTCAGATAGGAATGACAAGCTAATGAGTATGTGGGTTCGCTCAAGTTAACTACACATTCACTTTTTATCACTACCACTAATCTCAGCATTCCCATGCATGTATTAACCCTCTCTATACTAAATACTCATTGACCAGACAAGTAGATTCCTTAGGAAATGTTCAGATAATAAGTTCAACAAGTTCTAAACAAATTTATTATTATGTGAACATTTCCCACCAACTAATTGGAATCCTTCTGCAAATATATTATCTGTCGACTACTTATTTTTCCATGATATCCATCCAGATGAATAATGGACTTTTTCAATGTATATATTATAACTGAAAGGGGGGAGTCCATTTATTCAATAATTAAAATGTTGAACAAAAACAAACTCATTACTTCTGCAGTTTTTCAATATTATTCAATAATCTGAGCTATGTTTGAAATAATAGTATTGGATTTGAATTTTGTGATATACGTCCGAAAACTGTTCTCTATAAATGACTGACAGAGAATTACAAAGACACAATTACCACCTTAGAGAATGTCAAAAAAAAAAAAAAATGGTTCAAGCATTTTTTTTTATTTTTTTTTCCGGACCGACCCTACCAAAACAAGGTTTAAAAATTCCGTAAAGCAGAAAAATAAAAAAGTTTGGCCTTACTAGTACAGGCTATCGCTTATCGTGTGGTGACTGGTGAATGAAATTCAAATACTTTGCGGGTCAAATTTGCACTCTGAAAGTTTCCATATTTCCCTAGATTCTCTTTTTTAGGAACCGCAGGTGGTCTGTTGTGCATTTCTACTTTTATATTGTTTGTATGTTTGGCTATTCATAACACTGAAATTAATCGCCACGTTCATTCTAAAGAACTCACAATTTTTATATTATAACCATGACTATGACGACATCGTTGAGAACTATGCTGTTATTGAATACATTGTCCTCATTAGTCATTACCGTTTGTTAATATCCACTTTATTAACTTAACAATTACATCAGCTGATGCCTGAAACAACCAGCTACAGCATTTAACCATCACGCGGCCAATAGGCCATATTACAGAATACTTCCACTGATGTTATTAACATTAGGCATTAGATTAATCAATTGTAGTCAATTATTAATTTTGAGGACTGATTCATTGCTACCTAGCACATTTGTATCAATTGAGATAATAGAATAGAGTGGAACTGCTTGTAAATTTGTGACTCTGGTCATGTCAGGAATGAAAATTCCAAAGCAGTTCCACCCTGTACAGTTATTCTGCCCTGTCCCGTTTGGGGATTGCAAAATTTCCCACTTTTTAATTTATGGTTATTCCACCCTGTAATGTTACTTGGACTTGGCACTCGAGAGTAAATATGCATCAATATGAATGACAATATTTTCACAATATTATGCACATACCCTCAAGTTTATCAGGGTTTCCAAACTGTTCGTTATCTTCCACCTTTGCTTCTGTCTCATCCTCTTCTGGAACTGAAAATTCATAGTATGGTTAAAAAAAAAAAAAAAAAATTAAATTGAATAAAAAATGATCAAATTTATTGAAGTTATACTTCAACTGAATATTCCCAGGTTTTTCGTAAAAATCTGAATGCTGGCAACTACTGTTGAAATGATTAGGAGTTTTCAGACGTATTCGACAGAAAAATTTGACTACAAGTTGATTAGTCATACCCGCCTCCCGGGGACATGATTGACAACGGAACGTGTTTTCAAACGTTATTTGTAAGTTTCTGGCTGACTACTTTTAATATAAAGAATAGAGAATGTGTTACTTTAATGTTAAGCCATCAGGATTTAAAAAATAAATAATTCCGAAACAATCAATACAGACGAAAACAATGACTGGAGTGGAATTACTAATCCAACTATATGCACATAATTTCACTACATGTATAACCCACCGTGGGCATTAACATTTACTTTAAACCGATATTCACTCCACAATATCAATGTATTTATAGCATTATTGCAACTGATGGATGCTGCGTTGGGGGTGTTCTGGGCTACTGGCCTTTCATGGATCTGGATACCATTGGGGACCATAATGGACATAACATGTCTCCAAACCATTTTTTTATGCTATCCCAGATGGTTTTCGGTCAACTGTTCATGCCAGATAACCTCTTTACAGCACCAACCCTTTTTTTTATTATTTATTTTGTCGAATGGTCACGTCTCCTAAACCGTCCTTCGGGGCATACTAGGTTAGTGCTGGTCTGTTCTCACCTTTAATAAAGCAATTGGGTTCAATGAACCCGATGGTAAAACATTTTAAACCATGCAGGGTGTCATCACAAGTTCACAACCATGTATATATATGCCATACTTGCAAGAAATTGAAACATGTAATTGTGGGACACATTGTTATACGAAGTTGTTATTCAAGATACCGGTATCCCAAATACTAGTGTTCATTGGGTTTTAATGTCCCTTCTCTGTTCTCATCTGTACACACCTAAGATATAATTTTTAGGTCATTTCACCAACTGGTATATAACAGAAATTGAACCTAAATGAAGGACACTTGCTATCGATCATAAACAAAATGAAGTTTGCCATATCCAACATCACTCTAAATTAGGTATTGAAGCAATACATCAGGGACACATAACTTTTTCTTAGGCAAGCTGTAAACCCAGGTTTCATGGATATCTGAATATTCACTGATGAAAGTTAAAACTAGAGGTGTGACTGTCCCAATGGGACAAGAATCAATCATATATAATAGTCCTGACTATAATTTGTAAATAATAATTTCAACTAACTAGAATAAAGTCTATATCAGTTTTATAGATGTATGGACTTAGTAGTTTTGTGTCCAATGTGGGGAAGGTAGTGGTATGGTGAACACTTCCCCAAGACAAAAGATTCAAGACAGCCACTCCTATATGCGAGATTTGTACACAGAGCAGTCTGACTCCTGTTATTGCCAGGCCATATGATAAATACAAACTTAAATAAAAGAATATAAAATAAAGTGGCTTGCAAGGTCATTACAATATATTTTTATATTATATCTAGATAGACTATATATATACATTATTACATAGTATATATGTATCTACAATACATTAAGAAAGGGGTGTTATTACCTTTAGCATTATGGGAAGAAAAAAAAAAGAAGAGGTTTACCCCCCTCCCCACCCTAATTTTTTGCCCTCCGTTACCGGAAACAAAGGTATTTTTTTTATTTGGCCTAAGATGTTTCACATGTCAAGAAACATTCAGTTAAAATAATAAAATAACATATCCCATTGCAGGTGCACAACCCTAACCTTAATCTTAAACCTATGAACTGAAAAATGTAGGAATAAAAGCTCGGACAAATTTATGCATGTTGCGAAAATGTTCTAAGTCGAAAAAGGGGGATAACTCCACCAAAAAAATGTTGGACAGACGTCATAATCGCAGGTGCACAGGTTCCCATGGTACAAAATATCTGTGCCAAGTTAAAACAAATTGACCTAAAAATGTAGGAATAAAAGCTTGGACAAAATTATACATGTTGCGAAAATTTTCTTCAGGTGCACAGGTTCCCATGGTGGTTGATGTCTGTGCCAAGTTTCACGGAAATTATTCAAAAAACGACAGAAAAACTCCGGACAAATTTGTGTCCACGGAACGACTGACAAGCCGATTCCAGTATACCCCCCCCTAACTTCGTTACGGGGGGTATAAAGATACATACCACCCTCCAATGCATTCCCTAAGACACCGGTTTCCATTCGAGCCAACTCTAGTAGGGCCTTGCCATAGCAGTAGTAAGCTTCAGCACACTCTTTCGAAGTTTCACCATAAGCTTTTGAGCTGAAAATAGAAAAGTTATATTTTACATTGTGAACAACAACCCTGAGGGTGCTTAAGTCTGGTAGGCCGAGGTGGAATCTGGTACATGGATATCTTTTCCCATGCTGGTCTATCATACCAAACAAATTACAATTTGACAAATGGATTGAGATACCGTTTAGGCCTAAAAAAAAAAGACGTTTGTTTCCGCTAACCCGACCGACCCTATTTTAAACCCCCGACCCTAAACTTTTTATTGCCATTGCAAAAAAAAAAAAATTATATATTATTTTTTTTCAATTTAGGTCCCCAATTCATAAGAAATTTTAGTTTACAAAAAGATTTAACTTTAACAGTTGGAATCATACTGTAATTTGTAAATCTTGTTTGGCTTTATCTAGCTTTCATCTGTGAAAACTTCAAATAGTTTCAGTTCAGGTTTGTTATGATTCAGCCTTCAGACTTCAGTATTTCAATCAAATACAGTACAGGAACATTAACAATTTGATCGAATCAACCTGGTTATCAGGTGGGATCTCATAATACCAAATGAAATATTAACATAGAGATTAGTATTATAAATAACGGTAAGAGAGGCACCGCTTGTCTTAGCTATTTATGGAACCCAACCCATTGGTAATTTAATCTGCCATGCGGCGATCTTTAGATTGGTAATTTAATCTGCTATGCGGCGACCAGCTGCAATTAGTAAACACCTGCAAGCGTATACTCGCAGAATGTCATCTTATCAAGCAAAATCCTTAGATTACTTCTTACTAAGAATACTACAGCAAACAACAATAAAATAAGTATGAAATATAATGTTTGACACATTAAAAGATAATGTTAAGTAAATATCCTGTTTTACGAAATAATTGATCAGAACTAAGATGGAACTATTTTCATGCGCGGAAGACTACTTTGTTTATCAAGAGGAGCGGATGCCCGGGATTCCTTCTCTTTTCTGGCTGCGACTACAGCAGAGAAGTAAACATCGCACTGTCGCCAGGAAAGAGCAGATAATATTCAAAGTTTTGCAGGTAATCTGACTTTCTATTATTATCTGACGCGTTGCCCCCCCAGATGCATGCCATAGATGCATTGAAAGTAATTGATGTAATTTGACAAGTCGCGCCATGAGAGACAGATGTGAGCGATACAGGCGCGTCACACCTGTCCACCACAGTCGACGTAGGGCAAATTTTGTGTTTTTGTTTTTTATGTGAAGGATGTAAATATGTGATGAAAAACCAATTTGGATGGAATAATATCGACAACAGAAGTTTGGAAAGGTGAGCGATACAAGCGCGTCACCAACTTTTGGTATCGACATCAACAAAATAGACATGTTCCAATATAATATATACTGGTGAGGTAGATGGGGTGGTGGTGGGAAAACTTTGAATATTATCTGCTCTTTCCTGGCGACAGTGCGATGTTTACTTCTCTGCTGTAGTCGCAGCCAGAAAAGAGAAGGAATCCCGGGCATCCGCTCCTCTTGATAAACAAAGTAGTCTTCCGCGCATGAAAATAGTTCCATCTTAGTTCTGATCAATTACATGTATTTCGTAAAACAGGATATTTACTTAACATTATCTTTTAATGTGTCAAACATATATCATACTTATTTTATTGTTGTTTGCTGTAGTATTCTTAGTAAGAAGTAATCTAAGGATTTTGCTTGATAAGATGACATTCTGCGAGTATACGCTTGCAGGTGTTTACTAATTGCAGCTGGTCGCCGCATAGCAGATTAAATTACCAATCTAAAGATCGCCGCATGGCAGATTAAATTACCAATGGGTTGGGTTCCATAAATAGCTAAGACAAGCAGTGCCTCTCTTACCGTTATTTATGAACCCCAACCCTCCAATAATTATAGGTTATAAAAAACAACAGCGACATTTCCCGTTTGGACTCTGTTTATTCTGATAGACTATTTGGAAATTATATGTGTCATTAAAAAAGTATCAAACAGGAGTCAAAATTTGACTGGTGGACGATCAAACCGCCACAGATGGATCGATTGTTGTCGTGACAACAATAGAACCATCTCGGCCACCCAGGAAAAGACATTGTTTCTGTACTGCATGTAGTATATTATGTACATGTTATGTGTCTCACTTGAATTTAATAAAATAGCCTATTATATGAATTAGAGTGATAATGGTAAGTCTCATTTCAAGCAGGATAAGCATAATCCATTGAACCAAAAGATATCTGACAATAACTTAGGCCTAAAAACAAAATACCTTTGTTTCCCCTAACCCGCCCGCACCTATTAAAACCTTCCGCACCAAATCAATTTTTTTATTTTTATTTTTTCGAAAATACAAGAAAATAGCTGCCGACGCTGTTTGTCTCAGTTCGTCGCTTTATAATAGTCCCGTTTCTAATGACTCGACGTCCGGACGCATTTCGTAAAATGGCGGCGCCCACGGAAAATAAAAAATACATCGTTTTCGTTTAAATCTTCTAGTGCATGATGAGCCGACAATCGGAACCGGCCGATTGTGGCCCATCGGATGACAATCGGTACTCGGGGAGTCGGGTTTCAACATCGGCATTTCCGATTGTCTAAATAGAAATCAGGTGCTTGTTTTTCTTCAATAAACTGTTTTAAATATGACGATGTTTTGTTGAATAAATGACCAGTAAACATGGGGAAAGTGATTTACCAAACACAAACTTGATATACAGCCATCTCCTCTTCAATACACCGGCCGTACCTGGGTCTATGTTTGAACAATATATTACAGTGGGGATCGCAGGGAAGCACGCGACACTTTGGGTTAGAGCCAGGCTTCGATGATGACGCCGTGAATGCGCGTAATCATAAATTATATGATGATGTACACAAATTACATCTCATGGGACTCATGTAGGCCGATACGTAACTTTATTGTTCATTATCAACATGTATACATTTTTATTTATGTATGTCAGACTATCAAAAATCAAAATGTATGCATACGCAGCACAACAAATCTATCTATATAGTACACACAGCGTAAAACAGGGATAAACTGTAGAAACCGAAAGTGCATGTCACGTGACATTTAATTGCGCAGCTGACTTCACTGCTTGTTCAATTAAATTGAGCATATTATAACATGTGTACTGATCAGTTGTCAGGACGCAGGAATAAAAACTGTACAAGCATTAATAGTCAGATATTAAAGAAATTTATTTATTAATTTTACTATCTGTAATAATCTTTTGAAAGTCTTTCACCCAACACAACTTTCCATTAATGATTAAATTTAAATAGTCGAAGACAATGTCATTCCATCCAGTCAGCCTCATGTGACGTCACGTATAGGTCGCCACCAATGATTATTTTGATGACCATGCCGAAATCGACAATCAAATCGTGTCTGCGAAATTGACGTAAACATGGTGTAACTTGCAACTAGTTCAGTCGGCTCATTTGCTTTGATGTGATGTCTTTGAATTGGGGTCAAAGAAAAATGCCGTTTGATGAATTGTTATCAAAAACGGGCCGTGGATATGTCGTCATGCACGTGGCTACATCAAACTTTCAAACTATTTGTTGTGGAATAGCCTGGAATACATGGGAAAGTTAATGCATTGCATCGTCGATACAATACATTACATAAATACACAGAGGCCCCGTACCACAGCCTCTGCAGGACATGTGCCTGTATTCGACCACAAGTCCGCCCATACCTACCTATACTTACCCAAACGTATACTCATGTATATATACTTTGTACTGGCATATTACTATGGTTATTGCTTGCTTCTAATTCTAAGTATTATATAACACATATAACATATTCTGGTATAATTATTACAATAATAGGAATCGGCCGATTGTGATCTCAAATAATCGGCGCATAGCTCTATTTGACAATCGGCTCATCACTAAAACTTCCATCAAAACAGGAATATTCACCTATGTCATGGCGTCACAAATCATGGTTAGCAGCAGTGTGTTAGGGCTAAAGTATCTAAAAGTTCTCTCATGGACGCGGTAAACAAATTTACCGTAGTTTCACATGCTAAGAAGTTTTTACACGTGTTTCAAGAACACCATATGAGTTTTACGGACAACGTTGTCGTTAAATGCAGTAGTTTGGACTTGGATTCAAAGGAAACGTTTAACGTTGAAAATGAGTGTTTTGTTGGCGATATTTTAAACACTTTTAAAGTGAAAATGGTAGCATATGTTGGTATAGGATATTTTTGATTGAATTGGTATTGAATATTTACTTTTTATTGTGTACTTTGTGATTTTAAATACAAATAAATACTATGCTATTCTATTTTATGTCTTGTGTCTTGCTGATCTCCTTCCAATATCATAATGAAGCTTCCAGCATTGAAATCACACCTGCCATGTATATATACATGGGAAAGTGAGAACTTTCGGGCGATTTCCAAAAAAAAAAATCCAAAAAAAATAAATAAAATATCCCGCCCACCCGCACCTATATTTTTCAGCTCCGTTAGGGGGAAACAAAGGTATTTTTTTTTTAGGCCTTATAAGCATTTCCAATCCATACATAATCCTATATAAAAATTTCCAAAGTTATGCTTGAGAAACTTGATCAAATTGACCTCTCAGTAAAATTCAAAATACTGACTCAAAGTGCCCTAGATTAGCTCTAAATGCAATGGATTTTCAAAAAATTTCCAGGGGGAGAACCCCCACCATCAGCAGGGGGTCACCCCTCCCAAACCTTCCTCCGCTCAGGCCTTCAGGTTATGCCTTTGGCATATCATTGCCCAAAAACAGGTGTCCCCAAAAAATACCTAGATCCTTCACTGAATGCGGAGGAGAAGGTGGGGTTGTGAAGCCATCATTAAGAGATCGGTACAAGACGGTCACTCCAATATGTGACAGTGCAGTGGTGCTGGACTGACTCCAGTTGTCGCCAGACCATATGAGAAATATTAGGATTATCAAAGACTATATTGGTATATAGACTAGTATATATGTAAATATTGAAGCATATGTAAGATTGAATTGGAGTTTTTAGTTCCTCTGTCATTTGGGTTAACCTGATTGGGGCTAATAAGTGCATAGTTTGGGTTATTGACAAGTATTATACAGTTATTTTTAAAGATACTGAAAAAAAAAATTAAAACAAAAAAAAAACAAAAGTTAAGCCTACCTACCTACCCTAATTTTTTTCAGCTCGTAAGCGGAAACAAATGTATTTCTTTTTTAGGCCTTAAGAATGTTATAATATCCAATCATGTCCTCAAATGAAATGGACAGGTAAGGCAAAAACAAGAGATTTCACCGACAGTGCCAGCATACCTCCACGGAGGCAAATTCGAACCAACAAAGTATGTCTGCTTGGACGGGGAAAAACCCCCAACTTTTTCATATATCCGTAGAAGGGAAAATATGAACAAATCGATTAAACACTCAATTGATTGCCATCATAATAGTGAACATCCAAGGCAAATTTCATCGAGATTCCTCAACTGGTGGGAGAGACAGAAAAAAGAAGCAAAAAATAACTCTTAAAAAACGGAAAAAGTGATTCAACAGTCCATTGAATGCCCTCATAGTGAACATGCATACCAAATTTCATTCAGATCCAATATCTGGTGTTTGAGATATCTGCTTGGATGGCAAAAATGGAGGGATAGATGTCTGGACGGACAAGGTCAATCCACTAAGGCCAAAAACAACAAGACAGTCAATGACTGTGGGGTCGCTCACCAGACTGCAAAGACTGATAAGACTGGGACTCTGGAGACCAAAACAGTGAGCACTTTTCATAATCACTTTAAAAGAAGTAGATTTAAACAGGATATGTGGCTAGAGAGACTTCAAGTATGTAGCTTGGTAAAAAACCACCTTGAAATTGCCAACTGTACACTACTGATCACCCCCCTCCTCCAGCTCAACAAATCCCCTCCCGACCGGGATCCAGACTCCCAAGTCTTAGGTTGGAATTTCACAACCGACACCTAAAACTTTCTCAATTGTTGGAAATTTCCAATCTCACAAGCGCCTTTTTCTAAAACCATTTAAACATGTTTGAAGCCCAATTATCCATGGACCCAAAACACAATACATGTATGTCAGACCAATCAGTCAGGTGGTTCCAAGGTAGATGTTTTAATGAATTTGGTATTTCTATGATTTTAGTGGACACAAAAGTGTTAACTCCCCATAGACTGCCATTTCTTGACAGGTTGACCTCATTTTAACAAATCTGTATCTCAGTCACTAAAGGATCTTCCTGATTCCTCCATACTATATGTAAGCTAAATAGTCCAAAATCCCTTGAGAAGACATTTTAAGAATTACTATAGAGACATATAGTTATGTCCCTGGTCCCACCCTTTTAACCTGGTGACCCCATCTGAATAAATTTGAATCCCAGACACCAAAGAACCCTTCATAGTTCATACATATCATAAATATCAGTCAAATAGACCTGATGGTCCTTGTGAAGGAAGCATATTAAGAGGGAAACTGTCCTTCGCTTGGCCCCTATTTGACCAGGTGACCCCATTAAAAAAATCTGAATTGCAGTCAAGGAAGAACCAGGGACCAGCCTAGACCAGATTTTCAGGGCGAAATGACTTCGCCCTACTATAAAAATAAGGCGAAGTGGCCGTTCTATAGGGCGAAGGGAGTCTACAAAATTTAAATTGATCAGTACTACGACAGGAGTCGCTATATAACGAAAATAGGAGAGATGAAATATGTCAATTAAACTTTTGAAACAATGGTTGAAATATGGAGTCATTATGTTCACTTCATTACCCTAATAACTATTAATAATACCCAAACATAATTGTGAGAGGATAGCAGCATTTTATATCGTAATTGTGGGAGAATGACAGGATTTTATTTCATATTTTTCGGGTTGTTAAAAATGCCAACAATATTTATCAAACAGAAACGAAACGAAATCATGAACACTTTTACTGCGCTCGGTTAGTAATCCCGTTTGAAATTTTAATATGCTTCACAAATGAATTTGTTTTAAAATTTCTTTAACCAAACTCCATAGAGGGAGTGATGAATTGACACATTGTGAGAGGAGTGAGTTGTAATCTTTATTGTAAGGTGTGGTAATCACAGTAATCTAAAAATAACAACAACCAGATTAACACTTGAGGCCCGACGATGTTTTCACAGCTGCCAGTAATCAGACTCCGTTGTCAACATGCTTCCAGATTGGAGCATTACAGGTGTTAATTGTTTTATAACACCATGATACACCATGATAGTGGAGTATTGTGTGCAATCACAGTTGACAGTTGTAAATTATCATAAATTATTTGGGGCATTTTGCCGAATTTCGTCAGTCAACTTTGGAATTTTTAGGGCGACTTTAACTTCGCCCGACTGCAAAAATAAGGCGCTGGTCCCTGGGAAGAACATTCCATTCTATATAAGCCAACTAGTTCTTGCAAACATATTTTAAGAATTACTATGTAGTGAAATAGTTAAGTCTCTTGCTCTGCCCTTATTTGACTTTGTGATCCCATTTTCACAAATCTGATAAGGATAAAAATTAAGTTCCCCAGTTGAAGTTGGTGATATTCACCCATTGGGCACCTCATTTATGAATTTTATCTTCTGCAAATTAGGGGATATAGAAACTTCCTAGAAGGGAAATTTAACTAACAACAATGTAAATTTGATACTATAGATACTTCCCAGAAGATGAGGCCTAAGCAGAATGAGGTCCCCAAATGGTGAATTTGGTGATGCTAGCCTGCTGTGCCGGATAGCATCACAAAAAGCGTGTCTGTTCCTACATTGTGTATGCCTGGCCTCAAGCAACACAATGTATTATACAACAAGCCTTGAAATAGTGTGATAGTGTGTCTGTCATTTGCAGAGTGAGGTCCCCAGAGGGTGAATTAGGGACGCTAAATTCACCCTCTGGGGACCTCATTCTGATAAAGTCCTCAACTGCTATGGAAGACCTAGAATAAAATTGAATTTCCCCAGTTGAAGTTGGTGATGTTCACCCATTGGGCCCCTCAATTATGAATTTTATCTTCTGCAAATTAGGGGATATAGAAACTTCCTAGAAGGGAAATTTAACTAACAACAATGTAAATTTGATACTATAGATACTTCCCAGAAGATGAGGCCTAAGCAGAATGAGGTCCCCAAATGGTGAATTTGGTGATGCTAGCCTTGAATCAAGCTTTGAAATAGTCTGTTATTTGCAGAATGAGGTACCCAGAGGGTGAATTTAGTGAGGCTATCCTGCACAGCGGGGTAGTATATCTAAATTCACCCTCTGGGGACCTCATTCTGATAAGGCCCTCAACTGCTATGGAAGACCTAGAATAAGATTGAAGTTCCCCAGTTGAAATTGGTGATGTTCACCCATTGGGCACCTCAATCATGAATTTTATCTTCTGCAAATGAAGGGATACAGAAACTTCCTAGAAGGGAAATTTAACTAACAACAATGTAAATTTGATACTATAGATACTTCCCAGAATATGAGGCCTAAGCAGAATGAGATCTTGAGACACTAGATACTTCCCAGAAGATGAGGCCTAAGCGGAATAAGGTTCTCAGAGGGTGTATTTTGTTATCCTAGCCTGCTGTGTAGGATAGCGTCACTAAATTCACCCTCTGGGAACCTCATTCTACAAATGCCAGGCACTCTTTGAGAAAATGAAATTAATCAGAATTTAATAACCACTGAGTGATAACATAAACAACAAGGGTGCTTCATTGATAACACCATTAATCTCATTTAAATTATGGATGACATGAATACACTCCCTGGGGACTCTGTCTAAGGCTGCAGAAGCTCTCTTTATCTCTTTATCTGCCTTGCCATGTGTCATGTCTATCAGTTCATAGGAGAGTTGCCTTGTAATGGGAATTTAAATAAATATACTTTATTTACCTGTGAGTTAGGATATGAGATAGGGTGGAATGCTGTTGGTTGGGGTGGGGTTCTGGGTCATGTGGGGGGGGTGATATTTTTTGTTTGTATGTTAAATTGATCAAGGAGTTCCTGAATTTTTTATTATTTTTGGGGGAATTATGGCCCTGGCTCCACCACTATTTGACCCAGTGACCCCATTTGAACAAATCTGAACCCCAGTCATTCAATGACCCCACATACCAAATATAAACTAAATCGGCTTAATGGTTATTGACAAGAAGTCGTTATAAGAATTACCAAGGAGGAATATAGTTATGGCCCTGGTTTCGCAACTGTTTGACACAGTGACCTCATTTGAACAAATATTAATGACAGTCACCTAGGGAACATCCACCCCAAATATGATCAAAATGCAAAAATGTAATTTTTTTGTTTTTAGAGTTATGTCCCTGGCTCTGCCCCTAATTGACCCAGTGACCCAATTTGAACAAATCTGATTCCCAGTCACCCAAGGTCCCTCAGTACCAAATATAAGCTAATTCGGCCCAATATTTTTGTAGAAGAAGTCATTGTAAGAATTACTATGAGTTATGGCCCTGGTTTCTCAACTAATTGACCGGGTGACCTCATTTGAACAAATCTGAACACCAGTCACCCAAGGACCCTCCATACCAAATATTAGCTAAATTGGCACAATGGTTATGGACAAGAAGTTGTTGTAAGAATTACTGTGGAGGAATAGAATTATGGCCCTGGTTTCGCAACTATTTGACCCAGTGACCTCATTTGAACAAATCTGAATGAGAGTCACCTAGGGAACATCCACACCAAATATGAACCAATTTGGTATGATGGTTTCAGAGGAGAAGATGTTTTTAAAAAAAGTTGACGGACGGACAGACAGACGGACGGACGGGGAGTGATGACTATAGCTCCACCGGAGACTTCGTCTCAGGTGAGCTAAAAACTTATTTGTTTCCTATTACGGGGCCAAAATATTCCAGGTAGGTAGGTAGGGATTTTTTTTTTTGGTAATATCCCCCCCCCCCCCCCCCCCCCCCCGAACCGTTAAGAAGTACATAAATGCTTACTCTTTATACTTGTGTTAAGGCTGTCCATGTATATTGCAAGTAAACAGTTATTGTAGCACAATAATGTGATAAGTATTGTCATTGTGGACAAACAAATGCCTCCCAGGCACTCAACTATGCAGCTCTGTTGTAATTATTCTCTGTTTAGATTGTGGTGGCACATCTTCCTCAGAGCACAACATTGACATAACAGGCCCAAGACGAACACCATAATAGGGCTTTTCTATGACCTTATAATAACATAACTTGTATGATATTAATTCAAACCTCACTTAAATATTTGGTCATACACCTCAGACCTAAGACACACCTCCACTGGCAGGATATCTCACATGCGCCTCAAGACACATTGCACAGGGTGTAAATGTTCCTCAGACACCCCTCAATTGCATTGAAATATAAAGTCCCACACCACACTGAAAATGGTACCACAGGCCACACCTTGACTGAGGTACCACACCTCATCATTCAAATTGCCCCCAACCAACTTTGAAGTTCCTTATACACACTGGCATATGCATGCTTGTAAGTTTTATACACCCACACAAACCAGTAGAAAATTTCATGTGCCTATTTAGTGCCCATCCCAGAAGGGTGTTTGATATGGTAGACATGCAGCCATCTTTATATGAATCCTTGATTGACTGGGGAGAGTAACTTTAAATTCTGATATAGAAAGTGTTCTACATGTATATTGCTCTCTAACAGATAAGACTTCTTCCCACAAGACATGGGAGTTGAACAAACAAGATTACCACAGGCAGGTTTTAAAGACTGCAGATTTATTGGTGAGATTGGGATTCATCTGCAACCACAAATGGACATGTATTTTAATAGAAGTAAATTGTTTTTAAAAATTCCATCTAAAATTATTGCTGCTTATTGTAAACATAGGATATATTTAACGATATAGATGTGTTTACATGCCAATACATGCATTAAAGAAAATATATAAAAAAATAATATTTTTTTTGGGGTTGAAATTTTAAGAAAGAAAGTCCAGGTCGGTCGAGTAACCGGAAACACAGATTATTTTTTTTGGCCTAATCACTACCCCCCCCCCCCATCTCTTTGAAAAGTGGGGGTATAAAAAATGTGTTTCAGCTTGCTCGACCTACATGTACATGTACCTGGAACTTTCTGTGCAATCTGGAAAAAATCCGGTCCAAATATGCAAAAATTCTTCCATTATCGATTTGTTTCAGTTGCTGATTTAATTCAATGAGTCATTAGCCTAATTAACTGGCAAGATCACGCTCACAAAACACACCAACAGAGGTTAGTGGGCTGAAAATAGGCCAGAATAGAACCAAGTCATTTAGACTTATGTGTATGGGCCAACCCCGGCCAAGACATCTTGATCAACTCAATTTGATATGTGTTGGGTTGTGGATTGACAGAAATGAAATGTCTTTGGACATGCACATTTCAATATTTTGGGCACAGCGTTTAGACTTGGAATTTGGGGGAATTGCTGGTTTAATATCCATTTATTTAATTATGTTCATGTATTTATACTACCATTTTGTATGGATTTGTGTTAAATGCATAGGATTAGAAAATAATATTCTTCCACTAAACCCAAATTTATTCATTACATCTAAGGCCTAAGTAGCCCAAGAAAGAAGTTTTTATAAATGTCAATATCGCACACCTTTTCCCCCCCCAAGATAGTCTTTATAATAATACTAGACGAAGCGTGAAAATAATGTGTCATTTACAGTATCAGGTCCCCAGAGGGTGAATTTAGTGATGCTATGCCACTAAGCAGGCTAGTGTCACCAAATTCAGCCTCTGTGGACTTCATTCTGTTTAGTCCTTGTCTTCTGGGAAGTATCTATAGTCTCAAATTAACAGTTTTTTTTAGTGAATTTTTCTCTTCTAGGAAGTTTCTATATCCCCTTATTTGCAGAGGATAAAATGCATAATCGAGGTGACTAATTGGTGAACATCACCAACTTCAACTTGGGAACTTCAATCTGATCCTTAGGTCTCCCATATCAGTTGAGGCCTAAGGCCAAAAGGAAGAATACCTGAGTTTAGGGTAACATGAGGGAAAAAAAACAGGGGCGGGCGGTACTTCATTTTATTTTATTTTTTCATTTTATTTTTCACGGGGAATAGTATTTAAGTATTTGTGCCTTCTAATCGTCTGCCAGTGTCACTCGTATATAGCTTGGGCAAGTCATTGTCACACTAATCAATGTCATGGTAGCTTTAATCAGTTTAATGGTGTTGCAGCAGTTCAATGACATGTATACAGCGTGATATTAAATGATATTATATATAGAACAAGTGCACCGCTAGGCGGAGGTAACGCCCCCGACTGTACAATCAGAGAGGATTTTTCTTTTTTTGTGCAAATGCTTATTAAATGGCACTTTGTAAAGTTATGTTATTCATGAGTAAACAATCCAAAATCAAGTTATCATCTGGAAACCAAAAAAAGTAGCAGAAAACCTGAATTTTCTAAGTCCAAAAAGGGGCGTAACTCTGGAAAAAATGGGCGGACGAAACTACGGCTATGGGGAAATCTTGTCCCCCCGGCTGGTCTATTGGCATACCAAAGATCAACTGAATTGAGTTAGCGAAACCAAAGTTATGAGTTGAAACGTTCGTACGGACAATTTTCTAAGTCCAAAAAGGGGAGTAACTCTGGAAAAAATGGGCGGACGAAACCACGGCTATGGGGAAATCTTGTCCCCCCGGCTGGTCTATTAGCATACCAAAGATTAACTGAATTGAGTTAGCGAAACCAAAGTTATGAGTTGAAACGTTCGTACGGACGGAAGGACGGACGGACGGACGGAAGGACGGACGGACGGACGGACGGAGGGCTCCACTATATACCCCCAAATCTCCATCGGAGATCGGGGGCATAATAAGTGTCTAGTGTTGGAAATTAAATGGTTTATGTTCACACTGAAGCTCGGATATTACAGGCCAAATCCTAAGAGTGGACATATTACTTTTCAATTTCCCACACAAGACACTTATGATATTTTGTTTATCCACCGACTCGAATACTAAGAAATTTGGTGAAATATTCAACTCAGAAGGTGAATTTAACAAGAGTTCCTCCATTGGAAATGACACATACATGCGGCAACACCAACGTGACGTACATAACATAATCAATATGCAAAGCGGTGGTGGCATTCACACCTGTAAAACAAAGTAAGCACCAAGAACAATATATGTGCATTGATTCAGGGTTTCCGCTAGGGGTAGGGGGATGGGGCCGGTAGCCGTCAAGGGGAAAAATCCAGGTAAAAGTAGCCTGTTTTACTTTTAGTACTGGTTGAACTACTTTCGTTATATCGGCCAATAGAATCGTGTGAGAGTAGAAACGGCAGATTGTTTTGTTCCATTTCTGCCCAAGTGCCAAGCTATCAAACCTTATACATGTACCTGTAACTTTAAAACTAGTAAATTTATTAGATATATATTAATTTACTAAGTACATGTACAGAAAACCAGTAATTTTAATCCCGAGTTAAACGTGCTCGTTAATGTTAAAAGACTCACTGTGGAAGACACAGCAGATGTTTCGGATGCATAACGTAATCGGAATATATTAAGGCTGATTACATACAACCGCAACGTAACTAACCGACCTCAAAGGCATAGCTCCTAGCGATGTCAGTTCTGATCACTTCCTGTTTCAATTTAACAACGCGTTTAGAGTGTACACTCACAAGATATAAAATAAATTCACCTTTTAAAATTCCTTAGTACTATTCCAACAAAATTCAGAAGTTTTAAACATCTTTATACCTTTATAGACATGCAGTACATGTATGTCCTGGGGTATGGCAGGAGGGGAAAACTTGGCGAGGGGAACGGGGCCGTCAAGGGGACCCTGTGCCGGTATAGCTGAAACCCTGATTGATTACCCTATGACTGTTGCATTCAGATCAGGGCGACACAGAAGATGTTGATTCATCGGGTCCGGCTTTCTGTAGAACTAATGAATATTTAATGAGAAATAGTTCTACTAGGAAAAAATTAAGTTCTACCAGGCACACACCACTCCTACTGCATGGGTACATACAGACTCAATGTTACGTCAGGCTTATAATTTTCGTGAATTGACGATATTTGCAAGGAAATGGTTTACTTGTTTAAGCTAATTCCGTAGTCGCGAATTCCTAATTACAAAAAAATAAAATGAAGTCTGAGGACATTTTTGAAAAACGATAAAATGGAATTTGGTGGCAGGTTTTGAGTAGGGGCGGGCGGGTTACCCTAAACACAGGTATTCTTCGTTTTGGCCTAAGCAGAATGAGGTTCCCAGATGGTGAATTTGGTGAAGCTTGCCCACTGCAGGAGAGTATCACTAAATTCACCCTCGGGGGACCTCGTTTTGCAAATTAGTTTTTCAGGCTTGTACTAGACTTACAGTGTTTGACAAGCTTCCTGAAACTGGTTAACGGCTGTCGGTACATCTCCACACACCAAGTTCCGCCTTCCTTGAGACATTGTTTCAAAAGCAGCTTTCGTTGCCTCGGCTCTGTGAATACAAAGATTAAACATCAGGATTAGAACAGAGCTGTATCGGGTAGTGTCCTGTGAAAATTCAAATATGATTGAATATGATCGATTCGAATAGTGCATACTATTCGTGAATCGAATCTCGAATCTATAATCTCCAATAATGGCCAGAGTTACCGATTTCCGTAGAACATGCAATGTTTAAACCAGGTACACGAATGGTAGACCACCTGTTGCACACGTCATTTTGTTGACGGACCACGCTTATATAAATCACACGTCTTATGATTTATACCTTTGGACCAAGAAAATTGATAAATCTATGTATTTGTTTGCAAATAATAAATCTAAATTGGCCATCATTTCGTATTAGGAAATGAATGGCAGGAAAACATGCCAGCCGGAAATGTGCCCGAAACAAAAACTAAATTAATCTCCAACAAACTGTTCTGTCTGTTCCGCTTAGAACAAGAATTTTGATTGGTTAACAGAACAGTAAACTACAGAATGATTGCAGTTACAGCCAATGACAAGACAGTCAATGACTGTGGGTCGCTCACCAGACTAAGGACTGAGAAGACAGGGACTCTGAAGACTACAAGAGTCAGTACTTGACAGAATCACTTAAGTTCTAAACATGGACATAGCTGGATGTTCTCAAATGAGCAGAACTCTTCACCTTGAAATTTCTAATTGCACATCACTGACAAATTTTCAACCTCTTACCTTTTAAAAAGGACAAGTTATACACAGTACTAAGTTCACAAAAATCACTTTGTACATTCCTCTTAGGTTTAATTTTACGACTGGTACCAGTACTTCAAGCTTTCAAACGTTTGATAATTACCAACCTGACACCCCCATAAAGTTCAAATTTGTTGCCAATTCGGTCCAACAGTTTAACCTGAAGTAGAAACATATGGACTGATAATTTAAAAACATACATGTTAGAAAATCAAACCAAACTACGAGAACAGTACTAACTTATTTTTGGTTTGAACATCTAATCTACAACTAATTTAGTATCGGGCATGAAATTTTTAACTTTTAGGTCAAATCTCCACCCCTCTACACTCCCTCCCCATTGCCCCCACCCAGGCTGTCTAGAAATCAATATTATTATACCAGTACCAAACAGCATAGAGGAGAGTTAAATCTCTTATCTCTGCCCCTATTAGAACAAATGTGAATCCTCATCTATGCAGGGCTGGCGATCTAGAAAATCCAGGAGGGCTATTAATAGCCCTCCTAGATATGCCTAGGAGGGCTATAGCCCTCCTCAACTTTTAAAGTTATGATTTATTTTATCTGAGTTACTACTGCCGTTAGTTTGTCTATTTTTGATGTTGTATAACTCCATCTAAATTTAAAAAAATTTATGTGGAAACAAAGTGTCCACAGAGTTGTGAATGTCAAAATCCCCCACAGTAATTATGGTATGGTGAATATTTAACTATGTTTTATATGTTATGATAATTTATATGAACAAGAAACAAAATGTAAGAGTGTTTGTACTCAACAATTTGTCAGTCGGTGTCCAACCCATGCAACGGAATTGGGTGAGTTTGTCCACGTTAAAAGCATTCTCCATGAAAGTGTAATTTAACATAAAATACACAATCAAGAACAATATTAAATCCAGTATATTTGCACTTGAATATTGACTGCTTTTTCTCTCAATGTAAATTGTAATCCATATTCCATTGCTGATCGCAGACTGCTGCTTGCAGCAGTCAAGTCGCTATCTATAGATTTACTGGGTGTTTGCAATTCGGGACATAGAAAATAGTTTCTGAACTTTAATAATTGAATAACAGTGTAAACTAGAATACGTGGATATATTTAGCTAATTATATTAAAATATTGTCAATCGAAGCGATAAAAGACGGCTGCAAGCTAAATACAATTTTCACTGATAGGAACCGGAAACGGAACGAAAGGTTGAACTTAATTGGGACAGTGACATTTGGTTCTCACTATCCACAAACATGTGTTCATTTTATCCAGTGAAATATATTGTAAGCGCAATCTTATGAAGAGAAATAATTTATTTTGGTCATAAAATGTGTGAGAATCCATCAAAAGATCAGATTTACGAAACAGTTCGTTCCGGAATTTACTGATTCCGCTATAATTCCCATTTGACATTACCGTCAGGTCACACATGCGCACAGTCCCCACACTGTACAATATAATTACGATTTCGATGCAGTATTTTACTCATTAAACACAATCAAATAACTAAATAATAAATGTCCTATCGTAGACGAGGCGGGCTATAAAAAGCCCGCCTTGGAAAATTCTAGGCGGGCTGTAGGCGGGCAGCCCGCCAGCCCGCCTTGAGATTTCCAGGCCTGTCTATGAGATCCATTCATCTAGTAATATCAATATACCCCCCAATTTTCTTTGAAAAATCAGGGCATGATTTCACATGGATAAGTGCTGGTTAAGAAACTAATATTGGAACAGCCAAGTCTGTATTTAGTGTCTGACCTTTGCAGGTGAATTTAATGACAATATTCCGCAAGGTGGACTAACATCACCGAATTCACCCTCTGGGGACCTCATTTCCTAAAAATGACCCCATGAACAAATCTGAACCCCAGTCACACAAGGCGCCTCCATACCAAATATGGAAGTGTCAATGACACTGTAGCTCAACTTGGAAAGGGAATAATTTAATGTATTACAGTCAATGGAGCGATTAGGAATGTGTAAAGTTGAATGTCTAATACTAGTTTATAGACATGAAGAGAAAAGAAAAATCCAAGATGGCTGCTGGTGGCCATGTTTTCGGCCGAATGACCCCAAAATGAGTCGTTCCCATCTACATGTCATCGTTAACATCCATGACAAATTTTATGACGATCAGACTAAAGGTACGACCTGTAGCTCATGCTAAAGAATTTAGTCATACAAAGAGTAAAATCCAAGATGGCTGCTGAGGCCATGTTTTTTGTCCGAATGACCCCAAAATGACTCGTTTCCCATCTACATTCCAATTTCAACAGCCATGACAAATTTTGATGATCAGACTAAAGGTACGACCTGTAGCCCGTGCTAAAGGATTTAGTCATACAAAGAGTAAAATCCAAAATGGCTGCTGGCGGCCAGGTTTTTTTGCCGAATGACCCCAAAATGACTCGTTCCCATCTACATGTCATTGTTAACATCCAAGAAAAAAATTATCATAATCCGACCAAAGGTATGACCTGTAGGCCGTGCCAGAGAATTTAGTCATGCAAAGAGTAAAATCTAAGATGGCTGCCGGTGGCCATGTTTTTTGGCCGAACCCCAAAATTACTCGTTCCCATCTACATGTCAATATTAACATCCATGACAAATTTCATGATGATCAGACGAACAGTACGACCTGTAGCCCGTGCTAATGGATTGAATATTGAAATCCAAGATGGCCACCGGCGGCCATGTTTTTTTCCCGAATGAACCCAAAATGACTCTTTCCAGTCCTTCCCAGGAACAAAATACCACGAGAGCTATAAAATGCACCCGTAATATTGAAGACGAGTGCAATAAGCACCGAGAAGGGGGGATGGTATGGAAGGGGGGTGTCCCCACTTCCAGAGTTGAAATTTTTTGAAATGGTGCATTCTGGTGTATGTTGCCAGTTGGCATAACAAATGTTGATCATAGGGGAGAAGGATTTAACTCATCTCTATAGGAGCCATTTTAGAGTGGACATGCAGAATTGTGAACTTAACTCCAGGCATGAATCTGAAATTGTGAACTGATATGCGAGAAAGCCCCAACTGAACAAAATAACCCCAGACCTGTCATCACCACCCCCCTGACTGGGTACTTATTGCCATTTTCTCATGTATTTATTTGAACTTGTCAACAGTGTGCATCATTTACAAAATATGAATGCAAATTATTATTCCCAACGAATTACAATAAACATTGACATTGTCATCAGACCAAAATTAAAAAGACTTGTGTTTCTGGTGACCCGCCCGTCCCTATTCCAGCACCCCTGACCATTTTCATTTTATTGAAAATTAGTATGCATCGTATTTTATTTTCTGTGTAAACCGATTCATTTCCATGTAAAATAGACACATCACGTGTATTGTTAAACTGTATATTATACCACACATTAATTACATGTAGGTCACAGCCAAATCAAACTTTACACTATATAATTCTAATATCTATGTACTTAGTTTTATTATTTTATAGTACATTAAAAACAAGGAGAAGTAGTCTGGGGTATACATGTACATATTTATTTAAGTTGAAAATAAAATGAAAAGTCAATCCCCACCCCTATTTCTGTCTTGCATGTCACCAGAACCACAGGTATAATTTGTTTTGGCCTAAGGCATCCAAGTACATTTTCACTTAATATTTTCTAAGTCGAGAAAGGGTCAATATTAAACTCTAAAATAAAAAAACATTTTCCGTCTCCACAATACCTTTTCACATGTTGAATGTGTCGGTAACAATTTTGCTATCATCACCTGGTCACCCAGCAGGTCATTTAAAGATATGAATTTGCAATTGTGGTATAAATAATAACTTTAATTGTAGAACAATAAAACCTCAATGTGGAACAATAAATTATTAATTAATAACACAGATATGACTCATAGTAAAATGTAAATGAATATCATGGACGTTTGTTGAAATTTTCTCAATTGGCGCATCCTTTTTCTTCTCACTCCTGCCACTGTCAGTATTTGGATTTTCTATGTTTTCATAATATGTGGCGGTCTGATGGCTTTTACTTTTTAAATGCCTTTCGAATGTATATTTATTTACAAAATTGCTCCCCTCCGTGAATACGTCAAATTCCTTAAGAGTTCTTCCAAGTTCCATTGAGCGTTTTTCTCACGCGATCCGCTTGCTTTGCACACGTTTTGCACCTTTGTAACCAACGTTTTCCCATTTTCGTATTTGGTCGAATACCCATTTTCGTATTTCGTCGAATACCCGACAACATTTTTGAAAGTCCAGTTCAGAAAACAGCACCATATTAAAAATAAAATTTATTTCGAAAACGAATTTGACGGAATTTCCGGTATCCCGAACATGAAACTGTTATACCATTCGGCAAACCTCGTCAGATTCCGTCACCGTTTCCGCAGAGGTCACAGGTCGAGGAGTTCAGAATGACTGTTATACGTAATTCTATTCGTTAATAGTTTGTCGTTGTCCAATCAAAATGCGTTTTACATTAAGCGACGGAAATTCAGATTTCGAGCTAGTCTACGCACCGGACGAAATGCCGGTTTTCCGTTTAATGTCCGGTCAAAACACGAGCGCATCTTTTTGCACCCTGAAATAGGGAATCGCGGGCGTTGACGGGCGCGAGCGCAATAGCGCCCGTCTCATGGGAAGGACTGACTCTTTCCCATCTACATGTCAATGTCAACATCCATGACAAATTTTATAATGATCCGACCAAAGGTACGACCTGTAGCCTGTGCTAAGGCCTAAACAAAACATACGTTTGTTTCCGCTAACCCGACCGACCCTATTTTAAACCGCCGACCCTAAACTTTTTATTGCCATTGCAAAAAAAAACAAAATGGACAAAAAAACAAAAACAAAAACAAAAACAAAAATTGATTTAATTTGTTTGTTTTTTTAATTTAGGTCCCAATTCATATCATAACAAGATGAAAAACATTTATATATTTATATATATTGACATAAGAAATTTAAGTTTACAAAAAGATTTAAGTTTAACAGTTGGAATCATACTGTAAAGTATGTTTGGCTTTATCTAGCTTTCATCTGTGAAAACTTCAAATAATTTGAGTTCAGGTACGGTATGTTATCATTCAGCGTTCAGACTTCAGTATTTCAATCAATTACAGCACAGGAACATTAACAATTTGAACAAATCAACCTGGTTATCAAGCGGGATCTCATAATACCAAATGAAAAATTAACATAGAGATTAGTACCATATATAGTCATTACTATCTTAATACATGTACATTGTTTCTGTACTACATGTTCATGTAGGATTTCTGTATTACATGTACATGTAGTATATTATGTACGGTATGTGTCTCACTTGAATTTTATAAAATAGCCTATTTATGAATTAGAGTGATGATGGCAAGTCTAATTTCAAGCAGGATAAGGCTTCTGAGAAGCATAATCCATAGAACCAAAAGATATCTGACAATAACTTATAAGCATTTCCAATCCATACATATATAAAAAGTTCCAAAGTTATGCTTGAGAAACTTGATAAAATTGACCTCTCTGTAAAATTCAAAATACTGACTCAAAGAGCCTTAGATTAGATCTAAATGCAATGGATTTTCAAAAAAATTCCAGGGGAAGAACCCCCACCATCATCAGGGGGTCACCCTTCCCAAACATTCCTCCGATCAGGCCTTCAGGTTATGCCTTCGGCATATCATTGCCCAAACAATACCTAGATCCTTCACTGAATGAGGAGAAGGTGGTGTTGTGAAGCCATCCTTAAGAGATCGGTACAAGACGGTCACTCCAATATGTGAACAGTGCAGTGGTGCTGGACTGATTCCAGTTGTCGCCAGACCATATAGGAAATATTAGGATTATCAAAGACTATCTTAGTATATAGACTAGTATATATGTAAATATTAAAGCATATGTAAGATTGAATTGGAGTTTCTAGTTCCTCTGTCATTTGGGTTAACCTGATTGGGGCTAAGAAGTGCATAGTTTGGATTATTGACAAGTATTATACAGTTATTTTTAAAGATACTGAAAAAAAAAAAGTTAAGAAAAAAAAAGAAGTTAAGCCTACCTACCTACCCTAATTTTTTTTAGCTCGTTAGCAGAAACAAAGGTATTATTTGTTTAGGCCTAAAGGAAATTGTTGACGCATCACACACGGACACACATACACGCACACACAGACGACGGATACCAAGCCATGGCAATAGCTCAAACTTTACAAAGTAAAGTTGAGCTAATAAGCTGTATAGGCCTAATGGTTCTTGAGAAAAACTGTTTTAAGACTTTCTATGGAGGGAAAGAGTTATGGCCCTGGATTGGCACCTACCGCTATACTTAAAGTAATTGACCACCAATAACGTGGTGTTACCCTGTTAATATGGCGGTACTATACCGCGGTATCCTCCAATACCGCGTTGCTGATACCGCTTGTTAACGCGAACAAGTATGTGTGAGTAAATACCTCCCCTAAAAGAGTTCCATGAAAATCACCGCGGTATTCAACAAAATTAATGCGGTGCCCGCTAAAAGACCACGGTATCATTATCGCCCAATACCATAACTCCACGCCATGACCGTCTCGATACCGCTACCGTTTATTACCGGTATCACCGCGGTCATGACCGGGGTATCACCGTTTTTCTGGTCAATTACTTTGAGAATAGCGGTACATGTACATGTATTTGATGTGATGAACTTAATTGAACAAATCTGATTGTGAGACACCTAGGGAACATGCACACTGAACTATATAAACACATTCCGTCTTTAATATGGAGAAGAAATCAATTGTTGATACATGTAGATGGATGGATAGACATCTCAACAGGCAGACGGATGGAAGCCTGACAGATAGAAAACAAATTTAATCCAATATATACCCCCCCCCCCCATTTTTCTTTGAATATTAGTCGTATGATTTCATCTGGATAAGTGGTGATTAAAACAATAATATGAAATGGCCAAACCTGAATTTAGTATGTCTGACATTTGCAGAATTACATGTACCGGTAGGTCCTAAAAATGTGGATTTAATGACGATATTATGTAAGGCAGGCTAGCATCACCAAATTCATCCTCAATCTGATTAGGCCTCAATGGCCAATAAAACCAAGGAACAGATTGAAGTCCTACAGTTGAAGTTGGTGATACACCAGGGTTTCCGCCAAGGGGAAATTAATGAGTCCGTATCGGGCGAAAATTTTGTTATTTGACACTGAAAAGTAGCCATTTCCTTGCACCTGAGTGTCCCACAAAGTAATCCAAAGCTACGTATATTATGCAAGTCGATCATTTTCCGTGGGTGCATTAATTCTGTTGATGGTATCCCGATAATTAATCATGTAATTACGCACATAAGACTATCAAGCTACAAGTTACAGTGTTTAAAAATTTATAACTTTATACAATAAGATTCCGACAGGTATAATGAAACTAAACACTGAAAAACATTATGCATTGTCCAATAATACATATTGTAGCTGGGAGAATTGAATTAAGTATTTCCTAGAATTTCAAGTAGCTTCCGTGAAAATGAAACTGATATATTCCATGTATTCTGTCAATCGTAAAACTATTTGTGCACTGTGACATCATATACATGTATACTGCAGGGTTTGTCTGCAGGAGATATTTATAGCGGCGAAATATAATTGAGTTTTGGCGGGAAATGGGAACATGTGCGCCGTTGTTTGTGTTTGGGGACCCAGGCGGGACAACGAAACTATTATTGACCGTACTTTGACCATATTTGAGGGGGGGGGGGGTATGTTTTTTGTGTTTATCCTCCATGCATGTAATATGGGTCAAATGAATGGTGTTGTCACTATGAATTCCCGCTATAAAGACTGATTTGGGACAGGTTCCGTATTGTAATAGTACGATAGCACGAGATCTCGGAGGTAGATACCTCCTTTGGTATGAGAACCGCCTGTTGGCGTATGTTGATCCCTACTCTGCCTAACTCGTACGATAGCACGGGATCTCCGAGCATGAGTAGTTTCAACGACAGAAATCACATTCAAAATAATATCCGTACTCAGCAGTCCGACATTCTTTGATGCTACAGCGACATTTATTACGCTGTATATAACGTCGCTATTTCAATGCACACCAAACATTACGTTGTAGTTTTGTTTTGTAGTTTTGATTTCAAAGGGTTAAGCTGTACCGGTAACACACTGTGCGCAATTGACCCGCTTTTTCACCAGTATTCTGTTTAACCCCCCGAACTCCCGTTGCAGCCAGATTTTTTATGACATATTGCTGCTGACTTTTGGTACATGTATGAATCAAACAGATAATCTGCGAGGGGAATGGGTCCGTGGGACGGACCCGCAGCCGGCCTGGCGGAAACCCTGGATACACACCCATTGAGCACCTCAATTGTGCATTTTATCTTCTGCAAATTAGGGGGACATTGAAACTGAACAGGTGGAAAAAGTGACTAAATCAATGAAGTCCTACAGTTGAAGTTGGTGATACACACCCATTGAGCACCTCAATTATGCATTTTATCTTCTGCAAATTAGGGGGACATTGAAACTGAACAGGTGGAAATAGTGACTAAATCAAATTTGATACTTAGGATACTTCCCAGAAGACGAGGACTAAGCAGAATTAGGTCCCTGGCAGGTGTATTTGATGATGCTAGCATGCTGTATGGGGTAGCAACACTAAATTCACCATCTGGGGACCTCACTATGGAAATGTTGCACACTATTTCCAGACTTGAAGAAATCAAAGCCATTCACATTATCATTGAATGTCAGTCATCACCTAACCATGGGAGCACCAGTTTGTTGTTAAATTGCTACAGATATGTTTAGATTAGAATAATACATGTCATCTGGCCAGTTTATATAATTAATGACCTGTACCTTTACACATATATATGCCTCTGTGGTGAGAAGTGGTATTAAATTGAGAGGTGATATGGCTTGGAAGGGATGTTGGTTGATGGCAGGGTTGGGTCTGGGCCATGTGGGAGGGGGTGGGTGGGGGAGGGTGGAATGTTTACATAATTTCATTAAAGAGTAAAGTTTCATAACTCTGCAGATGTTATAATGGTGTCACTTTTTTCAAATTTTAAAACATGTTTAAAAAAAATATTTGTCCCAGAAGATGAGGCCTAAGCAGAATAAGGTAATTGAGGGTGTATTTGGTGATGCTAGCCTGCTGTATGGGGTAACAACACTAAATTCACCAAATGTCAGACACACTATGTCCAGGCTTGGAGAAATGAACAATGGACTATTCCTATTTATTCCTGTAGACTCTGGTAGAATAGTTGTTTAGCTAATGTCATGTCTTGTAATGACAGATGGTAAACTGGTCTGAAGCAAGCAGTCTTCAGCAAGAGTATCAAGTGACCACACTATGATAAATTGGCTTTTTCAATAATACAGGCATCAGTGTTCTCTTAAAAATTAATAGTGCATAGCAAAGAGGTGTGAATTATAAAGGGCCATAACTCTGTTAAAATATATCGGATCAAACCCATATTTTAACTTGATCTGTATATAAGTGTCAAAAATTCATATACCAAATTTGGTGTTGATCAGATGAGTAATCCTGTCTTGGATGAATTCTATATCAAAACAAGAGCGGAAGGGGTTAAATAAACAATACCAAAATCCATACAGATGAAGAACATGCTAAGAAAAATCTAGGTAAGAAATATGAGGCTGTGATGTGTCTTAAACAAAAATTAAAGGTCAAAATGCAAAAATTTAATTTTTTGTTTTTAAAGTTATGTCCCTAGCTCTGCCCCTATTTGAACCAGTGACCCCATTTGAACAAATCTGAACCCCAGTCACCCAAGGTCTCTCTGTACCAAATATAAGCTAAATCGGCCAAATATTTTTTTAGAAGTCATTGTAAGAATTACTATGAGTTATGGCCCTGTTTTCTCAACTACAGCTCCACCGGAGACTTCGTCTCAGGTGAGCTAAAAAGTGTTCTCTCAGAGTGCTTCGACAAGGTTTAAACTACAAAAATGCGGATCAAAAATGTACCAGAATAATGAGTTAACGAACCACATTGTACTGCCAATAAACATCGTGATTCACTGAAACTGCTGTGAATCGTTGCAGCCCTAATCTCAAGGGCGTTCCTCAACTCAAATATTTTCAGGCCTGGCGTTATTACACGCGCTTAGGCCTAAAAAATATATACGTTTGTTTCCGCTAACCCGACCGACCCTATTTTAAACCGCCGACTCTAAACTTTTTATTTTGAGATTTTATTTTTAAATATCTAAATCTCTATTATATTGGAAGAAAACCAACAATGATATTTTTGTTGTTGGTAAATAAAACAAATTAGGCATAATTCCATTGTAATTTGTAACTATTATTAATTAATTCGTTGGAATTACCGGTAGACGAGTGTGCAAGACCTACTTCCGGTATCGTTTCGTTATGAAATTGTCAATGCGTATGAAATAACTGCGGTATGTTTTTTCATTCAAAATTTATTTGAACTTTGACAACAATCTATGATCCGAGAATGGGTTAATCCATTAGTTATTGATGACTTCACCACTACAATATAAATACATTAACTATTTAACCACAGAATAACATTTATTTCTACGAACATTTCATATTGGTACGTTGAATAGTGTCAAATAATGATCAAGTTTCCTATTTTCGTGGTACATATACATCGTTTTTATCATACAGTCACAATGGGCTTGATTCAGTGCAGCTTTAAACATTCAGGTCTAACAAATATAGGGTTTCCACTTATCTAATTGAATTCAATTCAATTTTATTGAATTTAGAACAAATATTGTTTAAAAAGCAAACTTTTTTTTCAAACTTCAAAGTTATTATTTTTGTTTTTTTTAGAAATTAGAAGCTCGGTGACTCAAACCAATACACGTCCTCCCAAAGCCTCAGTAATTCATCTTAGAAGATTCCTCCTAGCTACTTAATTCAGCTTGGGCTATTTTTTTTGGACAAATGTTTACAGTCAGTTTCATATTTTTACCACAAAATTCCACCCCATACTATTATTTTGCCCCGTATGTTTTTTTAATTTTCCTAAAAATTCCACCACATACTATTATTCCGCACGTATGTTTATTGGGCACTCACGAGGATTGTTGTATGCGCCGCATGCACCGGAATACGTCTGCAAGCGATCCCCCCCCCCCCCCCCCCACAGTAATAATATACGGTATATATATAAGCCCACCCACCAGCCCAGTGTCTTATGCGCCTGCAGCTATGGGAATATGCGCCGCAACCGCCCACAATAATAATATATAATGTATCTTATGCGCCATAGAGTGTCTGCAATGGCCCACAATAATAATATATATAAGCGTCCGCGCTCACCATCTCATCCCACCACGCATAGTGTCTTATGCGGAATGCTAGTGACTTCGTCCCAAAATGGCGACCTCATTCCGATTTTATGGGATTTTACGAGATCACCGACAAGTGGGACGAGGTCACCTTTTCGGGACAAAAATTGGTGGGACGAGAATGCAGTGGGACGAAGTCACTGGTCACCCTTATGCATCTGCGGCCCCGGGAATATGCACTGCCACTGCCCACAATTATGTGGGGAGTTTGATGCAGAAGTGAAACCTGCGTTACGGACATGTTATAAAACAGATAAAATGAACGTTATTGTCCCATTTTAGCTTTGTTATATCTCCCTGAGATTCAATGATTGTGTTTTTGTTTTATCTTTATGGGCTAAGCAAATTAGCAATAATATGGCCTGTAATGTCTAAAATTTCCTTAAATATGACACAGTGAATTGCATCCTGAAAAAATAAAAAGATTTAAAAAAAAAAAGTTTTGCCTACCTAACTACCCAATATTTTGTCAGTCCGTTAGCGGAAACAAACGTATAATTTTGTTAGGCCTTACCGCTTGCACAATATTTATTCCAAGGTAATGTATCGGTTCATAGTATTCCGAGTATAGAACATGAGATTGCTTATAGTGTTGTGCGGTTAACCGAGAAAACAACTCGGTGAGCTAAAAATACCGACCGAAACCGACCGACGTGATTCTGCCCCAACCGACATTACGGTTTTTTTTGTATGTTTATTTTTCCATTGAATCGACTTGTTAGTTGATAGTGTTGTCAAATAATCGACCTCTCTGATCAATTATATATTGGGATGTGTCCATTTCGTCTCAGATATGTGTTGTTATAATATCGTAAGCGTCATTGAGTTGCCAAACGAAACTTAAATGAGGAAGCATGTCGTTGTAAAAATGAGAATGCGAACGAAAAGAAATGTTTTACCACGTGGGAAATGGTCCAGTAGGTCGTTGACTTTTGTCACCTTTATTGTCAACTGTCTTAGAATAAGTGTGCACTTTATTTGAATTGATGGCGTGTGCTTGACGAAACATTTCGTTCCGTGCTAATCGGTCAATAAAATTGAACTTTTATCTACACCGTTCAACGAAATATTACGAATTTGAGCCAGCCAATTGCCGTGTATACATGTACGTGCACTTATCAGCATCTTGTTGATCGCGGCAGTTATTTTTGCGCGTAACGGTATCTCTTACCCACAAACTGAGCGGGAACATCAAACGTGTAATTACGTAATCATTGTCGAGGAACTGGGCACATGTCGCACTTGCTACACCGTAACTGATTGATTACCACGGCCTTGTCTTTAAACGATATCGGTACCAATATATAAGTCGCACGGGACTTCATCTTGTATGCATGAAACGTCGCTGAAACAATGCGAAGGACTGTCAGCGGATACAGAACTTCTTCGACATAAACTTGTTCACAACTTTGTCAGATCTTCAGGCATCATAGTCTGACCAGACGTGGTAATATGGCTATGGCCATCCACGTCTGACCGCGGTGGCGCTTCAGCTTTGACGAGTAGCAAATTTTTTCAAATACACTTATTTTTAAGAATCAACTAACATAGTCATTAATCAGGGTTTCCGCCAGGCCGGCTGCCGGTCCGTCATACGGACCCATTCCCCTCGCAGATGATCTGTTTGATTCATGCATGTACCAAATGTCAGTAGCAATATGTCGTAAAAAAAAATTGGCTGCAACGGGAGTTAAACAGAATACTGGTGAAAAAGCGGGTCAAATAGCGACATTAGATACAGCGTAATACATGTCGCTGTAACATCAAAGAATGCCGGACTGTTGAGTATGGATGTTTTTGTGCACGGGATTCCATGGATGAAACTACTCAGACTCGAAGACCCCGTCCTATCGTACAATTACATAATTGGATCAAAGAACACCCAATTGCTGAGTCGGGACATTTTTATGCACGGGATTTTCGTGGATGAAACTACTCAATGTTGATCATTTATCTTATTGCTGTATTATCATTTGTTTTGAGTTCGATGTCAGTGAAGTTCCTGAAAAAAACATGTGATTCTCTACGTGTGTTGATTATTATGCGTATATTGCCATGCATACTCAACAAAATCCCAAAGTGATTTATTTCACAATAATACGGAACCTGTCCTGTCTTTATAGCGCGAATTCATAGTGACAACACCATTCATTTGAGCCATATTACACGCATGGAGGATAAACCCAAACACATACCCTCCCCCCCCCCAATATGGAGATAAAGTCAAAGTACAGTCAATAATAGTTTCGTTGTCCCGCCTGGGTCCCCAAGCACAATCAACGACGCACATGTTCACATTTCCAGCCGAAACTCAATTATATTTTACAAAACGTTGGCTAAAACTCTGTTCTATAGCTGCGGTCAATCGTCAGTTGTTGGCCTATACAGACTATTGAACAAGCTACGCGTTCCGAGTGAAAGACTTCGCTACCATTCGTATTTCGCCGCTATAAAAATATACTCCAGACAAACCCTGCAGTATGACGTCAAAGCGCACAAAGAGTTTTACAATTGACAGAATACATGTACATAATCCTGTCAGTTTAATTTCCACGGACGCTACCTGAAATTCTAAAAAATAATTTATTCAATTCTTCTTGCGTGGTATTATTGGTCAATGCGTAGATGCCTTTTAGTGTTTATATTCATTATATCTTATTGTAAGTTATAAATGTGTAAACACTGTAACTCGTAGCTCGTTATTTATAGAGTATTCAATCAGACGGCAGTCTTATACGTACGTAATTACATGATTAATTATTTGTATACCATCAACAGAATTAATGCACCCACAGAAATGATCGACTTGCATAATATATGTAGCTTTGGATTGCTTTGTGGGACACTCAGGTGCAAGGAAATGGCTACTTTTAAGTGTCAAATAACAAAATTTTCGTCTGACAGGATGAACCATGGTCGTCCCGTCGCGTTATGTGTTTCTCCAATACGGACTCATTTATTTCCCCCTGGCGGAAACCCTGCATTAATGTTAACAATATTGCAATATATATTAGCTCTGACACCTACCAGAACGTGTGTATAATTCCGTAATAATTTAATCCAAAAATCCAGTCGGAAAACATGTTGACAAAACGTGGTTAAATGGCCGAAGCAGGAGGAGCTAACATATCACATGACTACGTGCGTCTCGTGCATGGCAAACGTGATTCTGCAACTCGCATTACTGTACCAGGATGTTAACAGTACGCATGTGTAACAAATTGGAGTTGGTAATTTGTAAAAACTACACGCATGCGCAGATTGTAGTTCCCCTCAACTTGAATTGTATCAGGGAAACCTGAATTGTACACTCAATGTGAACGAATGTGATTACCTTGCCGTGCGCACGGGGAACTCACAGGGGGATTCATGAAATTACGGGTCACATGCAATGGTCGACGAACACACGACATGTCAGTGTTTACGTTCTGTTATCTGTCGGATTTTAAGGATAAATGACGCGTAGGTGAGTGGATGGTTTCACACTTGTATTTGTATTTAGTTGATAAATACATATGCGTTGGTCCTAATTGTTACTTTTATAGGAATTATAGCCGCCTATGTTGTTTGAAGCACGCCATGGATCTTTGATGGCGTAAGCCATGACACAAAGATCATATGGATCTACACTACTACAGGCATCAGTGTCTAAACAATGATATTATACATGTATATATGTCCAGATAGAAGACGTCACACATACAGAGTATACATGTAGCACCTAGTGAATACAGCACCAGTGACATTAATCAGCTACAGATGATTATGATGCCAACAACAATATAGCCCTGTTTGATTGAATTCCAAAGTAGCCTTCTTTCAGTGTAACTTATTGATTTGAACCTGAAAGTGAAACATTTTTCTTTTTCTGTTTATAGGTATATGAGAAAATGAATTCTCCAGGAAAAACACCAGTATAAAAACTAATCCTTTGCTAATTTTCTTTTTCTGTTTCAGTGTTTGAAGTTTAATTCTTAATTGCTTGACCACCCAGTGCGCCTAAAACCAGAATTGGTTACTGCACTGAACCCACTAGGCACTACAGTCTTGAGTACAGATACAGAATTTCTTATTATTTTTCTTGCGAAATGTTGGGTTTTTACACCAGTGTAATGAAATCTAGTTTATTGTTTTATCAGCTCAAAAGTACCTAGTTTCATCGTCGACGGCGCTGGTACCTGCCACTTCCATTTCGACCATAGTGAATTTGACAAAAGTCCGTGCAGCACGATGAAAATTTATTGTGGAGCAAAAATAATTCGCGCCTTATTCTCAGCGATTCGTGTGATCTACGTCATCAATTATGGAGTTCCAAAGGGGAAGTTAAAAACTTCGCTATTAAATTATTTGATAATAATTAGACACAAATTTCTCTTCTTTTAAATATTAATTGAGAAAGGATAGTATGCCAATATTAACACAAATGTATAGGTTCTTGCTAATATGTGTAATCACTTTAATCAGAGAGTTATGTCGCCGTGATATACTAAATTTTTCCCCAGATGTATTCAACAGATTAAATTTGCGGAATAAGTTTATTTTTATGCTGAAACGATTTCACCTTGTGATGGGGTGGTGACCTACCTTAATTTAGCATTTATTTGGTCAAAGCATTGGTGCGGCCGTATTTTTCGATGACCAGGCGTGTCGAAAATGGAAACCAACTTCCCCGCTGACATCTATCAATATATCGGCTGGGCGGGTGGGGTGGGCAAAGGGGATTGGGGGTTCAATTTAAAGAATTTTAAATAATGTTCTAAATAGTCTAACTAGATTAAAAAATAGTCTAACTAGATTAATAAATAGTCTTCCCCGCTGACATCTATCAATATATCGACTGGGCGGGTGGGGTGGGCAAAGGGGATTGGGGGTTCAATTTAAAGAATTTTGAATAATGTTCTAAATAGTCTAACTAGATTTAAAAATAGTCTAACTAGATTATCATAAGAGCAATCTTTATGGGGAAATTGTTTGTACAGGAGTCTGCACAATAGCATTTTATGATTTATTTATTACGGATCAGACGCACATTTTGCCAAAGTTTCTGGTATTTCAAAATGGATTTTCTCAAAATATGTCAGCTGAATCTGTCAGGAATTTCTTTGTGAAATTAGAAATATTTAAGATCCATCGGACCATTGGATATTATAACCACATTTAATTTACTTTTATGACATGAAAAATATTAAAAATTTCACTGTTTTCAAGTACCAAGAACTTCTGTATAATATTTTTTTCTTCAAAAGTGCAGTTCATATATCAGAAGACATGAGAGGAGACTTAGTTATTCTTGATTTGTGGAATTTAATGATTATTTTCATTTCGAAAGGAAACTACCCATAAATAGTGTTCTTTATTTGAGAATGCTCATGTCATGACTTTTGATCAATGAAAAATTGGGCTGAGATTAGTTCTGGGTCATGGATTTATGTGCATAACCAAGTTAAAGCTGACCAATATATATATATGCATCGCTTAACACTATGGCCTCATTCTAGTTGATTGCTCCCTGCTTGGGCTGACCAATACTGCATATCAACATATGTTGTCATTGGGCTGGAATATTTGGGACTGGTTTATTCTTCAGTATAATATATGGGGGTATGGTGCTATACATGTATTACACCATTAAATTTTGTTAATGTATCTCAACATTATGATACAAATTAAACCTCCTCCCATAGAGCCAATGCAATAAGTTATTTGGTGATCAGAGTACGTGTTGTGTGAAATTACTAATTATTCTAGCTGTTCTTAGTACATAAAGGGAAAAAACAGAAAATAATATTTTCAACCTCTCAAATATATTAAAATCCATTGTTTTTTCTACATACAATGAAGATGGTGATACCGGTATGTGAAATTCAAGATATTCGCCAGATATATATCCATAGAAATTCTTTGTTGGAAATCTCTTGCCATGTTTGGCTGGATTTATGCAGTGGTGTAGTTAGACATGGACGCTGGAACACGGGGCTATGGGATAAATTTGTATTAAGTTGCACCCTTAAAGGGGTACTGTACGCCAAATGTTGTTGTTGGTTTCTATAGTCTCCGAGTCGGAGAATAAGGTAACAATTTTTTCATTATTTGAAAGTCTGTTGAGTACGAAGTAGTTTTACGGATGACAAATTTACCGGAATGCAAAAATACAAATTGTCGTTGTCGAGTAATTTTTGTACAGTTTTCAACCAAATGAATCAAATAAAAGTTATATTATAGGCATACTAGTCCCATATACTCATTTAAGTTATTGTATCGTCGCTAGTCAGTGAGTGGCTTGAGTGTTCTCCCCGTATATCATCATAATATTTTAAGCGATCGCGTGTGCGATCGGTTTAACAATCCAGTATCCCTCAATTATTTTGTTTGATTACGGAAATTCGTAATTTAATTGACGCCATTTTATGGCTCCAGTCATAAATTCAATTTATATCAAATTATTAACTTTTAAATTATTAAATTTTAAGATAGCCTATTAACCTGAGCGTTTACAGAATACATCTTCGACTCAAATTACTTATGTTTCTATATATTATCGATATTAGATCGTTCTTGTCACCGGAAATTTAATGAAAATGGCGTACAGTACCCCTTTAATTACCACCCGTATGGCCAGGAGAGACAACGAGGGCAAAATTTAACTTGTATTTTGACAGATTGCACATGGAGAAATATATACACTTTGTTGTTATATTCATTATTGATAGTTATACAAAATTTCGCGCGTTTATAGGCCCACTTAATTTTTGAATGACCAGATTACATTATACACAACATATCCCATATTATATACCATTTGGAAGAGGAACCAAAAATATATATATTCCACCAGAATACGGAACAGCTGTGGCCTTGGGGTGTCCATGCACCAAGTGATAGAGATTGTCAGATTCATTCCAAGACTTTCCCCTTTGTAAACCCAGAATGCATCAGAATTCAAACTAAAAGATATAGTTATTCCCCTTCAATTGAGAATAATATACTTTATAGTACAGTCTGGATGAAAATTAATCACAGAACACACCTCAGTACCGGTACCTCAGCAAATACAATATGTTCCCAGTTTATTTGACCGGATCAGTTGATAATACAATGTTTTGGAGCTTCCTCTTTCAAGTATATAATGTGATCTGGTGATTCGAGAATTAAGTGGGCCTTTAAACCATTGTTATATAAACTAAACTGTTACAGTGATAAATTTGTTAACGAACATCGATAATTGTCGCCGTAGTTCACTGTAATAGTATATAATGTTTACACAACAATATATATATTTTTTTTTTGACATGTGAAATCTCATTATTGGAGAGTACATAAGTCGATATATTTGGTCATGTATATACGGCAGCGTAGAACCGCCACCTCCTCTTCTTTTACTAACTTGTTTAGTATATTGTGTTAAACAGACAAGTTATGGAGCTTGAGTACTTGGACAATATATGTCAAACATGGTAGCTATGAAACTCAAAAGTCCGTCGGTGGGGTACAATTTATATCGATGTATATGTTAACAGTGCGACAAACCAAACGTCTAATCCACGAACCATGCATGCATCAGGCTCCATATAGGGGCCTACAGGTGTGGCTGTTTCATATAACATATTGCCATCCAGCACACACGAGCCGACAATTAATTAGACCAAAATAAATATAGAAACTGAGACTTTGGTGTCCTGTTTGACCCGCAAGGGTGGGTGACCATCCTTCGAGTTAGTTTCGGGGTGTATCGAGAAAAATAACTTTGCGTGGGGCCAACATTGTCTCCTTTGACCGAAATCGCCCAAAGGAAAGGCGATGAGAAATGACATGGTTGCCTCATTGTCCTGCACAATCCAGAGCCAATCTTGGGTGGATGGTGGCTCAGCCTCTTCCCTTGGGCGATGTCGGTAAAATGAGTATGTGTTGCCCCCCCCCCCCCACCCCACTCAAATGTATTTTTCTCGATATGCCCGAAAGCCTAAATCGCCCAAATGGAAGGGGATGAGAAATGACATGGTTGCCTCATTGTCCTGCACATGCAGTCCAGAGCCAATCTTGGGTGGTTGGTGGCTTTCGGGGTTTTGCGACGGTATCCTGGGTACATTTAGACCGGAAACGCCCATTGTGCCTATAAAATGGCACATTGGCCCTGTCTTATCTTGGATTGCGGTCGAGATGCCGATATGGCTCGAGATATATTGTCAGCCACCCCATACAACACATTATATACGTATAACTTACGTAACTCGACCCTGTCATTGGACTGTATGGTGGCTCAGTCTTCCATTGGGCGATGTGTCGGCCAAAGGAGACTGTGTTGCCGCTCCACGTATATCTATTTTTCTCGATATACCCGAAAGCCTAACCAGTCACACAAAGATGATCAAAGATGGTCACCCACCCTTGCGGTTCAAGTAGGGCATCAAAGATTTTGGTCTAGTAAATTTTCGGTTCGTAAGTGGGACCTGGCAATATGTTGCAATATGCATATCGAAGCACCCATCCCCGTACATTTACCGTATATGGAATCTGATGGTTCATGGGTTAGACGTTCCGCTTAATTATGGCGCTGTTAATATTACACAACTTTAATTGTACACCACACCGACTGACTAATATGGTCACATCATAATTATACTTAGCAAATAGCAACAGCTAGGTATACGCATTGTCCAAACTAAGTGATATAATTCCAATATATATCTTAATGTTTCCTAATTAATCTTTGATCAATATGTTGATTGGAAAATAATTGCATCACAGATTTATTGCGACCTCGAAACACCCAGTACCCCCTCCCTTTTTCTGCACCTTTCGGGATTTTTTCCGGTTATGAATATTGATCCTACCGGAATTGCACATATTCTGATGACGTTTCTATCCTTTTCGGTGAAGCCATTTGTAACCTCGTGGGTTTTTGTGTTTACCCCACATAGGTATGTTATATTTCTGATAAAAATACACGCATAGGGATGTTGAAATTTAGTATTTGAGATACCCACCAAAACATAGAGAATTTTTTATAAGGAGACCACGACCAAATTCACACTATATTGGCACGTGACTGAATAAAAGAATGAGAAGTCGCTACCCTTTTCCACCAGGATTTGTTCGAACTGGAATGCTCGATCTGCCTGCACAAGTTTTGTCGATACAAATTGTGTCACAGAAAAAGACGCCCATCTTTACTTTTTCGATTTTTGACTATCAAACTTCGTATAAATCTGGCATCCGATCCCAAGATGAATGGAGAATAAGCAGGTCTGGCAAATGTGAGAATACAGCTACAATAGCTGTATTCAGCTAACCTAGCTGTATTCATCTACCGGTATATATTATACTCTCAAAGCGGCTGTTTTTCGATAATAAACTAGAAGCGCTAATTTGCGCATCAAAATTAGGCTACCCTATTCTCCGGTCACCCTCAACCAAATCAAAATCGTCGCTTGTGTTCTGACAAAGTGTTGCCTTTTGTCGGCACGACGATGGTGATTATGTGTGAAAACTTACTATGGGCATGGCAGTCGATGTCGGTCATAACGGTTAATAACTCTCTTAAAAGTATGCAATGCGGAATACCTTGAAAAATACAATATTTATCACCGAAGATGGAACATCTTAATCATTCCCGGAAGTATCAATATGTCGATGCTGGTAAAACTCAGTTTGGTTGGTGCGTTAAAACAGGTAAAAAGGGGAACATCTCTAGCCAGAGTTTAACCGAGCGAGTTCCACTCACTGCTTGAGCTGATTCTCTCCAAAAATACGGAAACGCATACATGTATGTCGAATCGCGAAAATACAAATACCAATGTTATGTTTAGTAAGTTTTCACACATTATATATTTTCCCGCCAAAACAGATTGAATAGTTCTGACTCGCTAACGACCAGGACTTCATGTTTGAAATACTTCAGAAATTATATAAGTCGCATTTTCATTTCAGTTGTCCCTATGTTGTGCCATACATTTGCAATATGCCGCACAATATCTGTATATATACCGTTATGAATAGTTACCAGTATCGCTCACAAACCGCTAGTGGTATGTAATTCTAAATGCTCGATATAGGTACACCATTCTAACGCCCCCTACCGGTTTAGTATCGGGAAGAAGTAAACGAGTGTTTGGGATGAATTTGATCTTTATTTTATAAGTTAGTTAATGAATGCATTTGCAGAAAATAGTCCCCAGAATATTTACTGACATCGACCACCGTAGTAAGTTTTCACACAAAATCAGAATTGCCGTGTCGACAAAAGGCAACACTTTGTCAGAACACAAGCGACGATTTTGATTTGGTTGAGGGTGACCGGAGAATATGGTAGCCTAATTTTGATGCGCAAATTAGCGCTTCTAGTTTATTATCGAAAAACAGCCGCTTTGAGAGTATAATTTATAGCTGAATACAGCTAGGTTAGCTGAATACAGCTATTGTAGCTGTATTCTCACATTTGCCAGACCTGATAAGTGGAGGTCAAATATATTGAAATACATGTAGCTATATAATAAAGCTAGGGTCGTGATCATCAACTTATTGTAATTTGTGATATTTATAGCCTATAATCATAAACCAAATCCATTATTATTACAATAGCGGTCCTACTCTTGTGTGCCAAATAATAGTACAGGGCGGAATAATAGTACAGGGTGGAAAATGGGGACAAAATTAATAATACATATATCTACATCTACTTGATACTCCATCGCCCTCAATGTGCTGAGTATTATGTGGAGGTCCAGGTGCTACCACGGCCGAGTAACTTTATAACCCTGTGGTGACTCCAGTAGCGTTCTTTAACGTGCACACACCGAGGTGTGTACACGGGTCAGCCATTAATGTCCGCGCCCGATCGGACAGCGTACTGCACCCACGACAACATACCTGGACAAGTGTTGTAATGGGGTGAAGTCGGCATTTTGCATTCGGATCTTTATTCAGTGATCTCGAATGAGACTTTTCAGCCTGACAAACTTGGTATCTGACCGAGTTCTGATTTTTATCAGAATACCCTGACCAGGTTGCGATCCCCGGTCCGATAGCACGAGAGACCAGTACGCTACCTCTCGGCTACCGACTTCCCTTGTGTAATAGTACACTAGTACAGCCTACAGGGCGGAATAATAGTATAGGGCGGAAAATGGGGACAAAATTAATAATAGTACAGGGTGGAAATAATAGTACAGGGTGATAACGCCGGGGTTCCCCCCCCCCCCAGAGTATTGTCACACTCGTACTGAGATTTCTAGCGCACTATTAGATCATGCCATGAACCTCTACTAATGCTAACGCTGTAGAGGTCATACTCCATCAGTTCAAAACCCGGGAACTTTTTTTAATTTTGACAGGGAACCGTATAAAGTTGAAAAAATAACGCGGGGAATGTACTTCTTTTCTGTTGCTTAATGATTTATTCATCGGTACGTGAAGTTCCCAGCTCGAGATTACATTATTTACGTGACTTTTGAGACCTGATTCCACAATAAATATTAATTTTATTCCCTGTCGTCAAATTAAGGCCGTAAGCGGCCACACGCGGAAGCAATTCTTATTGGTCGATGACCGAAACAATAACTAAAGTATAATTTCCGGCCACCGAACCGGTTGGAAAGCTGGTCAAGCTCCCCTGCATAACACTCCCGATAACAGAGACTGCCGTCGCATTGGATTGTGTGAGTGTGTGTTACACAGGGGGAGCTTGACACAGAATTGCTTCCGTGTGCGGCCTGAATTTGGTGACGGGGAATAAAATAAATATTTATCGCGGAATCGGGTCTCAAAAGTCACGTAAATAATGTAATCTCGAGCTGGGAACTTCAAGTACCGATGAATAAATTATTAAGCAACAGGTATGAACAAAGAAGTACATTCCCCGCGTTATTTTTTCGACTTTATACAGTTCCCTGTCAAAACTTCAAAAAAGTTCCCGGGTTTTGAACTGATGGAGTATGACCTCTACAGGCGTTAGCATTAGTAGAAGTTCATGGCATGATCTAGTGCACTATTATTTCTATCATTTCATTCAAATAAATTTTTCGTATTACTAATATGAATTTGGATATTTCATGTCATAGTCGTTTCAATGTCCAAGTATGATCCTACAGTGAATGAATTGAACTATCATACACTAATTTCAGCGTCAATCTGACATTATAATTTACACCTTGTCCTATGTCCAGTGTCTGGAATTTCTGCCAAAAATAAATATATCCAAATAACACCCCAACCAAGAAATAGTATGAATACTACTATGTAGTACTAGTACATTACTAGTTATATTGAACCATATTTTTGGATCTATTTACATGTACTAGTATCTGTTTGTTCCAGCAACTGTTTACTGGTCAGGCCATTAAAATATATATCTATGTTATCAGGCACCCCATCTCATCATTTCAAAACCTGTTTTGTTCAATGGGAAAGTACAGTCAATTGTCAGCTGAAATAGTCAATTTCAAGTCATTTTATTGCACAACTGATACCTAGTTTAGCCGTGTGTAATATCACCATTGCAGAGTTGTGAGTTTTGGGGGAAGTTTGGGACTCCATGCATACTGCCCAGTTTGTTATATCTGCTCGCGACTGTACTTATACAGCGCGCGCGACAGTCTGCAGACCACGTGGGAATTAAAGACACCGGGAAGAGAGGTTTTTAAAATTGTAAAATCATCAAAGCGGTAATTGGGTCATGGAGGCAACTTTTAACATGCTGTGTCTTTTTATTGGAATTAGAAAAAGTCATGCATTACTAATTTGAATTCTGTGCCATTCAAACACGGATTTCATTTTGTATTTCTAATGTTAAACACAAATTATTAACTGCACCCGCACGGAGCCCCGAACCAGTGACGCCATGCTTTATATCATCACTAAAAGCAGAACGTTCCATTGCGTCATAGGGATAACTGGTTAGCGACTGTTGCGAACCACGTGGTTCCCATTATAATACATTCAACAATCATTACCGAGTCACGAGAGATATGTGGGCTAAACAAAAGTAGACTCGTCAGCTGTTTTGTCGGAACATGATGCAAGCGTTTTTCCACGTGTCCAAATATTTACAACTGGCCGACTGTCCCGCGAATATACACATTTGATGAAAAAAAAAAGGATAAACTGATTAGTTTGCCGACTTCTTCGTGGACAGATCCATTGATTTTTAATAATCGTACAGGTGCGAATAAGGATCGTACAGGGCGGATTTTTTATTGAAAATTAATAATCGAATAATCGTACTTGTACGATTATTTGGCACACGAGAGTACTAAACAACGAACACAAACGAACATAAACGAACACAAGTCCAAAAAGCGGAATAGAAGGGGGAAATTGGGTTTGTGTGTGCGTGGATGTCCATTCTATGTGTATGTGGTATTATTTCCAACTTTGATGACTTATTTTTAAAGTTATTAGCATTGTTTTAATACAAATCTACTAAACAACGAACATAACATTGGCCACATAGCACTGTAAGCCGATAATCAAGGTGTTAATTAATTACCGCTTACTCTTTCTCCTTATTAATTACACATCTATGAGTTGTTTTGACTTTATTTCACTCACTATATTATTTAATATTTTAAAGAAATCTAATTCAAATGAAGTGCCTATTCTCCATGCTTGGACCTCTATATCGACACTGGGATCTTACAAATTTTCAGTACTTGAAAGCAGAATTAAACAATTCAGAAATGTTGGCAAATAAACTTGTGAAAGCCTTGATAAACACAAATAATATATTAGAAAACAATTGGTAAGCAAAATAATTAACTGATTTGACAGACAATTTAAATGAAATAGTGACTGACCAACCGTCGCGTCAGAACTAAACTGTTCTATCTCCATTTTGGCGGGAAAATGAGATATTTGTATCTTTAGACTCGGTGCGGGATTTCCTCTCCGAAAATCACCAGATATCGTGTCTAACGTATACCAAATTTGAATGAGAGGCTGAGTTAATATGTTCCATTTTAAAACTCACTTTTTTGACAGTGCTATATATTGTTATATCTCCACTGTGGACCAATGAATCTATTTGGAAGTTGGAAATAATGCTTTCTCAGTCCTAGGTGTGAACATATTATTTCTAGGATAATTATTTGGTTAAAATAACACAGAAAATGGCGTGATTTGGGATTTGTGCACGTTTATATGAGTAAAAACCATAACTAGTATAGCACGGCAAAAACAGGCAATTTTACACAAATTTGTCTATCTCAAAAGTGTCTTTTCGTGATCCCACCCAAGATGTCATATGTTTTGTCTCGAAACTCGTCATATAATAGTAGTTTTGAATGTGACAGTCGATGAGCCCTCCACGTTGATAGGGATTTTACCTTATCAGATACTGCATCTTCTTTGAAAGTCAGTCACGACATTTAGACAAACATGAGAGCAGAACAACGAGACAAACTGGTGCGAAGACTTCTTAAATTTGTAAGTGACTGATTGACAATTAGCAAGCTCTACTGAAAGTGTTATATCCTTTATATATCTGATCCATCTGTACCAATTCCCCTATACATATCTTCTTAGCTGATAAGAAATGCTCTTTTGGCCACTGTTTTTTTTTATTAGTTGGTAAGCCGAATTTTTTCTGGATAAGTTGGGTCGGTCTGTCGGAAAAAAAAAAATGGAAAACACTCAAATTTTCAAATAAAAGGAAAATTGTCTGAAAATAACTTTGTATCATATCTAATATCTTACATCTATTATTGGCATCTCAATATACAGCAAGATACTTGATCTGACTAGAAAAACAAGGTTGATATATGTTTGTAATCACTTTTAATACTCTTTAAACATAACATAGCGAAAACAAAAACACAAAACTAGATGTTGATTTTATTTGACATTATACAGTATGTACATTTTACATACTATATGAATTTAATATAATATAGTGCCATAGAGGTGTAATATATATGTGAATTTATATTACATCTATGTGGCACTGTATTAATATTTATTATATCAAATGTGTATAATATGTAAAATATACTTTGCAAAAATGTCAATAAAATCGTCAACTCAACAAGCGTGAGCATGATACAAACTTTTTGGAACTTACCATTTAAGGACAAACTATTCAAACAGTTATGTGTTTAAAGTATAGAAGAGAGGTGATATGATTGAAGTCAACAAGATCATATGGGACTTTATATGTATAAACAATTTTTCAAAGACCAAACTAAATTCTTCAATTGAGCTACATACATTGGAACTAGAAGACATGCATTTAAATTTAAACAAGCAATTCACTCAAATGAGAATGTAAGACAGCATTTATTCTCACTGGCACTTCTTCAACAATAGCCCTGCTCCTAGCGAAAATGTACTCGTATCCAAATGAACTGAGTGCCGACACCGGAACGTTGGGTTCCTCGATTTCGGTGACCGCCTCAGTAAATTGTTCGGCAAGACCACCAAAGTAGTCACGACGAATCAATGCATCGTCCTCGACAAACGAGAACAGCTCTCGAGCTGTTATTTCGGGATAAACACATTTCAGCTGTTTTCTTATGGTCTTGTTTTCCGAAATGACAACTGCACACAGATATACTTTCGCCATTTCGAAAAAACAAAAGTAGCCTAGCGTTATTAGATTACCTAATAGCGGAAGTGATGCAGAAAACACGGATGCGAAACGTCACCAAAATTAATCCGTTCCTTCAAACGGTACACAAAGCGATCTTTTTTTAATAAAATAAAATTTTGAGTGCGGAAAAAACGGGTCGGCGGCAATAAAAAAAGTTTGGAACACAATTGTATATTTTTCTAAAAACCAAAAAAAACGACTCGGCGGATCCGCGAACCAACTAATAAAAAAACAATGACCTTATTAACCCCTTCAAAAGTGCCGTGGCTATGCAACGAATGACCAACCATCTCTCAGATATTCGATCAGATAATGATTTTTGTGTTGCAAAGTATAATTCAATTTACCTGACCATGATGTTAGATTCCATTTTAACAGTCAGCCAATCGAACAAACACATGGTAATTCTAATCGAGGATGATGAAACTAAATCGAAACGCTTGGAACGGGAAATCAATAGTTCAATGGCAGAAATGTTGAAATCGTAAATCAGAGTTTGCGTGAAATGCTTGTTCAATCAAAGTGCGTCATGTTGAAAAATAATTAGCAGTACCGGTACTTCTCATAATCGTTCCAATGCCAAACACAGGTCCAAAAAAGTGGGATAGAAGGGTGAAATTGGGTTTGTGGATGCGTGGGGGTCATTCTGTGTTTATGTGTATCTCATAATGCCAATCTTAAACTCATTAGCGAATTTTAAAGATACATTTACGACTTACGTAACAAATCGTGTCAGCGACCTAAGCCCGTGCCTATATATACTTAATTTAAAAAAATATATATAACTTTAAATTTGCCTGACTTCTACGAAGTCTTCTGGTCCCAAAGCCCAGATAAAGACTGAGATGGAGGGGAGTTAAACAAAGTCAAAACAACTCAGTAATCATTGTGTAATTAACAAAGAGACAGAGTATAAGCCGCGAGAGTAAACGGTAGTCAATTAACACCTTGATTAACGCCTTATAGTGCTATATACAGCCAATGTTATGTTCGTTGTTTAGTAGCTTTGTATTCAAATAATGCTAATAACTAAAAAAATAAGTCATCAAAGTTGGCAATAACACCGCATACGCATATAATGTACCCCCCACAAATTGACAAATCCAATTTCACTCTTCTATTCCGCTTTTTAGACCTGTTTTTGTTTATGTTTGTTTGTGTTCGTTGTTTAGTAGGACCCTACAATAGCTCAGTTAGTTTGTGGGCCGACCTCTGAGCAAATCTTTGATGTGGTAGAGGGTTCAAATCTGACATGGTATCTGTCGGACTTGGTGTCACTAATCAACCACTGTAGTCCTACAAATTAGACTATTTGGACATTTACGAGTCTCTTAATCCTTCAGTCGAATATTGGATGTGAAAATTTTAATTGCTACGAACCCGACAATCGGATTGGGTAGGACATGCCCCTTTAAATTACTTTGTTAGCGTCCAATGACGCAGATAAAACTATAAATAAAAAACAGATACCTTTTGTTGGAAGTTTAAATATCATGACTCAACTAACTAGCATAAATTTGTGTTACTATTAATCCGAAATGTTGTATTTGAAAGACAACGGCGAAAATATTCAAACTGTCTGCCACTAACAAACCGAATGTAAGTAATAGATCAGAAATAGGAGGACAGTTTATCTTCACCTTGGCATCTCATCTAGTTCTATGTTTATCCTATGTGTTTATCTACCAGTTGACGACGATGTAAAGCAAAGTTCTTCGATGATTACCTTGGGAAACTATGGGTAATCATTCAGGAAGCTGATACAAACAATGCGATCATGCAGAATGAGGTCCCCAACAGGGACCAGCCGAGAGAGCGACGTGGGCGAAGAAGTCTCCCTATTCTTGCTCACTCAAAATCAGGTCTTGGCTAGTCCCTGGTGTCCAAAGGGTGAATTTAGCGATGATATCGTGGACAGTGGGCTAGCATCACCAAGTTCACCCTCTGGGCACCTCATTCTGTCATACTGAACAGTCTTACAGCGAAGTCAGTCAAATATTTTCGGTACGGTACCATATATACTTTAATTTATCTCTTTGTCTTCTAATGTATGGTTACGTTTTAACACATATTCACCGTATAAAACAACTGTTCATTTGAACGTTGATTTACCAGTTTCTCTCTTTGCTGGAAAAAGTGGAAATAATTGGAACCACCATTGGAAGGGCAGGATTTTTTCCCCAATGCCAATTATAAACAGACAAACGAAAATACAGGCCAAGTGTCGTTTCAGTTAGTGTAAACATATTCATTCCAATCATAATCAGATATATACATTTGACAAAAGTTTTGACAATAGAATAGTATAGATGATCGATTGATTGGAATGGGGATTAAACAACAAGCGCAAGGGCTTTTGTTAAATTTGCTCCCCTATTGTTTCGCGCCCACTTTTCATTAAGTGTAGAGGGGGTTGGGACGGGAAGGAATAGAAATATTATATTAATAGTAATGATGATGTCATGAGAAAGAGAGTGAGAGAAAAGAAAGAGGGAGGGAGAGAGAGAGAGAGAAAGTGAGAATGTGGGTAAAGTGAGGATGTAATTCAGTTGGAGCTGATTGGTTTAATACAATGCTGTACATATAATATTGTTATGCCCCCGACTTGAAGTTGGCAGGTATATAGTCGACGTCTCCGTCCGTACGTACCCCGCTGGACAAAACAAGTGTCCATTGGCACCGCAGTGTATTTGCCGTTCGGTCGCGGTGTCAGAGTTTGTAACTGCAGTTGAGCACCGCGGCCGAACGGCAAGTACACTGCAGCCGAGCGGCAAGTACACCATGGCCGAAAGGCAACTACAATGCGGCCGAATGGCATGTACATCGTGGTTAGATTTCGGGTTTGTATCATCTTTTTTGCAGTTTAATGAACGTACACCGCGGCAACTACACCATGGCCGAATGGCAAGTACACCGCAGCCCAACTGTTGTTAGCCGGTGGAGCCGCAGTGTAGTTGCATTTCGGCCGCGGTGGCAACGCTAACCGCACCGCGGTTAAGTGGACACTTGTTTTGTCCAGCAGGGTACGTCTTACCGTCCGTACGTCCGTCCGTACAAACATTTTGCGTTATTGTTCAGCAACCGCTGGGCAGATTTAGCTGATATTTGGTATGGTGATAGAGCAGCATGGGGGAACAGCTACATGCATAGTTTCGTCCACCCATTTTCACCAGAGTTATGGTCCTTTTTTGACTTAGAAAATTTAATTTTACTCTTGTTTTTGGGGTTTCCAGATGATAGTGTGAGCTTTGGTGGTACAATTGCTAATCCCATATTTATTTGGATCAGTTATATGAAAATACATGTCAAGTGCGAATTTGGGTATGATATGATGCTTTTTGCCAGAGTTATGGCCCTTTTTTCAACTTAGAAAATTTCAATTTTGTCCATCCATACAAACATTTTGCATTATTGTTCAGCAACCGCTGTGCAGATTTAGCTGATATTTGGGATGGTGATAGAGCAGCATGGGGGAACAGCTACATGCATAGCGTGGGTTTCGTCCACCCATTTTCACTAGAGTTATGGCCCTTTTTTGACTTAAAAAAATCATTTTTTTTCTAGTTATTTTGGTTTCCAAATGATAGCGTGAGCTTTGGTGGTACGATTGCAAATCCCGTATTTTTGTGGATCAGTTATATGAAAATACATGTCAAGTGCCAATTTGGGTATGATCTGATGATTTTTGCCAGAGTTATGGCCCTTTTTTCAACTTAGAAAATTTGAATTTTTGCTTGTTTTTGGGTTTCCGGATCGCTTGTTTTTGGGTTTCCGGAATTTCTAGTACGAACTTCTTTTGGAACGGTCATATAGACCTCCTCGGATAGCCGCAGTTTCGTCCATGCTTAATCCGAATTGCTATGGTCGGGGGCTAATGCCACGCGACAGCGTACCTCTTGTTTGTTTATGTTATTGCTATGCTCGTCGCCGTGAGATGTCAGACGATCTGGTGGGGGTAAGTTTCGCGCTCAGCAGTGTTTCAATGCTTTTCACGAAGTACTTACTAGTATGTACAAATCATACTAGTAGCATTATGAAAATCGCTTTGTTTTCGAAAATATGTTTGAACCGATTGAAATATTTTAATATTTTCACGATGACTGAGTTCCTGTGATCCGCACAAAAGAGTATTTTTTTTATAAAATAACAATTGGTATGGCGAATATAAGTTCAGTCCTATGACCATTGTATTCAGGACATTCCAAAAAGTAATGATGTGCTGTTTCTATTTTGCCACAATGACTGAGAGGGGACGTTTCAATGTGATTACTCAATAGGTCATAGTTCAAACTACTGCACTTCATTCTCGCTTAAGCGAGAATGGAGTATTTGTGATCTGCAACACTTACTGTGGTAATAGTAGATTGGGACGCGTCATGTGCTTGCGTTCAGTTATTTTTTGAAATCATCAATTGTAGTACAATTGCGTATGGTGTCAGGCAGAGAATTCCACTCACTTATAGCAGATGGCAAAAATGAATTCATGTGATAGGTTGTATGTGATATCGGGTGGCAACCTTATGTGCTCAAAACGAAAGTTATAACCGGCATCGTAAGAATTAACTGGGCGTACAAGATTTCTCAGTATAGATGGTGCTGTTCCTTTGATCATTTTGAAAAATTGGCAGAGTTTGTGTTTTCAGTTAATCTGTTCATCACTAGAAATGTGTTGCTTTTATGCCAAAACATCGAATATACTAGTTTGTTCCTGCTTTTGGTCATAGTTTTCGACTTGTAACATTTCATGGGGCAGGTGGTCATGGAATTCATTGAATACAATCAATTTACTTACCTGAAAATCCACAGCAATACGAATATAATCCACATAAGTGACTAACAATAATAACTATTGTGCCATGCATATCATACTCTCATCGAATCTTGCCATACAGGAAAGCTTCAAAGACCAAGTGTCCAGTTAACCATAAAGCATAGACTATTACACTTTTTAAAAGTAATCAATTTGCATTGCAAAAATAATAAAATAATTTTCATATCACTTCAAATATTGTTTTCTTCAGAACAAAGCATGTTTACTTTGGTAGTTAGGTTTGCAGAGAATCCCATTGGGTATTGATTACGTCACCTGACAAAAACTTAGTAGATATCCATCGCGGGCTGTGGTGTGTGTGTGTGCGCGCACTGCATGGTAGCCGCATAACCTCACAAGAGCTATACTTTGTCCAAACCTGCGTGTCATGTTTTGCATCTACAAACACTAAATGGCTGGCTATACATGTAGTTGAATGTCATGGATTCGCCAGTCAAGTTTTCAGATAGAAAGATTTATCACTCGGTTTCCGACAACCAGTCGTGAGTCGGGAAAGATTGGACCAACAATTGATTAGATACATGTAGCAAACGCTGGGATTACGACACAAGCGTGACCAAGTTATACACACACACACACACACACAGATACACAGACGACGGGTTTTATATATACATGTATAGATATCCTACTTTAAGTTACTTTATTAAACATATGTACATACCGGTATATTATATTTATGGGCCTATATAGTGGCCAGAAAAAGATTGCATGATAACTATAAATAAACTATAATAAGTCAGGGTAAATATGCCGACTGATCGAGCCATGTGCTGCTATAAATAATAAAGTGGGACCTACATGGTAATGATGGTATATCAATGTCCCCTTATATTCATGAATAGTATATGATGCTGCGATGGATATAATAGGAACCACCCGAATTTCATTCGGAACTCCACAGGTTAGCGCATTTGCTGTATCAAGAATTAAGAAGCTAACAATTTTCTAACACCCACTTCCAAACCATCCCCCATATCTCAGGCCTATGGTCTTCAGGATATGCCTACGACATATCATGTATGACAGTCACACAAAATATGGCCCTCCTGGACCATTTAAGGCGAACCATAATGGCCCTCCTGGAATTCTGATAATGACACCCCAATTTAATGTTATAATGAATTGAATGTTGAATGTTACAAGGGAATACAGCCATAGTCATTCCGAAAACCTCACAAGTCTCCATCCCATATACCTGTATACTGCCATAGGTAAAGGAGATCAGCATGCTGATTCAATTCAAATGGTAGATGTCAGTAAAACACGGAGATCGATGAAGTTTGACGACTACAACAGTTCGAAAGCACATTGTAAGAGTTACTAGTAGTTAAAGTAGTACTCTCCATCCACCACTCATCGCATTCAGTGACTCGCATTCATCAGTATTTATTAGGTGAATGAGATACATGCGTATTGCGCAGAAGATGAAATAATATTGTTAGGTAATATACAATCCATTGGCGATCAGTTATTAATAGGTTTTAAAATTTCGGTATGTTACAGCTACCAATTTAAGTGTTTACCGAACTGATCCAGATCTTCACTGTTGATACCCTTGATATAATGATTCGATTCGAGATTCTCTTACCCGATTCGATTCGAGATTTGATTAGAAAAGAAAATGCCTGATTCACACGGCCCTAGTTATTTTCTATTTTTTTCCCAGACATTCAACATGAATCCTGAAAAACTCAAGCAGCTACAGTCGCAGCAAAACCAAGTTCGAATTGGTGGAAAGGTTTGTTTATTTTTAACATATTGGGCAAGCATTGAAATAGTGTGCCTGTCATTTGCAGAATGAGGTCCCCAGAGGGTGAATTTAGTGATGCTACCCTGCATAGCGGGCTAGCATCACCAAATTCACCCTCTGGGGACCTCATTATGCTGAGTTGTAAGCAGAATGAGGTCCCCAGATGGTGAATTTGGTGATGCTAGCCCGCTATGCGGGGTAGCATCACTAAATTCACCCTCTGGGGACCTCATTCTGCAAATGACAGACACTATTTCAAGGCTTGATATTGGGCAATTTATCTTAACTGATCAGATACCAAGTTTTATCTAGTTTAGGATTTAAGGACTTAAGGGTTGTCAAGATGGCTATGTCTACCAGAAATATTGACCAAGATTTGCATTCGGATACTCGTTTGCTAAATAAAAAAAATCATAATAAAAGCATTGACCAGAGCACTGTTTATAAGCTGAGTGCTTCTGGTTGGCAATATATCTCAAGACTACCCAAAAAAAAAATTTGAACGCCCTTGAATATGAAAATCCATTTTCAAGGCCCTTGAATAAATACCCTTGGGTTTCACCTAACTCCTTGAAAACCCTTGAGTAATAGCCATGTATAAATCCTTGAAATGTTGGAAAACCCTTGGAATAGTTGGCATTCCATTACAATCGCGGGATTTGGAACGATTACGTGAATCGATAATAATTATGTGCGATAGAAAATTAGAGTAATTACGGTAATTTCTGGAAAAACCCTGTACGCTGTGGTTTCAGTTTCATTACTGTTTGTTTGAGGCTCTGTGATTGGTAAACACATTTGTTTCGATGTATTTAATTTTAATTAGTCACAATTGCATGCACACACGAAAATTAAATTGCAATTGCATTAGTTGGCCAAGTATTAAAATTAAAGTATTCTGGGCGGAAAGTGCTCTTTCCAAAATTCGTAGGATCGATATTCGACTTCGAATGGATGGAGTGCGTGGAAATGTGAATGTACCAGGCTTGATGTCATCTCAACATAGAAGCATTAGATGTTGGCAATATGGGGTAATATGCATTAGTTTCCCATTCTAAAAAATAATTTCTCAATATATTTAGTTACAAAACTTTTATCTCACCAAATACTTTGTACTATTGAATTTTGCCGTAGCTAATTTCAAGGGCTGCATATCGCCATCTGTAAGGACCTTAACACTTTGGCGAGTAGAACGACATATATGTCGCCATACGGTTCGTGAGTGGAACAACATACTTGTACATGTACATGTATATGTCATTTCAGGAAGTGTCATTTTTATGTAGACATAACTTCAATTAATCATCTTATTTATAAATGAATTGTATAGGAGATATTTTGATTAATATAATGTCCCAATGTATAAGTGCAATAGATTATATCACATGTAAACAGAAAATACACATCAATTAAAACAAATTATTGGACCCTATTTCACCCGAATTTGTTAATAATTATTTCTATGACGTTGACATTAAACTCATGCGTGACATGTATATGATGTTATAAATACTCTCCAAAGGGTTAATACCGGTATATTGATTTGATTTTGTACCGAGCTGGACATTATTTTCTGATATAGGGTACTGCCAGGCGGAAGAAGAAGGTTGTCCACAGAACCGCGACAACAGATGATAAAAAACTACAGAGCTCACTTAAAAAATTATCCGTCAACAATATTCCTGGAATAGAAGAAGTAAGTATGTGTATGGAAAGATAAATGTAACTAAATCTGTAAATCACCATTGTTGATTAGCCTCAAGCCTTGAAATAGTGTCTGTCATTAGCAGAATGAGGTCCCCTGAGGCTATAGCATTACTACATTCACCCCCTGGGGAACTCATTCTGCTTAGGCCTCATCTTCTGGGAAGTATCTATAGTCTCATATTAACATTGTTTTAGTTACTTTACTGAAAAAGTTTTGTTCAGTTTCTATATTCCCTAATTTGCAGAAGGTAATTTCATAATCGAGGTGACTAATGGGTGAACATCACCAACTGCAACTGGGGAACTTCAATCTGATCCCAGGTCTCTCATAGCAGTTGAGGCCTTGGCAGAATAAGGCTCCCAGAGTACATTTGGTGATGCTAGCCGGCCATGTGGTATAGCGTCAACTAATTTCACCCTCTGGGGACCTCATTCTGCATATGACCAGACACTATTTCAAGGCTTGGTTAGCATACCATACATGTATACAAGATATTGTATCAAGTCTTGACATAATGTTCGTACTGTAGAATTTCAGATAGCTCTAAGGAGCGTCTTTTGTTTTGGATGTGACATGTCCAGATAAACGGCAACTAACCATTGATCTTGTAATTTCATGAGAATAAAGTGGCAATATTTGAAATAATAAATTACGGAAATGTGTTGTCAATATTAGTAGCTTATGCTGTTGTGATGTTTGAGCCCCCCCCCCCCCCCCCCCCCCCCCCCATCCCATGAGCTAAATTTTAACAATTGCTTGTTAGTAGTTTACCTGTCTGTAAACATGTATACTGCCATACTGAGTCGATTGAAGTCTTGTCAACATGTTAGTTCCCAAATTAAGTCACACAGTGTTACGTTAATCATTTTGATTGGACCCCTTTATCTTGGAACTGAGAAGATTGGTCCAGCATGAATAAGGTGTTTTGCACTGATATGACTATATACAGGAATGCCCTAAATATTCGACTCCTTAACCACAGCAGAATTATGGGTAACTTTTCAGGATTTAGTCGGAAATATGGCTTGTTGACATTCATCGGAAAGCTCTCAGTGAGAGCTTTCCGATGAATGGCAACAAGCAATATTTCCGACTAAATCCTGAAAAGTTACCCATAATTCTGCTGTGGTTAAGGAGTCGATTATTTAGGGCATTACTGTATAATTCATTTGTTTGTTTCAGGTTAACATGATAAAAGATGATGGTACAGTTATTCACTTCAACAACCCCAAAGTTCAGGCTTCACTAGCAGCAAACACATTTGCCATTACTGGCCATGCTGAAACTAAACGTAAGTTGCATTAATCAAACATTTGCCAAACTACTCATCAATGAGTATTTGATAGTAGTAAAAAAAAAAAAATTTGCCATTACTGTCCATGTTGAAGCTAAACATAAGTTTTATTATATTCGCATCAGTTGCTCACTATTAACAATGAATTCCATGTTTGGTATTCTTGCAAAAATTATTTTCCCTGATGAAAGCCATGCCATGTTTAGTGGATAATATTATTTCCTTTTTATGTGTACCCATACCATGTATGGTACACATAATGCTGACGTCCGGATCAACCATCCGTCGTTCGTCCGTCCGTCTGTCCGTCTGTCCGTCTGTCCGTCTGTCCGTCCGTCTGTCCGTAGACATTTGCTATCCGATTCGATTACTGGAGTATCTTTTATCGGATCATGTTCAAATTTTATGTGCATGTTTACAATGACACACCCCTCACCTGTATAGTTTTTGGTATCGATCGGTTGATCGGTTTAGAAATTATTAACACTTTGCATCCACACATGGGCATGTGCTATCCGATGCAGTAACCCAAGTGTTTTTTGTCCGATTGTGTTCATATTTAAAATGTAGGTTTATGATGACACACCCCTCACCTGTATAGTTTTTGGTATCGATCAGTTGATCGATTTAGAAAATAATTAACCCCACTCACAAATTCTATCTGATGCATCTAAGTCAAACAATTTGCTTATGATCTGCCTCATATTTCTTACCTAGGTCTTTGTTAGCACGTTCTTTATCTGTATCGATTTTGGTATCGTTTTGTTAACCCTTTTCACTCTTATGTTTACTTAGTACTCATGCAAGCTGCTATGACTCAAAACATTTTTCATCTGATCTACACCAAAATTGGTACATGTGGTCCTCACCCCGAAATACAGATCAGGTTCGAATTTGAGTTTGATCCGGTATATTTTAACAGAGTTATGGCCCTTTATAATTCAAGTAATTTACTACCTATTGTATATGCCCTGTGAGAATTTAAGACAAACAACTTTACACAGTAATCTTCTGCATTATTGGAATCAGAAAATGACACTGGATACTCTTTGCCAAACCACTGCTGCTCCCAGAGGCTGACAGTGATTGATGATAATTTACTCCAGTTTGTGTGCAATAGTAATTTAACCCAACCTGTTGAAACATGTTCGTGGCATTAATACAAATAGTCCATTGTCCATCTGAAGGATGTTCTGGAGCATGGCTGTTTAGAGAATTGTTGTTTACAGAGACACTGTTGTCTTATCTTGAGAAAAAAATTAATCCACACATTAGTTCCATCATATGATGTCATTGGAAATGATTAACCCTCTCCACACATTATATGTTCATTCTCCTATTCTATGTCCAGGTTGATTGTGATCCACTTTTCACTTGCATGTATTTCATGATTAAAATTAACCTATTCCATAGACACATGATATCTGATAGGCAGATTTTAAATTATCTCTTTCGCCTTGGGCCAGGTTCACTAAGAATTTCTATAAGCCACCAATTGAATATTCATCATTTGAGGAAATATCTTGGTTTGAAATTCCCTCTATTGCATTTGGGCTGCAGGATAATAATAATGGTTCTGGTATTCTTGAATATTTCTGCTGTTACAGACATTGTATCTTTCCAATGATCAGCTTAGAATAAAATTAACCATAGGTACATGTATACTGTACGCAATCCAATGTTATGACTCTAATATTTTCAATTTGACCCTTCTCATATCTCTCCTTTAGTTATCTGATAATTCTGTGTTAAAATATTTTATATCCAACCATTATCAATCATATTTAATATCAAGGTCTATACCAGACCTGTTAAGTTTTGAAAATGTCAATCCGTGAGATTTTTGCGGGAGGTATGCCCAAATATGTTCATGTTCCAAAAAAAAATTTATGATGAAGATTGCATAATTTTTATGAGTTTCTATTTTATAAATATATAGACCAATATAAAATGGCAATGAATGTCCTGTTGATAATTGTAATAGAGCTGCTATGTTTCAACTTAGAATTTATGCATGCTGCCATAACTCAAAAAGAAATTATCTGACCATAACCAAATTTGGTATGTGAGTTGCTCAACTCAAAATACATATCGAGTTCGAATATGGGTTTGATCCGGTACTATTTACTGGAGTTATGGCCCTTTGATTATTTTATTCATCGCTAAAATATATCAAAGATACACAGGTGGCACTGTCTAGATAATATCTAATAAATCAGTTTCACAATGCTATGGAGACAAGAGATACTATCCAGTTACAATGCCATGAAGTTCTCTCTCTCTTGTACTGGTATTGAGTTAATTAACTGCTAGGAGTTGTGTTGGCTATATCAGATATACTTTATACTCTATAAGTATCTCTGGCCATATCATAGGTGGAATGTTTATATTTTATATTCATGGTTATTTAAATTTCACCTTAAAGGCATAATCTGGTTTCATTGTTTAAAAGCATTACCATTGGAATTTTGTTGGTTGCATGGGAAGACAACTTTGGTTTTCAAACTTTAAAAAACGAGAGCTCTGTATCAGTCTATGGGAACAAAATAATTGTTCATAACACTCTTAGAACTGTAGGTCTAGTTTGTTTTATCTATATATTAATCAAAAGCTTTTTCGACATTGATTTCAATTGTTTACAAATGTGAATTGAAATATTAAAGGGGCACACCAGTTTGATGTATTTTTCCTGTACTCTGCATGAGATAAAACTGTTTATGTGTACCTATACCATAGTATGGTACACATAGTGTCAATGTCCAGATTGACCACTCGTCTGTCCGTCCGTCTCTATCTGTCTGTCTGTCAGTTCTTAGACACTTTAGGCATAATGTGATATCTCTAACATTTTCTATTTGATCGGAACCAAATTTTGTGTATAGGTTTCTCATCCCAAAATACAGTTCGAGTGAATATGAGTTCGATCCGATTTATCTTAAAGCAGTTATGACCCTTCTTTCTTTTTTTTAAATTTAAAATTTTGATTTTTCATATTTGTTTAGATTGAATTTCCTCGCTCGATTTAACATAAAAAATATTTAAAAACTTTTATAATAATAAAAAAAATTATTGAGTTAAAAAAAAAATAATAGTTGCATGTAATATAATGATATCAATAAATTGCCATGTGAACATCCAATATCCAGAGCACATGCGAATACCTTTAATAGATGTCATTCCAAGTGAAATCTGTTATTAATTGAGTGGTGACATATGTTACATAGCTCTAGGGGGTGGTTGTATGAAGGTAAAGATGAACCTGCTGGCTGGATAATTGTTTGTCCTATCTGTCAAATTGATTAATGGCTAAACAATTGGATCTCACAATGAGAGGTCATTGGTTGAATAGGGACAGAGTTATGAGATTTAAAACGATTCCTCCCCACCCCAATTACCTTAACCTCTTCTTAAGACAAATAATTTGAGCTTTTGATTTTAAGTTAGGTACTGATATGTGTATCACTGTGATCATATCTTTGACCAATTATCAGTTATAGCTAATCGGTATCGCCAAGGTATGGGTTAAACATCTGCCGATCGTGATCGGCCTCTCGTTGTTTTCCACATAACGTATTATAGCCCAAATTTTCATCCACCACAATGAACCCTGTATGGTTATTGGTTTGCATAGGTCTAGGGAGGAATTCAGGCCTTGAAATTCCCCCACATTAGAGCTGGTATACAGTGTGCCCAAAATACGGAAATGTGCCCAAAATACACACATATGAAGGTGTCATTTTTGTCGGAAACTGAAGCTAAATGGAGCTTTAATAAATGCTATCGGTGCGCGGTAAAAAAATCATTGAGAATTTCATTTCACATGTGTTCTGGTCCGTGTTTTACACTGTCGTGTTCTATTATAAGTGATCGCATTTTCCCCATTTGAGTTTTTATATTTTATATTTTTGAAAACTCAAAACGTTGCAATACTATGTCCAATATTCAATGAAAAATATTGAGTACCAGAGGTAGACCACTTACAACAGGCAAATCGCATAATAAGGTGCAACTAGTTACATACGGAAGTTCACAAGAGGCGATGAATCTGGCCAATTGCCATAAGAACGGACTGAAATTTTGAGCTTTTTTTTCATGCGGAAAACGCATTGATAATGTTGTCTACTCTATATTAAGGGTTTTGACAAACCAAACAATGAAAGTGAACCCCCAATGGCCAGAAATAAGAAAATCCCAATGTTGCAACAACAGTCTCATGATATTGACAATTTCTCTTAAAATCTTTCTTCAATCAATGTCAAAATTGGCATCTGAATCAGATTCATCGATATGTACTAGCACCTACTCAATACCAGATCAGTTATTATATCATCAGTACGATAGTAGAGTTAGTGTGAGTTTTATACCGGACATGGGTAAATTCTCTGCTTCAAGAAAACATATGAATAATATTTTCACTGCTTGAACTACAAAAACTTAGTCTGGGTAGGTCCGCGCTTTGTCCCAGTGTGCCCAAATGAAGGGAATCTAAAATCCTTGAAATATGAAGGTGCATGTTGTAACTAGTGTGAATTATCATATATGGTCATTTCATTGATTCCATTCCTTCTTACCAGAGTCAGTTGGACAACATTTTGTATTGCAAATACAGTGGGATTTAGACTCTACCAGAGCACACCAGTCATTCTTCCTTTCTGACTCTCTTACTGGCTGGGTACTAGTCTGGTTTCTATATTTAGCACGGGATTTTCCAGCAAAAATGGCGAAAACCGATTGCCCGAAAGTCAAATTTCTTATGTGCTTTGAGAACAATTCCCGCACTAAAAACTTAATGGCAGAATGGAGGATCAGAGCATTAGTTTTGTTGACGATTTATCAAGCTGCATGTACTTGTCAAAATTGCAGCATATAAGAACTCTTGTGTTTGACTTGGCATGCGTGTTGTCGTAACATTGTCGTCCATGTGCGTCTATTTTGTGTTGATAAAATAATCGGAGAACCAAATCACACAGTTTCGCAATATAGTTCTTTGAAATCTAGTGGGACTTTCCAAACTTACAGTACGAAATTACACAAATTTTAATCAATATTTTGTGTGTTTAACAAGGGCAGCATGTTGCTTTACTCGCTTAGTATATATCTTAATATCGCGGAAGTCCACCAAATGTGGGTAAAATGTTGCCGATAGCAGCGCTCTTACTGAATCATCAAGGGAGGTAAACCCTGTATGGAGTTTGTGGGAATTATTGGATTTGAATGCTATTGGGAATAATGGCCAATAATGGTGAAGGATTCGACAAATGTTCAGTAGGTTTTTTATCCATGGATATTTTTCAGAACTGTCTGTTAGCAAACAAATAAAATTGTTACTCCAATTTCAATGTTTGGATTTATATTGTTGGTATTTTGATAGATCAATATCGGAAAAGGATGTCCAACGGGTTTTATCTATTGATTCTCAACCAGCCAATACAACGGGTTTTATCTATTGATTCTCAACCAGCCAATGACAATCTAACTTCTCCAATGACATACACATCTGTACTGAAGCCAACTACCTGCATCAAGTGGCATCTGTCTTGGCATACAAGCCTTGAATAGTGTCTGTCATTTGCAGATTGAGGTCCCCAGAGGGTGAATTTAGTGATGCTACCCCGCAAAGTGTGCTAGCATCAGTAAATTTGCCCTCTGGGACCTCATTCTGCTTAGGTCTCATATTCTGGGAAGTATCTATAGTCTCAAATTAACATTGTTTTTAGTTACTTTTACCTTCTGTTCAGTTTCTATATCCCCTAATTTACAGAGGATAAAATGCATAATCGAGGTTACTAAATGGGTGAACATCAATCTTAACTGGGGAACTTCAATCTGATCCCAGTTCTCCCATAGCATATGAAGCCTCATAAATGTGAGGTTTCCAGAGGAGTGAATTTTGTGATGCTAGCCCACTTGTCAATAAATTCACCCTCTGTGGACTTTATTCTGCAAATGACAGACACAATATTTCAAGGCTTGTTGCTAGACGTTTTTTTCCGTGACGACATATTTGCTGATATATATAGAATATGTAGCCAGTGTTTGTCGCTTAAACTGTTAAATAAACTTAAGTTAGCTACATATTTTATTTATCCGTTGCACAAAACTTGCCTTTTGTGAAGTAAATCTGTCATTTTCCTCAGTTTTGCATTTGTTACTTAGATGACACCCTTACATTTATTAGGTCAAGCAAACTAATTAGCATTCATGACGTGCAGCTTAGAGCGAAATAGTTTGTTGGGTTTTTAAAAATATTTATTCTAAGCTGGCCTTATACAAATGGTTTATAGATGTTTTAGAGTGAAACAACACATATCCGTTTACAAATTTTTTATCGTCATTTAGGACGGTTGACGTCCCTAGTTACCTGCACAGTTTGCATGTGCAATTATGTCATGAAAGTAATACTAACCTAATATAGCTACATTGACCTAATAAAGCTACAATGACGTAATAAACGTTACGTTTATTAGGCAGGCTTTATGTAGGCAATAGAGGAAGTGAGCTGTGGATAAATATCCTTATCACTATATACTGATGTATAACTTTTATTGGTTATTTGTAGAGATTGCAGAAATGCTGCCTGGTATCCTGAACCAACTCGGTGCAGAAAGCTTAAGTAGTCTGAAGAAGCTAGCATCAACAGTTGGAGGTAATTTATTCTACTCATATTCTGTCATGTCCAAGTGCAGAATGTAACGGAGACTGAAGTCCTAGTCCGATCGGATGCATTGCTGCCTTCAAAACAATATTTAACAACTCATGCTAGTGGTCATCTTCATATTTAAAAATAAATCTTTAAAGTGGTTTGAACCTGTCCACCAGGTGAAAGTAATCTCCCATTAAAGTGATGTGAAGCACTCCGGTAGGGTGATCAAATAGAAATTGAGAATAATCTTGCTCAAATTTGTTACAAATATTATTCCAAATTGACGATGGACGCCGTCATTCTTTTATATTAATCAAATGCAATCACTATCAATGACGAAATCATTTGTGTTAGATTATCTCCGATAGTTGCGTCCCTAGATGCAAATATTTACAATTGGGCGTAGTTCAGACGTTGTTTTCTATGGAGTGGTATGGTTGTTTCTTAGAAATTTTCGGCGATATTAGTAGAATGCTATAGTCCCCAGGCTGGCATAGCGCCTGAATACTAACTTATCAATTTCAAGCCCTGAACATGTCCATAATATGTCTTTAAACTAACAAAAAGGGGTCCCTTTATCCTCCCATGATTCACTACACTGCTGGTTGGAAGTCAAGTCTGAGTTTAGTGTACCTGTCATTTGCAGAATAAGGTCCCCAGAGGATGAATTTAGTGACGCTATCCCACATAGTGGGCTAGCATCACCCAATTCACCCTCTGGAGGCCTCATTCTGCATGGCCTCATCTGCTATTGGAGACAGACTCAGATTGAAGTTTCCAAATGGTGAATATTGTGATTTTGACACCCATTGGGAACCTCGATTATGCAATCATTGCAATGTGTCGTGTGCCCCAATTTGGGGATATAGAGAAACTAAACTAAAAAGGAAATAGAATTTATGTGAAAAAGTTTCTAAACTTTCCAGAGAAGATGAGGCCGAAGTAGAATGAGTCCCCCAGAGGGTATATTTAGTGATGCTAGCCCGCTATGCAGGATAGCGTTACTAAATTCACCCTCTGAGGACCTGAGGTCTGCAAATGACAGGCACACTAAACTCAGGCTTGTTTGAAATGGATATGTTCAGGGCTCGAAATGTACCCCTGTCCCTGACAGGTCACTGTTCCTAAGTGACAGACCGACGAAAAGATAACACAAGTGAGGAAGGATTATTACTAATTAGTGGGAAATGTTATTATCTGATCATTTCATAGGGAACTACTTGTCAATGAGAATTTATTATAGAATGGGTTAAATATTAAGGGTTGTTCATGTCGATATTCATGAGTAAATGAGTTAAGGTTTTTTAGCTCAACTTACTTTTGTAAGTTTGAGCTATTGCCATGGCTTGGCGTCCGTCGTCCGTGTGTGCGTGTGTCCGTCAACAATTTCCTTTGGCGCGGGCTACAGGTCGTACCTTTGGTCTGATCTTTATGAAATTTTGCATGAATGTTGACATTGACATGTAGATGGGAACGAGTCATTTTGGGGTCATTCGGCCAAAAAACATGGCCGCTTGTGGCCATCTTGGATTTCAAAATTCAATCCATTGGCGCGGGCTACAGGTCGTACTGTTCGTTTGATCATCATGAAAATTGTCATGGATGTTAATATTGACATGTAGATGGGAACAAGTTATTTTGGGGTCGTTCGGCCAAAAAACATGGCCGTCAGCAGCCATCTTGGATTTTACTCTTTGTATGACTAAATCATTTGGCGCAGGCTACAGGTCGTAGTTTTGATCGGAACTTCATGAAATTTGTCATGGATGTTAACAATGACATGTAGATGGGAACGAGTCATTTTGGGGTCATACGGCCAAAAAACATGGCCGCCAGCAGCCATCTTGGATTTTACTCTTTGCATGACTAAATCCTTTGGCGCGGGTTACAGGTCGTACCTTTGGTCTGACCTTTATGAAATTTATCATGAATATTGATATTGACATGTATATGGGAACGAGTCATTTTGGGGTCATACGGCCAAAAAACATGGCCACTGGCAGCCATCTTGGATTTTACTCTTTGCATGACTAAATCCTTTGGCGCAGGCTACAGGTCGTAGTTTTGGTCTGACCTTTATGAAATTTGTCATGAATATTGATATTGACATGTATATGGGAACGAGTCATTTTGGGGTCATACGGCCAAAAAACATGCAGCCATCTTGGATTTCAAAATTCAATCCATTGGCACGGGCTACAGGTCGTACTGTTTGTCTGATCATCATGATATTTATCATGGATGTTAATATTAACATGTAGATGGGAACGAGTCATTTTGGGGTCGTTTGGCTAAAAAACATGTCCGCCAGCAGCCATATTGGATTTTACTCTTTGCATGAATAAATCCTTTGGTGCGGGCTACAGGTCGTAGCTTTGGTCGGAACTTCATGAAATTTGTCATGTATGTTAACAATGACATGTAGATGGGAAACGAGTCATTTTGGGGTCGTTCAGCCGAAAAACATGGCCGCCAACAGCCATCTTGGATTTTACTCTTTGCATGACTAAATCCATTAGCACAGGCTACAGGTCATACCTTTGATCAAATCATTATGAGATTTGTAAAGGCTGTAGATGGGAACAAGTCATTTTGGGGTAATTCGGAATTTTAGAATTTACTCTTTGCATCAATAAATCCTTTGGCACACCATAATCACCACATCCCTGATCCGATCATTATGAAACCTGTTATGAATGTTGATATTGACATGTACATCTAGTCTTACTTAGACATTTCAATTAGCACTTTTCCTATTCCTCCATTTACTGTCGACCATTAAATTATTCCCCTACCTAAGTTGAGCTACAGTGTCATTGACACTTTCATTTTATATTTTCAGTAGGGGTAGACTCCTCACTAAAACAGTCATCAGACGATGTCGATGATGATGATGGAGTGCCAGGTTTGTATTAATTTTATATTTTGTTTTTGTCTGAAACCTTTGAAAAAACAAGCCAAAAGTGAAGTGGCTAAAAATAAAATGAGAATTACTTGCTATTCCTTTGGAATTGTGTAAAGATCACATGCAAGCAGCCAACCCGAATCACACCCGGACTGAATATATGGGGCCGGACATTTGCAGAATGAGGTCACCAGAGGGTAAATTTATTATACCCCCTTTTTAAAAAGGGGGTATACTGTTTTGCACCAGTCCGTTCGTACGTACGTCCGATGTCTGTTCATCTCATAACTTGAGCAGTAGTGCTCGGATCTCAATGAAATTTGGTATGGATGTTCACTACTATGACGACATTCAATAGAGGGTTCCATTGTTTTGTACGGCTTTTCCATTCTAGAGTTATTCATCTTTGTTTATCTGGAAATGTTGGCTTTTTGGTCCATCCGATGTCTGTTCAGGTCATAACTTGAACAGTAGTCCTCGGATCTCAATGAAATTTTGTATGGATGTCCACTATTATGGTGACATTCAATAGAGGATTCAATTGTTTTGTTCGTGTTTCCGTTCTAGAGTTATTCATTTTTTGTTTATATGGAAATGTTGGATTTTTGGTCCATCCGATGCCTGTTCAGCTGATAACTTGAACAGTAATGCTCGGATCTCAATGAAATTTTGTATGGATGGTTCACCACTATGAGGATATTTAATGGCGCATTCAACTGTTTTGTTTTGGTTTTTCGTTCTATAGTTATTCATCTTTGTTTATATGAAAATGCTGATTTTTGGGTCCATCTGTCTGAGTATAGCAGTCCATCTCTTGTTCTGCATGTACACATGTATTTCTAATATAAACAATTAGCAACCTTATTTTATCACAAAAAGGACTTCACACTTTCACTTTTTCACTAATTGGGGAAACTATATTATTAACCCTTTGCCCAACAAACCGGCCAAAACCGGCCAAATAAAGCTTCAACAGCCTAAAATATCTTCGGTCTGTCTCAATAGAACCATACAAATATGGATATCATTGGAACCGGCTCCTTGACCACATTGTGATAGTTACAGTTATGCCCTGTGCCAATGCATTCTCTTATATATGCGAGTCGACCATAGGTCGCCTCGCATATATAAGAGAATGCATTGGCCTAAACAAATCTTTTTTTTTACATTTTTTCTTACATTCTTCAACAATTTTATAATTTTTAATGTGTTAAGCCAATGCATTCTCTTATATATAAGAGATTAGAGAATGCATTGGCACAGGGCCCTTCTGTTGGGTAAAGGGTTAAGACATATGTGGCTTGATACGTTTGAAGGCCCAAATGTCCAGATAACATTATACACAACATATTCCATATTATATACCATTTGGAAGAGGAACCAAAAATATGTATATTCTGCCAGAATACGGAAAAAGCTGTGGCCTAGGAGTGTCCCCCAAAGTGATAGAGATTCTCAGATTCATTCCAAGACTTCCCCCGTTGTCAACCCAGAATGCATCAGAATTCAAATAAAGTGACAGAGCTATTCCCCTTCCAAATTAAGCACAGAACACACCTCGGTACCTCAACAAAAACAATCTGTTGCCAGTTTATTCGACCGGATCAGTTGATAATACTATGTATTGGAGCTTCCTCTTTCAAATGTTATATAATATGGAATATGTTGTACATAATGTGATCTGGTGACTCGAAAATTAAATAGGCCTTTAATTCTATCATTACAAAATAATATTCTCATTTCAGAGTTGATAGAGAACTTTGACGAAGCATCCAAGATGGAGGGAGAATGAGTTGTCTAACTTATTTCTCCCAAATTCATGTGTGTGAAGTTCAAGAAAGTTTATTATATTTAATGACAGTATATGTGATCATCACATCCTGCCTGAAGCTGTGACAGTGAACCCCGCCCCCTCATATCGTTCTGTGATTGATTCAACAGGATCTTTGCCAGATATGCATTATTTGCAATTTCAGCTTGAACAAAAAGTATAATGCTCATTTTCTGATGTTTGACACATTTTGGTCTTAATTCATGTTCAACATGATGGAAAATGGCAAAAATTAATGTTTAGGCGACACCAATTTTTAAGTCTGGTTTACGAACATGTGGGGAGAAAAAAAGTAGATGCAGGAGGGAAAAAAATAAAAAATAAAAAAATTGTGTCCCCAATTTATATCAAATAAATCGTGGAATTTTACATAAATTTTACAAAAATTCTGAAAAAATGTTTTTTGAATGAAATTCTGAACCTAACAAGACATTTGTTGTCATGAAATACATGAAAATATGGATCTGTAAATGATCATAAGCAGAACCGGATGCGACAGCACATGAAAATCAGTACGCGTGTAAAATGTTTTGGGAGAAAAAAGTTTTATTTTTTTTCATGAAATGGAAAAAAAGTTGTAGGAGGTGTTCGTAAACCAGACTTAAAAATTGGTGTCTCCTTATTAACAATTATAAATGCCATCACTTTGTTGAAAACCACCTTTATATAATTTGGTCATCGGGTTTTTGATTGTAAGTTGAAGGCTATCTGATAATGGTTGTAGAAGATGAATATCTAGTTGTATTCTTTGGCTTTACCTAAATTTTAAACTCCTTACGAGTTGGCAGTCTCCACTTGTTAACAGATTGTTGTTAATACCTTTGTTTTGGGTATCTATCTGCCAGTCTTGCATTTTTATGGAGTAGCCATCAATGAACTCGAAGCCTGAAGAAAAACACATGAAATCACAGCTGGAATTGTATCATAGATCTTACATCATTGGTGCAATTGATCAATAAAAGTTTTTTGTACATACAAATTTATGTCTCTATTGTTTGTCACCCCCTTTATAAACAACATTATACCCTCCATAACGATATCCAGATTGATCACTCGCCATATGTCCACCTGTAGACACTTTACGCATGGTGCGATAACTCGAACATTTTCTATTCGATCAGAACCAAAATTTGTATGAATTTCTCAGCCAAAAATACAGGTCAAGTTCGAATATATGTTTGATCCGATTTTTTTAAATGGGAGTTATGACCATTTTCGAAAAAAATAAATATCCAGGAAGAATTATTAGCGGTGGCATGCTGATCAACCCTTCCTAAAAAAAATTGCTTCCTTTGGGGAACATGGTATCCATTGACATGGTATCCATTGACATGGTATAACCGCTAAGGCGCTTGTGCAGCATTACAGATCCTGTGCTATTCAACGAAATGAAATGGGCATCACGCGGTTCGCTTGTCCGTATTTATGTCAACATTGTTTCTCTCATGCATGTATGCTCTTTATATCTGTACTCAACGATTGCTCAGGCACAGAAAATGCATTGAGGTGTGTAGGTAAGCGCATAATCTGCACATTTTGCACTACATCGATGTAACAACGATTCGATTCGAGATTCGATTAGATTTTGAATCGTTTGCCTGATATGATTCGAGATTCGAATGGAAATGAAAACACTCGATTCGCAGGGCCCCAATGTTACTCCAGAACTTTGACCTGTAGCACTCACGGTGAGGAATCATGTGCTTTCGAGGTTGGTGAGTACCACACAATCAAAATGTGCAAACGCACAAAAACATAATGAGGAACTGACACAAAACATAGTAGTTTGACTGTTACGAGCATATACTAGTTTATTTTTGAAACGAGTTGATATCTTATTTGTTCGGAAATAGTAAGTAGTTTTCTATACCATTCTGATCAAAGTTGCCAGTCGGAGTTGCTTGGAATGCACCAGTCCATACATCTTGGAGAATCCTTCGACTGACAAATTTGGTCAGAATGTTGGAGCAAACAAATGTGAATTTGAACAAATGGGGTATCAGCATGTTTGAAAAATAGTATAGCATCTGCTCATAGCTGTCAAAATAATATGTCATATCTTAGTTTATTACCTTTTTTCCTTGCGCCTGGTCGCATTTTAGATCGCCTCGGCCATTTTGAATTCGTGATACTCATCAACTCGAAACCATGTGATTCCCCACCGTGGCACTGAAACCACGGAACCGGGGCTGGATGAATCTCTGAAACCACGGAACGGAGCTGGATGAATCCAACACGACAGCGACTCAGTTGTCTCGCTTATTCCGCGTTCGCGTGGAAATAACTGAAAAACCATAAACAGACACCATATTGGGCAAAGCTACAATACACGTCCATAGTAACAAGACAATGACCGTGACTCGCTCCGCGTGTATAATGTTTCGCTGTTTCTTGGTGTACAGTGGGCTCATGGGCGTTTTATTTATAGAATGGGAATTGTTGGACGGATTAAAAGTCTTAACTGCGACCCCGGAGGCCGAGTCCGGTAAAAAGTGTAGTTGGGAATTTCAATTTCAATTGTTATTCGGATGCCAAGAAGTGAAAGGCGATTAATTCTATGAGTTGGTCATTCGTGAAACCAATATATTTTTAAGTAGTTCATGTTCAACTTACGAGTTTCCCCGGTATATAGTATACATATTTTCGGTCACGTGATTTTATTTTATTTCTAGTGGTTATCTGTGTCTGGCAGATATGGGGTCTATTTATGGGAGGGGTTATTTCCACTCGTAAACGGAAATGCATGAGCCAATTGCATTGTAACAATCTTACAAACACAAACGAACATTCGCGGGACTGCGGTAAATAGGAAATAACTCTTTAATTAATGGCCCACTTAATTTTCGAACCCCAGATTACATTAGATAAAATATATGCCATATTATATACCATTTGAAAGAGGAAGCTCCAAAACATTGTATTATCAACTTATCCGGTGTAATAAACTGAGGACATGTTGTTTTTGTTGAGTTGCCAATGCGTTTTGTCATCTAGATTGCAGTAAAAAGCAGTATTATTTTCAATGCAGGGGGAATAACTCTATATATTAAAGACAGAGTTCTTCCCCTTCCATTGAAAAATTTGAATTGTTTCATTCTGGGATCCAAAGGGGGGGGGGGGGGGAAGTAATTCTATGATATCAGCAGTTTTTAGCTCACCTGAGACGAAGTCTCCGGTGGAGCTATAGTCATCACTCCTCGTCCGTCTGTCCGTCAAGAATCATCTTCTCCAGTACCATAAGGCCAAATGGGTTCATATTTGGTGAGGGTGTTCCCTGGGTGACTCGGACTCTATTAAAATAAGGTCACCGAGTCAAATAGTTGCGAAGCCAGGGCCATAACTCTTTCCCACCATAGTAATTCTTAAAACAACTTTTTAAGAACCATCGGGCCTATTATTGGGTATGGAAGGTCCTTGGTGACTGGGGGTCAGAGTTGTTCAAATGGGGTCACTGGGTCAAATAGGGGCGGAGCCAGGGACATAACTCTATTCCTCCCTAGTAATTATTAGAACGACTTCTCAAGAATCATTGGGCCGATTTAGCTAATATTTTGTATGGTAGGTCCTTGGGTGACTGGGGTTCAGATTTGTTCAAATGGGGTCACTGTGTCAAATAGGGGCCGAGTCGGGAACATAACTCTTAAATTATTATTTTTTATTTTTTTTTAAATTGAAATCCTTGCTATTTTTTTTCATTTTAACCCTTGATTTTGTTAGACACAAAACACCCCATTCCACCCCTTCCCGTTTTCACCCCTCCACATCCCCCCCCAATCTGCCGCCCCTGCACCCACTGTAGTCAAGAAAAAAAATAAACTAACACCATTGTAACATCCATCGAGTATGGACAGAGAGTTAATAACAGTCATCAATTCAGAATGTTATCTGGCTGACAGGTACTGTAAACATATGCTTAGCATTCATGCCTGATGTGTGTCAATCAAATAAAATTGTTATCCTCCTCCCTTCTGATTGGCCCATGTACTGTCACGTGCCGGGCGACAAATCACACTGTCGCCCGCTGACCTGGGAGACATTGTTTTTGTCGCCCGCCTGATGTTATCAGGCAAGAATATCTCCAAACACACACTGCAGTAACACATCTACTTCGCATCACCACAACGTACTAACAAATCATAGATCTTATATACCCCACGGATTCGCAAAACACACCAGTTGTGGTGTTTGCTAATTTGCATTTATTTAGTGAACACTAATATTCTTAAGTTTTAAGTTGATACTTTTATCGGACAAGAGTTATTATTTACTTTTTACATCGCAACATCTCGGTGATTCAATTTGTTCATGTTGACATTATGATGCAAGATTGAAAGAGAGGACCCCTTTAGGTTGGTTGGTTATAAATGTTCGATGGTAGACAACGTAATGCATACGTTTGTCGCGAATGAATGGTACTGTACGCTTATCTTCTTCCGCGATGTCTGCAATGTGATCATAGAAGTATTTTATGTGAGGATCGCCGTGAGCACTGACACATATGAATGTACATTAATGAAATTGACAACTTCCCAATAGCTTTCGGGGAAGACCGTTTTGAAATGAACATCGCGAGTAAATTGCGCGCACAAGACGACATTGAATATGCCTTGCAGAAGACGAGAACATACCTATATGGCTTATTGGATTACATTGCATGGACCGATATTGACGATTTGACCACCAAAATGATCGACAATAAACGCGGATTATCAAACGCTTAAAAGCTTGACTATCGTTTATGGAACAGAAATCCTATGGGACGATAAGTAGTTACTGAAAATATACATAATCGGGAAAGAGATCACTCATGACTCAGTGCAACATCGTGCGTGTGGATGGCAAGGATATTTTCTGTGGAATAATCGGATAACAAATCAGTTGTTGCCCTTCTTCTCGGGAGACATTGAGATTTGTCCCCCGCTCGAGAACGGAATGTCTCCCGAGCTCCGAGGGAGACATTCCGTTCTCGAGCGGGTGACAAATCTCAATGTCTCCCGAGAAGAAGGGCAACAACTGTATAATGCTGTCTGTCTGACATTTGCAGAATGAGGTCCCCAGAGGGTGAATTTAGTGATGCTACCCTGCACAGTAGGCTAGCATCACCAAATACACTCTCCATGAACCTCATTATGCTTAGGCCTCATCTTCAGGGAAGTATACAGGGTCTTAAATTGACATTTCTACTTACTTGTTCCCTTCTATTCAGTTTCTATATCCCCTAATTTGCAGAAGATAAAATGGATAATTGAGGTGCACATCACCAATTAACTGGAGAACTTCAATCTGTTCCAATGTCTCCCATAGCAGTTTAGGCATAAGCAAAATGAGGTCCCCAGAGGGTGACATTGGTGATGCTAGCCCACCTTGCAGGATTGCAGCACTAAATGCACCCTTTATGGACCTCATTCTGCAAAAGTCGGACACTATATTCAGGCTTGGCTGTTCCAATATTATATTCTTAATGGGGAGACGCACGTTTTGCGTAAATCCAGCCAGAAATGGCAAGTGATTTTCAACAAAGAATTTCTCTGGATCTATCTGGTGAAAAATCTTGAATTTTACATATGATAATTTTCATTATATATAGAATCAGAGCAATTATAAAGAGACAATAGCAATAATGGATTTTAATACATTTGAGAGGTTGAAAATATTTGTTTCGTTTCTGTCCCTTTAGGTACCGAGAACTGCCAGAAAAATTTATAATTTCAAACAACATGTCAACCATCAAATAGCTTATTGTCTTGACTCCATGAGAGGTGGCTTCATTTGTATCATAATGTTGAGTTAGCTTTTTAATTGCATATTATAGCATCATACCCCATGTATTATAATGAAGAATAAAGCAGTCACAAATATGCCAGCCCAATGAAAACAAATGTTCAAATGTGGTGCTGTCCACTCAAGCAGGGAGCAATCAACAGAAATTAGGCCACAGTGTTAAGAGATATGGTGGTCAGATTTAACTTGGTTATGAACCCATGACCCAGAACTCAACTGAGCCCAATTTTTCAATGACCAACAAGCATGGCATGAAAATTCTCAATAATAAAACATTATTTATGGTAGTTGTCTTTCTGAATGAAAATAATCATTTAATTTCATGAATCAAGACAAATTAAGTCTCCTCTCATGATCTTCAGATATGATATCATATATATATGAAATGCACTTTCGAAAAAAATCTGTTTTACAGTAGTTCTCGGTACCTGAACACAGTGAAATTTTAAAGATTTTTCATGCCATAAAAGTCAAGTAAATGAGATTATAATAACCAAATGTCCAATGGTTCTTATGTATGGTACCACAATAATCTCTTGTACAAAATTTCACAAAGATATTCCTGATAGATTTAGAGAAAATACATTTTGAAATGCCAGGAAATTTTGGCAAAACGTGCGTCTGATCCTTAACCACCACCTATCCAGTTGTACTCATTATACCCTGATTTGCAAAGAAAACTTGGGGGGGGGATATATTGGATTGAATTTGTCTGTCAGTATGTCCTCCCATCCATCCCTCTGTTGGGATGTCTCCATCCGTTCATCAATTTGTTCTTCTCTACATACATATTAAAGACCGAATGGGTTTATATATTTTGGTGTGGATGTCCCCTAGGTGACTGACATTCAGATTTGTTCAAATGAGTTCATCGTGTCATATAGGTGAGAAGCCAGGGCCATAACTCTTTCCCTCCATAGTAATTCTTCAAAAACCATCGGGCCTATTTAGCTTTTGGTATGGAGGGTCCTTTGGTGAGTGGGGTTCAGATTTGTACACATGAGGTCATTTTTAGGAAACTTTTGAGGAAAATCAGTTTTCTTCAACTCTTAAAATCTACCTTTTGAAATTTCTAGATGAATGGATCTCATAGATGGGGATTCACATTTGTTCAAATAGGGGAGAGATAAGATTCTGGTATAATAATATATAGATTCATATTGATTTCTAAGCTGCCTGGGTGGGGGCAATGAGGCGGAAGTGTATTGGAGGTGGGGATTTGACCCCCTACTTTGATCAAAATTTTAAACAGTTGGAAATTTCATGTCTGATACAACATTAGTTGTAGATTTGATTTTTCAATCAGGAACAGTCCATATTTTCCTACTTCGGGTTAAACTGTTCGACCGAAATAGCCACAAATTTTAACTTTATGGGCGATGTCAGGTTGGTAATTTCCAAGTTCGAGAGCTAGAAGTACTGGTACCAGTTGTAAAATTTAATTCTAAGAGGGATGTGCAAAAGGAATTTTGTGAACTTAGGACTGTGGTCTGGTTGTCTTATTTAACCCTTTACCCAACAGAACGGCCCTGTGCCAATGCATTCTCTTATATATGCGAGTCGACCATAGGTCGCCTCGCATATATAAGAGAATGCATTGGCTTAACACATTAAAAATTATAAAATTGTTAAAGAATGTAAGAAAAGATGGTAAAAAGTGTTAAAAAAATAATTTTTTTTTAGGCCAATGCATGCTCTTATATATGCGAGGCGACCTATGGTCGACTCGCATATATAAGAGAATGCATTGGCACAGGGCATAACTATCACAATGTGGTCAAGGAGCCGGTTCCAATGATATCCATATTTGTATGGTGTTATTGAGACAGACCGAAGATATTTTAGGCTGTTGAAGCTTTATTTGGCCGGTTTTGGCCGTTTTGTTGGGTAAAGGGTTAGGGTAAATGGTTGTAGTTTTGTCAGTGGTGTGCAATAAAAAATTTCAAGGTGAAGAGCCTTGCTCATCTGAGAACTTCCAGCTATGTCTCTGTTTAGGATGACTGTCGTAGTCTTCAGAGTCCCAGTCTTCTCAGTCTTTACAGTCAGGTGAGCGACCCCACAGTCATTGACTGTCTTGTTTATTTCTCTGTGGGCATCTTCTGAGACACAGATGTTCATATAGTGATGAATTATATTATTTTAATCATATTTTATGGCATATATAGATTGTTATTAAAACCGTATATCAAGTCACTATCAAAAAAATAATCGGCGACTCGAAAATTAAGTGGGCCTTTAAATATTGACATCCACATAATAATTTAATAAAATATCGTATAAAACTAAACTAGGCTATATATACCATGCACACACAAAAACATCAATCCGAATGTTATGTATATTTCTGACTGTTTTCGTTCGTGTTCGTTCATTCATTGGATGTCGCCAGTGTTAGTGGACAGGCGGGAAAGCTGACAACGTGGCATTATTTGCGTAGTTTGAGGCATATAGAGAGGATATTGTGTCTTATAGATGTACATGTACCTGACTTCAAATATTATATATATATTTGCAAATGTCTATATGTCCGAGATATATGCTAACGGGGTCGACCTGTATGGCCGCTGAGGGGTCTAAGAAGGATACCATTTTATGAGGAAGATAATGGTGCAGGGTAAACACTTCTATAATGACGCTGTCACAGTAAGGGGTGGAAAAGAGGAGAGATATGTTTTTGTCAATGAAAGGGAGAAACTTATGTTGCTGTTTGGAGAGGGGCGCTATTATTAAAAAAAAATTCAATTTTCTAACTATCAATTTGAAGCAAAAAAAACAACTTTATCCTTCATAACCAAGGTATACTATAGTATTATAACAACACATGTGCCCTAGCTGAGAGATATGTTTGAGTTTTGTAAAAAAAAAAGTGGTTTAAAAAATAAACAACCAATTTGTCATGTTGGTCACTAGAGAGTTTGACAGGAAGTATTTGCAAATAAAAAACATTGCATTATCTAGCTTTATATATTATCCCAACTAGGTTCTACTCTCAGTCCACACTCTGAAATCATGAATGTCTGTGAGAAAATAAATAAAACATTTTTCATTGCATATTTTAGTTTTTGGTGGTTATTTGCAGAACTATATTTTTGTCATGTGAAAGACCAAAACAACATAAATATTCAACCACATTTGCAATAATTTGACAGACATAAACACTCAATACTGATTCATATTCTCAGACATGATCTTTTATGGTAACTTTTCCCCCCAGAAAAATAGTTTTGCAAATGGCTACCAAAAAACTACAAAAAAATTAAGACTTTCTGATTTATTTTCTTGCAGATAGTATACTGAGTGTAGAACCTAGTGTTTAAACTAAGATAGATAACGCAGTGTTTCTGCAAATACTTCCTGTCAAACTCTCTAGTGACCTAAATGACAAATTGGTTGTTATTTTTTCAAACCACTTTTTTTTTACATAATTCAAAGATATCTCTCATATTGTGAGGGTAAACATGTGTTGTTATAATACTATAGCATACATTGGTTATGAAGGAAAATGATATTTCCTTCAAACTGATAGTTAAAAATTGAGATTTTATGTCGCCGATTTCTACCAAGCTGATATATAGTCATCCATGATATAGGGAATCTAAGTGCGTGTTATAAATGACAGACGCACATTTTGATCTTAGACAGAGCGTACGTTTATTCAGCGTATTTGTGCGCGTAAGCCCACATTTTTATCGTTTCGTCATTTTGACTTTGAAAAAAACAAAAAACAAAATTAGGAATTTGTTTTGTATTGAACTCCTTGATAACTTTTATAAAACTAACTCGGCTATAACATCCACCAAGGTACCCCGAATCACCATCCAAAAATTGGTCTAGTGGTCCGGGAGAAAAATCGCGAACTGACAGACAGACGGATGCTACTCTTTTAAAACTTATAGATATTTCCGTGATATATAAGAGACCCAAATGTGTAGTTTATTTTTGTTCTCGAAGTGGGACCACTCGAGTCTGGAATGGGGATCGCATGCAGGAGGGAACATCACAATTGATAAAACAATCTTTTCACTGTTTTTCCCACCAACGTATATGTGTGTCGCCATCATACTATGAATTAACGATGTGTCGGAACACGACATGTCAATGGTTATTTGACGACACGACGAATTGTTCAAGATTATATTTACAATCTTGCAATATTGCATTCTGGATAACTGAATAATTTAACTGTGCACCACGTTCACATTTGTAACTTGCATCAACCGTCGTGACATAAGATAAAGAGACCAACCGTCGTGACATAAGATAAAGAGACCAACCGTCGTGACATAAGATAAAGAGATCAATGGTCTCTTGTGTAGTTCTTTGTGTGATACCATTAGCCTTATTAGAATGCACCATTTGACCAGTTCCTGCAACTAACCGTAAATCACCGTTCTGAAGGAAAAGTGCTGAATGTTTCATTACCATTGGCACTGGGTGGTGAACTGCGACGTACGGAATTGTTCGCGTCTGATAAATGCTGCAGTCCGTGCATTTTGGACAAAAAGTTAAATATACCTGATATCTAAGAACAATATTATATATAGGGGCATTCTTATTGGTCGTGCCAATTTCATATCCCCCTGGAAGATATGTTATGTCGGTATTTTAGTTATGGTAAAACCAGGCTCAACCATTATCTTCTTCGTAAAAAGTTACCTCTCTTGTATCCCTTTGGAGCCCTCTAGGTTGTTCCCGTTATTTGCTATCAAACAAGGACAGACATTCGCGAGCATACAGTAATGCCCTAATTAATCGACTCCATAACCACAGCAGAATTATGGGTAACTTTTCAGGATTTAGTCGGAAATATGGCTTGTTGCCATTCATCGGAAAGCTCAGGGTTTGTCTGAAGTTGAGGCCCGAGAGAAAGAAAGGACAGGAACATTCGAGAGACGAAAGAGAAACTACTTCCGTCAATATCGCCGAGTACTCGCGAAATAAAATGCATACAAAAATCAGGAATGAGGCGGTTAAACTGGAGAAGGAGGGTTTCAACACGAAACGCGCGTCCAAGATAGCAGTGAGGAAATACACTGACGATATTTTAGACTTGCTACAACGTGATGAGGAGTCCTCGACCGATGACTCTGTTGATGATGAAAATAGTGATTAAATAATATCTTATAATTTATTTTCTGAGAAAAAACGGAAGCTAATTAAAATTTAATTAGCTAATTAAAATTTATTAAATTTAAATTTTAATTAGTTAATTAAACTTTAATTAGCTAATTAAAATGTTATTAAATTAATTTTTTAATTCTCTAATTAAATTTTAATTAGCTTCCGTTTTTTTCTCTCAGAAACCCCCATCACATTTGTTCCCTCCTCAATGCTAGAGCGTTCCATATACCCATACCCCGACCTGAGCATCTCCTCCGTCCCTCCTCCGAGGTCCTTCTCCCCTCCTCAGAGGAATGAGTGAGCAATGCGCATTGTTTTGTAATAGGGAGGGAGCAAATTAGGTTTCTCCCCCCACCCACCCAAACCCTTATATATATATATGCTATTTTCAGGTTGGGTGGAGAAAAAACTAAATAAAAATAAATTATAAGATATTATTTAATCACTATTTTCATCATCAACAGTCATCGGTCGAGGACGCCTCATCACTACTGTGTATATCAGACACCGGATATTATGCAGGAAAATTTCATTTGTTTACATACTATGCCTAATTTTTTTACCGAATATTCGTGATTGTTAAAAACCAGGACACGCCAGGAGGATAAAATCACTCTGAATAATAGTAAAGTATACCATACTTCTAAGATATACTATCTATACATTCTGGTTATAAAGTAAGTCCTCAGAAATCACGATTATTAGGTTAAATTATACGGATCGTCTGCAACTTGGTCTGATAAACACCGATTTTCTCACATCTGAAAGGTCTGTATGTTTGCTTATTGATATGCACATTGCGTAAGAAAGGTCCACAATGACTTACATGTCACCAAACATGAGTTTTTCGGCTGTTTGTTAGTATTATTGGCGAAAGACATAATTATTTGGTGTACGGCAAATTGCAGGAGCACTGTCGTGCAAATTGCAATTCGCATGTTTTATTACTGTACGGCATATTGCAAGCCCAAAACAATATCTGCCAAATGTAGGCAAATATGTGGGTCAAAATGGAGGTCATATCATTACACATCATCACGGTGACGATTGCGTCATTTTGTTGCTTTCAAGCTCATGGAACACCACGTGTATGCCAATTCAATGGTGACTTATTTTTTAGCTTTAAGATCACATCAGAGAGGGCTATCTATCAGAACTCTAGTTGACATGATAAATTTGAAGGTCCTCTTTGAAATTTAACAAAAACTATCATATTTGACGATGGTTATGGCACATATTTCCCCGAAACGCCAAACATTGAAATGAGCTTTAATGATTATACACCTCCCATTTACTAATGTTCGAAGTCACTCTTAGCAGGGTTGGGGTAATTGTAATTTGTAATTGTAATTGAATGTAATTAATTACATTTTCCCAAGTAATTGGATGTAATTTGTAATTGAATGTTTTTTCAATTACATGTAATTGAATGTAATTAATTACATTGATAAAAGGGGTGTAATTTCAATTACATTTCAATTACATTCCAAAAATACAGACCAATATAACATGTTAACACATCAGCATTTGTATCTGAAATGTGACATGACTATGATATGTTAATAGTATCAGGTAAAACACTTGGTTACTAACTTACTTGACTAGTGTTATACACATGGGGTCATTATCCTCATTTTTCCTTCTATGTTAGTAGTTTCATGGATACATGTTCAAAATTCAAACTTCAAAGATGGAGTCATGAAACCCTCTCACTATAGAAGTCACACAATGTTTTGATAGTCTACATGTGGTTTGATTTAAAACAACTCACAAGTTGTGGGTCACAATAGAATTGGGTTGTTGTCATAGCTCAATACTATACTTCAAAGATGACGACCGCTCAGTGAATACAGTGATTACTCTTTCATGTAGCACCCCCCCCCCCCATAATGAGATGGTCTCATCATTTGTTGTTACAAGTTTGTATATAACTGCATCACTGACTATCAAGCAATCATCTCTAGCTGCGAGTGGAGCGAACAAGTCAGATTTTATTTGGCTTAATTAGTTCCTCGTCAGCTAGAGCGTCTACACGAGTGAGTTGTGCGGTCGCGACCCAGGTTGTAACTGCCCTCGTGGACACGCCAGACTGAGATGGTTTTGGATTAGGCTCAGGACGGATTATGGAGCTAATCCCTGAAGCCGCGTTGGCCGCTATACAGAAAAGCCGGTTAGTTGACGCTGTTAGTTGGACACTCCAAGCTAACAGGGGCTCTCTGGTTCTCTGTGTAGAATTCAGGACAGAAGAAGCTGGTACCCAGAAGTCTTCTGCCGTGAACAGGAATGCCAAGACCCGCTGTACAATGAAGAAGGGGCCTCCTAAAAGAAAGACACCCTCACAGAAAAGAAGGGACGCTGCCAGACGGGCGAAATGGAAGAAGCAGAAGGGGGTGACTGTTGATCGGCCAGTCGCCCATTCCCGTGTGGCTCAGCCGTCCAATGTCATAGCCGGCGGGTCGAAGTTGTCCGAGAGACGCCCAGACGACTCGACCTGCAAGGAGACTGACGACATAGCACCAACTAGCAGGGATTCCGTGGATCTGCCGGAGGTCCCTGCTGTCGTCGTCGAGGCTAGCGGAGACAGGGACGTGGATACCACCCCAGAGGTTCCTGCCGCCAGCTTCGACGTGGAACTGGACTTTACACCTCGGACACCGGATTACCAAAACATCCCGGTGTCCTCCAGCTCCACCAGCACCAACAACAACAGCACAGACACCATACGTTCTGTGGAAGAGATTGCTCTCGACGCTAAGAGAATCGAATATGAAGAGGCAAATAGGAAAAGCGATAACGCCATAAAAGAAATTGAACAGCGTTGGAAAGAACAACAACAAAGACACCAAGAACAAATAGAACACCTCTTACAACAACAACAGAATTCTCCACCTTCTTCAACAGAGAAACCAAACTCGAAGAAAAAGCGGAAAAAGAAAAGATAAAGACAAACATCATAAAATGCTTAATTGTTTTTTTTTTTTGATTCATCTTAATAAAGGCATAAAAATGAGGGGTTAAGGAGAGGTGCCACTCGGCCCTTTCGAGAATCCCGGGCCAGCCACCCAAATTACTATCTCACACATCAAGCAATCATCTCTAGCTGCGAGTGGAGCGAACAAGTCAGATTTTATTTGGCTTAATTAGTTCCTCGTCAGCTAGAGCGTCTACACGAGTGAGTTGTGCGGTCGCGACCCAGGTTGTAACTGCCCTCGTGGAGACGCCAGACTGAGATGGTTTTGGATTAGGCTCAGGACGGATTATGGAGCTAATCCCTGAAGCCGCGTTGGCCGCTATACAGAAAAGCCGGTTAGTTGACGCTGTTAGTTGGACACTCCAAGCTAACAGGGGCTCTCTGGTTCTCTGTGTAGAATTCAGGACAGAAGAAGCTGGTACCCAGAAGTCTTCTGCCGTGAACAGGAACGCCAAGACCCGCTGTACAATGAAGAAGGGGCCTCCTAAAAGAAAGACACCCTCACAGAAAAGAAGGGACGCTGCCAGACGGGCGAAATGGAAGAAGCAGAAGGGGGTGACTGTTGATCGGCCAGTCGCCCCTTCCCGTGTGGCTCAGCCGTCCAAAGTCATAGCCGGCGGGTCGAAGTTGTCTGAGAGACGCCCAGACGACTTGACCTGCATGGAGACTGACGACATAGCACCAACTAGCAGGGATTCCGTGGATCTGCCGGAGGTCCCTGCTGTCGTCGTCGAGGCTAGCGGAGACAGGGACGTGGATACCACCCCAGATGTTCCTGCCGCCAGCTTCGACGTGGAACTGGACTTTACACCTCGGACACCGGATTACCAAAACATCCCGGTGTCCTCCAGCTCCACCAGCACCAACAACAACAGCACAGACACCATACGTTCTGTGGAAGAGATTGCTCTCGACTCTATGAGAATCGAACATGAAGAGGCAAATAGGAAAAGCGATAACGCCATAAAAGAAATTGAACAGCGTTGGAAAGAACAACAACAAAGACACCAAGAACAAATAGAACACCTCCTACAACAACAACAGAATTCTCCACCTTCTTCAACAGAGAAACCAAACTCGAAGAAAAAGCGGAAAAAGAAAAGATAAAGACAAACATCATAAAATGCTTAATTTTTTTTTTTTTATTCATCTTAATAAAGGCATAAAAATGAGGGGTTAAGGAGAGGTGCCACTCGGCCCTTTCGAGAATCCCGGGCCAGCCACCCAAATTACTATCTCACAAGCAATCATTATCTCTTTGCCTCTATTAGTCATTAGCGATGCCTTCTCAAAGATTATCTTAGTTTACACCAAGTAAAGTCTGATTTCACACACCAGCACCAGCACTGGTTAGTAACTGCACACCAACAATGTTTTTATAAATATAAAATAAAATGTGCTGCGAACTATGTGAATTATGTCTTGGTGTGCAAAACATATTTATTTGTGATAAAACCTCACTTTCAAGTTTATTTATTGCCCCCCCCCCCTGATATTTTTGGAGAACTATTGTAATCGCGCGTCCGTTCGTGTGTCCGTCCGATTTCTTGTCAGGCTGTTAATGCCAGTTCAATTATCCGATCGAAACTACACTTCGTATGAGGAACGACAAATACATTATTGAGGTCAATTTCAATTATGGTTCTAGTCAGATGATATTTTTTCTCTGTTTTTACTTAGAAATCGCCATTTTCATGTTGTCCCTGTGTTGTCCGGATAATATTAACTTCGGTGAAAATATCCGATCGGAACGAATCGTTGTACAAGTAATAAACATTACATTATTGAGGTCCGGTTCCAATATCCTTCCGGTCAGATGATTTTTATTAGAGCTATATAGTCCTTTTCAGATATATAAATTGCCATTTTCGTGTTGTCCGGATTATTCCAGTTAATATAAATTAATCCCATGATTATCAATCACATTGTTCAAGTCAACTTTGAATGTGGTTCAGATCTGCTGAATTTTGACGGACCTATATCCCTTTTTCTACTATAAAAATATAAACTGATTCCACTTAGAATCTGGCGATAATTATTCCATGTGCAAAAATTCCACACACATTGTGTTTTTCGGAGCTTGTGTCTCATATGGTTGTTGTAGCACACTTGGCGACATGGTTCCATGATGTCTTGATTTATGTATCTTCAGGTTATACTTGTATATAGTTTTAAATCCGCATATCTAACATGTTGTTTCGTAGTCCACCTGAACAGACTCTACTACGGGTGCGATATCAAATGATGACAACTTGGACAGAATTAATACCTTGATCGCAATTTCTGCCATCTATACATGCACGCAAAGAGTTGAATCAGGAAGAAATTGGATACAAGCTGATTTTGGTGTCATTCGACGCCGAAAAACACCAGTAACAACATATCCAAAATCCGCAAAAATCCACTCATGGGACAATTCAGGATTCAAGATGGCGTCCATAATGTCTGTTGTTATCGGAAAATACTGAATTTCTGCGGTAGGTGCTCCAATTAATGCCAAATTCGCAATATATTGCAATATACACAAACAATGCTTAGTCGTAAACCATATATGTAGAATGTTTTTCCCAAAATGGCCGCCAAAATGGACAAAATCGAATGAAACTTTTATATTGTGCAAAATTTAATAGCTAGTCCTATACGAGTAAACAATGACCACACTAATATCACGATGTGGACATGGTGTTATCTGATTACTGACCTGAATTGCAAATATGAAGGATATTATAACCCCAGTGCATGAATGACGTGGTAAGGCCATTGCTGGTGAAATTATTGGCAGCTACGAACGGGTGTTCACACCCCATGTAGTTTCGGCGAATATTTTTTTTTAAATGTTGATGACCCCACCCATCACCACAAAGCTACAAATAGAGAGCATTGTTTGACTATTCTATTATGGTCTCTGCCATCCATATGGTGAAATGAGTCGCAATGGAAAAATTATGTCACTTGTCCTTGTATGATAACCCCATGCAAATTCAACTCAACATCTAGCGCTCAGGGATTTCTTGTCGGCTAATAATTTATTTACTCATACAAATCAACAGATCGTCATTCTAATAATGAGCGGTGATTGGCTGTTTCTACTATTGCAGTCATGGAAAGGTCAGGTCATAATGAATATTAAAATGAGGCGCTGCGTGATTCGTAAAGATAAAATGAAAAAAAAGTTGGAATTATCGACAGATTTCTCCTCTATAGAAATTGTTTACTGACGATCTGTTGATTTGTATGAGTAAATAAATTATTAGCCGACAAGAAATCCCTGAGCGCTAGATGTTGAGTTGATCGTTTGACCGATTTTTAATCATAGTAAGCCGCGCGGGGGTGAAGTTAGAGGAAGATATCGTCCATTGTATTTTGAGCCGGATCAATCCGAAAATTTACGGTCTTCGGAGACAATATTCGGTCGTTAAAATTTATCAAATGCTATTTGTATGAATGGTTCTGATTGGAGTTTGTGGTATTGATTGAAAGATGAATTCTTCGCCGACACATCCGTGGCTATATCGTTAGCATTACTGGTGTGAATGGCCTAAATTTGACCAATTGCCGAGGGATGGTAAAAAGGTGAATTTCCACAGTTTCCCTTGTCCTATTATACTACCGTTAACGTGAAGCAGGCGCATATATAGAAGCGGCGTATATGGGCAGCGCAAAATGGGGGCGGACAGCGGAGCGCGTTACAGGCCCCTGTGGATACTACCGTAATTACTCCGCCGTTGTTCGACATCCTTTCAAATACTCTCGTAGAAACAAAATGTTACTCTTTTTTTTTATCACAAATCCGATTGAGAACTATGGCTTCTATACGTGTACCTTTCTACGACCTTCCTTGAGATACCAGATCACACACTATATTTTATTAATTTAAATTTAATCCTCTCGTTATACCATATACTTATATAAATACCGTATTAATTGACGTCACGCATAAATTATACGAGACTATACGATCATTCTTAAGCTAATTTTCACCCTCCTCTCTCCCTGACCCGGATATTCTATAAACTAATTATTACTATTCCGCATATACCGGAATATATATTAATAAAGCCAATAGTTCGCATATATACAGTCTAACGTATCTGCATAAGCTAATTTTCACTCACCGACGCCGACTCTATAAGCTAATTATTACTATTTTATCTCCTTACTCCTACGCCGTCGCTCAGTCGCTCAATTTTTATCTTTGGAAGCTCGAAAAAACCTCTCTATACTACTGCTGCTGCTGCTGAAACATAAATTTCATAGATTTGGGAGCCGAAACATGCTTTTACATTAAGGGCTATGCGAATAATATAAATCATTTATGAACTCAAGTCATTTGATATTCGTTTAAAACAACATCTCAAACAGTAAAGTTCTATAAAAATACAGAGTGACTAAAGGAAAGGAGACCAAGTTTCCCCTGCCTTACCATACACCTGCCCTATATCTCAAAATATGCATTTTCGGATTAAGCATATTTATATTTTGAGGTAGAGCATGCATGGTAAGATTAACTACATAAATGATGCTATATTCCCATATAGCCCATAATGTAAAAGGCAGGGCAGAGCTCGGCTCCAAAATCTATAAAACAATATCAGGTTTTTACCCCCCCCCCCCTTGATAAGAATTGATCAGTCTCCAAACCCCTCTTTTGATTTTATTCTTTGTATATACCCAAATTGAAAAACAAGTTTGTCTACAATTGACCAAGGGAAACACCATTCTCAGTTCACAAATGGCCAGAAATGCATATGTTTAGGTAGGAGAGGAGTGGGTTAATGCAGAGAAAACTTGGTCTCCTTGCCTTTATTCACCCTGTACGCAAAAAAAAAATTTGCGGCACCATGCTTCCGTAAATGCAGCATAAACAATCAGAACGAATCAGTATGACAAAACACATCGAAGAAATAATTGATGAAAAATTATTTGGAGGAAAAAGTAAGCACAGAAAACCATATGGATGATAACATAATTGTGGCAAATATCCCTGAACAGCCAATTAGCGATACCGACGAGTCGACAGAAGATGACTAGAAGGACATTTAACCCTTTACCCAACAGAACGGCCCTGTGCCAATGCATTCTCTTATATATGCGAGTCGACCACAGGTCGCCTCGCATATATAAGAGATTGCATTGGCTTAACACATTAAAACACATTTTTTTTAAGGCCAATTCATTCTCTTATATATGCGAGGCGACCTATGGTCGACTCGCATATATAAGAGAATGCATTGGCACAGGGCATAACTATAACCATCACAATGTGGTCAATGAGCCGGTTCCAATGATATCCATATTTGTATGGTTTTATTGAGACAGACCGAAGATATTTTAGGCTGTTGAAGCTTTATTTGGCCGGTTTTGGCCGGTTTGTTGGGTAAAGGGTTAAAAAGTTATCAAAAGAGGACAAAACACAACCCAAAAGATATCTCGCCTTTCATTGAGATTGGCAGAAAAAAATTCGCACAATATAAATAACAAGTGCAACGCTAAGCGTGGCATATGCCCCCCCCCCCTACGATCAGTTTAGAGAGCGGGAAATGGATAGAAATTTTGTTTTGATTTTCTAAATCCAAGAAGTGGGTATCCTTAATTTACCCTTAAACTTCGCTATCAATACACCAAAGCACAATCTAATCCGATGATCCATGCCCAAGGTACAAGCTGAAATGTTCACATGCACAGAGACCAAATATTAAGAAATTCCAAAGTCAAACAAGGGTGGTAACTCTGGTGAAAATGAACGGACGAAACCTGCAGTAGGTCGTTATCCTTTCCTCTGAGTTGTGCTATGAACATACCAAAGCGCAATTGAATCAAAATATCCTTGCCCAAGTTACAAGTTGAAATGTTCGTTCCGACACAAAATTCACAAATTTCCAAGTCAAACAAGGGTAAAACATTAAAGGAACTCAATCCGATCAGACGCTCCTAATTTACTATTTCGTTGTCTTCGGGGGGTTGGGGGGGGGGGTAACACATATTTGATATCGAGTCGATGAACCCACCAATCAAAGCTCAGAGTGATCAGATATCGATTTTTGAAGTGTGTTATTTCTCGAGATGTATAATAATATGTGGTAATACGGCCATATTTTGTTGAACAAAGTGTTGATAAATAACAAGTTTGGGGAAATTTGATACCATAGTTGACAGTGGTTAGCATTATTTTGTTGCAATAAATCGATTCTGATAACTAAAGCGTATTTTGAAGAAATGTTGTTGTTGTTGTTGTTGTTGTTGTATCTTGATGGTATGGGGACTGTCTGATCGGATTGAGTACCTTTAATGGACGAAAACTGTAGTATGTGGATATCCTTTACCCCAGCCTGTGCTATCACCATGCCAACGAAATCCAATAATAAAGACATCCACAGCATAATGTGTGTTATGGACGCGTTGACGCGTTTTACACTAAGTCCAGCAAAGGGCCATTACTCTGGAAAAACAAAGGGCGACAAAACCCGAATATTCATTCGGATGGTTGGTAGTATAATAACACCTTCCAAAATAGAAGAGACGAAATTGCTGTAAATGCAGTTAAATACGGGGACATGTCTCTATTCCGAAGGTTCTCTATTCCGAAGGTTCGCTATTCCGAAGGTTCACTATTCCGAAGGTTCCCTATTCCGAATGTTCTCTATTCCGAAGGTTCGCTATTCCGAAGGTTTTTGTTATTTTAAGGTTAATTCTATATTCTAAAGTATTGAGAGGGTTCATTATCACGAAGACTCTTTTTATGAAGAAAATAACTTAAAACATTAAAACAGTAAATGTGATATTGTTTTGTTTTCGCGGGTTTTCTTGAGATTTAATGTCATTATGTATGACGTTATTTCTCATTACATATTCACGTCACGCAGCCCACACAATTGCTATGTTTCCATACGATTTAATGTCATTACGTCTGACGTAATATCTCAATAATCTTAGAGGCAAGAATACGCCAGCTAAAGGCGGATCATAACAGTGGGGCTATAACGCTTAATGAATACTGGATGCTAGAACATACTGCGTAGCAGAATATCGCTGGATAGACGGGTATGAGATGAACCTAACTGCAATTGTGACTTTGTATTGACTTTAAAGGCCCACTTAATTTTTAAGTCACCGATTATTTTTTTTATAGTCCCTTCATATACGGTTTTAATAACAATTTATGCCATAAAATACGATTAAAATACTATAATTCATCACCATTTGAAGGGTTTGTGTCTCAGAAGATGCCCATAGAGAAATAGAAAAGAGCTGAAATCATAAAAAGATTCCCCCGTTATGGCTCCCAGAATGCAACATAATTCAAACTAAAAATGTATTTCATGCAATGGAAGGTAGATAACTATCTTTAAAATATAGTTATCCCCCCCCTCCATTGAAAATAATACACTTTTCGCAACAAAACCAGATGAAACTTCGGCACAAAAACACGCTGGTATAACTGAACAAAAACAACATGTTTAGTATACTGGTTTATTATACCGGATAAATTGAAAATACAATGTCAGAGAGCTTCCTATTTCAAATGGTATATAATATGGCATATATTTTATATATGTGATCTGGCGGTTGATTTATCTTTCAAATACAGATTGCCAGTTCGGACAGACTGTATCTCTCACATGTAGTTTATTTCAGTCATGCAGTCATCGTGTTTTCAACTTTGCATAATAAACGATAAACTTACACTTTCTTCTTGTTAATAATAACCGACATCTGGGACGATTTGGGAATTGAATGGGGTTTATAAATGTAGGCCCTACTATATGTGAATACTAGCGTAATAGTATTTTTCATTCCTCGTGTGGTTTTTGTGGGTGGTGCAAATTTTGATGAAATTTCTGGTTAAATACGCCCAGAATAGCGAACCTTCGGAATAGCGAACCTTCGCAATAGCGAACCTTCGGAATAGGGAACCCTCGGAATAATGAACCTTCGGAATAGTGAACCCTACCCGTTAAATACAACATGCAGGAAACTGCACGATATTGCCGGCTCGAAGAAAATATATATCAATGAGGAATATACAAAGAATGAAATGGCGCAACTATACGCTTTAAGAATTCATTAAAACAAAAACAAAAAGAAACGAATTTCCAACAAATTATTTCCATTTTAAAGGAAACAAAACTGTTGAACATACCTATAAGAGAAATTGAGTATGACTGAAATGTAAAATTTAATTTGTAAGCGAGGACTAAGAGTTTATTGACTCGTGCCTGGTGATATTGTTCGATAGCATACATCGCCGTTATTGGGCTCACCATTGATGCATGGGCGGAGTTAAATGCCGTTATTGGGATCACCATTGATGCATGGGCGGAGTTAAATACCTGTCTTCTTGTCACCCACCGGCTGCCTGGTATTAAAATCAGTATTGCCTGCTGTAGTGCCTTTTTGTGTGCGGCGAGCACTATAAGTCTCGCATATTCCTGAAAACAAATATGTGTTATTCCAATGAGAGTTAACGAAACCGAAACCCTATCGTCTGTCTTCAACGGAAAGTAATTTCGTGATTCAAAGCTCTTAATATTTGATAGGAATCCAACATGATTATTTTTGGACTTCTTGTGTTACCTTTCTGTCTGCCATCAGCGGCTATCTCAGACATTATGGAGGCCAAATTTGTTAAAGGCGGTGACCAAATGAATATGGATTATATCTTAACAACTACTAAGTCGAGATCAGAACTGGATTGTGGGTTTCAATGCCTTAGAACACCAGGATGCAGGTCCGTTGTAACAAATGGCTCCACCTGCGTACAATACCGTGACGAGAGTGGAACGCTGAAACGGGGTGAGTATTTTACTCGTACATGTAATCCATTAACCCTTTACCCAACAGAACGGCCCTGTGCCAATGCATTCTCTTATATATGCGAGTCGACCATAGGTCGCCTCGCATATATAAGAGAATGCATTGGCTTAACACATTAAAAATTATAAAATTGTTAAAGAATGTAAGCAAAAATGGTAAAAAGTGCCAATGCATTCTCTTATATATGCGAGGCGACCTATGGTCGACTCGCATATATAAGACTAGAAGGTGACCCGACTTCGTCCGGGCTATTCAAAAACCAAATTTCAAGTCGATTGCTCCACCCGTTTCCTAGATCTGGTCTGCGCATGCGCGAAGCTGGTGTCGCACGTGCTCGGCGACCCGATAAAATTCGTATCCGGGGCAAGATACATTCACATACCAAATTTAAAGTCAATATCTCAACCCGTTTACGAGATCTCGTCTGCGCATGCGCGAAGCTGGCGTCGCACGTGCTCGGCGACCCGATAAAATTCGTATCCGGGGCAAGATACATTCACATACCAAATTTCAAGTCGATAGCTACACCCGTTTACGAGATATATAGCCCAATGTCATTTGCGGATACCTCGGCCGGTGATGAGTTAACGCGACACAGTCAAATGCATCGGCAGGGTGAGAGTTAACGTAATCTAACTTTATGACCTCTGACGACGTCATAGAAATTACGCATTGATTTTATCCTGATAAAAGCATCGTACCACTTGTACCTAATAATTGAGGCAGATAACTAAAACGGATACATACATGTTATATATCGTTGGAAAGATGAAGCCACACAGATTCTAACCGTGCAAATTATATGACTGGCAATTTATTATTCGCGCTATATCGAATCGATTTGTGAGCACCGAACTGAAATATATTAGCGCAAAAACGGCGTAAAAATAGATTTGACCTCCGCACGTGAAAAGTTGACCTCGCACGGACAAATAAATATGCCTATGTTCGTCTCCGGCCGAAAATACCCTAAAATACCAAATTTCATCGAAATTGGCTTAGTCGTTTTCGAGTCCATCGATTTCAAACACACACACACACAAACAAACAAACACACACACACACAGATCTTTCAAAATATATAATAGAATAATGCATTGGCACAGGGCATAACTGTAACTATCACAATGTGGTCAAGGAGCCGGTTCCAATGATATCCATATTTGCATGATTCTATTGAGACAGACCGAAGATATTTTAGGCTGTTGAAGCTTTATTTGGCCGGTTTTGGCCGGTTTGTTGGGTAAAGGGTTAAAGATGTCATGTCTCTTCCGGCAGCACATCTAACATAAACAAAAAAACTTATGTGGAAGTCCATTTCAAGGCATGTACGTTTCTATAATTACAATGTGTTACGGTAATTACAATGTGTTACGGTAATTACAATGTGTTACGGTATCAAAACACACAAGAGAAACATCTCATATTTCACACATCTCACTGAAAATGTTTGAAAGATATATTTTATATTTAACATCGTTTGTTGCGTTTGGTTTAAGCATAGTTTATTTATCCACCAAATATATAATATACATAATATAAATTGAACGAGGGAATACACAAGGAATTAATATAATGTATATGGTAATATGTGATATATCTGGTAGAAAGGGAGAACGACAGTAAGCACATGGCTTTTCAGGTGTCGTTCTCCCCATGTATCATCTAGGGCCCCTGTATAATATAATATATAAATCATCATGGAATTTGACGTTAGTGTCGGGACCGGACAGTAGATAGATAATTCGGATATTACATTGGTCCTGTGTTATTTTGGGTATAAAGAATAAGAGGAGAATTTAAGATAAGAAGACAAAGATGTCGCGTTTCACCCTGCTTGTTACTTATAATGTATTATGAATTAGGATTGTTGTTTGTCTTTCCCACTATTTATTCAACTTCAGTTGAACCCGTGGAGTTCAGTTCGGACAGCTCATTTTATGTTGGATTCTCGCTTTTGAGAAAACTCAGTTGAGGAATCAGTTGATGGAAAGCAATTTTGAAGTAGAAAACCCCATGCGCGACGAATAATAATACGGCATTATACGCACATAATCGACCTATAATGTGAAAAAGGTATATAATGGGATTATTTTATTCAGAAATAAGCAGAAAACACATGTTAAAGAGCGTACACCTGAAAAGTCGTGAGTTGGCTTATTTGTGTCATGTCCGCGCATAATCTTCCTAGAATCGCCTCATGATGAGTCGATAATGTGACTAAAGCGCTCTCATTTTCAGCACATTATATATATCGACTCAAAATGAGGCAATTCTAAGCAGATTATCTACCTAAAACAAGTTATATTATAAGTAGATAATGTTCGGGTTTTCAGAAAACAGGATAATAATTAGGTTTAATGGTCGGCATGACTACGCCGATGATCGAGGCGTGGAATTTATTTGTGTGTGTGGCGGCTCCATGCTTCCTTAAGTATGACAAAACACTTCGAAGAAATAATTGATGAGAAAATTAAACATTATTTGGAGGAAAAAGTAAGCACATAAGACCATATAGATCATAACATAATTGTGGCAAATATCCCTGACCAGCCATTTAGCGATACCGACGAGTTGACAGAAGAGGACTGGAAGAACATTTAGAAAGTGGTAAAAAGAGGACAATAGAGAACCCAAAAGAGATCTCGTCTTTCATTGGGATTGGCAGAAAAAAAAGACAACAAAATTCGCACAGTATAAATGACAAGTGCAACGCCAAGCGTGGCATATGCCCCGATAGAGCCCGAAGCCGCCATCGCACGCCGCCGCCGCCAGCCACATTGGCCACAAGCCGCCGGCAGCCATATTATTTCTAACGCCAGCCACATTAAAAAACCTCAGCCGCCGGAATTGTAAAATGGCTGAGCCGTGTGCATGGGCTTATATGTCAAGCACAACTGTTCTGTGAATCGCAAAGAACTAAACCGCATTGCCTAATATTGGCATACTCGCGTGGACACGGCATGGTTGTTATATTATCAGAACACCTGGCCCCTTAATGTGGAATAGACTATCCCAATGCATGCTTTCATATAACTGAATGGGCGCATCCATTCGGTATTGAAAGGGTTAAAATATAAATTGTTTATATCGACAACACCCAGTCTCAGACATCACTGGCATTTGTCCATATATACACATAAGAATAGAAAATAGTTTGAAATATTATATATCATTACTATCGGGTTCATCATTCAATGATGCATGCATATATCACAAGATGGCAGTGATGATAGCAGTCGGAAGTCGACAGAAATCCCAATGTAACTACTTATACCGATTAGATGGGAAACTACATAGTATATCCTGGGACTAGTATACTAGTACCAGGTATATCCATGCCAGTCGTTCGTGAATTTTCGCCATAATGGAAAAGCCCAACATCAAACGATTACGTGTGATCTGGAATTCTACGGGTTCACAACAAACGCTAAAAAAAACGGCGTCTATAACCGGTAACAGGGGATTAGGAACATTTTGGAAACGAAAATACGCTGAATGATAACATCTCAGCCGGCTGAGCCGCCATATTTCGTCAGCCACGAACGTCGTGACTGAGCCGACTTAGCTAGCTAACCAGCCACGAAAATCGGTTGAGCCAGCCATGAAAACTATTTGTCGTGGCTTCGGGGTCTATGCCCCGACGCTCAGAGCGGGCAATGGATAGAACTTTTGGTTTTATTTTCTAAATTCAAGAATTGGGTATCCTTTCCCCGATGTTATTATTATATCTTTATTTCCTCCAGTATATGAAGATTTATAAAGCATGTAACAAATAATCGATATGTACAGAAATATGAATCAATAATGCTGAATCATAGTAATTGATGTCAATATCCGACACTGGATATATCTACATATATGTACACATGGTGAATATGATGAGGTTGGTGGTGATGGCGATGGAGATGAGTTTGGTGATAAATGATGCTGATGATGTGTGTGTTATCAACGATGGCGATGTTGTTAATGGTAGTGATGATGACGATGAGGATTATTATGATTATGATGATAGCGATGGTGTGACAATGCTGACACCGAATGTGGTTTCCATTTCGTTGATTATGATGCTGATAATGACGATATAAATGATGATGACGGTGATGAAGACGATGATGACGGTGATGATGACGATAGTAATAATAATGAAGCGGGCAGCGTATTCACATAATAATTTCAAATGATATTCAGTAGATGGCACTCTTTGCTCGCACTGTCATATATATCGCCGTGCCAATGCTCATTAGATTCATTATTACGACACACAGTGGTGTACACTGGTGTAGAGTTTTTCATATTGTGTGGTCGATCGATAATCCACTGGGCGATTGTATTATGTTTATTTCGTACTAGAGTATAAATCGTACCGATAGTTACGATAGTACGACAAAGATTAGCACATGTGTTTACGTCACCGGTGTAATTGTGGGGACATGTTTCTATTATGAAGGTTCGCTATCCCGAAGGTCCGCTATTCCGAAGGTTCTCTATTCCGAAGGTTTTTGTTATTTTTAGGTTAATTCTATATTCTAAAGTATTGAGACTAATTTGAGAGGGTTCATTTTCACAAAGATTCTTTTTATGGAGTGTGCGCTCACATCCGAACTGATCCTGCGCGCATACCGATACAGATACAGGAGGAAATAACTTAACTTAGAACATTAAATGTGATTTTGTTTTGTTTTCGCGGGTTTTCTTGAGATTTAATGTCATTACGTGGGCCCATACCGTTGAATTCTTGGCATATAATATGAATGTTGTGGTGTATATGGACCCTCCCGCATTGGGACATGACACAGGTACAGTTGACTTAAGTGATGTTCTGTGTGGGCTCCAATTTGGAGTTCAATATTTTAAGGGCCAAGTTTAGAATTTTATGGGTCCATACCTTTGAACTCTGGGCATATAATATGAATATTGGGGGGCATGTCTCTATTCCGAAGGTTCACTATCCCGAAGGTCCACTATTCCGAAATTTCTCTGAATGTTCGCTATTCCGAAGGTTAACCAATCCGAAGGTTCGTTATTCCGAAGGTTCTGTGTTCCGAAGGTTTTTGTTATTTTAAGGTTAATTCTATATTCTAAAGTATTGAGAGGGTTCATTATCACGAAGATTCTTTTTATGAAGGAAATAACTTAAAACATTAAATGTGATTTTGTTTTGTTTTCGCGGGTTTTCTTGAGTTTAATGTCATTACGTATGACCTTATTTCTCATTACATATTCACGCCAAGCAGCCCACACAATTGCTATGTTTCCATGCAATTTAATGTGATTACGTGTGACCTAATATCTCAATAATCTGAGGCAAGAGTACGCCTGCTAAAGGCGAATTATAACAGTTGGGGCTATAACGCTCAATGAATACTGGAGGCTATAACAAACTGCGCAGCAGAATATCGCTGAATGGACGAGTATGAGATGAGCCTAACTGCAATTGTGACTTTGTTTAAAGGCCCACTTAATTTTCGAGTCATTCATTTTTTTTTATAGTATATACGGTTTTAATAACAATTTATGCCATAAAATTTGAATAAAATACTATAATTCATCACCATTTGAAACGCAGAATACTTCTATCTCCTAGTTTGAAACACCTTTAAAATACCGCGTCGTATATCTAGCAATTAGCAACCAACATGTCCTCTTCGGCTTTCCATAGATTTCAACGTAATTTGATACTTATGGGTATTTGTGTCCGAGAAGTGTTTTGGACGGGTCAAATCGTGACCCCGACCTGACCTTGACCTTTAAAACTGTCAATGCAAGGTCAATTTGGGTAAAACGGACAAATTTCGGCGAATTTGATACCTAGGGATACTTTTGTCCGGGGAGAGTTTTGAACGGGTCAAATCGTGACCTCGGCCTGACCTTGACCTTCAATGTGGTCAACCAAAGGTCAAATCGGATAAAACGGATGGATTTCGACGAAATTTGATACCTATTGGTACTTTTGTCGGGGGAGTGTTTTGGACGGGTCAAATCACGACTCCGACATTACCTTGCCCTTCAAAATTGTTCATTAAAGGTCAAGTGGGGTAAAACGGACGGATTTCGACGAAATTTGATACCTAGGGGTACTTTTCTCCGGGTGGGGGTGTTTTGGACGGGTCAAATCATGACCCTGACCTGACCTTGACTTTCGAAATAGTCAATTGAAGGTCAAATCGCGCCTTTCACCGGAAATCAGATTGGAAACAGCCCGGCGAAGTCGGGTCCATCAGCTTGCGTAATAAAGAAGACAGTTTGAAGAAAGTAATGTATGACACGAGAAACGGGAAAACTTGAAATATGGAAGTATGCAAATTTCCCACATAAAATTTGAAAGCTAGTTTATAGAATAATTGTATTATAATTTATATTTATGGCTGATAATATGATATTGGTGGCGTTACCATTTCTGACTATGGTTTTCTTGTTTATTATTTGATACACGCCATGGTCATATTGGTGATATATGTCATATATCTGCGTTAGTCGCGAAAACAATCACAGCGGTTCAAAGTTAGTTAAAGGCTCGCCTAGTGGTGTGTTAGCAAGATTGATGCTGATTTCTAACTGTGTTAGAATGTGTTTTCGTTGAGCTATAAAACTGTATGTTTGCCACAACTGTTCAGTGACAATAAAGTTTATAAACGAGTCAGCATAGTCCATTGCTTCTACCAAGCTATCGTGGACGTGGGATAAGTGTAATGATATCATATCGTCAGGAGACAGTTCTTCGACAGAGATAAACAAGAAAACTAAGATGCATGCATCAGGTCGGCCGTGAACTATCTACCATAGAATTGTTGTAGCTATCGATTATACATTTTGAAACACCTGTCTGTATGTATGTATGTGTGTATGCATGAATGCATGTGTGTATGTGTTATATACTCTAACACTGCTCGAATTTGGTATTTAACGTGTCAACTTGACCTCGCTCATAGGCATGTTTCTGGACCTTGACCGATCCGACTAAAAATTTGTGTGTAGGACTACTTCGATCCCGGGAGCAATATGGACGGGTCCAATTTCACGTGGGACCATGTTCTCGAACGTGCTGATATAGGCATGTTTCTGGACCAATTGAACAATAGTTTGGCCAGACGCTGTATATACTGGGTACTGTCCAGATGGAGGCGATCACAAAAAAATCCCTAACTAGCCCGAACGAAGTCGAGTACATCAGCTAGTCTAATATATATTTTGGACATTTGTCTGTCTGTTTGTCTGTTAGCTATGGCCGGGAAAAATGCCTGACAGATTTGACGAAATTTGATACCTAGGGGAAATTATTTCCAGGGAGTATTTTGGACGGGTCAAATCTTGATCCCGACCTGACTTTGACATTCAAAAAGATCAATTCAAGTTCAAATCTGGTAAAACGGAAGTATTTCAACGAAATTTGATACCTACTGTTACTTTTGTCCCAGGAGTGTTTCGGGTGGGTCAAATCATGACCCTGACCTGATCTTGACATTCAAAATTGTCAATTCAAGGTCAAATCGGGTAAAGCCGGGCGGATTTCGACGGGTACTTTTGTCGTGACTTTTGTCCGGGGAGTGTTTTGGACGGGTCAAATCGTGACCCCGACATGACCTTCACCTTTAAAATAGTCAATTCAAGGTTAAATCGCGCAATTCTCCAAAAATCAGAGGGGAACATCCCGGACGAAGTCGGGTCCACCAGCTACTATTATATATTTCTAGATTTAGTTACAAACTAAATACCTGTATATTGTACAAAGAAATGTTTGACAAATATATCTGTATCAATATTAACATGCGGGTCATTAAAATAGATACGACGAAACAAATTTTGAAGGGTGCATGTATCAGGTAAATTTTTATATTTCAAATGATGACAGGAATGCGGAAAGTTGAAGTACCTACGTAATACTGGCTATCCGCATGAAGAGATATACATGTATATAAAAACCAAAATAGAAAATGACTGCTGGCAACAATGTTTTCCAAAAAAATTCAAAGCATTCGATAGCTCCCATCTAGTTGTCAGCCCGAAGATCAATATGAAGTTTGGTGACTATCAGATGAGGGATATGTCTGTACAGTTGCTAAACAATTCAGTCATGCAAAAGAGGATAAAAGAGTAAGATACCAAATTGCTGCCTGTGGTAATGTTTTTTAACGAAATTCGGGAAAATTAGATTACTCTCACGCTGGTTATCCAGAAGATCATTGTGGAATATGGTGACGATCGGACGCTGGCAGTGATGTCTTCACAAGGACAGTTTGAGAACAAAATATGGCTCACATCTAGCGGTGACCCAAAATATCCACATGAGAAAAAGTTCTCCAATAAAAGCTGGCTGCAGGGTGCGCCAATTGATTCAAATTCGAAATTTAGCAGGGTGTACTGCTTGTGGCCATGTTTTCCCCGCAAATTTGATAGACTGATGGACAAAACCACTGAATCCATTGAATCAATATACATGTATACATTGATTTATTTATATGCATTGTTATACACAGTACTGGTATATAAAGGTACTGAAAATAACTATATTACTAGTATACATAAAATAAACCATATATCATGGCTATGGGTTCATGACAGCTGAGAACTTGGTGTGAATTAAAGAGTGGTGGTTTCTCAAGCATATCTAACCCTCCACGTTAGACACATGCCATTAAATGTCATAAGTATAATCTAGCTTGAGGACAGAAGTGATCCATAAAACCCCCATTAATTCAACCAGGTCCTCGCGCGATGTATGGTCGATCACATGATGATCTAGGGGGGATTAGAATTGTTGTATAAAAACAGCACTGCGTGTAAATATAAACTAAAATAGTGCTACATCTTATTACAGATTATTGCCATATATAATCAGTGATTATACAGACAGTCTGACAAAATAAAGTTTCAGTGACACTCTATCCGAAGAGGGGAATAATTTCATCTGTTACAGTCAATGGAGCAATTATGAATCTGGAAAGGTGAAATTTCTAAGTAATACTAGATATCGACATAACGCGATAACATATAACGTAAATGCAATATGGCCGCTGGCGACCATTTTTTCCTATGAAATTAAAAAAATATTTGATAGCTCTCATCTGATAGATCAATATCAAGATAAATATGAAGTTTGGTGATGATCGGATGAGTGAAGTGGACTGTGGTCTGTGCTAAATGGTTTGGTAATGCTTAAAAAGATTCTTACCTTAATATTTTTATGTTCACTTTATAAACTTCACTGAGTCATCTTTGTCATGTATTGAGTTTGATATCTTTTGTTAACAGTTTATAAATTATGTATGTCTCATCTTTGTTATTTTAATTTATGTGTTTATTATCATTAAATAAAGTTGCATTCCTTAAAAAAATTCTTACCTCAATGTTTTTATGTTCACTTTATAAACTCCACTGAGTCATCTTTGTCATGTATTGAATTTGATATCTTTTGTTAACAGTTTATAAATTATGTATGTCTCGTGTTCGTTATTATATTATATATACTTTATAGTGTGTTTTCAGAACGAAAAAAAAAAAATGAATAAAATCAACAAATTTGTAAATTTAAAAACAATTCAAACGTTGTTGTATTCCATGTCCCAGCCCGGACATATACACCAAATTTCAATAATATTCATTGAGAAACAACGGACAAAACGCTATATAACACCCGTATACATATTTTATTCCGAGCCGGACTCATCCTCGGGTACATGTTATAGTAGGTACCGAATTGACACACGTCGACTGGGGCGAGTTGGCCCTGGGGCGATTAGGCGGATTCCGGCACCTTCTATAATTTACCGTATGTATCCGTTTACGCGTAGTTTACTTTAGAAAGTTCCGCAATTAATACCGTAAATAGAGCGACCATATTTGACAGAGAATGCCTCTGTTATTGATTATCAAGTTGCTATACATTAAAAACGACAAATTCACATGCTCGTTCAAGCGCAGTAGTCTATTTTCCCCATGTTAAAGGACATCCACAAATACTAAATAACGCTAACCTACGGCCGAATGTTTTACACGACAACTGTTAACATATTTGGGCTGAATTCATCTGACGCGGTATTATTCCTCAAAATAAACAACAAAACCATCGTTACTTGGAAATGTAGTTTGGGCTAACATTTACATAAATCCTCCACATCATTTATTCGACACACACGTCAGATGAAAAACAGACATGAAGTAAACGGCCAAATTGGCCGAAATAATTGCAATCCGTATTGGTCAATTATTGCATAGAACATGTCATTGCGTATGTTAACCAGGGCGTTACACTCAATAAGGATGTGCATAATTTTGTCGGTGTATGACTTTCGACATAACGGGCAAAGTCCTGCTTCGAGGGACGCCGATGATTCAATAACCCGAGCTACTGTGAAATATGCGGTTTTGTTTTCGGGAAATTTCCGACATAAACGCCACAAGTTAGACATGTGAAGGGATTCCTGGATTCTGCAGAAGCGACCGAAAGAAGGATCAGTCATAACATTTGATTTCCATTAATTTTCACCTGAAAAGTAGTGAGGGCTTATTTGTGTCATTGTCCGCGCCTAATCTGCCTATAGAATCGCCTCATTATGAGTCGATAATGTGAATAAGCGCTCTCATTTTCAGCACATTATATATCGACTCAAAACGATGCGATTCTAAGCAGATTATCTACCTAAAATAAGTTATGTTATAAGTCGATAATGTTCGGGAGAACATGCTGAAAATTTTGTTTAATTTGAAATAAAAGTAGACGTGTCAGTTTTTGTTGTGGAAAGGAAATTGATCACAGACTGTTGCGTCATATAATAATATTGTTATGAAGTCTCAGGAATATATATCCCAAAGGAAAATGATCAAATAATTGATGCAGCAAATATTTGAACTTCAGAGCTTAGTAAAAAGAAACGTATGTACAACGTCACTCGACTGTGCAATTGTCTGCAGCAGATATAACATACATAATAATGCTATCGTGGACCCATTTGTTCTACAGTGTTGATTTAAAAAGGTCAACTCAATTAAATTTATTTATTTGTCTTCATCAAATAATTGAAAAAAAAAGACAAAATAATCCATTAAATAAACAAAATAGTCATGTACAAATCAGTGATATTGTAAACGCGATAAGACACTGTGATACAGCTCTATAGTAATTACTTCTTAGCAGCGCCACCTGTCCGTCGAGAGGGTTGGTTTGATAGTAGGTACTGCTAGCTCTGTAGAATTATGATCAAATCCAGGCCGTTTTCCTGATATACGGGGGCGTGGCTAGAGGGTCTCCGTTGGGGGGGGGGGGGGGGGGGGGGGTGTCCACCTTGGGAAATTCCAACTGCATCCACCCCCTTGAATCAGAATCAGACCAAAACACAAGTTTTGCATAATTCCATTTTCACCCCTTGCACCTCAGTGCTCATGCCTAATTCTCCAACTGATGACCATTTCAGTCCACAAGTTTGACCAATTGTAGTAAAATATTGTTGTGTTAAAATTAGCAGTTTTTTATTGTGCAAAAATTTTGAAATCTGAACAAGAAAATCGCTAAATCCTAGCATCTAGACTAGCCTAGTTGGAAATTTCAAACCTGACACCCCCACTTAGGTTGTGAGACACCCCCAAACCCCCTATCGCCACGTCTCTGTTGTGATACATTGATATTACTAACACATAATCGATTTAGTATTGACTATCATGAATGGGTGTTATTGGAATATGAATTAAAAAAATGTACTCACAAAGTTAAAGATGGCTGACATTCAGGAGTTTTCTATTCTTACATTTGGCTTTGGTTGATTTAATCTCCTGATTAGGGAATTTCAGTGCTGCATATATATATATTCTTAATATCAGAAACATGTCAATGATCTTCCAATTTAAAGAAGCACAACATGGAATCTTGAGTTCGCTGCGCCATACATGACATTTGTTAATCACAAACGTATTTTCCCTTGATATAATAGATTTGGAAACATCTTCAGGAAAAATATACTCTCGTCACTGCTCTCTTAAGAAAACAAATTTTGTGAATGCTGCTTGACTCGGGATGTTCAGCCCTCCATGTATTCCGTTTGTCTTGGCTATGGCTTTCAAAATAGAAAATATTTTCTTTTTATCTCCATCGGCTCTTGACTGTTCAATTAGGGGTTGGTAGCAAATACAGTTAGGGTGCCCTTTGACTGCATTTGCAATCCAATATCCGGCAATATACAACAGTGTGTTGCTCAGAGGTAGTGATGCCATAATGTAATTAATTCCCGTGACAATTTGCTGAGATGTTTCCGGAGGAACAGTGAAGTCTTCAACTTGTGATTTCGGTGAATTTCTTGGTTGCACCATAGAAATTGTGGCTAGGATGCTGTCTGAGTAATCGATGCAGTTTGCAGTTTTCGGTGGCTTCAGTGTAGCTGTGACGAAACACTTTCTAAACGCGTTGGCAAAATGGTCAGCTTCTGGATTACACAGAACAGATTGTCCAAGAAATCCTGGTTGAGTCTAAATTTTTTACCGAATATTCGTGATTGTTAAAAACCAGGACACGCCAGGAGGATAAAATCACTCTGAATAATAGTAAAGTATACCATACTTCTAAGATATACTATCTATACATTCTGGTTATAAAGTAAGTCCTCAGAAATCACGATTATTAGGTTAAATTATACGGATCGTCTGCAACTTGGTCTGATAAACACCGATTTTCTCACACCTGATAGGTCTGTATGTTTGCATATTGATATGCACATTGCGTAAGAAAGGTCCACAATGACTAACATATCACCAAACATGAGTTTTTCGGCTGTTTGTTAATATTATTGGCGAAAGACATAATTATTTGATGTACGGCGAATTGCAGGAGCACTGTACTGCAAATTGCAATTCGCATGTTTTATTACTGTACGGAATATTGCAAGCCCAAAACAATATCTGCCAAATGTAGGCAAATATGTGGGTCAAAATGGAAGTCATATCATTACACATCATCACGGTGAAGATTGCGTCATTTTGTTGCTTTCAAGCTCATGGAACACCACGTGTATGCCAATTCAATGGTGACTTATTTTTTAAGATCACATCAGAGAGGGCTATCTATCAGAACTCTAGTTGACATGATAAATTTGAAGGTCCTCTTTGAAATTTAACACAAACTATCATATTTGACGATGGTTATGGCACATATTTCCCCGAAACGCCAAACATTGAAATGAGCATTAATGATTATACAGGTATGCGGCTTTGGCTCTTACGGACCCTGGCTCTTACGGACCCTGGCTTTTACGGACCACCGGCTGATACGGACCCTGGCTTATACGGACCCGGCTCATACGGACCTCAATTAAAATATGCAATTTTCAAACTTATATTTATGAATTTAATATATAATTATGATTGTCTTTTCACACATATATCTGTATTAATTGAGAATTTCGGTGATTTTTTGGGTGATTTTCAAACTTATATTTATGAATATAGCTGATTTTTTCAGTGATTTTCAAACTTATATTTATGAATTTAATATATAATTATGATTGTCATTTCACACATATTTCTGTATTAATTGAGAATTTTGGTGATTTTCCAACTTATATTTATGAAATTAACCTTTTTTTTTCGTTTTTTTTTCAACTTATATTTATGAATTTAATATATAATTATGATTGTATTTTCACACATATATCTGTATTAATAGAGAATTTCGGTGATGTTCTGGCTTGAAAAAGCATTTATTGAATCGCGTTAATTAATCTCTTCATCGTTGTATAAACACGCGTGTGTGATCCCTTTATGTCGTTGTATAAACAGACAGTGATAAATGGTCAGTGAATGGTGATCAGGATGAATCCACTGAGTTTGATTTGTTACGAAAACATGTTAGTAAAAACACAACTTGTTTCAACTGATTTATTGTCCCTTGTATACACACTCGTGTGTGATCCCTTATATTGTTTTATAAACAGACACGCGATGATGAATGGTCAGTGAATGGTGATCAGTATGAATCCCCTGAGTTTTATTTGTTATGAAAACATGTTAGTAAAAACACAACTGGTATATATTCAACTGATTTATTTTTGACTGGCATAATTCCACAATGACTGCATAGAACCTTAATGTTCTACTTGAGAGCACAACAGCTACTACTCGTCGATGAGGATAACTGCCAGCAAACTACTGAAAGAAGCCGCCAAGCTGTACGTCCCAATTTAGATAATGTTCGTCTGATGTAACGTTGTTCAATTTTTGTTATCATCATATTTTTTGTTATCTCAGTATGTATGTTGTCAGTATTTTGATTTTATTTAAATAAACATAAAAAATAAAATTGAATATTTTAATTGAGGTCCGTATGTGCCAGGGTCCGTATAAGCCGATGGTCCGTATAAGCCAGGGTCCGTATCAGCCGGTGGTCCGTATCAGCCAGGGTCCGTAAGAGCCAGGGTCCGTAAGAGCCGGCATTCATTATACACCTCCCATTTACTAATGTTCGAAGTCAATCTTAGTTTACACCAAGTAAAGTCTGATTTCACACACCATGCAGCACCAGCACTGGTTAGTAACTGCACGCCAACAATGTTTTTATAAATATAAAATAAAATGTGCTGCGAACTATGTGAATTATGTCTTGGTGTGCAAAACATATTTATTTGTGATAAAACCTCACTTTCAAGATTATTTATTGCCCCCCCCCCCCATATTTTTGGAGAACTATTGTAATCGCGCGTCCGTTCGTGTGTCCGTCCGATTTCTTGTCAGGCTGTTAATGCCAGTTCAATTATCCGATCGAAACTTCACTTCGTATGAGGAACGACAAATACATTTTTGAGGTCAATTTCAATTATGGTTCTAGTCAGATGATCTTTTTTCTCTGTTTTTTTCTTAGAAATCGCCATTTTCATGTTGTCCGGATAATATTAACTCCGGTGAAAATATCCGATCGGAACGAATCTTTGTACGAGTAATAAACATTACATTATTGAGGTCCGGTTCCAATATCCTTCCGGTCAGATGATTTTTATTAGAGCTATATAGTCCTTTTCAGACATATAAATTGCCATTTTCGTGTTGTCCGGATTATTCCAGTTAATATAAATTAATCCCAGGATTATCAATCACATTGTTCAAGTCAACTTTGAATGTGGTTCAGATCTGCTGAATTTTCCACTTAGAATCTGGCGATAATTATTCCATGTGCAAAAATGCCACACACATTGTGTTTTTCTGAGCTTGTGTCTCATATGGTTGTTGTAGAACACTTGGCGACATGGTTCCATGATGTCTTGATTTATGTATCTTCAGGTTATACTTGTATATAGTTTTAAATCCGCACATCTAACATGTTGTTTCGTATAGTCCACCTGAACAGACTCTACTACGGGTGCAATATCAAATGATGACAAATTGGACAGAATTAATACATTGATCGCAATTTCTGCCATCTATACATGCACGCAAAGAGTTGAACCCGGAAGAAATTGGATACAAGCTGATTTTGGTGTCATTCGACGCGTAAAAACACCAGGAACAACATATCCAAAATCCGCAAAAATCCACTCATGGGACAATTCAGGATTCAAGATGGCGTACATAATGTCTGTTGTTATAGGAAAATACTGAATTTCTGTGGTAGGTGCTCCAATTAATGCCAAATTCGTAATATATTGAAATATACACAAACAATGCTTAGTCGTAAACCATATATGTAGAATGTTTTTCCAAAAATGACCGCCAAAATGGACAAAATCGAATGAAACTTGCATTTTGTGCAAAATTTAATAGCTAGTCCTATACGAGTAAACAATGACCACACTATAATATCACGACGTGGACATGGTGTTATCTGATTACTGACCTGAATTGCAATTATGAAGGCTATTATAACCCCAGTGCATGAATGACGTGGTAAGGCCATTGCTGGCGAAATTATTGGCAGCTACGAACGGGTGTTCACGCCCCATGTAGTTCGGCGAATATTTTTTTTTAAATGTTGATGACCCCACCCCTCCCAACACCACAAAGCTCCAAATAGAGAGCATTGTTTAACTATTCTATTATGGTCTCTGCCATCCATATGGTGAAATGAGTCGTAATGGCAAAATTATGTCACTTGTCCTTGTATGATAACTCCATGCAAATTCAAGAACCAACCAATTAATCTACAGGTCAAATTTAAACAACTGACATTTGTTCAGGATGCAGCGGGCCTGGCCGTTTGGCAACTGCAAAAGAGTCAAACTGCTAAACACCCCCTTGGATCAACCAAGGGGGATCCACAATCCCATATATGCAGGAATTATAAGAACAATTATGGAATAAAATATTTATATAGATGCATATTTATGCATAGATGAATATCTTTCATGCTCACAAGTTTAACTAACTAAATTTATTGGAAAGGAAAACAATATTTTTCATTAGTTGAGCAAATATGAAAAAAGATATTGTATTGATGCATATATTCATGGACCAGCATCCATAATATGAAGGCAAAACTTATACTTACAATGAAATGTTAATTGAGAGGAGCCAATAGACGCTCCTAAATTACTATTTCTTTGTCTTCGGAGGGGGGGGGGGGGGGGGGGGTAACACATATTTGATATCGAGTCGATGAACCCACGCATCAAAGCTCAGAGTGATCAGATATCGATTTTTGAAGTGTGTTATTTCTCGAGATGTATAATAATATGTGGTAATACGGCCATATTTTGTTAAACAAAGTGTTGATAAATAACAAGTTTGGGGAAATTTGATACCATAGTTGACAGTGGTTAGCATTATTTTGTTGCAATAAATCGATTCTGATAACTAAAGCGTATTTTGAAGAAATGTTGTTTTTGTATCTTGATGGTATGGGGACTGTCTGATCGGATTGAGTACCTTTAATGGACGAAAACTGTAGTATGTGGATATCCTTTACCCCAGCCTGTGCTATCACCATTACAACGAAATCCAATAATAAAGACATCCACAGCATAATGTGTGTTATGGCCGCGTTGACCTGCGTTGACGCGTTTTACACTAAAGCCAGCAAATGGCCATAACTCTGGAAAAACAAAGGGCTGACAAAACCCGAATATTCATTCGGATAGTTGGTGGTATAATAACACCTTCCAAAATTAGAAGAGACGAAATTGTTGTAAATGCAGTTAAATACGGGGACATGTCTCTATCAATGAGGAATATACAAAGAATGAAATGGCGCAACTATACGCTTTAAGAGTTTCATTAAAACAAAAACAAAAAAGAAACGAATTTCCAACAAATTATTTCCATTTTAAAGGAAACAAAACTGTTGAACATACCTATAAGAGAAATTGTTTATGACTGAAATGTAAAATATAATTTGTAAGCGAGGACTAAGCGTTTATTGACTCGTTCCTGGTGATACTGTTCGATAACATACATCGCCGTTATTGGTCTCACCATTGATGCATGGGCGGAGTTACATACCTGCCTTCTTGTCACCCATCGGTTACCTGGTATTAAAATCAGTATTGCCTGCTGTAGTGCCTTTTTTTGCGGTGAGCACTATAAGTCTCGCATATTCCTGAAAACAAATATGTGTTATTCCAATGAGAGTTAACGAAACCGAAACCCTATCGTGTGTCTTCAACGGAAAGTAATTTCGTGATTCTAAGCTCTTAATATTTGATAGGAATCCAACATGATTATTTTTGGACTTCTTGTGTTACCTTTCTGTCTGCCATCAGCGGCTATCTCAGACATTATGGAGGCCAAATTTGTTAAAGGCGGTGACCAAATGAATATGGATTATATCTTAACAACTACCAAGTCAAGATCAGAACTGGATTGTGGGTTTCAATGCCTTAGAACACCAGGATGCAGGTCCGTTGTCACCAATGGCTCCACCTGCGTACAATACCGTGACGAGAGTGGAACGCTGAAACGGGGTGAGTATTTTACTCGTACATGTAATTCATTAACCCTTTACCCAACAGAACGGCCCTGTGCCAATGCATTCTCTTATATATGCGAGTCGACCATAGGTCGCCTCGTATATATAAGAGAATGCATTGGCTTAACACATTAAAAATTATAAAATTGTTAAAGAATGTAAGAAAAAATGGTAAAAAGTGCCAATGCATTCTCTTATATATGCGAGGCGACCTATGGTCGACTCGCATATATAAGATAATGCATTGGCACAGGGCATAACTGTATCTATCACAATGTGGTCAAGGAGCCGGTTCCAATGATATCCATATTTGTATGGTTCTATTGAGACAGACCGAAGATATTTTAGGCTGTTGAAGCTTTATTTGGCCGGTTTTGGCCGGTTTGTTGGGTAAAGGGTTAAAGATGTCATGTCTCTTCCGGCAGCACATCTAACATAAACAAAAAAACTTATGTGGAAGTCCATTTCAAGGCATGTACGTTTCTACAATTACAATGTGTTACGGTATCAAAACACACAAGAGAAACATCTCATATTTCACACATCTCACTAAAAATGTTTGAAAGATATATTTTATATTTAACATCGTTTGTTGCGTTTGGTTTAAGCTTAGTTTATTTATCCACCAAATATATAATATACATAATATAAATTGAACGAGGGAATACACAAGGAATTAATATAATGTATATGGTAATATGTGATATATCTGGTAGAAAGGGAGAACGACAGTAAGCACATGGCTTTTCGGGTGTCGTTCTCCCCATGTAGCATCTAGGGCCCCTGTATAATATAATATATAAATCATCATGGAATTTGAAGTTAGTGTCGGGACCGGACAGTAGATAGATAATTCGGATATTACATTGGCCCTGTGTTTTTTTGGGTATAAAGAATAAGAGGAGAATTTAAGATAAGAAGACGAAGATGTCGCGTTTCACCCTGCTTGTTACTTATAATGTATTATGAATTAGGATTGTTGTTTGTCTTTCCCACTATTTATTCAACTTCAGTTGAACCCGTGGAGTTCAGTTCGGACAGCTCATTTTATGTTGCATAGCTCTTTTGAGAAAACTCAGTTGAGGAATCAGTTGATGGAAAGCAATTTTGAAGTAGAAAACCCCATGCGCGACGAATAATAATACGGAATTATACGCACATAATCTACCTATAATGTGAAATAGGTATATAATGGGATTATTTTATTCAGAAATAAGCAGAAAACACATGTTAAAGAGCGTACACCTGAAAAGTCGTGAGTTGGCTTATTTGTGTCATTGTCCGCGCATAATCTTCCTAGAATCGCCTCATTATGAGTCGATAATGTGACTAAAGCGCTCTCATTTTCAGCACATTATATATCGACTCAAAATGAGGCGATTCTAAGCAGATTATCTACCTAAAACAAGTTATATTATAAGTAGATAATGTCCGGGTTTTCAGGAAAACAGGCTAAAAATTTGGTTTAATGGTCGGCATGACTACGCCGATGATCGAGGGCGTGGAATTTATTTGTGTATGTGGCGGCTCCATGCTTCCGTAAGTATGACAAAACACTTCGAAGAAATAATTGATGAGAAAATTAAACATTATTTGGAGGAAAAAGTAAGCGCATAAGACCATATAGATCATAACATAATTGTGGCAAATATCCCTGACCAGCCATTTAGCGATACCGACGAGTTGACAGAAGAGGACTGGAAGAACATTTAGAAAGTGGTAAAAAGAGGACAATAGAGAACCCAAAAGAGATCTCGTCTTTCATTGGGATTGGCAGAAAAAAAAGACAACAAAATTCGCACAGTATAAATGACAAGTGCAACGCCAAGCGTGGCATATGCCCCGACGCTCAGAGCGGGCAATGGATAGAACTTTTTGGTTTGATTTTCTAAATTCAAGAAGTGGGTATCCTTTCCCCGATGTTGTTATTATTATATCTTTATTTCCTCCAGTATATGAAGATTTATAAAGCATGTAACAAATAATCGATATGTACAGAAATATGAATCAATAATGCTGAATCATAGTAATTGATGTCAATATCCGACACTGGATATATCTACATATATGTACACATGGTGAATATGATGAGGTTGGTGGTGATGGCGATGGAGATGAGTTTGATGATAAATGATGCTGATGATGTGTGTGTTATCAACGATGGCGATGTTGTTAATGGTAGTGACGATGACGATGAGGATTATTATGATTATGATAGCGATGGTGTGACAATGCTGACACCAAAGGTGGTTTCTATTTCGTTGATTATGATGCTGATAATGACGATATAAATGATAATGACGGTGATGAAGACGGTGATGACGGTGATGATGCTGATGATGATGATAGTAATAATAATGAAGCGGGCAGCGTATTCACATAATCATTTCAAATGATATTCAGTAGATGGCACTCTTTGCTCGCACTGTCATGTATATCGCCGTGCCAATGCTCATTCGATTCATTATTTATTATTTGATACACGCCATGGTCATATTGGTGATATATCTGCGTTAGTCGCGAAAACAATCACCGCGGTTCAAAGTTAGTTAAAGGCTCGCCTAGTGGTGTGTTAGCGAGATTGATGCCGATTTCTAACTGTGTTAGAATGTGTTTTCGTTGAGCTACAAAACTGTATGTTTGCCACAACTGTTCAGTGACAATAAGTTTATAAACGAGTCAGTACAGTCAATTGTTTCTACCAAGCTATCGTGGACGTGAGATATGTAATGATATCATATCGTCAGGAGACAGTTCTTCGACATAGATAAATAATTGCAATCCGTATTGGTCAATTATTGCATAGAACATGCCATTGCGTATGTTAACCAGGGCGTTGCACTCAATAAGGATGTGCATAATTTTGTCGGTGTATGACTTTCCACATAACGGGCAAAGTCCTACTTCGAGGGACGCCGATGATTCAATAACCCGAGCTACATGTATGTTCGAATTATGAAAAAAATTGGTTTAAACAAATTAAAACAAGAATTTTTTTTTTTAATTAGGTCGATAGACAGTTTGACAGGACATATTAAAAAAAACCCATACAGCATTATTAACGCCCCCGGTGTATTCTGTTCTACAGATTTTAGAAAGCTGTGGTTCGCTGGGCATTTTATAAATAGATAATGGGTTTTTTTGGGACGCATTAAGAGCTGTAGTGCTACCCCGAATGCGGTAAAAGGTGTGGTTGTTATTTATGGATATTGTAGGAAAATATGGCCGTGTCAAATTGAGCTATAGCGATGGGATTTCTCGCAGGACAACACATTTCGGGTTTTCGTGGGGTGTGTATCCGCTGGATGTCTTATAGTTGCAGTATGTAACTATTATGACCGCGTTAATTTCTTTCGATGTTTAGGTATGAACAATGGCTGGGCCATGCACTCTTGGCGGGAACACAATGCCTCCGATTTTTTATCCGCATTTAGAAGCTTTCTGGTGTGGTGAATGAGAAACCTGCAGTAATAAGCCGTAGTTTTTATTAATAATTTGAAGGATTAGTTGTTTTAACGGAATTCTGAGGCGGTGCATTCATGTAACCAATATATTCTATATTATAATTTATATTTATGGCTAATAATATGATCTTGATGGCGTTACCATTTCTGATTATGGTTTTCTTGTCTAAACTATGAACACAACGATTCACGTTCTCGTAACAATGCCACTGTGTGTGACCAAAATTACAATAGTGCAGCCAAGATTCGATAAAGTCGCACAGCTATATTTTCGTCTGACAAACCAATGATCAAAAGTTCGAAACAGTTGGACTTCTGCAATTTTACTCAGTAGGGAATCGCGATATTTTAAATATTATTGGTGTAGGCGTTTATGCAGAACCGTTGTACTAAAATATTGGCGTTAAACTAAGAAGACAATATACTCACACTCCGTAATCAATCGGATGAGCCGGAGGGGGCATGGACGATTCGATGGGCGGCCGTCGAGGGTTCGACGGAGGGGGCATGCATGCATGGATGGTTCGATGGGCTGCCATCGAGGGTTCGCCGGAGGGGGCATGGATGATTCGATGGGCGGCCATCGAAAGTTCGACGGAGGGGGCATGGATGATTCGATGGGCTGCCATCGAGGGTTCGACGGAGGGGGCATGGATGATACGATGGGCGGCTATCGAGGGGGCATGGACGATTCGACGGGTGGCCACCGAGGGGGCATGGACGATTCGATGGCGGCCATCGAGGGGGCATGGACGATTCGATGGGCGGCTATCGAGGGTTAGGCAGAGGGGGCATGGACGATTCGATAGGCGGCCATCGAGGGTTCGTGGGTTTTTTGTGGGTGTACAAATCCAAGTTTCCTATATAACTAAAACCATCTTGTAATTATCGGTTGTCATTATGTCGTTTTTAAAACAGCTGTATACAATCCGATATAAATGTATAGTTATTTGTTTAAGTGGAATGTAAATTGGATTACTCCAGTGGTAGCCCATTTCCGCAACATGTGGTACGTCGAGTTTTGTCGTAACTGACGAGTTATGTAGTGACAATGCTCATTGGAAACGTAGAACCATTCTATTCGTCCAGAACAGTATGCCATCACATGTACCATCTTGTCAATCCGGGGGAAACAATTAGTTCATGTCTATTATCCCACGTCAGCCCCTCACTGCATGAGAGCGGAGATGTATGTGTATGTTTCTCCGTGTGATACACAGGATACAAGAAACCCATAGTCAGAAATGGTAACGCCACCAAGATCATATTATTAGCCATAAATATAAATTATAATATAAAATATATTGGTTACATGAATGCACCGCCTCAGAATTCTGTTAAAACAACTAATTCTTCAAATTATTACAATAAACTACGGCTTATTACTGCAGGTTTTTCATTCACCAAACCAGAAAGCTTCTAAATGCGGATAAAAAATTGGGTTCCCGCCATAAAATCTTCAAGTGTGCATGGCCCAGTCATTGTTCATACCTAAACATCGAACGCAATTAACGCGGTCATAATAGTTACATACTGCAACTATAAGACATCCATCGAATACACACCCCACAAAAACCCGAAATGTGTTGTCCTGCGAGATATCCCATCGCTATAGCTCAATCTGACACGGCCAGATTAGCCTTTCTACAATATCCTAAAACAATAAAGCTTCTCAAATCATCGGCATATTCAATAGAACTTTCACGAACTTTGACATTCCGACTACAGCTTTTACCGGTTTCGGGGTCGCAGTACAACTTTAACGCGTCCCAAAATAACCGGAAAAACCAATTATCTATTTCTAAAATCCCCATAGGTCCACAGATTTCTAAAATTTGTCCAACAGTATACACCGGTGGCGTTAATGATCATGTCAATGGAGACCTGGACCTGCATAATACATGAATTATGGCTCTATCTACACTCATTAAATCGCATTTTGTTTCAAGTATAATGACAATCGTTATATAATGCTCATATTATTAAGTATACTACATTCATTATCATGACTACACCCACACGCCACCATCTAAATTTGGAAGATGTTCAGCTAAATGGTCAGCATTTGTTCCGTTACCAATACAATATAGAGGATATCTAGTGTCTTCAGATAGCGACAATTATATCACGAGTGAGCGAAACAAATGTTTATTTCGGCGAGCGTCTTGTCAAAACAACCTGTTCTTCCGAAAATCCGAATATTATCTGCTTAATATAACTTAATTTAGGTAGAAGATAATCTGCCTAGAATTGCCTCATTTTGAGTCGATAATGTGCTGAAAATTAGAGCGTTTTAGTCACATAGTCGACTCATAATGAGGCGATTCTCAGCAAATTGTGTGCGGACAATGACACAAATAAGCCAACTCACGACTTTCGGTACGCTCTTTAAAATGTGTTTTCACTGTGGCCCGCGCCACAAAACGAAATAACCGTTATGAGTCTATTATCTGCTTATTTTAGAATGAAATGATCATATTATGTACCTATTTCATATTATAGGTCGACTATTTTACGCGAGGATGTGTTTCTAAAAAAAAACCCAGATATTCTTTTTATTATACACATTTGCAAAGAAATTCGCCATTACGACAATAAATGCTCTCACAAGCGATGTATTAAAGCACGCAGCTAATCACTACCTGTTCACAGAATAGAAAAATATAGTTCCCGTATTCTCCCCCCCCCCCCCCCACAATTGTGTTGAATTTCAACATAAAATAGATGTGTATTATAACTATAATATTAACAGTAAAAGATAGCTACTGATTCACGATGATTTTGAAATATTAGCACATTGGAATACGCAAGTGAATCAGTCGTGCGCGCGAACTAGTGTGAATGTGAAAACTTCTATATCCTTTTCTTGGGGATACAAAATTTAGATAACTGCGATCTTTTCGATAAATCACCCCTGAACGAATAATAAATATATATATGATTATTGAACCACGAACAGTCAGATGATTTTTAATACATGCATATTGGATATTATGTTATTTACAATAAAAGATGTTCATCCATAGAATACTGTTTATTCATCCATATCAAAAGAGATGATATAAACATGTATACACATACTTATGCTGAAATGGTCACGTTCACCCCCTTTCGTTCGTTTTGGTACTCAGCTTTTTTAATTGTTCAGTTGAGAATGTTTATGTAGGCTAATTGTGAAGTTCACAATGTTATCTTAGTTATAACAACGCACTGAACTGTGGCAGTCACTGACGCTGAAATGGTCACTGGACATCACCCCATTTCATTCCACGGTATCCAGTTTTTTTAATTTTCAGTTGGGTACCCTGTTTTTATAAAATTTACATTTGGGTACCGAGCGTATGAATTTTCACACATACCGTGATCTAATTAGTGAATGCCGTCAGTGGTTTTCGAAATGAACCTGTTAAATTTGTGAATATTTGTTTATATATGATATATTCGTCACGATGCTTGAAAATAATAGCGGATAAGAATTGTAGGCATGAGACATAGGTCCTGCAGACTGCTTCCATAAAGCTGGGTACCCACATGTAAATTTGATAAAAACTGGGTACCCAACTGAACGAATACTTATGGCATTATTTAAATAGCAATAAAGATAATACGGTGCAAATGCGGGTCCGTGAAGTTAGCACAACATTCAGGTCCAAATCGGCATCTCTGGTTTAGACTAGGTTTTATTCTAGACCAGGTTTAACTCCAGTTTAAACTAGGTTTAAGTAGGGTTTAAACTTAGTTTTACAGTAGTTAAACCAGGTTTATGGGAGTAAAACTGGGTTTTAGCGTACTTAAACCAAGTTTTGTGATAAACTCAGTTTAAGTTGAAACTAGGTTTTATTAACGTGATAAAGTTATGGTAATATTACTAATTGTTTGTGGTGAATTGGCTATATAATCATCACTATAAGCTTAGGTATATATGATTTATACATACCATACGTCTCGCCTCGAACATACACTTTTAAATATACTTTGAAAAAAAATCAAAGTTAAACCTCCCTACCCCAGGTTTGACTAAAACCTAGTTTTTTGGGTTTAATTATTCGGCCGATATTTTTCGCCCAATATTGATGTTGTTTCTTCGTGAATATGGGAGTGTTTATTTTGAATTGGGGGAGGCGTTTATGCGCGGGCGTTTGTCACTCAACGTAGATGCAGGAGAGTCTTAGTGGAATTCGGGGAGGCGATGTCGGTACTTATGAGATAAATTCTAACAAAATATGTGCCAGTGTGATGGATGATTTCTTGCTATATATGTCTGTTTGCAGTTCGCTCGTTCGGATGTCGATTTGGCGGCTGAGAGCATGGCGGGATCGGACTGATCAGATTGCCACGTTAGACACGAACATGACTTTTGAAACTGATTCCTTATTCACAAAAAGGTCTCTTTCGGTCAATTTGACGCATGGGTTGGTGGCCCGCCCAAATACCCATCAGAGACACCCCAACCTTCACCCGGGGGAGGGTAACGGCCACCCGAGGGGGTGGAGTATGGACTATTTTGGAGAACTGTAAGGATTTCGGCCAATTTGATAGTATGGGTGGGTGGCTCGCCCCAAATAACCCATAGAAACACCCCACCCCTCACATCCGGGGGGGGGGGGGGGGGTACCACCCGAGGGGGTGAACGTGGGATATGGACCATTTTCGAGACTGGTAAGGATTTCGCCAATTGACGGCATGGATGGATGGCCCGCTCAAATGTCCCATAGAAACAGCCCACCCCTGAACGCTGGGGGAACCACCCCAGGAGGTGAAAATGGGGTATGGACCATTTTCCAGAACGGTAAGGATTTCGGTCACTTTGACGTCAGCAGTGTGGGTAGCCCGCTCCAACTACCCCCTAGAAACACCCTCACCCGGAGGTACCACACCGAGGGGGTGAAATGGGGTATGGACCATTTTCGAGAACGGTGGGTGGCACATCCCAAATGCCCCCCGTAGAAACACCCCACCCCACCCGGACCCCATTTTCACCCGTAAGGGCGTGGGTGTTTCTATGACTATATTTGAGGGCGGGCCGCCCACCAATGACGTCATATTGGCCGAAATCTTTACCGTTCTCGATAACCGTCCATACCCCATTCTATGGGGTATTTGGGGCGGGCCACATACACATGCCGTAATATTGACCAACAGATGCATGTTTTTGCGAATAATGAATAAAATGCTCCATACCCCATTTTCACCCCAGCAGGGTGGTACCATCCAGGGATGAGGGTAGGGTGTCTATATGGGATATTTGGAGCGGGCCACACACCACTGTCGTCAAATTGGCCGAAATCCTTACTGTTCTCGAACATGGTTCATATCCCATCTTCACCCCTCGGGTGGTAACCCACCCAACCCCGCCCGGATGTGAGGGGTGGGGTGTTTATATGGGTTATTTGAGGTACCCTTCCCGGGGGTGAGGGTTGGGGTGTTTCTATTCGGTATTTGGGCGTACCCAATTTCCACCTCCTCTTGTGGGACCCCTCCCCCCCCGGTGAGGATGGGTAGGGGTGGTTCTATGGTTTATTTTGATCGTGACACCCACTCCTGCTGCCAAATTAATTAGCCTAAATCCTTACCGTCCATACCCCTGTTATCCCGGGGTGAGGGGTGATGTTTCTATCGGGTATTATGGGCGAGCCACCCATTCATGCCGTCAAATTCGCCGAAATCCTTCCCGTTCTCAAAAATGGTCCATACCCCATTTTCACCCGTCCGGATGGTACCCCCGGGGTGGTGGTGTTTCTATGGGGTATTTGTGGCGGGCCCCCACCCAAGCCGTCAAGAGATATTTTTGAGTTCCAAAAGTCACGTTCGTCCATGATATTAGATAATATCTAACCGTTATACAACAGACTGTGCATTCGTCGTGATTTCTCAAAGCGCACGGGTTATTCCCCTGATTAGGAGATTATATAGCGACAACAGGTCGCGTGACCGGACAATGAATTGACAAGTAGCGATAATAAACAGACAGACCACGCCTCCTATTCTTGCAATTGGACAAGTGTGACCCACAGGTAATGCAATCGACCAAATCTATGTCGTCCCAGCGGTGGAGAAAAACTTGGTTTTACTACTAAAACCCAGTTTAAACTGGTAGTTTAAACTAGGTCTAAACTGGAGATGCCGATTCGGACCTCAAAGTTCAACATTCGTTCAACATTCGTGTGAAGTTGGCACAACATTCAACATTCGTTCAACATTCAATTTTTCTTGTACATAAGTTTTTTTAACGTGAATGGATTAAGTGGGTCGTATATGTATGTAGCACTCCTATCAAAATTGTAGTATTCGATACATCGATACTCATTTTTGAGGATTTTTAATTCCGGTAGATAGAGAGAGGGCACATCATATATCGGATCGGGTCCATATTTGCAGGGATGTCTACGCTGATGGTACTTTAGTTCTCCATATATAGGGCCCACGCCTAGCAAGTGTGGTTTTCGCTGGCGAATGTTGAACAGAGGGTACATTCAACATTCATCCAACATTCGTGTGAAGTTGGCACAACATTCATTCAACATTCAATTTTTCTTGTACATAAGTTTTTGTTTAACGTGAACGGGTTAAGTGGGTCGTATATATAGCACTCCTATATATCAAACTTAGAGTATTCGATACTTTTTACTCATTTTTGAGGATTTTTAATTCCGGTAGATAGAGAGAGGGCACATCATATACGCATGATCGGATCGTGAATGAGGAGAGTAGTGCGGGGTGGTCGAAAAGATCTAGTGAACTTCTCCTTCATCCCAATGGGTCGTGAATGAAATAAGTCGGTCGTACATATAGCGCCCGTATCAAACTCATTTTTGAGGATTTTTAATTCGGGTACAGAGAGAGAGGATGATAACCCAAATGTTGAAGCATGTGTACACTACCGGATGTTAATTTAATTCACCATAGAGCTTACACCTAGCAAGTGTGGTTATCGCGGGTGAATATTGAACAGAGAGCACATTCAACATTCATCCAACATTCAATTTTTCTTGTACATCAGTTTTTTTAACGTTATTGGAATAAGTGGGTCGTATATATATATAGCGCTCTATCAAAATCAGAGTATCTGATACTCATTTTTGAGGATTTTTAATTCGGGTAGTGATAGAGGGCACATCATATACCCATGATCCGATCTGGCCAACATTTGCAGGGATGTGTACACTCCCAGATGGTACTTTAATTCAAAATAGAGCCCCCTCCTAGCAAGTGTGGTCACAGCACAGCATAAACCATGATCGGATCGGGCCCATATTTGCAGGGATGTGTAAACTCACAGATGGTACCTTAATTCACCATAGCATGCGTGGTTTTCGATGGCGAATGTTGGACAGAGAGAACATTCAACATTCGGTCTTGATGGGACAGTAGAAGTTGGGAAAGGAGATTATTGTTGAGATCAAAGTGAACACAATATTCTTCGGATGGGGGTGAGGAGAGGGCGAGTAAGAGGGAGGGAGAGCGAGAGAGAACGAAGATAATCAATTAAAGATAGGGAAGCGACTGCTCACAATTGCACTCTAGCTTACGTATTTCGCCAACATATCCTCACGCAAATACGCACACAATCGACCTATATATATTATGAAATAGGTACGTAATGTGATTATTTCATTATGAAATAAGCAGATAATGTCCTCATAACCAACATATCCTCGCACAAATACGCACATAATCGACCTATTATGTCAAATAGGTATATAGTGTTAATATTTGATTCTCAAATAAGCAGATAATGGAGTTATAGCTGTTATTTCGTTTTATGGCGCAGGCCACAGTAAACATACATGTTAAAGAGCGTGCACCTGCAAAATCGTGGGTTGGATTATTTGTGTCATTGTCCGAATATTATCTGCTTAGAATCGCCTCATTGTGAGTCGATAATGTGACTAAAATGTTCTCATTTTCAGCACATTATCGACTCAAAATTGAGGCGATTCTAAGCAGAATATGTACCTAATACAAGTTCTGTATAAGCAGATAATGTTTGGATTTTCGGGAGAATAGGCTGTCATATCAGTTATTTCGTTTTATGGCGCGGGTCACAATGAAAACACATGTTAAGAAGCGTACAACTGAACAGTCGCGAGTTGGCATATTTTTGTCATTGTCCGCACATAATCTGCTTAGAATTGTCGATAATGTGACTAAAAATGTGACTAAATGCACCCATTTTAAGCATAGTATCGACTCAAAATTAGGCGATTCTAAGCAGATTATCTAGCCAAAGAAAGTTCTATTATAAGCAGATAATGTGCGGGGTTTCGGGAGAAGAGGCTGGTATTTCAACCTTAAACCCAAGCATGCTCCGGTGCATTCATCTAATTTAGTTATTGTCCTATCTCACCAGATTGCTCCAGCTACCCTGGTTACTTACCACACACATTGCTTGGAAAGGAATACTGTCTGAGATATGATTGGAATTCCATGAATCTGATGGGCGGAGCTGCTCGGGAGGATTGCATGACACTTACTGGGGCCCACCTCATCACCATAGAAAGCAGAGATATGCTGGACGCGCTCCAGGATTTTCTTCACACTTTGGGACATGGAACAGGTATGGTAGCTAGTCCGTCATAGCAACAAGATCAAGCTGATATATTGATAATTGTCTACCATTCAACAATTTTCTCACGAAAGACATTATTGAGACTGCTTTATGAGTTTTATTGGTAAAAAACGAGCGATTTGTCAACCGTTATTTTGTGCGAAATCTGTTGTTATATAAGACCAATAACAGTCATACATGTATATTTTCCAACTTTCGGTCACGTTTTATGACTAAAATCGCCATCAATTACATAATTTCCACACAGAAGGATGTTATTTGCTTTCTGGTGGCGAGATAAACAAATGGATATTTAAAGTATCAGAATGCACACCAATCAAATGCAGCAGAGCCACTCACCTTTCCGTAATTAAAAAATAACTCGCCTTGTAAATGTTATTTGTCTGTGCGGATGACACAAAGCACTTTAGTATACCACTATGCTTATTGGGGGACATCTCAATGTGCCACTCCGATCGATACATTGCCATTTCGATAAGAAATTTGTGAGAATTTGTTCACGCATTTAAAGCAATGAACACCGGTTTCTAGAGGTTTCGGCCATTGAATCCAAGATGGCCGCCAAAACTGAATATCTGACCTGGCAAACTTTAATTCGCAATTACTCAGGAAGGTATTACTGAAGTCGTGCGATACGTAATTCTATTGATAATTGAATACTCCTTATTTTAGTATGAATAAATTTCATATATTCATAGTGGCAGCCAAAATGGCCGCCGGAAGCGGAATATATGACGCTTATCACCAATATATTCCTGAATAGTTTCTGCTGTTAGGAATTGGTTGAGAATTGTGACTTATTTGGTATTTTTATATTAACTGACAATTTGGGCAATGGAATAAGAAATTATTAAGGCCATAGCCCCTTCCAATCCCTCAAAATTTAGATTATAACAGAATGCGGTATAAAATTTCACAAAAACTCACAATTGGGTTTCTATTCATATTTCAACAAGGAATGAGCATTGTATTATGTAAGTGAGGCATACAATTACCCATGAATATTCCAAGTCATTGGAACACAAATTGTCAGTTTGGCTCAAAATGGCCGCCAAAATATGGAAAATATTTCAGACATGTATGATAATATTTTGTTTTTGACCATTGTTGGGACCCACCCACCCACCCCTTGACCCATATTTGTTTTCAGTTTTTGCAAATTGTTTCCAGCCATGTTTTGACACTCGAAAACAAGCTTTTTCGGGAGAGAAACAACATTTAAGGATACATGGAGCACATATGCATGTTATTAAATGCAGGAGATTCCTGTAGGGCAAAGGTCATGGCGACTTACTCGCCAAACATTGATGATGATGAAGTTAGCCAACTACTGAAATATAAATGAATACGTACAGTCATATGGTGCCGTTACATTAATAAAATATAGAATCTTACATTGTTGTATTTCCAATTTAGACCACTCACCCAAACGTCTTTATTTTAGCACTGGAATCTAAATCTAAGTGCCACATATTTTATTGGGAATATGTGACCCGCCATATCAAATCCAGTCGTAAGTCGGGATTGTTTTACCCTGTGCCAATGCATTCTCTTATATATGCGAGTCGACCATAAGTCGCCTCGCATATATAAGAGAATGCATTGGCCTAACAATTTTTTATCATTTTTTTTAAATAAATGTTTCTTACAATTTTTAGGACATAAAATAAAAAACATCCATTACCCTGCAGGGAGCCTCACACATATATAGAAGCATATAGAAGAGTGTCGTCTGCTCATGTTTGTCTGGGGCGCTGTATGAGTGAAATTATAAAATTGTTAAAGAATACACGAACAAATTATTAAAATTGTAAAAAATTGTTAGGCCAATGCATTCTCTTATATATGCGAGGCGACCTATGGTCGACTCGCATATATAAGAGAATGCATTGCACAGGGTAAAAAAAATCCCGACTTACGACTGGATTTGATATGGCGGGTCACATATGTTACTGATAGTGCTGTTCATATGCAGTGTATTTATTTATATATAGCATCATGGTGAAGCTGAAATATCACTAGTTTACATGCAAGTTGAAGTTTTAGTTTTCTGTGATTATCTTTCCACCTTTTTCTTAATTTTACAAATGAGATTTATGCCAAAGGATGTCATAATTATTTGTAAAAAATAAATTGCTATTCAGACCCCTTGACCACCCACCCACCCGTCATACGTTACAAGCAAAATATTTTTGACCCCACCCCCGTTTGCACGGGAAAAACTGCATCTTGGGGTCCAACAACTGTACATATAATGGCTACCTTTGTTCTCAGTGAATTGATGGTGGGTCAAGAAAAATGCAGTCTCAGTGAACTTCAGACCCACTCATGTATAACAGTGAACTTCAGACCCACTTATATATAACAGTGGTCACTTTCACCTTGAGTTCATTTTTGCAAACACAGACTGCAAAAGCTAGACCCAGCTATGAATCCAGAGTGGTAGTTTTATATTTTTGTTTTTCTCTGACAGATTACTTTTGGATTGACGGTCACGATTATGACAAGAATGACACGTGGTATACTTGGGAACGGAAGCCGCTTCCCTTCATTGATTGGATGAGCGGTAACCCTGACAACGGAATAGCGGACTGTATTTATTTATCGCACAATTCAGGCACATCCAAGTATGAGATTGCTGACTGGGATTGCGATGACGGAGGAGGGTTGTATATCTGCCAGATATGAATTATGACCACGGACGTGATAACATGGGTGATGTTGGTCTCAGCCAGAAATTCGTTCAAACCAGTATGATTGAAATCAGACAGGAAAACAGATAAACACATTCGATTATCCCTCGCGCTACCAGTCTACCACCGCTATAGTAATGCAAGGGTTAGCGCACTGCAGCGGAATTTTGTGCCACGATGCAGAAAGAGTACTAAATAGACTGGATCCTGGTTGTTTAATTGGATATTTTATATTTATAGATACAAAATGAAAGAAATCATTCCTGCTTGAATTTCAAAACCCAGAACAGAAGTTGGCTTATGATTTATGTTGTGATTTCAAGTTTGAATTTTTCAGTGTGAGGTGAAAATATATCACTATTTGTTTACTACGATCCTGAAGCTACCTTAAAAAAAGAAATTCAGAAAATTTGCAGATGAGTCTTGCATATTATATATGTCTCCCACTTATGGTATATATCCACATCAGTATGCTGTTAAACATTAGTATGGAGGACTATGGGGAATAATTACTTCACTTTAACATTGGGCTTTCCCCGCAGTAAGACATCACCGCCAACATTTCGCATTATCAATTATACGAGACTATCTCCCAACAACAACAACAACCAAGAACCCAAAAAAATAATTTCTTGGTTGTTGTAGTTTCGGCGGTTCCTTCGGATACTTCGCGAGCGCAAGCGAAGGAACCACCGAAAGCTAAAAAACAACAAAATGTCGCACGAAGGAAGCGAAAAAACCAAACGAAGCAAGCGAAATAATAATTTTTCGCTTTCGTCGTTTGATTTTTTCGCTTGCTTCGTTTGATTTTTTCGCTTCCTTCAGTTCCATCGAAGGAACGAAATAATTGAGATTATTTCGCTTGCTTCGTCGCGAAGGAACTTTTCTTTTCTAAACCCATATTGATTATGATAGAGAGTGTCATGTTTATTTAAAAACCAACTTGTCTTTTAGACAAAATTGGTAGAATACTTATTGGGCGATAGTTTCCCAATCATCTTTTGGTCACCTGATTTGAAGAGGGGTATAACTCTTGCTATCTTCATAGCAAGATTGAAAATATGACATAAGGGTTGTGAAATTTCTGGGGTAACTTTCTTCATAATGAAAGAACTAAGACCATCTTTGTCAATGCTGTGAGGAAATCGTTGTTTGAATGGGTTGAAAAAACAGTGTTTCACTACAAGGTGTAGGTAAGTATGAAGAATATTTGTTACAAGTTTGTGGTATTTTTTCAGCCGCAGTAGCAGTAGAGAAATATTCATTAAAGGCGTCAGCAGCTACTTTCTTATTTGTACTTTCGACACCCCAATGATGGATGACTTAGGATGTTATATTTTTTTTATCTTTGTTGCATTATCTCACCACTCAGTTTCCATATTTTTTTCATATTATGTTTATATTCATTTATCATATCTGTATAGTACAAGGTCTTACTTGCTCGCTTTATTTTATTAAAAAATTTACAAAATTCTTTGTATTTTGTGATATTAACTTCAGAAGGGTTCTCAAGTTTCTATTAAAAAGTTTGGCTTTATGGTCAGATGAAGTCATCATTCCCTTGGAAATCCATGGTTTCTGTTTGGTATATTTTGGTCTTGATAGTTTCAACGGAACAGCTATTTCAATGCATTTAAATAAATTTCCATAAATGATTTATATGACTCATGTGGACACGTTCTTCCTACAACACTATTATAATTAGCCGTTAACACTATTATAATTAGCCGTTAACACTATTATAATTAGCCGTTAACACTATTATAATTAGCCGTTAACACTATTATTATTAGCCGTTAACACTATTATAATTAGCCGTTCTTACAACACTATTATAATTAGCCGTTCTTACAACACTATTATAATTAGCCGTTCTTACAACATTATTATAATTAGCCGTTCCCAGCATACAACACTATTATAATTAGCCGTTCTTACAACACTATTATAATTAGCCGTTCTTACAACACTATTATAATTAGCCGTTCTTACAACACTATTATAATTAGCCGTTCCCAGCATACAACACTATTATAATTAGCCGTTCCCAGCATACAACACTATTATAATTAGCCGCTAACACTATTATAATTAGCCGTTCTTACAACACTATTATAATTAGCCGTTCTTACAACACTATTATAATTAGCCGTTCTTACAACACTATTATAATTAGCCGTTCTTACAACACTATTATAATTAGCCGTTCCCAGCATACAACACTATTACAATTAGCCGTTAACACTATTATAATTAGCCGTTCTTACAACACTATTATAATTAGCCGTTCTTACAACACTATTATAATTAGCCGTTCTTACAACACTATTATAATTAGCCGTTCTTACAACACTATTATAATTAGCCGTTCTTGCAACACTATTATAATTAGCCGTTCTTACAACACTATTATAATTAGCCGTTCTTACAACACTATTATAATTAGCCGTTCCCAGCATACAACACTATTATAATTAGCCGTTCCCAGCATACAACACTATTATAATTAGCCGTTCTTACAACACTATTATAATTAGCCGTTCTTACAACACTATTATAATTAGCCGTTCTTACAACACTATTATAATTAGCCGTTCCCAGCATACAACACTATTATAATTAGCCGTTCCCAGCATACAACACTATTATAATTAGCCGTTGACACTATTATAATTAGCCGTTCTTACAACACTATTATTATTAGCCGTTCTTACAACACTATTATAATTAGCCGTTCTTACAACACTATTATAATTAGCCGTTCCCAGCATACAACACTATTATAATTAGCCGTTCCCAGCATACAACACTATTATAATTAGAGGTTAACACTATTATAATTAGCCGTTCTTACAACACTATTATAATTAGCCGTTCTTACAACACTATTATAATTAGCCGTTCTTACAACACTATTATAATTAGCCGTTCTTACAACACTATTATAATTAGCCGTTCTTACAACACTATTATAATTAGCCGTTCTTACAACACTATTATAATTAGCCGTTCTTACAACACTATTATAATTAGCCGTTCCCAGCATACAACACTATTATAATTAGCCGTTCCCAGCATACAACACTATTATAATTAGCCGTTAACACTATTATAATTAGCCGTTCCCAGCATACAACACTATTATAATTAGCCGTTAACACTATTATAATTAGCCGTTAACACTATTATAATTAGCCGTTAACACTATTATAATTAGCCGTTAACACTATTATAATTAGCCGTTAACACTATTATAATTAGCCGTTCCCAGCAGTCGTTTGAAGCATGATATATTTTCATCACAAGAGTTCCGCCGGTATTCTATCTTAAGAGTTCCGCCGGTATTCTATCTTAAGAGTTCCGCCGGTATTCTATCATAAGAGTTCCGCCGGTATTCTATCTTAAGAGTTCCGCCGGTATTCTATCTTAAGAGTTCCGCCGGTAATCTATCTTAAGAGTTCCGCCGGTATTCTATCTTAAGAGTTCCGCCGGTATTCTATCTTAAGAGTTCCGCCGGTATTCTATCTTAAGAGTTCCGCCGGTATTCTATCTTAAGAGTTCCGCCGGTATTCTATCTTAAGAGTTCCGCCGATATTCTATCTTAAGAGTTCCGCCGGTATTCTATCTTAAGAGTTCGCCGGTATGCTATCTTAAGAGTTCCGCCGGTATGCTATCTTAAGAGTTCCGCCGGTATTCTATCTTAAGAGTTCCGCCGGTATTCTATCTTAAGAGTTCCGCCGGTATTCTATCTTAAGAGTTCCGCCGGTATTCTATCTTAAGAGTTCCGCCGGTATTCTATCTTAAGAGTTCCGCCGGTATTCTATCTTAAGAGTTCCGCCGATATTCTATCTTAAGAGTTCCGCCGGTATTCTATCTTAAGAGTTCCGCCGGTATTCTATCTTAAGAGTTCCGCCGGTATTATATCTTAAGAGTTCCGCCGATATTCTATCTTAAGAGTTCCGCCGATATTCTATCTTAAGAGTTCCGCCGATATTCCATCTTAAGAGTTCCGCCGGTATTCCATCTTAAGAGTTCCGCCGGTATTCCATCTTAAGAGTTCCGCCGGTATTCTATCTTAAGAGTTCCGCCGGTATTCTATCTTAAGAGTTCCGCCGGTATTATATCTTAAGAGTTCCGCCGATATTATATCTTAAGAGTTCCGCCGATATTCTATCTTAAGAGTTCCGCCGATATTCTATCTTAAGAGTTCCGCCGGTATTCTATCTTAAGAGTTCCGCCGGTATTCTATCTTAAGAGTTCCGCCGGTATTCTATCTTAAGAGTTCCGCCGGTATTCTATCTTAAGAGTTCCGCCGGTATTCTATCTTAAGAGTTCCGCCGATATTCTATCTTAAGAGTTCCGCCGGTATTCTATCTTAAGAGTTCCGCCGGTATTCTATCTTAAGAGTTCCGCCGGTATTCTATCTTAAGAGTTCCGCCGGTATTCTATCTTAAGAGTTCCGCCGGTATTCTATCTTAAGAGTTCCGCCGCTATTCTATCTTAAGAGTTCCGCCGGTATTCTAACTTAAGAGTTCCGCCGGTATTCTATCTTAAGAGTTCCGCCGGTATTCTATCTTAAGAGTTCCGCCGGTATTCTATCTTAAGAGTTCCGCCGGTATTCTATCTTAAGAGTTCCGCCGGTATTCTATCTTAAGAGTTCCGCCGGTATTCTATCTTAAGAGTTCCGCCGGTATTCTATCTTAACTTTTGGGCAAGATTTATTATGTTTACTGTTGTAAGAGAGGGAAGTACCGAAGTGGTCTGATATCTCACTTAGTATAATGCTTAGCTTCATAATCAATAGTGGGGTCATTTATTAAAATATTATCACTCTAGTTGGTTTTGTTATTGTTGGGAGGGAACTAGAGGCAAAGACAGTTAAGAAAATTGTAAGTTTTATCATGCCTACTGTATTTCAATAAGTCGATGTTGAAATCTCCCATTAAAACTTTCTATGTTCTCCATTAAATTGGTCCATTTTCTCATTCATAAGATTGATAAATTGATCTAGGGCTGCTTTTGGTGCTGTATTGGGCCTATAAATTGTTCCAACTATATAGGTTTTATTTTTGTTTGTCAACACTTCAACAAAAAGTGACTCAAATACATGAGGAATAAAGGTTGTTAAATCTTCTCTGATTTTAGAAGATAAGTCCTTTCGAATATAAATGCCTACACCACCATGACAGTCATCTACATCCGGGCGGCATCGTTTAACCAATGGATGGTATCCATTAGTGGAAAGTCTACCTGGAGTCCTGAAGATTTCAGTTTGGTCAATAACTCGAAATTTTGATTTATTATTTTGTAATTCGAACATTAGCGTATTAAAATCATCCCAGTGGGAATTAAGACTTTGACAGTTCAGGAGAAAAACGGATAGACAGTCATCACTTGTGGATACATTATCATGAAACGATTTTGGAGAAAAGTACTGACAATTGGGTATTAGTAAAATAGTCTCATCGTCTTGTTCACCAAATTCTAGGGCCCCTGGGCCAGAGATAAGTTTTCTCAAGTTGTAATTTGGATCTTCACCCAGCTTGCCCAGTGCCACAGTGCTTTCTGAATTAACCTCAGCCATTGTCAAGAATATAACAATTACATTCTATTACTATAGTGAGTTTGTAATGAACAATTATTGAATGACTAAAACCTTTAGCTGAATAAAGATCAAATAAAGTAATTAAGGTGCAAAACATGATGCCTGGCATTTGCAGAATGAGGCCACCAGAGGGCAAGTCCAGCGACGCTATCACACAAAGCAGGCTAGCATGACTAAATCCACCTTCCATGTACCCCACTCCACATGGCCTACGATCCGAAGGTGTCCTATTATCTGCAAAAATCAAGATAAAACAGAAGTAAATTATCATTTCACCAAACCCCAGTATGCAAATCTATAAGAATTATGGAAACAATTACAGTGTCCCATGAATATCATCATGATATCATTATGATACATGATATGTTGGTTGTAGCACCATCAAACATAATTTACATTGATGATTGCCCATACATGACAGGCAGCAATTTTCAAAATTTTAGCAAAAATGGATCGAAAATCGATTCAAATTGTATTATAAAATCGTTATTTGCAACCATTGATTTGTTAATATGATACATTAGTCCTGGGCTTCGACACCGCTAAGAAAGAGGGGTTATTATATATCGATTCTTTGATTTGTTGACAATGTGTGTGTCGGACTTTATCACATATGACCTGAGCTAGAATTGATTTGAGTTATGTGCAAAAAAATCCCAAGTGTACTAACCCTATGTTAGATAAGCCACTACACCCACTGCTCCATTGAAAGTCATGAGTTATAACTTGAATAAAACGCCGAAAGCCTATTTAGGTCAACCTAAGAAAAATATAAGCAGAAAAAAATAAATATATACATTCGTCGCTACAAACAGAAACAGACATCGACAACATCATTGATTTACTACATAATAATCATCAGGCTTGTAAGTCGACACAACCGCAGTTACCATTCTCGAAACCCAAATCTACTCCATCAGAAATTGTAATATCACTGTCCACAAGAAAGCCATAGAGGGGCTGCAGATGCATCATTGGAACCAAAATAAGTACCGTTCTATCCCGCAAATACCAAACACAAACCAAGAACAACAGGACAAAGATTTGGCAGAACGCGTAAAATAACTGAACATAAGAGCACCTAAACTCCCAATATGTAAACTTACAAGAGTTTTCAGAAGATCTATATATATGTTATAGGGAATCTGTAGAATCAGAGAATCTATAGATTCCCTGATTCCGTCAGGAAATCTACTGATTCACTTATTGTTGTGTGGAATCTCAGATTCCCTGAAAAATGTGTGAAAACAATTCTAGAGATTTCCTGATACGATATATGACCATTTTATGGTTATAAAAAGCTGTTAATGCTTAAAGGGGTACTTTACACTAAATCCAGCCATTTATGGGACCATATCCTTTTATACTCATCAGAATTTATGCAACAAATAAATGAATTACCATGTGTTTTACATCGTTCATATAGCACATGTGTGTATTTTGCACTAATCCATGGCTGAAATTATTTATTTGTTGCATATATTCTGCTGAGTATAAATGGAGATGTTCCCATAAATGGCCGGATTTAGTGCATTTAACCCCTTTAAATATACCACATCTGATTTGACATTTAATTGGTGAACATTCACAATGTTTTGTCTTATCAGGCAAATTAAGCACGAAAATTACTTGCAATTAACTTGAACTTCATTCGTAAAATATATACATGCACTTTGCGATTGTCACACGAACATCTAATAAAATACGAAAAATAGTACGACTCCTGAGTTTATCCAAATCACATGGAAACAAGAGGGCTATATGTTGACGAGTTACATATATACGTCACGGAAGGTTGGACCGAATGCCTGTGTGACTATAACTCACACGAGTGCAACCAACATAAAAACCATTACTGATATGTATATGATTGATTGATTGGGGTTTAACGTCGTTTCAACTATAAGCCATGTCACAACGAGAAGAAACAGATTACCAAAATCGAGTGAAGCAACTGTGATTAGAAATGACAGTGAATTAGACTAAAACAAAACAAAACGTATACAAATAAAAACACCAAACATCGGAGCGTGAGTGCTCGATTGGGGTCAGAGTACCATTAAGAAACTGATCATTGTGCAATCACATATAAAACAGAATATCAAAACAGACAGGAATACTGCTTTGAGAACAGCAAACATATAAAACTTGCATGAAATAAATTCAGCAAATATGAATAATTTATTAAGACTTCCACATATCGAAATATTTTTAGTAGGTGACAACGTCGCCTTCTGGCTGAGTGATAAGATATTTATAATATGTGATGAATCTGGCGTGGTTCTTAACCAATTCATCAAATGATCAGGTGATTCCTCACACCAAAGCCAGCATCCCTCCAAAACACTACGTGGATGTTTCCTTCTATTTCACTAAATATTGACTCTTTCTCTCGAAGCATCGCATCGAACTTTGAAAACTCAATGGTCAACCTGTTTTTCTGAGTCGAAACTTTTGACAGATTTCGAATATTTTTGTTTTGTTGCAATGGGATCAACTTCCTTAGTTGGTTTCGGAGCAAACGTAAAAACTGCATTGATTGTGAGACAGGTTCTGGAACAGGAGAAATATCATTCTCTTGAACTTGTGTTGCTAGTGATATACTGATGAGTTTTTGTTTGACTCTCTGCGTGCTGGCATCAACATACTCTTTCTTAGAAACGGCAGCCGAGTATGTGATTTGAGCAATTGATGGTCTTAGCATCCATATATGATAAATGTTTCTCAGCCTTACATCTTTGTATCTTGAATTCATAGTCCAATATGGGACATGAACGATCCATTGCATCATGTGAACCTTGACAATTCGAAATTATTTTTAGGATTTGTACAATCCTTATGATCATGACCAGAAACAGAACATCGTGCACAAATGGCATCTTTACTTTAACAATGTTCCTGGCCATAGCCCTGGCATGTAAAACATGGTAATGGATTTGGAACATTGGTACTGTTATCTATCTTCATGTATCCAACCTTCAATGTCGGTGGATTTTCGCACCGATTGAATGTCAGAAGATAACTATTCAGAGGAACTTTTAGTCCATCGACAGTCTATATACATATAGACAGTCTATATAAATATACGGTCTTGTGTAACTCCATGTGGTGCCAACTCCGCCAATATTTCTAATTCCGATTAATCAGCTATATCACGGGTTCGCAACGCAGCTCTGCTACTATACTATTCAATGAAGAGTAACCAACACTGGTGTCTGTGCAATAGTTGAACTTTCTTTGAATATTTGGCCCAGTCCTGATTGGTTTAACAGATTTCCATTATCCGGCAATGCTGTATAGCGTTTTATCAACGACAAAGATAGCTAGAAGTTCTTTTCACTTTCGGGTAAAAGCCAAGAACTGAGGTGTCCAGCAGCCGCCATGGCTACCTTTAGAATTCTTTTCTGGCCTCTAAGCTGAAGCGGTGACCCCTTTAATTACTGCATGTAGGAGCCTCCCGGTGCCTCCCACAGTGAGACAGATGATAACAATACAGGATTTAACATTCGACAATTATCATGACGAACACATAAGAGACAGGAGAGAACAGAAACATTATACGTGAACAAAAAAAACAGAAAACAATACTTGAAACATCAGACGAAAAATACAACATATAACAAAAATTGACTGAAAAAACTGTTGACAGGCGTGACTCTCCGATTGGTTGAGCCGTGTCAACTCAACCACCAGTCTTGACGTGATGTAGGACCAAAGATGACCATGAACTAAGCCGTATCCGCAGGTCGGTGACTCACGTGATACGGCCGCCCTGATACATCCAGGACTCCCACACCACGCCTCATGGGATGCACCCCAGGGCAATAGGGTGCCATATTAGGGGACTTTTATCCCTCGCAGTGGGACGGGAGACCTATCTACTCGAGCCCACACAGGAGCGCCCGACGACATGTGTTATCATCAATAAAGAGACAAAATTCTAGCTCCTAGAACAAGATCATATGGCATGAGACCAATCATTACCACCAACATATGGCCTAAATAATAAGTGAACTTATGTCCCAAATGATTATGCTTCTTGCTGGAGAATTTGAAAGAACCCCCGGACCTCCAAAGAGAACACAATCCATCTATACCCGTGTGACAAATACGAAGACGACGCACAACGTGTATGCTGTGACCACTTTGGAATATGGCACTACTAATCCGGTGCTGAACTCCACACCCAAGAAAACGTTGACATAGAAAAATCCAAACATAATGGTTATATAATAAACGTGACAGCATCAATACACATAACTTAATCTACCACACCTATGAAATATCCACTTAAAACTCATACCAAACGATGAGCTACTTCGAAGTTACATCAAGTAGCTTAAACAACCTAATCCAAAAATAATCAGCAGCCCATATAGAACAACCATAAATGCTAACCAAACAAGCTGCTAGAAAGAAGACCGTCACCAGAATATCAAAAACGAGAAGCTAAAACTCTAGCTTGAGAACAGCTAGACACAGGTATGTTCACCATCACAAGGAAATATAACTTCAGACTTCTATCTGCAGGATCCTACCCTATAACAAAGCCGAACTGAGCGTCGCAGTCCACTACATCAAACCCGACGCGATCATAGGTACTGGTTTTCTTCGCCCATCGATCACCGTAAGTTTGTTATCGAAATGGTCAAACGCTCTTTATATATGTATTAATCCACCGAACGCTCTTTAAATTGGCATCAGCTCTTTCATGTTTCTCCAGTAAATCAACCACCGATATGTTGTTTTAACGAAGAGACACGCGAAGCATTCATGCAAGTTACACATTGATTTATCCGTGGTTGGCATGTGAAGACAATCAAGATGGTTGCACAAGGCGATGAGTTCAACTTAGTTAGATTTATCCGCGGTTGGCGTGCGAAACACCAGTCAAGCTGGTTATGCATGGCGGTGGGTTAACGTTGGCGTGTGAGCAGCTAGTCAATCAATCCACGGCATCACTGGTTGCGATATAATGCCTTGAACATAGCATACGGACAGTACTGGACTGGTAATGTGAAGATAAAGTTTATTCTGCATGCATAGCTGATTCATGGTCTGAACATGTGAGTATTATTAAACAACATTGTTGGAACACCGGATTATATCCATTTAGCGATATTTCTGGTTGAACCGTTTCACACGGAAGGTTTATGTGCATATTTGCGCGAGAATATGTTGCAATTCCGGTTTCCAATATAGATTTCCCACGGACTCCTTATTTACAGGTCAACATATACTCGCGCAAATACTCACATAATCGACATATAACCTGAAATATTTACATAACGTGATAATTTGATACTGAAATAAGCAGATAGTGGAGTCAGGTCCGTTATTTCGTTTTATGGCGCGGGCCACAGTGAACACACATGTTAAAGAGCGTATACCTGAAACTTCGTGAGTTGGCATATTTGTGTCATTGTCCGCACACGATATGCTTAGAACCGCCTCATTATGAGTCGATAATGTGATTAAACAGCTCTCATTTTCAGCACATTATCGACTCAAAATGAGGCGATCCTAAGCAGATAATCTACCTAAACCATGTTCTATAATAAGCAGATAATCATAATATGCAGGTTTTCGGGGAAACGGGCATTAGAGATAGTCATCGATGATATAAAGAATGTTAGAACTTGTCATGCAGAGTTTGAATTCCAGTTGGGACTGAGGATACTTAAGCTGGCAGTGTTTCTGAATAGACCGGAAGTCATGATGAAATTGGAGTGGCTTAATTACCCTAAAATATACAACTTTAATATTAAATAATATTCACAATACGATGATAAATTTTAATATGTTGGTTATCTATAATTAGTTAATGGTGTGAATTTATTGGGTGACTCTTGATGCTTAAGTTATTTGTTGTGAAGATTCTTAAATAAGTTCAAACATGAGTTCCATCGCTTAGCACGTTAACGGCAGCAATAAGCCTTTGCCTCAAAATTAGACAAGCAGTCAACTATTTTATTTGAATGAATGTAACTGATTTCGTCAACACATGTTTGGGCTGGTGGGCCAATACTCTTATAGAGTTTATGGCCAGACTACTCCATCTCGTGACTTGCAGGGATGTGTAAAGTCCGTTCAACCAGAATATATATCATTACCATACTGAGTGATGTCTACACAGAATAAAACCAGGGAAATCAAATTATGAAACGACTATCAATTCAGCAGAGGTCTTCCTAGAAGGATGCTTTGTTTTGACACGTCTATTGTACTATATATATTGATAGTTGAACCAGAATTAGTAACGTAATGCGAATCTGAATGTATAACAATCTAAATATTAGGCACCAAAAATCTCTACATTGCAGCTCTTTATATGACACACAGTAACTCCAGCTTGTTCTCCCGAAAATCCGCTTATAAGGAAATTGTTTTATGTAGATAATCTGCTTAGAATCGCGTCATTTTGAGTCGATTATGTGCTGAAATTGAGAGCATTTAAGTCACATTATCGACTCATAATGATCAGGCGATTCTAAGCAGATTATGTGCAGACAATGACAAAGATAAGCCAACTCACACACGACTTTTCAGGTGTACACTCTTTAAAATGTGCTTTCATTGTGGGCCGCGCCATAAAACGAAATAACTGCTATGACTCCTTTATCTGCTTATTTCAGGATAAAATAATCACATTATGTACCTATTTCACATTATAGGTTGAGTATGTTCGTATTTGCGCGAAGATATGTTGGTAACGCAGTCTGATAAATATCCAACATCGTTTCATTACTTTCAAACTGAGTCTGATGACACTGGCATTCTAACTGATTTCAGAGATGGAGGCGAATCCCCATTTGTGAGAACTGATTAATATTCAGGTATTAATATTCATGCATCCAATTAAGGCAATGTTTATAATTGCGATTGACACATATATCTACGCTTGACACGTAAACATGCAAGAATGTTCACTCTTCAACATATCCTCGCGCAAATACGCAATTAATCGACCTATAATGTGAAATAGGTACGTTATTTGATTCTGAAATAAGCAGATAATGGCCTCATGCCCGTTGAGATATGATAACCCATGGTTGGGACATACATGCGGGCAGACGGGAGCTGGACGTTTCGTACTATTGCCGTTTCGTACAAGGACGTTTCGCAACATTTGGTCGATTCGTACCAATGTTTTGGTCGTTTCGTACCATCGGAAAAAATATTTTCTAGCAAAATTGTATTCAAGTTTTATTGTCATAACGAAATGAGAACCAAAATGAAAGTCATATATGAATAACAGTACATGTACTAACAATAAACGAAATTGATGAAAATGAACATGACACAATCTAGTGATCTGTGGTGGCTTTGACGTAGTGTTGGCTTCTGTGGTGGTTTTAGTCTGCTTTGGGATCGGCACAAATAACTTCGTGCAGGCTTTCAGTAGGCTGCTTAATATTTCAGAGACTTCCACAGCCACCTCACCGATGACGGATTGGGTGGTGTATGGTCGTCCCGGTGTGCTAAAATGAGGTGCATCAGATTCCAGCAGGGGTCGTTCTAGTTTGACTGCTCTAACTCCATCCCTTTGTACGTTGTTGAAAGTAGCACAAGCACCCGTGAAACCAAAAAAAGGTATTAGGCCGTGAACGAGACCATGCATGGACACTATGTCTAGACCAAGTGCAACAATGACAGTGGATCATCTGGTCGCCGTAGGTTTGAGATAGGACTATTTCCAGGGCTGTGTTGCTCGCATCATGCCCAATTCCCTCTCACCCCTAATGTGAGGCTTGTTGGTAATCCTGGTCACAGCGAGCAACTCGCGAAAAACATCGTTCTGCTCAAGCATCTCAGAGTCTGACTTTATTTTCGACCTGTCGATGCCAATTTCACCCACCGCGACTACTGCGGGTGTTGTATCAGTGCTTGAATTGCTGCCATCTTCTGTGGTGATTTAAGCTCCTGGTATTTTTTCCGATGGCACCCTACATATTTAACCATGTGGCTTCAGGGTGAAATCCCCGAGGGCTGGATTTGTGCTCGGGTCACAATGGACCTCCACACCACCTAAGAGGTCGACCTTGGTGTTGATGGGGATGTCGACCATCCTGATCAGCCCCCCAGTCGATGTGCGCCCATCCTTCTTGACAGAATTGCACATTCTATCTCTGTGAAAATGTGCATCTACGCCCCGTAAGGACGGGTACTCTTTTCCGGTTTTCTACTGAACGATCACGAGCTACCACAGACGTTTTCGAAGACACTTTGGATGAATCAAGAGTTGCCGCAGACATTTTTGAAGACCATTTGGGAGGCAGTTTTGTGCTCTTCCGGTTTTCTACAGAGAAGTCACAACATTTCTTCCTCTCTACTACCGAGCAGTCTTGACCAGGTCGGCATCGTTTCCGATCCTTTAACTTGTGGATCTTCTGTGTCGATTCAGGCTGGGTGTATTCATACTCGTATGCGTCCAGGATTATCGTGGCTGCCACAAGACTATACTCCGCCTGTTCCGGCCACATTCCTGGCCTAATCTCAGAACTTCTATCTTCAACATCCTGGATGGGAATGTGACCGCGGATAATCATACATCTCATGGTGTCAATATTAAACAAAGGAACCTTTGAGGACGCAAACGACTGCCTTTGCTCCTCTGTAACTTTATTGAGTATAGCCACAATTACCCTCCAATTGACTAGGCAGGCACTGGAATTAATGTTAGGCGCTAACCGACACCCATCATCTGGTTCCTGCTCGTTTAGATCTTTAGCAAAACAGACGATAGAGCTATGGGCTGTTTTGCCTGTGACCATTGGGTTGGGGGTGGCCTTATGGTCCCATTCCATGTTAAGTTTGTGGCGGATTTGTTTCAACAATTGTGGTTCGTCCCGGCTATCGGGGGTCGCCACCGGACATAAATTCCTTGCAAACTTATTAAAATCTTCTCGAGTTCCATCCCTAAAGCGTCTGGGAATCCGGCCAAATGAATTCTCCAGAGGCCACCAACAGGGTCGCAGATGTGTGGTATAAACATATTCCTTCTGTATCCCCCCTCACCTCTAATCCACACCATGTTAACCGGCAATGGATGGCATCATACACGGTAGGTGGGCTATACACCTCCATAGGTTGGTCTGAAAGGAGAGAATGATCAGTGATTACCTCTCGATTCATTTCAGTGGACATCCATGACCTTGTTTCAGTGGATAACCCTGACATTATAGACCCCATGTTGTGAGCTTCCGATGACATGGTGTCTACCCCTGGCATCTTATCAGTGGACATCCCTGGCCTTGTTTCATTGGATTCCCCTGACATTATAGGCCCCATATTATGAGCTTCCGATGACATGGTGTTTACCCCTGACAGCATAGTCAATAAATTGGTATTGGACGTTGAAATTTCAACCGGAATGCTTGAAATTAACTCGACTAAACTAAATGTCAATTCTGGCAATGTACCTAATACCTCGGGCGGTGACACAGCAACTATCGCTGGTATCGTAATCGCACCTGGATTTGCCAGCATAAATGGCTCTGAGACATCTGGAATTGGTGATTGTGAGCCAGATTTTAGTATGATGTCTTCTGTATCACTCATGCTCAATCTGAGACACAAAATGTTATTTTAAGATCTCTAGTCTAACATTTTGGACATCTATACATATCAATAACATCATCCTCCTCCTGTGTAACATTTACACATTCCACATGGTACAATTCGTCACAGAAATCGCATTGTAACATAAATTTGCCACCATACTTCTGCTGACACCAACAAAACATTCCCGATTTTTTCTCTACCGATACTTCTCCAGTTTCACGGAATTTATCTAAACATTTAATTAACCACGGAGTAAGTGTCCGATCATGACATTTTTAAAGCTGATCGTGATTTACTACTACCTTGGTTGCATTTTTTTTATATTATTCTATGCATGTATGGTGCATAGACATCACTGATAATAGTTGGACCTTTCCAAAAAGGTGACAATTTTTGTTTGCGATATCAAGCAAATATACTAGATCACCTAGCTGATATGGGTGTTTGTTCACCCGGACGTCACAATGTCGTTTCGCCTTTTCGCTCACAGTTTTTAACTTCGTTCGGGCAATTTCATGGCACTCTTTAGCTACTTTTACTAAATTTTGCACATACTGTGCCGCCTTTTCAAAATCTGCGACCTTAGGTTGAAAATTATAAACCAGGTCAGACGGGTGATTAACCTCTCGTCCCAGCATCATCTTATTGGGTGTGAAACTGGTAAGTCGATGTATATACCAAAGATCGTATTGCCCCTGCCAATTGTGGTAAATACGTGTCCCAATTTTTCTGATTCTTATCAACATAACATCTTATAGCATTCATAAGTGTATGATTTTGGTGTTCTGCAGACCCATTTGCAGAGGGCCGATAGGCAGTTGTGCGTGCCTTGTGAATTTGGTGCGCCTCACACATTACAGTGAATAACTTTGAGACAAAACAAACACCTTGATCAGAAAACATTTGCAACTGACAACCGAATCGCGAGAAATATTCATTCACTGCAGTTATCGCAGTTGTTTCGGCCGTTTGGTCCTCCAACGGAATGAATTCTACCCACTTCGTAAATTGGCAAGTCATTACTAATATGTATTTATTTCCACTTTCGCTTAGCAGTAACGGACCCACACAAATCAATATGTACCCTTTCCAATGGGGGCCCCTGCATGATACACTACCTGATCCCATTTTGCATGTCTTGTGGCTTTCTTACCTTGATTGCAAAGAGAACATGAAGCCACAAAAGTGTTAATATCGGCTGATACCCCATACCAATAATAATTTTTACGTACACGTTCCCACGTCCGGACCACTCACTGGTGGCCCAAAGCCGGAATGTCATGTGCTGTCAGAATGTCTTTAGCAAACTGCAGGTATAACAAGTAGAGATGCCACGATTATTGATTTTGCTAATAAATAATCGGTCGTCAATAATCGACTATATTCGATTAATCGTACCTAATATTAATAACAACAGTGGAAGTATTCCGTAATATGGCCTGTTGGCCGGGTGATGGTTAACTACTGTCACGGGTTGTTTCATGCATCGGCTGATGTAAGTGTTACGTTAATAAAGTGTATCATAAACCACTGGTAATGACTAATGAGCACAGTTCTCGGCGATGTCATGGTTATAATATTTGTGAGTTCATTAGAATGGACATAGCGATTAATTTCATTGTTATGAAATGGATAGCCAAACAGACAAACAATATAAAAGTAGGAATGCACGACGGTCGCCGGCGGTTCCCTAAAAAAGGAATCTAATGTTACTTAAACTATAAGTTTCAGCAAACTTCCAACGCGTGGATAAAAACACGAAGGTGGGCCCACACCCACAAATTTCAGGACTCAGAAGAAGTTAAGTATTTGATAATAGTAAGTTTCATTTACCAGTCACCACACGATAAGCGATAGCCTGCAGTAGTAACATCTAAGTATACTTATGCTAAAGTAAACTCGCAAATGACATCGCTGATTAAAATACCATAGGTTCCCTGGTTTCGGATATATCTTGTGATTATGAGGAAGTATTGCTGAATAATTATTGAAGGGAATCTTTTAAGGGATAGAGTTCATTTGCATTTGGGATCATCAATATGATATATATCATACATGAACAAAGTTATATAATTAATGTTATATATATATATATAACTAGCAGGTGGACCCGACTTCGTCCGGGCTGTTTACCCTCTGCTTTTCGGCGAATTGCGCGATTTGACCTTGAATTGTCCATTTTGAAGGTCAAGGTCAGGTGGGGGCCACGATTTTACCCGTCCAAAACACTCAGTGGACAAAAGTAACCCTATATATCGAATTTCTTGGAAATCCCATCAAAATTCGCGATTTGACCTTGAATTGACCCGATTTCAAGGTCAATGTCACGTCGCACGGGCAAATGAATAGGCTTATGAGACTCCCCATACGAAAGTATCCCTAGACACTAATTTTCATCGAAATCCCGTGATATTCGGGCTTTTGACCTTGAAATGACCCGATTTCAATTTCAAGGTCACGTCGCACGGGTAAATTAATAGGCCTATGCCACTCCCCGGCCGAAAGTATCTCCACATACCAAGTTGCATCGATATCCCGTGATATTCGGGGGGGGGGTGTGTGTGTGATCGCGATGAACTCGAAAACGGCCGACCCGATTTCGATGAAACTTGGTCTGTGGGAAGTGGCATAGGCCTATTAATTTGCCCGTGCGACGTGACATTGACCTTGAAATTGGGTCATTTCAAGGTCAATGTCACGTCGCACGGGCAAATTAATAGGCCTATGCCACTTCCCACAGACCAAGTTTCATCGAAATCGGGTCGGCCGTTTTCGAGTTCATCGCGATCACACACACACACCCCCCCCCCCCCACACACACACACAGATCTTCCAAAAATATATAATAGATTACTGAAGCAAAGAGTTCTTACATAACCATTGATGTTTAAACAGATATGGTGACATGAACAGCTCTTCAGTCACCCGAACTAAAGTCTAAAACAACAAATCATGGCTTAATGGCAGTCAAGTTAGTTCACGAGGTCACAACTCTGAAGAATCAATGTCAAACAGTGCATCATCACGTGATTCACATCATCACAAATAATATTTAATGTTTATTCGTGTGAATATATGGTAAACGAGAATTAAGTTCACAAACACAAGTGTCAGCTAGCTGCTGGTCTATACTCTTGAGCATTTGATACGCGAATAGTGATTACAGGTGATCCATGTTGCGGTTTAAGAAAACAGATATGTCAACTACATCATGCTTCAATTGGCTTCGTTTCGCGGAAACAATGTTCCCTGATGTTGAGTCTCGAGAACACGTACACGTTCTGCCGGAGTTGACGTTGCTACAATCGAAAGATACTTCCTGGCAAGGACAGAAAGTTTATGATAACGGTTCTCGTTAAGCTTCCACCATTGCAGTAGAGAGTCTTGAAAATCCAAGGGCCTTTCCCTGTGAAACTGCGTAAGTTCACCTTTAAGGTCCTTATGCGATGTTTTTTTCGGCCTCACACCAAATATCAGTTCAAATGCTGATAACTTATGCTTTTACTGAGGGGGGGGGGGGGGGGGGTTCAGATACAGATGATCCAGTAGGGCCAGTACATTCTAGATTTTCGCCACAGTTGTCGGATGCGTTTCCTGATCCCCTGACTTCGAGTAGAATAGTATAATTCACCAGAAACTCTGTGTTTAGCACCAACGCAGTGGAGGTAATTCTTGCATCACGTTCTGCCAGGAAAACTAAATCATGATGCCTAGGATCCACCGTGCATGACATAAGGTGAATGTCGTTAGGAGAACCGCCATCATTTAGTCCGAACCGCCGTGATATATCGTTTCTGATAGTGTCCGTAAGAGCCCCGATATCAGCTGTGTCATCATTTCCCGTTCCAGCCGATCCATCAAACCGTACGTCATAGGCAGGACACTTGAAACACTTGCCTCTGTTTCCAATGAAAGTACCGTCATTGCTGCTTCTAAACGGCTATCATATTTTCAATCAGAACCCATTGGTCGTTTTTCATATCCAGAGCACGTGCTAGAGCCCGAAGCCGCCATCGCACGCCGCCGCCGCCAGCCATATTGGCCACAAGCCGCCGCCAGCCATATTATCTCTAACGCCAGCCACATTTAAAATTCTCCACCGCCGGAATTGTAAAATGGCTGAGCCGTGTGCATGGGCTTATATGTCAAGCACAACTGTACTGTGTATCGCAAAGAACTAAACCGCATTGCCTAATATTGGCATATACTCGCATGGACACGGCATGGTTGTTATATTATCAGAACACCGGGCTCCTTAATGTGGAATAGACTATCCCAATGCATGCTTTCATATAACTGAATGGGCGCATCCATTCGGTATTGAAAGGGTTAAAATATAAATTGTTATATCGACAACACCCAGTCTCAGACATCGCTGGCATTTGTCAATATATAGGCCTACACATAAGAATAGAAAATAGTTTGAAATATTATATGTCATTACTATCGGGTTCATCATTCAATGATGCATGCATATGTCGCAAGATGGCAGTGATGATAGCAGTCTGAAGTCGACAGAAGTCCCAATGTAACTAATTATGCCGATTAGATGGGAAACTACATATCCATGCCAGTCCTTCGAAAATTTTCGCCATAATGGAAAAGCCCAACATCAAAAGATTACGCGTGGAATGGAATTATACGGGTTCACCACAAACGCTAAAAAAAACGGCGTCTATAGGTTACACTGGTGTAAATATTTCCCATAGGCTTCAATGTTAACGTTTGTTGATCTGCATCAGAGGTCAAATGGAAACTGTTCAAACTGCCTTCGGATTATGTGAGCTTGACATCTGTGGAAACTTTCCCAATAAAAAAATCAACACCGTCTAGCAGGGAATCCACTTCAAATTTTCGTTTTTTCATGACTAGGGTCAGTTCCGCACTAAAAAAATATTGTCATTTTTTCAATCACACTTAAAATTTCTAAACAGCCACAACAGACTTCACCTTTAATGAATGGGCCTCTTGGCAAATGAAGTTTGTGGGAGAATGATTCCTTGAATTTTTGTCAACAGTTTACATTTAATTCATGCAACCAATCACAGCCCAGAGTGTTTTAACTGTGAAACTCTATACTCCTCCCGCAACCGCAGGGGGAGCTGCCTATAGTATTTACACCAGTGTAACCTAAAGCGATAGCCCGCTTTTTCGCGGAATAATTGTAACTCCCTACATTTCTTCAGAATTGCCCATCAATGGAAAAAATGTGTTCAAAAACAATATCACCCCTATGGTTCTTTATTTATCACACACAATTTAACCCCACCCCCTTTAACAAATTATTCATCAAAAAGGCACAATTTTCCACCACCAGTCATGTTCAGGCCCCATTTTCACTCAGTTTTAGGGGTCTGGTGTTGCAAACTTGGATCAGCTATGGAAGACTGTACAATATTCTTTCCATGAGAGAATTTCTGGTGATGTGAGGTCATTGAGTCCAGATCTGATCAGCTGAGCATCAAGCGCATGACTTTATCAGCACATTGAAGAATAAAATATGACATTTTCAGGTCTGCAAGGGTGATCCAAGATAACTGGATGTGGGTGTATATTGAATTAGTTGAATAAAGATATGCTCTCTTTGAATTGCTGAAGCATTTTCTTAAATGTGTCCAAGTTTTAGTGCTATTAACCTTCAAATGACCATACCCACCAGTAGAAATGACACACTTTTATGATATATATCTGTATATCACTGGCTATAAAATCCAAAATACTTGTTAGATTAGGTTCTTATAACAATTGATATATGTGTCGTTGACATGCTCATGTTATGGGTCATTTGCATTATCATGTGACTATTACCACCTTGAATTTTTTTGAAAATACCTTAAAAATTGGCATTTTTTATGAAAAATCTTACTATTTTTTTGGCTGATGTAAGTGAAAGAAGACATCAGCAGCAAGAATAGCCACACCAAGCATGAGATATTCATTGGACTGAAAGACCAGGCTCTGTAAAATGCATTAAAATGCTTTAAAGTGACTCCCAGGAATCAAAAATGATAAAAAGCTATTTTTTCCCTTTAGGTTACACTGGTGTAAATATTTCCCATAGGCTTCAATGTTAACGTTTGTTGATCTGCATCAGAGGTCAAATGGAAACTGTTCAAACTGCCTTCGGATTATGTGAGCTTGACATCTGTGGAAACTTTCCCAATAAAAAAATCAACACCGTCTAGCAGGGAATCCACTTCAAATTTTCGTTTTTTCATGACTAGGGTCAGTTCCGCACTAAAAAAATATTGTCATTTTTTCAATCACACTTAAAATTTCTAAACAGCCACAACAGACTTCACCTTTAATGAATGGGCCTCTTGGCAAATGAAGTTTGTGGGAGAATGATTCCTTGAATTTTTGTCAACAGTTTACATTTAATTCATGCAACCAATCACAGCCCAGAGTGTTTTAACTGTGAAACTCTATACTCCTCCCGCAACCGCAGGGGGAGCTGCCTATAGTATTTACACCAGTGTAACCTAAAGCGATAGCCCGCTTTTTCGCGGAATAATTGTAACTCCCTACATTTCTTCAGAATTGCCCATCAATGGAAAAAATGTGTTCAAAAACAATATCACCCCTATGGTTCTTTATTTATCACACACAATTTAACCCCACCCCCTTTAACAAATTATTCATCAAAAAGGCACAATTTTCCACCACCAGTCATGTTCAGGCCCCATTTTCACTCAGTTTTAGGGGTCTGGTGTTGCAAACTTGGATCAGCTATGGAAGACTGTACAATATTCTTTCCATGAGAGAATTTCTGGTGATGTGAGGTCATTGAGTCCAGATCTGATCAGCTGAGCATCAAGCGCATGACTTTATCAGCACATTGAAGAATAAAATATGACATTTTCAGGTCTGCAAGGGTGATCCAAGATAACTGGATGTGGGTGTATATTGAATTAGTTGAATAAAGATATGCTCTCTTTGAATTGCTGAAGCATTTTCTTAAATGTGTCCAAGTTTTAGTGCTATTAACCTTCAAATGACCATACCCACCAGTAGAAATGACACACTTTTATGATATATATCTGTATATCACTGGCTATAAAATCCAAAATACTTGTTAGATTAGGTTCTTATAACAATTGATATATGTGTCGTTGACATGCTCATGTTATGGGTCATTTGCATTATCATGTGACTATTACCACCTTGAATTTTTTTGAAAATACCTTAAAAATTGGCATTTTTTATGAAAAATCTTACTATTTTTTTGGCTGATGTAAGTGAAAGAAGACATCAGCAGCAAGAATAGCCACACCAAGCATGAGATATTCATTGGACTGAAAGACCAGGCTCTGTAAAATGCATTAAAATGCTTTAAAGTGACTCCCAGGAATCAAAAATGATAAAAAGCTATTTTTTCCCTTTAGGTTACACTGGTGTAAATATTTCCCATAGGCTTCAATGTTAACGTTTGTTGATCTGCATCAGAGGTCAAATGGAAACTGTTCAAACTGCCTTCGGATTATGTGAGCTTGACATCTGTGGAAACTTTCCCAATAAAAAAATCAACACCGTCTAGCAGGGAATCCACTTCAAATTTTCGTTTTTTCATGACTAGGGTCAGTTCCGCACTAAAAAAATATTGTCATTTTTTCAATCACACTTAAAATTTCTAAACAGCCACAACAGACTTCACCTTTAATGAATGGGCCTCTTGGCAAATGAAGTTTGTGGGAGAATGATTCCTTGAATTTTTGTCAACAGTTTACATTTAATTCATGCAACCAATCACAGCCCAGAGTGTTTTAACTGTGAAACTCTATACTCCTCCCGCAACCGCAGGGGGAGCTGCCTATAGTATTTACACCAGTGTAACCTATAACCGGTAACAGGGGATTAGGAACATTTAGGAAACGAAACTACGCTGAATGATAACATCTCAGCAGGCTGAGCCGCCATATTTCGTCAGCCACGAACGTCGTGACGGAGCCGGCTTAGCTAGCTAACCAGCCACGAAAATCGGTTGAGCCAGCCATGAAAACTATTTGTCGTGGCTTCGGGGTCTAGCACGTGCATCGCTGCGATCAGTCACCACATCAGCAGACAGAACTACAACCACGGGCCACCTCTCCTCAGAAAGGCGCTCTATCATATAGAGTTGAGTTCCAGTGGGTCTTCACTTCTTTGACAAGTCCTGCGTTGCACGTGGACAATGGCTGAAGTGTCCAACCTCATGCATGCCCCGAGCGTTGTTGAAATTTTGCGAACCTCCAATCCAGCCGTTACAATCAACTGAAGAGTATGCGCCGCACAAGGAATACTGATGATATCTCTGCCCGGCTGGGATGTCAGTTTTTCATTCGTTCAACACCCGAATGCTGGCGACTGCATTTGAAGCGTTATCAAGCACAACTGCAGTCATATATTGTGGCGAAACTCAAAGCATTCCATAGTTTCGATGAGTCGTTGGGCTATATGTCGTGAGGTGTGTTGCTCCGGCATGCTCCTGGTTGACAGTACATAGCTTTCAATTTCCCATTGATCTTTTGGGATGAAGTGCACAGTGGTGTGATGTAAGTGTAATTTTTCCGGCTAGTCCATATGTCCGTGGTCAACGAAAAACACTTTGTCTTAACAGACTCCTGTACATTCTTTAATTTGTCAATCAACGACGTTTTGCAAACTTTATTTTTCCGCACTACAAGATCTCGAACATGCGTGCGACCAGGAACCTTGTATCCTGGCAGAATACAGCTCATTAGCTCTCAGAAAGCGACACCTTCCACTATGCTCAGTGGCATCATATTGTGGGCGACAAATTTAGCCAGTTTAGCGCTGACAATCTGCTTTTTAGCATCGCTAACTTTTCCGCCTGAAACTGCAGCAATAGAAGCATCAATTTTAGACTGTTCACCAGCATAGTCTTACTATATGTTTCCTTGTGAAACGCTCTCCAGTGACTGATCATCACGGTCGTCGACCCATGGTAGGCAAATACCTTCACGCATAATCTACAAGACACCGCCTTGTCAGAAGTTAAAAAAAACAAATTCCAAACGTCAGACTGTTTGCAAGACATTTTCGTAATAAGCCTAACTAGCCTAACTAGCAATTAACAACAAGAAAACCATAGTCAGAAATGGTAACGCCACCAAGATTATAGTATTACATATAAATAGAAATTATAAAAAATACATAAAATATTTTGATAACAATTGCGTTTAAAGGGATACTGTACCCAAAATGTTGTTGTTGGTTTCTATAGTCTCCGAGTCGGAGAATAAGGTAACACTTTTTCCATTATTTGAAAGTCTGTTGAGTACGAAGTAGTGTTACGGATGGCAAATTTACCGGAATGCAAAAATACAAATTGTCGTTGTCGAGTAATTTTTGTACAGTTTTCAACCAAATAAATAAAATAAAAGTTATATTATATGCATACTAGTCCCATATACTCATTTAAGTTATTGTATCGTCACTAGTCAGTGAGTGGCTTGAGTTTTCTCCCCGTATCAGCATAATGTTTCAAACGATCGTGTGTCCAATGAGTTTACTATTCCAGTATCCCTCAATTATAATTTGATTACGTTTTGTACACGGAAATTCGAATTTTAATTTACGCCATTTTATGGCTCCAGCCATAAATTCAATTTATATTAAATTATTAACTTTTAAATTATTAAATTTTAAGATAGCCTATTAACCTGAGCGTTTACAGAATACATCTTCGACTCAAATTACTTACGTTTCTATATATTATCGATAATAGTTCGTTGTTATCACCGGAAATTTATTGAAAATGGCGTACAGTACCCCTTTAAACAAGTAATCCTTCAAATTATTACTAACAAAGCAAGTAAACGACTGTGGGGTCACTCAACAGATTATAAAGACTTGGACTTAGTATACTGTAAATACTAAAATTTAAATGAAATACTAATTAAAAGATAAAATTTAGAAAGTAGTAAAAGTTAATTTTCTCATTTAATTATTTTTTTTGGTTAAATAAAGCAATAATTTAAATGTAAAATTTGGTTTAAAAAAAATGATTGACCGTGGCTCTTCCAATAATTGCGCGACTGACCTGGTCAATTGTTCTTAAGAAGTTGTTTTGAGAATTACTATGGAGGGAAATAGTTATGGCTGTGGCTTCGCAAGTAATTAACTTGTTGACGTGATGTTAACAAATCTGAACTCCAGTAAACCAAGGACGCTCCATACCAAATATAAGGTAAATAAATAATTCTTTAGAAGTTGTTTTAAGATTTACTATGGAGGAATTGTGGTGCTGGCTTCGCAACTATTTGACCTCATTGTAACAAATATAAATATTAGTCACTCAGGCAATAGATGTATCAATTCTGTATATTAAGTTATTGGGTCTTACGTGTCTTGAGATGTCTAAATATTTTTCGATGGACAGATCGCGCAAGCGCAAGGGACCCCCGCCAATCTTCTCTGTTGTGATTCCAATTGTTGGCTTATTAAATATGCACATATGCTTAAGAAACAGTCGCGCGCGAAGCGCGCTCTCGCATATGTAGGTCGGGTTTTGGATCCCAGTTAATGAAAATATCATTGAAATAATCGGTTTCCCCCAATAAACATCCATATATTCAATATACATGTTTTTGGAGCAGAATTAGGAAGACCATATTGGACGCCATAATTCTGCTGTGGTTAAGTGGTCAATTACTTTGGACATTACTGTATGTAGATGGAGTTATCATTAGACCTCACATCCTTATATGGGATACAGTAATGCCCAAAGTAATTGACCACTTAACCACAGCAGAATTATGGGTAATTTTTCAGGATTTAAAATCCTGAAAAATTACCCATAATTATGCTGTGGTTACGTGGTCAATTACTTTGGACATTACTGTATGTGGATGGTTATCATTAGACCTCACATCCTTATATGGGCTACAGTAATGCCTAAAGTAATTGACCAATTAACCACAGCAGTATTATGGGTAATTTTTCAGGATTTAAAATCTTGAAAAATTACCCATAATTCTGCTGTGGTTAAATGGTCAATTACTTTGGACATTACTGTATGTAGATGGAGTTAAACCTCACATCAGTGTGTTGGAGATTTTGGACCTTGACTTGGGACCTTTGGTTTTTAACGCAACAAATGCGAGTACACCTTATACACAAATTTCTGATGTAGCCAGAGTTTTTCTTGGATAAGATGAGTTTGAATCCTGCTTACATTTCAAAATGTTGTCAGTTTTGTATTGTCTGCAGCAGAACTCGACGCGTTGAAGCAAAAGTTACAAGAGATAAAATGTGTACGTAACGAGACTATAATACAAATGAAAAAATAAACTGAGGGAGGGTGGGCGATACAGGGAACTAAGGGTTGAACCGATATAAATTTGTAGAGCGATAACGACCAATGTTGACATATTATGCATCTCAACTCTACTCTTGCAACAAGGCTATAAAATAGGGGGGTGTCAGAATCTTAGTCATCTCTATAAAGTGCCAGAATAGTCATTTATGGACTTCTATAGTGGTACAATACAAATTAGAATGAAATGATAAAAATATGTATGTAACACAACTATACCGATGAAAATAAAAATAATAATTTAGGCCGGGATAAGATGTTGGGTTGGTTATATGGACTCGGAGAAAAAGGGGTTCATATCGATGAACTGACATAAATTAGTGGAGCGATGTTGCCATGTAATGCATCGCGACTGTACTAAAGCAGCAATGATATAAAATGGGGGGGGGGGGGTCTGAAATTATCTCATTCCATATAGATGGCACCAGAATTATATAGAAAGGAATAGCAATTGATATACGTATACGGTATACTATAGTAATACCATAGACAAAAAAATTACAAGTATCACGCGATAAAATATTACGCAACGTGACTATAGCGTTGAAAAAAATAAATAAATTGGACCGGGATTAGAGGTTGGGTTGGTTATATGTGGATAATTGGATATGGAATTCATACCGATGAAACGATACAAATTAGTGGAGCGATAAAGACCAATGTTGACACTTGTCAGGCTACGCGGGGGAAATAGGGGTTGATACGATAGACCGAAATAAATTTGTCGAGTGATAATGACCAATGTTGACATATAAAGTAACGCGACTGTACTGTCGCACAATTATCAGGTAGAACCGGTCAAATATGGACTCTGGTGCCCAATATGGAACAGCTCAGAAAACATTTGCAGAGCCCTAAAATTTATTTAACATACAAATCGATTTATGTTGATAAATCTCTTATTTTTCAAAATTTTAAGCTGAGACTTGGTGTGTCTGCGTGGGATAGTTATATATTCCTAATATGATAGCGTACAGCACATAATTATGTTTTAGATCGAAGAAATAATTTTTTTCGATGATAAAATTTAACAAAGGATTAGCCATTAAAATCGATTTATGTCGATAAAACTGTCATTTTTCAAAATTTTGAGTTGAGACTTCGTGTGTCTGTGTGTAATAGTTATATATTCTTAAAATGACAGAGTCCAGCGCGTAATTATGTTTTAGATGGAAGAAATTGAATTTGTTTTCGATAACAAATTTACAGCGTGTACTACGGGTCAAATAATTATTTTTTACAAACTTTTGTCAATAGCCGTTTAGGTCAAACTAAACCTTTTTCGACCGGGACAGCAGATCCCAATAGTAGCTAAGATGTATTTAGATAGAATTATCAAAAGAATTTTAAGAGAATCGAGTGGAGAAAACTTGGTGACATTTTCATAAAACACGCCGATAATTCCAGAAAATAAAGATGGCGGTTATCACAATAGAACAGGCATAAAACTACCCACAATGCACTTCACTACACCAGGGGTTCCCAATGGGTTACACATTATTTTCAGTCTATCAGATTATTTATATTTTCAACAACAAGTGACTTTAAGTTTACAATTTCAGCCTGTCCTGACTCTATCGATACGATTTATCACATTTTCAAAAACATATTATACACCGGTGGCGTTAACTTTACAATTTAAGCATCTACGTGATTCTAACGGTACGATTGAGTAAGGTACAAATAAAAATCTCCAAGAATACACCAGGGGCTCCCAATGGGAGATACATTATTTTCAGGCTATCAGATTATTTATATTTTCAACAACATATTATTACACCGGTGACTTTAAGTTTACAATTTCAGCCTATCCTGACCCTATGGATACGATTTATCATATGTTCAAAAACATATTATACACCGGTGCCGTTAACTTTTCAATTTCAGCATCTACGTGATTCTATCGGTACGATTGAGTAAGGTACAAAAAAAATCTCCAAGAATACATTCGTCCAGTCCACCACACAATATCAAAATCACCGAAACTAGATACACCACCATGTGGCGTAACTAGCTTGTCCCCTTCGGCTTTCCATAGATTTCGACGTAATTTGATACTTAGGGGTACTTGTGTCCGGGAAGTGATTTTGAACGGATCAAATCGTGACCATGACCTTGACCTTCAAAATGGTCAATTCAAGGTCAAATCGGGTAAAACGGACGGATTTCGACGAAATTTGATACCTAGGGGTACCTTTGTCCGGGGAGTGTTTTGGACGGGTCAAATCGTGACCCCGACATGACATTGACCTTTAAAACAGTCAATGCAAGGTCAATTTGGGTAAACGGACGGATTTCGGACGAAATTTGATACCTAGGGATACTTTTGTCCGGGGAGTGTTTTGAACGGGTCAAACCGTGACCCCGGCGTGACCTTGACCTTCAATATGGTCAATCAAACGTCAAATCGGGTAAAACTGATGGATTTCGACGAAATTTGATACATATGGATAGTTTTGTTTGTCGGGGGAGTGTTTTGGACGGGTCAAATCATGACTCAGACCTGACCTTGACCTTCAAAATTGTCAATTAAAGGTCAAGTCGGGTAAAACAGACGAAATTTGATACCTAGGGGTACTTTTCTCCGGGGGAGGGGGTGTTTTAGACGGGTCAAATCTTGACCCTGACCTGACCTTGACTTTCAAAATAGTCAATTCAAGGTCAAATCGCGCCTTTCGCCGGAAATCAGATGGGAAACAGCCCGGACGAAGTCGGGCCCATCAGCTAGTGTAATAAAGAAGACAGTTTGAACAATGTAATGTATAACACGAGAAACGGGAAAACTTGATATATGTAAGTATGCAAATTTCCCACATGAAATTTGAAAGCTAGTTTATATTATAATTATATTATAATTTATATTTATGGCTAATAATATGATCTTGGTGGCGTTACTATTTCTGACTATAGTTTTCTTGTTCACATAATGTACTGGAAGCATTATTATTCAGAAGACACTAGGACGGGACGTAAAGTAACGCTTTATTGTCAAATTGAATGTTGTGTCGATCAATGTGTGCTTCCCGACTGCAATTCAACTGGTAGTACCTAAATGTTCGCATGCGTATTCAATTCAAAAGAAAAGAAACGAAGACACTATAAGGGGGATTTGGTATAACGCTCTTATGTGTAATTAAATATTAAACAGTGTTACTTTACACCTGATAAACATGACTTTGCAAGCTGATCCATCTAATAGAAGAAAAAAAACCAGACGCTGTCAGTATCGATACAAAATCTGGCTAAGTGTTCCTGATATATTTGGTCATTGTGGCGGTCTTTGGTTTTCCTATCTATCCGAAGAAAATAAGTGTCTGCATGAAATATTCATGAACGCCCAAATGGTAACACATTTAAAAATCTATATGTTATTGAGTTGTTGGTACATGACTCTCCTTCGATTTGAAGCAAAGCATTGTCCCCATATCTATTATCTACCAGAATCGTTTCACGTGAATCTCGTCCCATCAAGAACCTGTGAGAAGTTAGCGACACGTGGAAAGCTTGACTGTCTGTTAAAGCAAACCCTACAAACGCTCTTCAGCGGAATTACAGCATCCAAAAGTGGGTTGTAGGAGAGGGCCGACGTCCCTTTCAAATCTTCCCGCGTATCATCCCAAACTCCAAACTTGCCTGACTGGCATAATTCATTATTAATTCCACAATGTCTGACTGTACTTCATATGGATATATCAGTCGGCTTTTCAGGAGGTTATTGGCTGCATTGAACCCGAATGTTCCAGTATTATTTCTATGTGATTATAAATTGACATTTTTGTAATTTCATTTATAATTCCTGTGGTGATCTGAATCAGGTTTCTGAAAGGAAGATGCGTCGGCGATATATAGGAGAGGAAAACAAGGGAGGCGACCGGGAAGTTGATGTTCTTGTGGACAGACTACTCGTCAATGAGGATTACTGCCAGCAGGTTGTTGAACGAAGTCCCCAAGCTGTATGCCCCAGTATAAATAATGATCGTCTGGTGGAACGTTGTTACACTTTTGTTGTGCCTCATTATATTCACATTTTTGTTATTTTAGTACGTATGTTGCCAGTATTTTAATTTATTTAAATAAATAAAATATAAATAAAATTGAGGTCCGTATGAGCCAGGGTCCGTATAAGCCGGGGGTCCGTAAGAGCTAGGGTCCGTATCAGCCGGTGGTCCGTATCAGCCAGGGTCCGTATCAGCCAGGGTCCGTAAGAGCCAGGGTCCGTATCAGCTGGCATTCATAGGATCACTCCCTGTATACATATTGGCCACACCCATGGCCATATAGCCAATACATATATACAACTTACATACACACCCCACCAATGCCTATTATATAATCACTCCAGGTATACATCGACGCCACATCATTGACCATACAGACCTTCTAGGTATAGCAATACAACGCGCAGGACATCACCATTGGTCATACAGTCACTCCCTGTATACATTTTCTTCACATTCATGACCATATACCCAATCAAGATATACATATACACCCCTCGTGACCAAAGCGTCAATCCAGGTACATATATACCTCTCCAAGCGATATACCAATACCCCACAGGACCATTCGTACACTCCACATTTGCATATACACCTCGCCCATGACAATTCAGCCATTCGATGTATACTCACACACCCCATCCATGATCATATAGCTACTATCAGTATACATATACATCCACTAAGGCAGAGATGCATATATATATCACATATACAACCATGACCACAAGGGCACTTATATACCCACACACCGCCAATGACCATCCAGTTATACTCCAGGTATGCATATACACACTCATGACCGTACAGTACTACAGTCATTCCGTGTACAGATATATGCATTACACATAAGCAATTACGACCACTCCCTATTTATTCATGCACCACACATGATTATACAGCCAACATATGTATACATATACACCCATCCATGACAATAGTCACCCAATGTACGCCCGTATATCCCAATTATGATCATACAGCCACTCTATATATACATAAACAACACACACATATGGCCATGTAGCTATATATACTATCATTAGACCCATACACCAATGCAATAACCATACAAACAATCCTTGTGTAGCTATTCACATCGCACATGACCATAGTCACCCTGTGTATACCTATGGCTCTCACCATGGACACATCACCATTCATGATGATACAATAACTCCCCGTTGAACTATTAACCCCCTTCTATGGACACACATTCACGCCATGGTTGCCACTTTGACATACACCATACATTAAGTTGATTTTGATGCCAATGGTCGAGAGTAGCCACATAGTATGGTTTCACTCAGTTCCGTTTAGGCCTTCTGCCCATTTCCGTTCAAAAATATGGCTAGAATCCCAAGAGACATTTTCGCCAAAATTCCATACTACAGTACATCATTTAAATGAATATGTCGTGTCTCAGAAGGTACTGGGACAACGAGAAAGAAACATGTAGTAGCCAGTGGATTAAGTAACATGGTTAATAACCAAGTGAGTCACCATTTTCTACCTCACGGGAACAGAGAATAATGTTCGGGCTATATGTTAAAAACAATAAATGTTTTTTTTTTAAACAAATTTGGTTGCCATTTTGGAATCCATCTGGAGTGACTTTGTCTAAAACACATCAGTGTTAACGCATTTAAGACATCTCAAAACAATAAACATCTTTGATACCAAAGATGATTTTATTTACTTGAATAAATTGTCCAAACCTGAAAAGTAAATTTTTGCTGATTTTGATGTCAAGTTTGTGATAGAAAAATCCAATATTTCTTGTAATTTCACTGGTTACATTAGTAATACTTAACAAATGTGCATCAGAATTTTATGTATTTAAGGCAGAATAGCCAATTTTAAGCGATTACATGGCATGCTGGGCATTACAATTACCCAGGTTTTGGTCACATTTTGGCAGCCATTTTCAGACCAAGTGACAATTTTGGTTCCAGTGAGTTGAAATATTCATAAGTAATGGTATGCCTAAATTAGTATGTACAGTTCTGTCCATTTGTTGTTAAAATATGACTTGAATCATAATGTTGATTTTTGGTGAAATTTCATACCGAGTTCTGTAAAAATCTAACTTTTGAGGGCGCGCAAGGGACTGGGACCTCATGAATGGCATATTTTATTGACCCAATCAGTTAATATGAATAATTCAAAAATAATGTCACAATTCTGAACCAGTTCCATACAGCAGAAACTGATCTAGAAGATATTAGTGAAAAACGTCAAATTTTCCACTTCTAGCTGCCATTTTGATTGCCATCATGGGCGGGAGTTCAAAATTTACCCTAAAAATGTGGCATTATATCTCACAGAGTCATACTTACTGTATATTCCAAATATTTAAATCGCATATTTCATGGTAAGATTAATTGCGACATTTAATAAATTATCCAATCATGAAATACTCTTTAATTTGGAATTTCAGCATGGCTACACATCTAATATCAATTAGTATGTGAATATGTACATCTGTGCAAAGTTTCATGCTTTAGTCACATATTGAACAATTGCCTTGAAATTGGACTTAATCTACTACACTATATTGTTTATCCCATCATATAATAATTTTTAACCACCTCAGTCGCAAATGTCTTGGTTAAACGGTAAGAATTTGTTTTTATACACCCGTTTTGTAAAAACGGAACGTATTATGTTTTTGTCGGTCCATCCTTCCGCTTTTTTCGAAAATGATAACTTTAGTAAGTCTGAACGTCATGGAAATAGTGTTGGGTATCACTATTCGTAATAAATCATAACCAGGATGGTCGAAAATATGACTGCTATATCAGCGGGGGGGGTCGCGGAAAAAATTTACATATATAGGTCGAAAAAAATGTTTTTGCCCCTCTCGGGGACCCACCACCCCTCTGCCTGCAATTTATTTCTTTTTTTTCCGCCCAATTTTTGGGACCCACCCCCAAAATCTTACAAAAAACATAAAATATAAACCAAATCATAGCCTAGCAAAGAATTGTTCCGTTTCGTATTATTTAATACTATTCCCAGCATTTTAATAAACCTCTAAACTGCTCTAAAGGGAGATAATTCTATTAGTATAAAATGTGGAAATGCTGAATGCATGCAGTTAAAAACATTGGGCATAATGCCATAAAACATAATAATTATGAGGTAATACATGTCCTGATATCCTCAATAACCCCATATTCTTTTATATAACTGTGGTAGAGCACAGGGGTGGGTCTTAAGTGAACCATCAGTCGCTATATCACAAACATTTATGAAGCTCTGAGTCTAATCATCTGGCAGGGTCTATGGAAACACTAAGCCTACCTTAAAAGTCTTCTATATATTTATTCATCAAACGGAACACATCCAACAAGCATCACAACATGAAGACGACATCACAACACATATATAGGCTAGCTTGACAGCAACATCACATCAGACATCAGACATCAAGCATCAATCCAGATGACCAACGTAAAACCAACAGGAGTTACAGGACCCTGGTGAACAAATACATAGGTTGTAGTTGCTACCAAAATATATATCCAGAATGGATATAAATAAATATGTGAAATGTGATTGTGTCAAAAACCAACTTCCCTATTGTCGATATAAACAACTATTTTGACACAATCCTAACTGTGACGAACAGTTAGAAATAAAACCTACATGCTAGTATAAAAGGGTGATTATGAACGCAGTGTGCGATTTCCAACATCACTAAACTATTGGGCAAATATATATTGCAAATGTGACGTAACTCTAAACATACAAAACGAAGACAATAGTATTAAAATACATATATAATAATGGGTAAAAACGTAACAGAATATCACATACCATATTGTAGGAACATAGGCCACGATGTCATAACGTAGTATTACTCTTATTCTTTATAACTTTATACTTCTACATTCTTCAAGGCATTTGAAGAATTTACGCTCTCACTGACGCAATAACAGGAGTGATGTTAACTGCGCGAACGCTAATTATGAAATGACAAAAGGCGGCAAATAAGCTTACCTGTGATTGGCTAAGACAAATTAGTATCAGACAGTTAGATCTAATATTGGGCGCTAACATAGACAGAGTAGACTTAAGCGGGTAAGAGATTGGGCTAAGTTAAGAATATGAAATAGCGAAATGCAGAACAGGTAATGCGGCTGGGGACGGGAAGTGTAAATAACGGAATAGCGCGAAATGGAATGAAATGGACCAAGTACGCGGAATGAAATGATAATGCAGCTATAAAATGTATAGTAGTGAGTAACTTAGTTAGTATACATGTGTAGCATCTAATAAAGGCATATACTGTTTTGGTATATAAAGTAGCACTGTCACATAACAATAGTATAAGATGTTTTAGAGCCAAGGCCCAATAGTAATACTGTAGTAATAGGGGTAGAACAAATTTCATCTGCCCTATTTCTGTGATATATATCTGCATATGGGTATGATGGGACCCAAGGAAAGTCACACTCACAGCAGCTCACAGTCTAAATACATGTATGTATGTCATGTTGGTGTGCAGATTGACATATACCAATATTAGTGAAGAATTGGTAGTATTATTAACTTATTATCAGAGTATAAAGTTTAGTTTAAAGCCAGCGGAGATATCCAAGCCACGGTCACCTTGTACAAACCGTCCGTATACATGTAGGTGCCCCCTGTGCAATGTGGTTTACTGGACTATTACATGGAAACCCATTATAAGAACAAGCATCCTGGATCAGACTGTCCAGTTGAGATATGTGACTCTGGGAAAGTTCGCATGAAGAGAGTTGCATAGATTACCTGTGCAGTTTGATCCAGGTTTGTATGATTTATAATTAGTTTCAAGAACAAAGTTCATATTAGTCATGTTTATATTCTAGCTTTATGTTGTAAATGGAATAAGTTGAGACTTTAATACCAAAAGCTACTTTTATAGTTACATTGCTCTATTCTGCTATATCCTAAATTGAATATCAAAGCAACCGATAATAAACAAGCAACTAATAATTACAATACCATATGTATTGGCAGTCAAATAACTAGAACTCCAGATATACTACCTTACTACATGTATCTGTACAGTACGTAACTGCTTAGACTTGTGAATAATAACTGTGGTTGAATTAATATCACAAAAGGCTAAGCTTTCATATTGTTATCCAAATAGTATGAACGTTTAATATGAGTTATTTTGTTTTATAGTTTTAAACCAGTGGAATATAGTGGAATTGTTATTTTTGTTTGTATCATCAAGTTTATCTTGATAACAAATAATATCCATTATGTGGATTAAGAACGGAAGATGGTAATCATTTCATAATTATGCTTATATGCAAGCATTGTCGACTGATCGTGTCTGAGCATATAATTATGTTATAACAGTAAACAAATTTGTCAAAAGTAATTGCAAAATTCATCACAGAATTCATCAATATAAACTCAGCTTTATATTTTGTTCAAACCCTTAAAGGGATACACATGTGTATATATATTTAGCTATAACATACACTTTGACATCCAATTGAAAGGCTATCTTGGATATGCATATTATAAATGTTTGTTCTTGTGTTTTAATGTTTGTTATATGATTTGTTTATATATATATATTATATCTTTCATCCGTCGAAATCTGGTACATTAATTTTGACATACATCAGCATACATACACCCCTAAATGGTAGTTAGTTCTGGTTAGTATGTTTTAAATAGCCTAGTGTGTGATATGGTTGATATTAACAGATTACATGAGAACAAAAACAGTGATTTTAAGTGGAGGAAAAATTAGCATTTTTTATCATTTACGCATTTTTTCCGGGTCCAAATGACCCACCCACCCCCGCCCTATATATGGAATTTTTGTGCGCGACCCCCCCTGGCTATATTATAAAAATCCAGATTTTTAACACTGACCTTGACCTTTATACATGACCTTGACATCTCAAGGTCACCATGGATATATGGAAATGTTGGCCATTACAAGTGTTTCCATAAACCAATATAAACTTTTAGGTAGTTGTTAAATTATTCACAATAAGCACTATTTAATGTAAAATGTTCAAATACCCGATTATTAGCCATCGTTACCATGGAAACACAAACTTATCAAATTTGTCCCAATTAGATTTTCCTAAAAAAAAATTATTCTAATGAAGTACATATTCAGCTATCCAGTAAACTAAAAGGCATTTGTGTTGCAATTAGTTTGGGGTTGACGCCATTTTTCAGCTAGATTATCGCCTGTACTATAAGCACAGGCGCCTGTAACGCGCTCCGCTGTCCGCCCCCCCCCCCCCCTTTGCACTGCCCATTTACGCCGCCTCTATATACGCGCCTTCTTCGCGTTAATGGAACATGTCTATATAATGTTCCATTAACGCGAAGAAGGCGCGTATATAGAGGCGGCGTATATGGGCAGTGCAAAAGGGGGCGGACAGCGGAGCGCGTTACAGGCCCCTGTGACTATAAGCTATACTGGCCACACGAACCCGTCTTCCCTTAAAATGACTTGGAAAGCGTGTGTGTCCATACTCATTTTAGGTCCGTTTTGAATGTAGTTAATCACGTTGTTGAATGACCAACGTCTCGCTCCTACTGTGCTATATGCATAGCAACCCGGGTCAAACTGGATGTCGTCTTGGATCGCATCCCTCCAGTATCAACCGAAAAGATATGTTAATTCTCTACATAGTTAGGCTGTATAGCATCAACATTTCGCATCAATCACACGACTTTGTTCGTGCTTTGTCCCTTTTTGTGGCGCTTAATATGCTTCAGAACTCCTGGAAATGAGGCGCTTACGTTGTCAGAGGCTGTTGGCTTTTGCAGATATGCTACATTGATGATACGCTATATGGCTGTTTGCTGGTCGGTTTTGAGCCAAAGTGGGGTTGATGCTTGAACCATGCTTAACACCGCGCTGTTGACAAATGATTTTCAGCGATGTCGCTGTTGAAGTGAGCCGGAACGATGCTGTTGTCGTTCGGGGACAAGCTTGAATAGGGCAATGGTTACTCTTATGGTGGAATGTATGTCTTCTCTTGTTTCGTCTGAGAACAAATTTTTGTCGGTACTGTAAATTTCATTATCAAACAAAATTTCCCAATGAAATAAAAAGTGAACCACTTCATTCAGCTCAGCAATTCGTTCGTCATTTGGTTTGAAGAAGATAATTAGTTGAGAACTCGCTTCCAGAAGAGAAATGGTTGTTGAAAGTTTGTCAGGCGACTCTGAGTAAGATTTCATTAATAAAACATGTTGGAGTCTAGCGCAACAATTGCTAATGTATTCCTCATTTTAAAGAAGGCGTTAAATACATTTGTTCTGGAGTTACATTATGATGGTGAAAACGAAGTCTGTTGATGAAATTGAATTGGACAGAAGATTCCCATTGGTCCCAAAAGAACAGTTTGCTGTTTAGAATTACACACTTTCCGTTATATGTTTTGTTTTTGTCTATTGTGCTCGATATTGTCTCTGGTTTGTTTAATTGGGTCCTGTGGGACACGTCGCGGCTTATTTTATTTGAATATATACATTTCATGTAATAAAAGTTTCTGGCCTCTCTTTGGAATAAAAGATTCATACGTAATATGTTGGTTGCAGCGCCATTACACATATCATTTACATTGAGTTAATAGTCGTCGGATGCCCCGATTATATCTACAATGATATTATCAACGGGGATGATGTCTCAGTGGAGGTACCATAATAAGCTACTCGGGCCACACGAACCCGTCTTTTCCCTTAAAATGACTTGGAGGGCGTGTGTGTCCATAATGGTATGCGGCTTATACGGACCCTGGCTCTTACGGGCCCTGGCTCTTACGGACCCTGGCTTTTACGGACCACCGGCTGATACGGACCATGGCTTATACGGACCCCGGCTCATACGGACCTCAATTAAAATATGCAATTTTCAAACGTCTCGCTCCTACTGTGCTATATGCATAGCAACCGGGTCAACGTCTAGCTCCTACTGTGCTATATGCATAGCAACCGGATCAAAGCCTCGCTCCTACTGTGCTATAGGCATAGCAACCGGGTCAAACTGGAGGTCACCCAGTATCAACCGAACAGAAATGTTAGTTCACTCTCTACTTAGTTAGGCTATGTATAGATTCAACATTTCGCATCAATCACACGACTTTGTTCGTGCTTTGTCCCTTTTTGCTGCGTTTATGCTTCAGAACTCCTGGAAATGTGGCGCATAAGTTGTCAGAGGCTGTTGGCTTTTGCAGATATGCTACATTGGTGATACGCTATATGGCTGTGTCCGTTTTGAGCCTAAGCATGGTTTAAACCATGCTTAACACCGCGATGTTGACAAAAATGATTATCAATGATGTCGCTGTTGAAGTGAGCCGGAACGATGCTGTTGTCGCCGATCGGGACAAGCTTGGATAGATCAATAGTTCCTCGTATCGTGGAGTTTATATCTTCCCTTGTTTCGTCTGAGAACAAGTTGTTGTTGGCACTGCAAATTTCATTGATCAAACGAACTATTTCCCCATGAATTGAAAAAAGTCCATCGCTTGACCCAGCTTAGCAATTCATTCGTCATTTTGTGATGCAATTTGTCTATTGTCTGTGAAGAAGGTTACTGGTTGGGAACTCGCTTCCAGCAGAGAAATTGTTTATGAAAGTTTGTCAAGCAACTGTGAGTAAGCTTTCATTAAACAAAATATATGTTTAGAGTCTAGCACATCAATTGCTAACTTACGTATGCCTTATTTTTAAAGAAGGCGTTAAATAAATGTGTTCATGAGTTTGACGATGATGGTGAACACAAAGTCCTTGGATGAAATTGAATTGGAAGGTAAGATTCACATTGGTCTCAAAGAACAGTTTACCGTTTATAATTATATCTCCCGGTAGATGTTTTGTTTCTCTGTCTGCTGTGTTTGGTGTTGTCTTTATTTGTTTAATTGTGTATACTGAGTCCTGTAGGACAGCTAATGGCTTATTTGATTTGAAAGCATTTCTTGTAATACAATTACTGACTGGCGTCTTCTGTGAATAAACGATTCATACATAATCTGTTAGCTGAAGCACCATCAAACATGATATAAGTTACATGGAATTCATAATCGTGAGATGCGCCGATTATACATACAATGATAATGACCAACTTTAATGAAGTCGCAGATAATGGCCACTTGAACCTGGGCAGTCAATGGAATGATAAAGAATAGGAAAGTCAAAAGTTTTTGTGAAGTAGTCCAGGAGTTATTGGTAGACCTCTGCACCCCCCCAGGACTCAACTTCACCCCACTAATTTTCTTTCTTAATGTCTCGTCTAATATTTTTCGGTTGTTAACAAGAAAAAAAAGTGGCCGCAGACACTCCAGACAAGATGGCGTCCATCATGGCGTCCAGTTTTTTTTATATGCACCAGGTCTCTTTGATCGCCGTTGTAGTAAAGATGTTGTCACATGCGGTCTTGTTTTCCGTTCGATTCGCTACGGTAATATACGACCCTTACAAACTAGCCAAAAATCAGACACAAAAATCCAATATGGCGGCCAAGATGGCCGCCGAAATGTGAAAATGTGCTATTTTCGGACATTTCACCATCTTTCGTTTGTCTCTGTGGGAAAATATTGCATCTTGACGCGATTTTATAAATTTATCGTCTAGAAGAATCATTGGCGAACACACTGGAACCATAATATACATTTCTTGCCTGACATTTATGTCCGATATCACGTTTTCCCAATTGCCGGTATAATCCGGCCAAAGCCAAAACGACGCTAATAACACAATGTCTGTTTCGAATCAATGAGTGTTATTGCTATTATTACTCCAGCCATGATTATATATATGCAGGAGATACCCGGGCTATGATTCTTCTTTTACCTGAGTTGGGGAATTTTCATCCAAATCCAAGATGACGGCCAAAATGGCCACCAGAAATAGAAAAATCGCCGAAAATCGCTGATTTTAACATCAGTGAGAGTTATTGTCACGACAACTCCACACCTGCTTACTATTGTGAGTTGGGAACACTGAGTCGAAGAACTCTCCTTATATTATATCCAAACAAAAGTCCCCCAAATCCAAAATGGCGCCCACAATGGCGGACAGATTTAGAAAAATCACCGAAAATCCCTCATATTCACATTATTGGGCATTATGGTCGAGACAACTCCACCCATGCTTACAGCTGAGTTGGAAATACTGTGGTGAAATAATTACCTTACATCCCATGCAAGAAATGGTTTTCCAAATCTAAGATGGCGGCCAAAATGGCGACCGATATTTGAAAACACGCCTACATTCCTTTACTTTCTTACGATGGCGTTATTGTTTCGCGAATTCTACCCACCATTACATATTGATATGGAATATTGATATGAAGTATTCATTTGAGTTTAGCAATTGATACTCAAGGTCAAGATGGCAGCTAAACTGGAGGCCAGAAATTGAAAAGAAATCGATATTTTCACATACAAATTTCAACTTTTTGTCATAATATCGATATGTATGCACGAAACTATACACAAACCATCTATTAGTTCAACTTAAAACTTATCAAAACGCATAACATTGCTCGTATCCTTCTGGAAGTACGAAAACCCACAATTAACATCGCCATGTGGCATTTCGAAATCCATTCGACACTTCGCGCCGATAATGGCCGTAACCGTAGTTGCGCCGAATAGCCATATTAGAACAATTACCTGATAACAGATTCTGATTTGCCACGTCCTTAATGATCTGGACAGTTTCCATTTCTTTGCCTGATAAATCTAGGTCGCTCACACCGACAAAGTATTGAACACTTCCCTGGGAGAAGGGTCCCTCTAATCATAACGTTTCAAACAATTAATTTTCGGTGTCTAGCTTAAGATTTTAAATACTTGCTAAATATGGGATTAGTTCGTCATCTAGAACTAGAAAGGCATATGGTCGATAAGTATAAAAGCTTACAGAAGGTCATCTATATGTATGTCTTTCTCATACCCCATGGGGATAACGGCATGTAGACCTGGCGAACTTCCCAGTTAACTTGTCACTTCTCAATATATGGTTCAACTCACAAACTTAGCGAACGAATTAACATACGTAGACAACTTTGGCAGTGTTTCGAAGGTAGCAAGCTGTCTCATTCCATTGGACAGATGACTATCTGCTAAGGAGAAGACCATAATATACCGACTACCCACACTTCTTGACCATGATCCTAAGCAAACTGCGTGACGTCCCGCAGTCGTCTCGTCGAATAGCTCCCAGCAGAGAAGAACAATACTCACGGTGCTAGTTTGTGGACATGCGCCATGACAGTCGGAATGAATGGGCCACGATATACACCCCTACACCAGGTGCATGTTTCAGATATAGAATGTCATGCGTGTTGGTGTTTTTGGTGTGGTAAGATTGTATTTCCACATCCGTTTCAAGGCCGCACTGAATCAACTTGACCAGACGTATAATTTTGTCTGGATAATTCTATCCTAGCCTCCCCAGAACAGTCGGATGGGTTAAAGGATAATGTCTTTATGGAATGAAGGTATGCGTTGTTGTTATCCTCTCTCAGGGTTAGTGTCAGTATGTGGGCGGTATTATTCAAGAAAATGTCAGGACCTGTGGTGCATTTATTCCACAGTGTGTTTGAAAAACTATTTCTCGACGACAATGGATATGGACGTTGGTGAACGTGACCTTTATGATCATATAGCTTTATATTATATAACTTTAGAATATAGTAGTTAATATGTCTCATGCAGGACAATGGTTTTGAATGGTGATGTTACCAAGAAATCACTTGGTGTACCCAACGTAGGTTAAACTGAATTCAAGATATCATCAAAGTAACATTCCTCTAGATGTTCTTCGCGTTGAACATTTCACTCTTGTGTTGATGGCATTGTACTTTCTTGAACCATACCGACCACCACCCAGCGTGAGTATGACATATCAACTATCAAATGCATCGTCCTTAAGACTACATCCCAGTCTGGGTGGGGCTTATATAGTAGTAGCCAATGGTACACGCCTGGTCCAGTTGATTAAGAACGGCTTCCAAACGGATTGGAAGATATAATCTTAGCATACAAGCAAAGCAAAGCCACATGAGATCATGTCTGAATCTAAAACATAACCAAAAGAAGGGGCGGTGCAGTCATGGTCCAATTTCATTTCCACTATCATGACACATGCCCACAAACTAGCACCGCGTGTATTGTTATTATCTGCTTGGATATGTACGGTGAGACGATTGATGGACGCCATCAGGACTGTTCTTATGATCATGGTGAAGAAGTGTGGGTATATTATGCATTATGGTCTTCTACGCCTTAGCAGAAAGGCATCCGTCAAATGTTAGGCTTTAAACATTCGAAGCCATATACAGAAGTTATCCAGCTACGTCAGTACGTGAATATGTGAATTGATGACCAATATATTATATTGAGAAGTGGCTGGATGGGAGGATCACCAGATGTACATTTTGTTATCCACATTGGGTAACCAAATCTGAAAAATACGCAGATAGAGGTGGTCCTTCTGAAAGCTATAGTACTATAGTATACGCATCGACCGCATACCTTTCTAGTTTATCACGCAAGATGACGCTCAGATCCCATATGTAGCATCTGAATTATACCATAAGCTACCACGAATGAAGCTCGCCAAGAATAAGGATAAGAATTTCCAGCTTTCGAGACAAACACGTGAGATTGACACCGGCATATGTGTTGTTTGAAACATTCCGATTATTGGGACCCTTCTACAAAGAAGTGTATAAAACTGTGTTGTTGTGAGCGAGATAGATTAATGTGACGAAGAGACGGATGCTGGTCCAGATAATGCTGAATGTGGCAAATCAGAATAAGCTCAGGTACTGTTGTTTTGATTCTTGGAAGTCATAATATGACTATTCGGCGCACCCATATACGGTTACGGCCATTATGTGCGCTTAGTGGAGAACGGATTTGGAAATGCCACATCGCGATTATTGTGGGTTTTCATCCGTCCAGAAGGCGACGACCTATGTTGGAACTAATAGATGGCTTATGTACCGCTTCGTCCAATCCATACATATCGATTTTATGACAAAAAGTTGAAATTGGTATGTGAGAATTTCGACTTCTTTTCAATTTCTGGCCGCCATCTTGACAGTGAGACTTGGCCAAACTCAAATGAATACTTCATATCAATGTTCCATATGAACATGTAATTGTGGGTAGAATTCGCGTAACAATAACGCACAGAAAGTAAAGGAATGTAAGCTTGTTTTAAAATTTCGAACGCCATTTTCGATTTGGAAAATAATTTCCTTCATCAGATGCAAGGTAATTACTTCACCTCAGTATTTCCAACTCAACTGTCAGCATGTGTGGAGTTTTCGCGACAATAATGCCCAATGATGTGAAAATGAGGGAATTTCGGTGATTTTTCAAAATTTGTCCGCCATTGTGGGCGCCATTTTGGATTTGGGGGACTTTTATTTTTATGAGATATGAGGACAGTTCTTCGCCTCAGTGTTCCCAACTCACAATAGTAAGCAGGTGTGGAGTTGTCGTGACAATAACTCTCACTGATGTTAAAATCAGCGATATTTCTATTTCTGGTGGCTATTTTGGCCGCCATCTTGGATTTGGGTGAATATTCCTCAACTCAGGTATAAGAGGAATCCTAGCTCGAGTATCTCATGCACATATATACGCATGGGTTTTGTTATGGTAGTAATAACATTCATTGATTCGAAACAGACTTTGCGTTATTTGCGTCGATTTGGCTTTGACCGGATTATACCGGCATTTGGGAAAACGTGATATCGGACAAAAATATCCAGCAATGAATGTATATTATGGTCCCCTTGTGTTCGCCAATGACTCTTCTAGACGATAAATGTATAAAATCGTATCCAGGTGCCAATATTTTCCCACAGAGACAAACGAAATGTGGTAAAATGTCCGAAAAATAGCAATTTTTCACATTTCGGCGGCCATCTTGGCCGCCATATTGGATTTTTGGCTAATTTGTAAGGGTTGTAAATTACCACAACGAATCGAACGGAAAACAAGACCGCATGTGACATCATCTTTACTATAACGGCGATCAAAGAGACCTGGTGCATATAAAAAAAATGTCCATGATGGACGCCATCTTGTCTGGAGTCTCTGCGGCCACTTTTTTTCTTGTTAACAAGTGGGAAAAAATTAGAGGAGACCTTAAGGAAGAAAATTAGTGGGGTGAAGTTAAGTCCTGTGGGGGGGGGGGGTGCAGAGGTCGACCAATATCTCCTGGACTAAAATGCTTGTAGCAATTTCCATCACCGGTTATCAACACTATGCATCAACGTCTGCACATCATAAACTATCTGGAACACATCTAGACATTGGCTGCGGACACACGTACCACAGTAGCGATGGCATAGTAGGTGTGACAATTTATTATGGTGGAGCTATGGCACAGAAATATGACGACAAATTGTCACCAATCTGCACCATAATAAATTGTTGATGCTTCATGTTGAACTTCAGATGATTGATTGCATAGCGTTTCACTTTTAGTGCATATTAATGGATTTCGGACAATGGCGTCATGACAACAATGGAAACAATGTCCAAAACAGATTTTTATCTCGGAAAAGACAGGCATCTATATTTTATTAAGTTATTGCAACAATGACGAAAAATTCTGTAAACTGACGAGTAATCAGATATCGGCGATCCGCTCTATGTGTCACTTTCAAAATAATGAATAATTTATATCTGATTGAAGTATTTGATAATATAATCTTGATTTCGCCAGAACAGATCGTTGATTCAGCGTATTGATAAACTAGGCGTAAACAAGATAAAATCCATTTATACTTGCATCATCCATAAAATATATCGATGACTCTGTTTTATTCTGCTCACAGTCCTTGCCATATCTAATTTGCCCTTGAAAACGAACATCCGCAGGCAGAACTAGAATGCACTCAGAGAGATGCCAATGTGCGCAAAAATGTAATAAACAATAATTTTAAAAATAATTTCACTGTATTTTACTTAATTTATTTTATTTAATTTAATGTTAGCAAAAAAAGACAATTACCATTTCTCATTTCATCACAGATAAAAGGCAAATTACTATATTAATCATTTAAGTAATTAAAACCAATTCCATGTTGCCGAAAGGATGAGACTTTAATATCGATTACATTTTTTTCAGCGGCCTATTTTCATTTTCATTTTCCGATAGTCAAAGTTGACCAAAGGAGCAATTATAAGAAATAATTAATACCATTTGTGTAAATATTGATAACAGCCAATATGCAACAATAAATATCAATAATTAATCAATAATTAATCAATAACGATCATTTTATGTAATAATACACTCTTCAAACGGTGTTTGTGTCAACAAATGCGTTTAGTTTTGTGTTACGTCATTTGTCGTATTTGACCCGGAACTCGGCTGAAGGTTAGGCTATTCAGCCTATTGCGTCGAATTACGAAATCGCGTTTTGAATGTCTCTCTTTTCCCGCACGATAAAAAGAGGTCTTCGCACGAACCAAAAATGATAAAACTTCCCAATTATAAGTAAAAATACCCAAAATGAAGGAGTCTATGTAGGTCCTGAAGGAGTCTATAGACTCTTTGATGTAGAGTTCTGATGGAGAAAATGTAAGTCGATCTATTTTTGTCATAACTCTGACGTATTTTGACCTGGGAGAAAAAATCGAAATCGAGGCTCACTACGAGCATGCCATTTTTAAATATAGAAACAGGGAATCCCGACAAATGGCGATATCGGCGACAAACAAATAATCGAAAACAACACATAAAATAAACATAGCAAAAACGCGGCACAGTAAAAATGTCAGAACGCCACGAGGTTTTACGTCGTTTTTGGTGACGTCATGGAGTGAAACGGAGTAGAGTGACACCAAGGTACTAATCTGTCTGATCGCCATACTGTTGCGCGAGCGCACGTAATGAAGTCTGAATGCACAGGGTAGTTTGAAAAATGAGCCTGTCGTAATACAACACACATTTGGTCCTCATTCTAGTGGAACAGTATAACATGAACTGTATTTTATTGTGATAGTGGCTACAATTATTTCTAATTTCATGAAAGTCGGGTCACCGTTTCCATGGTTACCGCACCACTTTCATTTTTTTTGTCAGGGCCTATCTTGTAGCATATAATCTAACCTTTCATATGACATATAAAAATCGCTTAAGTACCATAGGTATATTAAACCCCTTAAATACGGCCATTTTTGGGTCCTGGCCGCTCACCTATAACTAGAAGGGCTCATATTTCAAGTCCAAGTCAATGAGTTGAAATTCCATCCGAAATACAAGAACGAATTAAATTTCAATGTTAGTACAATATACTCCAGGTGAAGGCAGCTGGTTCATATTGCCCTTTCCTGTTCGAAAAATGCTCATTTAGCTCAACACTGCCAACAATTTTCCCTGACAAACGTGATTAATTTGGAGGTAGATTGTTAGAAAAGGTTCCGAAACTGAAACTCTGGCAGAATTATACGTTGCTGAAATCTAACCCACCATATTGGGTCTACCCTGCTAAGAAGTAGAGTGGTGCATATGTATAGTATATACGACACATCAATTTCCCTTGTTGGCGTGACTTCATACGCCTGTTTGAGACGGGGACATGTCTCTATTCCGAAGGTTCACTATTCCGAAAGTTCTCTATTAAGAAGGTTCGCTATTCCGAAGGTTCACTATTCCGAAGGTTCGCTTTTCCGAAGGTTTTGTTATTTTAAAGGTTAATTCTATATTCTAAAGTATTGAGAAATAACTTAAAACATTAAAACAATAAATGTGATGTTTTGGTTTTCGCGGGTTTCCTTGATATTGAATGTCATTACATATGACGTTATTTCTCAATACGTCTTCACGTCACGCAGCCCACAAAATTGCTGTGTTTCCATACGATTTAATGCCACCACGTATTATGTTATATCTCAATAATCTTAGAGGTATGAATACGCCAGATAAAGGCGGATTATAACAGTGGGGCTATGACGCGTAATGAATACTGGAGCGCCATAACATACTGCGTAGCTGTATCGATGAATAGACGGGTATGAGTTGAACCTAACTGCAATTGTGACTTTGCATTGACTTTAAAGGCCCACTTAATTTTCGTGTCACCGATTATTGTTTATAGTGCCTTGATGTACGGTTTAATAAAAATCTATGCCATAAAATATGATTAAAGTACTATTATTTATCACCATGTGAAACATCTGTGTCTCAGAAGATGCCCATAGAGACATAGAAAAACAGATGAAATCATAAAAAGATCCCCCCGTAATAGCTCCTAGAATGCAACAGAATTCAAACTAAAATGTATTTTCAATGAAATAACTCAATCTTTAAAATATAGAGTAGTTCCCCCTCCATTGAAAATAATATACTTTGCGCAACAAAACGAAATGAAACTTAAGTACAAAACACGTCGGTAACTCAACAAAAACAACATGTTCACAGTTTATTACACCGGATAAGTTGGTAATACAATGTTAGAGAGCTTCCTATTTCAAATGGTATTAGTAGTGTACATCAGGGAAAAGTTAAATGGGAACTGTTAAATGTTTATCATTTCAATGTTATATGGCTAGTTTGGTGTGAATAAGGTTCAAATATAACATCCAATAAAAAATTAGATATAATTTTATCGATAAGCGTGTTTTTTGCGACTTTTAAAAATCGATTATTATTTCTTAGCTGATTTTGCTCGAGTCACGTGACCGCAAAACCCGTGACGTCAAAGTGGGACTTGCCCCCGCAGACGAACTGTTTACGAAAAATGGCTTATGCACACAGCATTTCCGCGTTTGAAAGTGACTCTGGTCACGAAAATGACGACGAGTTACGTGTTGCGGAGGATCCTGCATCTATGGCAGATACTGAAGATGCATTTGATGGCTTGCGTTTGAATATGGGCCCATATTTTCATGAACCAGCCGACGAAGAATTCGGAAGATAGTCGCATTCTCGCAAGGACAGCCAGACTTAAAATTTAAATTCACCAAGTCACAGTGTCAACAATCATTGAATCGATCAAATTATCAATCAATGTCATTCATTGTTGACGACGATTGTCGTGACAATTGATTGTTATTCTACAAATGAATAATCTACATCTAACTCTAAAAAAAAATTCGAAGAAGACAAGGAAAATAAAGCAACCAAATTTGAGGACTGCATCACTATCACTCAGTAGGCCTACCCACTCATTCACTGTGAGTGTTAGTACTGTTACTACTGTGAGTGCCCCCAGACCGCAGTGTGGCAAACATTGTGTAAAAATCTGACGGAGAACTTAATTATAGGAGGTGTGTAACATTAAGTGGTAACAGCACCATCAGAGAATCGTTCGATCTACTGCATACTAGCACTGTAGATTATAGACTTAGTCGTTATGACTTCTTAAAAACAAACATTGAGTGGAACCGCCTTGAACAGTCAGTTGTTGATTCTGGTGATCGGTAACACTGAATGTCTGAAGGATTTATAATTATATTAAATATGGATTCTAAGTTCTAGACGCTTCATACCAGAGTCGTTACTCGTTGGATAGGATTCTGAACATTGCCAGAGTAGAAATCGAGTACACCTGAAGTCGAACAGAACAGATGTCATATCAACTTTCACTTTGCATTATATATATTGTGACCATATAAATGATATACAACTATAGTGACTTCTTTATTATTTCACTATCCGATACCATGTCCATGGTCGTTTCATACCATATGTTTTGGTTGTTTCATACCGGATTGTTTGGTTATTTCGTACTTTGGAGAATATCATTAATTTGTTTCCCTATGGTGTGACACACATGTATAGTGATATGGTATCATTGGTTACGTATGAAAAGACGAATTGTTTTCCAACATGGTGCGAAACGACCAAACAATAAGGTACGAAACTACAAAAAATATGGAGCGAAACTACAAAAAATATGGTACCGGTACGAAACGACATAAGACGATCCAAAATGTTGTGTACCCATTTATATCTCCTCTGCAAGGGGAACAACCAGACGCTGACCCTTTAGACTATCAGCATCTAACATCATCAGACTCCGCCAAAGTGCGTACTTACTCTTGTGTGCCAAATAATTGTACCTGTACTCTCGGGCTCCAAATAAAAGTGCAGGCCCAAATAATAGTGCATTGGGGGGGGGGGGGGGAATTCCATTGAAAGTTAATAAAAGTGCAGACCCAAATAATAGTGCAGGTGGAACTCTGAGCAAAACATCAACTGTTAAACAAATAATTTTTATAGTACAAAGTACCGGTAGGTCAAGTATAGGGATCAACATAGTATGTGTCATGTGGTGTTTAATTCAATATTTAAATGTTCACATGTATGCCATATACTTGAATATGTACATGCATAAAGTTATAAGCTCATCATTTTGGTATCAGAATCATATAGAAATCTTGAGTTTGTACTGATTTCAATTTTCATAGCCTCAAAATTAATAAACATGCAGACCCAAATAAGCACTGTGCAGGGGGGAAATTTCCCAAGAAAATAATAAATGTGCATGCATGTTTATTTGGAGCCCAAGAGTATGTTTATTAATTTTATGAGAAAAATCCACCCTGCACGATGCTTAATAATACCAAACATGTAGATCTGCACATTTAAACAAAATTATGGCTCTGTTCTAAATTTAAATAACAAGTGCTATACAAATAGTTTAATTACAAATACTACTAGTAGTACAAGTACTACAAGAGACTGGATTTTCCATTTAATATGTTGCGCACACGGGGCATGTAGACAACGATGGTTACATTTCCCCATGCATGTATATATTTTAAGCATGTCAATTGCGAAAACTTGCTTTATAATCAAGTCTAGATACAAAAATAATTGTTTAAAGGTACTCAATCCGATCAGATGCTCCTAAATTACTATTTCTTTGGCTTCTGGGGTAAAAAATATTTGATTCGAGTCGAGGAACCTACCCATCAACACTCCACGAGTGATCAGATATCAATTTTTGAAGTTTATTATTTCTATTGTTTGTGGCCCAAAAACACGCCGTCAAAAAGTGGTCTCGGTCAAAATTGCGGATGAAGATGGATAACTCTAAAATCAAGTTATTATTACCACTTGATTTTAGAATTATCCATCTTCATCCGCAATGTGTCCGTTTGACCTTGTGTTTCTGTGCCAATTATTAGTACACATCTCGAGAAATAACAAACTTCAAAAATCAATATCTGATCACTCTGAGCTTTGAAGGGTAGGTTCCTCGACTCGAATCAAATATTTTTTACCCCTGAAGCTAAAGAAATAGTAATTTAGGAGCGTCTGATCTTCCACAATATCAACTTTTCTGTGAAAATTGATATGTTCCCAGTGAACACACACTTCTATTAAACTATGATTAATTTTTTTCCAGACATTTTCACCCTGCACTTATATTGCACCCTGCAGTTGTATTTGGCACACAAGAGTATACCGGTAGCTGTAAACAGTAAAGTCTGAACAGTAGAGTCTAAAGGCTTTATACCGAATCACAAACACTGATTTAATATAAGTTTGTGTCAGATCAGCATTTGAAGATGGATTTATATCTATGGCTTCCTAAATATGTTTTCTATAATTCCCAGGGTATAAAATAATAAAATCGAGTCAAAGACACATGTCGGGAAATGCTTTATATATATCAATTATCGATATTCATACCCCCTTTTTTTTTTAAAGGGGGGTATACTGTTTTGCACCTGTCTGTCCATCCGGCTGATGTCTGTTCAGGGCATAACTTGAACAGTAGTGCTAATAACTGCTTGGATCTCAATGAAATTTGGTATACATGTAGATGTTCACCACTATGAGGGCATTCAATTTCTTATATAATGTGATTATCAATTGGGACATATTTTTCGTTACTATTTTTACAACAAACCGTCATAAAACTTTCAGGCGATCTCAGATAGAGTTCTCCAACTTGCTACACTCCAAACATTTTTGCGAGCTGTAAAATGTCCCAAATTAGTTGTACATGTGTATGTACTAGTATCTAATATACCAGAAAATATAAAATAAAATCAATATAGTCAGATAGAAGCATTTCCGGACAGGGTTTTTCAATTCATATTTATTATTTTTAATATATCATACATATTTCAGAAAACTGCTGCATATAAAACTTGGTTTAGGGAGAGATAGACCATCTTTAAAAAACTAAAATTACATTAAAAACCAAGATTATACCTTAAATGATAATTTTGAGGGGGGGGGGGGGCACTGATTTTCTAATCTTTCAACTCAAATCAAATCAACACATGTCTATCAACTTATCAAGCAATACTACCGGTAGTATACTGGTACATGTAAATTAGAAGGTGGCACAAGTTTGAAGTCAGAATCTCTGAGTGCATTCTATTTACAACCACAGGGGTCCGGGAACTTCTTTAAAAATCTTTATCTATACCTACCGGTATATTTGTATATAAATTCACGAGGTACCTACCGGTACATGTAGATGGCTCCAAATGGGTCTAACAGGGGTAATTTCTTACGAGAAAGATAATCAACATAATTGTGCAGATTAGAAATGTATACAGCACTTAACGGTATTGGGTTAAGGGACGAAAAGTGGGAGGGGCAAAACAATACCACACTGCATGTTAACGACCCTGCTAGTTTCATAATATTTAGAGGATATTACTTGGTTGGTTTGATATTAGACCCAATATCGGCCTGAGGTAAGTCAGGTAACCTCATATCACCATCATGCAGCCTGACATCGAAGGTCGAAGGCTGAAATGAGGTTACCGAGGGCTGAAATTAGGCCTATAATATCAAACCCACCAAGTAATACCCTATCCATAACATTAATTAGTTTGCCTCTTAATAACAGTGTAATATTGACAACTCTTTCAAATGAGTGACATCACAAAAAATCATTGTCTATGTATTATTTAACAGTGAAATAGAATTATGCCATGTTGTAAAGCCATATTACTCAGATCCGTGATGTCATGAAATCATATTACTCTGATAGGTGATGTCCTAAAACTATATTACTCGATTTAAGGCAAATTGAAGTGATATTCACCTACTAGTACGGTAAGTACATGTACAAATGTAGTTTGATAACAAGCTGTACCGGGCAAAAATGTCATATCTAATTAATAATTTTCGAACAAATTTTGGACCGATATAGCCATCAGTAGGGGTGCTGTCGTAACATACATGTATGATATCAAGGTGGACCCCCCAATGGGGAGACTATCTAGCCACGTCTCTGATTTCAGTGGTCACACAATGAGTGAACAAGAGATTCAGAGCTCTTTCGCAGATAAGTCGTGGCTTCCTATACTTAAACAGAGGCCACAGGGGCTTGTTAAGAAAAACAAGTAAAAATATATATACAAAAACATGTGTTTGTAAAGCATTACATGTATTAATAGAATATTGATGCATTTATAATGTTTGATAAAGTGGAACCCTCAATTTTACTTGTTTTCTTTACAACAAGCCCATGTGACTATATCACATGTACAATTAGTTCAAGATTGAACTTAACACTAAACGCTGCTTTAATATTTAGTATTACCTTTATTTGGAAATAAATTATAATGTGCAATGGACTGAACAGCCAATAGGTTGCTGGACATTTCGTGCCATAGAAGTTGGACATAGAGATGTTTCACACCAGGGTTCGGGACATTTCATACCATTACATGTATCATTTCGACAATTTGTACCATTGAGTATACCGTATTATTTTTTTGAAATAACATTAAAGGTACTCAAACCGATTCGATGGTTCCCATATTATCAGATTCCAACAACAAACATTTTTTTGAAATGCCGCTTCGGTTATCGATTTATGGCCCAAAAAAAAAAAAAATGCCATAAACCAGTCAACAATAGTAAACAATTGCCCAAAACCTGTTATTTTGTTCAACACAATTTTTCCGGTTTGTCAAATAGCTGACACAAAAAAGCCACTTGCTTTTAGAGTTATCCATCTTCATCCGCAATTTGGTCCGAGAACGTCTTCTCATACTAGTCGACTTTTTAGTGGGACACCAAAAATTATAGATGGTGAAAAATAATAGATTTAAAAAATTGGTATCTGATCACTCTGAGCTTTGACGGGTGGGTTCCTCGACTCGAATCAAATATGTTTACCCCGAAGCCAAGGAAATAGTAATATGCAAGCGTTAATTCGGATTATGTATCTTTAACTTTGTTGACACAATTTCAATTTGTTAATTTTTTTTCGCAAAAAAAGAAAGAAATATGTTTACATGTAATTGTCGGGTTGTCATCATCACGTAACGTTAAATCATAAACATGTTCGCTTCCATTAAGCTAACAAAATTAAAATAAGATTTCACACGGTACGCTGAATACGCATGACCAATTATCATTTGTGGGAACCAAAGAAACATACAAATGTATATGATGTGAAATGACAAAAAATACGAAACAATCAACTGTGTGGTTCAAATTAAGGGTGTATATATAAACCGGCCATGGTAGGAATTTCTTAGGAAACATCGTTTCTTTGAGCCATCCAACGGACCTGGGTGAATCACCGAATGATCTATAATAGCCCGGAAGTGCTTAAACAGACCGATCGGTCTTCCACAGTCAGCATGCATCTGGTAAATTCCAGACTCCTGTGGACCGATCAATGAATCCATTTTAAGTCGATCAGGCTATTATTGTATATCGGTTGTTCACCTACACTTGTCCAACTGATTTTGGAGAATATATACAAGCGAAATGGTTAAAAGAAAAATATTTATTAATTATAATAAATAATCATCAAATTGGAAGAGTTCAGCATCAGCCCCTTGCTGGCATTGTTCAAAACGACCCACGTCAGATTACCATCGGAACAAAACATCGAAAATAGGTGATTTACTTCCCAAATAGCATCGTAGTTTTAGAATCTTTTTCCACCAATAATGTGTTGAAAACTGCAGACAACTGTTCATAATGCACATTACAGTCCAATAATGTTGACTCTTGGTTGATAAACATTCTTCTAAAACATAAATCTGACTTTCAAAAGTGACCTGTCAGTGTCAGTGTCAAACTCCAGAATCGAAAATCCAATTCACAATATTCATCGAAAATTCTCAAAACAGCGTCCAACGTATAGTCCTAGCACAACTCCGTGATATTATATGATTACACAGTTCAGTCATCAATACTTTCTAAATCTCCAAATTGTTGAAAATAGAAGATTTGTATCGTAAGTCGCCATTAAAGGTACGGTTGGCCTTGGCGGTGGGTATCATGTGAAAATATTTACACCCGTCAAAAACCGCCACAAACAGAAAGAACATCAAAATGTAGACAGACTTTGTCCGTATACAAATAAGAAATATCGTATAAACAGTATGTTATTGTCATCTGTTGACCATTGTTATGTAAACAAAAGCATAAAAAAGTTACTTTTCTGGTGTTTGTTTATATTATGATGGTAAACATAAAGAGCGTTCTTTGTTGGTGAATTCCTGATATGGAACTAATAAAGAGCGTTTATGCCATTTGTGTGTGATTAGCCAGTAGCATTGTGCTGTCTTCTGTAACACAATCAGGCTCTTGCTTAGGTAAAATATAGTAGGTTTTTGTGATAACATGCTGTTTACGCGATGGTCATGGTATATATGAACGAAACTGTATGCGTTTTAAAGTTTTTCTGTTTACGGTGATTGGAACAAATATGAATATTTTCGACAATTAAGGCCTCACGTGCCTTTAACAAAACAAATGAGAAACACGTGGACATGTTTACGTTTTATTCCCTGATCAGAAAAAAAGTTGCGTTCCCACGTTGACGTCACGCTTCTTTGTGCACATAAAACTGGCGAGTGGCTTTTGAGTTTTTCCTAAGTATTTTCGACGTCAAAAAGGCATTAAAATCTCGATTTTTACGCTATAAGTTGGTGTTTTCGAATATGATTCGTTTTCAGTAACCTTAATTCTACGTTATGACACTGGTATAGTTTATTTTACTGAACAAAAAGTTTTATTAACAGTTCCCTTTTAAATAAATGTATCAAATATGCATCACGATAGGTTACTTTATGTTATTTTAATCTCTGGCATTTCCCCACACGACAAAGGTACAAAACAAGACAATTTAACTACCATTTAATAATTTATAACCGTATGTCACTAATTTTTACGGACATTCGTTAGGCGGTTCTAAAAACATTGTAAATTACAAATCGATAATTCAGTTATTTCGTCTACATGGCAAAACGTCGTATAAATTCACAACGTAAATTATCCACGAAAATAAAATCATGATTTTCTCTTAAATTATTGCAAAAAGTAATTATGTGCATATAATATTACAATAATAAACGAGAGTCTGGCTTAAAGGGGTACTGTACACCATTTTCATTAAATTTCCGGTGACAAGAACGATCTAATATCGATAATATATAGAAACATAAGTAATTTGAGTCGAAGATGTATTCTGTAAACGCTCAGGTTAATAGGCTATCTTAAAATTTAATAATTTAAAAGTTAATAATTTGATATAAATTGAATTTATGACTGGAGCCATAAAATGGCGTCAATTAAATTACGAATTTCCGTAATCAAACAAAGTAATTGAGGGATACTGGATTGTTAAACCGATCGCACACGCGATCGCTTAAAATATTATGATGATATACGGGGAGAACACTCAAGCCACTCACTGACTAGCGACGATACAATAACTTAAATGAGTATATGGGACTAGTATGCCTATAATATAACTTTTATTTGATTCATTTGGTTGAAAACTGTACAAAAATTACTCGACAACGACAATTTGTATTTTTGCATTCCGGTAAATTTGTCATCCGTAAAACTACTTCGTACTCAACAGACTTTCAAATAATGAAAAAATTGTTACCTTATTCTCCGACTCGGAGACTATAGAAACCAACAACAACATTTGGCGTACAGTACCCCTTTAAGCACATAGTCACCCAGCTTTCCCAACAAGTTCCGCCACACGAGTTATTAAGTTTTTTGTCTCTCCTGGAAAATTTGATTTGGGCGGGAAAGTCGGTTTTACGAGGTCTTTGAATATAACCGACTATTTGTGACGTAGTCTAATTGTCTATGCAGTAATCAGTTCTGCTTCCCTGTGTGAAGTCATGACGTTGGCACTTAAAAGCCAAGTTGGTGCGTTGAGTTTCAACAGCAAAGCAACACTGTGACGTGAATAGACACATTTTAGAGAGCATTAGGTCTTCGCGTTTGGTGCTTTCGTCCACTTGGCCTTATCTGATTACAAGGACATGTGAAAGTGTGCAAAGTGAAAATATTTGCGACGTCGACTTTAATATACCGAGTGTGTTGTGTCTGACATAGAACACTGGCCAGTGTAAATAGTGGTAAACGGGTCAGGGGTTCTACAATTATATGTGCATGATCAAAGAACTCTTTAGTCTTATCCAACGGGATGGGGTGGGGAGGGGAATTGTTTTTTGGTTAGGTATACACATAGATATATGGTTATTATACTGCCCGATATTAGTCGGCGGGTATATAGTTGACGTCTCGAGCCGTCTGTCCGTACAAACATTTTGAATTTTAACTCAAGAGTCAGTTGTCATATTTGATGCCCTATGGCATGGTGACGGACCAGAAATGGGGGAAAAATATGCATAATATCGCGGGTTGTGACCACCAATGCCTACCAGAGTTATGGGCCCTTTTCGGCTTTATGAAATTCAGTCCATACAAAGTTTTTGCAATATAATTAAGTGTCGGTTGTCAAATTTTGATGTGGTTTGGTATGGTGATAGACCAGAATGAAGAATTGAATGTCATTTCTCAATGCATCACATTATTTCAGTTCATCTATTTGTAAGTGATAACAGTATACAATTAGTATTTTAGTTTCGTCTTGTTGAGCGGTAAAGCTCCCAGATGAAGTTCGGAAATTCAATGAGAATAGCGTCACCTTCATTTGGGATTGTCTGAGCAGTAAACAGTAATGTCATTCATCATAACCAATTCAGTTTTATTTGGATAATTGTTGCAAATTAACATTACTTGCAATCATTCAAGATGAGAAATAACCAGAATGAATGAATTTGATTACATGCCAGAACAAGACAGTATTTCAGACATTAGAAATTTATGAGATACCCTTTTCAATTTCATGTTATGCAACAATCAGGTTAATGATATCTACTAGTAGTCATCATTGAGTATTCACCAATCACCATGTAGTATCCAATTTGTGATAGAGTTTTTTTGTTTTAATACTTTTAAATATATTAAATATTAAATATATTAATTTTGTTACTAAATATTTCTTCCGTTGATCATAAGTTTCCTGAACGTTAATACGGTGGTCCACTGTGGAGTGGTCCGGGATACTGTGAAATCCAGAATGTTGCTAAATCAGAGGCTAAAAGAGTTACTTTAGCTGCCTATATAGCCCTATACCAACAAGCATGGTACTAACATGCTTACAAACAACATTACATGGTCAGTACTTGTAAATTGTCTGAAAAAAAACCATTTTGGACAAAATTTACAAGCACAATTTTTTCCGCCTCTGGACCACCCACCCACCCCGGCCCTATATACGGATTTTTTTTGCAGACCCCCCCCCCCCCCCCCTGGGTCGGCGGACAAAAGGGGACATATCTCAGTCAAATTCATGCGGACGAAACCCATATTCGAACTTGATCTGTATTTTGGGGCGGTAAACTAATATACAAAATTTGGCTCAGTTCACTTGATTCATCTAAAGTTATCATCCGGAAACAGCAAATCAGGTAAAATCTAAGACGAAAAAGGGGCATAACTCAGTCAAAATCACGAGGACGAAACCCATGCATATTCGAATTTGATCTGTATTTTGGTGTGGTAAACTAACATACCAAATTTGGTTCAGTTCACTAGATTCAATCTAAAGTTATCATCCGGAAACCAAAAGCGGACGGACAACCCATTTACATAATACGACCGTTTTTTTCAAACGGGCGTTTAAAAATGTAAGCTGCAGGGTGTGTCAATAGATTCTAAAGTGAAATCAAAGATGGCTGCTGGCAGTTATATTTTCCAACGAAATTAAGAAGCATATCAATAGCTTCCATCTAGAGGTGGATGTGCCCTATACAAGAAAGATTTATTCATGCAAAAAGTTAAATCCAAGATGGCCGCCGCAGCCATGTTTTTGATAGAAACTTTGATAGCACCCTCCTAGAGGAAAAATCTTAAAAGTGCCTGTAAAATTTTCAACATTTCTCCAATAAATGTGGGCTGCAGGATGTAAAATCAGGTTTTTTTCGCTGAAATTCGGCAAAAATTTGATAGCTCCTGAAGGTGACCCTGAAGTTCCATGTGAAGTTTGGGATCAATCGGACAGGGGGAGCCCGGATAAAAAGTGCGATAGACAATGTCCACCCAGGTGGGTGGCTGTCCGGAGGCCAAAACATGTATTCTCCTAGATCATGCAATCTTTTATCCAAATACAATGTTTTATTTTGTATTTCGTTTAAAACAAATTGCAGGTGTTCTAATCTTCTCTGTTGACTAGAAATGAAGTACTTATATAAGGACTATAGTTACTCATTTTCGGGGAAATACTGGATAATCGTCAATGTAAAGAATGTTTTTAATAACATCACTATTATGTGCCTTAACACTGCCTTTTGGTTAATTAATATAAATTTTGATAATTTGTCTGAAGAAAACAGAAACTTTATGCCCAAATTAGAAGTCTTCAATTTCAAGTTGCCAGCTATCTCTGAGGTAACATGTGCTATCTCTGAGGTAAGTGTGCTATCTCCGAGGTAACATGTGCTATCTCTGAGGTAACATGTGCTATCTCTGAGGTAAAATGTGCTATCTCCGAGGTAACATGTGCTATCTCCGAGGTAACATGTGCTATCTCCGAGGTAACATGTGCTATCTCCGAGGTAACATGTGCTATCTCCGATGTAACATGTGCTATCTCTGATGTAACATGTGCTATCTCTGAAGTAACATGTGCTATCTCTGAGGTAACATGTGCTATCTGAGGTAACATGTGCTATCTCTGATGTAACATGTGCTATCTCGGAGGTAACATGTGCTATCTCTGAGGTAACATGTGCTATCTCTGAGGTAACATGTGCTATCTCTGAGGTAACATGTGCTATCTCTGAGGTAACATGTGCTATCTCTGAGGTAACATGTGCTATCTCCGAGGTAACATGTGCTATCTCCGAGGTAACATGTGCTATCTCTGAGGTAACATGTGCTATCTCCGAGGTAACATGTGCTATCTCCGAGGTAACATGTGCTATCTCTGAGGTAACATGTGCTATCTCTGAGGTAACATGTGCTATCTCCGAGGTAACATGTGCTCAGGTGAAAATGTTTTATATCAACAAAATTTGATTTTTCTACAGAGGAATTTTTAAAGATTTGTGAAGAGTAATTTCAATTAATTATCACAGGTTTATCGTATTTTATTAAAGAATAGATTCTGGTAGACAAGACAAACAATTTCCTGTAACATTCAATGGCATTCAAGTTTCATTAAACATCGACAGTGAAAAATATTGTCTTTAATATCCATATATCTGCATACATCAGTGCAGATTATACCATTGTAAGGACAACGATATAATGTTGCAATAACACAGACAGACAGTCAATTGACAGTTACCGATCGTGTGAAGAAAGGGCGTGTTACATTTGGGATTGCACTGCTTTGTGGTGATGGGTTTGGACAAGATCCCTTAACTTTAACACGCAAAAGCAATGGGACCCCAAAGGCAACTCATTTTCTCAAAATTTGAATCAATAACTTTCAACATTCGGTGCTATCGTAAGATTATGCCAAGAGCACAGCTTATACATTTATAAAAAATAATTAGGTTGATAAAAATTGTTAATCATATCAAAAGAACACGGAAGACCAGACATTTTGTTTCATAGCAGCTATTAGAGTTCTTGTAAATCTTGTTCAGTCTCTTGTTTTGTTTTTAATATAAAACATCAGGCAGAACAGAAGTATTATATATAGACTCCCTTTTGGTATTGTGCGTCATTCATGAGTTTAGAAAGCAGTAGTGTCAATGAAACTTTTGTATTAACTGGAGAATGTTGTCCAAGATTATGAACATAAATTGCATATATTCAGATCTCCTTAGATATGCTTAATGATGCACGCCAAATTAAGAGCACTAATTTTCGAACTGTGACACCAGCGAGCATTAACCCTTTCAGTGCCAGGTCCGATTTTTTTTTCAACCCATATACCCTGTGCCAATGCATTCTCTTATATATGCGAGTCGACCATAGGTCGCCTCGCATATATAAGAGAATGCATTGGCCTAACAATTTTTCATCATTTGTTATTATTTTTTTACAATTTTAATAATTTTTTCTTATTTTCTCAGACTTATTTTGTAGGTTTAGTGCCAGGGAATCTTATGTTTTTCATGAGCATAAAAATTATTACTATGAATACTTGGTGATAGTATTGAGTTATAACATGCCCCTAAGGTTTTATCCAGTTTGTTTTTAAATTCGCTATAGTATGCTTAATCATACCCAGAAAAAATTCAAGCAAAAAATTATTACTATGAATACTTGGTGATAGTATTGAGTTATAACATGCCCCTAAGGTTTTATCCAGTTTGTTTTTAAATTCGCTATAGTATGCTTAAGCATACCCAGAAAAAATTCAAGCAAAATTTTTATTTTTAATTGTTTTTTTAGGGCCGATTTTACAGACCGTAAATTAGGGCCAATGAGATCGGCCCCTGGCACTGAAAGGGTTAATACTAGACATAATTTGGGGCTCAAAACTGCCATGGACCTTTAACCTTTTGTTTACTAAATACTCACTGACGAGCAGTTACCTTAGGAAATGTTCAGTTAATAAGTTAAACAAACAGCCACAGAATAGGAATCATTCTGCACTTTCATATGTTCAGCTGTCTGTCTTCTGCTTAAATTTCCTGAACATCCCTCCAGATGAATAATAAATAGACCATTCGAATGTAAACTTTTATGACTGACGGGATAATCCTTTAGTAGTAAAAGGGCTAATAAAAAGAAATACTCACTAGAGATATCAATATGATACAATTTATTAATAACACAAATCTTATTGAGATTTCATGATTCATAAACAAACTCTAAAATCAACAATTTCATGAATTCATTGGTTAAAACAGGTGACATGATTGATAAACATTCAAGCTGCCGAAACATACTCCCCACGCCATCAATGTTACCACTTCAAGACGGAAGCCATTTTAATTTTGAGGGCTATTATAAGTGACTGTGAAACATGGCGGACAATGCCTGACATATTTTACCAGTGGTTATGTAAAATGGGGCTAAATACAACACATACAACCTTACATTTACCGTACATATATTTTTATTTGAATTATAACAAGAGCATCACTAGAACACGGAAAGCCCATGGTAACTCCAACAAAGTTCCATAACTCTGGGGAAAATTGCTGTGTGAAACCCAAATTCGAAATTTGATATGTATTTTTGGCTAGCAAACTCACATATCAAATTTAATTCAATTCAGATCAGACTTACTATAGTTATCACCGGAAATGAAAATTAAGTGCAAATTCCAACAAAAATGGCCATAACTCTGGTGAAAATTGGCGGGCTGGAACCCAAATTCGAACGTGACCTGTATTGTGTAAACCCACATAACAAATTTCATTCCATTCAGTTGAGACTAACTAAAGTCATCATCTGGAGATCAAAAGAGAATGTATAGACAGACAGACAGACGGATGGAATAATAACATAATAAGAAGTCACTAGAATAAGGTCTGACAAACATTTCGATAGCAATTTTCTTGAAGCAATATCATGGAAATTGGAGTACAAAACAATGGGACGAGACAAATTTATTAGATTATAAAAAAGCAAAAAGCTATAAACATATATACATATAAACTGCTTCAGACTTACAGTCTTCAGACTTACACAGTCAGTCCAAGTTTCCTCAGAGTAAAACCAACATGTGATATGTCGGGCTGTTATAGGGTTATTAACAGCTTCTGACTTTGTCAGTCTAAGTTTCCTCTGACTGAAACTAACCTGTGATATATCGAGTTAGATAGAGCGCTGGTTTAAAACCAGAACTGTAACAACCAATATATCACAAGCTTGGAAAATTGGAATACTCCTCAACATGATCTGTGAAAAGAAACATCAGGACAGGATAACTGGACAGGTTTATGAACTCATCCAAGATATTCATGAGCAGAAGATGCGAACCAAACCTGATACACCATCTGTAAAGATGCTCCTGATCGATTGAACACCCCAAATTATTAATTATTCGGTTTCGGGGATGAAAAATATTGGATTTGAGTCAAGAAAAACCCTTCAAAGCTCAGATTTATTACATTTCTATTTTTTAAATCTACTTATTTTCTACACATCGAATGCCATATATGGCGATTCATGGTTCGAACTAGAATTCCCCAGCATGTGTCATCACAATGTAAAGATATATCTTCTTTCATGTGTGATCGGCATCAACTTTTCTATGTCATCTAACATCCATTACCCTGCAGGGAGCCCCACACATATATGGAAGCATATAGAAGAGTGTCGTCTGCTCATGTTTGTCTGGGGCTCTGTATGGGTGAAATTATAAAATTGTTAAAGAATACAAGAAAAAATTATTAAAATTGTAAAAAATTGTTAGGCCAATGCATTCTCTTATATATGCGAGGCGACCTATGGTCGACTCGCATATATAAGAGAATGCATTGGCACAGGGTAAAAAATTATATTTACTGAATCGGGTATAAGTATACCTACACTGTATGTGTCAGCAAGCCAACTGTCAAAAGATACCGTCAATTTTGTTTCTTGCAATAATGTTTGTCGTCTTTTATTCCGAGTATCATTTCCGCTAAACGAGACAACCCAACTCTTAGTAAAGCATCAACAAATTTCCGTATATATTTTCAGTGGAATTTTTGTAGGCTGGCAACAATTCGAGGTCTAGAAAATAAATAGATTAAAATTTTTTAAATATAATAGCTCTGAGCTTTGAAGGGTGGGTTCCTCTACTCAAATCAAATACTTTTCACCCCCAAAACAGAAGAAATAGTAAATATTGTTAGGCTAATGCATTCCCTTATATATGCGAGGCTCCCTATGGGAGAATCACATATATAAAGAGAAATTATGCATTGGCACAGGGCTTTCGCAGAATTTCGGGAAGATCCAGTCATGGAATGGTTAAATTGGAAAGGGTATCTTTAACCCCTTCAGTGCCAGGTCCGATTTTTGTATCAAACCATATACCCTGTGCCAATGCATTCTCTTAAATATGCGAGTCGACCATAGGTCGCCTCGCATATATAAGAGAATGCATTGGCCTAACAATTTTTTTTTGTTGTTTTTTTTTTACAGTTTTTTACAATTTTAATAATTTATTCTTATATTCTTTAACAGACTTATTTTGTAGGTTTAGGGCCGATGAGATCGGCCCCTGGCACTCAAAGGGTTAACAATAATAGCTAGATCCAAGTGATACCATTCAACTTTGAGAAATACTAAGCGCTTTACCTTATTTCACTTAAATGTTGCGAGTAGTTGACTAGTTGAAAATGAATTACACTACAGCGAAAAGAGAGGGATTGCATGCAAATATATGATGAATATGAAACCTGTGGCATATATTATTAAGGCAAACTGAAGGAGGCCAAGAGGTAGATAACTTCTCATGCTTTTCAACGAAATTGGAATCATGAATATTCATGTACAGAAACAAACTAAACAGAGTTTACAAATTCTCCAAAGTTCTATTTGCAAAAACTTGGAAGATTAAGGCATGGCTCAGAAATTCCATTTTGCAACTTGTCCCAATAAATTAAAGTGAATTTAGTACTTTCTGCTAATTTCCCATCATATCTTGAAATTTTTGGCCTATGTCTGGAATTGAATAATTGCCATTTCAACAGTGATCATGTGCACAACAATAGTTATGGGAATCATTAATAATGAAAAATATTGGCAAGATATGTGGTGAAAATGGTACGTATGGAGTATAATTATTGCGGAAAAGAAATTTATGAGAAATATGGAGCATAATTATTCGGGGAATTTTTTTTATGAGAAATTTACATCATGAGTGATAAAATATGAACATTAACTGTGTCTCCTTCTTGATTCTCATTACACCGTCTAACAGAGCCAGAAATCTTGTAATTATACAGGAATCAGCTTGTCTGTCTGTCCTGTCCGTCCATCCATCCATGGACGCAACTTTGTCTGAGCTTGTATTCCTACATTTATCAGTAAATGTTTTAAAAACTTGTCACAGATATCTAGTACCATGGGAACCTGTGCACCTGTGATTATGAGGTCTGTCAAACTTTTTTTTAGTGGACTTATCCCTTTTTTCGACTTAGAAATTGTTCATGACTTGTAGAATTTTGTCCGGGCTTGTATGCCAACAGTTTCTGGTCAATTTTTTTTAAAACTTGGCACATATATTCAGTACCATGGGAACCTGTGCATCGGTGATTATGAGCTCGATCCGACTTTGGAAAACTTTGGTGTAGCATGTATTCTTTGTGGTTTTTTTTTATCGAAAAATGAATATGTTAATATGTCTACCCTTAATGTAGTCCAATAACACTGCAGGGGATATCCTTAGTCCCATTTGAACAGTCTCACCTCTAGTTTAAACAGTTCAATGGTCGGAAAATATCATCAGAGCTACATTAATGCACAATGGCTGAAAAGCTTAAAGAGATGTGAAACACTCCACTGAGGTGTTCTAAACGGAATAACCAAGAATCATGCCAAAATAAGTTATTTTCATAAATTTGATATCAAAATAGGCAGAAAAAAAACTTGGTTACATCCAGTGTCTATTTTTGGGCGGAATCATTGCCGTAATGTTTATGCCCAATAATTTGTCCCGAAAAAAATATTAATATTTACATTTGTGCATATTTCAAATGATGTGTTCTCTGAGATGGTACAGTTGATGCGGTTGGAATTTTTGACTATCTTAGTTTATTGCTAAATTATTCCAATGGAGATAGTGTTTGGATACTAACTTATCAGTATCGTTCACTGAAGTAAGTCTATAATATGTCTTGAACCCTTTCTATACTAAACACTCATAGGCAAGTAGTTCCCTCAGTGCACATGTCCCCAGAGGGTGAATTTGGTGATGCTAGCCTGCTGTGGGGACCTCATTATGCTTAGGCCTCACACCTGGGAAGCATCTTTTGCCTCAAATTAACCCTTTACCCAACAGAAGGGCCCTGTGCCAATGCATTCTCTTATATATGCGAGTCGACCATAGGTCGCCTCGCATATATAAGAGAATGCATTGGCTTAACACATTAAAAATTATAAAATTGTTAAAGAATGTAAGAAAAAATGGTAAAAAGTGTTAAATTTTTTTTTTTTTAGGCCAATGCATTCTCTTATATATGCGAGGCGACCTATGGTCGACTCGCATATATAAGAGAATGCATTGGCACAGGGCATAACTGTAACTATCACACTGTGGTCAAGGAGCCGGTTCCAATGATATCCATATTTGTATGGTTCTATTGAGACAGACCGAAGATATTTTAGGCTGTTGGAAGCTTTATTTGGCCGGTTTTGGCCGGTTTGTTGGGTAAAGGGTTAACATTGTTTCTAGTTACTTTTTCCCTTCTGTTCAGTTTCTATATCCCCCTAATTTGCAGAAGATAAAATGCATAATCGAGGTGACTAAAGGGTGAACATCACCAACTTCAACTGGTGACTTCAATCTGATTCTACGTCTCCCATAACAGTTGCTGCCTGAGCATAATGAGGCTTCCAGAGCATGAATTTAGTGACACAAGTCCACCATGTGGGATAGCGTTACAAAATTCACCTTCTGTGGACCTCAATCTGCAAATGTGAGACCAAGTCTGAGTTTAGTGTACCTGTCATTTGCAGAATGAGGTTCCCAGAGGGTGAATTTAGAGACGCTACCCCACATAGTGGACTAGCATCACCAAATTCACCCACTGGGGACCTCATTCTGCAGGGCCTCATCTGCTATGGGAAACAAAGACTCAGATTGAAGTTCCCAAATGGTGAATATTGGGATGTACACCCATTGGAAACCTTGATTATGCAATGTGTCCTCTGCCAACTTGGGGATATAGAGAAACTATACTAAATAAGAAATTGAATCTTTGTGAAGAAGTTTCTATAGAAATTTGATAGTAAAGAAACTTTCCTGAGAAGACGAGGCCTAAGCAGAATGAGGTCCCCAGAGAGTGAATTTAGTGATGCTAGCCCGTTATGTGGGATAGCGTCACTAAATTCACCCTATGGGGGACCTCATTCTGCAAATGACACAGTAAACTCAGGCTTGTGTGAGACACACTGTTTGAAGGCTTGATAATGGAAGCTTTGTGACTGTGCCTGCATGCTGAGGTGTGGGCGAGATGGTTCTGTCATCGTTCACCATCCTCCTCCTCATATAGGTCCTCGGACTCATACTTCAGGTCTTCCATCAGCTCGGCTATAATAGAGACCACGTCACACAGGCTACAAAAGGACAAGAGAAATTAAACTTTCCACAAATATTCACTAGTGGGAGGAGCTTAAGGTTGCTAGGAGACAAGGTGTCTGTAGAAGTAGTTTAATAATTTAACAGCGCTTGCCCTTATGCTACAATACACCGGAGAACATACATTCTTTACACCTTTAATTATGAAAATTATGACAAGTGTCACGCAAAATGAAAAACTGTGTTAAAATCATGGAACTGAATTTCCAACATCATAGCACAAATATAAATTTCAGTATATTATTTATTGATAACAGAAATGTTGTTTGAATATAGGCTATTTAATACTGAAAGTATAGGCGGATATCAAAATTAGGGTGAACAATGAATTTTCATTGCAGCAAGTGCCCAGCTCAATCGCTGTTTGGTAGACAATATCTGCTAATAATTATTTGATTAACAGCTGTTGAATGGTCCAATGGTGAAAAGACTGAGACTCTAAATCTTGCAGTTTGTCAGAGATTCGGCGTTAGCAAGTAGAACGACATGAACATGCTTTTGAGAAAAACAACAAACCACAAATGACAAAATTTAAACTACTATATCACTTATGAAGCAATCAAGACAACATTGAAATTTATTGGGTATTTTCGATAGATAAAGTAATTGATTTTACAATGAAACTAAACTGCATGATGGTTTTTGGTGCAAGATCTTTTAGTTACAATTTAGTTGGGGCCATAATTCTCAGGAAAAATATTACTACACCATTATGATTCTTCACTAGCTCATTGGATAAGATCTTTTAACCCTTTACCCAACAGAACGGCCCTGTGCCAATGCATTCTCTTATATATGCGAGTCGACCATAGGTCGCCTTGCATATATAAGAGAATGCATTGGCTTATCACATATTAAAAATGATAAAATTGTCAAAGAATGTAGAAAAATATTATCAAAATTGTTAAAAAATGTAAGAAAAAATTATAAAATTGTTAAAGAATGTAAAAAAAAATGGTAAAAAGTGTTAAAAAAAAGAAGTTTTTTAGGCCAATGCATTCTCTTATATATGCGAGGCGACCTATGGTCGACTAGCATATATAAGAGAATGCATTGGCACAGGGCATAAATGTAACCATCACAATGTGGTCAATGAACCGGTTCCAATGATATCCATATTTGTATGGTGTTATTGAGACAGACCGAAGATATTTTAGGCTGTTGAAGCTTTATTTGGGCGTTTTGTTGGGTAAAGGGTTAAAATAAGATAAGCTATCACTATGAATTATCTATAGCTTTCTGAGAGATGTTTTAAATAATCGACTCCTTAACCACAGCAGAATTATGAGAGCTTTCAGATGAATGGCAACAAGCCATATTTCCGACTAAATCCTGAAAAGTTACCCATAATTCTGCTGTGGTTAACCCTTTGCTCAACAAACCGGCCAAAACCGGACAAATAAAGCTTCAAAAGCCTAAAATATCTTCGGTCTGTCTCAATAGAACCATACAAATATGGATATCATTGGAACCGGCTCCTTGACCACATTGTGATGGTTACAGTTATGCCCTGTGCCAATTCATTCTCTTATATATGCGAGTCGACCATAGGTCGCCTCGCATATATAAGAGAATACATTGGCCTAAAAAAAATCTTTTTTTAACACTTTTTACCATTTTTTTACCATCTCAGGGATCTTCATTGTGGTGATAGCCAAATTATCTTACAATTCATCCAATCTCAGGGATCTTCATTGTGGTGATAGCCAAATTATCTTACAATTCATCCAATCTCAGGGATCTTCATTGTGGTGATAGTCAAATTATCTTACAATTCATCCAATCTCAGGGATCTTCATTGTGGTGATAGCCAAATTATCTTACAATTCATCCAATCTCAGGGATCTTCATTGTGGTGATAGTCAAATTATCTTACAATTCATCCAATCTCAGGGATCTGCATTGTGGTGATAGCCAAATTATCTTACAATTCATCCAATCTCAGGGATCTTCATTGTGGTGATAGCCAAATTATCTTACAATTCAATACCAATCTCAGGGATCTTCATTGTGGTGATAGTCAAATTATCTTACAATTCATCCAATCTCAGGGATCTGCATTGTTGTGATAGTCAAATTATCTTACAATTCAATACCAATCTCAGGGATCTTCATTGTGGTGATAGTCAAATTATCTTACAATTCAATACCAATCTCAGGGATCTGCATTGTGGTGATAGTCAAATTATCTTACAATTCATCCAATCTCAGGGATCTGCATTGTGGTGATAGCCAAATTATCTTACAATTCATCTAATCTCAGGGATCTGCATTGTGGTGATAGCCAAATTATCTTACAATTCATCCAATCTCAGGGATCTGCATTGTGGTGATAGCCAAATTATCTTACAATTCATCCAATCTCAGGGATCTGCATTGTGGTGATAGCCAAATTATCTTACAATTCATCCAATCTCAGGGATCTGCATTGTGGTGATAGCCAAATTATCTTACAATTCATCCAATCTCAGGGATCTGCATTGTTGTGATAGTCAAATTATCTTACAATTCATCCAATCTCAGGGATCTTCATTGTGGTGATAGCCAAATTATCTTACAATTCATCCAATCTCAGGGATCTTCATTGTGGTGATAGCCAAATTATCTTACAATTCATCCAATCTCAGGGATCTTCATTGTGGTGATAGCCAAATTATCTTACAATTCATCCAATCTCAGGGATCTTCATTGTGGTGATAGCCAAATTATCTTACAATTCATCCAATCTCAGGGATCTTCATTGTGGTGATAGTCAAATTATCTTACAATTCATCCAATCTCAGGGATCTTCATTGTGGTGATAGCCAAATTATCTTACAATTCATCCAATCTCAGGGATCTTCATTGTGGTGATAGTCAAATTATCTTACAATTCATCCAATCTCAGGGATCTGCATTGTGGTGATAGCCAAATTATCTTACAATTCATCCAATCTCAGGGATCTTCATTGTGGTGATAGCCAAATTATCTTACAATTCAATACCAATCTCAGGGATCTTCATTGTGGTGATAGTCAAATTATCTTACAATTCAATACCAATCTCAGGGATCTGCATTGTGGTGATAGTCAAATTATCTTACAATTCATCCAATCTCAGGGATCTGCATTGTGGTGATAGCCAAATTATCTTACAATTCATCTAATCTCAGGGATCTGCATTGTGGTGATAGCCAAATTATCTTACAATTCATCCAATCTCAGGGATCTGCATTGTGGTGATAGCCAAATTATCTTACAATTCATCCAATCTCAGGGATCTGCATTGTGGTGATAGCCAAATTATCTTACAATTCATCCAATCTCAGGGATCTGCATTGTGGTGATAGCCAAATTATCTTACAATTCATCCAATCTCAGGGATCTGCATTGTGGTGATAGCCAAATTATCTTACAATTCATCCAATCTCAGGGATCTTCATTGTGGTGATAGCCAAATTATCTTACAATTCATCCAATCTCAGGGATCTTCATTGTGGTGATAGCCAAATTATCTTACAATTCAATACCAATCTCAGGGATCTTCATTGTGGTGATAGTCAAATTATCTTACAATTCATCCAATCGAATATTGACTGAAAGGTACTTTGGTATAAAAACAAACTATGTCATATATAAAGATCGCATACTCCACAGTTGGCATCACCACTAAGAATACTTGAATAGGTTATCAACAACGAAGTATGTCAAAATAGATCCTTTAATAAGGCATGCCAAGTCTAAATATAACAATATAAAAATAGGCGCCTTGTGTGTCGTTTAGTCCCAGAATGTTCAAAGAACAATGCTCGACATGATTCGGAGAACAATGCTCGACATGATTCGGAGATGTATATATAACATGCTACTGTGCCGCCATATCTGCTATATATCTAAATATACAGTTTTCATGATATGCAACTGATTTTTCAAGCGTTTTTGGCATTGTCATTTGAAGTCACTGTTATACAGGATACAGCTTTAAAAACCACATAGTTTTTTCCTCTTGTATTTTGGGAAAAAGAAGCCAATTATGTAATAAATTATTCTATCAATGGAATATGAAGTCGTTTACACAAAGCAGAATCCAGACGCCTCTTTGGGCACTCAACAGAACATAATTTTGACGAGAACAAATTGATTCCCAAGCCTGTCTTGACTCTTGAGGGTCCAGAGATAAAAGAAATTATATTTCATTTGAGGTGTGTTTGAGCATATCAACTCTATCTTGTTATCACCCTCAATCAAGGAAAATTGCAGATCAGCCAAGAGGTTTACCACGAATTACAGTAAAAAACCACTTAATTATGCCTTTATAGGCAAATAATATACATGTACCCCATCTTCAGTTTTATCTGTATTTTATTCACAAAATAGCTATTTGTAGTCTTGAAATCGGGATTTATAAAATTTTGTTGTTGTTGTAATTGTGGCCGGGAAGAGATAGACCATCTTTAAACTTGTCCCAAACCATTTATTAAGTCAACCATTCAGTTATCAAACTAGGTGTATTTTATGTTTCTGTCTGAAGTTTTAGCATATGACCTTCAGAAGACATGTTGAAATTTGCTTAGTCGGGGGGTACACTTAATACGTATAAAGTATTTTCAACCATAACTATTCACAGTGAAAGAATAAATTTCTTCCAGCATTGTGGCTGTTCCCTCATCTATCAATATGAGTTACATTACAGTTTAATGTGTTCTGTTCTGTCGAGACACGTCTGGGTTTACCTGCTCTGAACTTCTTGCTTTTCCAAAAGATAACCGTCATCTTCTGGGTGATCTGTCATATGCTGCCGGCAAATTTGTAAATTAGCTGTCTGTAACAAGAGAGATATCACTGATGTCTAAATTTATGGCTGACAAGGAGCGTTTGTCAAACTCGAATGACAAAATGTCAGGCACATTTTCAGCCATATTTCTGCCTTTGAACTATCTGATCTCACAGGAGAATGAATAAGCATACACACACCGTCATTATATGAAAATTTAGTGGCATATCTTCCTTGCGAAATACTAGTAGATCAAATATACAATTAGGTTGAGAAGCAGTGTTCACGCTGGCCCAGAAATTCCTTCAGCCATTATTTTAGCCAAGTGCCAATTTTTTTAGCCATATATTACATTTTATTGACAAAAGAAAAAAAGTTGGACAGATCGATCGGTTTTGTAAAAAGTTGGAATTAATTAATAGGAATCAAACTGCAAACGCAAGAAATTCATTTTGGAAACTTGACTCACATCTTTCCCTTATCCCCACTCAAAAGTTTCGTTTATTACAACACAAAGCGTCTGCCATTGACACTGCATGAAATCAACACCAATGTACACCTATTACTAATTGCTCCAAGCACATTGGATCGTGTAACATACACGAGGTGGCGGCGCTTTTGTTGTACGGATGTCAACTGCGCGTGATGTTATTAGACCGATGACTGCTGGTGTGTTTATAATAGCCACCATGTCCAGATGGACATATTTGAGAGGAAATTAATTTAGCCATTTTTTTTCGCCATTTGGTCATTTTTTTTCGCCAATTACAATTTATTTTCGCCAATGGCTACCGCCAGCGTGAACACTGTTGAGAAGTATGTTTTTGTGTCACTGTGTTGTCTTTTTGGGAATTTTTATCATGATGCTGTATCTGAATGCCAGACAGGCTGCACATTGTGCCTGACATTTTGTCACTTTGCAAAATATTCTGACGTTGAAAAAAATTTCAATGTCTAAAACTTCACCAGCAGCCGCTAGTATTCCTGTGTGTTTGGCTGACCGTTTTTGGTTTTGCATGATAATGCTTCTTGTAATCAGCAAAACACATGAAACATTGATGAGCTGTCCATGTACATTCTGTACAACTACAGGTAGTAACATTTCAAAAGCTTGTGGAAGATAACAACTTGGAAACATAGGGATGTTGTAATGCACATGTCTTCAAATGTCATGATTAAAACTTTATAATTCATATTTATATTTACAACTTCATATTCATCACAACAAATGCAATACAATGTAGTTTTCTCAACATATTTCTTGAAAAATATTGATGTCTGACTAAATACTGACTGGGAGAAAAGCACTTTGTTGATATGTGACCTCAAGAAATCTGTTCCCAGTGTTTGTTGGTATTTCAAATTGGGCAATGTGATATTGATATCCACATCATTGCTTTGTGAAGCAGATTCCCAAAACACCATAGATGAGAAGCACAACCATATTAGCAAGCAAAATACTTCATGTCTGAACAACAGTGCATAATGAAACGGAAAATCGGGCACATAAAAATTTTTCACACAGCAAAAAAACATGAGCTTCCTAAAATTTTCAGCAAAATATCAAAATCAGTTCAAATTCTTTACTCTAGATCTATATTCTTTTATATTTACTTTTCCTATCAGTGCGTAGACATTATATGAACAATCATTGGCATGTGTGTTTAACCTGAATAAGTCAGATACAGTAATGCCCTAAATAGTCGACTCCTTAACCACAGCAGAATTATGGGTAATTTTTCAGGATTTAGTCGGAAATATGGCTAGTTGCCATTCATCGGAAAGCTCTCAATGAGAGCTTTCCGATGAATGGCAACAAGCCATTACCCATAATGGCAACAAGCCATTACCCATAATTCTGCTGTGGTTAAGGAGTCGATTATTTAGGGTATTAGTGTACTTTTCATTGCAGAAAATCTAAGACACCAGTCCAATTCTCTCCATACAGTCACAGACAGAGTTTTACATAATTGTCAACAACGAATATATTTCAATTCTCATTGAGATTCCACTTTCACAGCTGAAACAAACATAAAAATCACACCTGAAAAACATTAAATAATAACTGTGCTGTTTAGTTGATGAATTGTGCTAAGTAAATGGTACCAGAATAGATGCAGAATCAAGAAATGTAGTAATACATATACTAGTTGATCCAGAAAACATTTAGCTTTTGAATTTATGATAATGGAATGGATTCGGATTAACAACATTGTAGAAATTAAATGACTTGAAGTTGGATCAGATTATCATAAGCTTTATAACGAGAAATAATATTCGTGTCTGCATCATAAAGACATTACAGGTTGATGAATTGGAGACTGAGTTATAATCTAGTGTCCTGTGTATCAGGGATTTTTTCCTCGTATCTAATCTCGTCAATATATCATAATTCCGATACTGACGTAAAATCAAATTGTCAAGCAAATTGAGTGGATGCTTTTTCATGTTTATCTAGATGAAATGAGATGACGCCGAATCATAACAATTCCAAAATATGTGAGTCGGGAAACTGATTCTGAGTCAATCTTGAATCTGATTACCGACATAGATATCGTATTTCTCATTTATTCGCAGGACCCCAATTAGAATTATGAAATTCTGGTTATGAATGACATAAAATTTCCTAAGATTACTAAAAATAGATGAACTAAGGACATTAACTCAGGTAAAAACAATCAGACAAACCTGGTTTTAGAACTCGATCAAAATACTGTTGTGAGAGATCGTTATTCCAAATACGAATAAAATTGGTTAATGCTTGTTGAAGTTTTCTGTGTGCAGCCTTCGCATGTGACAATTAACTCACATACCAAAAATTCCATCAACAAATGGCTATGTTATATAGGTTTGGAGTCACCCACCCCCAACAGTCCCTCCTCAAACCACAAGTTGAGTTTTGATAAAACAAATAACTAAAACTGATCAGAGAAAAAAGTCAAAATACAAACTCACATGATCTAGTTTGTACTTCTCTCGGTCCTGAATTTGTTCCATTGTGTTAGCCGTCTCCTCTTTCCCATGCGTGTCTCTCAAATGATGAATGATACTGATGACTTTTTGACAAATATGCATAAACTCTGTTGTTACTTCATGAACCAGCTGTCGGTACATGTGGAAATTGTAATTTGGAGCCCCCTTCAAATAAGCCTCAAATCCTCTGGAAATTCAAACATACAATTCATTATTAAATACCCACAATTACTTCTTTTGTTATTTACATGTATGTACAACTAGTCAGTGAACACTATTAGGACCATGTATATCTCAGTGTTAGGTAAAATAAAATGTTAGCATACATGTAGATAGTGTAACTCTTCGTAACAAGTTCTTTATAGTTTCTGGGATGTAAAATAATGAAAGTGTCAATGACACTGTAGCTCAACTTAGAGAGGGGATAATCTCATGTGTTACAGTCAAGGGATCAATTAGGAATGCGAAAAGCTGAAATGTCTAAGTAACACTAGATGTCAACATGAAGAGATATACAAAGTTTGGGATTCATGTATATATGGAATGATAAAGTAAGTAAAGCCATACATTAATTGTTGACTTGAATGTCTATGGAGAAATGATCAGACCATGAAAATCGTTCAAATTCGATAGCTTCCATCCAGAGGTGATCACAAACATCTGTACATCTGTAAATTTCCAAACAATTCTCCAATAAATGCGGGCTGCAGGGTGTGCAGATGGATCCAAATTTGAAATATAAGATGGCTGCTGGTGACCATGTTTTTAAATTTAGTTCTGAAGATATGGGAGGCTTCGATCTAGAGGTCACCCTGAAGATCCATATCAAGGATGGTGACGATCGGATGAGAGTTGTGACATGTAGGGTGTGCCGAATCATTTAGCCATGCAAAGAGATATTAAAAAAAAAATTGGAAAATTTGATGGCTCTGATCTCACAGGCTCATGTACGGGCTGACTCTCCGCGAGGAGTGCTACGGATAATTTGTACGGGCTGACTCTCTGCGAGGAGTGCTACGGATAATTTGTGAGTAAGCGGATGACATTTATCATCCATTGGAAAATTTCTGACAATTAATGCTTATTCGACGATAATCTGGCAGATTAAAACAAATGAAAACTCAAATTTAGATGCAGTGGTTTTCCATTTTGTCATCAGTAGTATTGCAATGTTTAAATCCACCACTAAAACCTGTAATTTGGGCTGTAATGTTACTGACTGACTGACAGTTTTTATAGTATATTCCCATTGGGGACGAAAACTACTAATAGATAGTTTACAAAATACAATGGTGTTGATTTGTTAGCAATATATGGTCTCAGTTGTTATAAACAAATTTAATATTGTTAAAGTAAATAACAGAAACATATTTTTCATCGAGTTATTGGCATTTTAAAAAGTAAAAAAAAGCTCCAGATTATTTAATGTCTGCTGCAGATTCTTTAACAACATTTTACATAGCTGCGGATTATTTATTGGTATTTTGGAGGTCACCCCGAAGATTCACATGAAGTTTGATGACGATCGGATAAGAGACCTATAGGGTGTGCCGAAGGATTTAACGAATTTCAGAATAAAATGGACGCTCCCATCTAGTGGTCACTCCAAAGATCCAAATGAAGTTTGGAGTCGATCGGATAAAGGATGTCGTCTGTAGGGTGTGCCAAACAATTTAGTCATGCAGAGTAAAATCAAAGATGGCGGCTGGAGACCATGTTTTTCGTAAAAAATAATTCAAATATGATAGTTCTCATTTAGAGGTGATCCGAAACATGCCTATAAATTTTCAAACAATTCAATATTTGCGGACTGCCAGGTGTGCCAATCGATTCAAATTTGACATTCAACATGGCTGCTGGCGGCCATGTTATTTTTAAGAATTTCGGTAAAAATACATGTATGAGGCTCCCATCTAGAGGTCACCTCCAAGTTCCGTATGAAGTTTGGTGATGCTCGGATGAAAGATGTGACCTGTAGGGTGTGCTAAAGGAAATTGTTGATGGAGCAAGCATCGATGGATGGTGCATGTCAACTTCGTCAAGTTGATCTAATAAATATGAATCAATGACACCTGTCCGGAAACACTTTTAATAATTAATAGCACCCACTCTCCAGCGGCGAAGCCGCGGAAGCGAAGCGACCTAGTGTATACGTATGCGGATATAAGATATACTAATCGACTTTTTCAGCCCAATCTAAAAATAGATTGAACTTACCTAAAATAGAATAATTTATTCATAACTCAAGGGTCAGCCGAGTCCAAAAAATTATTGTTGGCGACGGCCGCCATTTTGTATTGATTAATACCACCTCGAAATGTGTAATTGGGCAAAATGCTCCAGGGCAAAAATAAAAACTTTTTTTTCCGGTAAATGTTTATAGCTATCCTTCATCATACGTAGGAACATCATGATCCTAAAGCCAAAGATAATTAAAAAATTGAATGTAAATTAAACCAAAGCCCTGGTTAACAAAAACTGAAATTGCATGAAAAAGTTTTGTTTACATATTTTATAAAATTATTAAAAATATTTGCCCTGAAAGAGGATTCTAGGGGCCTTACTGGCCGTTTAGATTTGATCTTCCATTTTCTAACGGTATTTCCAACTAAAAGATTGAAGAAATATTCTCAAAGTTCAAGGCCGACAAACGGAAACTATAAGTTCCGATTGAAAGATCGCAGAGTCCTTTTAAGATTGCTTCTTGGGAAACCAGTAAAGGCATCATGACATCAAGACGTACATCATGACGTCACAACCTACATCGGCGCGCAAAATTCCAGACAGGATTGCGTCGATGGCCAGACAGCTGAGACTCGTATTACAAGGGCAGGCTAAGCATGCACATTTATGTTATATGTGATTATTTACATACATTGTATATATTATTTTCTTGTGTCCCATTATAGTTTATTATCAAATCCTTCTGAAGATAAAAATTCATCAGATAATCACATGAACAGTAACAAGCGGTGAAGCAGGCTCAAATTACGTTTACGTATGATCATATTATTGATTTTATTTAGATTTTTTAGGGTACTAGTAGAATACATAAACCTTTCGGGACAGTTTTACGGCTATTTTTAGAACAGAAACTTTAGGCGATCTCGTGGAAACATTCGGAACGTACTAGTAGCAAGATGGAGAACCCTATATTTAAAAGATTTTACCGCCAACGCTCATCTACACTCAGAAATAAACAACTTTATTGTGCCTTTTTTGACAAATAATTTACTCAATCATTAGTTTTGTCTGTGATTTATACACAAAAATCTATTTGTACTCTTGAAATAGGCTTTTATATTGCCCATGGAATTAAGAATCCCCCAATTTTATAATTTCTTAAAATCTGGCTAATAATACACCAAGAATGAAACAGTTTCAGACTTCAGTAATTTCGGCTATTTTATAGCGAAGCATATAATATAAATGGTAGACTCACTCATCAAACATACTGTACAATGTAGCTCGTTCTTCATGAAGACTGTAAAATGCTTTTACCAGTTCCAAGGCACTGAGATCATCATATTCATCTGTTATATCCATGCCGATCATCACAAACTTCTACATTTGTAGGCTTGAACAGAACCTAGAAGGTAAATAAAAAATTAACTATATGATGCAAAAACGGTCAGGTTACTTCCTTTTGAGATTTTCGCACTTTTGGACCAGGAACCAATATACATGTATTCAACAAATGGCATTGAATGTGCACCAGTAAGAGATGCAGCAATGGCAGATGATAGCTCTAATAGCTAGCAATGTTCATTAACTTTTGAGATGAAAATTTGTTATTAAAATTTTACTTCAGTGAAGTAGAAACTTAGACAGGCTACTGTTACCACATTTTGGGCATTAGACTGGTCCTTACCCTAGATCATCCAGCTATTAGACTGGTCCTTACCCTAGATCATCCAGCTATTAGACTGGTCCTTACCCTAGATCATCCAGCTGCCTGATTAGTAGTAACCTGACCCTTTTTACCGTACACACAATTTCAATTAGTGCTTAGGCCTCACAATAAGTGATATCAAATATTAACATTTATCCACTGCACACTACCGGTACCTCTATTACCTACATAAAGCTGCCTAATAAATGTTACGTTTATTACGTCAATGTAGCTTTATTATGTAAACGTAGCTTTATTAGGTTAGTACTACTTTCATGACGTAATTGCATATGCAAATTGCGGAGGTAACTACACTGGGGGTAAGCTGCTCCATGGGAAGCGGTTCGCTTGTGATAAAAGCTCCAGTGCGCAGTTTACAATGCGACGGTGCGTCTGTGATTATTTTGTGAAAAAGGAAACTGAAGTATTGAAAATGGTACGTATTATCTTTATAAACAGCATTATTCTATGGAACGTCGGTCACAAATGACCAACATGCTTCAACTGTGATGTACATATCGCATTTATTCGAACACATTTCCATACCACGCAAAAGCAGCTGATTTATCACTTCAAAACCTGATTGTGTAACGAGAAAATTCTTAATAACATGATATTTTGTGTATGAAAATGAAATAATCTGAATAATGTCCCGTATCAATTGCTATAACAAACATCTCCGCCGTGCGACTGTTGTTGGCTTTGGTGTCTCAAACAATTAAATACTGAGAAAAATGCATTTTTACACCACCACGTGGACGCTCCAGTTCGTATTTCCAAAAGCGCCAGCGCGTAGACCGCCTGGATTGGTGGGCTCCAGTGCGCATTTTAAAAGAGATTTAGGGAATTGCAGAGGTGAAAACGATCGAAACAAGTTCGTATTTATTATTTCAATCACATTGGCATTATTGGAGCCTAAAACATGACAATTATCGTGTGGTGTTTCCGTGAATTATCAGTACTTATATACCAATAGTTTATCCTATTATATACTCCAATCGATATGTATTTGAATGTACATGCAGTCCTGTGTGATTCACATGTATTTGTACGGATATAATTAAAACTGTTCGTTTGTTGTCAGCCTAATTGATTTCGAATACATAGTGGGTTGATCATGTATGCATATTACGATGTGAGAGATTGACAATTACATGCATGTATTTGAATAATTAATCTTGCAAAATAATAGTCGATATGTGGCTTGTGTAAGTCATAACACAATATGGATGTGCCATTATATATAAATGGCACGAAAACGGCATGCATGACCTACTAAAGGCAGACAATCTGATCAGGTGGCCCTCGTATAATCAGATTCCAACAACAACAAAAACATTTCTCAAAAGACGCTTTAGTTATTATAATCAACTAATTGCAAAAAATAATGCCAAATACATGCAATTATGGATGCATTTTATAACTTTTCAGAAACAACAAGATGTTATCACTGCCGAGAAAAACAAGAAAATGGCCGCGGTGCAATTCGGCACACCATGCAAGCGCACCCATGGCATCTGAAGAACTTGGCGGTGCTGGTGTTAGAAAATGGCAGGGAAACCACGGGGATCATTGAATCCTCCATTGATATAAGCGACCCTTCCATACCCGCATACATCTGAAATGACAATAACGAAATAATAATTAATAAACGCAAGATAATCAGGTATAATTATGGGTGGAGTGTCTTCATTGCGGGTGGGCAATATTGGGCAACTCAATTTTCAATGCAGGGGTCCAGAAAAATTTTGTTTTAATTTATCATATTATTTTCTCAAAATACTATAATTAATTAAAATCATATATATTCCCGGACCCCTGTGATTTGCACTCCACCCGGAGTTGAAAGACATTCATATTTACAACATATATTTCAGATACTTACAAATATATGGGGGTATATCGTTGGAGTTCCAACCAGTTACAGACCTGTTTCAGGTAACAGTCAGAATATTCAAACTCAAGAATGTGCAAAAGGAAAGTCTTTAAGTTGAGAAAAAATGTGCTCCAAAGTGGGGGATACAGTTGGAAATTTGAAGTTTGACACCCACCCAAACCAAGACCCTCTAGTCACGTCCCTGACATTCCCAATCCTGCATCAAGGTGTGATGAATACAGTGTTTGCTTTTACTGAAGCAGCACATCGATACGAGTTCAACGTATTCCCAACTAAAATAAATGTCTAATAATCATCATTACATTCGTACTAACGAAGCCATATCACCACTATATATATGGTGTTATGATTCTGTGAAGAATGCACTGCAAATGATATGAATATGATTATTATATTATAGTAATTATAATTATTATATATACTAATGTCTAATTATCGTAATTACATTCGTATCATTTGTATTACGAAATTCTTAATTGTCATAATTACATTCGTATTCGGATATTTATAATATAAATGATATATAATATTAATTACAACATAAAACACAAGCTAATTGAAGAAAATGACTCTAAGGAAAGCGCACACCACCTTCTGTAGTTTTCGGTTGTCAGAATGTTGATTATCCTGTCAAAAATAAGTCAATTACGATTCCATGACACATACGCACTGGCGCTTTATTTCATCACAAGCGCACACGATGTGTAACCTGTTATCGCAATGGCACTGGGGCTTTTTGTCATGATTTGAAAGCTTTCTGGCATTGTTGTAAATGAGCAGAATACATCGACACTGATTGGGGATTAGTAGATGACGTATTAGCTTTATTGTTCAATATTGTTCACGCTCAAATAAGCTTTTAAATACGCTCTATTCACCAGGTTACTTTCGCTATTTTCCCATAGTAAATGCATAGGGAATGTTTTTCAACAATGTTAAACGGGTATTGTGAGCAAATATGTGACAAAACGTCTCTGGTTTTGTTATATATGTTATCGCAGAAGGGAGCAGCAGTGGAAATTCTTTTCTATTCCTTACCTTCAATCTGTGTTCTTTGAATGTTGTAAATAAAATAACTTCTTCTGACCGGATGTGCACTGGAGCTTCTCACATGCGCACTGGAGCTTTTATCACAAGCGAACCGCTTCCCACGGAGCAGCTTACCCCCAGTGAACTAGGGACGTCAATGGACCTAAATGATGTCGTTGTGATTTTGGGACATTTTTATAGTCCATAATTCACCGCAATTGATACAAAATTCGCAAACGGATATGTGTTTCCCTCTAAAACATCTATAAACCATTATAACAAGGCCTGCACTATGATTTTTCCACGTGATGAATGATAATTAGTTTAATAACTAAATCACAATAAACAATCTATTTCTAGAGAAGTCTTTCTTATTCATCCCGAATGGTTGAAGCGTTCTCAGTCGGTACATCCAGTTGATCTCCGCTAATTTCCTCTTCATTTTTTAGGAATATGTCTCTGGGTCAGTTTTCAGGACATATATAACTTGGTATTTTAAGTTGACTGGGTGTTTTGTTATACGGATGCGGTCAGCTACTGTGGTGTCCTTTTGATTATTAATATCGTAATAGTGTTCCCATAGACGAATGCCGAATTCGCATAATGTTTCGCCGACATATTGCTTGTGGCATGTTCTGCAAGTAAGGAGGTACACGCAGTTCCGAGTCAGGCAATTCTGAAGGAACGGGCCCTTAAACCTTTCTTTGGTTTGATGACTCCAGAACCATCATGGGTTCTGTTTCATATTTGTGCATATTCTACAATTGGCCTTTGTACACTCGAGGTGTGGGTTAGGTATGAATGTCCCACAAACCTGTGATTGGTTAGGGATCCTTGCTCCGACCAGAATATCCTTCAAGTTGGGAATTTTTCTATGGGCCAGTAAGGGTGGATCAGAAAAAAGTTTTCTGCACCTGTGGGACACTTTAAGTAGCGGCCAATAGTCCTTGAGTTTACGAAATAGATTCACACAATCCGGGTGGAAGTCCGTGATGACAGGTGTTCTTTTCGTCTCTTTCTTGGATTTAATAGATAGGGTAGTTTCCCTTGGTATTTTCATTACTTTATCGAATGAATTCTGGAGCCGATCTGAGTTGTGCCCCTTTGCTTCATAGTATTTTAACATCAATTTCCCGTGTTTATTAGTTTGCTTGACCTAATAAATGTAAGGCCGTCATTGAAGTAACGAATGTAAAACTGAGGAAAATGACAGATTTAACTCACAAAAGGCAAGTTTTGTGTGATGGATAAATAAAGTATGTAGCTAATGTTGTCGATTTAAGTGTTTATGTCCGCTCGGGTAATTTGGCATATATTGGACTCGGCAGAACCTCGCCCAATAGATGCCAAAATGCCCCTCACGGACATAAAACGTTTAAGCGACAACACTAGCTACATATTCTGTATATATACATGTATGAAATAGATTGTTATTGATACATGTATATATATATATATTGCAAAGCAAAATTTGGTGCTTTGAGGTGCTAAAATATTACACTACAGTATCTACCGGTAATACCAGAAAATTTATGTAAAATGTTGCAAGTAATATTTCTGTCATTTTTAATTACCAGTATATTAACTTACAACAAGTAGCATTGTATTAGATGATCTGAGTACAGCTATGAACACGTTGATGAGGAAAATGCAGCTCTCCGTATCTGATTATAATCAATGCTACATGTATGTCGTCATTTTCATCAATTAAAGATATTTATTGACAAAATTGGATATATTGAAAAACAGTGGTATTTGTTGACATACTTTGATGTTCTGTTGCAGTAGTGTTTACATAACAAGAATTTAAACACGCTTTAATATCTCGTCACGGTGGCTGATGGGGTCATTTTCGTAATGTTTTCTACATAAATGCACATCTTGAGAATTTCTGTATATAGTGATGTTCCGATAATCGGAATCGGCCAATAATAGCCCATCGGATATTAATCGTACCTCGCAGTTGAACATCGGCTTTTACCGATTGTCAAAACAAATAAAAACATTCTAGTATCTAAGCACAATATGCACGCTTAATTAAACGTACACAATAAAACCGTAGTATTGAATGTAAACGCAGTTGTAACAGCCTAAAAAGAAGCCATTGGCATCATCCAAACAGTCTGATATGATTACATATTATAAGCATGGCAATACACATTGCAAAAGTTATCCTGAATTTCTAAATTAAAAACTTGCAAATTTGAATTTCGCTGGCTTTTTAAATATATATATATTGCTTTTCAAATATAAATATACTAGCAGGTTAGCCCGCCTCTGGCGGCAATCGTCAGAAACATGACAATTTTAAATTTTTTTAATTAATTTTTTGTTTTTCAATGAGTTAATTGTGCCATTTTAAATTTTTTTTTTCAATTTTACCCGTCCATAACACTTCCCTTAGGTAGCAAGTTTGAGCTCAATCGGTTCGAGTCTATAAAGGACACACACATATATATCATTTGTGGGTACCCATTTCAAGGTGAAGATCACCTCGGGCGGAAAAACTGACCCGATGAAAATCTCCCCCGTTCCTAGGAAGCCCTAAGTACGTAAGAATCACACAACACGCTCATATCTGGATACAGTCTTACGTCTGGACCCAGACGTAAGAATCACACTACACGCATACGCTCTTTATCAACGACACTGCTGATACGAACGCTCTTTAACTATCAACGCGATTAACCCCACAGTGCCAAGGACGGTCATTTTTGTGACTGGTATTGGAGAACGGGTGCTCGGAGCTTCTTCAAAACGCCACGACGACCATTCCCGTGGTTTTTTACCCTTAGATGGGAAGTTTGGTCTCGATCGGTGCAGTCGTTTTCGATTCTATAAAGTATATATATATATATATACACATATATATTTATATACGTAGTTCTCAAAATATAAAGTAGATTAGTATTTAGTTTGCCCAGACTCGTCCCTGGCTCATATATCAAACACCACAACGCTCTCGCCCTGTGGCGTGCCCGCCCATATAATATTAACAACGACGTCCACAGAAGGTTGGCCCGCTTCAAGTACTTCGCCTTTTTGACGAACCTGCTTTTCGAAAGAGTTATCGATCCTAACATTTCCGTGCTAATGATGTTGTGTCGAGCCAAATTTTATCCTGTTTTTGATTATATTCAGCTGATAAAAGTTCTTTTGTCTGAATAAACATGTCAAGGAGTGTATGGTAGGTGTGCTTTTCGATATTGGATAGTTTTGCATACGTAGGTGTTTCTGTCAAAAGCGGATTTGTGTTGATGAGATTTCGAGTGCAAAAAGGGAGGTGGGAAGGTACTTCGAACATATTGTTTCCGAACTTTTCCTATTAGTATTTAGTCTAGGGCTAATAATATACACTCCGACCTCTGTATACATAAATGCCCACCATTTGCATTTATTATTTATGACAACAGCCCATTTCACTTATATTTTATATTATAAGTTAAACTTAAAGTTAATCTTTATGAAAATAAGAATAAACTTACATAAACTTAAAGTTATAAATATATTAAATATTATTAATAATGTTGAACATTGTTTTCACTGGCACCTTCATCTTTGGTGACAAGGTTTGTATTATTTTTCAGCTTTCAGGTGTTTTCTAAGTTGTTTACATTGTGAATTGTATAACTTGGACGAGTGACCTAGATATGACCAGATGGCATTGAACTTATTTTTGAAGCCCTATTTATCAGTTGAAAATCAATTGTCACCAAAGTTCTGTTATCGAAGAGAAGTCCGATACACACACATCATACTGCTCTGGCATCCCTTTAAATCAAAATTCATTATTTCTCGATAAATGTAACTTTTATATACGAACAAAATATGCACTACCTTCATAAAAATTTACTTCCGATTGTGTTTTCTTCAAAATCGTGACAAGGAAGTGGGATGGAAGGAAATAAAGAAGGTGCAATCCTGGTCATTGATATATAAACGTAGATTTGCTCATTAAATATTTTTTATACGAACAAGATTTAACGTTTATTTGTTATATTGAGTTAAGCTGCATGAGGATTTGGGTGAGAATGTAAATTTGTAAATGTTTCGTTCCACTATTGTTTCCCAATTTTTGATTTTTAACGTTTTTCCATTTTTCGATGTAAACACTTCACATCAATCTTCACCCTCGTCGAATCCGCTCACCCATTCAGACATTCAGAGGAATCGACGGAAAGTACCGAGGTGTCCGCTTGCACTTCACATGTGTTGTTCATTATTTTTGCAGTCTCGACACGTGACTCGAATCGACACTCAGCTGTTTGTGGTCAGCGGAACCAGATTAAATTTGTGCTGTATTTGAACAAAACATATGATGGAAAACAACGTGTCATACAAATCAGTTCAAGAAGCTTTTGTTACCGGTCACACAGGAACTACATATGTCGAACTTCTGTCCATGGCATGTCTTTTTGCCACAATGAAACTGACGCAAAATGCATTTACATTGAAGTTGCTTCCTCGTCCTCGACACTGGTTGTAAGTATACACTACGCGGCGAAAATGTCAAGACTCAAGTCAAGTGTACCAAACTAGCCATTTTACTATTTTTAGCGGCTGATGGTCTCCATTGACCTGCTGATTATCTAAACCAACAATAATTACTATATCAATAACAAAACATGATTTTTTAGGGCGTTATAGTTTATTAACGGCCCGACAGGAATAACAGCACGAAGGCCTATTACTATTAGAGGTCTCGTGTCTCGGGCCCCTAAATGGCCTAATAGGCCCGAGGGCTATTCATCATTCCTGGAAGGCCGTTAATAAACCATGGCGCCCGACAAAATCATGTTATTACTATTATTGCCACTCCGTCATTGTGTGATCAGCCTCAGGTGGTCGGTGAATTAACAGGAAGCGGGCGTTAATGAAAAGTTCATTAAAGCCCGCTTCCGGTCAACTTCGCCTCAGAATTATGTAATCTTATAGTGTGGGTAAAATACTGTTAATCTACTAGAGAACGTCCGCTAAAGTGGTAATAATACCAAATAACACAAAATATCAAGAAAATATAAGCCTTGATATTTCTTATGGAAACGGGCCCACTCGCCCCAGGGCCAGCTCGCCCCAGTCGACCTGGGCCAGCTCGCCCCGGGCCAGCTCGCCCCAAGGGATAATGTCTTATTTAAGTTGTCGTTTTGGGGTCGTTTTGCTTGCTTTCTCTGGCTTACAGTCAAGTGATACCCGAGTCAAGTGATACCATACAAAGTGTTACCCAAATCGGTGTCAACTGATACCCAAGATGTGTATCGTTGAATTTGGAATGTTGAATTAAATATACACACATTCGAGATCATTATTTGTCCGAACGTCATGTCGGAATATACTCCATTCCTAGATCGAAAATGTCTTGAGTCGAGCCACTGCCGTTGTATATAGTCGCAGATACAACGGAACATATTTGTGGTTACCCGGTATGATGTCAGATAAATATTGCACTGCTTATATACGGTATGTGGTCGGCATATGAAAGTGATTATCTATCACACTGAAGCCATCTCATCCTCTGAAGTGTGAGGTGTGATTAGTCGATTGGTTACTGTGTAAACAACCTGCTTCTATTGTTTTGATAGGATATGAATGGGGATATAATAACGGCTTCTAAGGGTTTCCCAAACTCCAGAGATAGTGAGATGAACTCAGAGAATAAGAGAAACTTTAATATCCAGAATGTGAAAACAGTTCATTATTGTTATTTATGAATTCGCCGGTTCGTCGTTCAAACCAACTAGTGTGATAAACTGCATGGCTATTATCTTTGCTAACAAACGTGCCTAAAGTAATCTAAATGTCAAAATTGATGGACATAACTCTGAAATATATCATAATCTGAACTTAAGAAATTAATATATTAATATATATTAACTTATTTACAACTTTAATACAAATGTAATACCCGGGCCAGCTCGCCCCTGAAAGGTGGGCCAGCTCGCCCCAAAAACGGCCTGGGGCGAGCTGGCCCTGGGGCGAGTGGGCCCGGATCCATTTCTTATGGATGTATAATAACCATGACTGGTATAAATTTACCTTTGGTAAGCATAGCATAATCCAAAATAAAAAACATTATTTCCAATTCCTACAATGGACTCCCATTTTGAACGAATACAGGAGAAGTTGGCCCCACTCAAAGTCGGCCCCGCTCGAAGTCGGCCCCATATATAACAGAAACATTGTTTAAAATCATTCTTTATTTATTTGATGATATGAAATATGAAACTAGTAATTTGACAAAATAACATAACATATGGTATTAATACAATTAACAATAAATTCAAACATCATCACTGTCGTTTTCAGTTAGGCCAAAACAAAAAATAGGTGTGTTTGGGGTCTCCCGACCGACCCTATAAAAAGTCGCCGACCCTAATTTTTTTATTGATTATGAAAAAAAAAAATTGTGTGTTGTCTCCACGAACCCTTTAACTCCATCTTCTTGAAACACATTGTATTAATAGATCGATCAGTCGCTAGTGGTCCACTGATCAAAGCACAGACCTGAACTGACCTCAATTTTAATGACATATTTCAACAGTACACGTCATTCAGCAAGTGACCTACTTTGTCAATGACATGTCGTTTACAACCAGCGGCAAAACTTTGATGCCTGTCTTACTGCTATTGCTGCAATTTTATTTCACTGTTAACCCGAGTGATCTCAACCTATATCATATCAATCTACATGTATGTCTTTCCCCAGGTCACATGGACACTGCACTCTGTGCACTGGCCCGTGGGGTTGCTGAGCAATTGTTAAACTTCCCGGAATAAACTTGTCAACAGACAATCAATCCCCCCCAATTCCCGTTATAAAGTTGACAACTTGACATGAGTTATTAATATAAAGCCCCTCCCATTTAACTGTCAATCTCGTGACATTGACTGAGATATTTTCGGAGACGACGTTCCTCATTGGTCAACGGGTAGTGTTTGTACTCTCTAATTAATTTTGTTCAGACAACGCAGTGCAACAATGTCGGCATCTTTATGCTTCCAGGCCGATGGGATATCACTGATAGTCGATACATGGACGAGGTTTTAATTAGTTTTTTTCTTCTTAGACAATACAATACAAGTTGCAACAACAAACATTTTAGATGAACGTCTAGTACACATATTTTAGCGAGTTCATGCAGGCTTACCTATTGCCATGCAAGCACATACCCACCCGTCGTTATCGCTATATATCAGTGTATATACAGTCCGTTCAAATACTCGGCAATATCACTACAATTTTAGGTAAGTAAAATCGCGATACGTATCGTATCGTGACCTCTGTATCGCGATAAAGATTGCTTGATTTGCAACCAAATCTGCCCAAAAAGGTATGTTTCAGATAGAAAGATATGTTTACAAATTAACTATACAGATAATAAGTACTTTTGTTGTCCACTTTATGCTCATTAACCCTTTTACTGCACCTTAATAGAGGGAAAACCCCGGAAATTTCCAAATACTAAAAGTTTCTTTAAAAAAAAAAAAATACAAAAACCTACCTACCTACTCTTGGGCTCCAAATAAAAGTGCAGACCCAAATAATAGTGCAGGGGGTAAATTCCATTGAAAGTTAATAAACGTGCAGACCCAAATAATAGTGCAGGGGGAGTTCTGAGCAAAACATCAACATATTAACTGTGGTTAAACAAAGTATTTGTATTGTACTAGGAGACCTTAAGGAAGAAAATTAGTGGGGTGAAGTTGAGTCCTGGGGGGGGTGCAGAGGTCGACCAATATATCCTGGACTATAGGAATCAAGACAGTATGTGTCATGTTTTGTTTTATTCAATATATAAATGTTCACACGTATGCCATATACATGTACATGCATAAAGTTATACTGGTAAGCTCAACATTTTGATATTGGAATCGTATAGAAATCTTGAGTTTGTGTTGATTTCAATTTTCATAGCATCAAAATTAATAAACGTGCAGACCCAAATAAGCACTGTGCAGGGGGGAAATTACCCAAGAAAATAATAAACGTGCATGCATGTTTATTTGGAGCCCAAGAGTACCCTAAATTTTTAGTGGTAGTTGACCCCAAACACACCTATTTTTTTGTTTTGGCCTTATGGGTGCTGAAATTTCGCGATCCTGGGTACCCAAATGTAAATTTTGATAAAGCAGGGTAACCAACTGAAAATTAAAAAAAGCTGGATACCCTGGAATGAAATGGGGTGATGTCCAGTGACCATTTAAGCATCAGTGACTGGCCATAAGCAAAGTTCAGTGTGTTGTTATAACTAAGATAACATTGCGAACTTCACAATTAGCCTACATAAACATTCTCAAATTAAGTTGCGGACTTCACAATTAGCCTACATAAACTCTATCTCAATCAAATTAAGCAGATTTAAGGCTTCATTCAACTCCCATCTAATTAACGGGGCTGACTTCTCTGGGGCCATCTTTGTATCGCGCCGTCTTCGCATGGGGCCGACTTCTCCAGATATCTTTTGAACATGTGGTGTAACAGCTGATGAATGTGGTGTCATTAGGCAGTGACGCTAATGGGGTCGTTGTCATAACGTTTTATACATAAATTCACACCAGTCTCAGTCGGCGCGAGATTGAAATGTTGCCGTAAATAATTGCCTAATTCAGACTATATTTTCTTCCGTAGTTCTGATAAAGGCATTCTATTATCACAATGACGAAACTGCAATAAAATTGATCATCGTTAAACAGGGACCAAAAGAACTGCATGGTTGTTTGATCGATGAACGGAAGAAAATGAACTTACAAAAAATATCAACACGTGTGCATTTATTTAGAAAACACTATGACAATGACCCCTGTCACATGACACTACGCGAGACTGGTGTGCATTTATGTATACAGAAATGCACACAGTGTGCATCTATGTATAAAACATTACGACAACGACCCCATTAGCGGCAGTGACCTGGTCAAAAAAATCACATGGAAAAGCATCAGGCCATGTCATTGGTCAAAAGGTGGAAATTCCCCAGTGGATTCCCTGGGACACAACATGTAGATCCCGGATTTCCCAGAACATGTGATGTCTTTCCTTGCGGATGAAGATGATAACTCTAAAATCAAGTGGTAATAATAACCACTTGATTTTAGAGTTATCCCTCTTCATCCACAAGACTGTCCATTTGACCACATGTTTCTGGGCCACTTATTACTGCAGATCTCGAGAAATAACAAACTTAAAATTTTTATATCTGATCACTCTGAGCTTTGATAGGTGGGTTCCTCGACTCGAATCAAATATTTTTTACCGCCGAAGCCAAATAAATAGTAATATAGGAAAGTCTGATCGGATTGAGTACCTTTAATAGATAATTTATACATGTATGTTAGCCTACATGTTGTAACTGTTGTTTGTGCTTTTTCTTTCTTCAGATCAGTCCTTGTATTTGACTTTGTGTTCATCATTCTTTCATCGGAGATTGCATTGAACACCTTCAACCAGAAATGCACAATCGTTGTCATTTCATTAACTCTGGCAGGGATACTTATATTTATTGGCAGCTGTGTGCCAATTGTGAAACCTTCCACATATGGTAATTTGTGGCATGAAATAAAAGACATCGACATGGATGGTAAACGACCATTCCTAACACAGTACAGAGCAGCTATTTACATTTTGACAGCTATAGCTATTTTAGCAGTTGATTTCGCCATCTGCCCACGGCGCATGGCAAAAACAGAAACTTTTGGTGTGAGTGCAATGGATGCTGGTGTTGGATTCTACATTGTTTCAAATGCTTTGGTCAGCCGAGAAGCTAGAGAAAAAGAACCAAGGTAAAGCTCAACTAATTCTCCATTACTCATTTCAGCTAGCAAACACCATTAAAATGACAGTAATAATGGGGAGCAATAATTAATAATTTTTTCACACTCTGCACTGCACAAAAGCGATATATTAGGCAGGAACTTGCGATTCTGCAAATATTTGTTTTTCATTTGACTCCCAAAATCGATTTGGATCTGTTTGCATATAAGTTTTGATAAATGCCTTCAAAAAAAGAGTCTGCAAATAGTGTATCTGTCTTTTGCAGAATGAGGTCCCCAGAGGGTGAATTTAGTGATTATATCCCGCACAGTCGGCTAGCATCATCAAATTCACCCTCTGGGGACCTCATTCTGCTTAGGCCTCATCTTCTGGGAAATATCTATAGTCTCAAATTAACATTGTTTTAGTTACTTTTTCCCTTATGGGAAGTTTCGATATCCCTTAATTTGCAGAAGATAAAATGCTTAATCGAGGTGACTAATGGGTGAGCATCACCATGCAATTTCAACTGGGGAACTTCAATCTAATCCTAGTCTCCCATATCAGTTGAGGCCTAAGCAGAATGAGGTTCTCAGAGGGTGAATTTAATATGCTAGCATGTTGTGCGGGGTAGCGTCACTAAGTTCTCCCTCTGGGAACCTCAATTCTGCAAATGACAGACATACATGTACTCTGTACAGGCTTGGTGATGTTTCCGGTAACAGAGGGTAAAAAGCAGGGATGGGTGGGCGGAATTTATCCTGAATATATGTCTCTGGCAGCACAAACGATATAACATGACACAGTGAAGTGAGCACATTACTATACATTTTTGGTATTGGTAATGATAATGTGTTTGGTAGTATTTTGATATCGATTGCACATTCAACCAGACCGTGTACAAAATGGCACAAAAACACCGAAACACCAAATTCCATTGTAAATAATGCAGATCGGTGACTGATCAGCACAGTTTAATGGATACCGGAGATTTTTTTTTATGCATTTATTATAATCTATTATAAAATTAGTAGGGCAGAGGTTACCGGAAAGATCATTATCTATTTAGGTCTAAATTACACCTCAATAACATTGAATACTACCAGATATGTTATCTATTCAATGCACAATAATTTGAGTACGTCTTATAACCTATAATTGAAGGTTTAGATTAGAGAACATTTAAGTTCTTCCAGTCAAGCATCAACCGAATATATATCATATGTTTGTTGGAAAATAATGCCTAGTAGAGTGATGGCTGTACTCTACAGTAATGCCTTAAATAATCGACTCCTTAACCACAGCAGAATTATGGGTAATTTTTCAGGATTTAGTTGGAAATATGGCTTGTTGCCATTCATCAGAAGGCTCTCACTAAATCTTGAAAAATTACCCATAATTCTGCTGTGGTTTAAGGAGTTGATTATTTTATGGATTTCCAAGACAATCTTCATGCATCAGTCCTCTTCAGCTTCTTAGTCAACTTCCCTTCCCACATATTCCCATATCCATTTCACATATTAATGCCTCCTTCCTTCACATGTGTATCTGCCACTAAGAAATTTTAACAATTTCCTCTACCGTTGTTGGTGGTGGTACCGTAGCACGATAAATTGTCAGTTAACTTATTTTACCCATGAATTTACATGTAACTTGACGTTTTGTCACAATATATATCGTACCCATACAATATCATGTGCCAAATGACAACACCCTTAACCCTTTACCCAACAAACCGGCCAAAACCGGCCAAATAAAGCTTCAACAGCCTAAAATATCTTCGGTCTGTCTCAATAGAACCATACACATATGGATATCATTGGAACCGGCTCCTTGACCACATTGTGATAGTTACAGTTATGCCCTGTGCCAATGCATTCTCTTATATATGCGAGTCGACCATAGGTCGCCTCGCATATATAAGAGAATGCATTGGCCTAAAAAAAATCTTTTTTTAACACTTTTTACCATTTTTAGCTCAACTTACTTTTGTAAGTTTGAGCTATTGCCATGGCTTGGTATCCGTCGTCCGTGTGTGCGTGATGCGTCAACAATTTCCTTTAGCACGGGCTACAGTTCGTACCTTTGGTCCGATTATTATGAAATTTGTCATGGATGTTGACATTGACATGTAGATGGGAACGAGTCATTTTGGGGTCATTCGGAAAAAAAACATGGCCGCCAGTGGCCATCTTGGATTTCAAAATTCAATCCATTAGCACGGGCTACAGGCCGTACTGTTCGTCTTATTGTCATGAAATTTGTCATGGATGTTAATATTGACATGTAGATGGGAACGAGTAATTTTGGGGTCATTTGGCCAAAAAACATGGCCGCCGGCAGCCATCTTAGATTTTACTCTTTGCATGACTAAATCCTTTGACACGGGCTACAGGTCGTACCTTTGGTCAGATCATCATAAAATTTGTCATGGATGTTAACAATGACATGTAGATTAGAACGAGTCTTTTTTGGGTCATTCGGGCAAAAAACATGGCCGCCAGAAGCCATCTTGGATTTTACTCTTTGTATGACTAAATCCTTTAGCACGGGCTACAGGTTGTACCTTTACTCTGATCATCATGAAATTTGTAATGGCTGTTGAAATTAGAATGTAGATGGGAACGAGTCATTTTGGGGTCATTCGGACAAAAAACATGGCCACCAGCAGCCATCTTTGATTTCAAAATTTTATCCATTAGCACAGGCCACAGGTCGTACTGTTCGTCTGATCATCATTAAATTTGTCATGGATGTTAATATTGACATGTAGATGGGAACGAGTAATTTTGGGGTCATTCGGCCAAAAAACATGGCCACCAGCAGCCATCTTGGATTTTACTCTTGGTATGACTAAATTCTTTAGCACAGGCTACAGGTCGTACCTTTAGTCTGATCATCATAAAATTTGTCATGGGTGTTAACAATGACATGTAGATGGGAACGAGTCATTTTGGGGCCATTCGGCCGAAAAACATGGCTGCCAGCAGCCATCTTGGATTTTACTCTTTGTATGACTAAATCATTTAGCACGGGCTACAGGTCGTACTTTTAGTCTGATCATCATAAAATTTGTCATGAATGTTAATAATGACATGTAGATGGGAACAAGTCATTTTGGGGTCATTCGGCCAAAAAACATGGCCACCAGAAGCCATCTTGGATTTTACTCTTTGTATGACTAAATCATTTAGCACGGGCTACAGGTCGTACTTTTAGTCTGATCATCATAAAATTTGTTATGGCTGTTGAAATTGTAATGTAGATGGGAACGAGTCATTTTGGGGTCATTCGGATGAAAAACATGGCCGCCAGTGGCCATCTTTGATTTCAAAATTCAATCCATTAGCACGGGTTACAGGTCGTACTGTTCGTCTGATCATCATGAAATTTGTCATGGATGTTAATATTGACATGTAGATGGGAACGATTAATTTTGGGGTCATTTGTCCAAAAAACATGGCCGCCAGCAGCCATCTTGGATTTTACTCTTTGTATGACTAAATCCTTTAGCACGGACTACAGGTCGTACCTTGAGTCTGATCATCATGAAATTTTTTATGGCTGTTGAAATTGTAATGTAGATGGGAACGAGTCATTTTGGGGTCATTCGGATGAAAAACATGGCCGCCAGCGGCCATCTTTGATTTCAAAATTCAATCCATTAGCACATGCTACAGGTCTTACCTTTAGTCTGATCATCATTAAATTTGTCATGGATGTTAACAATGACATGTAGATGGGAACGAGTCATTTTGGGGTCATTTGTCCAAAAAACATGGTGCCAGCAGCCATCTTGGATTTTACTCTTTGTATGACTAAATTCTTTAGCATGGGCTACAGGTCGTACCTTTAGTCTGATCGTCATAAAATTTGTCATGGATGTTAACGATGACATGTAGATGGGATACAATCATTTTGGGGTCATTCGGCCGAAGACATGGCCGTCAGCAGCCATCTTGGATTTTACTTTTCTCTTCATGTCTATAAACTAGTATTAGACATTCAACTTTCCACATTCCTAATCGCTCCATTGACTGTAATACATTAAATTATTCCCTTTCCAAGTTGAGCTACAGTGTCATTGACACTTTCATTTATTACATTCTTTGACAATGTTATAATTTTGAATGTGTTAAGCCAATGCATTCTCTTATATATGCGAGGCGACCTATGGTCGACTCGCATATATAAGAGAATGCATTGGCACAGGGCCCTTCTGTTGGGTAAAGGGTTAAATTACTTTATCCAAATAAACTTAAATTGTAAATAAATACTCGATCAACTTATATTACAGTAGACGTTCAGAACTTGGGCTTAAATTATAGACTGATTTATTAAATACTATTTAGATATTTGCAGTTTGTTGAAAGACTGAGATTTCCCCTGGAAGCTATAGTGGTACCATTCCCCTAATCCCTAGCGGAAACCCTGATATTACAGTAATGCCCTAAATAATCGACTCCTCAACCACAGCAGAATTATGGGTAATTTTTCAGGATTTAGTTGGAAATATGGCTTGTTGCCATTCATCAGAAAGCTCTCAGTGAGAGTTTTCCGATTAATGGCAACAAGCCATATTTCCGACTAAATCCTGAAAAATTACCCATAATTCTTCTGTGATTAAGGAGTCGATTATTTAGGGCGTTACTGTATATGAGGCTTCTTCTTGTTTGAAACATTTCATACTTGAGTTTGTAGTGTAATGTAATGTGTAATGTAAAGGCTAGTGGGTCCCCATTGGGGTGGTATTCACCATGAAATTTCCAACTGTTGAAAAATTGACAAAAGTTAGCACCCCCCCCCCCCCCCCCCCCCCCCCCCCCCACGTCCATGTACAGTGTATGTGAAGTTTACAGTGGAAAACTGGATTATAGTTTAATTTCCATTCAACAGATTTTCATATTGAATGTTATAGTCAGTATGTGCTTGATATGTGATGTTAGATGCCGTTATTCTCCAACATAAACCTGTTCAATATTCAAGGTACATGTACCGGTACAGTAATGCCCTAAATAGTCGATTATTTAGGGCATTACTGTACTATAAGCCAAGCATTTGTTCATCTCTGTTAAATTCCTGGGATCAAACCAAGTCTGAATGAATTGTGTCTGACATTTGTAGAATGAGGTCCCCAGAGGGTGAATTTAGTGACGCTATCCTGCACAGTGGGCTATCATCACTCTGCTTAGGCCTCATCTTCTGGGAAGTGTCTATAGTCTCAAATTATCAGTGTTTTTAGTAACTTTTTCCCTTCTGTTGACTCTATATCCCCTTATTTGAAGAAGATAAAATTCATAATCGAGGTGACTAATGGGTGAACATCACAAACTTCAACTGGGGAATTTCAATCTGATCCTAGGTCTCCCATATCAGTTGAGGAAACTTGAGGCCTAAGCAGAATGAGGTCCCCAGAAGATGAATTTGGTGACAATCTTGATACCCAGGAGAGATAAATCTGCAAATTTGAGTGCAACCTCATTCTACAAATGTCAGACACACTAAATTCAGGCTTGCATGTAACTATATACCTGTATTATACTCAAACGGTCTTGATAAGCTGACACTAATACCGGTATACTCATAATATACATACGGCACTTTATAATAAGCTCTTTAAGTACTTATCAAAATGGAAATTTGGAAATTTCATCTGAGTCGATGAACATACATGTATCAATGTTCAAATCAGATGGCAACATGCACACAAGGGGTAGGGGACTTGCCTGTAAATTAAGTACCTTTTTTAGCTCAACTTGCTATGTAAAGTTTGAGCTATTGCGGCGTATTGCCATGGTTTGGTATCCATCGTCCATTTGTGAGTGTGTGTGTGCGTCTGTCAAAAATTTCCTTTAGCACGGGCTACAGGTCGTACCTTTGGACAGATCATTATGAAATTTGTCATAGCTGTTGATATTGACTTGTAGATGGGAACGAGTCATATCGGGGTCATTCAGAAAAAAACATGGCCGCCAGCAGCCATCTTGGATTTCAAAATCAATCAATTACCGTAGCACGGTCTGATCATCATGAAATTTGTCATGGATGTTAATATTGACATGTAGATGGGAACGAGTCATTTTGGGGTCATTCGGCCATAAAACATGGCCGCTGGCAGCCATCTTGAATTTTACTCTTTGCATGACTAAATCCTTTGCCATGGGCTACAAGTCGTACCTTTAGTCGGATCATTATGAAATTTGTCATGGCTGTTGACATTGACATGTAGATGGGAACAAATCATTTTGGGTCATTCGGCAAAAAAACACGGCTGCCAGCAGCCATCTTGGATTTCATAATTCGATCCATTAGCACGGGCTACTGGTCGTACTGTTCGTCTGATTATCATGGATGTTAATATTGACATGTAGATGGGAAACGAGTCATTCTTGGGTCATTCGGTCATAAAACATGGCCGCCGGCAGCCATCTTGGATTTTACTCTTTGCATGACTAAATCCTTGGTACGGGCTACAGGTAGTACCTTTGGCCAGGTCATCATGAAATTTGTCATGGATGTCAACATAGACATGTAGATGGGAAATAGTCATTTTGGGGTTAATCGGCCTTAAAACATGGCCGCTGGCAGCCATTTTTGAATTTACTCTTTGCATGACTAAATCCTTTGGCACGGGCTACAAGTCGTACCTTTGATAGGATCATTATGAAATTTGTCATGGCTGATGTAGATGGGAAAAGAGTCATTTCAGGGTCACCAGCGGCAATCTTGGATTTCAAAATTCAATCCATTAGCAATGGCTACAGGCTACAGCTGCTGAACTGTTCATCTGATCATCTTGAAATTTGTCATGGATGTTAATATTGACATGTAGATGAAAACGAGTCATTTTGGGGTCATTCGGCGATAAAACATGGCTGCCGGCAGCCATCTTGGATTTTACTCTTTGCATGACTAAGTCCTTTATTTTATCTAGATATTTCTATATATATCTCTTCATGTTGATAATCTAGTACATGTATAATTAGACATTTCAACTTTCCACATTCCTAATCGCCCCATTGATTGTAACACATGAAATTATTCCCTTTCCAAGTTGAGCTAGTGTCTAGTGTCATTAGACACTTTCAATTTTTGTTGTAATAAATGTTTAAACTTAATGAAATCTGAAAATATTGGTTTCTTGGGGCAATGGAATTTGCAATGGAAAATGAAGTATTTTATGAAAATTAGTGTGAAGTTGAGTGAATTCTTATCTAAGGAAATTCCCAAAATAACAATTTGTTTTGGTGACTTTTATATCTATTATACTAAGCAATTATTTCCAAAACAGCCGTATCTGGTTGCATTCCCAAACAGATGATTAAAAGTCTCGATTTGTTTCATACAAAAATTCCAAACTTTGATACAAGAGAATTTGTGCCCAGAATTTTATGTATAATTTTGTTTTGGAACCATATTAATTTCATTTCTATTGGTCCACATTTAATAGGTGCCATATTCACTTTAAGCCATTCTATGTTTAGGGGGGACTTTCTCTGGTCGAACGGCTCCTTCTAACTTTTACCCCCCGCCCTTCTGGCCTTGGGGCGCAGCATATTCTCCCTGGGCACCTAATTGTGCACCAGGATTTCCAGGGGGAAATTGGGCGGGAAATAGCACCTTACATGTAAATCCAAATGCGAGAGCATTTGTTCCTCGTTCGTGCTATTCCCAGAGGGGGCCTCACTCTATAGTACCGTCTCTCAACTTGATGCAGGCTGTTCTGTTGCTAGCGTTGATACTGACATGGTTTCTATGCGTCCAATGGCGTCTGATGGCATTGATGACAATGAGCAAGAATCTCGGGCTGACAGTGCGTCCACACTGTCGGTCGAGGATTCTGAAGTTCCTAGGGAACGCGCTTTTGTGAATGAAAAAGACACAGGTCGTACCGTCTTTACCTCGGGCATGCTCAGTTCTGGCCCCACATGGTCCTGCTACGGTACCAATGGCAGGCAGGGTGCTGACATCGTTGATTTGGGGCAACAATCTTCAAGAGCGACCGTCCCTGAGCCTTTGGCGGCTACGCTCTTTTTGCTCAAGTTCACAATTTGAAATGTACCAGCATCAATCTCTTCACATGTAAATGAGAAGAGGTTGACGAGAAGAAAGAAGAGCAGGAGAAGAAGTCTCCACTTGCTCGGTTTCTCGCTAGCATGAATTGTATGGCACTACCTGGGATGTTTCTTCCATAAAACAAGGGGGGGGGGAGGTTCAAGTTTGAGCAATGCCGGAATCTGAATTTATGAGCTCTTTCACGTAACACATCATACATGTAGCTGATTCATGACTAAATCACATTTACAGTAATGCCCTAAATAATCGACTTCTTAACCACAGCAGAATTATGGGTGAGAGCATTCCGATGAATGGCAAAAAGCCATATTTCCGACTAAATCCTGAAAAGTTAACCATAATTATTCTGTGGTTAAGGAGTCGATAATTTAGGGCATTACTGTACATGAAATCTGTTTCGGAAGAGAACTTTCCCACCAAATTTGGATATTAACTTTATTGCTCGTGCCTCCTCCTGGGCTTTCATTCTAATCCAAATAGCTCAGTTGAAGGGCTTGCCTTAGCTGAAAAATATAATTTTTCAAATTATATTTAATTTTTCCTTGAGTGAAGCCCGAAACTGAACTATCATAGACCCTCCCATGGTGGTGCCATTCCCAATCCCACCACTCTCAAACCTCATGATTGAGTCGGAAATAAAACTGGCTAGGTAATAGTTAGAATGCTGGATGTAAACTGGGCGCATTCATGCGTGACTAATCTGAGCATTGATTGACCGGAGTAGGCAATAGGTAATAAATTTTAACCCTCCTGATTGACAAAAGGCCAGAGATATAATCCCTAGTTCAGTTTTGGGCTTCCCTTAAGGAAAAATTAATTAAAATTTTAAAAATTATATGTTTGGGATCACCTCTGGATGGGAGCTGTTTAATTTGAACGATTTTTGTTGAAAAACATCTTGGATTTTACCCTTTGCATCACTAAATCCTTTGGCGCATCTTACATGCTACATCTCTCTTCCTATTGTCACCAAACTTCATATGAATCCTCGGTGTGACTAGATGAGAGATTTTTTTCGAATTCTGTTAAAAACATGGCTGCCGGTGATCATCTTGAATTTTACTCTTTGTATGAATAAATCCATCGGCAAACCCTACAGGCCACATCCCTCATCCGATTGTCACCAAACTTCATATGGATCCTTGAGGTGACTTCTGAAACCCCAAACTCCATATATCTCTTCATGTTGACATTTAGTATTACATATACATACAAACTTTCCACATTCTTTATCTGTAACATTTGACATTAGCAAGTTGAGCTTCACTGTCATTGACAATTTTATTCTTATTATTGTTATTCCTTTATAGAGTTTTAAAAGAAAGAGTAAAACGATTGGCAAGTACCATGAAATCTTGTGTACCTCTTCTAATACTCGGTGTGGGCAGGTACCTTAGTGTCAAGAGTGTTGACTATCAGGAACACGTCACAGAATACGGCGTCCACTGGAATTTCTTCTTCACATTAGCAGCTATTAAGGTAAACAATCCTTTAACAAACTGTTAGTTGCACTGAACACTCAGATTTGCAGATTTATCTCCCCTGGGTAGCAAGTCTGCAAATAGTGTGTCTTTCATTTGCAGAATGAGGTCCCCAGAAGGTGAATTTAGTGATGCTATCACCGCATGGCAGGTTAGTGTCACCAAATTCATTCACCTCATTCGCTTAGGCCTCAATTGCCATGCGAGATCTAGGATCAGAGTGAAGTTCTGCAGTTGAAATTGGTGATATTCACCCATTAGTCACCTCGATTATGTATTTTATCTTCTGCAAATTAGGGGATATAGAAAATTCCCAGAAGGGAAAAACTTAGTAAAAACAATGTTAATTTACTATAGATACTTCCCAGAAGATGAGGCCTAAGCAGAATGAGGTCCCCAGAGGGTGATGCTAGCCTGCTGTGTGGATTACCTTCACTAAATTCACCCTCTGGGGACCTCATTTTGCAAATGATTGACACACTATTTATCTCCCCTGGGTATTATGGTACCGGTATGTTAACCCTTTACCCAACAGAACGGCCATGTGCCAATGCATTCTCTTATATATGCGAGTCGACCATAGGTCGCCTCGCATATATAAGAGAATGCATTGGCTTAACACATTAAAAATTATAAAATTGTTAAAGAATGTAAGAAAAAATGGTAAAAAGTGTTAAAAAAAGATAAAAAATTGTTAAGCCAATGTATTCTCTTATATATGCGAGGCGACCTATGGTCGACTCGCATATATAAGAGAATGCATTGGCACAGGGCATAACTGTAACTATCACAATGTGGTCAATGAGCCGGTTCCAATGATATCCATATTTGTATGGTTTTATTGAGACAGACCCAAGATATTTTAGGCTGTTGAAGCTTTATTTGGCCGGTTTTGGCCGGTTTGTTGGGTAAAGGGTTAACCCTCTTTACACTAAACAATTCAATGAGGTAATTCCCTTAGATAATGTTAAGATGATAAGTTCAACAAACGACAGAAGGTAACATATAACAATGGGATGTCCGTCGCATGCAAATATGATGTTGAAACATTGCTGACAGACTTCAATAAAATAAAATGTATTTAACGAGGTGGGTGGGAATGTTAAGGAGTCGATTATTTAGGGAATTACTGTACTTGGTGAAATCAACTCATGCTAGCATTTGCCAAGAAACGAAAAGATGGAAATTGAAATTAACAAGTGTCACCACAGTCTAAATATATTTTTTTTAAACCACACACACCCCACTGGCACCCCACTGGCCGGTGCATGCTAAGTTGCCACTAACTATTCAAAAATGATGATGCCACTTGATCAATAGATAATAAGATGTCAAAGTGACAGCATGTCTGTTTCAACTTTGTGTGGTTTCTTCGGAAAATTTTCATGCATTTTACTTCTAACTTCTACTTGAGTTGCATGTATATTCCAGTTGACTTTCATCAAACTGTAGATCGTCTACAGCACAAAGAACACACAATTCATTGACAATCATTTATCATTATGAGGTGTTTAGCTTGTTATATGGCTACCAATTGAATCATTCCCGAACTGTTCCATATTTTCATTCTTGAAACAGTCGAGACAACGATTTGATTATGCTGCAATGCAATTTCTAATCTTCTGCTGATTCGAGATTCAGTTCGAAATGAAAATCCCCGATTCACATGGCCCTAGTTAGTATTTGGGACAATTTATTTTGGTGTTGTAATCACTTGATTTCCATAAATAACAAAATAAAACAGCATTTGAAGTAATTTTGTTGTAGTCAGAGTTTGAGGGATTTGCGCCTTTAAATCCTCGATTTATCAGGGAAGAGATACAGCATTATTGGCTCTATCTTGCCAACATATTTCTACCTTATTTTCAATACACAATTATACAATGTCCGACGTACATTGACCATCATACCCACAGGTGCAATAAACAGTTAAATGAATTGACAGTCAACAGATAAAGCAGACCATCACGCTCTTGCTCGGTGGGATCGATATAAAATGTTTCCTGGAAACCACTCACATAAGCCTACATGTACATGTGTACATGCTTGATGTCGAATCCGGTCCATATGATATAACATATTTATTTCTGTAGTTATTATTCATGGAATATATACTGTTTTAACCCTTTCATGATGGGAGCTTCCTGAGTTTTTGTGAAAACCCTGTGCCAATGCATTCTCTTATATATGCGAGTCGACATAGGTCACCTCACATATATAAGAGAACGCATTGACCTAACAAATTTAATATTATTAAAAAAAAAATGTTAAAGAATGTAAGAAATAATGATAAGAAATGATAAAAATTGTAAACGATTGTAAGAAAAAAAATGATAAAGAATATAAGATAAAATAATAAAAAATGATAAAAACAATTGTTAAAGAATGTAAGAAAAAAATGATAAAAATAATAGAATAGTTAAAGAATATATGAAAAAATTATAAAAATTGTTAAAGAATGTAAGAAAAAATTATAAAAATTGTTAAAGAATGTAAGAAAAATTGATAACAAATTATTAGGCCAATGCATTCTTTTACATATGTGAGGCGACCTATGGTTGACATTGGTACAGGGTCTTTAGTGTTGCACCAGTTCAGCTCCCGTCATCAAAGGGTTAAACTAAATCTTCAAATGAGCAATCACATGCAATTGACAATGTATTCTATACTTAATTTCAGATATTATCAGCCTTTCTTTACATAGTTATATCTCCTGGACTATCTCTAGCCGTATCAGCTCTGCTGGCATGTTCTTACCAATACTTTCTGTCACATGGACTTGGACACTATATAATTTATGGCAGTGATGGCCTTCAAGGCCGGCATGGACTTTTTGACTCAAACAGGGAGGGAATCTTTTCATGTGTGGGTTATCTTTCCCTCTACTGTGCTGGAGTCTGGATCGGGAGGATCATATTCTCCAACAGGTTTGACATTTATTACGATATTCAATGCTTTGGTGGACACAAGCCTTGAAATAGTGTGTCTGTCATTTGCAGAATGAGGTCCCCAGAGGGTGAATTTAGTGATGCTACCCCGCAAAGCGGGCTAGCATCACCAAATTCACCCTCTGGGAACCTCATTCTGCTTACACCTCAACAGAATGAGGTTCCCTGAGGGTGAAATTGGTGATGCTAGCCCACTATGCGGGGTAGCATCACTAAATTCACCCTCTGGGGACCTCATTCTGCAAATGACAGACACACTATTTCAAGGCTTGTGGACATAAGACTTTTTATCACATAATTAGCCCTAATTTTGTCTCATAATTTTTATTAAGTCACACGTGAATTTTCAGCACGTGCAGTGGCGTAAGAGCTTAGCACAATGATATCGATGTCAATGCCGGAACTCTATTATTATGTTAATTAGCATATTATTATGATATTCAATTTTTGTTGGGTTATTTAGTGCTGACTTTAAGATAAACATGGGTGATAAGTGTGGTTTAACAATTTTGTCAACATGAAAAGAAATGTTTTTTGCACATTTACAAGGCTTCGCAAAGTACCGACAGTTCCAGACGTATCGGTACTGGTACAGTTCTTTGGGTGGGACTGCGGTACCGGAACTGGGATTTTTTAACCCTGTGCCAATGCATTCTCTTATATATGCGAGTCGACCATAGGTCGCCTCGCATATATAAGAGAATGCATTGGCCTAACAATTTTTTATCATTTTTTTTAAATAAATGTTTCTTACAATTTTTAGGACATAAAATAAAAAATATCCATTACCCTGCAGGGAGCCCCACACATATAATAGAAGCATATAGAAGAGTGTCGTCTGCTCATGTTTGTCTGAGGCTCTGTATGGGTGAAATTATAAAATTGTTAAAGAATACAAGAAAAAATTATTAAAATTGTAAAAAATTGTTAGGCCAATGCATTCTCTTATATATGCGAGGCGACCTATGGTCGACTCGCATATATAAGAGAATGCATTGGCACAGGGTAAAAAATATAATATTGTATGTAGCTGCTTGGATTTATATGAGTTATGCATGCATACAATGTGGCAGGTACGAAACACAAGTTTGTCTTACGCCAGTAAGTAGATAACAATGTGGATTTCGAAGAATTAAAAAAATTAATTTCGCCTTTCGATTGACCAATCATTTATTTTTAACACAACAAAAAAAAACAACACTTGAAAACAAGCATATCTAACATGAAGATAACACTATATAAATTGCAGTCGGCAGCTGGTCTTTTGAACATGACTTTGACATTTGAACAATGAGTGTAAGTTTCCATCATACTAAAGAAGCATTGCTAACTGATCGCTTAAGTTATTTTAAAGTTTGTGTCTCCATCCCTTTAGCTTTTGCTAATAACATAATAGCTTAAACCAACTGATCACTTTGTTTTGATGAGGTCAGCTGTGAAAGCCTATGATACATTTCATGCGGACAATCTGCGTGACTTGAATTAAAATGACATTGAATACTGTAAAAGATATGGTGACCGAGTGGGCGTAGATGATGAAGTCGCCATAAATTTAATTTATTTTATATCAAAATTGGTAACAGGCAACTCAATTCCTATATATGTATGAATTATATTTAGCGCAGTTTTGAGTTGGTCGGCGGGCCAGTCATAAAGCTTTTCTTCTTTGCTATTGGTCACATTAGGTGTATATATGTTTCCATTCTTCACATGTGACCCGCCATATCAAATCCAGTCGGAAGTCGGAATTTTTTTACCCTGTGCCAATGCATTCTCTTTTATATGCGAGTCGACCATAGGTCGCCTCGCATATACATGTATAAGAGAATGCATTGGCCTAACAATTTTTTATAATTTTTTCTTGTATTCTTTAACAATTTTATAATTTCACCCATACAGAGCCCCAGACAAACATGAGCAGACGACACTCTTCTATGTGCTTCTATATATGTGTGGGGCTCCCTGCAGGGTAATGGATGTTTTTTTATTTTATGTCCTAAAAATTGTAAGAAACATTTATTTAAAAAACATGATAAAAAACTGTTAAGCCAATGCATTCTCTTATATATGCGAGGCGACCTATGGTCGACTCGCATATATATGAGAATGCATTGGCACAGGGTAAAAAAATCCCGACTTCCGACTGGATTTGATATGGCGGGTCACATATAGGCTTTGCTAACTGAACACACTTAGTTGAAACCGATTGTGGCACCCAATGATATACGACAACGGTGTGTGTTATTTAATCTATCCAACTTCATGACCAAAATAATTATACTATTTGTGACATGCGTTTTGATTGGGGCAAGATGCAACTATGCGACTATACAAGAACCATTTTTTTAGCAATTACCAACAGTGGTTCAGATGTGGTTTTGTCAACACTGGATAGGCTAACATATAAATGATGTTATCCATCGCTTGTACACATGTACTAGTATATACATTTGATTAATATGAGTATGGTCTAGTACCGTGTACTGGCGGTACTCAACCCTTAGTACCGGTACTGAGAATACTAGTATGACCAAAGTACCAACGGTTCTGGTACCGGTACTGGTACCATTGAGAAGCTTGACATTTACCCACTTCAAGTGCCTTGGGTCCTTTTAAACAATCAACGAGAGCGTCAAATAGATGCACTTTCCATCACATGGCCTGGCAATACCAATCCACTATAAGTTTGTAGGGTCATGTATTTATTCAGTCTCATTTCCATTTGCTCATAGCGAAATTAATTAATAAAAGCCAATTTATTTTCAATTAGACAGAAAGAATAATCAAAAACTCAAATTTAATATATAAGTTAGTTATGTATTCATTTTTAATAAATTTACAAATATATAAATTTAGCCAAAAAGTTTCATTTGGCAAAACTTTTCAGCAAAACAAATGTTTTATCAGTGCAAACCCTAGTCCAAGTCTTCTCGTACTAAAACCGGCTAAGATATTGGGATGGAGGTGCCGGTCTTTAGTCCGAGTTCCAGGCCCATGCATTCTTATGACACGACTTAAGCGTTAGTGACCCGCTCAAATAAAACCACAATTATATGAAATAAAATATCACAATTGCGACAATAAACGGATATTTTCCGCAGAAGACATGCTATTTTATCTGAAACCCACATCAGTTGTGAATTTAAAACGGTAATTTAATGCGAAAAGAGACATTTACCTCAATGTTTACAATTTTTTTAAAGTATGCGAACTCGGTTGACCTCGCGAACTGTGTTCGGCATTTTCCGTTGAAAATATTCCGTAGATTTTGGACAACAACGCAAATTACGATGAATTCTCCATTGTAATCGTAATTATGTGTGTCAATAAATAAAATAATAAATAGATTAATTAAACATTGGAGATATAAATGTAATACACTAAATAAATGAACCTTAAGTTTGAAAAGTCCCACTAAAACGGAAGAACTATATTTCGAAACTGTGTGATTCGGTTCTCCGATTATTTTATCAACACATATGTCAAAATGCACATCACACGCATGGCAACTTGGCAAGTCAGACACAAGAGTTCTAATTTGCTCCAATTTTGACAAGTTGCTTGCGAAAATTGTCAACAAAACTACCGTTCTGATCCTCCATTATGTCATTAAGTTTTTAGTGCGGGAATTGTTCTGAAAGCACATAGAAAACTGGACTTTCGGGCGATCGGTTTTCGCCATTTTTGATGGGAAAACCCGCGCTATATATAGAAACGGAAAGTAGAATTCCCAGAACAAACAGCGGATTATGCCGAACTTATTCGGACCACTTCGGCTTTCGGTTAAAACGTAAACAAACAGATAAACAAATCGATGTTTGTGTCAATCAACCGGAATATTCTATGTGTAATTTAACATTAAAGTTAGATTATTATACACCATTATGACCATAAGATGTAAGCCTTTCCGATGTATATAGCATCATGTATTGATTTGCTAGGTAAATCGAGTAAAATACACCACAAATTCCCGCCACAGATCGTGGGCGTAAGTCGTGTCATAGGATTGGTATACAAGCGGTCTTGGACTAAAGACCGGCACCTCCATCCCAATATCTTAGCCGGTTTTAGTACGAGAAGACTTGGACTATGCAAACCCTAGCTTTCTGACATACATATATGTATGCATCTTCCTTCTTCCAGAATGAAACTCAAACACTGGTTATGGCTATCAGTAATATTGGCAGTGACGACTGTAGTCAGTGGATTGCTGCTTCATGTCTCGACTCAGATACAACCTGTCTCTCGACGTTTTACTAATCTACCCTATGTGATATGGATCGTGAGTTCTCTATTATAATCTTTATTATAATGGACCTTTTCCCAGATGTCAATCAAATAATTATTAGCAGATATTTTCTATCAATTAGCGACTGAACCGGTCGCAACAAATTTTTTATTGTCAAAACATAACGCACTAAAATTTCAATTTGTGCATTTCTATTAGAAATTCATCCATGATTAATATTATAAAACTGTTTTTCATTTTAACAATAATGTATAGCATCTGAAAAGCACCTTATCCCATGAGTTAGGGTCCTGTGAATCGATTCGATTCAAAACCATTTATCTGATTCGATTCGATTCGAAATCGGCTACCATGATTCGGATTTTGTCGAATCTTTGGCGACAGGTGCATTTCCGTGCTTTCTACAGATCAAAATGCTCTTACCAGAAAAGAAATTTCATATAATAATGTAGTAAACGAATTAAACATATGCATGTAATGTTATCGCCAACTAATTTATAATTAATTGACCCAATCTGTAAGAATGGCATAAGTGAACAACACAATTACCATACAAGGCTGTGTGATGGTGTCGTTCAAGGAATCATGGGAATTCCATAACACATATATGCCAGATTTTAGATCGTTGTTTGATTTGTGTAAATGCTAGTCTGAATCTAAGTCCTGAGTATCTTTGTAAACATTATCTGGTAAGTCTGTCAGTGCAAGCGACAGACAACACAATCATCGCAAATGTAGCGAAAAATACTGCAATATTCAACGAAATGAAACAGGCATCACGTAGTACGCTTGTCCATTTTTATGTCGACATTGATTCTCTCATGCATGTATGCTCTTATCTGTACTCAACGATTGGTTAGGCACAGAAAATGCATAGAGGTTTGTAGATACTATATCTATGATCACCAAGCGGTTTTCGCCAGGCAATTTTAGGTGTTTCTATATATTTGAACTCGATTGGCTCAGTAACAATGATTCAATTCGATTTTGAATCATTTGCCTGATTTGATTCGAGATTCAATTCGAAATAAAAACAATCGATTCGCAGGGCTCTACCATGAGGCCAAAAGTGCTCAAAATATTACAATTATTACCCCAATGAGCCTAAACACTCAGTAACCATCTACCGCTCCCCGGGGACAGGGGGAGGTACAGCTGAGAGAATGCCAAGATACCATGTGACTAGCATACTGACAAGATCTTTCACTGCCCATAATCAGGTACCCTTATAACACATGGGTTAACCCTTTGAGTGCCAGGTCCGATTTTTGTATCAACCCATATACCCTGTGCCAATGCATTCTCTTATATATGCGAGTTGACCATAGGTCGCCTCGCATATATAAGAGAATGCATTGGCCTAACAATTTTTCATCATTTGTTATTATTTTTTACAATTTTTTACAATTTTAATAATTTTTTAAAAATCTAAAAAAAAAATGTTTTTTATTTTTTTATTTTTTTAGGGCCGATTTTACAGACCGTAAATTAGGGCCGATGAGATCGGCCCCTGGCACTGAAAGGGTTTTAAAGATGAAAAGAATGTTTGTTCTCAGGTGTATTATATCTTGAAGCTCTCTGTTATAATTAGTGTAAAAGCAAATATTTTCATGGTGGTCTACTTTTCGTGGTTGCGTTCATGAAACTACACCATGCGGTTGCCATTTTTGAAACAATATTATACGGGCGGTACATATAATGTCTGGGTGTAAGCTATCGATACAGGACTAACAAGAGTACAGTAATGCCCTAAGTAATCGACCCCTTAACCACAGCAGAATTATGGGTAACTTTTCAGGATTTAGTCAGAAATATGGCTTGTTGCCATTCATAGGAAAGCTCTCAGTGAGAGCTTTCCAATGAATGGCAACAAGCCATATTTCCAACTAAATCCTGAAAAGTTACCCATATTTCTGCTGTGGTTAAGGGGTCGATTACTTAAGGCATTACTGTATACCAAGAGTATACAATCAATAGTCTGATTCTAAGTAAAATGGTTGTTTATTATATAATAATGGATAGTTTTATATAGCGCTTAATCACATGAGTCCCTAAGCGCTAATAATTACATTAAACTTACAGAATCTATATGCAATTCAATCCTCGCTCATTGTATGTTTTAACCTTTCATGACGGGAGCTGTGCTGGTGCAGCATTAAAGATCCTGTGCCAGTGCATTCTCTTATATATTCGACTTACCCATAGGGAGCCTTGCATGTATAAGAGATTGCACTGGCTTACAAGGTCAAGGGAAATATTGTTAGGTCAATGCATTCTCTTATATATGTGAGGAGCCCTATGGGCGACTCGCATATTTAAGAGAATGCATTGGCACATGATTTTTTGCAAAAAGGCAACCTATGGGCGACTCACATATATAAGAGAATGCATTGGCACATGGTTTTCGCAAAAAGGTGCCCTGTGTGTGACTCACATATATAAGAGAATGCAAAGGCACATGGTTTTCGCAAAAAGGTACCCTGTGTGTGACTCACATATATAAGAGAATGCAAAGGCACTCTTATACATGCAAGGCTCCCTATGGTTTTCGCAAAAAGGTGCCCTGTGTGTGACTCACATATATAAGAGAATGCATTGGCACAGGGTTTTCGCAAAAATTCAGGAAGCACTAGTCATGAAAGGGGTTATTAGATGAAAATTCCAGTTGAACTAAACAATTGTGGAAATTATGCACAGAAATATGTTTAACTCTTTCTTTACTAAATACTCATGGATGAGTAGTTCCCTTAGGAAATATTCAGATAATAAGTTTATAACAATGTATCATGATCCATGCATACAATGTGCACACAAAAAAAACAGAAATTAAAAATAAAGTCCTCCCTCCCTTATCGATTAAAAAAAAAATTGTCTGAGACTATTTTTTTTTTTTTGCCCTAACTAATGTTAACTATATTGTAGTTAATAATTTACAGGTTGTGCTGAACAAACAAATATAACTAACAGTAAATATCATATTATCAATTTACAGGTTATGCTGAACAGTGTAAATATAAATTCCTTCCTGTTAGTGGACATAATGACTACTGCTGCACAGTATATCATATCCATCAACACAGGTATGTTTAACAGGCCTGAAAATATCCTGCAGAACCGGCCAGCATCACCAAATTCATCCTCTGGGGACATCATTCTGCATGGCCTCATCTGCTATGGGAGATCTAGACTCAAATTTAAGTTCCCAGATGGTGAAGATGGTGATGTGCACCCATTGGGCACCTTGATTATGCATTGTGTCATCTGCCAATTTGGGGATATAGAGAAACTAAGGCGTTAGCAATTTTATTAGTTGGTTTACGAACCCGCCGACAACTTTTTTTCCCGAAATGCGAAAAAAATGAATATATTTTCAATGGAAACACGTTTGTACTTTACCCGATTTATGTCTAAGTTTCATTCCGGTTCCGATTCCAGACTAATTAATGTTCACACCCTCGGTAGCTGTCGTAAAAGTATAAACAATAGATTTAATAATGCGACTTAAATAACTACTAAGTCACAAACCATGCGAACGGATGTGTCCATTTTGATTGCGATAAACGAGTCCATTTTGTACTTTCGATTTCGTGCATATCCGGCCGTATCTAGTGGAATTCTATGTATTTTTACGTATTTTAAACGAAGTGTCTTTCTAAATGTTGCTGGTCTGAGAAGTGTGCAGATGTAGGCCTATTGTTGGCCCTCATTGATGAACAGTAACTGTTCTTAGTAACGAATTAGAGGTACGAATTGTGAACGGAACGTGTACGTTTCATTTCGGGTAAAATTGCAAGACGATCATTTTGTACTTTCGTTTTCACCCATTCATGTCCGGTTGTAACCTTTGTAAATCTGGTTCGTTTTTACTTAAGTTTTAAACAACGTTTCTGCTTCTATTACAACAACCAACAGGACATTCATTACCATTTTATTTAGGTCTATATATTTATCAAATAAACACAGAAAATTAACTATTGAAAAACAAAGAAAAGAAGTAATTTTACGTGTACAGGTGTCATCTTATTTTTTATTGTTCCTGTTGATCAGTTGATTAACGAGCTATAGTGGTTTATATAAAATGATTTATTAGCTCATTCCATAGCTTTCGGCCATAGGCCTTCGTCAGTGGAAAACGATTAACACAGTAAAGTCTACATGTTGCTCTGACATCAACTCATTCGTAAATGCCAGACGGATAACGTACGTTCATTGAGTTTGTTTACCTGACGTCATGTACGTTAGTGATCGATTTCATTTCGCGCCAAATTACCTGGCGCCAATGTTGTTGATTTTAGTGTTGAATCCAACCCTGTAGCACGTTCTTAGCCGGCGTTTCCAACCATTCTCTTTTATAAGTCTGAAGTAGCGACTCCCACTAGCATACTCTAACACGACTACCTTCATATCTAGAAGTGAATGTCCATTTGTATTGAAATGGTCATACACCGGCTTATCTGGATGCAGGCGAATGTCTCGCATATGTTCTGTAACTCTTTCTTTCAGTTCCCGTGATGTTTCTCCCACATACACCGTGCACGAACACTTGTCACAAATTAGGCCATATACGACGTTCCTACAATCACATTTAGCATTCTGTGCCACTTTGTACTCATTAATCAAGTCCGTCGATTTGATGGGATCCGTAATTATTATCTTGCATACTTCACATTCATCTGTGCACAGGTTGTTTGGAGTACGGATGGCTTTAGCTGTCTTTCTGTGTACCAATATATCGCCCAAGTTGTTGTCTCTCCGATATGATATTAAAGGGGGAGAATCAAAGACTTTCTTCATCCTAGCTGATTCGTGTAATGCTCCCATATACTTCCTCGTTATCATTGGCAGGTCTGGTAGTCCTTTTGAGAATGTTGTTACTAAGGGTACCCGGTTATTCTTCTTCCGCTGCCTCCTCCCCGTCAACAACTCCTCTCGTTTCAGTAAGTCTGTTTTGCTCAATTCCCTCTCAATAAAACTACCACTGTATCCTCGTCTCCTCAATTGCTTTTTCAGCTCAATGCGGTGTCGTATATAGTCTTGTTCCCGAGTGCATATCCGCTTGATTCTCAATCCAAGGCAATATACCACTGACCTTTTCGTGTGCGATGGGTGATCCGAACTATGATACAGGTATAGTTGGCTATCTGTCGGTTTCTTGTACAGATCTGTATATATTTTACCGTTACAAATTTTCACGTATGTGTCCAAAAATTCAATACATTTGTCGTGATGTCGCAGTTCAACTTTAATATTTGGGTGAATGGAATTAGCATGTTCTCCGAACCTCTCCAGTTCCTCTACACTACCAGTCCATATCCCAAATCCGTCGTCAATATACCGACCATACATATATGGCTGCTGTTCGAACGTAAGTAGAGACTGGTCCCATTTACGCATGTACGTACACGCTAGGTTTTTTCCAAGGCGACTTCCAATTGATACTCCCTCATTCTGAACATAATGTTTGTCTCCCAAAGAAAAGTTGTTGTTATCGAGCACGGTTTCTATCATCTGTAAGACATACTCTGTAGGGATTAACGGATTACTTCTCGAATCTAACGCCTCCTTACATGCGTCAAAAGCCTCCTTCCTCGGTACTGATGGGTATAGTTTGCACACATCGAAACAAAATAATCTGGCGTTATCAGGTACATTATTCACTTCCTTTATTTTATTGAGAAAGTGCGTTGTGTCTTTAATATAACTAGGCGAACTAACTACATATTCATTCAGTTCATTTTCCGCCACCTCGGCAATCCTTTCTGTTGGTGTACCCAATCCACTAACGATAGTCCTATACGGAGCACCAGCTTTATGCAGTTTAGGGTTCCCTTTCAGTTTTCCTGACTTGGAATATCTGGGTGTCATATATTTTTTCAGTTCACCCGATATCACATTTGCTTTATCCATTTTGTTGATAATTTTTTTAACATTTTTTATTGATGTATTCGTCCTGTCACCATCTGTTTCCACATATGAGTTACTACCTGCCATTTCAATGCGAAGCTTCCCAGTATAATCTATTTTATCCTGAATGACAATTCCGGAACCCTTGTCTGCCGGTCGAATAATGATATCCTTATTCTGTTCCAGTTCACGAATAGCCATACGTTCATCCATAGTAATGTTGCACGTCGGATGTTTATCTATGCTCGCCACTATATCCTGCTTTACTAGTGTTATATACGTATCTAGTGCATGGTCCCTCCCGGCCGGTGGTGTGAAAGTGCTTTCCTCTTTTACCTTGAATTTCATTTCGTGTACGTCATTATCCTTGAGAGAAGTATCTCCTTTATCAGCGAAGAATTCACGTAGTCTCATTCTCCTCTCCCACTCTGCAAGGTCTGCCATTAATCGATCTTGGTCTATCTTCTTCCGTGTCGGTATAAATTTAAGGCCCTTTGAGAGAATAGTTTCTTGTGCACTTGTCAAATCGTATGACGAGATGTTAGTAACAACCGATTTTATGTCCGTATCCAATTTTTTCTCATCACATTTATTATTTTCTCTACTCGAACTGACAGAATTGTCCTGCAATGACCTGTTAATATTCTTGTATGGTCGGTATATTGACGACGGATTTGGGATATGGACTGGTAGTGTAGAAGGAACTGGAGAGGTTCGGAGAACATGCTAATTCCATTCACCCAAATATTAAAGTTGAACTGCGACATCACGACAAATGTATTGAATTTTTGGACACATACGTGAAAATTTGTAACGGTAAAATATATACAGATCTGTACAAGAAACCGACAGATAGCCAACTATACCTGTATCATAGTTCGGATCACCCATCGCACACGAAAAGGTCAGTGGTATATTGCCTTGGATTGAGAATCAAGCGGATATGCACTCGGGAACAAGACTATATACGACACCGCATTGAGCTGAAAAAGCAATTGAGGAGACGAGGATACAGTGGTAGTTTTATTGAGAGGGAATTGAGCAAAACAGACTTACTGAAACGAGAGGACTTGTTGACGGGGAGGAGGCAGCGGAAGAAGAATAACCGGGTACCCTTAGTAACAACATTCTCAAAAGGACTAACAGACCTGCCAATTAAAACGAGGAAGTATATGGGAGCATTACACGAATCAGCTAGGATGAAGAAAGTCTTTGATTCTCCCCCTTTAATATCATATCGGAGAGACAACAACTTGGGCGATATATTGGTACACAGAAAGACAGCTAAAGCCATCCGTACTCCAAACAACCTGTGCACAGATGAATGTGAAGTATGCAAGATAATAATTACGGATCCCATCAAATCGACGGACTTGATTAATGATTACAAAGTGGCACAGAATGCTAAATGTGATTGTAGGAACGTCGTATATGGCCTAATTTGTGACAAGTGTTCGTGCACGGTGTATGTGGAGAAACATCACGGGAACTGAAAGAAAGAGTTACAGAACATATGCGAGACATTCGCCTGCATCCAGATAAGCCGGTGTATGACCATTTCAATACAAATGGACATTCACTTCTAGATATGAAGGTAGTCGTGTTAGAGTATGCTAGTGGGAGTCGCTACTTCAGACTTATAAAAGAGAATGGTTGGATACGCCGGCTAAGAACGTGCTACGGGGTTGGATTCAACACTAAAATCAACAACATTGGCGCCAGGTAATTTGGCGCGAAATGAAATCGATCACTAACGTACATGACGTCAGGTAAACAAACTCAATGAACGTACGTTATCCGTCTGGCATTTACGAATGAGTTGATGTCAGAGCAACATGTAGACTTTACTGTGTTAATCGTTTTCCACTGACGAAGGCCTATGGCCGAAAGCTATGGAATGAGCTAATAAATCATTTTATATTAATGACAATTGGTCCCTTTATCTGGACTTTATACATATATAGTGGTTTATTTTATAAATACCAACATTTTCGACTTGCAGATAGACCATCTTCATAAATATTTTAGTTTTAAAACTATTATTTTTATGTTGCTTGACATTGGAAGGTATCCAGTCAGTTGTTTCATATTGTTTGTTTAATATATTAAAGGTACTCAATCCGATCAGAGGGTCCTATATTACTATTTCTTTGGCTTTGTGGGTAAAAAATAATTGATTCGAGTCGAGGAACCTACCAATCAACGCTCAGGGTGATCAGATATCGATATTTGAAGTTTCGTTATTTCTATTCTTTCTGGCCCAGAACACAGTCAAAACTGAGTTATTATTACCATTTGATTTTTGAGTTATCCATCCTTGTCTGTTTGAATAGTGTTTTGGTGTACACATCTCGAGCAGATTACAAAGTTAAGGGCAATTATTAGTACTCATCTCGAGAAAATAACAAATTTCAAAAATCAATATCTAATAACTCTGAGCTTTGTTTGATGGGTTCCTCGACTCGAATCAAATATTTTTTACCCCCAAAGCCAAAGAAATAGTAATATAGGACCCTCTGATCGCCGTGATCGGATTGTTGTTGTTGAAATCTGTTGAGATGGGGACCCTCTGATCGGATTGAGTACCTTTAAATATTAATATATTTGAAAGTTTAAGTTGAATAAAGTGTTCAGGGTAAATAACATGTCCATTTTAAGTTACAAAATTCCAGTGGTGAAGTCGTGTGAAAATTCATACCGGATAGAATAAGCCCGAAGGGAGGTTTTTTTTTCTTTTTTTTTTCCTCCTCCTCCATCTACCTTTTTTTGGGTCCCATGTTCGTAAAGCAACTAATTAAATTGGTAAGGCCTAAACTAAAAAAGAAAATAAAGAACTTAAATAAAGAACTTAAGTTAATTTGATAATAAAGATACTTTCCAGAGAAGATGAGGCCTAAGCAGAATGAGATCCCCACAGGGTTCCTGCGGGTCCTTGAAAATCCTTGAATACCCTTGAATTTAAAAATCAGTGTTCAAGGGCCCTTGAATTCCAGTACCAGCCCTTGAAAACCCTTGAATGTGAACCTAAAATATAAACACAAGATAGAAGGTATACACCAGGTTATAACGCAATGCGAACGCACGATGTCAACTCACATAGAAACATACGGAACACAGTGACCTAATATAACGACCTTTGACCAACTGACATAGAATGTAAATAGTGGCTATTACGCGCTATGAATTTCACACTGTTTACAGTAGTAACAATCAATCATTGTGATTGGTCAATGACTATCCCCTCCAGCTATTGACAAATCAAATTGCGTGTAACATATCCGAAGTCGGCTGAAAAAACAGCGTGTTACCAATGCTCGAACTTTATTGATGAAATCTATACTATATAGCTCAAATTAACAATGGTAATTGAAGATGGTGGTTTTTGTATTGATGACTTTCCAACCAGATCCATTTCTAAACATGGGACTTTATCACATAGAGACAGAACGCAACACGCATCCTATTCGAGAATCTTTTATCGAATGAGTTGTGGGCAGTGCAAGATATATTTCACGATAGCGGAGCTGGAGTGAATTATGAATATGTGCCTTCCGCAAAGAGTTTGATAAAAGATTGTAGATTAATATGATGCAAGTTGTGTTTTGTATTAATTTCACACCCTTGTGTGGATAAGTTTAATTCAATCCATGACTGTGACTACCATTGATACTAAAACTACCTTTACTGTGATTTATGGCTAATGAAAAACCAGTAATTAGATGTGCATCACATAAGAGGATTGTTAACATTATGGCTTGTGTTCCTCTTGATGTATACAACAATATGTATTCAATGGTTGTTATCCATTGAATACATGTGTCTCATGCCCACATGTTGAATAAATACTGTTAACACAGCACCCTACTTTTTCCGCTTACAGGCTTTCCGCCCCGCAGGTTCTTGAAAACCCCTGAATTTTTAGCATATAACTCCTTAAAAACCCTTGAATTACGACCCCGAATACTCCTTGAAAACCCTTGAATTTCATATGAAAATAGCCTGTCCCCAGATGGTGAACTTAGTGATGCTAGCCAACTGTTGTGACTTTGTCTGTTTGTCCATCTGTCCAAGTGTATATCTTAGCCAAGGGTTATTGGATATGAATGAAATTCAGGGCCAGGAACCTACATCAAAAATCAAGTCGCTAACCCAAATTGAGTTGCATGTACAGTAATGCCCTAAGTAATCGACTTCTTAACCACAGCAGAATTATGGGTAACTTTTCAGGATTTAGTCGGAAATATGGCTTGTTGCCATTCATAGGAAAGCTCTCAGGGACAGCAGGTATTCTATTCAGGGCTTAAAGATGGATTATCTCTTTATATAATAATTTTGAAATAGTTTTGTTGGTAACAATAAATATGAATTGAAGACCCTGTCCGGAAATGCTTCAATCAATTAATATTGATTTTTTACATTGAATATTTTATTATAAAATGAGATGATTATGTGGGACACTTTATTGTTCTATTTTAAAAACAGACAATTCAGGCAATACCATATAGCGATAGAGATCATTAGGGTGCTCCCATAGCTATGCTCCGAAAGTCAAATGTCCCAGATTGATTATTTGTATTGTGTTTTTGCTTAGTTCTAAGCAATAATGAATATAATTAATGTTCATTTGTGACAAAATTACACAATAAAAATTCTGGTCTCTGTTAACAGTAACCAATATTGTTCGTTAGCTAAACAACCACACATTTTTAGAACAGAAAATATTCAAAATATAATCAATATTAATCGATAGAAGCATTTTCGGACAGCGGGTCTTCAATTCATATCTAATGTTTTATACCCCGGTAACTATATTATAATATAACATATGTTTACAAAGAGATAGACCATCTTAATTTCTGACGACAGAATCAGAATCATGATTCTCTTTTGAAAAAAGCATTTGCACAGAAAAATATTTTGAATATTAAGGGGGAAGAAAAACTCTCAAGCTGACAGAAAAGTGCAAATAATCTGTTAATGTTTAAGGTGTACGAATACAATTTAAATTATGAAAGTGATTTGCTCTGATTTGACCTACATGTACTGTCATATAAGTGAGCTACCGTGTAATAAAAGCCGAACTACCATGTGATATAAGGAAGCTATTATGGGATATAAGATTGGTATACAGTTACGCAATCGGCTTACGAAATATAGTTTTTTACATGAACAAGGAATCTATAGAATTTGACGGGGAAGCATATAATAAATAGAGGATCTACAACTCGCCCCCGTTTATAGCAGAATTTATAAAACAAGTCTAGTAAATTAGGTCTGGACCTCGCCAAAGGTTCGATCCAGACCTAATTTACTGGACAAGTATTATAAATTCTGCTATAAACTGGGTACGAGTTGTGAATTCTATTTATTATATGATCAAAAACCTTGATAACACATACTTAAACCAACAAATGGATGTGAAAACCAACATCGCTTCTATAAGGCCTGCGATGACTTTTCACATAACTATGCATTATTAGCCTGCGTAAAGAAATAGTCCCAGATAAATAAACACTCTTTCGCGCAGTTAATGGCGTATATTTAATGAAATAACTTTTCAAACTCTTAATTCGTTAAGAGTTTTGTTGGAAAAAATAATGGAAGCTATAGTTGAGACATGGAGTACAGAATGTAAACAGATGACAAACCGGAAATTAAAGGTCACCTGCACTATTTCCTGTTATGAAACGAATGTTTAATATCACAATTATAGAATGGGTTTATTGAAGGGAATAAGGGTAGGATCATGTAATAAATGTAATTACTTTGTTTTTTTAAAAAGAATTCTAATAGTAATTGAGGGCTTTGTAATTGTTTTATGGTTTATGGCAATTATGCCAAAGGGGATGTCAGGAATGATAACTTATTGGCAAGGTCCGCAAGCACCACACCGACACACCGAGCAGGCAGATAAAAACCCGCGTGATGCATCGACTGGTAACCGGAAGGCGTGAACCCACGGCTTTGTAATTGTTTTTGTAATTGAGGGCTTTTGAAAGTAATTGTAATTAATTTCTTTTACTTAGGCCAAAAAAAAAAATACCTGTACCTCCGTCAAAGGTATCTTGCCCACTGAACTATATGGTATATTATCCCAAGTAGGAGGGGGTTAACTCTCCGAGTTGAAAAAAACGTACGAAATTCTATGGTACATATCTTCTGTCATGTTCATGACCCGTGTAATCACGTGATTTCTGACACGTAGTGAAGGAATCGCCATATTTTTTTCGCTCCTCACCAGGACGGGTGCAAAAAGAATCTCTCACAAAGAATACGAAGCTAAGTTGCAGTTTGTATAGCAAAAACAGTTTTGTTTTTGTTTTATACAAACAACATTACTTTCTTTGCTTATAGTTGAAAATTACGTAACGATTCACATAAAGATTACGACGGTTTGTTCCGAATATAATAATATCGGAATCGGATGACTCCGTTTCGTTTTTAACCGACTTTGTCTTCCATAATTTTAATCGGTCAATGATTTAATATCCGTTTTCTGTGCAGACAATATGCAACGTTTCTGGCCTATTAAAGGCAGAACATTCGAGGCACCATTGGATATGACTAAAGACGCTGATCGTTTTCTTTATAACAAATCTATGGCATACAGGTGACGTGTTATTTAAGTTACCACGTGCGTTGACGGTGGTTAAAGGTATCACGAAATTAGGTGACTTATTTTCGAGTTCATTTTTTGTTTGACGGCTTTCTTTATACGTTGACAATCATCGTCTGGTGTACAACTGACGGAAAAAAGCAGTGTTTAAACGCTTGTGAAATAGGCTGATAGGATTGTAAAATCCTGAATGTCACTTTGAACCTTTTTCACCCTGGATGATTAACAATGGGGCCGTTACTGCCTTGGTTGCCACATGGTAACATAACACAACAGGTGTATTGTGATTGTTCGCAATCACATTAATTACTTTCACAGGACTGCTAATCGAGGGTAAGACCAGGTTCATGAATCGCCTTCCCCGTAGCTCCCCTTGAAGTCGCTTCCCTCGTTTCGAGGTCCCAAGAGTAGAGAACGAAAGTCGATATATAGGGTTCCTCTAATTGGCGTAATTAGCACTCGGAGCGATAGTCACACCACACAGGACACGGGTTGGGGCTACCCATCGAACCCGTAGCTCACACGAGTTGCTTCCCCTAGGACACGGACAAACTCGCAGGGAAGGATCCAGAGAATTATTGTTTGGGGGACACCTGTTCTGTATTTGAGTATGTGCCCATATAAATTTGGATGTTAAAATATTCAGTACTGGATACTTGATTGTGCAAATAAAGGCTCCATATTATAGACTATATATCATCTGCGGGCTGATGATTTGCATTACTAGGACATTTTGTTGAATTGTAGAAAAATTCCTTGAAAATATGGAAGATCCAACTGGAATAAATACTATCTACATGGAATTTGGGGAGATTTGGGTCTCTATAGTTTGGGCACCCAAACCTGTAACAGGTATCAAACATCCCTGTATCCTTCTCTGACTTGCCGATATATTGTGTTCCTCTAATTGGCGTAATTAGCACTCGGGCGATAGTCCACACCAAACAGGCGCGGGTTGGGGCTACCCATTGAACCCATGAGTCACATTGGTGCGCTCCCTGGACTATCGAATGGGACGTCAATCTGCTTCTGCGGGTCGACCGTTGCTGTTGACGTGCCCCGGACGGCTGTGAACACTGAGCTCTACTAAAACACTCGACACACCGCCGTCCATCGCTACAAGTCGTCATCTCGGGGTCAGCACGGCTGGGGGATACACCCTCGGTGATCCCTGACCATGCTCTCCTGTGCCTTATGATCGTAGTGTGTGGAAATTTGGGCTAAAATTGCTAGTCGAATGGCCATTTTACTTTGTCTCAATTCAAATTAGGAGACTTTTTTCTCAAATTATTACATTTACGCAATTATTTGGCACCTGAAAGTTTATCCTCCATGCCTTCTGCCCCAGCTGGGCTTGGAATGGGATCACAGTTCACAGGCTTGTTTCCTCCTTATTATAAGTCACCACTTCCGGGGGCTTGGCTGACAGGTTACTGGCCAACAGCTGCCAGTAACTTCGGGTTTTGATTTTAAATGAAAACAAAAGATCTTATTCCCTGACGCCATTATAGCAGGAAGCTTGCTTGGGAACTGGTACCTACTAACCTCCCATCGCCAGTTCGGGTCGGTTGGATATCGGGATCGGTCCTGCTGCTGCTCCACCCCGAGATGTACAGGCTCTGGACATTCCTCCGGGGTCCCCAATGACCAGACCTCACATGCAATTAGAAATGAAGCTTGTTGTGGTGTATTGTGCTGTTTAACACTCCATCGACGGATGGAGATCAGGATCAGATCGAGCAGTCGCTCCAGCACGAGGTGAAAGGGCTTTCGACATTCCTTTCGGGTCACCTTTACATGCGCTTACGAGGGAGCTCAGTTAGTTGTTCAGTGTTCTCTGATGCAGCCAAGCGCAGGAAGAAGATTAATGTCGAATTTTGATTAGCAAATCACCTCAGATTGACATGATTTGATAGCATTGTTCTACAATCATTTACAATTTAACAGAACATCAGAGTGCTTTCCCTTGTTTCGAGGGTTCCAAGGAAGAGATAGAAACCTTTACGACCAGGACACTGTCACTTGTCGATGTATAGTGTTCCCTCCATTGGCGTAATTAGCACTCAGGATGATAGTCCCACCAAACAGGTGGCGGGTTGGGGCTACCCATCGAACCCATTGGCCGCATTTGGTGGGCTTTCTGGACTATCGACAGGGACTCCAAGTCGGATACTACGGGACGACTGTTTGGCATACCCTGGGACAGTCAAATGAGGAAATAGGATACAAGTTGCATGGCTTTTGTTAGCATTTGGGTAGCAACTTGCCCTGTGATGCCGGTCAGTTTGTACACTGCCTAACGTCGTCAGAGATGGGTGGTTATGCCATCGGACTGCACACTTGGCGACCTGGGTTCGACCATCCTGAGAGGTATTCAACCATTTTACTGTTCTCGGGTTGGGATGTGTTCAACTTCTTGCTTTATAAGTGGTTGCTTCTTTCCATGTTCCATCCAGCTCTTTCATGGTCACGGGCTTTGCTGGAGAATGTCTATAGTCATTCATATCACTAGATTAGTATATGACTCTCGCCCTTTCATTTTCCTGACTTTTTAAGACGTGTTCTGGACTGGTTCGGTGTGCTCGATAGGGTAAATATTTACATCTCGATTTGGGACGCAAGAATCAGAGATAAACAAGCATACATGCTTTATCTCCGACCTCGCCTTGTTTCCGTAATAGATACGAATGACATATATTTTGTCTTCAGGTTGCTTTCAGTGCTAACTCAACATGGATTTCACTTTTGTTGTCCAGTCATACATAGATGAGTCCATTATCCATGGTTCGACATATGCTCAATTTCAGAACACTGTTGACATGAGGTCTAGTTCAGCACCCCACTCGGTCCTTGGCTGACCTCAGCAATTGCCAATGCAGGATAATGTTGCACCTGTGGGGCAGCATATGAATCGTGTTGGGCACAATTCATAAAGTTTCATTACATACCTGCCGTCGGTTTCTGCTGGTTTGGGCTTGTGCCACAATCCTGATGCATCGTTAGTCCAATTTTTGTTTTTGTGGATTTCCACCTTAACGACATTGGAATTTCGGTTCCTGGCTGCCTTTCTGTCATGGATTCAGTAGCCTGTGATTGGTCAGTTGGGCTTAACTGTGTTGGTGGGCATTTCCACATTTGGGAACGTCATCGGGGAAAAATGTCATGGCTTATTACATCTTAGTCGGTCATATCTCGAACTCCAGGCTTCAAACTAAGTTTTCTGCTGTGAAACTCCAATTCTGAGCCCTGTTCTTCATACGGCCTGAGCCTTGCAACGTATGCCTGTGTAATACCCATTCGCTTCCCGGTCAGGCTATTGGTCAATGATACCTCCTCCTTATCGACAATGGCATGTCTCCAAGTAGTTGGTGTCGGGCCCTTTCTTGGGAGCTTGCAGCTGGTTTTTTCATCGGGCTCTCATCGTGTACTGGGACACGGCCCAACCCACTCAAGATTTGGGTCGGGGGTTGGTTCTATTGTTTTTAAGGGGGGTCTTCGTTATTACTTGCAGATTTTGCTGCCTGGGTTAGCCTGTTAGGTGCAGTATTAGTATTTAGCCATCCCTGGGTTTATAATACCCGGCTGGGGATTTCTTGTCAACGGGTATTTTTCTATTTCCATTTCCTTAGAACATGGATGCTTCTCTCCTTTCGGGGGGGGGGGGGGGGGGGGGGGGGGGGGGGGGGGGGGGTGGTGTTACCCGTACCTTTCCCGGCAAGTACTCGGCTGATACATTATTAGCCCTAAGTTCCGATGCGAATGTCGTATCCATCTCCAGGTCTTCTGAAGCTTTTTACTTTACTTGCAGGGGCCACTTTTTGTTCGTTTGTGAGTGCTGACAGGTATTAGTTTAGGATGGAATATTACATTGGCTTATGGTCCTATTGTGCATGTTTGTATATATATATATATATATATGTATATACATATATATCTATATGTCTGTGCATGTGTATGTATATATTGTAGGTTATCAGGTCAATCCAGTTCTTTGATTCAGATGCATAGCGGTGTTTTTGTTTCCTCGTGGCCTCCACCTGTTAGAAAATTCTATGCTTTACCATATAGTTCAGTGGGCAAGATACCTTTGACGGAGATACAATATTTTCCTAAAAAAGTAAAATATATATCTCCTAGAAGTATCTTGCCCACTGAACGCTGAGCTCCCTCCCAGGGTTTCGCACCCACCCCGCTCACGAGGAATGTCCTACTGGGGATAAAAAATATGGCGATTCCTTCACTACGTGTCAGAAATCACGTGATTGCATGGGTCATGAACATGACAGAAGATATGTACCATAGAATTTCGTACGTTTTTTTCAACTCGGAGAGTTAACCCCTCCTACTTGGGATAATATACCATATAGTTCAGTGGGCAAGATACTTCTAGGAGATATATATTTTACTTTTTTAGGAAAATATTGTGTTTAGGGTTTCCCTACCTACGCTAGAAAAAGGTGCCTACCAAAAACCTTTTATTGGACTGTACACACAGATAAAAAAAATTCTCAGTGGGAAGGGCATCGAATGGTATTCTTGCCCATTTTCAAACCTCTCCTATAAAAAAGATTTAGAAGTGTTTTTAGTCTAGTGCTCTGATTAATTCAAGATTAACAATATTCAGTATTGAACCTTTCAATTAATCTGAATTGTTAAGCTTTCTAGAATTGAATTGTCAATGACCCAATGGAATTCAGAGTAAAAAAAATTGGAAAAAAAAATCCCTACCTAATTACGGTACCCTAATTATTTTGGACCATGTAACCCTAAACACAGGTATTATGTGGTTTATCTAAAAAAATAAACTTAAATTCTTCTCTTTTATGGTCGAAAAGTTGGTGTTCATACAGTTAGTATGGCCTGGGTTAGCAACTTGCAACTGATGAAGATCTTATTGACTTTTCCTTCTTTGATGATCTCATTTATAATTAATAAATTTTAACTTTTGTGTTTTATTAATTGAGCTATTTTTTGTGCGTACATTCTAAATTATTTTCCAAATTTTGTAAAACCGCTCCGGGCCACTGCTCTTTGTCCTAAATGTAGGGAAAGTGATCGAGGAATCAGGTATCTGCACAAAATTGGGTCACTGTTCCCTTATTCCCCCCCCACATTTTCATATGCTTTGCAGATTCCCCTCTTCTTTCTCTTGTCATCTATACATTTGGTACCAACTTCACTTTGTGATTAAATGTATATGACTAATTGGTTTCAGGCCATATTTCTTTCAGCTTTTCCTAATTTGACATATCAAAAGCCTTCGGGCCATCAGCCAGCATTTCATGTTGACTGTTTACTGTCATCCGGGGATTCTAGGTGTGATTTTCGCTACCCCTACATGATGTGTTACCTGGTCAGATACCCACTTACCACTTATTGGTTACCCATAAAACAGTAATTAATTTATTTTAATTAGTATTGACCCATCCCTGGCTGATGATATGGTTTATTTAAAAAATAAACTTAAATTGTTTTCTTTTATGCTTGTAGAAAACAAACAGAAGATTACAGTGCCAAATTCATCTGAATTAAATAAATCCAAAGAAAAACCATGTTTACTGGAAGCTGCTAACTATAATGGATTGTTCTATTTTCTGTTGGCGAACTTATCGACCGGTGTTAGTTAACATGACTTTCCAGACTGTTTTCATGTCTGATAGAGAAGGTTTCATTATCATCACACTCCACGTTTTCGTGATTTCATTTGTGGTCATGTACATGAAGCATCGGAACATATCAACAAAGATCTGGTAAGAACGCCTCTTCAGCTCATTTTCTTCTGATACTCAGGGTTTTAATTTCAGGGACAGGGGTTTTATCAAAATTTCAACAACAAAATTTATTCTAACCCAACACAACATCAGTTGGAAATTTCAGACTAAAATCAGGCCGAAATTTTTGATTTTTTTTCCCCAGTCGGTATTTATATTAGTGTGAAAATTTGTTGTTTTTAGAATAAAAATAAAATATTTTCCAACTTTCTGTTAAATTTCTCTACTGAAACAGCCATCAGTTTGAAAAATTTTATGCATTGTCGGATGTTTAGGTTGGAAATTCTAACTGCTAGAAAGCTTGAGGTGCCAGTTGGAAAATCCCAACCCAAGTGCCAAGTTCGGATCCATGTAGCTCAGTCATGTTTGAATAATCACACACCCTCTGTATTCACACAATTAGCTTCCATAAGAATCAGTCCAAATCGTGATATGGTTACACAAACTTTTCCAAAGTTCATCAGGCAATAACAGAAGTCGACAGGCTCGCCACTTCATAAAAAGAGATGAACCTTGCATGCCTCTTCAATACAAACACGCGGTTTGTCACATGTTGTTAAATTGAGTGAACTTTCAACTCCAGTTGTTGAGATTTTCCAATCAGCTGTCATGATGCCATTTGTTTGTTTGGGCATGAACATGTATTCGCGTTTTGGGGTCATTTGCATTGCTATATGAATTAACTCTGTTGATGCTGGCAAAAATCATAGAGATATTTCAGGAAATGTCCAGTTGTATTTGCAATGATGCTAGTGAATATACCGGTATATCTAGTGACAACGCAAAGCAGATTTTTCATTTTATGTTTTGCTTTGTGACATTTGATGGAACTATTATAAACAATGATAAACAATGGGTGACCTACTTTTTAATAATGTCCAATACTATCCAATCTGGGATGAAAATCAAAATTCCGCTTTGCGTTGTCACTGGATAAGTCTTCACACTTTCCAAAAAGGTAAGATATGGTCACCTGCCCTTTGTAAGGTTTGATCAATCTTTTCTAAAAAATTAACACTGAATTCCCCATTCAAATGTTGCCACTTTACCTCCCTCTTAATGCAACCATTCTACAGGCATGTTGATGGCTGATTGGTTTTATGATAAAGAAGTCTCAGTCTGTGTTAATTTTTCAAGTCTTTAAAATAACTATAGTCAAAGCATCCGAACCAATGGTCCATAGACACCTTAATTTTGGTGAAATATCACTTGGCAACTCCTGACAAAAATAATTTCATTCGGCACAATATTTTGGTAAAAGTAAATTTTGGCCCATCGCAGAGCTTAGTTCACTCAGACTGGCTGGATTAACCCTTTCAGTGCCAAGCCCGATTTTTGTATCAACCCATATACCCTGTGCCAATGCATTCTCTTATATATGCGAGTCGACCATAGGTCGCCTCGCATATATAAGAGAATGCATTGGCCTAACAATTTTTCATCATTTGTTATTATTTTTTACAATTTTTACAATTTTAATAATTTTTTCTTATATTCTTTAATTAAGACATCTTTCAAATTAAGTCACTTCATCAAATTAATACACCTCAGTCAAAAAGCCACATTTGCAAGTGGTGGACTTGTTTATCTTGAAAAATGTGATATGAGCCAAAGGTTAGCAAATCTACTCAAGTTGAGAAAACCACTATAATACAATCTACTCAAGTTGAGCCAGTTACATTTTGACTCTCATAAACATAGGTTGATATATGAGTTTGCAAAGTTTAATTCAGTGCTTGAAGAGAACATTTAACTTGGAAAGACACTAAACAATATTTGTGGATTGAAGCTGCTGTTTGGGTGAAAGGCGACCTTCTGTCTTACCGACCCAACCGTCAACTTGGCGCATTGGTAAAGACTCATGCCAGATTCATCAAATATCATAAATATCTTGTCAATGCAAAATCCGACTTTAGAAACTACTTTACATATTTCGATGTGAAGCCTTCAGTAGAAAAATTTAACAGCAAGTTGGAAAATAGTTTATTTTTTACTCTAAAAACAATAAATTTTCACACTAAATACAGATTGGGGAAAAAATATCAAAAAAATTTCAGCCTAATTTTAGTCTGAAATTTCCAACTGCAGTTGTTGTTGGGCTCTTAAAAAAAATTTGTTGTTGAAATTTTTATCAAACCCTGTCCTTGGTAAAATAATTATATTTATTACATTCCTATATCTGTGATTTACCTTGATTTCTCGAGTAATTATAACAAATAATTTCACCAGTTAATTATGTCCACTTTAACTAGCGCATTATGTATTAATACGTGCTATTGAAATTTATGTGTCATGGGTATCATGGCAATATTATTCAGATTTCTGGGTAAATCAAATTTTTATAGTGGAATATAATAAACTGAATAATGACATGAAATAATTCATTCGAGGAAGGGACTATTTTGTAAAACACACGAGCATAATGCGCTCTCGTGTTTGTACAATGTCCCTGCCTATCACAAATCATTTCACATCAAGTGATTATTTTTCTATTTGTTTGCTACTAATTATGTATTCCACCTGTATTGATCTATTTTATATTATATCTTTACACACAAGTCAGTTCTTGAATTTATATTCCCGAAACCAAGCGTCTCCTCTTGGGTGCAATTATTTGTTCATTGTTTTAGTCTCATCCAGCTTTTGTACAGTAATGCTCTAAATAATCGACTCCTTTACCACAGCAGAATTATGGGTAATTTTTCAGGATTTAGTCGGAAATATGGCTTGTTGCCATTCATCGGAAAGCTCTCAATGAGAGCTTTCCGATGAATGGCAACAAGCCATATTTCCGACTAAATCTGAAAAATTACCCATAATTCTGCTGTGGTTAAGGAGTCGATTAATTAGGGCATTACCATATATGCAGTATATATTATGCCATGGATCTCTCCTCTGGCTACGCCCGATGATATCATATTCCACCAGTACAGCACCTGGGAACATTTTGATGTTCTGATTGGGAACTTTATAACATTGAACAAACAAGATAATATTTCTTTGTTAATACTTGTTCCTCAATAATCTACTTCACAGTAGGGGTGGTCTCAGCTAGAGATTGCATGCATTGTTTGTGACGTTTGTGAGCTGATATCGAAGAAACATTGAATTAATTACCTGACAGAAATTCCATGATTGTAAGCGACCAAAATAACATTGCTCACGAAGTCACTTAAATTGTGAAATGTTGGTTTAGGACCTTAACCTACAGTGAAATACATTATTAACCCTTTACCCAACAAACCGGCCAAAACCGGCCAAATAAGCTTCAACAGCCTAAAATATCTTCGGTCTGTCTCAATAACATCATACAAATATGGATATCATTGGAACCGGCTCCTTGACCACATTGTGATAGTTACAGTTATGCCCTGTGCCAATGCATTCTCTTATATATGCGAGTCGACCATAGGTCGCCTCGCATATATAAGAGAATGCATTGGCCTAAAAAAAATCTTTTTTAACACTTTTTACCATTTTTTCTTACATTCTTTAACAATTTTATAATTTTTAATGTGTTAAGCCAATGCATTCTCTTATATATGCGAGGCGACCTATGGTCGACTCGCATATATAAGAGAATGCATTTGGCACAGGGCCCTTCTGTTGGGTAAAGGGTTAAAGAACAAGTAATAACTTAGAAATTACCTGCACTGTTTTTTCTATGTTCTAAACTTCCCTGTCACAACATCAAAAACTTCCCAGGTTTTGTACTGGTGGAATATGACGGGCATAGCTAGAGAAGAGATTCATGGCATGATATATACACAGTTGCTTCCCTATGGTAGTTCTTGAGTACTTGATTCTGTCTTAGTCCTGATATGGCCTAGCATTTGAAACGACGTTAAACCCAAATCAATCAATCAACCAAAGATATAGCACTCATAAATTTCATGGTTGAGATGACTTAGCAACTTGAAGCCAATGGTACGGACATTCTAATTTGTATTAATTGTCAGTGGAGTATTCATGACAGTTACTGACCATTCATAACTTGATTATTGGAAGTGAATACTCTATAACCATGGCCCATTGGAGAGTTAATGTTATATACACAGGCACTGTATTTGAGACAGTTTTAATATTATACTTGCTAAAGAAATGAGATCACATTACTGTAATGCCCTAAGTAATCGACTCCTTAAACACAGCAGAATTATGGGTAACTTTTCAGGATTTAGTTGGAATATATGGCTTGTTGCATTCATCGGAAAGCTCTCCCCGAGAGCTTTCCGATGAATGGCAACAAGCCGGCACCCAACTAGAAGATACATATATCCAAGAATGGAGGGGCTGTACCTCGACA